>CM057450.1:298397500-299701250 GCA_016271365.2 Neoceratodus forsteri | reverse complement strand
TCGCCCTGAGTTGCCGGTCTTCTCCGGCCGATGCTTCTCGGATGGGTGGGGTGCCCATCTTGGGGAATACAGAGTGCGTCACCTCTGGTCCTCTTGCGAGTCCCGATGTCCTTCCTGCTCGCTGGAGACAGACAGTCCGATTAGCCGGCACCGCTCGCACCGCTTGTACGGGGTCTACCGGTCTAAGTCCAAGTTGGACTATTCCAGGACCATGTGCTACCTACTCCGCCAGGTTCGGTCTATCCCCTTGTCTCGGTGCAAGGAGGTTCTCCGCATTGGGCGGTTGCGCAGTCGAGGCTTCCTAGCCATTTCATGGCAGGAGCCCAATTCCCTGGCTGCGGCCCTGAGCCGGGCATAGGCTGCGCCTCATGAGTGTCTCCCCTGCCGGGGGTAGCACAGGATCTTCTCCCTTTTCCCTCCGGGGAGAATACCAGGCCGAGACTGTTTTTTTGCCTGCCCCTCAGCAAGGCTTGCTGTAGGGGATGCCATCGGGGCCACGGACCCCGGGCCCCTCCGTGCCTCTCCCCCATTTCCCTTGACCTACGGGCAAGGCGAGGAGGGACTTGGCGCAGGTGATGCTGGTAGCCCCAGACTGGATTGCCAGTGCTGGTATTCAGCTCTCTTCAGTCTCAGCCCCAGGCTCCCGAGATGGTCTCTAGTCCTCCGGTCCTGTCTTTCCTTTTCAGGGTAAGGTTATCCATTTGGACCTTCAATCCCTGCACCTGTAGGCCGTCCCCTGTGTGGCTAGGGGCCAGGCCTAGGGTCTTTCGGCAAGGTCCTCGACCTTCGAGGCGTCCTGCTAAGAAGTCGGCCAAGATGCTTGTCCTTTGGGAGAAGTTCTCCTTCTTCCGATGATGGGATAGGTCCGTGCCCTTCCCCATCCCTGGGCAAAGCATTCCGGACCATTTGCGGTCCATCCTTAGACCAGGGCTTCGGCCCGACCACCCCAGGTGCTTCTGGCGGGTCACCACTGTCTTCCGGGCGCGGGCCGAGGGTAGCTGTGCAGGACGGAGAAGGTGGTCTCGTACTTCTAGGCCTCGATCACGCCTCCCCTTTTGGGAGAGTATCCCCTTTACTGCGGGATCCTTGCTGGTATGGGCTTAGCTCATGAGCAAGCCATCCGAACCTTTGCACAGGTGCGTTTTCCCCCACCTGTTGTGGAAGAACACCTTCTTGGGGCCACTCCGCCATCCAGAAGGCAGGGAGAGTTCCAGGCGCTCCTTTAACCTCCCTATGCGGTCTTCCACAGGGACTAGGTTGTCCTGCGCCCCACCCGAAGTTCCTCCGGAGGCAGTGGCGGAGTCTTCCCTTCGGGGGTATTGCCTCTGCCGGGCTTTATCCCCATTCACACCTCAGAGGCCGTATTCAGGTTCCGTGGGCACCGTTTTAATGCTCACCTCGTGAGAGCGTAGAGCTAAAGTTCGGGAGAGGTTCGCCAGCTGTTCATCACCTTCGCTGAAGCCGCATCTGGCAGACTGCAGCCCAGTGGAAGACAAGCGGGCCGGTCACCCCTGCAAGGTCTCCACTTTAGGCGGGCGGGCATGGAGCCTCCCAGAGGGATAAGCGCTCTTTTTAACCTGTCCTTCCGCTGCATCGGTGGCTGCTTCCAAGGACTCTCGGTCCTGGATATCCATGAGGCTTCTGCCCGGAAGCAGGCTTCAGTTCTCTTCCACATCGACCTTGGGTCGCGCCTGGGTGCTGGTCGGGGCCTCGGTTCTCCAGTCTTTCTACCTAAGTAGGGGTGTGCGCCTTGCCTCCCTCCTCCCGGAGAACTGCTAGGAGTCTGCCAATAAGTGTGGATGAACAACATATCCATGTCCCTAGAAATACAGGTTACTCACCTGTAACAGGAGTTCTAGGAATGGTATATGTTGTTCATCCACACGACCCACCCGACCTCCCCGGCTTCGACGCACAACCTGGCTTCCAGCGGGCTAGAGCTGGCGTCATGGGGCGGAGCCGAGAGTTTTACCACCCGGGTGGGTGGGAGGAGCCAGCTTGAAGACCTTCCGGCAAGATTTAAAGCGGCAAGGGACCTGCCAATAAGTGTGGATGAACAACATATACCATTCCTAGAACTCCTGTTACAGGTGAGTAACCTGTATATATCGGCCACCCAACTCAGCAAGGACAAGCAGGCTTGAGGCTTACGATGGCAAGGAGCAGTTGCATGTGGTGGTAAAGTGTGCACGGAGGAGGGGGTTGAGGTGCGGGGAGTTTGCGAAACGCCCAGTGTCTGCGGGCAAGTCATTCCATAGTTTTGGGCATGTGGTATTTGAAAGCAGATTGGCCTTTCGATGTGCTCATAAATGGGACATGGAGAAGCTGGGAGTCAGTGCTTCTGAGGGAGTAGGCAGGTGTAGGCTGGGTAGAGAGGGAGGAATTAAGATAAGGGGGAAGGGACTGAAACCAGTATTTGGCTATTACTGTAGTTCAGTGAGTCTGTCTGCGGGCCTGGAGTGACGGCAGGTCTAGGGCACTATACAGGTCGCAGTAGTGGGTCCTTTGTGGGCAGTCAAGGATGAAGCGACAGAAGGAATGGAAGAGTATGTCCAGGCTGGCTAGGGTGGAGGGGGGTGCAGCGCCATAGACTACGTCGCCATAGTCAAGTAGTGGGAGAATCATCTTTTGAACAATTTCCTTCCAGGACAGTGTGGGAATACAACCTTTGTTGCGATACAGAGCGCCGAGTTTAGGGTGTAACTTCTTGTGTAATGATTTGATGTGTGTAGAGAAATCCAGGTGTTGGTCTAGCCAGAATCCCAGGTATCTGAATGAGGTGCAAGACTCCATGGGGGGCCCGTCTAAGGTTAGGAATGAGGGGCGAGCGGCTAGGCGTGAAAGTCTTGCCTGTGAGCCGAAAGTTAACGAGACGGTTTTCTTGGCGTTGAGGAACAGATGGTTTGACAGGAACCATTGCTGAACCGTGTTGAAGTCCTGCTGTAGCGCAGTAGACACTACTTCGGTAGATGGGCCTGAGGCATACAGAACGGTGTCATCCGCCTACATATGGATGGATGAAAGTGTGCAGGCTGTCGGGAGGTCATTCAGGAAAACTGAGAAAAGTAACGGGCCCAGGACTAAGCCTTGGGGGACACCCGTTGTGACTGGGAGGGGGGGTAGAGAGGTGGGGGCCGATTTTTACTGATTGGTGTCTGCCTACCAGGTATGCATGAAACTATCTTGTGGCAGGGCCAGAGAGACCGGCATCTTTTAGTTTGGCTAGAAGCATAGGGTGGGAGACGGTATCGAAGCCCTTGGCCAGGTCTATAAAAATGGCCGAGGTTATATGCCCTTTGTGCATTCCTGTGAGGATGTCATCAGTGAGCCTTAATAGGGAGGTGATGGTTGAGTGGGATTTGCGAAAGCCAGACTGATAGTGGGTGAAGAAGGAGGATGTATCTAGATATTGGGAGAGTTGGGCAAGAGCAAGGTGTTCCTGGATTTTCTCCAGGATTGGCAAGCGGGAGATGGGGCCGTAATTACCCGGCGTGGAGGGGTCGCCACCTTTAGGGAGGGGGATGATAATAGCCTGTTTCCATGCGGCTGGTATTTTGGCAAGTGAAAAGGAGAGGTTAAAAAGGTTGGCCAGTGGGGCGGCTATGACGGGGGCAGATAAGGTTAACAATTTGGCATCCAGCCCAGAGGGGCATTTGCCTTTGTTGGGATTGAGGGCCATCAGAGCTTTTAACACTTCGGCCGGAGTGACTGGATGAAATGAGAAACTGGCGGTCTGGGAGGAGTTCTGAGATTTCAGGGAGGTACTCGGTGTGTGGGAGGGCGGGAGACCAGATAGGACAGAAGCTGCGCAGCTGGTGAAGAAGGTATTGAAGGCGGAGTCCACTTCTCCAGGTTCAGTGACAGTAATGCCTTGGATGGATAAGGTCGGGGTTGGTGGTTGGGCAGAGGGGGAGAGGAAGGATTTGATAGTTTTCCAGAAATGCGTTGGGTGATTAAGGTTTGAGTATTTAGCATATTGACGTCAGCATTTTCCCTCACTGCTCAAAATCCCTCCCGGCTCCCTCGTTATTGCCCTCCCTGTTGTGTGCCGGGAAGGTTCCCAATTCCCGCTGGCTCATGCCCCCCCCCCCAAGCACACAGTGTGGCCAACGGGGTTGCCCAATCCCCCATCGGCTCCAGCCCCCATCCAATAAATACCCAGGTAGCATGCTGGGTGCTCAACCCAGCCGCGTGCTCATGCGCCCCCCCTCCCCAGCACACTGTATGGCTGACGTGGGTGCCCAATCCCTGTCAGCTCCAGCCCCCCCGCCAACAAACACCTAGGTGGCACGCTGGGACCCCACCCCAGCGTGCCAAAAGCCTCCCGCGTTGTCTTTTTTTTTTTCCCCCGTAACACCAGAAAACAGTCCCTTGCTGTCTCTGGTGCCCCCGCAGCCACCCTCTATGCACCCCACCAGCCCCACCCCATACTTACCTCTGGAACCCGGAGCAGTGATCTTCAGTGGACCGAGAACATGTCTTGGAACATATCTGCACTCTTCAAAGCTGACTGCAAACTGAAGAAATGTCAGTAAGTTGTATAATAGCATAAATGGGGATCTTACTTCGAGTGGGAGCTCTTGCAGCAGGCTATAACCATTAGGACACAATCCAAAAATATGTGGTGCGCAAGGAATACAGGACGCGGTATTGCTTTTAAGCAGATATTTTACTGTAAATGTGATTTACAAATACTTATAAAAACCAGCAGAAACGTGACGAGTGGTTACCCCTAATGCCTCGATTACATGAGTCTTCAAGGGGGTTGAACCCAACGGGGCCAGTCCTAGGGGCAGGTCCTGCTACTCCTCACCCAGTAGCCGGTCGTCCTCTTCCTCTTCCCTCTCGGGGATCGGGGGTTCCCCAGGAGAAAAGGACCAACCCTGCTCGCCTCCTGATGATCCAACCTTTATGGATGTCATGAAGCACATCCAGGTCTCCAGTGAATGGGATACGGAGGACTTGAATCCAGAACACCGTCGACTAGCCAAGTACTTGAGGCAAAAGGAGCCCAAACCTCTCGTGGTGCCTCCTTTAGTGGACACCTTCCAGGATCTTGCCAGGATTACCTGGAAGTGCCCAGCTTCGGTCCTGGCAGTTCCCAGAAAGTCAGATAGGCTGTACAGAGCCCCGAGGGATGAGCCTTTCCTGGCAGAGCACCCTCAGGCAGACTCTACAGTGATTACGGCTGCTCATGATAAGTCTAAGCAGCTGAAACATCTTAGCTCCCAGCCTCCTGACCTAGAGTCTCGCTGTTTGGACCAGGTGGGCAAGAAGGTCTGTTCTGCCTCCACCTGCTCCATTAGGTCCCTTAATTTCCTGACGCATATGGTTCAGTATCAGAATGCGCTCTGGGAAAAGGGACGGGCATGTTATTGCCTTGCCAGACTCTGAACGGAAGACGGAGATTCTGGATGTCCTTAAGGCGGGCTCGGAGGTAGGCATGCATGTTCTCCGTGCCTCGTACGACACTGCAGACACAGCAGCCAGAGTGGCAGCATCAGGGCTTTGTCTCTGGCGCCTCGCTTGGTTGAGTCTCCTGAGTTCCTTCCTAAAGTGGTTTCAGAATTGACCCTCAACCAGTCGGTTGACCTTCCAGTTTATTTTTCTTCTCTCTCTAATAGAGGACAGGCTCTCCTTGACACTCTGGACGTTCACAGGGCGCTGAGGTACTACCTTAAGTGCAGAGCTGCACACTGTAAATCGGAACAACTGTTTGTGGCCTTCGTGCCACAGCACTTGGGTAAACCGGTGTCCAAGCAGACGATTTCCAAGTGACTTGTCAACTGTATTGTATTTTGCTATGAGAAGCACAATAAACCCCTCCTGGGACCAGTCAGGGGTCACTCCACCAGAGGAGTCTCTGCTTCCTTTGCCGCCCTGCGGAATGTCTCCATCTGGGACATATGTGCAGCTGCTACCTGGAACTCTGTGCACACCTTCGTGAAGCACTATAGCCTGGACATTGCATCCAGATGCCATGCCAGCTTCGGCCTGGCAGTCCTTCAGGGACTTCTGTTTTGACTTGCTGTTCCAGCATCACACCATCTTCCACCTCCCGGAGTTAGACACCCCGTTGGCGCGGGACTGCTTGGGATTCAGTCCTAATGGTTATAGCCTGCTGCCAGAGCTCCCACTCGAAGTAAGATAGTACAGTTATGTAAGAACTTACCGTAACAGTAGATCTTCGAGAGGAGCTCTCGCAGCAGGCGCTGCTTTCCTGCCCTCCATCCTTCGAGTGAGGTGTACAGCTCGTCATCTTCAGGCTTCATCTCCTTCTCTTGTCAGGGCCCGTTCGCAGGTCTTGGCAGGGGAACTGGGGTGGAGCTGGATCCGCCCCCTTTTATACCGTGGCCGTCGGGGTGGAGCCGATGTCTGAGGTGGTCCCTGCTGGGTACTGCTGGCTGAGAAGTTTTCCGATAGGTCCTAATGCCTGCAGCGTTAGTCCTAATGGTTATAGCCTGCTGCAAGAGCTCCTCTCGAAGATCTACTGTTATGGTAAGTTCTTACGTAACTGTACTTTTTTTTTTCAGCTTACGTGGATATCTTGGCCAGTTTTGCGAATTTTGGCACCACATTTTCAACATGGTGTTCTTGAGACCCCACCTCATGAATTCAGTCACTGTCATGCCTTTATTCGGTCCCGAAAGGTGATTTTGCGGTCACTGCGCAGAATCACCTTTCGGAACTGATTAACGAAACAGCAGTATCACTGTTCATGAGGTGGGCTCTCAGAAAGCCTATATTGCAAATTTGGTGAAAAAATTTCAAGAAATGATTGTCTTACGAGCGTGCATTGTGCAGTTTTCATGCACGCTCGTAACTTCACAAATTTGTAATATTTTCACTCCAGATTTCCAACATTGGCATTTTTTCACACCTCCTTGTGAACAGTAGAGCTGTCATTTTTCACATCCTGGCCGAAATGTGTTTTCGCACTTCTGGCGCAGAATAGCGCAGTCACTGTGGGAAATCAGTGTTCGGGTCAGATTAAGAAAATGATGGTGACACTGTTCATGAGCAAAGGGGTCCTAAAATGCCTATGTTGAAAATTTGGTGACAAAAGTCCATAAAATGAGTATGTTATGAGCGTGCATTGCACAGTTTCCACGCACACTTGTAACTTAAAAAATTTGTAATATTTTCACTCAAAATTTTCAACATTGTCAATTTTGCACACCTCCTTATGAACAGTACAGCTGTCATTTTTCACATCCTGACCGAAATGTGTTTTCGCACATCTGGCGCACAATGGCACGGTCGCTGTGGGAAATCAATGTTTGGGACAGCTTAAGAAAATCATAGTGACTGTGTTCATGAGCAGTGGGCACAAAATGCCTATTTTGAAAATTTGATAAAAAGAAATCCACGAAGTGACTGTTAGGAGTATGCACTGCACAGTTCCCACGTACGCTCCAGAGTCCGAGAATGTTTAATATTTTCACTCCAAATTTTCAACATTGCCATCTCTTCACACCTCCCTGTGAATGGTACAGCTGTCATTTTTCACATCCTGCCCGAACTGTGTTTTCGCACATTTGGCGCAGAATGGTGCAGTCACTGTGGGAAATCAACATTCAGGACAGATTAAAGGAAAACTCCATGTTAAAATCAGAAAAAGATATGTAGTAGTCTTTTTTTCTGTGTTCTAACCATTTCCCAGTGCTTTCTTTTCCTCTGGCTGTGAGAGAGGTTTTTTTCTAACTTTCCCTAACTGTTTAATTACCCTTGGAGGTTGCCATTATGGTTTCTTTCATGGCCTCGTGTCTTCCCAGAGTGCCCTTTGGTGTGATGTCTAATTGCCCCTGCAAGAAGCCAGTGTCTTGTTACGGGGTCTGTCGCAGCTCAGCCACAGAGAAAATGCTTCTTCCAGAGAAGACACACTGCTAGATTTTGGGTGAGTGTAATCATTATTATTTTTTGATATCAGTACCTTGTCCTGCTATGTTCTGGGGTGTGTGTGTGTGTGTGTGTTTGAATCATGTCACAGTTTATTGTATTCCTCTCAGTCACTGTTCAGTTTTTGCACCAGTACTAAGTAGCAAAAATTGAACATCACCTTATAGGTTGTAACATAGCAGGACAAGGTACTAATATCAAAAAATAAAAATGATTACACTCACCCAAAATCTAGTAGTGTGACTTCTTTGAAAGAAGTATTATCTTTGTGGCTGAGCTGCGACAAACCCTGCTAAATCTAAGGGCATAGCTACATCACTGTCACATGAGTCAGAGTGCATCGTAGGAGAAGGAAAGCCAATAAACCTATTTGTGATGGAGATCCCCAGGGGTCGTAAAACTACCATACAGCTAGCAGGCTAATTTAGGAAAAACTCCTAATAGCAGACAGAAGGAAGGACACACTAGGACTTAACATACATATCAAAACACTCTACATAACATATGTTCTAACCCCAGGAATCCACTAATATTATTACTCTTTGCAGTGCCCCTTTAAGTCAGCACTGCCCTGGAGCCAAATAGAATGCTATACTAATTATGAAATGTTTAGCTCGTGCATTCATTTTCAAACTGCCTTATTCTAACTGCCTGGATTCTACCTCAGATTTTTTGTCTCCGCTGCAAAGTTCAGACGCCCTGGAGATCTCTCTATCAAGATTGTCTAAGTTGTGCATAAGAACAAAAAAACTTAAGTATTTTGTCTTATATTTTCATTACTGCCTTATTCTTACTGTTATTTAGTAATTTTACCTCACAGATAAGTTCTTTAGTTTTTTATTGGTACTTCGCAGTTCCTTTGAACCAAGGAGGAACCGACAGTTTGGTAAATCTAAAGGGACACTTTTAGTTAAGTTTACGGGTGTTTTTCTCAAAAAAAAAAAAAAAAAATTAATTTTTCATTTTGAACAGAGGAGTTCCGGTTCTACTAGTGGTTCTCGGTTTCTGAACCAATCGGAAGAGTGGTTCCATTTTAAATTGTCGGTTTCTGAACTGATCATTTTTTTATTTAAACCGACCGCATAATCTTAAAATCTTTCTTTTTTTTAGCGGTTTTGAGTCCTGTTTTCTATGATGGATAAACCTAAAAAGAACACAGGACCTACAGGTTTTAAAAACTGTATTAAATGTGCAGAGGTATTTGCAAGAGTTGACAAACATGACCGTTGCTCTGTCTTGGTGTTAAGCATTTCAGTGAAGATTGTGACATTTGCAAATCTTTCCCTGAAGAAAAATGTGGAGAAGCGCAAGGAGAGACTTAAGAGGAGACTTGAAGAGGGGTCCCTGGGCTCTGACCAGTCCACCCCCTCAAAAAATGTGGCAATTCCTTCTAGAGCCTCCAGATCCACCCCTGATACGGGTGAGGGCTCTAGTAATAGAGGCAGTCAGCCAGCTGACTCTCCGGTGCCTGCCAGAAAACAAAGAAAAAGTAAGCACACTGACACCCTGGCTAAAACGCCTCAAGGGGTCCCTCAGGTGCCTGTACATACCCTCTCCTGCTGATAGCTCACAAGCTCTGGCTTTGTTACAGGTGTTGCAGGGCCTTCTCCCTCCCCAGCAACCTATAACTGCTCCATCTGATAAAACTAGTGCTGTTGCTACCCCCCTGGTGCCTGTTTCCACTATGGGTGGTGAAGTTGATGATGATGAGGAGGTGGAGGAGGAAGGAATAGAGCCTGAGGTGTCACCTAAGCAAGATTTTGGTTCCCCTCCTAGGCCTTCAGAGGATTTTTCTTCCCATTTTTCTTTTATCAAGAAAATGGTGGAAACACTGGACCTCCAGACAATTGAGGAGGTACAGGATGAAGAAGAGGTTCAATATATGGGGTTAACACCCTCAAAACAGCTTCTCCTTCCTCTGTATAAATTTTTCAGAAAAGACATTCTGGAAATTTTAAAAGCTCCTGAGACTGTCATACCCATTGATAAAAAATGTGACAAAAAGTACCAACTGGAGAGACCTGGTGCTGAGTTTTTATTCAGCCACCCAGATCATAAGGGCATTGTGCAGCATGCAGCCTGTGAGAAGGCCAAAACCCCCTTTTCTTCTCATCCACCTGAAAAAGATTCCAGAAAGGTGGACAGTATGGCTAAGAGGGGGTACCTCTCAGCATCCCTTGCTATCAGGCAGGCCTCTTATCAAGCCTATGCTGCTCACTACCAGAAGGCTTTATGGCAGTCTGTGGTGGATAATGCAGAGGAAAATCCCTCACTCACTCACTGTTTGACTTACTAGAGACAGCCACATTGGATTTGGAGGCTTCCAAATACCAATTCCAGATGGCAGCAGACACAAATGACCCTGCGGCCAGAAGATTGGCTGGTACTATAGTCATGAGAAGGTTTGCCTGGCTGAGGGCTACTAACCTCACCCAGGACACTCAAAACAAAGCAATGGATTTCCCAGTTGAGGGCCATTCCCTGTTTGGTGCACAAACCGAAGCCTACATGAAGAAAGTAGACGAATACAAAGCTGCTTTCAGAAGTAATTCCACCAGAGACAAACCTTCTCCCTCCACTTCCTATTCTAGGGGAGGTTGGGGCAGGTCTACCTTTAGAAGACCTTTCTTTCAAGTGCAGGCTGCTCCGCAGACACAGTACCAACCCCAGCAGACGGATTTCTACAGGGCCAGGGGCAGAAGAGGCTCCCGCAGAGGGTCCCATTCTACCCAACCTCAGCAAAAGCAGAATCCCTGACTCTTCCCTTCAGGCTGCCTCTCCACATCCAGTAGGGGGCAGGCTTTCCCACTATTTCCAGGACTGGTCAAAAATAACATCAAACAAGTGGGTCCTGGAAATAGTGGGTCAGGATCTGTCCCTTTGTTTCAAGTCCCTTCCCTCTCTAAGGGTAAAACGTTTTGCATCAGTTCCTCCATCACAAAGAGAACTGCTGGAGCAGGAGGTAAAAAACTTACTATTGATAAAAGCAGTTGAGCCTGTTCCATTCAATCAAAGAGGGCAAGGGTTCTACTCCAGGTACTTCCTAACAACAAAAAAGACTGGAGAGTGGCGGCCTATACTAGACCTCAGATGTCTAAACAAGTATTTGGTCAAACCCAAATTCAGAATGGTAACAATGGCAATAATTCTGCCAACACTACAAAAAGGGGTCTGGTTGGCCTCTCTGGATCTAAAAGATGCATACTTTCACATCCCTGTCAGACAATCACACAGAAGGTATCTCAGATTCACTCTCCCCTCAGGCCACTACCAGTTCTCAACTCTTCCTTTCGGCCTTACCTCTGCACCAAGAGTGTTCACAAAGTGCATAGCAGTAGTAGTGGCACATCTCAGAAAACTGGGTGTCACAGTTTTTCCTTATCTGGACGACTGCCTGATTGTAGGAAAATCCCAACAAGTGTCAGAACACTTACTGCTAGCTCAAAGTGTTCTCTCCTCCCTGGGATTTCTTCTAAATCTAAACAAATCGGTTCTCATCCCAGTCCAAGTATTTGCAGTTCACAGGGGCAGAACTCAGTACAATTCTGGGAAAGGCCTTCCTTCCTTTGGAAAGGGTACAGGCTATCCAGCTTCTAGCAAACTCATTTGTCCTGGACAGGCCAAAACCAGCAACTCAGTTTTTACAGCTGCTTGGGCACATGGCTGCAGCAACAAGCACAGTCATGGGTGCCAGATTTCAAATGAGGGACATTCAGTTTCACCTCAGGGCCCATTGGTCCCAGAGACGAGATCCACTTTCAAGACTAATCCCTGTAACAAAAACTCTTCTACGGGCTGTACAGTGGTGGAAGGATCCAGACAACCTAAGGGAAGGTGTTCTTTCCTACAAGAACCCTCCTCCTTGGTGCTCACAACAGATGCCTCCCTCCTAGAATGGGGTGCCCACCTTGGGGACCACACAGTCCACAGGTCTTGGAGTGCTGCAGAGTCACTTCTGCACATAAATCTCTTAGAGTTAAGAGCAGTGTACTGGGCCATTCAGGCTTTTGTTCATCTCATAAAGGGAAAAGTGGTTCAGGTCAGAACAGACAATGCCACCGCAATGTACTGTATCAACAAACAAGAAGGGACAAGATCCACTCCACTATGTACAGAGGCAATGAAAATATTGAGCCTGATTTACTCCATAAATGCCTCACTACAAGCAATTCATCTACCAGGGAAGGACAATACACTGGCAGATGCCTTGAGCAGGATAAACCAGGCCCATCACGAATGGGCACTGAACAGCCAAGTAGTGCTAGTTCTTTTCAGGCAGTGGGGAACCCCAGAGCTGGATCTTTTTGCTTCCCACCAGGATCACCATTTACCCCTTTATTGCTGCAGGGCCGCAGTGAAGGGAACTGTCCCAATGGATGCCCTGATCCTCAATTGGACAGGAAAATAACTTTATGCCTTTCCTCCTTTTCCCTTAATTCTCAGAGTACTCATCAAGCTCAGGTCACAACCAGCCTCGATGATCCTGATAGCACCAGACTGGCCAAGACAGCCTTGGTGCTCCCTGTTACTCTCAGTATCAGTGAGCGAACCGATCTAACTCCCTCAGAGGTACAATCTGCTGACTTCCTTCCAAGTAAGGGTGGTATACCCCAATCTCAGGTCTCTCAGACTCAAAGCTTGGCTCTTGAGGACGTAGAGTATCCAGACTCCCAATACTCTCAAACAGTTTTAGAAGTCCTTAGAAGTTATAGAAAGCATTCTACTAAGAAAACTTATGCTTCAAAATAGAAAAGATTTCCTATTTGGTGTACAGGAAAGGGCCTAACCCCAGCACAGACTGGCATTCCAACCCTTCTAGATTGTTTGTCCCATCTGCATTCTCTAGGGTTGCAACACTCAACCCTAAAAGTTCATCTTGCTTCACTTTCAGCTTACCTCTCTGTAGGGAAAGGGGTATCACTAAAACCCCATATTTAGAAGGTTCTTTAAGGGCCTTTTACACCTGTTTCCCCCTCATAGGAAACCAGTGCCAGCTTGGGACCTCAACATTTGTATTGCCCAGCTTATGCTCCCACCATTTGAACCCTTGGCTACTGCAGAGCTAAAATACCTCACCTGGAAGGTAGTTTTCCTAGTGGCACTTACCTCTGCTAGGAGGATAAGTGAATTACAAGCTCTATGTGTGGAAAAGGACTATATTTCTTTCCACAATGATAAGGTAGTGTTGAGAACTAATAGAACATTCCTTCCCAAAGTAGTTTCTGACTTTCATTATTACCTTACCAGTATTCTTTACAGCACACGCCAGTTCTGGTGAGCGTAGGCTGCATAGTCTGGATGTGAAGAGAGCATTGAGCTATTATATAGCCAATACCAAGGATCATAGGCAGGACAGGCAACAATTGTTCCTTACCTATGGGGAAGTAGGTAAGGGATCTTCTGCTTCAAAGAGGACTATATCTGGATGGATAGTCCAATGTGTTCAGTTTTGCTATACAAAGGTGGGCAAGGTCGCTCCTTCAGGTTTTAGGGCCCATTCCACAAGAGGCACAGCTGCCACCATTGCAGCTGCCAGAGATGTTCCTCTTCTGGAGATTTGTAAAACAGCTACCTGGAAATCAGTCCACACCTTTACTAAGCATTACAGCCTGGATACCCAGGCCAGGAGTGATGCCAATTTCAGAAGGGCTGTTTTGCAGAGTCTTTTCCTAAATAGATTCTGCCCATCTCCTGTGGTACTGCTACATAGTCTGCAAAGAGTAATATTATTAGTGGATTCCTGGGGTTAGAAGAAAAAATTACTCACCTGTAATAATCTTATTTCTTCCCAGGGATCCACTAATAATATTACTCCCTACCACTGGTCCTACCCTTAGAATCTCAGATACTCTGTACAGCTGAGATGTTTCTCAGTATGATGGGTATGTCATTTGTTGGCACATTCCCTAATACTTAACTAGTAGGTTCTTTTCTAAGGGTGCATCTGGCTCAGAAAAAGAGGACTCATTATTCTTGTTTTGTTGGCCCTTTCTTGGCCTATTACTACTTTTTATGGCCCTGTTGGCCATTAATTCAAAATTATTCATTGTTTTATACATACATACATATATATATACTATGGCCTCTTTGCAGGCTTCACAGAAATCTGAGGTAGAATCCAGGCAGTTAGAATAGGGCAGTTTGAAAATGAATGCATGAGCTAAACATTCCATAATTAGCATAGCATTCTATTTGGCTCCGGGGCAGTGCTGACTTAAAGGGGCACTGCAAAGGGTAATAATATTAGTGGATCCCTGGGAAGAAATAAGATTACTACAGGTGAGTAATTTTTTCTTTTTGCACATTCTGGGTGGACTTCTCTTTTAACAAAATCACAGTGCCACTGTTCATGAGTAGAGATCCAAATGCTTTTATGAGGTTGGGGGGAGGGGGTCACAAAAAGGCCATGTTGAAAATTTGTAGTGCAAATATCAGCAAATGCCTGGGGCGTTAGGGTTTCTAACGATAACATCCCACCCTGTACAGACTGACAGGCATCGGGGTGTACCTTTGGATTGCTGGCTGTAATGCTCATGCCATTCCACCCTACCCCACCCCGCAGCCAGTGATAGGCATAGAGGTGTACCTTGGACTCCCCGGAGTTCACCCCATTGTCCTGTACTGCACCCATCACAGTGTATCACCTTATGGAGTGACGTGACTAGAAAACCAAACACCCCAACGCACACCTCAACACTTGATGGTGTCTGCAGGATAGAGTGAG
Organism: Neoceratodus forsteri; assembly: GCA_016271365.2. Taxonomy (NCBI): domain Eukaryota; kingdom Metazoa; phylum Chordata; order Ceratodontiformes; family Ceratodontidae; genus Neoceratodus; species Neoceratodus forsteri. The sequence continues at coordinate 299,686,627 of CM057450.1, read as the reverse complement.
ATGAAATGCCATGAGCATTATGGTTGACGATCCAAAGGCACACTCCAGTGCCTTGCCATCTCAGCAGGGTGGGGGTGGGGTTGCTGTCACTTAAGTACTTCACTGCCATTCCTATTCTGCATCTGTCTTAACTCATGTACTTCCAATGGTAATACCAGCAAGCAAACACTCGGCATTGACAAATGCTTGTTACAAGTGCCACTGTTGCAGCAATTGACAAGTACAGTTGAAGTGGATGCTGCGAGTAACTGCTGTATCAGCAGTCTGTGACGTGGGCATTTCCAGACTTGCCACATGCTGACTCCTGATACAAAAACACATAGGGGCAAGCCGAAGGCGCTTAACATAATGAGCATAAAAATAAATGTGACCTCTAAATATTGAAACATACAAAAAGCAAACACAAATGCCACTGTTTTTTATTTATAACTCAACAGTTAATTTCAGCAGACAATTGTTTCCTATCAGTGGAAATTAAACTTTGCAGTAATAAAGGCATGTGTTCCCTAGTGTTACCAGATTCTACCTCACTGTTTGATGATGTGTCTCATATTGTCCCCCATTCTGACCGTCAGTATCCCATATTTCGAAGACAGTTGAGAAGTATGAGGCTGAAATGTAAATAAGATGCAAGAGGAGTTGCAGAGAGGTACTCTTTTGGTATATGGGTGCTGAAGGGACATGGATACAATTAAGGGTGTGCCTGCATAAATGCCAAACACCACTACAAATACCTGCAAGCTAACGTTCAGCATTGACAAATGCTTGTTAATTCTAAGGGCTTCCAGTTAAGTTTATCATACATTAAACAACACATTGAACTCTTTTCGTGTAGCTGTTATGGATATAGGTGTTTGCTTTAGTTTGTTTTCACCGTTCATACTAGCTCCTGTAACTAGCTGGGGGAGGGGTGTCTCCATTTTCTGGCTGTTGAAATCTCAGTGTCCCTGAGAGCCATATTAGCATATGAGAACCTGATACCACAGCACCCATTTACACCCTGTATCTCCATACTGAAAGCGCGCATGACCTGAAAAAACTCTAGAAACACACAGATTGAATGCAGTTTAAAGGGGAAAACCCTGCATTACATCTAAAACAGTTTGTAAAGCTGGTTGTAAGTAAATGTGGTATTTCACACCTTTCTGCAGCTTGTTTTGTAGAACTGTAATTAAGTGGACAGGCATACTGTGGAGGCTAAAGGGTGCTGATACTTCATGTTCTCATATGCTAATGCAGCTCTCAGGTACAATAAAATTTCAACAATCATAAAGTGAAGAGTCCAGGATAGCTACAAGGGCTGGTATGAACAGTGAAAATAAAGTAAAGCAAACACATATATCCACAGCAGCTAAACGAAAAGAGTTGCCTGTTGACAAGGAAACAACATTTAAAAGACAGCAGGGTGTACTACTCCTTTGAGGTGCTCTGCTTTGCCTTGCATTTCAAAATGTATGCAAGTTCTCTGTATGGTTCAGCACGATTAGACACCTTGTTGCGTGCCCCCTTCATCTAGATCCTGACATTTTAACTTCCAATAACCTTTTTGTTTGTTACTACCAATTTTATATTCTGCATTTTCCTAACTGCCATTTGTGAAGTATTTTGTGATATAAAAATAAATGGCATTGTATTGTGTATATGTATGTGTATGCATGGGGGTGTTGCTTAGGCTGACTGAAAATAGGCCTTTCTAGGGACATGGATATTTTGTTCTAACCACACGTTCTGGTAGTGTCCTTTCCCTTTAAGTGTACCAGAAAGTCTTCAAGTTGGCTCCTCCACCCACCCACCCAGGTGGAATAGCCCTCAGCTCCGCCCCATGACATTAGATCTTCCTTTCCGCTGGAAGAAGCAGGTTCCCTCCTTACTGCTTCCATGTTGAGTAGGCCCTGGCGCTCAAATTGTTGAATTTATTTCCAAAACATAAACTCATAAGAGATTTTTCTTCAGAGCGATCTTCGATTGCGACCGCAATTGAGTTTAAGTCCTCACCCGGGTTCTGCCGGTGCCCCTGCGGGTTGAAGATGTCACGTACCGACCCGCATGCCACGTGCGTTTACTGCCTGGGTCCCGAGCATGATACCCAGGCTTGCAATATTTGTCATTCGTTTCAACCTCATGTTCTCAATGACCGTCTCGCCAGTTTGCAGTTGGGCTGTCCAGAAAAATGGAACCCGCCGGTCAAATCCAAGGACGCCCGTTGGGTGGTCTCCGCGGCCACGGGGTCCAACGAGCAGTTGGAATAGATGAAGCCCTTTGAGGAGGAGGCTGCTCAGTCCGCCAGACGGTCCTCTTCAGCTTCAGCCTTCGTTCCTCTGAAGGTGGGCTCTACCTTTTTGGGCTCCTTCAAGGAGTTGTGCCAGTCTCTCCCAACAAAGGGAGAGGGCCCCTCGGCTTCGCACAGCTCACACCCCCGCAACAAGGAGGAAGAGCCAAGAGCAGTCTCAGGATACTTCGGTTTTCACCACGGTCAAAACTGAGGCCTTAGCCGCTGGCTTCATGGTGCCCCCATCAGGCCAGCCTGCCTAGATGCAGGTCGACGATCCAGCCGAGATTTTTATTGACCCACTCGACCAGCAATCTCTCGATGAGGCCGACAACTCTCTATTTAGGACTCTGGTCCTTCTGAACCATGAGCCAACCCAGCCCGGAGGGCCAGATCCTAAGGCTGCCGTTGACCAGGAGGAGCCACAGCGCTCCCCAGCTCCCACCGAGCAACCCCATTGGTCCCCCCAGTGGTCTTGGTCCAGGTCTCCCTCATCTTCATCCAGTGGGTCGCACAGAACCTTTCAGCTCCATTTTCAGCATCACAAGAAGTGGCACCACCACTATTCATTGTCCTCATCCTCCTCGGCCGAGTAGAGGCTTTGACGCAAGTTACGTTGGCACTGTGAGGACCTTATGTGGCAACAGTTGGTCCTGGCTGGTCAGAAGCCTACCCCGGTAATCACCTGGCTGTCACCTTCTAGACCGATGCCCACACTTCCGAAACTAGTCTACACCACCCCTCCGCCTGCAGAGCCGGTGAAGACCATTCTGGCTCGGCCTAAACCAGCCTATCCACTGATTGTGGTTCAGCCGCCACCTTAACAGCCTCTGTCCGGGGCCGCATCCAAGGAGTCTCGGCCGGCTAGGGGGCTTCCTCATGGGCTGTCGGTCACCCTTACGCCTGACCGTCCATGGCGGGTTGAGAGTGGCAAGGGTGGTCGGCCTCTGTACGGGGACTCTTTGGAATCCGATGATGATTCCTCGCTCCACTCCCATCCAGTAGACGCAGAGTCAGCAGGGGATATCTCGACTGAGGAGGAGGGCCTTTCGTCTTTCTTGGACATCCTCCATCTCCTCTCTGAGTCCACAGGGATGCCAATGGAACCCGTTCAGAAGCAGGCCTGTTACCCCCTTACCAATATTTTGGATAAGGGGATTCACTGACTCAGGCCTTCCCAGTGGCCAAAGCCATTGTTGGCCCAGCCCTGGAGCTTTGGCAGCACCCTGCTTCCTGCCCCGCGCCATCAGCCTGTATGGCCCACAAGTATGCGGTGCAAATAGGTTTCCTTTGAGGGTTCACTGAACACCCCTCAGCTGAAGGGTTAGTGGCCAACTCCGTGTTTCGGCTTCTCAAGTCATAAGGACATCAGTAAACCTCCAGACAAGGAGTCCCAAGAAATTGGACTACTCTGCAAAGAAGGTTTATGCTGCCTCCTCGCTCGGTCTCCGCCAGGCGACCTCGGCTGTCATTATGGCACATTGCTCCCATGCCCTCTTGTGCTCCCTGGACGAGGTGCTTCCACATCTCCCAGCAAACCTCCAGACCACAGTCAAGCAGGTCCGGAATCAGGGTTGAGCTGTAGCCAAGCGGCAGCTCCAGACAGCTCTGGACATTGGGGATTCTTGTGCCCGCTTGCTGACCACAATCGCCATGCGCTGCAGAGCTTTGCTGAGGATCTCGACTTTCACGGCAGGCACACAGCATAAATTGGCAGATGTATCCTTTCTGGGCACTGACTTGTTTAGGCTCGGAGTCGACAGTCACTTCCAACCTATAATGAAGTCCAATGCCACCCTGAACTCTGTTCAGTCCATCCAGAAGGACTCTTAAAGGCTCCATGCAGCAGAAGCACAAGCCCTTTCGGCCTTCCACCCCTGCAGCCAAACCAGCCCAGTTTCATTCTGGGCAGCAGGCTCAGTCTTGGTGCCCTCGGCCCAAGGCAGCGGCTTTGGTGCCCCATAAGCCCAAAGGTAAAGGCCCCGGCAGCTCCTCAGCCAGGTACTCTTCCTCCTCCAAGCCTGCCCAGTGACGGGATGGGGGTGCCTCCCCCATGCCCGTCACAGTTCCCCTGGGTCCTCCTGTGGGGGGTCGGCTCCACCACTTCCTTTCTGCCTGGTCCGCTGTTACCATGGACAGGTGGGTCCTGGAAGTGGTCAGTCAGGGTCTGCCTCTGGAATTCGAGCAGTACCCTCCAAGCCACGCCCGTACCCCACGGGAGGGATTGGTATCCGAAGCCACTTGTTCGTCTCTCCAAGACCCCATAGCCCAACTCCTCCACAAGGAAGTGGTGGTCAGAGTACATGAACAAAGAAAAAGGGCTTCACCACGCTAACGTGTAACAGCTGTTGCTGCAATACAGAACTGAGGCACCAAACCTCTGTAATTATGAAATCCAGCAGATAGTAGTGCACAAGGAACCACAGTGCACTGTTGGTTGCTAGTACAAAATTATTTTTACTGAATATTCAAAGTGCACAAGTAATTGCAAAAGCAGGAGTTCAGTGTAGCTAGGGCAGCTACACTGAACTCCTGCTTATGTAATTACTTGTGCACTTTGAATATTCAGTAAAAATTGTTTTGTACTAGCAAGCAACAGTGCACTATGGTTCCTTGCGCACTACTATCTGTTGGTGGTCAGAGTAGCAGATCCTCCTGCGCAGCCATGGTTTGTCTCCAGATACTTCCTGATGCTGGGGCGGTTGGTGCCCCATTCAAGATTTGCACAACTTGAACAAGTCCTGCACCTTCAGGATGGTAACTCTGTCCCAGATCATACCATCTCTCGAGCTGGACATATGGTTCTGCTCTTTGGATCTTCAAGACGCTTTTTTTCACATCCCAATCCGTCTGTCCCATCGAATGTTCCTCTGCTTCTGAGCAGAGGGAGCCCTATATGAGTTCCAGGCCATGCTATTTGGCCTCTCCTCTGCTCCTAGAATCTTCACCAAATGCATTGCAGTGATGGTGGCCCACCTAAGGTGTTGAGTGGTCCAGGTGTACCCCTACTTGGACGACTAGTTGATTGCAGGTCCCTCCAGGCAGAAGGTGGAGCGTTCCAGGGATCTGGCCCTGCATCGACCTGGGCCTCCTTATCAACAAGGCCAAGTCAGAACACATGCCCATACAGGTGATCAATTTCATCGGGGCAGAGCTTGAGTCTTGCCGAGCCAGAGCCAGGCTTCCAGCGGAAAGGGTAGAGGTTCTCTCCTCCTATGCCCAATCATTTCTGGTTTGGCACTTGCGACCTGCCCGGGATTTCCTGCACCTTCTGGGTTATATGGCGGCCTGCACCACTGTTGTTCATTGGGCCCGGTGGCACATGCACTCCCTGCAGCACAAAGGTAATTTCAACCAGTTGGTCACAGTGATCCAGAAGATTTGGGATGCTTTCCATTGGTGGACCGTCCCAGGGCATCTGCAGGAAGGGATCCCTTTTGTCCGCCCCAAGCCGATAGTCATCCTGATGACAGATGCCTTTCTCATGGGCTGGTGTGCCCATCTAACGCAACACATAGTCCATGGGCTCTGGACCCCCGATGAGTCCCGATGCCACATCAGCTTGCTGGAGCTCTGAGCAGTTCGGCTGGCGCTGACTGCATTTGCTCAATTCATTCGGGGTCAAGCGGTTCAAGTCCAGACAGACAACACCACGACCATGTACTACCTCAGCAAACAGGGAGGAACGCATTCCCTGCCATTGTGCAAGGAGGCTCTCCGCATTTGGATCCTGGTGCACAGCCTGGAGGCAGATCTCCTGGCCATCTATGTGGCAGGAGCCTCCAGTCAGTTGGTGGACACACTCAGCCGCTGGGTGAGGTGTCTCATGAGTGGTCCCTCCGTCCAGAGGTAGTTTACAGTCTGTTCTCCCAGTGGGGCACCCCTCAGGTGGACGTTTTCGCCTCCAAGGAGAACACAAAGCTGAGGCTGTATTTTGCCTGCCCCCCTCAGCAAGCCTCTCTGCAAGGGGATGCCTTCTCGAGGCCATGGACCCCAGACTTCTTCTGTGCCTTCCCTTCTCTTGAGCCACAGAGTGCTGCACAAGGTCAGGAGGGACAAGACACAGGTGATCCTCGTGGCTGTGGACTGGCCACACCAGTTTTGTTACCCAAATCTCCTCAGTCTCAGCAACAGGCTCCCGAGGCGTCTTCCAGCATGCCCGAACCTGCTTTCCATCAACCAATGGAAGGTACTCCACCCGGACCTTCAGTCCCTGCACCTGACAGCCTGGTTCCTGAGCAACTAGAGTTCCAGGCTTTGGGTCTCTCTGAAGATGTCTTCACTGTCATGGAGGCTTCTCGGAAGGAGTCTACTAGAAAATGCTATGCCTTCAAGTGGATGAGATTCTCCATTTGGTGTCAGGACAAGGGGCTGGACCCCTTGACCTGTTCGATGGCCAGCATTTTGGACTATCTGTGGGTTCTCCAAAGGGGGACTTCGGTCGACGACCCTTTAAGGTGCACCTGGCAGCCATCTCTGCTTACCAGGCGTGGGACGGTTAGGGGTTAGTGGCACAGGAAACAGTGGTCTGACGCTTTTTCAAAGGCCTTGATCACATATCTCCTCTAGTGTGTGAACCTCCACTTCCATGGAATCTGTTGCTGGTACTGGCAAAGCTCATGGGGCAAGCCATTCAAACTGATGCACAAGTGTGAGATGTCATATTTGTCATGGAGAACTGCCTTCTTAGTGCCCATTACGTCAACAAGAAGGACTGGGGAGCTCCAGGTGCTCTGTCGAGTCTCCTTACCTGGTCTTCCACAGGGACAAGGTTGTCCTGCACCCCAACCTGAAGTTCCTCCTGAAGGTTGTGTCAGAGTTTCACCTGAACCATTGTTCTACCCTAATCACACCTTGGATGCCAAATACAGGCTCTATTCTTTGGACCTGATGTGAGCGCTCGTCTATTACAAAGAGTGCCTGGTCGGAGTTTGGGGAAGAGGTTCACCAACTGTTTGTCACCTACACTAAAGCTGCACCTTGCAGACCTGCAGCCAAGCAGACAGTTGGCAGGTGGATCACATCCTGCACTGATCTCTGCTATAGGTTGGCAGGAAGGGAGCCCCCCATAGGGTTACGGGCTCATTCCACCCATCATACTGCTGCGTCTGTGGCTGCTTAACATAGAAACATAGACTTTGACGGCAGATAAGGACCACTTGGCCCACCCAGTCTGCCCATTTCCCTACCTACTGGATAAGCTGCAGATTCTAGTTAACCAACAGCCTACTTCCTGCCACCCCCCACTACAATTGTCTTGTGTCTGTCCCGTGCATGTTTGAATTCCCCCACTGTTTTAGCCCCAACATGTCCCTGTCCAGGATATTTGCAGGGCTGCTACCTGGAAGTTGGCACACACCATCATTTCCCATTACCACATAGACTTAGAGTCACGCTGGGATGCTGGTTTTGGGGCCTCATTTCTCCAGTCTTTGTTCCCAAAGTAGGGAGTGCGTGCCATGCCTCCCTCCTCCTGAAGAACTGCTAGGAGTCTGCCAGAATGTGTGAATAGAACAGCATATCCACATCCCTAGAAAAACAAGTTACTCACCTATAACGGTAGATCTTCCACGGGGATAATCTCTTGCTGATGATAATACACTTGGGTTATTGCCAGAGGGCACTGTGGTGTATGGCAGCTCTCTTCTAGCAGTCTTTTTCCAGGGGGCACCCACACGACATCATCATTCTGCTCCTATTTGAGTGGGTGGTCCCTGGTATCCTTAGTTCATTTTCCCGCCGTCTTCAGCTCTCACACAGTAGCTAGCGCTAAGAGAAGCAGTCATCGAAGAGAACTTGAGCTGGAAACGGATTTTCCCTTTGTTTCCAGTCTTCATCAATGAATGTCCAAAGAATCTACAAGCAAGTCAGCACTATTTTGGTTATGTCGTTGTGATAGGAAGATCTACCATTACGACAGCCACACCATTTGTGTTAGGAGTCTGGGTCCCACACACGATGCCACCTCCTGCAAACATTGCCTGAAATTCAACCAGGCAACCCGTCAACAACAGTTACAGGAGATTGAAGCTCACCTCATGGAGCAGAAATTGTCTCTCTTGGAGAAGGAGCCCCCTGCTATAGCTTCACATAAGAAGCATAAATATGACAAGGATAAATCATCATCCTCGTCTCTGGGCAGACACTCATCGACGGCCAGTGTCACAGGTGCTGTACTGTCAACGAAGCCCTCCAGAACTGCTTCCTCGTTGATGGGAGTTTACACCCTCTCGTCGATGGCGCTTTCTGGCACTCTTTCAGCAGTTTCTGTGGAACCCTGTGTAGGTCCCATCGACGTCCCATCGACAGGGACTCGTTTCCCGTTGACGAGATCTACTTTTAAGCATTCTAATGCCTCTTCCTTTGCTTCCCCATCAACAACTGGTCAGGTTTTCATGGGAAGAACTACTGGCTTTACCGTTTCTACTGCCCCTCCTCCTTCACAACCATTCTCTTACAGGGGCCATTCGGACAGGGACCCGGGACCCTGGTCTTTGCTACCCAGGGGCTAGACCTGTTTATACCTCACATCCTATTTCTTCCACAATCTCTCTGGTTTCCCAGAAACCCCCTACCCCACCCTCTACCTCTACCTCATTGGACGTAGCTACAGTGGTACAACAGGTTCTAGAAGTGATGAGGCATTCTCAGCCTCCCACTCCAGGAGAGGCAGGTCACCTTTCCTGTTCTCCTACCCCTCCACCTAAATGCTTCCAGGGCGACAGGGAACCCTCTCCACCCTGGTCCCCTCCCTCCTATGAGGAAGTGTATTTTTTAGAAGAGGCAGAATTTCCGGAAGGTTTTCCCAGAGATCTGGAGGATATTAACCTGCAGGACTTTGGACACCCATCCCCTGTCCTCTCTTTCTATTTCCTCCTTGCACAAGGATGCCTCCCGACATACGGCTGCCTCTCCTCCTGATGACCCATCCTTTCACAAGATGATGGTCCAAATTCAGAAAATCATGGGATTTTCAACTACAGAACATGATAAACAACGGAAGGATATGGCAGATTATCTAGAACTGCCTGAAGAGCCTGTAGTAGTGGTACTCCCACTCATACAAACTTACCAAAACGCTGTACTGGCAGCTTGGAACCAACCCTCAGCTGTTGCAGCCATCCCTAGAAAGACGGATCACCTTTACCAGGCTCCTCTTGACCATCCCTTTTTTTCTACTTCCCCCGGAGCGAATTCCATGGTGATCACTGCGGTTCGTGAGCGTAGCAAACGGCCAAAACACATGAGCTCATTACCCCTTGATAAGGAGTCCCGCCAACTCGACTACCTTGGGAAGAAGGTATTCAAGGTGGGTACCATGAATCTCAAAATTCTAAATTATATGGGACACATGATTAAATACCAACGTACCCTCTGGTCCTCTGTAATAGAACTAGTCCGTAAACTCCTCTATCTCAGAAGGACGACCAATTATTGGCAACAACTTCCACTGGCATTTCCATCTCTCAACACCTTGCTCTGCTCAGCTCAGGATATGACATGGTTGATACTTCTGCCCGCGTGTCGGCCACGGGGATTACCCTGAGATGCCATGCTTGGTTGCGTATGTCAGGATTTGCACCAGGTATACAACACAAAGTGGTAAATGCCCCTTTTAATGGATCTAAACTTTTTAATCCAGGTACCCAAACATTTCTGGATGATCTACAAGCCTCAGGTTAGACCTTATATATGGTACATTGCATGTATCATACCTCATAGCCATCTTAGCAGTACCACTTCCAGTCCTCTTTTCAGTCAAAGAGAAGCGGTAAACATAGAGGCACCTACATAGGCGAATTTCGTGGTCGTTCCCAGCCTTCTTCCAGGACCACTGCTCCTACCTCTGAGGGCTCCCACTCCCCCCCCTCCCCAGTGGAACCGGTCAGCCCACTTCCCAGTGACCAACTGGGGCATTGCCGGGGCTTCCTCGACCAGGCCTCAGAAGCTGTGGGCAGTCGCTTTGCCCTTCATTTAGAGGCCTGGCAAGCAATAACTTCAGATGAGTGGGTGCTTCAGATCATACGGATGGGGCACATGCTGGAATTCACCTCTGTGCCTCCTTCTCATCTCCCCTTCCCTCCCTCGCTCTGTCCATTACCCACCCGACCATATTCCCATTCTTCAGGAGAAACTTCAGGTGCTTCTTCACAAGAATGCCATCTATCCCATTCCTTGGTTGGAGTATCAGGGATTTTATTCCCAATTTTTCTAGTACCCAAATGCACTGGAGATCTCAGACCTATACTACACCTCAGACTGCTGAATTTATACATTCAGTACAAAAGGTTCCAGATTTATTTATTGAATTTTGTTGACCCGGTAAGCCTGCTGGGCCTAGAAGTTCCTTTTTTCAGGGGCGACCGGGGGGGAGGGGGGATACAGATGGTAAGCAACTGAAATTGAACCAGATTAAGCTATTGGTGATATTTTTAGTGAATGGGGGAAATTTGGCCAGGACACCGGGGAAATTCCCCTACTATCCAGTAGGGGGAGACTCTGTCCCCAAGGCTGCTTTCCAAGATAGCTGCAAGACAGAATGCAGAGGAGGAAGTGGAGGAGATGGAGCAAGAACTGGATGCTGGAAAACTGCCTACTAAACCAGCAGAGACAGTACTGGAACAAGAGGGAGAATCTAAAAACAGTCCTAGCGAAGCTGTGCATGAAATATATAAACCCACAGACTGTAAGTGTGCTAAAACTTCTTGTTTTCTTGAATTACCAGAGGATAGCTTTTCGGTCCTAAGTGATGATAATATTACAGTGTTGGATGTTCAGGGGAAACAGAGTGATTTAAACCCTGCAGAAGCAGAAATCATGCAACAAATAGAGGCCGAAGAGAAGAGCTTTTTATTTAAAAAAAAAAATGCAGCTTCATAAAAAACTCAGAGAACTTCAAACTGACAAAAGAGCTCGATCTGTCAAACTGACACAGCTGGATGTTAATGACATAGTAGCATCAAAGGATTCTTCTAGTGATTGGGCAGAGGCTGTAGAGCAAGTGGAGCTCCTACAGCAACAGCTAAACTCAAAAACAGCAATAGCATCGGGAATGGCAACTACAGGCAGTAAAGAACCTGGCCTAGGACATGCTGGAACCCCAGAAACATCCCAGACATCATCCTGGTCAGTGGAAAAGGCCCTGCAGGGGGCCGGATGGGAAAGGAATAATAGTACAGGTCAGTGGGCCTCTGGTAAATCAGCTATACAAATGCCAGTACCTTCTAATATAACATTGCAGCAAACTCAGCATAAACAAAATATAGACTTGGAGGTACCTTCTGAGTTAGCTCTCACTCAAAATCCTATTTTACAGCTTCCACAACAGCAGACAGTCCCTGAGAAAGAAGCAGCAAATACTAACACTGGGGGACGCCCCATTGACTCTTGTGCACCACCACGAAGGCCTTTGAATTTTATAAATAAACACCTCGCTCCTTTTCTTCTTCAAATTTCCAATTTTTCCTGCTAAAAGGCATAATGCAGTTCGTTTATCATATACAGGAGGTATGCCTGAGCCACCAGACAGGCTGTTTGTTGCTAGAAATCTTTTAAAGGAATCAATGAAGTTTTTTTCTTATGAAATATATGCACTCATTCACATTTCTGGTGAGACAACATTTGACATTAGCTTCAAGTCTCTGAATGGTTTGGAACGTTTTTGGATAAAGTATGCAACTTTAAAGAAAACAGCCTTGTAGGCCCCATTTATTGCAATTCCACTAACAAAACCTGCCCAAAAAGTGATCACGGTACTTTTTAGAAATGAAGGTGTCAGTGTGAACGATCTCACCAACTGGCTAAAGCGGAAATGTACAATTATTGAAGAGCCTACTGCCATTTTAGACTCAGAAAATATCTGGACTGGGGGTGGAAAGTGAAGGTCCTGTTAAAAACCACAGATACTGGTGTATCCTATTGGTCCATTGGGAAGGAACCCGAAGTTGTAGAAAAAGCTAAATTAAAAGATTCCTACTTCCATCTTATCAAAGCACATACGCTAACATTTCAAAAGGGACCTCTAACCTCCAGAATAGACTATATTTTTACATCTAAAAATATTAATAATCTCTCAGCAACAACATATCCAGTAGAATTCTCTGATCATGCAATTGTGGGTATAAAACTAGGAGCCATGGAGGATTTACAGAGCGGTACGAGTTACTGGAAATTAAACATCTCACTTTTATTAGAGAAATATGTATACAAATGCTTTGTCATCTTGTAGTGGCAAGGAAATCTGTGTTTCTTTTCTATGATAATCCCTGTCAATGGTGAGTAGATACGAAAATGGATGTACAGAAAACTTTTCAACACATAAGTAAAGACAGAAATAAAAAAAAATATTTTAAGTACGTATGTCATAGAAAATTGTTGCAACACCTACTCTCTATTGCACAAGAGACGGGACAAAATCTCATGACACAAATAAACACAGTTAAGCAACAAATAATGCCCAAAAAACACAGACGCTATACTACCAACAACAGTTTGGAGTAAAAGGGAAAAAAAATGAAGTATGCCCCTTTGATAATTATAATGTTACTATAAAGGTTAAAGAAATGAATTCTTTAACAGGGGAAGACGGAATACAGTATAAGACTAAGGAAAAGATTTTAAATATTGTAAATCAATATACTGCTAAAATGTACGATTATTTAGAGGTGGACCAGGAAGGTTGTGTAAAATATCTCACTGATTTGAATATTCCAGTTATACCAGCAGATATTTTGAGGAAACTCTCTCAACCCATTCAAATATCAGAAGTACAGGAAGCTATTGCTATGTTGACAGGGGGTGAAGCCCTGGGACCTGATGGTCTGCCAAATGAAATTCTTAAAACCACTGGAGGAGAATTAATGACTGAATTAACTGCTATGTTTAATTTTATGTTAGAAACTAAAGAAATTCCTTTGACTATGAATATGGGTGTATTAACATACATTTACAAGAAAGGGGATAAAACTTCATTAAATAACTGGAGGCCGACTAGTTTATTAAATTCAGATTTTAAATTATTAACAAGAATTCTGGCAAAATGCCTGGCTTTAGTGGCAGATACTGTTCTCTTGGAAGCACATGCCTATGCTATTCCGTGTAGAAAAGTGCAGGATCACTTACTAATCAGAGAATTTGTGAAGTTAGGTAATACTGCAGGTTTGGATGGCTACCTGATCACTCTGGACCAAGAAAAAGCATTTGACAGGGTCAGTCATGTATTTTTATGGGAAGTCTTATGGAAATATCAAATACCGGAAGAAGTAATTGGGTGGTTACAAAGTATTTACAACACTGCCACAGTAACACCAGTGGTACAGGGCTGGAAGGTCCCCTTGGTACATTTAAAAAGAGGCGTAAGGCAGGGTTGCCCATTAAGCCCCATTTTATATGATTTTTTTTTATCGATCCATTGTTAAGGACTATAGCTAATAATGAGTCTGTACTACCAGTACACATAAGAGATGTAGTTTTTCCCCATAAAATAATAGCGTATGCAGATGATATGACTATTCTTGTCAATAACACTCAGTCTTTAGTTACAGCCATAGAAATATGTAAGACTTTTGGGAAAATGTCAGGAGCCTCTTTGAATTTAGGGAAATGTCTTGGACAAAGATTGAATTCCACCTTAGCTTTTAGAGGAATAATGGTTGCAGGGATTACTGTACAACCTGAACCTATGAAGATCTTAGGGATCTGGTTTGGGCCTGGTGATATGGATGAGTTAAACTGGAAAGAAAAAATAGAAATTGGGAAACAAAAAAAGTCAGCCAGTGGAATAGAGGGAAACGGGGGGAAAAAGAAACGGGTAATCTTACTTCGAGAGGGCTCTTGCAGTAGGTAATTACATATAGGACTGGCGTCAGCAGGCGGCAGGGCCTGCGAAAATTTCTAGCTAGCAGTCCCTGGCGAGGACCGCCCACATCCGTGACCAGCGCCAGGAGATGTCGGTATAAAGGGCGGTCCCTGATGCCCACCTTCCAGTTCTTTCCCACCGTTAGCTCTGCAGTCCTCGCGGAAAGTTCATTGCTTTATCAGCCCACCCTTCGTCGGTTTTACATCAAGTAATTTGATTTTTTTTCGACATCGCCAGGTCATCGCCGGTGTATGTCAGCCCCCTACACCCTCCGAGCACAAAAGTACAACTCGTGCGGCGCCCAACTACCACACTAGGACGGCCATTCCCTGTGCCTGTTCTGCCTAGGCCCTGACCACTCGGTCGCGAAGTGCCAGCACTGCCTCAGCTTCAGTGCGGCTACCCGGAAAAGGCGGCAGCAATCCCTGGAAGCCCATATTTTGAAGAAAAAGATGAGTTCGATGGAGAAGGAGCTTAAAAACTGAGGCAGGCATTCACTTCCGCAGAAGGCCATCGGAAGAAGAAGGAAAAGGAGAGGCACCAGGAAAGGGCTCCTCTACGCGTCTCCTTTAGGGGCCGCTGGGTCATAAATAACGTCCTCCAGGGACTGCTCCTCGGCACGCCGCCTCGGAGGTTTCCGAGGCGTCGGCCCCATCCGCCCGTCTGGCTCTGCGCCGGGCCTTTCGGGCGCCTCCGGACAATTGGAGGTCTCCGCCCCCGTTCGACCGCAGGCTCGCAGCCTACTGGCGCGGGCGACTCCGGTAAGCCAGGCGTCGGCTCCTCTGACGTCCGCACGGAGAAGGCCGGTAAGACGCACGACCCTTCGGGGCTGCGCGCAGCCACTCTCCCATTGGACCAGGCCGATCCTTCTCCTCGGTCTGCCTCCAGTGAAGGCTCCCATAAGCGGGACTCCGGCGCCCACCGGGAGCTCGCCATAAAGCCGCACATCAGTTCGCCTGATGCCCGGTCGGCGACTGAACCGATGACGGACCTCCCTACATCCGTGGTTCCCGGTTCTTAGCTGCTGTCCGGGGACCCAGAGTCCCCCAGCCTGACCCGGATTTTTCCTCTCCATCCTGAGGCGCACGAGACCTTCCTCCACGGACCGTCCTCCTATGGAGTGCGCCCGGTTATGACGTCGGCTCCCGCCGCCCCTGGCCCGGGGCCCCCACGCCGTTCCACCGACTCCGGCCGACATCCCGCCGGATGTCACCTCACTGCGGGCCCCTCCAACTTGGATCCACCCGTGAGGCCGCTGGCCAGGCCGTCTGCTCCGGCAGCGCTCCCGGGTACCCTCCGTCCTATCCGACGCCGACATACCCGGGACCACAGTATCCGGCGCCGCAGTACCCGACGCCGGGCTATCCACAGCCGGGTTTGGATACTCTCCACATGGGTACAACCTGTAACCTTATCCCCTGCCGCCTCCTTCTTCACCACCCCCACAGCCGCCGGTGGACTTGCAGGAGACTCTGGCCTCCTGGTGGGCTGAGGCCAAGGCTGCTCACCAGCGATGGTGCCGTCTCAGGTTCCGTCGTCACGCCCTGGCGGCCCTCACCACCTCCGGACTCCAGGGCTCTCCGTCTGGGTCCAGAGAAGCAGGACAGCTTCCCGGGGCTTCCCAAGGGTCCGTTCCTCCCCTGGTCGGAAAGGGAGTCTTTCCTCTCCTCCTCCTCCTCTTCACCCTCGGACTCCTCGGATTCCTCCGATGGTTGCTCCGGAAGGGATGACGAGCCACGCTCTCTGTCAAAGCCCAGGCCAAGGACTCCTCCGAAGTCTCCTCCGGAAGATCCTTCTTTTACGAAGTTGCTAAGGAAAATCCAGGAGGTTCATCAGTGGCACTCTTTGGAACCAGATCCTCAGCGTCTGAAACTCGCTGAGCATCTGGATCTGCCCGTGACAACTCCTACCTTGGTGCCACCCTGGATAGAGCCTCATGCCGACCTCGTCACCACCATATGGAAACAGCCGTCGGCTCTAGCCCCACTTTCACAGAAGTCAAGTAGGCTATATCAGGCTCCCGAGGGTGTTGATTTCCTAGATTCTCACCCTTATGCCGACTCGGTTGTGATTAGTGCCGCTCACGGCCAGTTGGCCAACCCAAAACACTTCAGCTCATCGCCACCTGACAAAGAATCCCGCCTTCTGGACCAGTATGGAAAGAACATCTTTGCTTCCTCCACGCTGGGGATTAGGGCCCTGAATTATGTCGGCCATATGGAGGACTACCAGAAGGCCATTCTGACTCGGGTGGAAGCCAAATTGAACTGCTTGCCAGACCTCCAAGTCAAGCAGGAGTTGGCTGATCTTGTCCGCTCTGCACGTTCGGCCAGTCGACACATGCTTCGTGCGACCTACGATGCAGTGTACACTACTGGACAGAGCTCAGCTTTCGCCGTAGGCCTACGTCGTCATGCTTGGCTCCACGTGTCAGGGTTGGTCCCGGAATTGCAATCCGCTATCCAGGAAGCGCCCTTCTGGGGGTCGGTGCTTTTCGGCAGTGATGTCAAGGACATCATCACCGATTTGCAGGAGAAGGGGATGGCACTGAAGTCTGTTGACTCCATGTACCGCCCCCATCAGCAGCAGCGCCGTCCCTTTCTCAGACGGAATTGGCCCAAGGCGGAACCCCAGGGAAGGCGGACCACAAAACGCCGGGCCCCCTCAGCTGCTAAGCCCCCCCCCCGGGCCAAAAAAGCAGCGGGTGCTTCAGCTGCGGCGCTGCCCCACACCACCTGACTCCTTCCCTCTCCCACAGCCTCCGGACTCCCCGGAGGAACCGGTAGGAGGGAGGTTTTCTCTCCACCTTTCGGGCTGGGGGAGGATAACATCAGATTCTTGGGTGCTCCAGCTCATCGCAGAAGGACACTCGATAGAGTTTCTTCAGAAACCACCTCGCCACCCCCCTCTAAAGTCATCGTATTCAAGGGAACACCTTCTCTTGATCCAGGAGGAAATTTCAGCTTTCCTGCTGAAACAAGCAATAGAACCCGTCCCCCTTCATCTGCAAGGGACGGGTACTATTCCCATTTCTTCCTGGTCCCAAAGAAGACGAGAGATCTCAGACCAATTCTGGATCTCAGTTCCCTGAATATCTTTGTGGAATACAAAAGGTTCAGGATGCTCTCGTTGCAGAGCCTTCTGCCCCTCTCTGGCCATGTCAGTGGCTGTGTGCCCTGGATATGCAGGATGCTTACCTGCACATTTCCATCGCCTGCCTCACTACAACACCTTCTGCTTTTGCACCCAGGGGACCACTACCAATTCAAAGCACTTCCGTTTGGCCTATCCTCGGCGCCCCGAGTGTTTACCAAATGCCTGGCAGTGGTGGCGGCCCACCTGCATACCAGGAGGGGTGCAGGTTTTCCCGTACCTGGACGATTGGCTTCTGGTGGCCTCGTCCAGGGAGGAACTCCTGCGCTGCCTCACCCTTACCCAGCAGGTTTTTGCCTGCCTGGGTATTACCATCAACCATTCCAAGTCTCACCTGATCCCATCCCAGAGACTACAGTTTATCGTGGCAATTCTAGACACGACCACGGGCAGGGCCTTCCTGCCACCGGACAGGGCTCCACCCTCCAGACTCAGATAAGTCTGCTGTCCGGCCGCAGGTGGGTCTGTGCAAGGTCAGTCCTTCGCCTTCTCGGGCTCATGGTGGCTGCTATCCCGACAGTTCCTCGCGCTCGACTCCACGTGAGAGTTTCTCAGTGTACTCTCCGCTCCCAATGGGATCAGTTAGTGGATGACCTAGATCACCCAGTTCTGGTCTCCTCACCGATGCTTCGAGACTTGCAATGGTGGATGGTCCGAGAGAACCTATTTCAGGGGGAGTTCATTTCTTTCGTCCTCCCCCTCCCAGACTCTAACCACAGACGCCTCGGGCAAAGGTTGGGGAGCCCATCTAGGCCCTCATCGGACCCAGGGCTCCTGGTCCAAACACGAACAAACTCTCCACATCAATGTGCTCGAGCTTCGGGCACTGTTGTACGCTCTCCAAGCCCTTCACCAATACATCCTTCCAGGCCACCTAGCTGTCCAGACGGACATGTGCGTGGTTTGGTACATCAACAAACAAGGGGGGACTCGGTCCTACCCTCTTTGCAGGCAAGCAATGAGGGTTTGGGATTTGGCAACACAACACGAACTTCATCTCACAGCAGTTCATGTTCCGGGAGTCGACAACACCCTGGCAGACAAGCTAAGTCACTCTTCTGCTCTGACTCACGAGTGGGAACTGGACCAAGAGGTCCTAGACAATATCTTCCGACTTTGGGGAACACCACAAGTCAACCTGTTCTCATCCCCTCTAAACGCAAAGCTTCCCATCTTCTGCTTTCGCTCTCGTTTCCAGGCGGCGCTCTGGAGAGACGCCTCTCTCTAGACTGGAAGGACAGATTCGTCTATGCCTTTCTCGCAGTTCCAGTTATCCCACGAGTCTTGCAGAAACTAGCTTCAGAAGGAGCACAAATGATTCTGATTGCTCCTTTCTGGCCCAGGCAAGTTTGGGTCTCTGTTCTACAACAACACTCAGAGGATCATCCTCTTCCTCTAGCTTGAGGTTTATTGACCCAGGATCAGGGGACCCTGGTCCATCCAGGTCTCAAATCTCTTCAGCTGCACACATGGCTCCTGCAGACTTAGCTCAATCCCGTTTTGGGGTGTCTCCTCAAGTGGTGGAGATTTTGGTGGAGGCTAGAAAACCCTCCACTAGATCCACTTACGCCATGAATTGGAAAAGATTCACTATCTGGGCCGTTTCCAAGAACGTGGAACCTTTCTTCTGTTCAGCGGGGCTTCTGCTGGAGTATCTACATCATCTGTTTGACCTGGGTCTCAGTCATTCTTCTCTGAAGGTACACATGGCGGCCATTTCTGCCTATCATGTCCCCTTTGCAGACAAAACTTTTGCTCAATTGGAGGTCTCAAAGACCTTTCTCGGAGGGGTTCTCCATCTGAGACCCCCTGTCCGTACTCCTTCTCCCCCTTGGGAATTGAACTTTGTTCTCAAGAAACTTACTCTGCCTCCCTTTGAACCGGCAGCTTTTGCAGAGTTGAAGTTCCTTTTGTGGAAGACTCTCTTCCTGATGGCCATTACTTCAGCTCGGAGAATTTCCGAGCTCCAGGCCCTGATGTATAAAATTCCATACTTGGATTTTTCACAAGGAACGTGTTGCTCTTCGCACGAACCCTAAGTTTCTCCCTAAGGTGGTAGCGGAGTCTACTCTAAATCAGTCCATAGAGTTACCCGCCTTTTTCATGCAGTACTCCAATCAAGGGGAGTATTTACTCCATACTGTGGATGTTCACGGATTCTGAGATACTACACCAACAGGACGAAGGATCTCAGAAAGACTGATCAATTGTTTGTCTCTTTTGCTCATAAAAGGGAAGGCAATGCTGTTTCTAAGCAATGCCTATCTAAGTGGTTGGCTCATTGCTTCACTTTCTGTTATGACAAATACAACAAGACCCTCCCGGGTCAAGTAAGAGGCCACTCCACCAGAGGAGTAGCTGCCTCAGTGGCTTGTTTCAAAAATATGTCTGTGGGAGACATCTGCGCTCTCGCCACCTGGACTTCCGTCCATACCTTTACTAAACACTACAGTTTGGATATTGCCTCTCGCCGTAGAACAGGCTTCAGGCTGGCTGTCCTGCAAGGCCTCTTATCTTGAGGCTTACACAGCTAAAACTGCTTCTTGGAGTAGTTTTCCTCCTCCCGGTGCCTCTCTTTGTTCCAGACTGCTTGGGATTCAGTCCTATATGTGATTACCTACTGCAAGACCCCTCTCGAAGTAAGATAGTACAGTTACGTAAGAACTTACTGTAACAGTAGATCTTCAAGAGAGGCTCTTGCAGTAGGTAATAACCTTCCCGCCCTCTATACCCCTAGGCTTTTTCAGCTCCTTTTCCAGTGATGGAAATATCCGCTCCTCTCTCGTCCAGCCTTTTGTGGCCTGTGACAGGATGGAACTGGAAGGCGGGTGTCAGGGACCGCCCCTTTATACCGACGTCTCCTGATGCCGGTCACCTGACGTGGGGGCGGTCCCTCACCAGGGACTGCTAGCTAGAAATTTTTCCGTGGGGTCCTGCCACCTGCTGACGTCAGTCCTATATGTAATTACCTACTGCAAGAGACTCTCTCGAAGAGCTACTGTTATGGTAAGTTCTTACGTAACTGTACTTTTCTTATTAAAACTTTGCTGGTCCCTATTTTTTTATTTTTAAGCTACATCTTCCCACCTCCAAAACATAGGGAGACAGAGTTACTTAGCATTTTTTCCAAGCTTGCTGGGGAAGTAGGTTAAATTCTATAAAAAATAAATATTCTTTATTTATTGTTAAAACAAGGTTGGTTGAATATGTTAAATCCTATTTTATTTTTCAATAGTTTTTTTATACATACAAGTATTAAACCTTTTACTTGGACAACATGTTATGGTATGGGGAGAGCTACTCAGGAAAAAATGTTCCCAGTGGCTAAGTCTGTGTGACCTAAAAGCATTAAAAGTATTAAAAAAATCAATAGAAAGGCCTGAGTACATTAGATGTACATTTTTGAGACTCAGCAATGGGAAGTGACTACACAACAGGTTCAGACCTTGTCTAGGAAACAACTCTGTTTCTGGTTATTGTCAAATGTATGTCACGAAGAAGTAATATTTAGAAAATGCCCAGCTGAGCACAGAGAATCTTTATTGCAATTTCTGAATAACTCTAGAGTTCCAGATCATATGTGGGACTTTCACTGGCTAGCATGTCACGAGAAAATAAATGTTAAAGAGAATCAAAAGTAGAAGAAAGATTATATAGTAGATTAAGCTGTATCCAGTGAGAAGAAACGGCCCATCACTTATTTTTCTCGTTCTTTTATTTCGGGGTTTGGGGGGGGGGTTTAGCAAAGGAATGGAAAGAGCCTATATTTAGTACTATAACACATCAGAATTTAATGTATGGAATATTTACTGTTGGATAGGAGCGTTGTAATAAGAGCACACTGCAGTTTATAATGCTTATCCTGAATTGGAATATATAAGATGTGGTTATACACTAAAAATAGAGTAATTATGAAGAATTATATAATAAAGTGATGTTAGAACTGACTAAATTATATAAGTCAGAGAAACAGACTTTATCCAGGAGTTGGATTATGGAACTTTGGAAATGTTTACCTTGGGTGACAGATAATGATGCGCTTATAACTTGAAATTTGTTGTCACTTCTGTTTTAAATTTGCTGTAATGAATATCTATGGATTAATTTAATAGGGGATGGGGAGGGTAGGAAATTCACATTAGTCTACGGTCTTCTCATTTGGGTTTTCTATAAATTCTTCTTTATAGCTATCTAAAAAAATGTATGATTGTATTACTTATTAGAGTTACCCTTATTTTTCTTTATCTTGTGATTGGAGCATTATTTTGGTTGATTTCTCACTATCTGTATTCATTTGTTTGTTTTTGCAATAAAAAATTCCCCTCCTCTGCTTCCTGTGAGCAGGGTAAACCCTTTTGTTGGTGACTCCAAGATGGACGACGTTCCTGCTGTGGGAGGTGGACGTGGTGGTGGAGACTCTGCTCTGCCTGTGTTCCTGCTTCTGAGGCTTCTCAAGTTCACATTGACGGTGTGTTTCCTTCTGCTTCTGCTGTTGATAAGGATTCTACTGTTCCTTCTGGTTTATCTGGCATGGAGACTTCTGCTAAACGGGACAGCCATGAAGCTGCTGTGATTCCTGATGCTATGTTGTGACAGATGTTCTCTCAGCATAAACAGCTCATTCTACAGTTGATATGTGATGATGCTTCTACACAAGACACTTTGCCTGACGCCGATTATTCTGTGTCTTCTGCCCCTCAGACACCGCTTCAGTAGGCCTCTGACACCCTCCCTGCTGATTTGCCTCCCGCCCTCCCATTTGCACCTTAGACCTACCTTGAGGACTGCTGTTGAATCGAGGGCTACTTGGTCTCCAGACGTTGCTTTGCGTGCTGCTGGCTGGCAGAGATCTTCAGATGGGAAGCCCTGGACTTCGCCTGGTCCTGTTTCTGCTGCTGCTATTATTGGAATGCCTAAGCATGTGTTTCCTACTGCTCCAACTTTGGTTTTTACTCGATCTTCTCCCCCCTGTGGAACCTGAGACAGATCTTTCTGTTCCACCGCTTGCTACTGAGAACACCGCTGACTCTTTGGATGTTGTGGTCCAGACACAGGTACCGACAGAGCACTGTGCTTCTCCTGCTCACCAATCTTCTACTTTTGCTCCTGTCCCTGAGGACTCTACTCCTTCTTTCAAAATGTCTGATTTGTTTAAAGCTGTTGGGGAACCCCGTCAGCAGAAAAATGCGGTTCGATTGAAGTTCCTGGGTGACTCTTCTGCAGCCCCCACACACCATACTGTTCTCCAAGGTATGCTTAGAGACTCTCTGGGAATTAGCCCTTCAGCATTGTTTGCCTTCATTCATATCAAGGGGGAAACTGTGTACAACGTTAGTTTCAAGACTGTTCAGACTCTGGAAAAATTTTGTACTTAGTATGAACTGGTTAAGAACACTCCGATTTGGGCCTCTTTCTTAATCATACCCCTTACTAAACCCTTGGTAAAAGTACTTACTTTATTATTTCGTAGTGAAGGAGTGAATATCCATGATGTGCAGTTTTGGCTTCGTCAGAAATGTGATCTATTAGATTCTCCCCGCCCTATTTTTGATGAAGATTTAGTGTGAACGGGTGGCTGGAAGATTAAAGTTCGGCTTAAGCAAACTGAGCAGGGGGTTCTGCATATTCCTGGTAGCTTTTACATTGGTTGGGATAGGGGTATCTGTTTCTACCCTGGCCAGCCTCACACCTGTCATAAGTGTGGCACTCGGACTCACCTGATTTACACTTGTGATCAGCCTAGATGCACCTTGTGCCTTGCTTATGGCCATGTTAGCTTGGGTTGTCCTAATGCTCAGTTTCGTAATCCGTGTGAGGATCGCAGTCATGACTACTCCCAATGTCCCTGGGCTGAACATAATAGGGTTGTTTGGGTCCCCCGGGACCATTCTACCATTATCTCTGATTCCCAGTTACAGGCCCAGAAGCGGCAACAGGAGCTCTGTCTGGTGCCTACCGACCCAGTGCTTACTACTGGTCCGGACATTGTGTGTCCCTCGGTTTCTCCCCCCCCCCCCAGGAGCCCCCTCTTTGTCAGACTGTTACTGCGGTTCTGGAGTCTGCCCAGGCTTCTCCTGTGGTTGCTGCTATCCATTCCCCGGTCACCGATCTTGATGGATGTTATGCCCCAAATTGATTTGCCCTTTGTTACTGTCCTTCTACTAAACATGGGAAGGGTAAGCGTAAGTGTGAGTCTCATGCCCCTGCTACTACTGTTATTACTCAAAATAAGTTTCTGTTGCTAGCTAAAAGAAGACAGTGGGGGGATACCGAAGGTAAGGAAGAGGACTCTGATTCTTCTCATGCCTCTTCCTCTCATATGGACCTTTCTTCTGAATCTGGTAGAGAAACTCCTTGTTTGGAAAAGATGCAGAGAACGCAGTTCCCTCATAGGTGATTTTGAGGGTTCCTTTTTTCTTGGCTTGTTCTTTTGGGTCAGATTGTTTCTTTTTTCCTGCCCCTTATGCCCATTGCAGTTCTCTGCATCTCTTTTGACCTTTATTGCCCATGCCTCAGCAACCTATTCTGCGGTGCTGCACTTTGAATGTGTGCAGTATGAAATCTTTCCGTAAACAGCTTTCTACTGTTGGTTTCTTGCTTTCCTTGAAACAGGATGTTTTATTTTGTTCAGGATACCAGACTTAAATCTAGGTTTTTAGGTTGCACTGGTGAGACATCGATGGACTGTGGGGCCCTCCTTTTGGTCGCATGGGGAGGATCTCTGTGATGGGGTGGGCATTTTGTTTTTGGCCGTTGGTTTAAGATTTCCAGAGTTCTCAATGTGTTTCCGGGGAGGGTTCTCCTTATTGATGGTTCTTTTGATTTTGTTCCTTTTCGTTTGATTAATACATATGCGCTGCAGAGTATTGCAGAGCAGTCTGCTTTGTTTCTTGCTATCCAACCTTATTTATTTACTACTCAACAAGTTTTCTTTGGGGGTGATTTCAATTGTGGTCTTTCTGTTTCTGATGGACCTAGTAATGCCCACAAACTTTTTAGTGATGCTGTTACCTTATCTAAAATCCTTCTTTTGGCCCATTTGGTGGATGCTTATACCTCTGTTCACCAGCAGGGTGCAAAAGCTTTTTATAAGGGAGCTCTTGCAACATAGATTGATTTTTTTCTTCATTTCCAGGAATGTTTCGGTCTCCCAGGCTTTTGTCATTTCCTTGTGAGACATCGGATCATTTGGCAGTTGCTTTGCTCTGCTCTCCAAGTGCTGGACCTTATCCGTTTGCTTCTTATATCCATTGGAAGTTGAAAAGTTCTTTGTTGACTGATTCTCTTATCTCTCAGGGTTGTCTGAATTTGTTACGAGCTAGAGTTTCTGTACTGGATGCTTATTCTTCTATCCTCTGGTGGGAGGATACTAAAACTGACCTTCGTTGTTTTTTTGTCAAATCTACCAGCTCTCTGTCCCGCTCTACTTATTTTTGGTATTCCCAACTCTGTCAGCAGCTTTTGGATACTTATTCTAGGGCTTCTGAATTCCATCTTGATCTCTCTCCAACCAAATTCAGGCTTTGAAGTCTGTTATGGAACGATATCAGTATGATCGTGCCCTCTCTTTGAAGGTTGAAGCTCAGTGTGGCATGCAGGCTTCTAAGGCTGCATTTGATCCTTATAGGAGTTGTTCTAATAGGATTTCTTCCACTATTATTGACCTGTCTGGTTGATCCCCTTACAGGAGTGCACCATACTTCTCTTCTGTTTTTGAAGCACATTGTACAATCCCACGTGGAAAGGATGTTTGGTACTGTTTCGTCTGTTTCGTATCTGGCTGAGTATCTTTCTGATTTTGGTCATTTCTGAGGACCTGCTTCTTGCTCTTGTGCGTCCCATTTCTGTTTCGGAAATGATGACTGCTATTAAGAAACAGAAACAGCATACTACTCCGGGGTTGGATGGTTTGACGGCTGAGCTTTACCACTCTTTCATTGATTTTTTTTTTACCTCTGCTCTGACTATTGTTTTTAATGACGTCTTGGCTTCATTTTCAGTCCCTCAGCATTTTTCGGATGCTATTTTGCTTTTGATTTCTAAAAAAAGCGACCGTTCTGATTTACGAAACTGGAGACTTTTGAGTCTCCTTAACGTGGATTATAAGCAAGGCCCCGAGTTTTCCGCGGTTCCACGGCCGCGGAACTATCCGTGGAAAATCGCGGAATTGCTCCTCTCCTGCGGAAGTCACAACTGGCTCAGAACTCCCGCAGAAGTTAAGGGGCCGCAGAATCCCAATGGAAACGATTGAAGCCCATCCTGGGCAGAGCCATGCTGTGAGCAGAATTACAAAATAACCCACAATAGCAGTACATTAAAGCACTGGCGGCTACACGGGGCACACCAGGACCGTGCCCTGGTCAAAAATGCTTGCCCCAGTTTGTGCCCGGTGGTGCTCGAGACTGAGTCCCTCCCTCCATATTTAAAACAATTTTTTCTGTTGCTGCTAGCCTCTGTCCTCTTGGACCAACATCAGAAATGCCTTTTCCATGTTACAGGGTGGGGAGTGTCTACGTCAGGCTGGTCACTAGATTGGCTCAGGCGGATGGAGGCAGATCTCGGGTCTTTTAAAAAATCAGCTGCTGCGGTGACCGGCTTTCTTTATTCCTGTTCCTGATTTTTTTCAGCCAGTTCACGAATCACACAGCGTACTACGGGTCTATAGGCGGCTGGTCACTTCAATATCAGTGGCGGGTTCCAGCAGCAGCATTTTAGACAGTCGAGTGACTCCTAGATTAATCAGAGCAACATGAAGGAGGATTCTTTCAGGAAGAACAGCTCTCCATTGTTGTTGCCCGGGAACTCAGACAGACGGCCAAGAAGAAGATTTAAGGAGCATCAGTGCTGTGCTCTCGGGGTGTGGTCAGGGTGGGCAGCAGTGAAAAGACCCTCTACACCAGCGGCTGCAGCAGACCCCAGTCAGAATCTGAAGACTCGGAGTCTCAGAGTCCGAGCTACAGGTACTCTCTGGCCGGCTTTGGTCTAAGCTAAACCCTGCTCTGCTGATTGAGATGAGAGGCAGAGTGGAAGAATTGCTTTGTGGATCTCTCCCTCAGTTCTCTGTACCCCTGGCTGTCTTATTCTTCTTTCCCCAGAGTCACTGCAGGCAAAGCAAGACCACAAGGTAATTATTGTGTTCACAAATTGCAGCAATGAATCAATCATGGCAAATCACACTGGGTGTCATTTCATGGTGGTGCCAAGCCTGGGTTGTAAAAAAAAAAAAAAGTTTATTCATTGTTTAAACGTTCTGGAGGGAGAGATGCTGCTGCATGCTGGCATCTTGTGGACTCGGGAGGGACAGACTGGGATTGGCATGCACAGCCATAATTTTCCCCAGGGTGTGAATGAAGTGAACTTAGAAGGTTAGATTTAATTTCCTAACTCAGCTAATTCTATGCTATTTATTGCCTGCTTTTTTCCTGAGTGAGCTATGGCCATAGTAGGAGTATCTTTTTGGACTGTTCCATGCAGCACTGCAGGAAAATGGAGGATGGGCGCTGGGGGTGTAACTGAGTTAACTGGGAATACTGTATTTAACTGTGCCCCAAAACCAGGGATTGGTATTTAGGGCTGGAGTGGGATGGTGTGGGATTGAGGGGTTTGGGTTACAGAAGATGTGAACTCTAAAATAAATGGCTGGGTTCAGCTGGCACACTGCCAACAGATGGCCTAGCCTAGAAGCCAGGGATTGGTAGTTGGGGTGGGGGCACCTTGGGATCTGTGGATGGAGGGGGTTGGGTTAGGGAGGACTGGTAAACTGAAAATAAGGGACCGGCTCCTCCTCCTGGCACACTGCTGGCATACTACTTGTAGAGGGAGATAGAAATGAGTCTGGAGAATACAAACAGGTACAATACATAAAACATCCACATTAAGGCTCCCTAAAAAATAACTTTTTGAATGGCTTTTAAATCTGTAAATTAGTTTTATTGTTCAGCATTTAAGAATGAACTATGGATGTGTACTGATTGATGCTCATTGATACTTTTCAGCATCACTACAAAACTCCTGACTGTACTTGGCTGGTTCATTTATATAGACTTTTTTGGCTTTTTTTTTGTTTGTTTTGCTAGTCTGCTTCTGTTTGTGACTTGTCTGCATGAACCAATGTGATTTATTAAACTTAAGTTTACATACACATAAAGATATATGGAACATAATGAACTGCTCATGGGTGTGTGTGTGTGTGTGTGTATGTTTTCCAAGCATTATTATTTATAAATGGTATTTATTATGTGTCATGCATTACCCATTCATCATGGCTTGAAAAGATGTGAAGGTGGTATCTAGCACAACTGGCACTTTAATTGCATCTTGTCACTGAACAAATAAAACAATTAAAACAAAGAACACACACCAGTTTGTGAAAGGTTTTATTTGCAGCTGAATAATTTTTTGTGTGCAATCACACTACAGGCTACCCTCATGTAGTTTCTGTAACAAAAGCATTTCACAATAGGTTATTCTAAATGTAATTATTCTTGACCAGAAACAAATGAAGTGAAATTAACACAGACTGTGTTAACAAAAGTGATAAATAGATCGATCAGCAGATTATTTGAATATATACATAGCAAAACATGTATGTGTGTGTCCATGTGTCTTGTCTATCTATCTATCTATCTATCTATCTATCTATCTATCTATCTATCTATCTATCTATCTATCCTGGAATACTGATCTAAATCCATCAAGAAGCTAAACAAATCACTTCACCCCAAGAGCTTTGGGCTCATGTCTTTATGTCCTGGCTTTCCACCTAAGTGGGTTTATTCCCTTGTACTCCACACTAAGCAGTTTATTTTTCAAGTTAATAAAGGATGAAAGCCAAGGGTTAATGTTGCAATATACTAAGAAAATGTCAACTATGAAGAAGAAGAAAAAAAAAAGTGTAAAAATATGGCGAATAGTGTGCAAATTATGTGCCGCAGAATTGCCGCAGAAATTGGTGTTGAGCACCGCAGAAGTTCTGCAGCAAATGAGAACCCTGCCGCAGAACTTTGCTCCGATGTGCCGCAGAAAAATCGGGGCCCTGATTATAAGATTCTGACTGTCATTCTTTTGGGGTGGCTCCTGCCTATAGCGGACATCGTTATTTCTACGACTCAGACTTGTGCTATCCCGGGTCGTTCCATGCTACATTCTTTGTCTCATTTTAGGGATGTGGTGTATTCTTGTACTGATGTAAGTAGGGCTGTAGTGTTTTCTTTGGATCAAGAAAAGGTTTTTGATCGGGTGGAGCCTTCCTTTTTGGTTTCTGTTTTGGCACACTACCATATTCCTTCTGGTTTTATTTCTTGGCTTAAGCTTTTATATAACACTGCCTGGATCACCTTTCATGTCAACCATTCTCCTGGTGCTGCTATTTTGAGTAAACGGGGAGTGCGGCAGGGTTGTCCTTTGAGTCCCCTTTTGTATTTGTTTCAGAATGACCCTTTGTTATGTAAGTTGAGCTCCTGTCCTGCTATCCCTCCCTTGTTCCTTCCAGGTGGTCACTCTGTACCTACTGTTTTTGCATACGCTGATGGTTTATGTGTTTGTACCATGTCTTCTCTTTCTGCTTCAGGTTTCACATGTCTGTTTTCTGACTTTAGTTCTCTTTCTGGTTCTCAATTGAATTTTCATAAAACTATGGCTAAGATGTTTCCCTGCTCTGTGCCCTCCTCTACTACTACTTCTGTGGTTGGTATTCCTGTTGTTTCTGGTCCTCTTAAAATTTGGGGTCTGTTTTTTGGCAGTCCTGATGATTCTGTGTATAATTGGAACTGGCTATTGATAAAGGTCTCCAGCTTGTTACCTCTTGGAAGGGTTGGTGTATTTCCAAAAAGAAACGTGTTTTGCTTTTGAAGACTTTATTTCTTCCTATATTTTTATATGTGGCTATGGTTTTCCCTCTTCCCTTTGTTTTGGAAGCCAAAGTCAATACTGTTTTTTTTCAAGGTTTTTAGGGTTCTCGTTTAAATCCTGTCCGGCGGGTGGTTTTATATCATGATTATTGTCAGGGAGGTGTTCGGATGTTGAATCCTGTTTTTTTTCATTGCCTGTTTCTTAAGTTTTGTTTCCTTTTCTGTTGCAGCCTCCCCCCACCCCGGGGTTCTGTTTTAGGTGCCTGGGTGACTCCTTTGTGTATGCGAAATGGCGTGGTCCTCCTTCAGAAGTCCCTCAGAACTTTAGGACTTTTGGTATTCCCTCCTCGTTTCCCACTTTTTTTAAAATCCGGCAACGGCACTTGACCCTTCAGGTTCTGCGATCTCAGTCTAGGAAGCAATTATATCATACTGTTTTGCTTTCCTCTTTTTCAGATACCCCTAGGCTGTTGAATGCTCTTGGTACTGAATTGCATACTGCTGTGATTTTCGCCAGCTTACTGACCCTAGACTTCCTGCAAAGTTATGGGATGTTACTTGGTTGTCGTGCCATGGGAGATTGGTGGTAATCACCTGCACAAGTCTTTGGAGGAGCGTATGTGTTTTCGGGATACTTGTCTGGGCATACTGGAAACCATGAGTCATTTTTTTTTTTTTTGGACTGTCCTTTTAGTAAGGATTTTTGGACTCTTTGGCTCCATAAATGGAAGGAAAAGCATCTTACATCAGTTTCGTATGACATTCTTGTGTATGGGCTGCTCCTGCCTCCCTTTCTCATTATTATCCTAGTACCCTCTGCCTTGTCTTTGCCCTCTGTAGGTTTTTTCTATGGCAGGCCCCGTTGTGCTCAGTTGTTGCAACAGAAATCTTACACGAGCACTCGTATTATGGATCAGATTTTTGCAGAGCTCCACTCTATTCAAGATGGGGAGCGTGCTTCCCTGCCCGGTGATACATACAGGCTCTACTGGGCTTCGTGTGAGTAGCTTTCTGCTGCTTGATCTTGTCTGTGTTTTGTTTTAGTTTGGGGGTGGTAGTCAGTTTTGTTTTGGGCCCATACTTTTTAGTCTGTGTTGCAGTTTTTCTGTTCTTGTGTCCTTTATTGTGCTATGTTTAGACTTGAGCCTCCTTTGGAATGGTTACTTTGTTGCTTTTGTTCTCCTTTCAGTTACTTTATCTACTATTCATATCTCTTTTTCCTGCTTTATTTTCTTTTCTGATTTATTTTCCTCTCTGCTTAGTCTATTCTTTTTTTGTGTCTTACTGCTGTTTTATTCTTTGTTCGGTTGTTGATTTGTCGCATTGTCTCCTTGACTTTTCAGTTTAGGGGATGGGGATGACTTTGTTCTTCCTTTCTTTTTTTTTTTGTTTTTTTGCTGTTTTTACTGAGAGTTTGACCGTATCTACTCTTTTCTGTTTTTTTGTTTTTTTTTCTATTTGGTTTTGTAATTTGCTTTTTATTTCTTTGCTTTTTATGGTTTCCCTTATTATCTCCCCTGCTCTTTTAGGGGAGGAGGGGGAAAGGGTTTCCTTTTTGTATTCTGTACAATTTTTTGTTCTTGATTTCTTTTTTCGTTTGTTAGGACCTATATTCATGTCCTACATACTAACATACTAAAATGGCAGCAGAATAGGCCTAATGGTCTTTCGTTTCTGCTCGTTTGATCAGCCCCCACTCTGGGAGCTGACCTTGCTGCCCCCCCTCTCCCTCTCTGGCTTCTCCCTTCCCAGTCCCGGATATTCTCGCTGCACTGGTTTTTGCTTCTAGAACCCTTCCCCTGTACCTGTCCCACCCCCTCTTTAACCCCTCCACCGTTTCTGCCTCCACCAGCCCCCTGGGCAACGCATTCCATGGCTCCACCACCCTCTCAGTGAAGTAGCACCTCCTCCTTTCTCCCCTGAATCTCCCCCCCAGCTTCCACCCATGCCCTCTAGTTACCCCCCCTTCCTTCGGAGCACCCTGACTGCTCCTTCCCTATTTACTCCCTTCATGTACCTGAAGACCTCTATCATGTCCCCCCGGTCCCTTCTCTCTTTGAATGTGTACATATTTAGCTCTTCGAGCCTCTCCCCATAGGTCCTATCCCCCAAGCTTTGCTTTCCTTTTGATTTGTGTACTTTTTGTGTGACTTAACACTGTTTTGTATTTTTTTTGATTTCTCTTGTTTTCTGTTTTGTATATTGTTTTGTTTGGCTTCACACTGTTTGTATTTTTTTTGTTTTTGCTGTTACTCTGTTATGACTCCCCCTACTCGGTCAGTAGGAAGGAGTAGAGGGTTGGGTTCTGTTGTTTTCTTTCGGGTTGGGGCTACTGTGTGTCCTAATACTTTTTATGTTCTTGATTTTTTTTTTTTTCTGGATTTGCATGATGTAATGCCGCTTTATGTTTGTTTTGATATGATTTTACCAAACATTTCTCTTAAAATCTCCATATGTGGGGATGGGTGTTTGTTTTTTCTTTTTTGGGGGGGTTTTGCAGCACTTTACCAACTGTTTTATTGGGTGTACGATGTTCATTATTCATTTATGTTGTTCTTTTCTTTGATTCCAGGTAGAAATACTCTGTAATGTTTACTTTTTGTTTACGTGTATGATGTAATCCATATTTTCATTTCTTTCCTGATTTTTTTTTTTATGCTTTCATGTGCCATATTACTGTTTGGTTGTATCATGCTTTTATATTTTGTCAATAAAAAATTCCCCTACTCTTTTTCGATAAGTGCCAAGGAATCTTATCATCCACCTAAAATACCACCAATCCAGGCAGATGGGACCTCGGTTTAACATCTCATCCGAAAGGCGGCACCTCAGAAGTGCAGCACCCCCTAATGCTGCATTACAGTGTCAGTATTGGGATATTAACCCAAGTGCCAGATGTGGGAACTGAACGCACAGCCCTCTGATCTCCCGGTCTCGGAGGCGAGTGTGCTATCTACTGAGCCACTGACACTCAACCTTAACATCCATTATGCTGATGTTAAAACAAGGGGATTGGCTATGTGCATTAGACATGAAAGATGCCTACCTACATTTCCCCATCCACCCTGCCCACCACCGGTTCCTTCGTTTTTACCTGCTAGGACAACATTACCAATTCCGGGCACTCCCATTCGGTCTCTCATCTGCCTCGAGAGTCTTTTCCAAGTGCCTAGCGGTAGTGGTGGCGGCTCTGAGACAGACGGACATTTCGTCTTTCCATACCTGGACAATTGACTCATAAAAACAAACTCCAAAACCTCTCTGCTTTTATCCCTCCAAGCGACCCTCACTCTGTTCCAGTCCCTAGGAATTATGGTCAACTGGCCCAAATCCAGTCCATCTCCTACCCAGTATATAGGTGCAGTTCTGGACACCACCTCCGCCAGGGCTTACCTTTCTGCCGACAGGACAGACTTCTGTCTCTTGCATCCCAGATACAAACTCAACAATTTATTATAGCCAGATGTCTCTTACACCTTCTGGGGCATATGACCGTGGCCATCCCCACAGTGGCTTTTGTCCTTCTACATATGAGACCAGTCCAGTGGACTTTTCAGAATCAGTGGCGGCAAAAACGTGGGATTTCGAAGACAGAATCCGTGTCACTTCCATCCTATGCTCGGCCCTAAATTGGTGAAACCATCATGCCAACCTATCTCAAGGCATGCCCTTCCAGTCCCCTCCTCCCCAGCAGATGTTGACCACGGATGCTTCCCTCGAAGGCTGGGGGGGGGGCGCACCTGGGTCCCTAAAGGGCAGATGGCTGCAATTCTCCATTCCTCATCATATAAATCTACTGGAAATGAGAGCAGTCTGCCTTGCCTTTCAGGCTTTCCGCCCCCACCTCTCCCCGGGGCCTCTACTGATCCAGTCAGACAACATCTCAGTGGTGAACTACCTGAACAAACGAGGAGGTACCAAGTCCTACATTTTCTGCAGGGAGATGAAGACGGTTTGGCAGGAAGCCATACTTCAACATCTATTGTTGATTGCCGTCCATGTACCGGGATGCCACAATACCCTGACCGACATTCTCAATCACCAGTCCTCCATACATGTGTGGACACTTCATCACGAAGTTCTTCAGATGATCTTTCGATTATGGGTAGCCCCGCGCCTCGACCTGTTTGCCTCTCCCAGCAGTCACAGACTCCCCAGATACTATTCCATTATCCCGAACAGAAAGGGACTGTCTATAGATGTCCTGTCCCAACCATGGACAGGACTGTTCTTATATGCCACCCCCCCCCGGCCTGTCCCACTCCTGCAACGGACTCCACTGAAACTACAGCTCGAACCTGCCACCATGATCCTCATAGCCCCTCTGTGGCCCAGCAGGTGTGGTTTCCCCTAATTCAGTAGTTTTCAGTAGCGGACCCGATTCCATTGCCAATCAGGCCAGATCTGTTAACTCAAGATCAGGGAACCCTTCTTCACCCAACCTGAAGTCACTACACCTTCACGCTTGGCGCCTGAGGACGCTTTCATAGCTCGCCTATAGGTCTCCTCATCAGTGGCCAGTATTCTGTTGGCTTCACACAAACCATCTACCAGGGAGACATATAATGCTAAATGGAAATGCTTTTCCATATGAGCCGCTTCCCAGTCGTTGGACCCTTATTCATGTCCACTGACTAAAGTATTGGACTACCTGGCCTTGCTTGCTGAGACAGGCTTGAGCTACTTCTCTGTTGAAGTTCATTTGGCCTCTATCTTGGCCTTCCATGAGCCCTTGGAAGGGAGACTACTGTATCAACATGATCTTGCCAAAAAGTTCTTAAGAGGAACGTTACACATCAAACCTCCAATTAGATGACCCTCCTCTCCCTGGGATTTGAATTTCCTATTGGAAAAACTGACCCTCGAGCCTTTCGAACTGGCAGCCACTTGCGACCTCCGCTTCCTTTACTGGAAGACAGTATTTTTAGTTGCTGTCACTTCAGCTTGCCATATATTTGAGCTTCATGCCCTAATGTGTAGAGAGCATTCCCTAATCTTTCACAAAGACAGTGACACCCTTAGAACAAATCCTTCCTTTTTACCTAAGATCGTCTCGGATCACACCCTAAATCAGTCCATAGAATTGCCAGTTTACTACCTTAAGCACTCGAATCAGGGAGAATACCTCCTACATACTTTAGATGTCCATCGTATTTTGAGATACTACATAAATCTTATCAAATCTGTTGGAAAAACTCCTCAGCTTTTTTTTGCCTTCGCCTCAACCAGGGAAGGTTTCACTGGTCGCTAAACAGACCCTCTCCAATTGGTTGGCACATTGTATAACATTTCGTTATAAGAAATATAGCAAGCCATTACCAGGACCTGTCCAAGCCCATTCTACCTGAGCCATGGCCACTACAGCAGCCTGCTTCAAAGGGGCTTCTATCACAGATATCGGCAGTGCAGCCACATGATCTACAGTACATACTTTCACAAAGCACTACAACTTAGACATTGCTTCTCGCCGTAGGACGGCCTTTGGCAACGCTGTCCTACAAGGCCTTCTGTCATAACTTTCCACCCTTCCTGGGTTTATTGCTTGGGAGTCATCCCAAGTGTATTACCCGCTGCAAGAGATTATCCCTGTGGAAGATAGTACAGTTGCATACTTACCGTAGAGGTAGATCTTTGAGGGGTATCTCTTGCAGCAGGTACGATCCCTCCCTCCTTTCCCCTCCTTCTCTAAGAGAACAACTTCTGATCCAAATATATATTATGAGAAGGGATACCTATGGTACCTCGGCTCTCCCTCGATCCTTGCTTAGCGAGCTGAATCCAGCAGGGAACTGAGGATACCAGGGCCCGCCCACTCTTGTAGGGAACTGTACGTTTTCCTGACATACATATGCCTGCCAGCTATATCCCCGACACTGTTTGCCCATCAAAGTTAGCTTCTCACCACTAATTTTACCGACGGTATTTTTCCCGACATTTACAAAGAACCTCCCAACAAGTTGGGGTTGTCAGTACCCTGCCGGGGGGGGGGGGCGGCGTCAAAAACATTCAGCTCACTCTCTGTTTCTTGCCTGCAGCAGCTCTTAGTTTGATGCATCTCACTCTTTCCTCCTGTGTCCATAGCGTGCTGTACTGCCGACTGCATTTTGTGCTTGCCCTGTTCTTGTGCCACTTTCTCTGTGGCTGTTACTGGACTGCCTCCTGGTCACAAAGGTAGTTGTGACATACTGAGAGAGACATCGGGGAGTTTGCTTGGAGGAGGGGGGTCAGTAACTGCTGCTCAGGAACACTCGAACTGCGACAGTGGTTTCCCGCAGGTGACTGTTACGGTGCTGCTGACGGACTACGGGTAGTGCTTGCTTGTAGTCACAACTGCTGCTTATTGAAATTACAGGCACTGTCAGGAACACATAGAGTTGCAGAAGGGGGACTGAAGATGGACAAGTGCCATTTATGTTGGGAATTAGATTTTTGGTAAAAGAAACCAGACGGGCAACCGCATTTCGGGGAATCGGTGCTGGGTAAAAATTTGCTGTGCGCAAACGAGTCAGGCAGTCGTACTAGACCCCTCTTATATAGGAGCAGAAAGATGATGTCATGTGGGCGGCCCCTGAAGAAGAAGACTGCTAGAGAGCTGCATAGCACTCTCAAGCACAACCCAAGTGTATTAACTGCTGCAAGAGATACCCCTCGAAGATCTACTGTTATGGTAAGTACGCAACTGTACTTTCTAGGAGTGGTATATGTTGTTTATCCACACGGACCCACCTGACCTCCCCGGCTTTAGCTCTCACACTCTGATTTCCAGCGGGCAAGATCTGGCATCTTGGGGCGGAGCCAAGGGTTATACCACCTGGGTGGGTGGGAGGAGCAAGGCTCGTGGCTTCTCTCAGTTCGGCCACCAGGGCTCGAAATATAGCCTTTCCATATTTCCGTGGAAATGTGGTCAGGCTGTAGGAAATGTAAATATCGGATCCACATTTCCATCTGGAAATGCTGTGTAGATGCTGAAAAATACTGTGCTGCCTATGCCCCTTTAATTACCTGCAGAAGTACTGTTTCCTGACTGGTGGAGGAGTGTTTGAGTGTGACTCCTCACTCCGCGACTCTGCTGATGTCTCTGGCAGTGTCCAGTATCTGAATGGGGAGAGGGTGGAGAGAGAAAGAGCGTGCCATTGATCTCTTTCTCAGTGCGCCATGCGGGCTGTCACTAGGTCTCAGGGCTGACTCCAGTCAGGCGCTCCTTAGTCTGCGGTGGGGTCCTGAACATACCGGGAGCCATGTGCCCATAACTGCTTCACTGACTGACTGATTGGGACCGCTGCATGCTGTGCTGACCTTGCATTTTGGGAAGTTGTGAGTTTGTAGTGATAGAGGAAGGAGCTCTGTGCTGGTGAGCTAAACTAAACTTTCTTGTGTCAGGGTACAAACAAGGAGTAATGAAAATACACTTTAAAAAGGAAAGAGTATAAAACTGTCAATAACTGTACTGTCCAGAAAAGTACATTTTTTCCCCACAATAAGGGAAGGAGTGGGGTAAGGAGACAAATAGTTTGGGGAGAAGTGAAAGAAAACGGAGTGACTGGGGTACAGTCAGACAAATTCCTGTACCACTGTGAAAATATTCTTTAGATTTAAGTGGGAAGGCTGTGACGAGTGGGCTTGGGTCAGGGAAGAAACGAAGAACAGTGAACTTGAATGTAGTCATGCACAGGCAGGCTTTTTGTTGGAAAACATAACTGACTCCTGGGGGGAAAATGTGGATCTTCTCGGACAGTTTCAGTTCAGTCAAGCCTGCTGAACAAGGAATTAATAAAACCACAGAACTTGACTGTGTTCTATTTGAATTTATTCTTTGCTTTTAAAAACTTGGGAATTTTCTCTGACTCTGTGGTAGGGGAAAAAGTTAACTAATTAAATATAATCAAAGAGCACATTGCCCTAACTGTAAGGGAAGGTTCTGGTTGAGTCTCATCTCTGAGCAGCAGTGTGCAGTGGCTAAAAAAATAATTCCTGCATACACATCATTGCTCAGTGGAGAAAGTCCTTGTGGAGAGTGATCTGGTCTCTCTTTCTGAGCTGCAGTGACTGGTGGTCAAAAAAAGAAATTCCTGCTGCATACAAAAGTTACCCTGTAGTATTGGGAAAGACAAGTCCTTTATTGCCCTTTAGGAAAGTCCTTTGTGGGAAATTGTGTGAGCTGCCTGTGTGGTGGCTAAATAAATTAAAAAATAAAACTAATTCTTGACTGCACTATCTAAGCACATTCCCATATATTAGGAAACGTTAAGCCCTTTTGGGGAGTCTGACTCGGAGCTGCAGTGTGGTAGATAAGTTCATCTGAGGGAGACAGTGAAAGGGAGGCTTAAATTGTGTCCCTGGACC
Source organism: Neoceratodus forsteri (assembly GCA_016271365.2). NCBI lineage: Eukaryota > Metazoa > Chordata > Ceratodontiformes > Ceratodontidae > Neoceratodus > Neoceratodus forsteri. Next base: position 299,649,156 of record CM057450.1, on the reverse strand, counting down.
GCTCTACTGTTTTTCCATTATTTTCTAATACATTCTGTTATTTTCTATGTGGAAATGTACCATTTGCTCTGGAAATGTATGCTGTTCCACCTACATTTCTGGAGAAAATGTGCTGTTGAGGCCATTATTTCAAGCCCTGGCCACCAGACTCTACCTTGTTAATGGTTTTGCTGTTTGGGTTGGGGTCGCCTTTTTTGGCACCCCCTTTTAGCTGGTAATTGCTTGGGTCTGTCTTATCAACCTACCAGCTTCGTGTGCAGTCTCCTGTTTTTGCATGGCTGTTAAACATTTTCATAATTTCTTTTTTTGTTTTGTTTTTTTCTGGTCAACTTGACTTTATGACCGGTCCATCTGTCCTCTGGGACAACTCGATTGGTTCCTGGTCTTGTTTGCCAGCCCCCCCTTTTCTGTGAGGTCTGTGGTTCCCTTTGGCTCCATCACCTGGTCTTGGGTCTGTCAACGTGTTTGCAACAGTGTCTCCATTTTCCTCTTCTTGTCCCCTGTCTTGTGTGGTGGTTGACTCGATGTCCATCGTGGGTTTCCTGTCTCCTTGGCTGTTTTGGCCATTCAGTCCTCCATTTGGGATATCATGCATGGTTTCTTGTTTTGCCCAGGTCCCCACTTTGCAGTGCCCATGGCTCTCCTCCACAAAGTCATCTGATTTAGCCTGATTGACTGCTTAGATGTTTGGGTTAAGGTTGAAGTTTTTTGCTCTCCACCTTTTTGATGATCATCACCTGGCCTTGCCTTTTTGGCATGCTCACTACGTGTACAGACTCCTGTTTTGTGCATTGCTGTTTTCACATTTCCGTCGTCGACTTTGCCTTCATCTGTGGTCTCATCATTGGAGGTTTTTTCCTTGTCGACATGGCTTTGTGACTGGTTCACTCATCCTTTAGGCTGCCTTGTTTTTTAAACCCAACCACCACCCATCACCTTGGATCTCATGTCTCCCTTCAGCTCTGTCCCTTGGCCTTGCCTCTTCAGCAGTTTCATTGTTGGGTCAGGGTTCTCTGCTTTTCATTTCCCCTCTTGTTCTGGTCATCACCTGGCTCTGCCTAGTTGATGTCACTGCTTCATGTGCAGACCTCTGCATTTGTACATGCCGTTTCTCCGTTCCACCATCAACTTTGCTTATGTCTGTGGTTTGTGGTCATTCCACCCATCCTCCTGGATGTTTTGGTCAGTTTCTGGCTTCTGGCCTGGACCACCGTGGCTGAGGGGAGGCAGTGTCTCTCTTAGACTCTGCCATGTGGCTTCACCTTGTCAACCGTTTAATTGTTTTGGAACTGGTCACCACATGGCTTCACCTCAGCAGTGTTCCTGTCTTTGTCGTCTGGTTTCCTCTTGGCATTGTAGTTTGTTTGCAGCTTCCCCTGTTTCTGGCTGATTTCTGTGTCTATACCCGGGCCCTGGTCTGTGTCCACCATCTACGCTTTTTGCATCATCATCTTTTGGTGGCTTGCGTGTTTCTTACTGTTCTGGCCTGCATGTTGATTGCTAGTATGCCTTCTTGATGGTCTGGGGTACTGTTTGAGAATCATTCCATAAGTGTAGCTCACTGGAGGCAGATATCCCTGAAGAAGATAGAACAGTTACTTAGCAGTAACAGTAGATTTTACTTCGAGTTGGAGCTCTTGCAGCAGGCTATAACCATAAGGACTAAGCCTCCAGGCCCCCATGGAAATCTTCTAGCTAGCAGTCTTCAGCGGGGACTTGCCCCCTGATTTTGGCCTGCCCCCGATGTCAGCCAGTGGTATAAAAAGGGTGGTCACCAGTCCCACCTTAGTTATTTTCCCGCCGTCGACCCATTCGCATTGGCTCCACGGACGCCCCCTGCTAGAGTCAACTGCCATTGCACTGTTACCACGTTTTTCTTAAAAAGACTAGTGATTTATTTTTTCTTCTGTCTGCATTTCTTCTTCACTGACTTCCTCAGAGTGGCGAATGTCCAAGTGTGCGAGCGGCAAGCAGCTACCCTCTGAAGATCACCACAAGACCTGCCAGAGCTTTAATCAAAGGATTAGGATTCGCCGCCAGAAGTCCCCTTAAAAGCCACCTTCTCGAGAAGCAGCTTGCCGCCATGCAGAAGCAATCCTCAGGGAAAAGCCCCATCTTCTTCCTCCTCCATCTCGAGGGGGGGGGGCCTCCGCGTCATCCATGGCTGTGATAAGGACTGCAGTTGGATTTGATTATCCCGTTTCATTTATGTATTTCCCTGTGTTGTTTGTTTCGTGGTATGGATGAGCAGTCTATGTCTAAATTTTGTTCACTTATTTTGTGCCGTCGCTGTGTGTCAGGATAGCGTGGTGTCGCCTGGCCACCTATGCTACGCTATTCAATATAATAAGCGAACCCCCTTTTAAAATTATATTCCAGTGAAATAAAAAAAAAAAGCAGGCCTCTGTCTTTGCCCGATGTAAAAGCAGTATTACAAGCGGAAATTAAAAGAAGCAAATAATTATTGTCCGAAATTAGATGGACTTTCATTTTAATCAGTCAGTCTGCCGCTTTCCCTTTTCTAGAATCCTGTGTTAAATTATTGTCCCAAATAGTATCGGTTTCAGAAGCATAAAGTCGCTCGTTTCAGGTTTTATTTGGGAACCCCCTCTGAGAATCATTGTTCTCCCTCCGGAAAGAAGTCCGTTGCGGTTTTCTTTTTGCGACTGTGCGCACATTCGCACAGTAGCATATTATGTTTCGGCAAGCAGCCTTTTAATAAAAGGAAATGGTCGGTGGTTGGCTTACCTATTTTGTTTTTCGTTTTGGGATCATTTTGTCTGGGTTGGGTGGTGTTTTTGGTGCTTGAAATTGTCCTTCCTCGGCCATGCTCCGGATTCCCTTTCTCCTTTGGGCTATAGGAACGGGGCCGTTTTTCCTTTGTTTTATTCAGTGACGTCGGTGGGGGGCTTTCTCAATTACTTAAACTCTGAAAATTAAACTTACAATTGGACTACGAGGGTTAGATAGACATAATATTAAGGTTGAAATACTATTATAATTTCCTTTTTATTTTTTATGTTAGAAAAATGCACTTTTTATGTACAAATGTTGGGTTTGCTGATTGTCAGATGAATTGACCAACCAGAATGTAAGGTTAGGACTGAAATGGATCAGATCGATCCTGGGTGTTGTATCTGAACACCTTCCTGGGCAGTTGTGCTACTCCTGCAATCTAAGGACTGGAATTCATGGACTGAAATGCTGTGTGTCATTCTTTTTATTTTTAATTATTTTCGAAAGTTCGCTTTTGTTTTCTGTTTTGTCCTTGGATGTTATTTGGAATTCTGCCAATAAAAGGCTATGGACTTCAGCTTCATTATGGTCTCCTGTTGAATGTTGTTGCCAGATGCTCAGCCTCCCACGTTGGTGTCAGAAGTGGGATTCGCTACATGAGGCTGGTTGGGGCTAACCAACTGGAGGACCCAAGTCCGCAGTTCGAGGGCAATTTGGATGTCTCAGGATAGGAAGACTTAGCACTTCAGCCTGAAACCACGAGGAGCACAGACCAGGGCCATCACTGCTCAATATAAGCTATCCTTGCTTCCGGGATAGAAACCAGTACTCGGAGGAAAGTGCCCGTTCCTGTGAGAGCTCAGATGGAGGCGAAGCCTGAGGGGCTAAGCGCAAGCTGCTGGAGGTGAAGAGGAGGAAGAACGCTTCCCTGAGGAACCCCAAGATTTATTAAGGTGGTTATGTGCCAGACAACTGGAGATGGAACATCAAGGGACAAAGATGCAGAGAATATGAAGCTCGATGGAATGACACCTTGAGAGCATTTCAAGTGATGGGTCAAGGAAGACTCCTGATGCTCAAGGAAGGGGTCAAAAGATATCAAGTTGGCAAAACTTACTAATACTGATGACATCGAGGCCTATTTACTGACTTTTGAGAGGTTGCCACTGCTTATGGTGGCCCAGAGACCAATGGGTCATACGTTTAGCTCCCTATTTGACGGTAAGCCAGATCGCGTATAGCCGGGTGGAGGTAGCAGGTGAACAACTATGACCGGGTCAAACAAGCTATTTTGAACGATATGACATTAACACTGAAACCTATCGACAAAGGTTCAGATCATATAGGTATGGAATAGCAGATAACCCACAGGATGCCTTTACACAACTGAAAGACTTATGTCACAAATGGATGCAACCTGCTATTAAGACCAAAGAACAGCTTATTGAGACTATAGTATTGGAGCAATTTCTCCAGATACTCCCCCCGGAGGTACAGCTGTGGGTCAAAGAACACCGTCCAGAAACATCTGACATCGCGATACGTTTGGCCGAAGATTACATTGCTGCAAGACCCCACAAGCAAAGAAGCAGCCTTCATCCAAGCCAGCAGTACCTGGTAAGACCTATTTCTACTCCATCCCCTTTGAAAAGTACAGTTAGTACTCCATTAAATACTGGTATGCAAGGCATGTTAAAACCGGTCAGGGTGCACAGTCCTGAGATAATTTGTCATGAATGCAAAGGTAAAGGACATATTGCAAGATTTTGTCCTAAGAGACGAATCGAGTCCTCTCATCTTGCCTTAGCTAATTGGGGATGCTACATGACTACTGTACAAATTGGCACCAAATCTGTTATGGGACTATTGGACTCAGGAAGCAAACAAACATTGATACAAGCAGAATTACTGAATGTAGTTCCATCCCCAGAAAAACCCACTACAGAAGTGATCTGTATACATGGGGACATTCATAGATATCCCTTAGAAGAAACCGAATTACTGATTCAAGGGCAAACACAGACCATAAAGGTGGGAGTCATGCCAAATTTACCGGTTCCTGTACTAATCGGACATGACTGTCCTATTTTTCAGCAGCTGCTGTCAAACAATCTTTGTGCTCTGACGACTAGATGTCAAACAAGGGTACATACTTCTCAAGAGTTGGACAAGGACTCCCTAGAAACATACTTTCCTTTTGAACAGGATGTGTTTGGGTCCCAAGGGAAAGATAAGAAAACCAGAAGACAAAAGAGGACTGAGAAACGTGATTGGACTAAAAATCATGTGGGCAAGAATAATGATAATAGGAAGGTTGGGGTGGGAGGATGTGATAAAAGTATGTTCATGGAATTGCAAAACAAGGATGAAACTCTAAAGGTGTTAATGACTAATCAAGGAAAGGAGCAAGAGTTGGAAATAAATACCAAATAAAAGCGGGGCTAATGTATAAGTATGTAAAATCCTAGAACACAGGAAATTGTTGAACAGCTATTGATTCCTGAACAATTTAGGTCAATTCTAATCAGCCTTGCACATGATCTTCCTATGGCTGGACATTTAGGAAGGATCGAACCATAAGCCGATTATTGCATAGGTTCTACTGGCCAGGAATACATGAGCAAGTGGCTGATTATTGCAAAAGTTGTCCAGAATGCCAAAAGTAACCAAAATTGTGAAAAGGATAAGTACCTATGCAAGTAATGCCCTTATTTTCCACTCCTTTCCAAAGAATTGCTATGGATATTGTTGGTCGGTCAAAAAAGTGCTAAGAAACCAATATATTCTAGTGGTCTGTGACTACATAGCCAAATATCCGGAAGCAATACCCCTCGGACAGTTACTGCTCCTAAAATTGCTGAGGAGTTGGGAAAATATTCAGTAGGGTAGGTATACCCCAAGAATACTAACTGATAGTGATACGAACTTCTGCTCTCAAGTTTTGAAGCGGCTTTATCAGACCTTAGGTATAGGCGATACAAACATCCCCTATCATCCTCAAACTGGCGGTCTGGTAGAAAGTTTAATCAAACTATGAAAAAATGATCCAGAAGTTCGTACATGAAGAAGAGACAATGGGATCTATACCTCCCTATTTAATGTTTGCATATCGAGAGAGTGCCCAAGCCTCAACTGGCTTCTCACCTTCGAGTTATTATATGGAAGGAATCCAAGAGGACCACTAGACATCATAAAAAGAATGGTGGGAAGAAAGTAAGGCGAACCACAATAAATGTCTACCAGATTATTTGATGCAATTGAGGAGCGAATACAAAGGTATAGTCAGCAAGCTCATGCTTCCAACCAGAAACAGCAATTAATACAAAAACAACATTATGATAAAGGGACTAGTATGAAGGTTTTCATGAGGTGATCAGGTATTGTTATTGCTACCATCCACTGACAACAAATTATTAATGAAATGGCAGGGTCCATATAAGGTGATTCGAAAGTAGGACCTGTCACCTCACGAGATTCATATGCCTGATAAAACCAACAAGAGGCTAATCTATCATGTCAATCTCTTAAAACCTTGGACAGAAAGAATACCTAAATTATGCAATTATGTATATCCTGAAGAGGGTACTAGTGAAATGGATATAGCCTATCAACGGTTAGAAGGAGGAGGTGGCATGGAGGATATAAAAATAAATCCAAACTTGACTACTACACAAAAAACAGAATTAGTGGAAATTCTACAAACACATAAGGATACTTTCAGAGGCTTTCCTGGGAGAATCAAAGGGGTAACACATAATATAGATTTGTCCCAGACTAAACCAATACGTCAAAAGCCCTATCGTCTACCTGAAAGAGTGCGAGAAACTGTAATACAAGAAATTCATAAAATGTAGGAAATGGGAATAATTGAACCTTCGCATAGCGAATGGAGCGTCCCCTTAATTGTAGTAAATAAAAAAGAAGGGGGTGTACGTTTATGTTTAGACTTCCGCCGACTCAATGCTATTTCTCACTTTGACAGTTATCCAATGCCTCGCATTGATGACATTTTGGACCACTTAGGTAATTCCCAGTATTTCTCTACTATTGACTTAACTAAGGGATACTGGCAAATTCCATTAGAACCAGAGGCGAAAGATAAAACCGCTTTCAGTACCCCCTTAGGGCTATTTCAATTTACTGTGATGCCCTTTGGGTTGCGTGGAGCTCCTGCGACATTTCAAAGGGTAATGGATCAAATATTAGCACCCCATTCCACTTACAGTGCCGCTTATTTAGATGATGTAGTGATGTTTAGTCCTACATGGCAGGAACACCTGCAACATCTGTCTAAAGTCTTGTTCGCTATCGCTAAATCTGGTCTAACCATAAATCCTGAAAAATGTACTATAGGAATGCAGGAAACTAAATATTTAGGGTTCTTAATAGGACAAGGAGGTATAAAACCAGATATAAACAAGGTAGAAGCTATAGCCAATAGTCCTAGACCCCAAACAAAAAAAGATGTTCGTGCTTTCTTAGGGTTAGCCGGATATTATCGACGTTTTATTCCCTCCTTTTCCACTATAACAGGACCTTTATCCGACCTTACAAAAAAACGAATGCCCGACAAAATAATTTGGAATCCTGCATGTGAAGAAGCATTTTGCACTATAAAAGCTTACTTGTGTTCATCACCGATATTATGTACACCTGATTTCACATGTCCTTTTATAGTACAAACCGACACCTCTAATAGGGGTATCGGAGCCGTGTTAACCCAAAATATCAACGGGGAAGAACACCCGGTGATATATATAAGTCGGAAACTACATGAACGAGAAACTAAATATTCTACGATAGAAAAAGAGTGTTTAGCTATCAAGTGGGCAATAGAAGCTCTCCGATTTTATTTATGGGGTACGGAATTTGAAATATGGACAGATCACAATCCATTGTGTTGGCTACAAAACATGAAAGATAAGAACCCCCGTATTATGCGGTGGTACTTAGCATTACAACCGTATCATTTTACTATTAAACATAGAAAGGGAGACCATCATGTAAATGTTGATTATTTATCTAGGTATGTGACAGAAAACCCCGAGGTAAAGCAGAATATTAATGCAGAAGATGATTCACTTCCGCTTACTTGTTGAAGTTGAACATTAAATAGGGACCCTGGGGTGGAACCATGGAGAGGGTGGGCTGTGGTTCCATCTTTTTCAAATCCTCCTTAAAGGTTTAAAGGAGGATTTGCGCAAAAGAGGGGAGGAGAATGTGATAGGGACTGCAGTTGGATTTGATTATCCCGTTTCATTTATGTATTTCCCTGTGTTGTTTGTTTCGTGGTATGGATGAGCAGTCTATGTCTAAATTTTGTTCACTTATTTTGTGCCGTCGCTGTGTGTCAGGATAGCGTGGTGTAGCCTGGCCACCTATGCTACGCTATTCAATATAATAAACGAACCCCCCCCCTTTTAAAAATTATATTCCAGTGAAATAAAAAAAAAAAAGAAACGGGCCTCTGTCTTTGCCCGATGTAAAACGAGTATTACAAGCGGAAATTAAAAGAAGCAAATAATTATTGTCCCGAAATTAGATGGACTCTCATTTTAATTAGTCAGTCTGCCGCTTTCCCTTTTCTAGAAATCCTGTGTTAAATTATTGTCCCAAATAGTGTCGGTTTCAGAAGCATAAAGGAGTCACTACGTTTCAGGTTTTTATTTGGGAACCCCCCCTTCTCTTGAGAATCATTGTTCTCCCCTTCGGAAAGAGGTCCGTTGCGGCTTTCCTTTTTTTTTTGCGACTATGCGCACATTCGCACAGTAGCGTATTATGTTTTGGCAAGCAACCTTTTAATAAAAAGAAATGGTAGGTGGTTGGCTTACCTATTTTGTTTTTCGTTTTGGGTTCGTTTTGTCTGGGTTGGGTGGTGTTTTTGGTGCTTGAAATTGTCCTTCCTCGGCCATGCTCCGGATTCCCTTTCTCCTTTGGGCTATAGGAACCAGGCGGCCGTTTTTCCCTTGTTTTATTCAGTGACGTCCAGGGGAGGGCTTTCTCAATTACTTAAACTCTGAAAATTAAACTTACAATTCGGACTACAAGGGTTAGATAGACATATTATTAAGGTTGAAATACTATTATAATTTCCTTTTTAATTTTTATGTTAGAAAAATGCACTTTTTATATACAAATGTTGGGTTTGCTGATTGTCAGATGAATTGACCAACCAGATTGTTGCTGGGTCTTTAAATGTAAGGTTAGGACTGAAATGGATCAGATCGATCCTGGGTGTTGAACCTGGACACCTTCCTGGGCAGTTGTGCTACTCCTGCAATCTAAGGACTGGAATTCATGGACTGAAATGCTATGTGTCATAATTATTTTCGAAAGTTCGCTTTTGTTTTCTGTTTTGTCCTCGGATGTTATTTGGAATTCTGCCAATAAAAGGTTATGGACTTCAGCTTCATTATGGTCTCCTGTTGAATGTTGTTGCCAGATGCTCAGCCTCCCACAATGGCACACCAGGAGAAATCTTCAGGAAGCATAAGTCCCGGGACTAGGAGAGGACCTGAACACGCTCCTGCTGTCGGACTCCTCTTAAGAAGAAGGCTGCTCCTGGTTCCTCCTCCCAAAGGGGGTTGGACTGCTCTCCCCAGTCTGCCCACTCCTCCTCTGGGCAGCCAGTGGATAAACCTCCCACCTTAATGCTGATAGCTGGCAGAGGTTTGTCGGGGTCCAGGACTCCGGTCTCGGCTCTGCAGCCCCTGAAGATCAAGGCCATTCCAAAGTCCTCGGCCTCCTCCTCCGGTGGTGCGGCTGGTGTCTCTTCAGACTGTATGTCGGTGTCCACTGTGTGCCCGGCCTCAGCTATGGCCTCATAAGTCTTTGGACAAGGCTTCCCAACGCCTGGAGCATGCGTCTGCCTCTAAGGCTCCCGTGACGCCTCTGCCCCGTTCCATGGTGTCTTCACCGTGGCCTCTTGATTAGTCCGTGTTGACAGAGTCCCCGGACCATCGCCTGCAGATGCCTATTCGTTTGACGCCGGTACTCCGGCGTCCGCTCCAGCGATGCTCCAGCTGTCACTGGCCTCTCATGCATCGCCAGTGGACATGAATGTCTCCCCCACACTGACGCCTGAGGTTCCTATTCCTTCGGACCCGACACCCAGACATCCAATGACAGTTCCTCCGATGCCTGCCAACCCTCTACCTCAGGCTCCTGCTGGCCCATCAGGTCCTCAGATTCCTCTTAGTGAGGTGAAGGACCTTTTCCGCTTTTGGTAGAAAGAGAGTAAGGGTGATCTTCTCCCTCGTAAGCCTTCCGAGTCAGTCATAGTGAACCAGAACCCAGGGAGCCTACTCCGCAGCCCAAGAGCCCATCCCCGCACCCTGATGACGAGCATGGGGCCAGTCTAAGCACAGGGGCCAGAGGCACAGGTACTCTTCCTCTACGTCGTTGGGCCGCCATCGGTGCCGCTCTATGGACAGACGTTGGCACGAGACCTCTTCCTCCTCCCCTCCAGAGGCAGTATAGTGCAGTGGGTTAAGGCTCTGAGCTGCAGATCTGGTGTCCTGTATTTGAATCCCACAGCCACCTAGGTGCATACTGTGTGATCCTGACTAAGCCACTTGAATTCCTTGTGCTCCCAGGTCACATCTGGAAACAAGCTCCAGCTTAGTGTGCTACTCCTGGTTATACAATGTTCCCGTTCCCTTCTCTTCTGAGTTCGAGGACCCGAGCCCTAGCCCATCGTCTTCCTCCTCCTCCAGGGTCTCTGAACCCAGGGGTCACACACCCACACCAGACAATAAGGAAACCCCTAGATCCCCCTCCTGATGATTCAACATTATGGACGTCATGAGGCATATCCAGGCAACTAATGGCTGGGAAACGGAAGACCTAGATCCCAAGCAGCGTAGGCTGGTCAAGTATCTTTGCCATAAGGAACCCAAACCTTTAGTGGTGCTCCCACTGGTAGATACTTTCCAGGACCTTACCAGGACCACCTGAAAGCATCCCTTCTCATCATCAGCTGTCTCTAGAAAATCAGACCGGCTCTACAAAGCACCTCAAGACGAGCCCTTCCTTGTGAAACATCCAGTAACTGACTCCATGGTTATTACCATAACCCATAATAGGTTGAAGAGGCCCAAGCATCTCTGTAATCAGCCTCCTGACCAAGAGTTCAAGCGTTTGGACCAGCTGGGCAAGAAAGTTTACTCCTCAGCTACTTGCTCTGTAAGATCTTTAAATTTTCTTACCCACATGGTGCAATATCAGAATGCACTGTGGGAGGAAAGCCTACAGTTGAACCAAGCTCTGCTGGATGGGCAACAGAAGACAGAGCTTATGGATCTGTTGAAGTCAGGCTCAGATGTAGGCATGCATGTTTTGCGTGCCACTTATGATATGGCCACCAGTGCTGCAGCCACCGGCGTCTGTATCTGGCGCCACGCATGACTTCGGGTTTTACCCACGATCTTAAGACCGAAATCATGGACCACCCTTTCAAGGGTTTGGTCCTTTTAGGAGACGAGGCCAAACCGCTAATTACGCGCCTCCAAGATTCTGGCAAGGCCATCTGGTCAGTCCAAAAGATGTACAAGACTAACCACAAGACATTTAGGAAGCAGTCTTTTTGTAGATCCTCCAGACAGCAGTCTCAAAACCAGCAGCGAGGAGGGTTTAAACGCAAGGCCATCTCCCAGACCCCTGGGAGTTCCTCGTCCAGAGCTGCTAAATCTTCTCAGGCTGCTTTGCCAACCCCCAGAGTTTCAGCCTGACTCCTTGCTAGACCCCTCCCCAACAGAGTCCCTAGATGAGATGGTGGGGGTCACTTTTCCCTCCATCTGGAGGGGTGGAGCAAGATAACTACTGACCAGTGGGTCCTTCAGATCATAGAGAGAGAACATACATTGGAGTGCCTGAAGAGCCCACCGGAAAATCCACCGGTGTCCTCCGACTACTCTGTCTCATGTTGCTCTGATCGAACAGGAAATTGAGGCTCTTCTGCAGAAATGGGCCATAGAGCCAGTCCCTCAAGGTCAGAGGGGGAAAGAGATTTTATTGTACTGCACGCAATTGGAGAAACTGGACCCACTTGCCAAATTTCAGATTTAAAAATATATTTATTTCATTAAGTCAGGTATATAGATCTTTGATCAATGTTTCGTAGTGTACTCACTACTTCATCGGGATCTAGAAATAAACATTAAATAATTTTTTTAATTAAATGCTACTCATAATTATATTCAGAATAATTCATTTCATTACTCAGAGCATACCATACAGTATCTTAATAAGTTGTACTGTACCATTGTTTATGCTGGTAAGGTAGAAAAAACAATTCATCTCCACTTAGAATGACTTGTTTTGTTCTCTTTCTATGCAAAACACACTGTGTTTACTTTATCTGTTTTCACTTGCCACAATAGAAGTCACTCACTTATAGTAAACTGAATGGTCCGGGGGCAAAGAGAGAACAGTGAAAAGTCCATGTTTACTATTTAAAGTGCCCACCTTAGATAGGCTAAAAGTCTTCCATTTTTGTGTGTGTAAGTAACTAGTATTGATTCTGTTTTTGGGGTGGACTTTTCTCAGTTTTAACTTTAATTTGCCTGGGAGGAACTGTAGCTGGGAGATATTTCCAGTCAGTTGTGACTAGACCTGTTACTTAGCCTTCGTGAAATAGGTGTCTGAAAGGAAGGAAGGCACTCCCCAGGGTGGAGGGTAAGAGTTGTAGGTGATTGTTTCTGGACAGCACAGGTTTAGGCAGTCACAGAAACATGGTACACAGAGAACCATGACTGGGATGTCTACATACCAGGGTACACAATCTACAGGAGGGACAGGGAGGGAAGAAGAGGAGGAGGAGGAGGAGTTCTCTGTGTAAGGGAAGGGATAAAAGCAACAGAACTAAAGGGTAAACAGGGAGGAGAGGAGGCACTGTGGGTCACCCTGGAGACTGGAAATGGCTCCACAATCCGCACAGGGGTTGTATATAGACCCCCGTCTCAGGTGGAGGAAATGGACAAGGAAATGATAGAAGGCATCCTTGGGATGGCAGAGAAAGGGAGATATTGCTGATGGGGGACCTGAATATGCCAGATATTGACTGGAGCACCTTTGCTGCAGCCACATCCAAGAGCAGGGCCATTCTCAATGCCCTACAGGGGGCATGCCTCAGACAGCTAGTTTTGGAACCCACTCAGGAGAGAGCAGTCTTAGACCTGGTACTCTCAAATGGGGATGGAGAGAGGATCTCTGATCTTGAAGTGGGTAACCATCTGGGAACAAGTGACCATCAAACAGTGTGGTTCACGATAAACTTAGCTGTAGAGTCAAGCCACACAAAAGTGAAGGTACTGGACTTCAGAAGGGCTGATTTTGTCAAAATGGGAGAGTACCTCAGAAAAGCACTAGCAAACAGGCAAGAAGGTGGGGTGGAGCAACAATGGGGAAACATCAAAACTGCCATCACAGAGGCAACAAGTCTTTGTGTGAAGCAAATAAATCAAAACAAAAGAAAAAACCACTATGGTTTTGAAAAGAAGTAGCAAGGATGGTAAGGGAAAAAAATATAGTATTCAGGATGTATAAGGAAACACAGAAGGAGCAGGACAGAGAACTGTATCAGTTAAAGCAGAAGGAAGCAGGTAAGGCAGTCAGAATAGCAAAGGCCCAAACCGAGGAAAAGATAGCCAACTCAGTTAAGAAGGGAGATAAAACCTTTTATAGGTACATTAGGGAGCAAAGAAAGACTAAGGCAGGAATACTGAGGCTGAACAGAGAGGAAGGTGGTTGGGCAGAGAGCGACAGTGAAAAAGCAGGGATACTGAACAAATACTTCTGCTCAGTATTCACAATGGAAAAGCAGGGGGAAATACCTAATCTGGTCAATAGAAGCACTCTGGATAGGGGGGTTGATATTAGTCCTTTCACAGAAGAAAGTGTTCTGAAAGAACCCTTAAAACTGAGGGTGGATAAAGCAATGGGGCCTGATGGTATTCACCCCAGAATTTTAAAAGAACTAAGGGAAGAACTAGTAACACCACTGACTACCCTTTTTAATAAATCATGGGAGGATGGAGTGGTACCTGAGGACCGGAAGAGGGCGGATGTGATTTCCCCTTCACAAAAGTGGGAGCAAGACAGAGGCAGGAAACTACAGGCCTGTCAGTTTGACCTCAGTGGTAGGGAAAATGATGGAATCATTTCTGAAGGAAAGAATTGTTGAGTACCTAGAGGCCAGTGGGGCACAGGACCCAAGGCAGCATGGATTCACAGCAGGAAGGTCATGTCAGACAAATCTAATTGATTTCTTTGACTGGGTGACGAAAGCAGTTGACCAGGGCGGGGCTGTGGACATGGCCTACCTAGACTTTAGCAAGGCATTTGACACAGTCCCGCACAAAAGATTAATAAACAAATTAGCCAGTCTGGGAGTGGGTCCTAGGGTGGTAGCCTGGGTAAAACACTGGTTGGACAACAGGACACAGCGGGTAATAGTAAATGGGGTCCACAGTGAAGAAAGGAGAGTTACTAGTGGGGTACCACAGGGTTCAGTACTGGGACCTGTCCTTTTTAATGTCTTTATAAGTGACATTGCAGAGGGACTGGAAGGGAAAGTATGTCTCTTTGCAGATGACACAAAGATCTGCAACAGGGTTGATAAACAAGGTGGGGTGGAAAGGATGAAATGGGACTTGGCAAGGTTGGAGGAATGGTCAAATGTGGCAGCTTAGATTCAGTGCAAAAGTGAAGTAATGCACCTGGGAAACAAAACCCAGGAAGAGTAAACAATGGGGGGGGGGGGTGAGATACTGACAACAAAAATGGAAGGGACCTGGGGATAGTCGTATCAGACGACCTAAAGGTGGGCCAGCAATGTAGGAAGGCAGTAAGGAGGGCTGGGGGGATACTGGGATGCATAGGGAGAGGCATCACCAGTAGAAAACAGGAAGTTGTTGGCCCTCTGTACAGACAGTTGGTAAGACCACATCTGGAGTACTGTATACAGTTCTGGACACCCCATCTCCGAAAAGACATAGACAGGGTGGAGGCTGTCCAAAGGAGGGCAGCCAAAATGATGCAGGGTCTGCATCAGAAGACATATGAAGGAAGACTAAAGGAACTAAAGATGGATAGCCTTGAGGAAAGGAGGGAGAGGGGGGACATGATAGAAACTTTCAAATACCTCAAGGGAATAAACAAAGTCTAAGAGGGTAGCATCTTTCAGAAAAAGAGATGTGCAAAAACAAGGGGGCACAATTTGAAGGTAGAGGGGGGACGGCTCAGAGGTAATGTGAGGAAGTATTTCTTCACAGAGAGGGTTGTGGATACATGGAACAGCCTTCCTGAGGAGGTCGTAGAGTCAAAAACAGTGGGGGAATTCAAGAATGCATGGGACAGACATAAGGCAATTCTAGTGGGGGGTAGGAGGAAGTAGGCTGTTGGTTAACTAGGATCTGCAGCTTATCTGTTAGGTAGGGAAATGGGCAGACTAGGTGGGCCATGCAGTCCTTGTCTGCCGTCATATTCTATGTTTCTATATCAAGTGCCGTCCTTCTTCTACAAATGTCTTTCTCATCTAAATTCACACAGAGAGATATAATGTTTTAAATATCTAATTCACTCGTATCCATTTCATCACTTTTATATTTATCTTTATACTTGTTTTTATTTAAAATATATATATATATAAATATATATTTACCTCTTTAAAAATCCGAAAGAGACTGAGATTGAGGGGTTACACAAGTATCTCTGGCTTTAAACTTCAATTTCTAAAAGTAATAGACAACGAGGCACATGTTCAAACATTCACTGTTACTTAGTGGTAAAAAAAGAACAAGGTACAACCTTCATTTTTGTGTGTTTTTACCTTTTGTCTTTGTTCTTTTCAGTTTAGACTTTTTTCCTTTGAAGTAGCTTACTTCTTTCTTCATTTTAATCTGTTTTGGCTACAAAAAATGCATCTTTTTTAACTTCTTTCTATGTTGAACTGTTAGTGCTCTCTGTTCTTGTGGAAACCTCTAATCCCTGGAGTATTAGAGGGTTCACAGGAAGAACAGAGAGCACTTTAACAGTTCAACATAGAAAGAAGTTAAAAAAAAGATGTATTTTTTGTGGCCAAAACAGAAAATAAAGAAGGAAGTAAGCTACTTCAAAGAAAGTGAGTGTATGGTATGTTCTGAGTAATAAAGTGAATTATTCTGAATATAATTATGAGTGGCATTTGGGGGATCACATGATGCTTCGGGCTAGATAGCTGCTTTCTTCAGCGTTCCCCCTACTACCTCCCTTGATTCCCTAAACGTGTTATTTTGAGCTAATCTTACTTGCCACAGAGCCGAAATTGTGAGGACCGGTTACCAGGCACAAGAAGTGATCGATCCAGTCAGGAAATTGTGCACTTTGGAAGCAGAAATGCGCGCTGCTCCTTTGCACCATACATCGCCTACCACGCCTTAAAAAACAGCGAAGAAAGTAAAGGCCCAGACTGAGGCGGCGGGCCAACAAACATCTACCATGTCGGAGGCACTACCTTTAACTCTAGACAAATTCATGGAGGAATTTCGCCCCTTTAGGGACGAGGTCCACTCATTAATGGAGGAACTGAAAGCTGTAACGACTAAACTGGAGGATCTGGCCCAGCGTACCAGAGACTGCGAGGTGCACATTACTTCCATCGAAAGGAAACAGGATAAATTCGATCTTGCTATGGCAGTCACCAGGCAACGTATTCCAAAATTAGAGGTGAAGGTTGAAGATTTAGAGGGCCAGAGCTGCCGGAATAATGTGATTATCGGGCTCCCAGAGTGCGAGAAAGGTTCCAGTGCTGTTTTATTTGCACAGAAGTTTGTAAATAGAATCGCAGGTCCCTCACCTTTCGGCCCAGAATACATAATAGAAAGGGCCCATCATGCTTTAAGGTCTATGCCACCGCAAGGAGCCCAGCCCAGAACCTTCATATTTAAATTCCTTAACTACCAAGAACATCAACATCTGCTGATGAAGGTATTAAAAGAAGTGCTATGGGAAGATGCTCCAATTAGGGTTACTCAGGACCTTCCCCCATCTGTACACCAGAAAATAGCCGAATACCATGGGGTGGTCACCAGTTTACTGGCTGCCAATATCTGTTTCCGAGTGCTGTACCCTGCATATCTCCAGGTTTCCATCAAAGGGAATGGATGTCTATGGAAGACCCAAAAAGTGCAGAGTTTATGTTATTAGAACATCAGTTTAACAACCTTTGAGCCAGAGGCTCATTTACAAAGGTACCTCGTCACAGTGAGGACAAAACAGTGCAAGAAACAAATATCAAGGCAGACAAAAAATTTGAGTACATATAGGAATCAGCCAAAAAATACAGGCATTTGTCAAACGCAGTATACAACAGGCTTACGTGTGCGCTTTACAGAGTAGACAATATACAGTAGTTACATGGAGATTGATTCAGTGGGCAGAATAAAGGTAAGGCTGGGTGGGAGGTATCAGAAGAGGAGTGTGGGGAAGATAGTAGCAAGTAAAGGTAGAGCTGGACAGAAGGTCATAGAGCAGCTCAGTGAGCCTTGTCTGGGAGGATAGGAGGAGGCTTAGAGGCAGGTACAGCTGCGTGTTGAGAGCAGGTGATTTCTAAGACTAGTTTTAAAATAAGATAATGAGGCGGCATCAGTGACTCCGGCGGGGAGGGCGTTATACCAACAGGGACTCTGTAGGGGTAAGCCCTTTGACCTTGCGAGGTTCTCGCCCTCGGTATAACCAGTGCAGTTTTCATGGGATGATGCAGGTATGCACTGTAGGGTCTTGCACGGTGGATAGTGGTTGACAGACCCGTGGGATAGCCTAAGGAGTGATTTTTTGTTAGGAGGCAGGTTTGGTATTTGAGGCGCTCATCTAGGTTGAGTAGATTAGCCATGGTGTAAAGACGGCAAGTGTGGGTTAGACTAGGAGCCTCAGTTATGAGCCTGCAGGCCTTGTTTAAGGTGAGGCGGATCTTGTGCAGGTCAGTCTGGTCTGCTGCACCATACACAGGTAGGCTATAGTCTACCAGAGATAGAACAGAGGATGTGACTGCAAGTCGGAGGGCATCCGTGGGGAGGCAGTTTTTATGACGATAGATGATACCCAGCCGAGTATTAGAGGCTGAGTTAAGAGCAAAGATGTGGGCATGAAAAGAGGGCAGGGTCAAAGGTTATACCTAGGTATTTATAAGGTGAACTAGCTCAATAGGGAGTTTAGAGGTGGAGTGGACTGCGAGAGGATAGTTACTGGATTTATTTTGGGGTGGGCAAAGAGCATGGTTTTGGTTTCTTTAGATTAATTACGAGTCTGTGCTCAGTAAACCAGGCTTCTCATCATTGTAGGATTCCTGCAGAGAGAATCCTGAAGTGAGATGGGATTACGGTTGGAGGCAAAGAGTACAGCATCATCCGCGTAAAGAAGGATTTTACCAGTACATACACTGGGCAGGGAGTTGAGAAAAAGGGAAAAGAGCAAGGGCCCAAGTATAGAGCCCTGAGGGACTCCGGAGCGGATAGGGCAGGTGCTGGAAAGTTTCCCGTTGATTTTCACACGTTGTGAGCTGGCCGACAAGTAGCTGGAGCACAAGGAAACAGGCCCAGTGGCAAAGCCTAAGTGACTAAGGGTAGTTAGCAGGAGGGGGTGGGAGACAGTATCAAAGGCTTTTGATAAGTCAGTGAACACTGCACCTGCTAGGGAGCCAGAGTCCAGTGAGGTGTGAAGAAAGTTGGAGAACTCCAGGAGGGCAGTATTGGTGCTGTGGCCTGCTCTGAAACCGTGTTGTTCTGGGCAGAGGATGCTATATTTATCGAGGTATTCAGAGATTTGGGTGGCCACAATTTTTTCTAAGGCCTTAGAGAGAGGAGAGAGGATTGAGATAGGTCGATAATTGCTAGGGAGGGTCCTGTCACCACCCTTGTGTATTGGGGTGACAGTAGCTATCTTCCAGGCAGAGGGGAATTGTCCTAGGCAGAGGGATTTGTTAAAGAGGCTGGTGATTGGTTAGATAACCAGATCTAGAACCTGATGGAGAAGACTGGGATCAAGGGAGTCATTGCCAATTGTGTTACTCTTTAAGGCCTTGAGTAGGTAAGGTCTGACTTCCTAGGCAGTGACTCGGCAGGTAGAGCAAGGGGCGTGGGAGAATAGGGACAGACCTGGAGGTAGGGGGAGTGAAGAAATTATCAGGGAGCACCGGGCTGAGGTCTGTGAAAGATTTGTTGAGGTGGTTGGCAATAAAGACAGGGTCTGAGGAGACCGAACCATTAATGTTGATAAGCGAAGGTGGGGGGGAACGCATGCCACCATTCAGCTGCTTAATGTTGTCCCAGAAGGTCCTAGCGTTCCCCCATGAGGAAGTGAGGGAGGCTTGATAGTGCTCAGCCTTCACTTTGCAGATGGCCCATGTACATTTGTTCCGGGCAGCAGCATAGGTCATCCTGTCAGCTGGGCAGCCTGTTTCCGTGGCAGTGTGCCATAGATTGTTCCTGTGCTTAAGAAGTTGGTGCAGGGTGGGGGTAATCCAGGGGGCATGCCTTACTTTGGACCGGCGTGCAGTTATTGGTGCAAAAATGTCGCAAGCAGAGTTGAAGATGTGGATAAAGAAGGTAAGGGCCGTGTCAATATCCGGGGCGTTTAGTATAGGGGACCAGTCTATGAGAGCTAGGAGTTGCTTAAGGCCTTTCAGCCCACCAGGTCTAAGACGTCGCCGAAGGGTAGTTTGTGCTGTGGGTTTGGGCAAGGAGGTTGACCAATAGAAGAGAACCGGGGAGTGGTCGCTAAGGCAGTCTGGGAGGATTTGGATATTGCGGATGCGGTTAGGGCGGTTTGTGAGGACCACATCTAGGAGTGTGCTAGAGCCCATTCTAGGATTCACTCTAGTGGGTTGGGAGACTAGTTGGGTTAGGTCGATGGCTGTAAAGGCGTCACAGGAGGAAGTGGATGAAGTGCTGAGCCAAGTGATGTTCAAGTCCCCCACAAGGATTTGGTCGAAGGAGTGGGGTAGGGAGGTAAGATAATCGATTAGTGGGCCTAGTGCTTGTGCTTGATTTTTTGGAGGTATGTACGCTGTAGTCAGGTAGATGGGACCTCTAGAGGGATCAGGAGATAGTTTTAGGGTTAGGGCCTGAGCCCTGAAGTCAAGGATCGGGGCTGGTAGGGCTAGTCCAACGAGAGGATCTTTGACATAAATGGCACAGCCCCCACCTCGCCTACCAACACGGTCCTCCTGATAGAGGGAGTAGCCAGGGAGTGAGACCAGGGAGTCAGGGGTAGAGTCTGACAGCCAAGTTTCAACTATTGAGATAACGTCAGGTTTATGAACCGCAACCCAGCAATTGAGAGAGTCGAATTTTTTAAGGAGGCTGCATATGTTCATGGAAGCAATATGAAGCCCGGTGGATTCCTTTGAGGAGCCTTTGCAAGCCGGACCGGGATTGGGATGTATGTTACCAGTCAGGAGCAGAAGGAGGAGAGCTGCTCTGGACAGAGGGTGGCAGATGGAGAGTTTAAGCCGGGAGCGATAGGAAGAGAAGGGGGGTTTAGACGCACAGGGGGTGGGTAGGGCAGCACAGGCTGAGAAGGCTTGAGGATAAGATGCCCGAGGGAGCAAGGGGAGGAAAGGTAGTGTCTAGATGGGGGTGAGGTGGAGAGGAGCATATGGGGTGGAGTGGAGGAGGAGGGGGAGGGCATAGGAGGAGGGAGGGCAGGTAGGAGCACTAGAGTAGTGAGGCTGAGGGTTAACAGGGACATTAGGGTTAGCGGAAGGCAAAAGGAGGAGGAGGAGAGAGAGGCAGGTAGGCAGGAGGTATGCATGCATGATTGGTAAGGGTGTGAGAGCTGAAGTGAAGAAAGATGGGGGAACTTGGATGATAGAGGGGAAGATGGTAGTGAAAGGTCTACCTCTAAGTGTAGTTGCTACCTTGGTACAGTGGCAGGGCCCCTGCCTCAAGCGCACAGGGCACCAGGTTCAAGGCTTGCCCAGGGTGATAGAAAAGGACCCAAGACAGTGGCTGCAGCAGCAGGGAACAGGGCTCAAAGCCTGCAGTAACACTCAGAAAATATTTTAGCAGACTATGAGGGTTAGAGGGTTTTAGAGTCTTAAAACCTATCACAAACAATAGTCTGATGTGATAGCTGAGTGGTGGGGCTGCTGACTAAAACAGTGAGGGTGCAGGGTTCAATGCCTGCAGTGGCAGCAAGAGAGAAGTGGTTGAATATTTTGGCAGAGTGGGAAGGGGGGTTAAGAAACTATGAAAAATGAAATTGCAGAAGGTACTCCCAAATTTGTTTCGGGCAGGGTGAACTCTACATCTCGGACTATGGGCACTATTTCTGTCTGTCTAAAGGGATGCAGTGAGTATGTCAGAAGATGTATGCTATAGATTACAACTCGGGCGTTGAGATTCTTTGTTCTTTCCTTCTTTTGTTTTTCTTCTCTCCCAATGGAAGGATGAGACGTGGTAATGCTACCAGATGACTGTTAGCGCAAGTTCATATTGGAACTGAAAGCAATCAAACTTATAGGCTTCCATGAGATTAGTTAAGTTGGGGGCACAAACTTTTTTTGTGCATCCCTGCGAACTGGGAGTGGTGTAATTCTGCCCATGGTGGTCAGACTTTATGCAATAATTGTATTTCTAGTTATTTTCTCATACAGGAGTTTGAGTTAAATTGCCTTACCCATTGGTGAGGGGTTACTGTAAAGTTTTTAGGGGAGCGTCAACATGAGGGTTTCTTGCTCAACCCCCACTGGAGGCATTTATGGCCCGAAAAGGTTTCAGTTTGGTTCAGAGATGGACGTAAGGAGGATGTTATTCCTGCCCTAATGGTTTCCTCTCTTGCTGTTATACAACTGCCTGACCACTGGCTTTACTAAGTGAGGATTTATAAGGGAAACCCCACTAACGGTGAGGGCATAGCTTCAAAGCGGGAATTTATCTGCCCAGGAGTGCACGTTTCTAAGGGAACAGTTTGGCACATGCTCGGGGGAGGCAAGGAGAGGCTGTACAGTCGTGGGCAAAATATTGGCGCCCTTGCACTTTTTCAAATAACTCTCAATTCCACTAAACATAAGTTGAAATTAACAACAGTACAGTATTTGGTCTCCACAATATTTTATTTCTCCGTTAATATTGCAGAACCTTTATTTTTGATTCAGAATTTAATATATCCTTTTAAATCAGAAAATGAAAAGAAATGGCATTGACAAAATCATTGACACCCTAGACTTAATATTTGGTAGCACAGCCTTTGGTCAAAATAACTGCAATCAACTGCTTCCTATAACCATGGATGAGCTTCCTGCACCTCTCTACTGGCAGTTTGGCCCACGCTTCTTGTGCAAACTGCTCCAGTTCTCCCAGATTTGAAGGGTGCCTTCTCCCAACTGCTGTTTTCAGATCTCTCCAGAGGTTTCAATGGGATTTAGATCTGGACTCATTGCTGGCCACTTCAGAACAGTCCAGCGTCTTGTCTTGAACCATTCCTGGGTGCTTTTTGAAGTGTGTTTGGGGTCATTGTCCTGCTGGAAGACCCATGACCTTCGACAGAGACCCAGCTTTCTGACACTGGGTTCAACATTGCGCTCCAAAATGGCCTGGTAATCTCCAGATTTCTTGATGCCAAGTACACGTTCAAGGCACCCAGTGCCAGAGGCAGCACAGCAACCCCAAACATCACTGAACCTCCTCCATGTTTGACTGTAGGAAGGTGTTCTTTCTTTGAAGGCTTCATTTTTTCTGTAAACATAGAGATGATGTGCTTTACCAAAAGCTCTAATTTGGTCTCATCTGTCCACAGGACATTCTCCCAGAAGGATTTTGGCTTGTTTAGGTGTGTTTTGGCAAACCCCAAGCGGGCTTTCTTATGTCTGTCTCTCAGCGGTGAGGTCCTCCTGGGCCTCCTACCATATAACCCCCTTTCATTGAGTTGGCGACGGATGGTGCGAGTTGAAACTGTCGTACCTTGTGTCTGAAGGTCAGCTTGAATCTGTTTGGCAGTTGATCGAGGTGCTTTCTCCACCATTTGAACAATCCTGCGCTGCAATCTTCGATCAAGTTTTCTCTTGCGGCCACGTCCAGGGAGGTTGGCTACAGTGCCATGGGCCTTAAACATTCTGATAACATCACGTACGGTGGAAACAGGAACATCAAGGTCTCTGGAGATTGATTTGTAGCCTTGAGATTGTCCATGCTTGGCTACAATCTTCTGTCTGACCTCCTCAGACAATTCTCTGTCTGTCTTCTCTTTTCTCCATGTTCATTGCGGTACACACAGTGACACAAAACAGGTGAATGAATCCTGTTCTCTATTCAAACTGGTTGAATGAGTGATTTTTATATTGCAGGCACCTGCAACTGACCACAGGTGAGTTCAGTTCCAAAATGAAGGAGAATCACCTGCTTGAAATCTAATTATTTCTAACTGCTTCTAAAAGGTGCCAATAATTTTGTTCGGGCCATTTAAGGATTTCTGTGTGGAATAAGCTAAGACTTAGTAAATTTTTCAGCTTTTTGTGTTTTATTCTACTGCAAACCAAAGAAATACATATGTGGATACCAAAATATTTTTTAATTTAAACAATTTTCTGGAAGGAATGGTGCATTATTAGAAAAAACTGCAAGGGCGCCAATATTTTTGGCCACGACTGTACAGTGGAAGACACTGCATACTGGAAAGATGCTAGCAGGGGGGAGGGGGGTACTCCTTTAGGACCCCTATTAATACAGATGTACGAAAGGAGGGTCTGTCTGAATGTATAGGGGAAGTTCGGGGGGTGGAGGGCTTTTTCAATGCGGGGGAGGGTTTGGAGCGGTATATTTTGGGGTGGCCTGGCTTCCAGGCTAAAGTCAGACAGTATCAGATCCTGAAGCACATCAGGTTACTCAGAGGAGAAGTTATTTTTCTCCAAGAAACCCATCTCCTGGAGTCAGAAGGATCTGTTCTCCGGAGACAATATATGGGCCAAGTCTTTAATGCTGGGGAAGCATCCAAAGTAAGGGAGTGGCTATTATGGTGGCCAGGAACACACCTTTCACATCTGAACAAGTTATAAGGGACCCCTGGGGTCATTACATATTTGTCAAGGGGATTCTGGATAGAACAACAATAGTACTGGGATGTATATACGGTCCCAATAATGACTCTCCCCTATTTTTCACAAACTTATTACAGGTTTTGGCACCTTTCACGATTCTTCCGTGCATTATGGGAGGAGATTGAAATCTACCGTTTTCCCCTGACTTAGATAAATTGGACCTCAAAAGACAAGGCCTTTCCCCGGCACAACATTCCATAAGGGAAATGATGGATCATTTGCTGTTAGCCGATCTGTGGCAAATTTTATACCCTACTTCCAAAGATTTCACCTTTTGTTCCAGCGTGCAGGGCACCTTGTCCAGAATAGACTATGTTTTAACTGTCCAGTCACTGCTACGAGGAGTCGTGTCTGCTGAGATAACCCCAGGGGTGATATCTGATCATTCGGTGTTCTCGGACACTTTGGCTCTCTCAGCAGACACATCTAAGGATTCAGTGTAGAAACTTAATAACCAGCTCCTTAAGGATGACAAAATTGTTGAATTGCTCATTCAGACAATTGAGGAGTACACTGACATCAATTTGAATTCCACAGAGCAGACCAGACCTGAGCTGTAAGTGTGTTTTTTTTTTTTTTTTATAAAGTCCACGTAGGAAAAGGGAAAGAGAACAAAAAGCCCTTTCATTATTGTATAGAATTCGTAGTCTAGAGGCCTCCTTATGTCCATCCACCACAGAATCAAATAGAGCTCTCCTGGTTGGGCTTCGAGATCAATATAGCGCTCTTCTACGGGAGAAGGCAGAATATGCCATACTAAAAACAGGGGTGAAGTATATTGATCAAGGGGAGAAGGTAGGACATCTTTTGGCTCTACGATTGAAAAAAGTAGAGTCTTCCAGAGTAGTACAAAGCATCAGATCTCAACAGACCGGTTCTCTTTGTTTCACTCGTAAAGAAATCACGGCAGAGTTTTATAAAGACTTGTACAGCCCCATGCCCAATCGACCAACTCCAGCAGTAAACAACTATCTCCAACTTCTTAACCTCCCAACACTTACCCAGGCCCAGCAGGAGATGTTGGTCGCCCCATCTGGGAGATGGAGATAGGGTGCGCCATATTCTTATTGTCAGCTGATAAAGCACTGGGCCCAGACTGGTATTCTCCCAATTTTTATAAGGTTTTTAGCAAGCAAATGACCCCTTGGTTGGTCCGATTATATGAGTGGATCTTGGGGTGGAACCAAATTGACAGTTCACTGCTTGAAGCCATACTCATTGTAATACATAAGCCGGATAGAAACCCTGAGTTAACAAGTAGTTATAGACCCATCTTGCTACTGAATTGTGATATTAATATTTTATCGTAAATCCTTGCTAACAGGTTGAAGGTAGTTCTCCCACACATTATTCACGCAGAACGGGTAGGATTTATGGAAGGACGACAATCGGTGGACCATTTCTGGAAGCTGGAGTATGTCTTCTCTGGGTCCAGAGACTCCCAGTACGCCAGCGGGCCTGCTGTCTCTGGATGCAAAGAAGGTGTTCGACCGTGTGGACTGGCAATTTCTGTTTTGGACCATGCATAAATTTGGATTTCCAGCTACATTCATTACATGGGTGTCATCTTTATATCAAAACCCCCAGGCTAGAATATACTGCATTGGAATGTTATCAGAGAGATTTCCTTTATATTCGGGTACCCGACAGGGTTGCCCCCTTTCTCCCCTACTGTTTAATATTTACCTTGAACCGTTGTTATTCCGGCTGCGTACCCATGATGGAGTACAGGGGATTCCTGTAGGACAACACATTTTTAAATTATCTGCCTATGCCGATGATGTGCTTCTTCACCTGATTCACCCAACTGAGTCCTTTCCGATAGCTTTGTCAATCATTTCAGAATATGGGGCCCTCTCTAACTATAAAATCAACTTAAGTAAGACTACTGTTTTTCCCCTAAATCACAGATTCCATAAACAAGCGATTTCTCCACTGGGAGTTCAATGGAGCCCTAAAAGCATAAAGTATCTGGGAGTGAGGCTTTCTAGAAGTGAAGGTCAGTTGAAAAGCAACATTTTGATTTCCTTCTAGATACTGTCCAGCAGGATTTCAAAAGGTGGCAATCTCTTCCTATATCTCTGTGGGGCAGAATTAATATTATTAAAATTAATATTTTACCAAGAATTCTTTACCCCCTCAATATGCTCAACTCGTGGTTACCCTTAGCCTGGTTTAAGAAATTGCATGTCCTCATCTCTTCCTTTATTTGGAGAGGGAAGCCCCCTAGGCGGTCCTACCTAAAACTAGCAACATCCACAAAGGCAGGTGGCCTTAAATTTCCACACTTCGGATTATATTACCGGGCGAGCCGAGCTGCTAAGTATATGAGATGGTTCACACTCCAGGAAGAGATTGCCTCCCAATCATATATACCTGAATGGCTAATTTTGGAAAGAGAGGTGATATCTAATCTTTTTCTAAATGGGCCGTCCTGCACGTCCCTATTAGGAGCCTCCCCACAGAACTGTGTATCTCTTCTATGTCATCTTTATTCCGGATAGATGCGCAATTCTATGCTTTTCTTAAATACCAGAATACCAAGGATTTCAGGCAGCCAGTGGTGGGAAACCCTAATCTGAAGATTGGGAGCAAATTCATATCTCCATCATGGCTTCCCTTGATTACGAATCTCAAGGTGGGAGACTCGTTCAGAGAAGGGTCCTGTATGACGTCTGATACAATCATGGCCTTATATACCATAGACAGGAAGCAGGTCTTCAAGATATGGCAGCTACGGCACCTCTTGATAAAGACCTGGAGGACGCTATGGGCACACATGAGTGGTTAGAATTTCTGATCCCATTATGTGGCAAACCCCATGCAGTCTCCAAGATGTATACATGTCTTTGGGAAAAGGTACTTGATGAATCCAGTGGGGTCCCTAAATATTGGAATTCCCGATTTCTCAATCAGGTGGACAAATGGGACTTGATTTGGCTAGACTCTCATCAATATGTTTCCCAGGGTAGACTGAAGCTCATGCAGTATCAGCTGTTAAATGATATGTATTGGACCTAAACTTAAAAAGTTGGGCAGATCGGTAGACGCCCTGTGTCCTAGGTGTCAGAAGGCCGAAGGGGATCTGGCCTATATCTTCTGGGATTGTCCAATGTTTAAGGATCTATGGAAGTCAATAAAGAACAAAACTGACCCCTTGCTGGGTCTTGCTGATTTATTTACACCAGAGATATGTCTCCTTGGGGATTTCTCTCTGGTTACAGTTAAGAACCACAAGTACCACATGGCCATGATATCCCTTACCCTTAAAAAGCTAGTTTTATGCCATTGGCTGGATGGGCACATCATCTCTTATAATGAATGGCTGAGGGACTTTTTTTTTTAATTTCTGAGCTGAGCAAGTAAAAGCCAGTCTAAGAGGGTCCGTGAACCGCTACTGAGAGATATGGGAAGGACTGTATGTTCTGTATCTTCTTCAGACTGGGGCCCCACTACGCTAGAGAAGGGATGGTAGTGGACCATCTTATCTTACCTAATCTTGTCCTACGAAATATGCCATTCTGCTATTACGATCAGATATGTTCTGCCATTGCCTTACCACCTGCTTTGCAAGGTTATTTGAGTGCCAAGTTGGGTGGGAGGAAGGGGGGTGCTTAGCATGGCATGGATAAGAATATCCCTGTCCATGTACTGGTGTATGTTTTTGCTTTATGTTAAAGCACTTGTGAAAATTTCAATAAACTTGGAATAAAAAAAAGTAGCAATTAATAAAAAAAATTATTTAATGTTTATTTATAGATCCTGATGTAATAGTGAATACACTACGAAACATTGATCAAAGATCTATGTACCTGAATTAATGAAATAAATATATTTTTTCAACTTGAAATTTGAGTGGGTCCAGTTTCTCCAGTTGTGTGCAGTACAGTTCCGCTAGAGGATTACTGAAGCACAATCCCTCCCAAAATCTTTTATTTATTTTTTAGGTACTGGGTGGGCCACACTGCCTCATAGTGGTTTTCCAAAAGAGATTTTATTCCCATTTCTTCCTTGTGCCAAAAAAGACAGGATCTTCACCACATTCTGGACCTCAGTCATCTGAACAAGTACGTTGCGTACAAAAGGTTCAGAGTGGTCACTCTACCAGGTTTATTTCCCTTTCTTCACCAGGGAGACTGGCTCTGCTCTCTGGACATGTAGGATGCGTATCTTCACATCCTAGTTTTCCAGTCAGACAGAACGTATCTGAGCTTCTTCTTTCACGGGTGCCACTACCAGCTCCGAGCCCTGCCTTTCAGCCTGTCCTTGGCTCCCAGAGTCTTAACAAGTGCCTAGCCGTGGTTGCTGCAGCCCTCAAAAGAAAAGGCCACTATGTCTTTCCTCCATACCTAGATGACTGGCTTCTGACAAGGGGTCAGTTGTTGGGAACTCTAGAAGAAACCCTTACTCTCTTCAGAGAGCTGGGGATCACTCTGAATCTGCCAAAGTCATTCCCGTGGCCCAGCCAAAGATGCCAGTATATCAGAGTGATACTGGACACAGTTCAGGGCATGGCCTTTCTGCCACGAGACAGAACAGATCACCTTCTGTCCCAAGCTCGGATGGTTTCCTCATCCTGTCAAGTCTCAGCCAGGGCATTCTTGTGAATGCTGTGTCACATGGCAGCCGCCATTCCAACTGTCCCCCTGGTTCGTTTTCACATGAGGGTTCCCTAATGGACACTCAGGGTGCAGTGGGAGCGGCGCTCAGATGACCTGGAACAACCGGTCATAGTTTCTGACCAGTTTATCGGACTCTGGATTGGTGGATGGAGCCTGTCAACCTTTCCAAGGGGTTCCCCTTGAAACAGGAATCCCCGTGGCAGGTCCTCACTACAGATGCCTCAGGACAGGGTTGGGGTGCCCACTTAGTAGACCGGCAGAGCCAGGAGACCTGGTCTCCTTTGGAGCAGACCCTGCTCATCAGTGTTCTCGAGATGCGAGCAGTCCTCTGTACCTTACAGGTATTTCAGACAGACCTTCTCCCAGGCCTGCTCTTGGTCCAGACCGACAATATGTCAGTGGTCTTTTACATCAACAAGCAAGTTGGGACACACTCATACCCCCTCTGCAGGGAGGCCGTGAGGGGTCTGGTATTGGACACTGGATCACCGCCTGGAGCTCACCGCCGTGCATGTTCCAGACACCCAAAAAGTCTTGGTTGACAGACTAAGCAGGTCTCAGTGTAAAGTCCACGAGTGGAAACTACTCCAGTCAGTGGCAGAACAACTGTTCAGCCAATGGGGACTGCCAGAATTGGGCCTTTTTGCATCCCCACTCGACACCAAACTGCCCAGATCTTACTTTGAGAGGGCTGTTGCAGTAGGTAATCACCTTGAGGATTGCGCCCCCTGGCATCAGGACCACATGGAAACTTTAGCCAGCAGTGTCTAACAGGGAACTGCCCACTCAGTGTCACTTGGCTGACATCAGTGTGACCCTATATAGTGGGCGGTCCCCACTCCCACCTTTCAGTTCTTTCCTACCATCAACCTGATCAGTCAAACCTCGCGGAGATCATACGCTGCAGTGCAACCGCTTTTCAGACGAGTATCTGTTTCTTTTCCTTTTTCTGCAAGTTTTTTTTATTTTGTGCATGTCGTCGTCATTTAGCATCAAGCACAAGAATAAATGTGCCTCATGCGGAGCCCAGCTACCACACAAGGATTCCCACTCCCTCTGCTTCTTCTGCCTAGGTCCAGAGTACAAGGTCGAGGACTGAGAGGCCTGTGCCAGTTTCAACCAGGCCACACGGAAGCACTGCCAGCAGGCCCTTGAGGCTCATATTCTAAAGCAACGAATGGCCACCATGGAGAAAGTGCTCCAAAAATGATGCAGTGCTTCCACCTCGCCCACAAAATCCAGGCATGAGAAGAGGGAGAAGCATCGGGACCAGGACCAGTCCCCCTCTTGCCCAAGGCTGCCTGTGGACCCCTCGGACAAGTGGCAGTCTTCTTCCCCCGGGAAGTCTGCCGCCATGACCAAATCGGCCCCGCCTAGAAGCAGTCTGCAGGTCCCTCGCCGTCACTGGTCCTGCTGACCGAGGGTGCCTTAGCTGCACTTTGGCCCATCTCCACTGGAGGGTCTGCCGTGCCAACTGGAGCTGTTAAGTCGTTCATGGGAACCCCCGGCTGCTGATGTGTCAGGCTCCGGAGACTCTGCAGCCTGTCCGGCTTTGACCAATAGGTTGGGCATCTGCCTGTCTGATGCCTGCACAGTCATTGCATCCGATAAGTTGGACGCCGATCCTACCAACATCCGCCTGACCGATCTGGCGTCAGAGCCCGGCGTTGGGCCTGATGGCTCCCAGCTGCCGGACCTATCTCAGCCTCCCTTGGAAGATCATCCTCTCTGGGTCTCGCCCTCCTCGCCACTGGATGTGGCCCCTCCACTCTCCCCAATTGACAGGGAGTCTGGGCATGAGGGGCTTCCGCCAGGTGGCTTCCTTCTGAGCTCACCTCCAGATCTGGGTTTGGGAGCTGGCAGTAAACTGATGGGTCCCCAACCTCCTACCCTACTGTTGGGATCTTTCCTGCCACCGCCAAATTTGCCTCCGGCAGGTCCTCTTGTCAGACCTGACCCGTCCGGGTCCCTCCGGCTTCAGTGTCCCACAAGATCCAACCTCTGGCCTTTGGCACCGCTGTCAGGCCCTCTGACGCCATTGGGCCCACCATTGGCTCCTCCATCAGGTCTGCTGTCGGGTATCCTCTGTCAGGCCCTCCATGAGGGTTCCCGCCGTCAGGTTACCTGACACCTCAGGCTGCGGCGTACAGCCTCACTGGCCCCCCGTCCAGGTTCCATATGCCAGGGTACAGTCCTGCACACCCCTTGCCAGGATACCCGTCGACACACTGTCATGCGCCGGGCTTCCTGACTACGGGTTTTCCCCTTGGCTACGCTCAGCCTTCTCTTCCTCCATAACCTCCTCCCCAGGCACAGGTAGTCTACTGATCCATCCTGCAGTCTTGGTGGTTGGAAACCAAGGCACAGCTCATGTCAGAGCTGGGCAGCTGTCAGCCTTCTAGGGAGCCCCCTAGGAGCCCAGAGGGGCAGCCGACGAGACAAGTTCTTACTCCTCCTACCCATCCGATGCCAGCCAGGCCACTCAAAAAAGTCGGTGCCTGTACCTCATCAGAGTCGGATCAAGATTCTGACTCTTCCTCATCGACTGAGTCGGGCTTTGAAACCCTGCCTCTCGAGGAGCCCCAGCTGAAGGAATGCCCCAAGTCCCCTCCGGAGAACCCGTCATTTGCAGACCAACTCCACAAAATTGCAGAGGTCTAGGACTGAATCGGATGCCTAGGATCCGAAATGACAACGCCAAATGGAGCACCTGAATATGCAGGAGTCAGCCCCTGGCTAGAGTCGCATGAGGATGTGGCATCGACTGTTTGGATGATGCCTCTTCAGTTCCAGCGGTTGCCAAGAAGGCGAACCACATCTACCGTACGCCAGAGGGGAAGGAGCACCTCAGCACTCACCCCAAGGCCAATTTGGTCATCATAGTGGTGGCTCATGACCAGTCATCCAAGCCCCGACACATGAGCACTTCTCCCCCTGACAGAGAGTCTCAACAGCTAGATCAGTTCGGGAGAAAGTTTTATACCTCCTTCACACTAGCTGTGGGGGCACTCAGTAACGTAGGCCACATGCTGGTCTACCAGAAGTCCCTGTTTGCCCAGCTGGCGCCAGCCATTGAGGCCCTTTCGGACTCTGAATCAAAGTCTATTTTAGCGGACTCGATCCATTCTTCCAGAGTGGCCTGCAGGTATTCCCTTAGGGCGATCTATGATGCCATCGACTCTTCGGCAAGGGGGGGCCGCCATGGAGGTTAGTCTCCACCAATTTTCACGGCTGCCGGTGTCAAGCCTGGCCCAGGATGTACAGTCAGTCATCCAGGATGCCTCTTTCTGGGTATCTGTCCTGTTCCGGGGTGATGCATAGGACATCATTACTCCCCTGCTAGACGAGGGTAAGGCCATTTGATCACTGCAAACCATGAACCAACCTAAGTTTCTGGCAAAGAAGCCTTTTCGCTGCCAAGGGAAAAGGCAGCCTAAACAACAGCAGATGGACAGACCAAGCGTCGGGTGCAGCCAGCCTCAGCCACCCCTCCAGCAAAGTCTCAGAGAGCTTCAGATGCAGCATTCCCCAATCCTCCCTCCCTCACATGACTTGCTATCTGCCCTCACTCCTCGAGATTCTTCCGAGAAGCCAGTGAACAGAAGATTTGCATGTCATCTGCACGGGTGGAAGGCAGGGACAACCAACTCATGGGTCTTTCAACTCGTAGAGCAGGGCCATACTCTGGAGTTTCTGAACAAGCTTCCAGACAGGCCTCTGGCCCAGTCTCACTACCCGAAGGCGCACATCCCACTTCTTCAAGAGGAAATTCAGGCTCTTTTGCAAAAAGAGGCAATAGAACCCTTTCCCATACACCAGGAAGGAAAGGGATATTATTCCCACTTTTTCTTTGTCCCCAAAAAGACTGGAGATCTGTGTCCCATTCTGGAACTCAGTACTCTGAACCTGTACATAGAGTACAAACGGTTTTGGATGCTCACTCTCCCAGATCTGCTGCCCCTACTGCACAGGGGACAATTTTCCGGGCCCATTATCGCTACCTTCGGTTCTACTTTCAGAGGGAACATTACCAGTTCAAGGCCCTACCTTTTGGCCTGTCCTTGGCACCCCAGGTTTTCACTAAGTGCTTGGCAGTAGTGGCGGAGGTCCTCAGGCGTCAGGGCCACTGTGTGTTCCTTTACCTCGATGACTGGTTTTTGTCAGCCCCGTTGAGGGAGCAACTGGGTCTCTTCCTTTCTGCAACCCTGTACCTTTTCAGGCAAGTGGGAATCACTGGGAATTTCCTGAAATCCCAGCTTGCTTCCTCCCAACACCTCCAGTTTATTGGGACGGTGCTGGATACGGTATGGCTTTCCTCCCTTTGCACAGTTGGAAACCCTGCAGAGGCAGGCCTGAATGGTGGCCTCCAGCAGGAAGGTCTCGGCCAGGTCGAGCCTTTGGCTGTTGTGCCTTTAGCCAGGCTCCACATGTGTATTTCGCAGTGGACGCTCAGGGCACAGTGGGACCAGAGTCTGGACCACCTGGAACATATGGTCATGGTCTCTGATTCAATGCAGAGGGACCTCTTGTAGTGGCATGATCTTTCAAATCTCACCAGAGGGGTTCCTTTTTGGTCTCCTCCTCCCAGACTCTGACAATGGATGCGTCAAGGACAGGTTGAGGTGCACACCTGGGACACCACAAAACTCAAGGCATGTGGTCTCAGGCAGAGCTTCATCTTTACGTAAACGTGTTGGAGATGAGGGTGGTGCTGTATGCTCTCCTGGCCTGCCAGCACCATCTGCTTCAGGGCACACTGTTGGTCCAGTCAGACATGTGTGTAGTCTGGTATCTCAACAAACAAGGAGGCACTCACTCGTACCCCGGTGGAGGGAGGCGATGCGGGTGTGGAATTGGGCTGTTCGCATTGGATTCACCTCACAGCAGTTCAGTGCCAGGCGTGCAAAATGTTCTAGCGGACAGTCTCAGCCACACCAGAGTAAGAGCACACAAGTGGGAGCTCAAGCAAGAGGTGGTCGACAATATCGTTGACCTGTGGGGTCGGTCAGAAACTGGATCTGTTAGCCTCCCCATATAACGCAACACTACCCAGGTTTTGCTCGCTCGCTCCAGGGCATGGTGCTTTTTGACGAGACGCGCTATCTCTTTGCTGGACAGGGAGGTTCTTGTACGCCTTGCTTCCCTTTCTGGTTCTGCAGAGGGTACTGCTCAGACTTTGGGCAGAAGGGGCCCACATGGTTCTGATTGCCCCTTTTTGGTCGCACCGGGTCTGGTTTCCGCTTCTCCAGCAGCTGGCAGTGGAGCCTTCGGTTCCTCTGCCCCTCTGCAATGACCTCCTGACCCAGGAGGAGGGCACGCTGGTCCACCAAAGGCTGAATTCTCTTCACGCATGGCACCTCAGGACATAACCGCTCCGCACTTTGGAGTATCATCCAGAGTGATGCAAGTTCTCATCGGGGCCAGGAAGCCATTGGCGAGAACAACTTATGCCATGAAGTTGAAGTGTTTTTCCATTTGGGCTACTGCGAAGGGCTGGGACCCGTTCTCGTGCCCTGTTCCGACGGTCATGGAGTATCTCCTGCATCTCTATGATTTGGGCCTTGGCTGCTCTTCCTTGAAGGTCCATTTGTCGTCCGTCTCTGCCTACCATACCCTAGTGGATGGTAAGACAATAGCTCAGTTGGAAGTGTCCAAGACGTTCCTGAAAGGGATTCTGCATCTCAAACCCCCAGTGCACAGTCCTGCGCCACTGTGGGATCTGAATTTTGTTCTGGAAAAATTAACACTGCCTCCCTTTGAACCAGCTGGTTCCTGTGACATGCACTGTTTGTCATGTAAAGTGCTTTTCTTAGTAGCAGTTACTTCAGCTCGAAGGATCTCTACGCTTCAGGCCCTGATCTGTAAGGAGCCTTATTTAATTTTTCACAAAGACCTGGTGGCTCTTCGTACCCAACCCTAAGTTCTTACTCAAGGTGGTTTCTGAATTTACACTGAACCAGTCTATTCAGCTCCCTGTGTATTACCCCAAGCATTCCAGTCGGGGAGAGGCGAGTCTTCATACCTTAGATGTTCTTACAATCTTGCGTTATTACACTACCAGGACAAAGTCTGTCCAGAAAATGGATCAGCTTTTCATTTCTTTCGAGCCCAAGAGAGAAGGGGCGGCAGTTTCCAAACAATGCCTATCTAAGTGGTTGGAAAACTGTATTATTTTCTGTTACCAGAAGTATGGTCATACCCTCCTGGGGGAAGTTAAGGGGCACTCCACTTGGAGTATGGCTGCCTCTACTGCTTGTTTCAGGAATGTGTCAGCCGCTGACAGTTGTGCCATGGCTACCTGGAGTTCGGTCCATACTTTCACAAAGCATTATAGTCTGGACATTGCTTCTAGGGGCAGGACAGGTTTTGGCCTAGCTGTACTTCAGGGTCTCCTGTCCTGATTTCTCTGCCTTCAGCAGAATTATTCTTGCCTCCCATGTTTTAGTTTCTTCTGATTCACATTGCTTGGGACTCCGTCCTCAAGGTGATTACCTACTGCAAGAGCCCTCTCGAAGGAAGATAGTACTGTAACAGTAGATCTTCAAGAGAGGCTCTTGCAGTGGGTAACCTTTTTCCCCTCCCTCCCTCCCTCCATCACCCTAATGTCATTGTTTCTCTGCTCTTTCTAGGCTCCAGGAGCCTCTTGTCCTTTCTCCTGTCATGCCTCCTCAGTAGGTCTCCAGCGGGAGAACTGGAAGGCAGGCATGAGGACCACCCACTATATAGGGTCATGCTGCCGTTGGCCACATGACGTCAGGTGGGCAGTCCCCCGTTAGACACTGCTCGCTAAAGTTTCCGTGTGGTTCTGTCACCAGGGGGCACAGTCCTCAAGGTGATTACCTACTGCAAGAGCCTCTCTCAGAGATCTACTGTTACGGTAAGTTCTTGCGTAACTGTACTTTTCTGCTTGCTAGATCCAGGGCCTGCTGTTTTCTGGCAAGACACACTGTCCCTCTGTTGGACAGGGAGGTTTTTGTATGCCTTCCCTCATTTTCCTCTTCTACACAGGGTCCTTTTCAAGTTGCAGTCAGAAGGAGCGGAGATGATCCTCATAGCTCCCAACTGGCCTCGTCACATTTGGTTCCGTCTGCTCCAGCAGTTAGCAGCTGAGCCTCCAGTTCCCCTGCCCCCTGAGCTTGCACTTGCTGTGCTAGGACCAGGATTCTCTAGTCCATTCAGACCTCAAGTCTCTGCACCTGCATGCATGGCTTCTGCAGACTTAGCAGTTGCCAGATTTGGGGTCTCTTCTAGAGTGGTTGATGTCTTAGTGGCTGCGAGAAAACCTTCCACTAGGTCCACTTACACCGTGAAGTGGAAGCAGTTCTGCCTCAGGGCTTCTGCTTGCTGTCTTGACCCTTTCATCTGTCTGGCGAACTCCGTTTTAGAGTATCCCCTCTCCCTATCTGACACTGGTCTGAGTTATTCATCTATTAAAGGTGCACATTTCTGCCATCTCTGCATACCATACATCTATAGAGGGCAAGACACTTTCCCAGTTGGATTTGGCCCACACCTATTTGCAGGGCATCCTACAACTGAAACCTCCTATTCGGAACCCAGTCCCTCCATGGGATCTCTTGTTTATGTTAGAAAAATGTACTTTGCCTCCCATTGAACCAGCCACAGAATGCGAGCCACGCTTTCTGTCATAGAAAGTGTTATTTCTAGGGACGTGGATATGTTGTTCTTTCCACACTTCTGGCAGTGTCCTTTCCCTTTAAGTCTTGCTGGAAAGTCTTCAAGCTGCTCCTCCCACCCACCCGAGTGGTATAACCATCAGCTCCAACCCACGACACCAGATCTTCCTTGCCGCTCCCGCTGAAGTGAGCCTGGCACTCAACTCTTGGTTGCCACAAAAGTTAAACTCGTAAGAGTTTCTTCACCTAGAACAATCATTGGTGGCAACTGTGATGGAGGAAAAATCCTCACCCGGGTTTCGCCGGTGCCCTTGTGGGCAGATGTCGCACACTGACCTGCATACCATGTGCGTCTATTGCCTAGCACATGAGCATGTTACCTAGGCCAACCTATTTTGTCGCACGTTCCAGTCAAATGTGCTTGACGATCGTCTTGCCCGTTTACAGTTGGGCCATCCAGAAAAATGTAACCCGCCGGTCAAATCTAAAGAAGCCTGTTGGGTGGTCTCCGCGTCCGTGAGGTCTGCCGAGCAACTCGAACAGATGAAGGCATTCATGGAGGATGTAGCCCCGCCCCAGAAAGTTCCTCTTCGGTGTCTGCCTTCATCCCCTTGAAATTGGACTCCCATTTTCTTAGGCTCCTTCAAGGAGTTGTGCCAGTCTCTCCCAACCAAAGAGAAGGGCCCCTCGGCTTCACACAGCTCTCGTTCCCACGAAAAGAAGAAGTCAAAGGATAAGGAGATGTCTCATTAGAGATGTTCTTGGGACGGAGAGCATTCTTGGTCTCGGGATACTTGTTTCGACTACGGTCAAAACAGCGGCTTCTGACACTGGCTTCACGGTGCCCCCTTCAGGCCAGCCTGCTGAGATGTGGCCTGATGATCCAGCCAAGATTTTTCTCAACCCAATCAACCCGCTTTCTCTTGACGAGGCTGACAACTCTCTATTTAGGACTCCGGTCTTTCCGACCGAAGAGCCGACACAGCTGAGGTGCTGGCTCATAAAGCTTCTTTTGTCCAGGGAGAGCTGCGGTTCTCCCTGGCTCCTTCTGAGCGACCTCATCAGTTCCCCCCCACGGTCTCGGTCGACTTCTTCAAGTGGGTCTCACAAAACCCACTGTCGCCATTCTTGGCACCACAAGAAGCGGCGCCACCGTTTTTCTTCATCCTCATCCTCCTCGCCGGGGAGAGGCTCCAACGCAAGTTGTATCGACACTATGAGGACTTAATGTGCCAACAGCTAATCTTGGCCGGTCAGAAGCCTGCCCCAGTTTCGACTCCAGCAGTCACCTGGTTGTCGCCCCTCCAGGCCTACACCTCCCGAACATCTGGAGCCGGTTGACACCACCCCTCCGCTTTCAGAGCCGGTGAAAACCGTGGTGCCCCGACTTGTAGTAGCCTCTCCACCGATTGCAGTGGAGCCGACAGCCCACCGCCGGGGCCCCGACTAAGGAGTCTCAGTTGGCCACAGGTCTTCCCCACCAGTTGTTAGTCACTCTGACGTCCAACCGCCTATGGCAGGTGGAGAGTGACAAGGGTGGTCAAACACTGTATGGGGACTCTTCTGAGTCTGATGATTCCTCAGGCCACTCCTGCCTGGTGGACGCGGAGTCGGCAGGAGATCTCTCAGCGGAGGAAGGCCCGTCGTCCTTCCTGGGCATCCTCCATCTCATCTCCGAGTCCACGGGGATGCAAATGGAGCCCGTCCAGAAGAGGGCTCATTACCCTCTTACTGACATCCTGGACAAGAGGGATTCACCGACGGAGGCCTTCCCAGTGGCCGAGGCCATTGTCAGCCCAGCCCTGGAGCTTTGACAGCACCCAGCTTCCTGCCCTGCACCTTCGGCCTGTATGGCCCACAAATACGCAGTTCCAATAGGAGCCCTTTTGGGGTTCATGGAACACCCCTCAGCTGAGGGGATTGTGACCGATTCCATGTTTCAGCACTCGTGTCAAAGAATGTGGATAAACTTTCGGACAAGGAGTCCAAAAAATTTAACTACTCCGTTAAAAAGTTTTATGCTGCCTATTTGCTCGGTCTCCATCAGGCACATTTTTCCCATGCCCTGCTGGGCTCCCTGAATGAGATGCTTCCTCATCTTCCCACTGACCTTCAGACTATGGTTAAACAGGTTCGGGACCAGGGTTGAACTGTTGCAAAGCAGCAGCTCCAGACGGCTCTGGATCTGGGGGATTCTTGAGCCCGTTCAGTAGCAGCCACTGTCACCTTGTGCCATAGGGCTTGGCTGAGAATTTCTACCTTCACGGCGGATACTCAGCACAAATTGGCGGACGTACCCTTCCTGGGAACCAACCTCTTCAGGCTCAGGGTTGACAGTCACCTCCAGTGCATAGAGAAGTCCAGAGCCACCTTGGACTCTGTTCAGTCCATCCAGAGGGACCCTAAGGTCTCTAAGCAAAAGCTTAAGCCCTTTTGGCCTTCCACCCCTTGGCCAAGCCTGCCCAGTATCAGTCTGGGCAGCAGCAGGCTCAGTTTTGACGCCCCTGGCCCAAGTCAGTGGTTTGGTGCCCCGAAAGCCCGGAAGTAAAGGTCCCAGTGGCTCCTCGGCCAGGCCCTCCTCCTCCTCCACCAAGCCTGCTCAGTGGCAGGATGGTGGTTGCCAACCCCATACCCGTCACTCCTCCCATGGGGGGCCGGCTCTGTGACTTCCTTTCCACCTGGTCTGCTGTTACCACGGACAAGTGGGTTGTGGAAGTGGTCTGTCAGGGTCTGCCTCTGGAATTCGAGTAGTACCCTCAAAGCCAAGTCTGCGCTCCACGGGAGGGCTTGGTGTCCGCAGACACTCGGTCGGCTCCCAGAGACGACATAGCTCAACTCTTCCGAAAGGAGGTAGTGGTCTGAGTAGCGGATCCTCCTGCCCACCAAGGATTTGTTTCCAGGCACTTCCTGATGCCAAAACGGATGGGGGGCTGGCGCCTCATTCTAGATCTGCACAACCTAAATCAGTTTCTCTGTTCCTGCACTTTCAGGATATTAACTCTGTCCCAGATCATACCATCCCTGGAGCAGAACATGTGGTTCTGCTCTCTGGACCTCCAGGACGCATTCTTCTATGCCCCGATCTGTCCATCCCACTGAAGGTTCCTTCGCTTTTGAGCAGAGGAAGCCCTCTTCAAGTTCCAGGACATGCCATTCAGCCTTTCCTTGGCCCCCAGGGTCTTTATCAAATGCATTGCACTGGAGGTAGCCCACCCTTCGGCATTGATAGGTCCAGATCTACCCCTACCTGGACGATTGGTTGATTGCAGATCCCTCCAGGCTGGAGGTGGAGTGGTCCAGGGATCTGGCCCTCCAGACCTGCTTCAACCTTGGCCTCTTAGTCAACAAGGCCAAGTCGGAAGTCGTGCCCAAGCAGGTGATCAATTTCATGGAGCAGAGCTTAACTCTTGCTGAGCCAGAGCCTAGCTACCGGTGGACAGGGTGGAGGTTCTCGCCTCCTATGCCCAGACATTTCAGGTTGGGCACTTGTGCCCTGCCCGGGACTTCCTGCACCTTCTGGGTTACATGGCAGCCTGTACCTCCGTGGTCCGATGGGACCAGTGGCATATGCGCTCCCTGCATGGGAGCTGGCCAGCTAGTGGTCCCAGTGCAAAGGTCACTTCTACCAGCTGGTCACAGTGACCCAGAAGATGTGGGACACCCTCCAGTGGTGGACCGTCCCAGAACATCTCCAGGAAGAGATCTCGTTTGTTTGCCCTGACCCGACGGTCATCCTTACGACCGATGCCTCTCTCATGGGCTGGGGTGCCCACATTGGGGAACATAGAATCCATGGGCTCTGGACCTGTGAATAATCCCAATGCCACATCAACCTGGAGCTCCAAGCAGTTTGGCTCGCACTGACTGCATTCACTCCGTTTGTTCGGGGTCAGGTGGTTCAAGTCCAGACGGACAACACCACAACCATGTACTACCTCAACAAGCAGGGAGGGACTTATTCCCAGCCTTTATGCAGGGAAGCTGTTCACATCTGGACTCTGGTGCACAGTCTGGAGGCAGATCTCCTAGCCATCGATGTGGCAGGAGCCTCGAATCAGTTGGTGGATGCTCTCAGCCAGGTGGGCAAGGTGTCTCACGAGTAGCCTCTCTATCCGGAGGTATGCTACATTCTATTCTCCCAGTGGGGCACCCCTCAGGTGGACCTGTTTGCCTCCAGGTAGAATGCAAAGCTGAGGCTGTATTGTGCCCGCCCCCTCAGCAGGGCTCTCTGCAGGGGGGTGCCTTTGCGAGGCCGTGGACTCAGGCCTCTTCTATGCCTTCCCTACACGTCCCTTAATACACAAAGTGTTACTCAAGGTCAGGAGGGACAAGGCATAGGTGATTCTGGTGGCTCCAGACTGGCCACGCCAGTATTGGTACCCCGATCTCCTCAGCTTCAGCAACAGGCTCCTGAGGCGTCTTTCAGCACGCCTAACTGCTCTCCATCAACCAGGGGAAGGTACTCCAGTCAGACCTTCAGTCCCTGCACCTGACAGCCTGGTTCCTGAATGGCTAGAGTTCCAGGCTTTGGGTCTCTCCAAAGACATCTTCACTGTTGTAGAGGCTTCTTGGAAGGAATCTACTAGAAAATGGTACGCCTTCAATTGAAAAAGATTCTCCAAGTGGTGTCAGGGCAAGGGGCTGGACCCTTTGACCTGTCCTGTGGCTAGCATTTTAGACTACCTGTGGTGTCTCTCTCCCAAGGGGGAGTTCAGTTGACGACCCTCAAGGTGCACCTGGCAGCCATCTCTGCTTACCGGGCGTGGGCCAGTCAGCAGTTGGTGGCGCAGGAGACAGTGGTCTGGCAGTTTTTCAAAGGCTTAGACCACCTCTTCCCTCCAGTGTGTGAACCTCCACCGCCATAGGATCTATTACTGGTACTGGCAAAGCTAATGGGCTAGCCATTCAAACTGATGCACAAGTGTGAGATGTCACATTTGTCGTGGAAAACTGCCTTCTTGGTGGCCATTACGTCAGGCAGAAGGATTGGGGAGCTCCAGGTGCTTTCCATCGAATCTCCTTACCTGGTTTTCCACAGGGACAAGGTTGTCCTGCGCCCCAACCCGAAGTTCCTACTGAAGGTTGTGTCGGAGTTTCACCTGAACCAGCTGATGGCTCTGCCAGTGTTCTACCATAATCACACCTTGGATGCCAAATACAGGCTCCATACCTTGGACCTGGGGCGAGTCCTTGCTTATTACAAGGAGCGTACGGCTGAAGTTTGGGGAGAGGTTCGCCAGCTGTTTGTCACCTATGCTGAAGCCGCACCTGGCAGACTTGCAGCCAGGTGGACGATTGACAGATGAATTACATCATGCATTGATCTCTGCTGTAGGTTGGCGGGTAGGGAGCCT
Organism: Neoceratodus forsteri; assembly: GCA_016271365.2. Taxonomy (NCBI): domain Eukaryota; kingdom Metazoa; phylum Chordata; order Ceratodontiformes; family Ceratodontidae; genus Neoceratodus; species Neoceratodus forsteri. The sequence goes on along the minus strand of CM057450.1, from coordinate 299,607,737 downwards.
CCCGTAGGGCTAAGGGCTCATTCCACCTGTCATACCATTGTGTCAGTGGCTGCTTCTAGGGACGTCCCTATCCAGGAAATCTGCAGGGCTGTTACCTGGAAGTTGACACACACCTTCATTTCCCATTACCACATCGACCTTGAGTCACGCCGGGATGCTGGTTTGGGGGCCTCAGTTCTCCAGTCTTTATTCCCGAGGTAGGGAGTGTGCGCCTTGCCTCCCTCCTCTCAGAGAACTGCTAGCAGTCTGCCAGAATTGTCGATAGGACAACTTATCCTCGTCCCTAGAAAAACAGGTTACTCACCTGTAACAGTAGTTCTAGGAGTGGTATATGTTGTTCATGCACATAGACCCACCTAACCTCGCTGGCATCGGCGCTCACACTCTGCTTTCCAACGGGCAAGATCTGGCATCATGGGGCGGAGACGAAGGTTATACTACCCGGGTGGGTGGGAGGAGCCAGCTTGAAGACTTTCCGGCAAGACTTAAAGAGAAAGGACACTGCAAGAAGTGTGAATGAACAACATATACCACTCCTAGAACTACTGTTACAGGTGAGTAACCTGTTTTTTTTTTCGCTGCCATTACTTCTACTCGAAGGATTTCTGAGCTCCAGGCTGTGATGGGTAAAGAGCCTTATTTAGCTTTTCACAAAGACAGTGTGTCCTTAAGGGCAAATCCTAAGTTAAGGTGGAGTCCGAGTTTACTCTGAATCAGGACATCCATCTACCAGTCTATTACCCAGAGTATTCCAACAGAGGGGAGGCTTTACTTCATACTCTGAATGTCCATAGGATGCTGTATTGCTACTTAAAACGTGCCAGTCCTTTTAGAAAGACCGATCAGTTATTTGTTTCTTTCGCACCCAGATCTGAAGGGGCACCAGTTACTAAGCAGACGTTGCCTTAAGTGGTTAGTTAACTGCATTGTTTACTGTTATCGTAGGTATGACTGGCCTTTACCGGGCCCGGTAAAAGGCCATTCTACCAAGGGTGTTGCTACCTCATTGGCCTCCTTGAAGAATGTTTCCACAATAGACCTTTTGTGCAGCTGCTACCTGGAGTTCCATTCACACGTTTATCAAACGCTATGGTTTGGACATAGCTTCAAGGTGTCGGACTGGATTTGGCCTTGAAGTTCTTCAAGGCCTGCTGTCCAGAATGCTTCTGGCTGCCTTTTGCCTCCATCCTTGCCCGTCGGTCTCTTCCTCTTGACTGCTTGGGACTTGGTCCTTTTGGTTATAGCCTGCTGCAAGAGCTCCAACTCGAAGTAAGATAGTACTGTTCCATAACAGTAGACCTTCGAGAGGAGCTCTTGCAGCAGGCACTGCTTTCCCTCACTCCTTCCCCCTGGTATTCCTTCTGCTTTATCCAAACTCGAACCACCTCTGTTCTCCTTTCCTTCTAAGCACCGGGTCACTGGTGGGAGAACTGAGGTGGGTCTGGGGATCACCCCTTTTATACCTTTGGCTAACGTCGGTTGGGGGGGGTGGTCCCCACTGAAGACTGCTAGCTAGACGTTTTTCGTGAGGTCCTGGCACCTGGTGGCTTAGTCCTTATGGTTATAGCCTGCTGCAAGAGCTCCTCTCAAGATCTGCTGTTATAGTAAGTTCTTACACATAACCTGTCTTGAGACTCCTGCACTGCTGCCACATGCCCTCCCACCTTCCCTTTTGGTTTGGGGCATTGCCATTACTCCATGTTTGCCCTGTACTGGGTTTTCTTGTCATTGCTCTCTTTTGGAGCTTCAATGTGCTTTTCTCTGCTGTTTGCTGGTTTTGCACAATGTTGTTTTGTCTCTTGATGGACAGACAAACTTGAGGAGTTTTGGGGCCACCCATAATTTATGAGCACTGACAATGTGTGTCATTGTGGGCAGCCCCATTAGGCAATTGTTTTCCAAATAGGTCCAATGCTTGTGGCATCTGTGTTCCATAGGTATGGCTTTTCCCTGAATTTTAACACTACTTGCAGATGGTAACAGATGAATGGGATAATGTGGACAAGAATAGTTTTCTAAGGCAAGGGCAAAACACTAACTGTTCCTCCAGTCTTTCGTAAAGAAATGGGAGGCTCCACCGATTACAGATGCAGCCAAATGTTCTGTGCTAAAACAAAGAGTTATCCCAGTAAAAGGTGCAGCAAACATCTCAGACCTAAATAAGCACCTTGAAACAGCTTGCAAATAAGCATCCTGTGCATCAGGTTTCTGTTTACAAGTAGTGTCAGCATTAGTGGCCTAAATACTATGTGAATGGTAAACTGCAGTAGCAGAGGAGGTTCCAGAGGATTCTCCAGTCAGAAGCCTCTTTTCTTTAGTGCATATGGCAGCCTCCTTTTTAAGGGGTTCCATGGTGGATCTCATTCATGCCTTAGCAAGAGGTTTTGCTGCAGCTGTAACGAACCTTAAATCAGTTTGGGTATGACATTGGTCATAGGATCATGCTTCCAAGACACATTTCTTACTGCACCTTTCACCAGCAGTACATTGTTTGGTCAACAGAAGCCATTCTTAAGGAACTTAAAAACAAACTTCCAGTAGTGGCTGCAAAGGTCAGGGATGGTAATTTTTGTTCCTTTCAAGGATATAGATAACAGCGAGGTAGAACTGCTGTCTCAAACTTCAAGTATCAGAAGAGTAGAGGTGCTTTTTCCTTTCAAGAAAGCCAGCAACCAGGGCAGTCACCCATCATGAGGATATGCAGCCCCATCCTTGTCCACAGGCTTTGAGCATATGACTGCAGAGGTTTTAAAAACGATGGTCCCAGATCACATCAGGGTCCTGGGTACAGGAGATAATTTCACAGAGCTTTGCAACTTGAGTGCTCTGCCTGCTCTCCAGAACATTTTTTTCAGTTGTCAGTACCTACAAATCCCAGGAAGTGCCAATTAGTAGATCAAACTTTAAATTGCCTGCTCAGTGGCAGGAGCTGCAGTTCCTTACAAGAAAAAGGGTCAAGGTTTCACTCCATTTACTTCACAGTCCTCAAAACATCAGTTGGGGGTGGGATACTATCCATTTCTGGATAGCTCCACTCTAATTAGTTTGTTAGTCCAATTAGATTCGGTCATTGTGGTAAATCTGCCAGGAGATTTTCTAGCCTCCTTAGACCTATTTGATGCTTATCTACACATTCCAGTTCAGCAGTCGCATCGGAAATTTCTCAGGTTTGCCATACTGGGTTAATATTTCCAGTATCAGGTGCTTCTTTTCAGGTTGGTCACTGCCCAGAGAGTTTTCACAAAGGTTTTAATAGTGGTGGTTCGCCTTCAGTGAGAAGACACCACGTGTATCCGTATCTGGATGATCTTTTGCTCCAAGCGGATTTAGAACTGTTGTCCCTTCATTCAGTTCACAGAACTCTACAGTTGGACAGTGAACCTGAAGAGAAACTCCCTTCAAACTTTGCAGTATCTAGAGCACCTCAGAGATGCTTTTGGACCGAACTGGCAAGAGTATTTCTCTTGAAGACCAGAATGGACAGTCTCGTAGATCTGAGTTTTGGGTTCAGGGAGTAAAATGTTATGCCAGTCCACATGTTGGATCATGCAACAAAGGGTTATGCTGTGTTTCTGTTATACACATACCAGATTTGATAGAAGCTTTATCCTGACATCATGATTGGTCCAAGAACCTAGTGGTTACTCAAGGTATGAGGCCAGCTAAGGTATAAAAGGCCAAGCATTCTGTTGGATAGGAAAGATCGAAAAGAAGAATACTGAAGATTTTGTAACCTGTTTTATCTTGATCTCCTTGCTGACAAGTGAGTAGCTAACACTTTGATGCTAATCAGACTGCTGTCTAATTCTTATTCTGTGTAATAGGATTAGAACAAAACTTGATACTTAAACTTTGCAGTCTTGACTCTTGGTGTATTGTTTAATCTCCTGAAAAGAACCCAGGGGATCAAGTGCTCTGATCAAGCATAGAATCCAACACACAGATGTCTCCAAAGTTTATGTTTAATGACGATGACTCTAGAGATGGTCCCTTGGGCCAGATTTCACATGAAATCTCGTTGGATCTTTTGCCTATTTGATTGATTGCTAGCATTAGAACAGTACCAAGTTCTGATCTGACTTCCAGGGTCATTGCACTAGTCATTGCAGTGGTGGGAGATCCTCAGGTCTTGAAGAGGTCTCCCTTAGAGAATGTTGTATTCCTCTTGCAAACCAGAATGATGTGAACAGTCTCATAGTTCTGGTAGTATAGTCATGCCAGCCCACCGATGTTCCCCAGATCTGAGGTTTAATGACAACCACCACAGAGATGGTCCCTTGGCCAGACTTCATGTAAACCATCTGCAGGTCTTCCTCCTGTCTCATTGGTCGCCAGCTTCATAACAGTACTAAGCTGTGATCTGGCTTCCAAGGCTATTGCACCAATTGTTACATTAGTGAGAGAACTCTCAGAACCTCTTGAAGGAATCTCTGTTAGCTTGGAGCAGTTGCTTCTGACCACAGATGCCAGACTGATGGGCTGGAGTGTGGTGCTGGACTTGATTCATGTCCAAGGGCACTGGTCATCAGAGGAGCAGAGCTTCCAAATCAGTGTCTTCAAGAACAGTGCTGTTTTTCTGGTGTTGACACACTTCAAAAACAGTTTTTTCCTGAAATCAGTATAGTCTGTTCCAACAAAGCAGTGACCGTTGCTTAGGTAAACAAGCAAAACGGCACATGAAGTGAGATGATGTTAACAAACGTGTATTCACTTTTTAAAAATGTTCTTTTCATTAGACAAGAGAACAGCATGTCAGATATGGAAGACTAGGTTTGCTGGCAAAGGCACCTAGCTTCACCTGAGCTCTTTTCTTCTAGGTTTTCTTGTAAGAACAGAGCAAGGAACATTATCAGAGCAAGGAAAAAGATTAAGGCTTCTTTTGGCTATGCATATTTACTGTGTGTTACTATTTTCTTTTGTACTCGCAGGGTTTGTTACTGTTTTTTGCTAACATTTTACTGCTTATTGTTCTCTGATTCAAATTGCTGTTGCAGGGTACACTTTCTGCTGCATTATTACAGGGTGTGCCTACAGGTTTGTTACTGCTTTATGCTTACAGATTACTGCTGTAATCTCTGATTTAAATTGTTTTTTTGCAAGGTATATCTTCTGTTACTGCTTTATTTTTCTCTGTAGCAGAGAGTTGTTTGCAGGGTATATCTTCTGTGAAATTATTACAGGTGGTGCTTTACAGTTTTATCATTAGGCTAAGCTTTCAGGGCAACTGCATTTGTTGTTGGTTGATTGTTTCTGCTCTTACCTCCTTGTTTCTTTCGTCCATGGTTCTTCTTCAGCAGGGTAAGGGCTCAGCCACCTACCCCCATCCCCAACCACCCCATGCTACGCTCCTTTTATAGGGTAGTACAGTCGTGACATTTCCTGTAGCAAAGCAGGAAGGGGAGCATCAGAGGGGTATCCACACAGTGACAAGTAATTTAACTTGTTATAACAAGTTATACAAAAACAAACGCAACAAAAAATAAAACTTTTGCTTTTATTTTCCTCCTCCTAATTACTTGGACCAGGTTATAAACCCAGCAATTTATCTGGAATGGATATTATTAACTGCAGGCACTGCGGGACACTTTTCAACAGGGCAGTTATACAGGATTTAGGACGCTGTCTTACATGCTGGACCATTGGAGATCTAGGAGCTCAGCTCCAGGCAGCATGGGCAGACATTGCACGCCTCAAATCGCATCTTCAGGAGGAAATATAAGAACCGCCCGCCATTTCCCCAACATCCAACTGAAGCACCTCAACCGCAGAGGGTAGTCGGTCCGGGAAGATTGGCAGGTGGTTAGGATGGGCAAATCAGGTGCAGCGTCACTCAGTGCTCGCCAACGTAACACCTCCACAGACCATATAAAAACTACAAACTGGTATCTGCCTTTGTCTCCGAAATCGAACAAAGGGGCATAGGACACTGCAGCACAGGAGCTTGTGCAACAAAACTCGCCCAAAACAAAAAAAGCAAAAAGGAAATCCAAAACAATTCTGATCATGGGAGACTCCATGATTCAGGGAGTTGGTACCTATCTCCGGCCGGGGGTGATAATCAGATGTCTCCCAGGTACATTAGCATGGAGAGACATTGACTGCATTGCTAAAATTGTGCAGGAAGCAGGAGAAAACATCGACATCCTGGTACAAATAGGGACTAATGTTCTCGCCAGCCAGTCAGTTGTGGAGGCCAAAGAACTCCTGACCAGGCTGGGAGACAAACTGTCATCCATTTCATCCGGCATCTCCTTCTCTGAGATCCTGCCGGTCTGGGAGAGGGGGGCAGATGGAGGGAAGGTCAGAGAAGGGGAGATAGGGGAGCTAAACATGTGGCTCAAGGGCTGGTTCCCAGGAAAAAGGACACAGATTTGTAGGTAACTGCAACAGTTTTGGGAGAGAAAGTTCTTTAAATTCGATGGACTGCATCTGACTAAGTAGGGAGTCAGGCATTGGGCAGAAGTTTGACGTCTTTGCAGAATATTTAAACCAGCAAATGGGGAGAGGGGTGCTGCACCTGATGCATCGAACGGGAAGAACACCTCTCCCCCATCAGCTAGTGATCAAACAGGAGTTCAGCATGTTTGTAGTTCATTTGCATCACCAGGTAAGGAAAAAGGTCCCGTTGCTCTTATGACACGCACGGGAAACGCCGGTCCTCACCCAACAACTAATGCACCAAAATCTGGCCAATGGAAAATCATGTACACAAATACCCGCAGTCTGGGAAACAAGATCCCAGACCTGCAGGCAACAATGACGGAGGCTAAACTGGACATAGTAGCTGTTACAAATGCACTCAGCAGGTCAGGCCTTCTTCTCCCACAGTGCCAACCTCCGAGCACAGTAATGTGAACAGGTAAGACAGGGCAACCCTCCTGTCTGCTTTTGGGTCTAATTCACTTTTGTTCTCAAGTTCTGGGGGGATTCAAACTGTGAACCTAATGCTAGTATACCCAAATGTACAGGCTCAGATAATCTGCTCTTCGGGGGATGCCAGATATCTTTCTCCTAAGGGCACCTAACCAGGTATCCAAAATGAACCCTTAAAACTCTATAAAAGACTGTAGGTGTATTCTTACTTTGTCCCAGTTTAGTAACACCATGAAGCTTATGAACAGTTTTTGTCAGTCTTAACCCTCTATATGTCACATGCAAAAAAAACTTCAAAGACACACCCAGGCAGTCTTTCTAAATAATATTTTTTTCTAAAATGGATAAAAATACTGTATGTAAAATGTAAACACAGAACACTGTATCAAAAATCATACAGTCACTTAAAAGAACAAGGTTAAAGTACAAAATATAAACTCCTACCACAATACAATTAAACTTTTTCTATCTAATGTATTACCGCTTTACAGTGCTTAAGTTAGATTTTGTTTCTTAAGAGCCCAAAAAGAAATGTCACTCAGTTGAAACACAGAATAGAGTTTAAAACTGTGTTTTCACCCCCTTCTATGATGTCATCTAGCTCCTCCTTTTAGAGCATAAAAATTATACAAACAATGATCTTCCTGTCGAGATATTTTAAATACTGTGACTTCAGCAAAAACTAATTTCAAAATATGACTCCTTAATTAACATTCCCTCTTTGATCTCAAACAGTTCCTATTCCCAGGGCACTTCAAAGGATTTTTATGACTTTTCACACCATGGTGTATAACATGTTTTTCTTCTTAAGACATCATAAAAGTTAACGAGCCCTATATTCTGGCAGCTGGGTCAGTTCTAGTTAAGATAGGAAAACAGGAGACCCTTAATTAAGTCTCTCTAGTCTTTTAATTACCTCCTAGTTTCAGGTCACTTGACTGTAACTGAACCCTGGGGGGTAGGGAAAGCACCCTTAGCCCAGCTGGTCTTATGTGAGACAATCACACACTGCATTTTTATATTACAAATATCATAGAACAATAATAAGCAGCTGGCCAAGCGTCACAGTCCTCCCCACCTAGACTGAATTTGGGGGCTCTATCCCCCTGCATGGGATGAGCTTCCCAAATCAGTTCACTCTTCATATACACGCGACAGGCCATCAGCATTCTGATTGGTCGCTCCAGCCCTGTGTAAGATCGTCATGTCATACCCTTGCAGGGCAAGACTCCATCTTAATAGTCTACCATTAGTTTTTCCCATTTGAGTTTGCCAAACCAGGGGTTTGTGGTCCATTTGTACCTCAAAATGCTGCCCGTATAAGTATGGCTGTAACTTCTTTAGGGCCTACACTATGGTAAGACCCTCTTTTTCCATAGTTGAGTAAGCCTGCTCCCTGGGAAGTAACTTTTTAATCAGGTACGCTACAGGGTGATCTTTCCCTTGGTTGGATGTCTGACTCAGTACTGCCCCAATACCCATGTCTGAGGCACCAGTCTGGACTATAAAGGGTCTGCTATAGTCAGGACTTGTCAACACAGGAGCACTGCACAGTGCCTCCTTCATTCTGGTAAAGGCTTTTTCACAGGCTGGTTCCCGGGTAATTTTCTTAGGCATCCTTTTCTTTACCTAGTCAGATAGGGGAGCAGCCAGGGCACTGTAATTGGGTACAAATTTTCTATAGTACCCTGCTGTCCCTAGAAAACTCCTGACCTGCTTCTGTGTTTCTGGTCTGGGCCATGCCTTGATCACCTCTATTTTCACTTGATTAGGACGGAGCTGTCCACGGGCCTACAACGTGCCCGAGAGGTATGCCACTTCAGCCATGGCCAGCTGGCACTTCTCAACTTTGACAGTGAGCCCGGCCCTCTGTATCCTGCTCAGCACTTCCCTAAGGTGAGACAGGTGTTCCTCCCAGCTGGCACTAAAGATAGCAATGTCATCCAGATACGCCACAACGTGCTCCTCAGCACCATTTAACACCTGGTTCACCAACCTTTGGAAAGTGGCCAGGGTGTTCTTCATTCTGAAAGGCATTACTTTAAATTCAAATGAGCCTATCGGAGTGATGAAGGCTGACCTCTCCCCCTAGCTCGGTCAGTTAACTCTGCCTGCCAATATCCTTTTGTCAGGTCAGTAGTTGTAAAGTAGGTCGCCCCTCCCAACTTGTCCAGGAGTTCATCCGTCCGGGGCATCAGGTGGGCGTCTGACTTCGTGACTGCATTCAGTCCACGATAGACCACACCAAAATGAGTAGAGCCATCTGGCTTGGGCACAAGGACTATGGGTGAGGCCCAGGGGCTGTGAGATCTCTGGATTACCCCCAAATCCAGCATTTCCTCCACCTCCCTCCTAATCTCATTTTGGACAGCCTCTGACACCCAATATGCTGTCCGCCGTATGGGCGGCTGTGTCCCTGTCTCTACATTGTGCGTCGCTAAGGGGGTTAGTCCAGGCTTGGCGCTAAACAGTGGGGCAAAGTCTGCTTAAACCTCCCTTACTTCCTGGATCTGGTCTGGGGCCAGCCGGGGTGGCAGTTTAACTGCCTCCACAGAGGACTCCTGCTTGCTTTCTTCCAGCAAGTCCAGAAGGGGATCTCCTTCGTCCATCCCCTCCCCAGGACTACATACTGTGAACAACATGTCAGCCCTATTAGCATACGGCTTCATCATGTTGACATGGTACATTATTTCTGTCTGTCTTCTGTCAGGTAACTCTATGATATAGTTCACGTCATTTACCTTCCTAACTACTTTGTACAGTCCTGTCCAGTCAGCTTGCAGCTTGTCTTTCCGAACCGGAATAAGGACCATGACTTCCTGACCCACTGTGTACGAGTGAGCTCTGGCTCTGCGGTCATACTACACTTTTTGTTTCTGTTGGGCAGCTGTCAGATTGCTCTGGGCTGTCCCCCTGAGCTCTTCAGACTTTCCCTAAACCCAAGGACGCAATCTACTATGGGAGTGCCCTGGGTGGCGTGCTTGCCTTCCCAGTCCTCCTGGATCAAGTCTAGGGGCCCACATACCCGGCGTCCATATAAGTGTTCGAAGGGGGGGAATACTGTCAATTCTTGGGGCACTTCCCTGTATGCAAACAACAGGTGGGGAAGGTATTTCTCTCAGTCCCTCCCATGCTGTTCAGCAAACACTTGGAGCATTGACTTCAGGGTACTGTTAAATCTTTTCACAAGCCCATTGGCTTGCGGGCGATAAGGTGTTGTGCGCCTCTGCACCACTCCACACTTCTCCCACAAACATTTCATCAGGTCCGACATGAAGGAACCCCCTCGATCGGTGATAACCCCCTGCGGAAACCCAACACAGGAGAAAATCCCAAGTAAGGCATCTGCCACTTTGTCTGTCCTCAGTGAGGATAGGGCGATTGCCTCTGGATACCTGGTGGCATAATCCACCACAGTCAGGATACACCTCTTCCCGGAGGAGCTGGGGATATTTAAAATGTAAACATAGAACACTGTATCAAAAAGTATACAATCACTTAAAAGAACAAGGTTAAAGTATAAAACATAAACTACCACAATACAATTAGACTTTTTCTATCTAATGTATTATCTTTTTATAGTGCTTAAGTTAGATCTTGTTTCTTAAGAGCCCAGAAAGAAATGTCACTCAGTTGAAACACAGAATACAGTTTAAAACTCTGTGTTTCCACTCCTTTCCATTATGTCATCTATTTATATATATATATATATACACATTTTTTTTTTTTAGTCTTTTGGTAACCGGGTAAGGCCCACTAGGCACAAATGCCTGTTTTCAGGGGCGACCTGGGAGCACTGGGCGGTTAAGTAACTTGCTCAGAGTCACACAGTATGCAAGTGGAGGTTGTGAGAATCAAACTTAGGTCTGGTCTGCAGGATGTATCAAGCTTGTTCACACCTCGTTCCTCTAACCTCTAGGCTATCCTGCCAGCCCAGCTCCTAGCTCCTCCTTTTAGAATATAAAAGTTATACAGACAATGATTTTCTTGTCAGGAGATATTTTATATACTGTGACTTCAGCAAAAACTAATTTCCCAATATGACTCCTTAGGTAACATCCCCTCTTTGATCTCAAGCAGTTCCTGTTCCCAGGGCACATCAGAGGATTTTTATGACTTTTCACACCATGGTGTATAACATGTTTTTCCTCTAAGATGTCATAAAAGTTTATGAGCCCTATATCCTGGCAGCTGGGTCAGTTCAAATTAAGATAGGAAATACAGGAGACCCTTAATTAAGTCTCTCTAATCTTTTAATTACCTCCTGGTTTCAGGTCAGTTGACTGTAACTGAGCAGGGGCACTTATAGCCTAGCTGGTCTTCTGAGAGACAATCACACACTACATTTTATATTACAGATATCATAGAGCAATCATAACCAGCTGACCAAGTGTCACAGTAGCCATTAGCGAGACATGGTTCATCAGTAACCACATTTGGGCGACTTCAGTACCCTGCTATGTACTGTTCAGAAGAGACAGAGGTGCAGAAAGTGGGGGGGAGTGGCCCTTTATGTCAATTAAAATATCAAAGCTACAGAAATTCAGAAGACACATAAAGAGCCAGAAGAATTGTGGGTCACCATGAAAACAGGAAATGGGACAGCCATATGAACTGGGGTTGTCTACAGGCCTCCAGACCAGGGGGAGGACATAGACACATTACTGTTAGAAGATGTGCAAAACATGACAGCTAAAGGGGAGGTTCTGATAACGGGAGACTTCAACATGCCAGATACAGACTGGTCAGTACCAGCAGGAACATCCACAAGAACTAGACACACAGTGAATTCCCTGCAGGGGGAGAACCTCAAACAACTGGTACAACAACCCACAAGAGACAGGGCTATCCTAGACCGTATACTGACTAATGGGGAAAGGATCACAGATCTCCATGTAGGTCGTCACCTAGGGGCTAGAGACCATCATATGGTATGGTTCAATTTGGCCACTAGAACTAAATCATCCCATTCCAAGGCACAGATATGGGACTTCAGAGGAGCTGACTTTGATAAGATGGTCAAAGAGTTAAGCTAGCCCTGGCAAGAAGAAATACAGGTGAGGGGGTACTGGCAAAGTGGGCACGCATTAAGGATGGAATACTTGAAGCAACATCCCATTGTGTTAGAGAGAAAAGCAAGAGCAAAAGAAGGAGACAACCACTTTGGTTTTCAAAAACAGTAGCAGCAAAAGTCAGAGCCAAAAGGCTGGCCTTCAGGAAATATAAGGGAATACAGCGGGACGAAGATAGGGAGGCATACCAAACTTCCCTAAGGTAAGGCAGTAAGGCAGGCAAAGGCCCAAACCAAGGAAACACTAGCACGAACAGTAAAAGAAGGGGGACAAGACTTTCTTTAGATACATTAGTGAAAGGAGAAAGTCCAGAAGGGGGCATTGCTGAGATCAAAGGGGATAAGGGGGAGTGTGTGGAGGAGGACCAAGGAAAAGCATCTATCCTAAATATATACTTCTGCTCAGTATTTACTGAGGAGCAGGTAGGGTGGGGCCCACAGCTCAGCACCATGGACACGGGGCAGGGAGGTGTGCACTAGTCCTTTCACAAAAGAAATGGTCCTACAAGAGCTCGCTCAGCTCAGGGTGGACAAGGCAATTGGACCTGATGGCATACATCCCAGGGTACTAAAGGAGCTAAGGGTGGAACTAGCAGAGCCATTAGCAGAACTGTTTAGGGTGTCTGTGATCCCAGGAGAGGTCCCAGAAGACTGGAGAAGGGCTCATGTGATCCCACTCCACAAGAGTGGTAACAGGGAGGAGGCAGGGAACTACAGACCCGTCAGTCTTACCTCAGTAGTGGGCAGGATTATGGAGGCACTCCTTAAGGAAAGGATGGTGCAACACCTGGAATCCATAGGAGCACAGGGTCCAAGATAGCATGGGTTTACAACACGAAGGTCCTGTCAAACTAATCTCAGATTTCTTTGACTGGGTAACCAGAGTGGTGCAGTTGATGTTGCCTACCTTGACTTCAGCAAAGTTTTCGATACTGTTCCACATAGAAGATTGATTAATAAGCTGGGTAGGTTTGGGGTGGGTCAGAAGTTGGTCAACTGGTTGGCGGGAAGAGAACAGAGTGTGGTGGTAAATGGTATATAGTCAGAACAGATGCAAGTCACAAATCGGCTACCTCAGGGATCAGTCCTCTTCAATATCTTCATCAGTAACATTGCAGATCGACTGGAGGGTAACGTTTGTTTGCAGATGATGCCAAGATCTGCAACAGGGTAGATGATCCAGATGGGGTGGGCAGAATATGAAGAGATCTTGATTAACTGGCAAAATGGTTGAAAGAGTGACAACTGGAATTTAATGCAAAGAAGTGCAAGATCATGCATATAGGGAAGAGAAACCCTGAAGCTACCTATAGGTTGGGAGGGGAATTGCTGGCAATCACAAGGAAAGAAAGAGATTTGGGCATCATCATCACAGATGACCTGAAATCATCCAAGAAGACCACTAAAGCAATAGGTAAGGCTAGAGGAATGTTGGGGTGTATTAGTAGGGGCATTGCAAGTCGTAAGAGGGAGATAATAATCCCTCTTTACAAGACACTGGTTAGGCCCCATCTGGAGTACTGCGTGCAGTACTGGAGGCCGCACCTGCACTAGGACATTAACAAAATGGAGGCAGTCCAGAGAATGGCAACCAAAATGTTGCAGGGACTGCATCAGAAAACATATGAGAACAGATTAACTGAGCTCAATATATATACCCTAGGGCAAAGAAGGGAGAGAGGTGATATGATCGAAACATTCAAACATCTTAAGGACATTAACAAGGTGAAAGAGTCTAACACTTCAATATAAGAAAAATAGCAGGACAAGAGAACACAGCATGAGATTAGAGGGAGGATAATTAAGGGGTAATGTGAAGAAGTTCTTTTTTACAGAAAGGGTGGTGGATGCATAGAATGGTCTACCTCAGGAAGTGGTGAATATGAATACAGTGCAGGGCTTCAAGCAGGCATGGGATATGCATGAGGGAGCAATACAGATGAGTATGATAGTAGTAGTATGATGGTAGTGGGGAAGATCATGGAAGCACTACTGAAGGAGAGATTGGTGGAACATCTGGTTGTCAATGGACTACAGGACCCAAGGCAGCATGGTTTCACCAGGGGGAGGTCATGTCAGACCAACCTCATTGAATTTTTTGACTGGGTGACTAGGGAGGTGGATCAGGGGAGGGCAGTGGACATGGCCTATCTGGACTTCAGCAAGGCCTTTGACACTGTGCCACATAGAAGAAGACTATTACACAAACTGGGGAATATGGGTGTGGGCAGGACAGTAGTGCGGTGGGTAGGTAACTGGCTGGGTGGCAGGACACAGAGGGTGGTGGTAAATGGCTGTTACTCCACAGAGGGAAGAGTGACCAGTGGGGTACCACAGGGATCAGTGCTGGGACCGGTACTGTTCAATATCTTCATCAGTGACATTGCACAGGACCTAGAAGGCAGAATTTCACTGTTCGCTGATGACACAAAGCTCTGTAACAGAGTAGACACACCAGAGGGTGTAGACAGAATGAGAAGGGATCTGCAAAAACTTGAAGAATGGTCAGGGGTTTGGCAGTTGAAATTCAATGCAAGGAAGTGCAAGATAATGCATATGGGGCACAAAAACCCTGGCACACTATATCGGTTGGGGGGTGAGGATATAGCATGCACCAAGCAGGAAAGGGATCTTGGAGTTATCATCTCTGATGACCTCAAGGCAGGGAAACAGTGTGACAAGGCAGCAGGTAAAGCAAATAGGATGCTGGGATGCATAGGCAGGGGCATCACCAGCAGGAAAAGGGAGGTCATAATTCCACTATACAAGACACTAGTGAGGCCGCACCTGGAGTACACTGTGTAGTTCTGGGAGACCTTACTCACGTAGGACATAGACAGGGTAGAGAAGGTTCAGAGGAGGGCAACAAAGATGGTGCATGGATTGCATCACAAGTCCTATGAGGACAGGTTGAAGGCACTGAACATGTACTCCCTGGAGGAGAGGAGGGAGAGAGGGATATGATAGAGACATACAAGTATCTTACAGGGAGGAACAGGGTGCAGGAATGCACTATTTTTAGCGAAAGAGATGTTCCAGGACTAGAGGGCATGGGATGAAGTTGGAGGAGGACGATTCAGAGGAAACATGAGGAAGAATTTCTTCACAGAACAGGTGGTGGACAAGTGGAACACCCTGCCAGAGGAAGTGGTGGGGCTGAAACAATCACGGGATTTAAGAATGCATGGGATAGACATAAAGGAATTCTGGAGGTCAGGGGTAAGGGGCAACAGACTTCCTGGAAAACATAAACTGAACTTACAAACTTAAATGGGCTGACTGGGTGGGCCATAGGCCCTTATCTGCCGACACTGTCTATGTATCTATGTATCTATGAATAGATAGGCCATTTACAGAGTACGGGCCTATGGCACATTCATATGGTAGAAAAAATGGACAGACTGGATGGGTCTTGCAGTCCTTATCTGCCGTCAACTTCTGTGTTTCTATGTTACAACGTCACGTAATACCAGTATGTCAAGTATAGAGTATAGGAAAATATATTCGGGGGCACATTTCCGAGCTATTGCGTCTAAGCCAATAAAACTGCACTATTCAACTAAAGTTCTTCAACTAATCCTGAAGTATAACAAGACTCATCTCTAATTTGGCTATCACTCAATGCAATGTTACTCTAAAAGAACAAAAGTATTCTGAGACATAGTATGAATTACCCATCCTTGCCACCACCTTCAAAATCTGGGCAGTTTGTCTTGCATATATGCCATCATATATTCCTAAAGATTTATTTCACAATCTCCTGCCAAGAGGCTTTGGTGGGGTGGGGGAAGGAGACTACATCCACTTCCTGATTATATCCTTTTTTGCTGCAGAAATGTAGAGCATAGGCCATAGAGACCAAAATATATGGATCTGGTCTGCACTCGAGCATCCAGTTACACCGACAGTATCCTGAAGTAGGCGGCAAATATTTGGGTAAAGTGGCAGGGGGTAAAAAAATCTACAGCAGTATTTACGAGTTAACTCATGCCAAATATTAAACAGTGTTAACTTTATTGCATGTAATGTATATTTCAGGCCACCTGTATAAGGAATTGTGGCAGTCAAATCCTGATATCCATTTGTCCAGAATACATCACGTGGAATCTCCTAAATATTCTTGCAGTCCTTAATAAAAATTATCTCTTTAAGTGGTCCCCCTGTGTGCCTCCCTTCGTGTCCAGAAGTAGCTGTGGTATGGAGTCAGGGAGAGGAGCTCGTCCTTCAGTTTTCTAGACAAGGTACGCTCGTACTTGTAAATATCTAAAGAGTCCCCCCCCCCCCCCATAAGACCAAATCTAGCATGCAAATGTTCAAAGGGGACTACACCCTGTGCGTATAGGAACTGATAGACATGGGTAAGACCCATCTGTTGCCATCTAGTGAAGGTATGATATTTTTTTTTTGGGTGGGGGTTAGATATTCTGTATCCATTGACAGCACTCAAAGGAAATAGAATATGAAAGCAAGTTTAGGCAATCTATAGCAAGAGAAGTTAACTGCGGCAAGACCTCTGAAAAATGGCCAGCATATTCACTTCATTTGCTCTCAGCAGTCTGTCTGGTGGCTCAGTGCCACTCTGAGGTGGACTGGTACAGCCGCAGTTGAGTTATTCTGGGAGAATGGACTTTGTTGTAGGGTTGGGTAGCCAGAGATAAACCTTTTTGCTTTCCATAAAAACATTCAGGAGGCAAGATTTTTACAGTTGGTGTACTGTAGATATCAGTTAGCTGAAACTGTGGATCTGACTTCGAGTAAGAGCTCCTGCAGCAGGCTACACCTTAAGGACTATGCCGCCAGGTACTAGGACTCCACGGAAAACCTGTAGCCAGCAGTACCCAGCTTGGGCCTGACCCTTACGTCAGTCCGCCCACTGACGTCATCCTCTGTATTAAGGGGCGGTCCCCAGCCCCACCTCAGTTCTTTTCCCGCTGTCGACTCATGCGCTTCGGCTCCTTGGACGCCTCATTGCATTTGTCAACTGCCATCTTCGTTCTTCAGTCCGACGTACCCGTTTTTTTCTTCAGAAATTGACAATTTAAATCAGTTAATGTCATCTCCGTCTTCCCCTACCAAGCGACAGAAATCAAAGTGTCCATGCGGGCGGCAGATTCCGGGGAAAGACGATCATTCACAGTGCCACTTCTGCCTAGTGCCTGACCACAGCGTGAATGGCTGCCCGGACTTCGGAAAATTTAATCAGTGGACCCACATCCATCACCGCAAGACACTGCAGGCTTACATCACGGAGCATCAGCTCGCCGCCCTTCAGCATCCATCGAAGGCCGGCTCTTCAGCCTGCAGGTCACAGACTACCCACAAGGAGAAACACTCAGAAGGGAAACACCACCACACGGAGCACAGTAGGTCACAGTTCCGTTCAAAATCTCCTCATACTAAGGACAAACTTTCCAGTTCGCACTCTAGCAAGAGAGCAGACTACCCCTACATCAGGCCTTACTTCCTCCAGCCTGTCATTGATGAAGGCTCCAACCCATACCCTCTCAGCAGGCGGCACAGAGTTTTTTGGAGAGACGCTCTGTCTCTCGATTGGAAGGGCAGATTTGTCTATGCTTTCCCCCCAGTCCTGTTGATTCTGAGGTCTTACACAAACTCCGTTTGGAAGGAGCTCGCATGATTCTCATCACTCCCTTCTCACCCAAGCAAGTTTGGTTCTGTCTTCTGCAACAGTTTTCAGAGGAACCTCCTCTTCCTGTGCCTCTGTCGCAGCTCTTGTTGACCCAGGATCAGGGGACCCTGGTCCATCCAGGACTCAAATCCCTGCAGCTGCATGCGTGGCTCCTGCAGACCTAGTTCAAACCCGGTTTGGGGTTTCACCACAGGTGGCCGAAATTCTAGTAGAGGCTAGGAAGCCGTTCACTCGTTCCACCTACGCCATGAAGTGGAAAAGGTTCTCTATTTGGGCCTCTTCCAGGGATTTCGAGCCCTTCGTCTGCCCTGTCGGGAGGCTCCTGGATTACATGCGTCACCTCTTCGACCTGGGTCTCAGTCATTCCTCTTTGAAGGTTCACATGGCAGCCCTTTCATGCACTAGCTACCTTTGGGACAGATCGCTTATGCAGCTGGAAGTCGTTAAGACCTTTCCTGAGAGGGTTCTTCATTTGAGACCCCTATACGCACACCTGCCCTCCTTGGGACTTGAATTTTATTCTAGAAGCTTACCCTGCCTCCTTTCGAGCCGGCAGCCTCAGCAGACCTGAAGTTCCTTTCCTGGAAGGCTCTCTTCCTTGTGGCCATTACTTCCGCTCGACGCATTTCCGAGCTGCAGACCTTAATGTGTAAAATCCCGAATTTGATTTTCCATAAGGAACGAGTGGCTCTGCGAACCAATCCTAAATTTCTCCCTAAGGTGGTAGCAGAATGTACCCTGAACCAATCCATGGAATTGCCTGCTTTCTTTATGCAGCATTCCAATGAAGGAGAGTACCTCTTGCACACTTTGGATGTGCATCGGATTCTGAGATACTACACTAACAGGACGAAGGATCTCAGAAAGACAGATCAACTGTTTGTCCCTTTCGCTCGAAAAAGAGAAGGTAATGCTGTTTCCAAGCAATGCCTTTCGAAACGGTTGGCACATTGTTTCACTTTCTGTAATGACAAGTACAATAAGACCCTGCCGGGTCAAGTCAGAGGCCACTCCACTAGTGGGGTCGCTGCCTCTGCTGTCTGTTTCAAAAATGTGTCAGCGGCAGACATTTCTGCAGCCGCTACTTGGACTTCTGTCCATACCTTTACCAAACATTACAGTTTGGACGTTGCCTCTCGCAGTAGAGCTGGCTTCGGGTTGGCTATTCTGCAAGGTCTTCTTTCATAAGACCTCCACAGCCAGAGGATCTGTATATGAGTAGTGTCCTCCTCCCGTGAGCTTCTCTTTGTGCCAGACTGCTTGGGACTCAGTCCTATATGTAATTACCTACTTCGAGAGAGGCTCTTGCAGTAAGTAGTATCTTCCCGCCCTCCATCCCCCTTAGCTTTTTCAGCTCTTTTTCCAGTATGGGAAATATCCGCTTCTCTCTCATCTTGCCTTTTTGCCTTTGGCGGGAAAGAACTGGAAGGCGGGCGTGGAAGACTTCCCCTTTATACTGACGTCACTTGACGTTGATCTCCTAACGTGGGGGCAGTCCCCTGCCAGAGATTGCTAGCTAGAAATTTTTCCATGGGGTCCTAACGCCTGCCAGCTTCAGTCCTATATGCAGTTACTTACTGCAAGAGCCTCTCTCGAAGATCTAATGTTACGGTAAGTTCTTACGTAACTGTACTATCTTCGAGGACAGCTCTTGCAGCAGGTAGTTTCCCTTCCACCTTCCCCTCTGGAAGTTGAGTCTTCTGACCTAGTTCTAGGCTACGTTGTCTTTTGACGCCTGTCACAAACCTTCCTTTGGAAGCAGATCCTCTGTCTCCCCTTCAGATGTCACCTTTGGACTGGGAGTCTCTGGCGGGAGAACTGGGGATGCTGGGGGACTGCCCCCTTTTATGTGATACCTGACGTCGGGGGCGGTCCCCCACTGGATACTATTAGCTAGAATTTTTCCGTGGAGTCTTGGCACCTACCGACTTCAGTCCTAATGGTGTAACCTGCTGCAAGAGCTGTTGTCGAACAGCTACTGTTACGGTAAGTTTTTATGTAACTGTACTTCTAGGAGCGTGGATATGTTGTTCATCCATCCACACTCTTTGGCATGTCCCTTTAAATCTTGCCGGAAGTCTTCAAGCTGGCTCCTCCCACCTACGCTGGTGGTATAACTCTCGGCTCCGCCCCATGACGCTAGATTTTCCTTTCCGCTGGAAGATTCAGGTTCCCTCATGCTAACTCTAGCAATCCTAGGCCCTGGATTCGCAACGTCTGTTTTTACCACATTTATCTCTTAAATTCGTTCGAGTTGTCGATTCTGATAATAGCGTATTGGATATGGAGGACAAGTCGCTCCCCAGATTTCGCCAGTGTTCATGCGGCCAGAAAATGTTGCGCTCCGATCCCCACCTTACCTGTGTGTACCGCCTAGGTGTCGGTCATGACACCACCACCAGCACCTTTTGCTTAGCCTTCCATCCTAACGTTTTTGATGACCACATGGCACGCCTTAAACTGGGGAGACCGGAGAAAGGGAACCCGCTGGTGAAGTCGAAGGAGGCGAGGTGGGCGGTTTCCGCGGCCGTGAGATCTGCCTAACAGCAAGAGCAGATGAAGGCTTTCGAGGAAAAAGCTGCTCAGGTTTCGGCCAGCCAAAGTTTTTTAGTTCCTCTCAACCTCGGCTCCACCTTCGCAGGTCCCTTTAGGGAGTTGTGCCATTCTCTCCCCACCAGGGGTGAGGCACCCTCGGGCTCGCACTCCTCGCAAGAGGGACAAGGATCCGAAGTCTTCGTCCAGAAGACGCTCCTGGGACCGAGAGAGGTCCGAATCCCAGGAAACAGTGGTCTCGACTTCGGTCGAGATCGCTTCCTTGGCCACCAGCTTCACTGATCTTCCGTCTGGCCAGGCAGGTACCAAGGCATCAGCTGAAGCGGCCGAGATTTTTCTTGAGCTGATCAAGCCACTTTCGCCGACTCCGGTCAATGATTCTCTAGAGAGAACCCCGGTCCTCTCTTTTCCCGATCACGAGACGCCTCCTGTGGGTGTCTTGATCAAGAGAATCGAACCGGAACCTCGATTTTCCCTGAGTCCGGTTTCCCCTGATCGACCTCACTGACCCTGTCGGTCTCGATCGCAAACTCGGTCTTCTTCGACTGGAAAATCAAAGAAAGGCCAGCGGCATTCAAAAAAGAAGCGCCGCTGCAGATCCTCATCCTCCTTGGACGAGGAGAGGCTTTGACGAAAACTCCGTTGACGCTATGAGGAGCTCATGTGGCAACAGCTGATTTTGGCCTGGCAGAAGCCAGCTACGCTGTCCACCCCGTCCATTACTTGGCCTGCGCCTCAAGGGCCTACACCGACCCCTCTGGAACCGAAGGCTTCGGTTCCTCCACCTGGGGGCCGGTCCGTATTCCGGCTAGGCCCATACCGGTCTCGCCACCTAGTAGGGTGGAACCACCGCCTAAGCAGCCCCCCAGTGGGGCTCCCTCAAAAGAAGACCATCCAGACACTGGGCTTCCCTGACGTCTGTCCATCACGGTCACTCCAGATCACCCTCGGCAGATCGAAGGGGACATAGGTGGGAGACCGCTGTACCCCGACTCTTCGGATTCGGATACCACCAGTTTGCACTCCCATCCTGCTGATGAGGAATCACTCTCGGCGGCCTTGGAGGAAGGTCCCTCCTGCTTTCAGGGCGTTCTCCGCTTTATCTCCGATTCTACCGTGATGCCCTTGGAGTCCATCCAGAGAAAGGCGGAGTACCCCCTTACGGATATCCTTAAGAGGGGGGGATACACCGACGGAGGCCTTTCCAATAGCGGAAGCCATTACTGGTCCGGCCCTTGAAATTTGGCAGCGTCCAGCTTCCTGCCCAGCACCGTATGGCCCGTAAGTACGCGGTGCCTATGGGATCCCTGCCGGGATTCACGGAACATCCCTCAGCTGAGAGCCTGGTGACCGCTTCTGTCTTTAGACGTACTGGCAGCTCGGCCAACACTGACCGACCTCCGGACAAGGAGTCCAAGAATATGGACCACTCTGCCTGTTAAGTCTATGTGGCCTCTTCCTTGGGCCTTCGTCAGGCCAGTTCAGCTGTGATCATGGCACACTTCTCCCATGCCCTCCTTGGGTCACTGGATGAAGTACTCCCTCACCTCCCCGCAGACATGCAGACCACGGTCAAGCAAGTCCATGATCAGGGCCGTGCTGTCGCCAAACAGCAGCTCCAGATGGCCTTAGACATCGGGGATTCTTGTGCCCGCTCTTTAGCAGCCGCAGTGGCCTCCCGCCGCAGGGCTTGGCTGAGGTTATCTTCCTTTCCGGTGGATACCCAGCACAAGTTAGCTGATGTGCCTTTCCTTGGTACCGACTTGTTTGGTCCAGGAGTGGCAGGCCACCTTCAGCATATTCAGCAGTCCAGTGCCACCTTGGACGCCACTTCTGCTAGGGGTTCCTCGGGCAAGAACCAGCAGAAGAGGAAGAGGAAGCCCTTTCAGCAGTCCTCTCCTGCGGTCAGGCAGCCCTTCTATCATGGAGGTCAGCAGCAACAGCAGGCTCAAGCTTGGAGCCCCAGGCCAAAGCAGGGTCCATAACAGCCCTGTAAAGGAGGCCGAGGTGCTGGTCCAAGAGCTTCCTACTACTCCTCCTCCTCCTCCTCTAAGCCTGCTCAGTGACGGGTTGGGGGTTGCCACCCCTACACCCATCACGCCTGCCCTGGGTCTTCCCGTGGGGGGTCGACTCCGACACTTTCTTTCCGCCTGGTCCAGTATCACTTCGGACAGGTGGGTTCTGGAACTGGTAGGGCAGGGACTGCCTCTGGAATCCCAGCAGTACCCGCCCAGCCGAGCCCGTGCCCCTCGGGAGGAAAGGATCTCAGCTCTCACGCAGTGGGATCTTCGAGACGACATAGCTCAGCTCCTCCACAAGGAGGCGGTAGCTCCAGTGCCAGATCCGCCTATAGACCCAGGCTTCATATCCAGGTACTTCCTGGTGCCCAAGCGGACGGGGGTTGGCTCCCCATCCTAGATCTCCACGACCTGAATCAGTATCTCAGGTCTCGCACCTTCCGGATGGTAACTCTGAACCAGATCATACCATCCCTGGAGCAAAACATGTGGTTTTGTTCACTGGGTCTACAGGATGCGTTTTTTCACGTCCCAATCCGTCCATCCCACCAGCGGTTCCTCCGCTTCAGGGTCGAAGGGACCCTGTACGAGTTCCGAGCCATGCCGTTCGGCTTGTCATTGGCCCTACGGGTCTTCACCAAGTGCATTGCAGTAGTGGCAGCCCATCTTTGGCGTCGAGGAGTTCGAATTTACCCTTATCTCGATGACTGGCTTCTAGTGGGTTCCTCCCTTCAGGAGGTGGAGAGATTCAGGGACCTGGCTCTCAGAACCTGCTCTCAGCTTGGCCTCCTGATCAACAAGGCCAAGTCGGAACTCGTGCCATCTCAGATGATGAGCTTCATCGGGGCAGAACTCGACTCTCATCAAGCCAGACCTCAGCTCCTGGCGGACAGGGTGGAGGTTTTTTCCTCCTTTGCCCGATCATTTCTGGTTGAGCTCTTGCGCTCTGCCTGGGACTTTCTGCGCCTTCTGGGTTACATGGTGGCGTGCACCTCAGTGGTCCGTTGGGCCAGGTGGCACATGCGCCTCCTTCAGTGGGAGCTGGCCGCCCAGTGGACTCAATGCCACGGTCATTTCGACCAGTTGATCACTGTAACCCAGAAAATGTGGGACGCTCTCCAATGGTGGACCGCCTCAGAACGGTTGCACTACGGGATCCTGTTTGTCCGCCCCGAGCCGACGGTTGTTCTCATGACCGATGTGTGTCTCTCGTGGACTGGGGAACCCACATGGGGGACAACAGGGCCCACGGGTTCTGGACCCTTGAGGAGTCCCGATGCCTCATCAACCTGTTAGAGCTCAGAGCAGTCAGACTGGCACTGTCAGCGTTCACTCCTCAGCTCCGGGGTCACGTAGTTCAAGTCCAGACGGACAATACCACGACCATGTACTACCTCAACAAACATGGCGGCACGCACTCCCGTCTGCTGTGCAGGTAGGCACTCCGCATCTGTACCCTCGTCAGCCGGTTGGAGGCGGATCTCCTAGCCATCCATGTGGCAGGAGTCTCGAACCAGCTGGCAGATGCTCTCAGCCACATAGGCCAGACATCCCACGAGTGGTCACTCCATCCAGAGGTAGCTTACAGTCTGTTCTCCCATTGGGGCAAACCGTTAGTGGACCTGTTTGCCTCTAGGAGAATGCCAAGCTGAGTCTGTATTAGCGCCCCCTCAGCAGGGGCTCGCTGTAGGGGATGCCTTTTCAAGGCTGTGGACCCCAGGCCTCCTCTACGCCTTCCCTCCATTTCCCGTGATCCACAAGGTGTTACTCAAGGTGAGGAGGGACAAGGCAAAGGTGATTCTGGTAGCCCCAGATTGGCCGCGCCAATTCTGGTACCCATATCTCCTCAGCCTCAGCTGCAGGCCCCTGGAGCGGCTTTGTACACACCCGGACTTGATATCATTGAACCAGGGGAAGGTCTTCCATCCGGACCTTCAATCCCTGCACCTCACAGCCTGGTACCTGAGTGTCTAGAGTTCCAGGCTCTGGGTCTTTCCGAGGATGTTTACACTGTGGTGGAGGCATCTTGTAAGGAATCGACTAGGAAATGTTATGCCTTCAAATGGAAAAGGTTTTCCATTTGGTGTCAGGGTAAGAGTCTGGACCCCTTATCCTGCTCTGTGGCTAACATTTTAGACTACCTTTGGTCTCTCTCCAAAAGGGGTCTGCGGTCATCGACCCTTAGGGTGCACCTGGCAGCAATTTCTGCTTACCTAGCACGGGCCGGTCAGCCAACATTGGGACAGGCGACAGTGGTCGGGCGCTTCTTCAAAGGCCTGGATCACATATCCCCTCCGGTGCATGAACCTCCACCTCCGTGGGATCTCTTGCTGGCTTTGGCAAAACTCATGGGCAAGCCATTCGAACCCATGCACAAGTGTGAGCTCTCACACTTGTCGTGGAAGACGGCCTTTCTGGTGGCTATCACGTCAGCCAGAAGGACAGGAACTCCAGGCACTTTCAGTGGACTCCCCTTACCTGGTCTTTCACAGGGACAAAGTTGTCTTGTGCCCCCACTCAAAATTCCTTCCAAAGGTGGTGTCAGAGTTTCACCTTAACCAGGTGTTGATTCTGCCAGTATACTACCCTTATTACACCTCAGACGCCGAGTACAGGCTCCATACTCTGGACCTCAGATGTGCTCTCTCCTACTACTAGGAAAGGACAACGGAAATTCGGGGAGAGGTTCGCCAGCTGTTTGTCACCTATGCTGAAGCCACTTCTGGCAGACCTGCAGCCAAACGGACCATTGCAAGGTGGATTACATCATGCATTGGTCTTTGTTACGAGTTGGCGGGCAAGGAGCCTCCCAGAGGGTAAGAGCTCATTCTACCCGCCATACTGCTGCTTCGGTGGCTGCTTCCAGGGACATCTCTATCCAGAAAATCTGTCGGTCGTCTACCTGGAAGTCAGCAAACACCTTCATTACCCACTGCCACATCGACCTTGAGTCACGCCGGGATGCTGGTTTTGGGGCCTCGGTTCTCCAATCTTTGTTTCCTAAGTAGGGGGTGTGCGCCTTGCCTCCCTCCTCCCAGAGAACTGCTAGGAGTCTGCCAAAGAGTGTGGATGGACAACATATCCACGCTCCTATAAGAACAGGTTACTCACCTGTAACAGTAGTTCTAGGAGTGGTATATGTTGTTCATCCACGCGCACCCACCCGACCTCCCGGCTTTAAGGCGCACAACCTTGCTTCCAGTGGGCTAAGATCTGGCGTCATGGGGTGGAGCCAACAGTTATACCACCCGGATGGGTGGGAGGAGCCAGCTTGAAGACTTCCGGCAAGATTTAAAGGGAAAGGGACAGGCCAAAGAGTGTGGCTGAACAACATATACCACTCCTAGAACTACTGTTACAGGTGAGTAACCTGTTCTTTCCAGTTGCAAGGGAGGCATTACCAGTTCAAGGGCATTACCCTTTGGCCCCAAGAGTTTTTACCAAGTGCCTGGCGGTGGTCGCAGCAGCCCTCCGAAGGAAAGGGCACTACATCTTCCCTTACCTAGACAACTTGCTCTTGAAGGCCCCGTCCAGCAAGCAGCTGTAGCGAATGATCCAGGACACCTGTTCTGTCTTCAGAGGACTGTGTATCACCATCAGCTACCAAAGTCCTCCCTGGTCCTGACCCAATCCCTCCAGTTTATCGGAACGCTGCTATATACCACTCGAGGAAAGGGCTTCTTACCACAGGACAGGGCACTTCTCCTTCGAGGCTTAGCACACCATGTCTAGTCCCTACCAACGGTCCCAGCCAGGACGCTGCTCCAGCTCCTAGGCCATATGGCCACATCTGTTGTTACAGTCCCTCTAGCCAGACTACATATGAGGATAATTCAGTGGACTCTCAGAGTCCAGTGGGATCAAAATTGGAACGATCTGGACCAAACGGTCTCTATTCCAGAACTGGTTTGTCGAGAACTCAGCTGGTGGATGACATCCCCTTCTCTCGCAGAGGGGATGTCCTTTCAGAGAACAGCTCCGGATCAAGTTTAGACATTAGATGCCTCAGGCATCGGTTGGGGCACACATCTGGACGTCCACAGGACACAGAGCACCTGTTCTGTGACCGAGGAGCCTCTCCACATAAATATTCTGGAAATGAGAGCAGTTCTCTACGCCCTACAGACTTTGAGCATGGTGCTTCGCTCGGGACACCTCCTCATCCAGACAGACAACATGGTAGTGTTGTTTTACCTCAACAAGCAAGGTGGCACTCACTCTTACCCCCTTTTTCGGGAAGCAATGCAGGTCTGGAACTGGGCCATATCCCACCGCCTAGAGGTTTTGACGGTTCACATTCCAGGGGTTCAAAACACCCTGTCCAACACTCTTGGCAGGACTCTGTCCAGAGTGCACGAGTGGCCCTTCTCCAGTCTGTCGTTGATGGTCTCTTCGACAGATGGGGCAGGCCAGAGCTGGACCTCTTTACGTCCTCAGTCAACGCACAGTTGCCCAGTGTTTGCTCACTAGATCCTGGGCCTGAAGTTTTGTGGCAAGATGTGTTGTCCCTCTCCTGGAGAGGGAGGTTCCTGCATGCCTTCCTTCCTTCCCACTCCTTCAGAAGGTTCTGTTCAAGTTGCAAGCAGAAGGAGCACTGATGATGGCCCCGTTGTGGTCACAACAGATTTGGTATCCACTGCTGCAACAATTGGCTGCCGAACCCCTGATTCCCGTCGCTGAGCACTCACTTGCTCTCCCAGGATGATGGTACCTTGGTTCACCTGAACTTTAGGTCACTGCACCTCCATGCATGGCTACTGAGGACCTAACCAGGTCACGTTTTGGGGTCTCGGACAGGGTTGCCAGCATTCTGGTGGTCGCTAGAAAACCCTCCACCAGAGCCACTTGTGCCATGAAATGGAAGCGCTTTTGGCTCTGGGTTACTTCCCACTGTCTTGATCCCTTGGCCTGTCCGGTGAGCTCAGTCCTTAAGTACCTGTTGTCGCTCTCGGACTCGGGGTTGTGCTACTAGTCAATCAAAGTGCATCTGTCTGCCATTTCTGCCTACCATACCCTTGTTCAAGGCAGAACTGTGGCATAGTTGGATGTAGCCCACACCTTTCTGCGGGCATTCTCCATATGAAGCCCCCCCATCAGGGATCCAATCCCTCCTTGGGACTTGCTTTTCGTGTTGGAAAAGCTCACCTTACCCCCGTTTGAACCAGCCACAAATTGCAAGCTTCACTTTCTTTCCTGGAAAGCATTATTTTTAGTTGCCGATACTTCTGCTCAAAGAATTTCCTAGCTTCAGGCCCTGATGTGTAAGTAACCTTATTTAGTGTTCCACAAGGACCGGGTGGCTGTGAGGACCAATCCTAAGTTCTTACCGAAGGTGGTGTCCGAGTTGACTCTGAATCAGGACATACACCTCCCAGTGTATTATCTCGAACACTCAAACTGAGGGAAGTCTCTTCTCCATACGCTAGATGTTCATCGCATTTTGCTTTTCTGTCTCTCCAGAACAAGAGAATTTAGACATTCTGACCGGCTCTTTTGTTTCCTTTGCCCCAGGATCCAAGGGGCGCCTGTAGTCAAACAGACCCTTTCTAAATGGCTCATTAACTGCATTTTATTCTGTTACCAGAAGTATGACAAACCCTTGCTGGGCTTGTTGGGTTTATTTTTTTGTTTTGTTTTTGCTTTACCAGGAGAGAGACGCACTAAGCTGGAAACTTGTTTACAGCTGCAACCTGGAAACGCAAGGGAGTTAAGGGACTTGCTCAGCGTCACACAGTATGCAAGTGGGGGCTGTGGGATTCAAACCCAGATCTCCAGGTTTGCAGCTCAGAGCCTTAAACCACTGTGCTATACTGCCTCCCAAGTGCCTTGCTGAAGGGTCACTTTACAAGGGGAATAGCAGCTTCTTTTGCCACTCTTAGAAATGTGTCTGTGGTTGACATTTGTGCAGCAGCCACATGAAATTTCATTCATACTTTCATCAGACACTACAGTCTTGACATTGCCTCCAGACACAGAGTGGGCTTTGGCCTTGTGGTTCTGCAGGAACTACTCTCCTGAGGGCATTCCCTCTTCATATTTTTCTGCTTCCTCCACCCGAGACTAGTCTGGGTCTCCTTTTCTGCTTGGAACTCAGTCCTATATGTGTTAACCTGCTGCAAGAGCTGACTCTCGAAGTAAGATAGTACAGTTACGCAAGACCTTACCATAACAGTAGATCTTCAAGAGAAGCTCTTGTAGCAAATATGGCTCCCACCCACCTTCCCCAAGGGGAATTTCTTCTGCACTTGGTTTGCATTGGCAATGTTATGATTGCTCTGTGTGGTATTCGCCTCAGTTATCTGTTCCTGATCACCTTCCATTCTCGATGCCGGAGTCTATGGCAGGAGAACTGAGGGATGCCAAGGACCGCCCTCCCTTTATACCATATGTGACGTCGAGGGCGGGCCTACATCGGGAGCGGTTCCCGCCATAGACTGCTAGCTAGAAGTTTTCTGTGGGGTCCTGCCACCTGCCAGTTTCAATCCTATATGTGTTACCTGCTGCAAGAGCTTCTCTCGAAGATCTGCTGTTAACAGTAAGTTCTTGCGTAACTCTACTTTCTAGGGACATGGATATGTTGTTCAATCCACACTATCTGGCAGGTTCCTTGCTGCTTTAAGATGGGCTGGTAGGTCTTCAAGCTGGCTCCTCCCACCCACCTGGGTAGTAAGAACGCTCGGCTCCACCCCATGACGCCAGATCTTCCTTACCACTTGGAAGCTCAGGTTCCCTCCTTAGCGCTCCTCCATTCTGTAGGCCCTGGATCTTAAATCTTCGGATTTTCCCCCAAAACATACCCTTAGACTCACTCTAGTTCGGTCTTCACCTCATTCCCTCACAGCTGCAATGGAAGACAAGTCCATTCCCGGGTTCCTTCGGTGCCCTTGCGGGCAGAAGATGTCTCGCACCAACCCACATGCCATGTGCGTTCACTGTTTCGGGCAAGACCACGATCCACAGGCTTGTGATCTATGTCTGTCCTCCTCTCTATCAGTGCTTGAGGACCGTGCTGCCCGACTACAGCTGGGGCGACCAGAGAAACGGTACCTGCCAGTCACATTGAGGGAGGCCCTTTGGGTGGTGTTTGTGGCGGCGGGCTCTGCGGAACAGCTTAAACAGCTCACGGCTCTCGAGGAGGAGGTGGCCCAGGCCACGGTGAGTTCCTCCTCGGCTTCAGCCTTCATCTCACTCCAACTGGGCTCTTCCTACATGGCTTCCTTTTGGGAGCTCTGCCAGTCCCTCTTGACTAAAGGAGAGGGTCCTTCTGGGTCCCATACCTCTCAGTCCAAAAAGAAGGATCCAGAGAAAGGTAAGGCCCAGCGTCGACGTTCTTGGGAGCGGGAGAGATCTCATTCCCCGGATCGTCGCCTGTCGAGGTTGCGGCCCAGGCCACTGGTTTCATAGAGTCCCCGTCAGACCAGTCAGCCGAGACTCCTGTCGACGAGGCCGAGATTTTTCTCAAGCCCACTAACAGGTTATCGACTAAGGAGGCAGACAACTCTCTTTCTCAGACACCGGTGCTCCCGGTGCCCTCCGAGGACTTGCCTCAGCCTGCTGAGCTGACGTCCCCTGTCAAAGATCCTGAACCAGTGGGGCAGCGGGTTTCTCCCGCTCCTTCCTTGGCCCATGTCTGACGGTCGAGGTCCTCCTCCACTTCAGGGAGGTCCCACCGATGTCGGCGGTCCTGGTCCCGATACCACTGTAAGCGGCGGCACCGCTCATCCTCCTCGGCAGAGGAGAGGCTTTGGTGCAAGTTACGTAGCGCTAGGAGGATCTCATGTGGCAGCAACTTCTTTTGGCCGGCAGCCGGCACCGCTTCCACGCCAGCAGTTAAGGGTTGCCACCCAAATGGTCGGGTTGCCTCCTTCCCCCGGTTCCTCGGTCGAGGATCCGGTTTCGGCGCCAACTGCTTGGCCAAAACCGGCTGCTCCGCCCATTGTAGAGGAACCGCTGCCTCCTCAGCCGAAGATTGGTGCGCCGGCCAAGGATTCCCGGTTGGCTCAGGGTTTGCCCCATCATTTGTCACCCCCGATTGCCCTCGGCGTATGGAGAGTGGTTCAGGCGGTCAGCAGCTGTACGCTGACTCTTCGGAGTCCAAGGACTCCTCGTTGTATTCCCATCCAGTTGACCTGGAATCCTCAGGGGGTATGTCTGTGGATGAGAGCCCCACCTTGTTCCTGGATATTCTTCGACTCATCTCAGAGTCCACCGGGATGTCACTCAAACCTGTGCAAAAGCGGGCCAGATAACCCCTTACAGAGATTCTGGACAAGGGGGATTCCCCCACAGAGGCCTTCCCTGTGGCCGAGGCCATTGTGGGTCCAGCTCTTGAGCTCTGGCAGCGCCTGGCCTCCTGCTCTGTGCCTTCAGCCAGGATGACCCGCTAGTATGCGGTGCCTACTGGCTCCCTCTCCAGCTTCTCAAAGTACCCCTCTGCCGAGGGGTTGGTGGCCAATTCTGTTTTCAGGTGCTTAGGCAACACCAGGGATGTGGACAAGCCCCCAGATAAGGAGTCCTAAAAACTGGACTATTCTGGTAGGAAGGTGTACGCTGCCACCTCTTTGGGCCTTCGTCCGGCTTGCTCAGCCGTTCTGATGGCACATTTCTTTCACGCCCTGTTGGGCTCCGTGGATGAGGTGCTCCCTCATCTCCCGGCCGACCTCCAGACCACGGTCAGGCAGATTCAGGACCAGGGAAGGGCGGTGGCTAAGCAGCAGCTCCAGACAGCTCTGGACATTGGAGACTTCTGTGCCCAGTCAGTTGCGGCCGCAGTGGCCATGCGTCGCAGGGCTTGGTTGCAGATTTTGACCTTTTTCGGCAGACGCCCAACACAAGCTAGCAGATGTGCCCTTTCTGGGCACTGACCTGTTCGGGCCTGGGGTGGAGGGTCACCTCCAGCACATTGAGAAGTCCAGTGCCACCTTAGACTCGTTTGCATCTGCTCAGAGGGACAAAGGTTGCCATCAGCAGCATAAGCCCTTTCGTCCCTCCACTCCTGCTGCAAGACCCACCCAGCAGCAGGGCCAGTAGGCTCATGCTTGGAGCCCTAAAGCCAAGTCCATGGCTTCCTCGATCAGGTGGCCCCTCTGCCGGTTCATCATCCTCCAAGCCTGCCCAGTAACTGGTTGAAGGGTGCCGCCCCCAACCCCGTTTTGCCACCCATGGGGGACTGGCTCAGCCACTTCCTTTCCGCCTGGTCCGCTATCACCACGGACCGCTGGGTGCAAAAGGTGGTCGGCAGGGGCTTACCTCTGGAATTCGAGCAGGTTCCTACCTTTCGATCCCGCGCCCCACAGGGGGGCCACCGGATCTGTAGCCTCCCTGTCCTGCTTCTCCGCAAGGGGGTAGTCAGCAAGGTGGCAGATTGTCCTCCATACCCAGGGTTTGTTTCCAGGTACTTTCTGGTTCCAAAACAGACAGGGGGCTGGCGCCCCATTCTCGATCTGCACGATTTGAACAAGTTCTTAAGGCCACGCACCTTCCGGATGGTGACTCAGGCTCAGATCATACCACCCCCTGGAGCAGGGTGTGTGGTTCTGCTCCCTGGACCTTCTGGATGCATTCTTTCATGTCCCAATCCATCCGTCTCTTCAGTGATTCCTCTGCTTCTGGGCAGAGGGAATCCTCTATGAGTTCTGGGCCATGCCCTTCAGCCTTTCATCAGCTCCCAGGGTCTTCATCAAATGCATGGCAGTGGTGGCAGCATTCCTGCTGCATCAAGGGGTCCGGGTCTACCCTTACCCGGACGATTGACTGATAGCAGCCCCCTTCAGATTAGAGGCAGAGCAGTCCAGAGACCTGGCCCTCCGAGTTTGCTCTCGACTCTGCCTCCTCATCAGCGAGGCCAAGTCGGAACTCGTGCCGTTGCAGGTGACTCAGTTCATCGGGACGGAGCTCAACTCTCTCCGAGCCAGAACCCGGCGGACAGGGCCAAGGTCCTTTTCTCCTTTGCCTGATCATTTCAGGTTGGGCAATTGCGCCCTGCCCGGGACTTCCTGCACCAGTGTGGTCCATTAGACCCGCTGGCATTTACGCCCCCTGCAGTGGGGCTGGCCTGCCAGTGGGCTCAGCACTCTGACCAGCCAGTCTCCGTGACCCAGGAGATGTGGGACAACCTGCAGTGGTGGCCTGTGCCAGCTCATCTGCAGGAGGGTATCCCGTTTGTCCGCCCCGAGCCAATGGTCATTTTGATGACTGACGCCTCTCTGATGGGTTGGGGTGCCCATCTGGAGGGAGCACAAAGCCCACGGACTCTGGTCCCCTCAGGAGTCCCAGTGCCACATCAACCTGCTGGAGCTCCGAGCGGTCCGGCTAGCCCTGTCCACCTTCGCTCCATTCATTCGGGGACAAGTGGTCCAGGTCCAGGCAGACAACACCTCGACCATGTACCTTCTCAATCGACAGGGCGGGACGCACTCTTTGCCTCTGTGCAAGGAGGCTCTTTGCATTTGGTCTCTCGCGCTCAACATGGAAGCGGATCTCCTAGCCATTCATGTGGCAGGAGCCTCGAACAGTCTAGCCGATGCCCTCAGCCGGATAGGTGATGCATCACACGAGTGGTCTCTCCGGCCGGAGGTAGTACAAAACCTGTTCTGCCACTGGGTACTCCTCAGGTGGACCTGTTCGCCTCCAGGGAGAATGCAGAGCTGAAGTTGTATTACACCCACCCCCCTCAGCAGGGCTCGCTGCAGGGGGATGCCTTCTCAAGGCCGTGGACCCCAGGCCTCTTTTACGCCTTCCCTCCATTTCCCTTGATCTACAAGGTGCTTCTCAAGGTGAGAGGGGACAAAGGTGCAGGTGATCCTGGTAGACCCGGACTGGCCTCACCAGTTCTGGTATCCAGATCGCCTCAGCCTTAGCTCCAGGCTCCCGAGGTGGCTTCCAGCCCACCCGGACCTGCTCTCCATCAACAAAGGGAAGGTACTCCATCCGGACCTTCAATCCCTGCACTTGATGGGCTGGTTCCTGAGCGGCTAGTGCTCCAGGCCTTGGGTCTTTCCGATGAGGTCCTCAACGTCATTGAGGCATCCTGTAAGGAGTCGACCAGAAAATGTTATGCATTTAAATGGAAGAGATTCTCCATTTGGTGTCAGGGCAAGGGGTTGGACCCCTCGTGCTGCCCGTTGGCTAGCATTTTTACTACCTGTGGTCCCTTTTTCAGCAAGGGCTTCAGTCGACGACCCTTAAGGTGCACCTGGCAGCCATCTCTGTTTAACAAGTAGTCGGTGGCACAGGAGAAGGTGGTCTGGCACTTTTTCCAGGGCCTAGATCACATATCCTCTCCGGTGCGTGAACCTCCACCTCTGTGGATTTATTGCTGGTATTGGCCAAGCTCATGGGTAAGCCATTCAAACCAATACACAGGTGTGACATCTCCCACCTGTTGTGGAAGACCGTCTTCTTGGAGGCCATCACATCAGCCAGAAGTATTGGGGAGCACTAGGCGCTTTCCATTGAATTTCCCTACCTGGTCTTCCACTGGGACCAGGTTGTCCTGCGCCCCCACCCGAAATTTCTTCCGAACGAGGTGTCAGAGTTTCACATGAATCAGGTGCTGACTCTGCCGGTGTTCTATGCGAATCACACCTCGCCGAGTACAGGCTCCATACTTTGGACCTGAGAAGAGCGCTCACCTACTATAAAGAGCGTACAGCAGAAGTTCGGGGAGAGGTTCGCCAGCTGTTTGTCACCTACGCTGAAGCCGCACCTGGCAAACCTGCATCCAGGCGGACATTTGGCAGGTGGATCACTTCCTGCATTGATCTCTGCTATAGGTTGGCGAGCAAGGAGCCTCCCATAGGGATAAGAGCTCATTCCACCCGCCATACCGCTGCATCGGTGGCTGCTTCTAGGGACGTCCCTATCCAGGAAATCTGCAGGGCTGCTACCTGGAAGTCAGCACACACCTTCATTTCCTATTACCACATCGACCTCGAGTTACACCAGGATGCTGGTTTTGGGAGCTCAGTTCTCCAGTTTCTGTTTCGTAAGTAGGGGCTCTGCGCCTTGCCTTCCTCCTTCCGGAGAACTGCTAGGAGTCTGCCAGACAGTGTGGATTGAACAACATATCCACATCCCTAGAAATACAGGTTACTCACCTGTAACAGGAGTTCTAGGAGTGGTATATGTTGTTCATCCACATGGACCCACCCGACTTTCCCGGCTTCGACGCACAACCTGGCTTCCAGCAGGCTAGATCTGGCATCATTGTGGCAGAGCTGAGGGTTTTACCACCCGGGTGGGTGGGAGGAGCCAGCTTGAAGACCTACCAGCCCTATCTTACAGCGGATACTTACCTGCCCGACAGTGTGGCTGAACAACATATACCACTCCTATAACTCATGTTACAGGTGAGTAACATGTATGTCCTTCACTTCCGCTTTCAAGGCAACCATTACCACTTCCGCGCCCTGCTTTTCAGTCTGTCCTTGGCTCCCCATGTCTTTACAAAGTGCCTAGCAGTAGTGGCTGCAGCCTTCAGGAGGAAAGGCCACTATGCCTTTCCTTTCCTAGATGATTGGCTCCTAGCAGCTCTGTCCAGAGACCAGCTGCTAAGCACCATGACACCTTTACTTTGTTTCGAGACCTAGGGATCACTCTCAACCTCCCGAAATCCTCTTCGTGGCCCAGCCAAAGGCTGCAATACATCGGGGCAGTTCTGGACACCACCGAAGGCAAAGCCTTCCTGCCACCGGACAGGGCAGAACAACTTCAGGATCAGAGTTGCTTGGTTTCTTTATTGTGCCAAATTCCTGACAGGGTTTTCCTGAGGCTGCTGGTACACGTGGCAGTGACCATTGCGACTGTCCCTCTTGTGCACGTCAACATGAGGGTTCACTAACAGACCCTTTAAGTCGAATGGGACCAATGCACAGATGAATTGGAGCAGCTGATGACAGTATCCACTCCACTGCGCAGAACTCCATCGTGGTGGTTGAACCCCTTCAATCTTTCCATTGGGGTCCACTTTCGACAGAAGTTTCCTCATCAGATTCTGACTACGGACGTGTCTGGCCAGGGCTGGGGTGCCCAGTTGGTGGACCACCAGACCCAGGGAACCTGTTCCTCCCAAGAGCAACATCTCCATATCAACGTTTTAGAGATGTGAGCGATACTCTATGCCCTACAGGCATTCCAGACGCATCTGCTCCTGGGCCCTCTTCTAATTCAGATTGACAGCATGTCCATGGTCTTCTACATAAACAAATGGGGGGAGGACTCGCTTTTACCCCTCTGCAGGGAGGCCATGAGAGTATGGTATTGGTCCATCGAGCATCATCTGGAACTCACTGCCTTGTTGTCCCAGACGTACAAAACACCTTGACCGACAGTTTAAGCCAGTTTCGGTCCAAGGCACACAAATGGGAACTTCTCTAATCTGTGGCCGAAGAGCTGTTCACAGGTGGAGTTGGCCTGGGTTGGACCTCTTTGCGTCTCCACTCAACGCAGAACTGCCCAGTTTTTGCTCGCTAGATCCAGGGCCTGGTGTTTTCTGGTGAGACATGTCCCTTCTGTTAGACAGGGATGTCTCGTTATGGCCTCCCTCCCTTTCTATTACTGCAGAGGGTCCTCTTCACATTGCAGTCAGAGGAAGTAGGAATGATCCTAATTGCTCCCTATTGGCCACATCAGATTTGGTTCCCACTACTTCAGCAGTTGGCAGTGGAACCCCCAATCTCCCTGCCCCTGAGCTCAGGCTTGCTCTCCCACGAGCAGGGCACCTTGGTCCATCCAAACCTCAAGTCACTGCATCTGCATGCATGGCTCCTACAGACCAAGTGGTTGCTTGGTTTGGGTTTTCCCCCAGAGTGACAGATGTTTTGTTGGCCACCAGGAAGCCTTCCACCAGGGCCACTTATGCAGTGAAGTGGAAGTGGTTTTGCATTTGGTCCTCCGCTTGCCACCTTGATCCCTTCACCTGTCCAATGAATTCCGTCTTGGAGTACCTCCTTTCTCTGTCAGACTCAGGGCTGAGCTACTCCTCCATTAAGTTGCATTTATCGGTCATCTCTGCATATCGTGCACCTGTAGAGGGCAAAACTCTTACCCAGCTGGATATTTCCCACACTTTCTTCCGGGGCATTCTTCACCTCAGACCTCCCATCAGGGACCCTGTACCCCCTTGGGACCTTTTATTTATTAAAAAAACTCACATTGCCTCCCTTCAAACCGGCTGCGAGTTGCAAGCTACGCTTTCTGTCATGGAAGGCGTTATTTTTAGTTGCTATTACTTCAGCTCAAAGGATTTTTGAGCTTCAGGCTCTGATGTGTAAAGAGCCTTATTTAGTTTTCTACAAGGACAGGGTAACCTTGCAGACAAATTCTAGGTTTTTGCGTAAAGTGGTTTCTGAATTTATGAATCTGGACATCCAACTACCAGCTTACTACCCAGAGTATTCTAACTTAGGGGTGGCTCTTCTTCATATTCTGGATGTTCACCGGGTGTTTCGTTACTACTTAGATTGCACCCACTGTCTCCGGATGTCTGACTAGTTGTTTGTTTCTTTGCCCCAAGGACTGAAGAGGCTCCTGTTTCTAGGAAAACTTTGTTTAAATGGTTGGTTAACTGTATTGTTTTTTGTGACTGGGACTGGTCAAAGGCCATTCTACCAGTGATTTGGCTGCATCCTTTGCCTCCATGAAAAATGTTTCAGTGGCACAGCTGCTACATGGAGTTCTGTCCACACCTTTATTCGGCACTACAGTTTGGACATTGCCTTGAGTCGTAGGATAGGCTGTGGTTTCACTGTCCTACAGGGCTTGCTCTCATGAGCATTTAACAGACTCTAACCTCCTCCCCATTGGCAGGGGTTTGTCCTTTTACTGCTTGGGACTCTGTCCTTATGGTGTAGCCTGCTACAAGAGCTCCCCCTCAAAGTTAGATAGTACAGTTACGTAAGAACTTAACGTAACTGTAAATCTGCAAGAATAGCTCTTGTAGCAGGTGCTGCTTTCCATCCCACCTTTCCCCGGTAACTGTTTCTCCATCAGCTATTTCTTTTTCCTTGTTTCTGAGGAACCTCCTTGGCTCTCCGTTTCTGGGTTTTGCTGGGGTCTCTGGTGGGAGAACTGAGGTTGAGCTGAGAGACCGCCCCTTTTATACCATTGGCAGATGTCGAGGCGGGCTGACATCAGGGAGCGGTCCCCCACTGTAGACTGCTTGCTAGAAGTTTTCCGTGGGATCCTGGTGCCTGCCGGCTTTAGTCCTTATGCTGTAGCCTGCTGCAAGAGCTCCTCTCAAAGATCTGTTACAGTAAGTTCTTACATAACTGTACTTTATCATTGGATTAACACTGTGCGTTCATCGTTGCTTTAGAGCCTTGGCATAGAAAGATTGACAAGGCCCAGAGCAGGCCTTTCTCCCTGGCACCTGTGATACACTGAGGCGGTGCCTCTTCTCCATGGATGTCTTCCTCAGCAAATTTTCTCTCCACTTTCCATCTGCTGCTGGGTGTGCCTTATACCAACGATTCTTGGAGATGCTCCAGGCACTTGGTGTACTTGCTTTTAGAAGCTACAAACTGGCAGCCCTGCCATTGAGACTCCTTGGTGTTCCCCCATATTGACACTGTTGCTGTTCCCGCATGGCCTAGAGCCCCTGTGAGGAGGCATCCAGGGCAGTGTGGACTGCCCCCTCTTCAACCCAGCCATCCCCAGGAACCTCCTACATGTTATTGCGCACCTACAGGGGTGTGGGTGATGTACCGCACGCCTCCTCGGTGCCAGAAATATTGCAGATTCTGACACCTCACACATGACTGATCTTCAGAGAAAGATTCCACTCAGACAGATGCTGCTGGAAAAAAGGCTTATTCTCGGCACATGGCCTAATGTGCATTTCTGCAAATTCTCACAATTGTTTCAAGCACCTAATGTTTTTTCACTTAATTGTTTAATTTTAATCTGACTTTTTATTTGCACTACTCTCCTTCCGTTTTCCCTGGGTCGCACCTGGAAGTGAGCTTTGGCTCAGTGTACCTTTCCCAGTTACCACAATCTTAAATAACTATGGTGACCTATAACTGTTGTCTGTGGTTGCAGCTGAGCACACTCTTAGCTGCAGTGCTGCAGAGCGAGACAGGCAGACCATTGACCTTTCTGACTGGGGTCTGGAGGTAGACCAGCACCAGTCGAGGGCATCTTACAGTGTCAGTCAGGTGGCCTTAAGGTTGGTAGGAACCACAGTCTGCATCAGGTCGACAGCATGGCTTCACCACCCCCAACTGGCACCTTTGACGTGGCATCAGCTGCTTAACTCACAGTTCCAGGGATCTCATTTCTTCTGCCCTAGAGTCAGGTGGAAATTATTGGAGAATCCTCCTGCTCCTGTGCCACAGGAGCTCCTGCCTAGCCCTGACCAGTCTTGGATCTCACCAAACTTGTAAGAAGCCACTGCCTTCAAGTGTTCTCCCCTTCACAGAAGTCTGAGGTATCTTTTTTGTTTCAGGGTGAGCCAGCTTCTTCCTCAAGAAGAAGCGAAAGCTTGGCACTCTGACCCATAAGCGTGAATCAGTGGTGAAGATTAATTCTTGGAAGATATAGCTTAGTACTGTGACCCATAAGTGTGAATCAGTGGTGAACATTGATTCTTGGAAGATATAAAAGTTACATACTTACCATAACTGATCTTCTAGAATACCTTCACCTTAGATTACCACACCCACCCACCATCCCCTGCTGTAACAGAGCCAGGGGCTCTGGGCAGCTCACATTTTGCTGACGGGCACCATCTAGTGCCACATGTCTCTTCCCAGTTGAACTCCCTGTGGGGTAGTTGTAAAAAAATCAGGGAGGGGCGTCATGGGACCCATTGCTGGGTTCCCACCCTCACAATAAAACCTAGAGAAACTGGGATGAGGGTCCCTTTTTTCAGGGCTTTTATACCAACCCAAAAAGAGGGAATATATTCCCCTTTCTTTTCTTGTTCAAGCCCCAGGAAATCTTACTGTATTCTGACAAATACAGTGTGGTTTGACCACAGGACTGCCCAGAGCTGAAATGGTTAATAGAACCTATGCAAATAGTGGAATGTTAGGCTCTAGCTTAGTTTTCAAACCACTGTGTCTGGTTGCATTTCCTGCAGCCATCAGATTCTTTACTCCGCTTGCCTCAGTAAGACGCCTCCAGAGAGCTCCCCTTCACTTACTTGAAAAGTTTTTATTTCATCGGTTTTCGAAAGTATTGTTTACTTCTTTTGTATTTTTAAGCACTGTCCTTGGTACACAGGTAGACAGTCTAGATTTAGTGTTCGTCGGGTAAGTTCTCTGTTCCTTTTCGGTTCCTCGCAACTGGGAGGGAACCGACATCTGTTACTTTTTCTGAAGTGAACGTTAGTAGAATTTGTTTATTTCTACTTCTCTGGTAGGTCGGTTGAATTTAGATATTGGTTAACCGGGATAACTCTCAGATCTTACTTCGAGAGGGTTCCTTCAGTAGGTCATTACATAAAGGACTGGCACCACCTGGCGTCAGGCCACACGGCAGACTTTTCTAGCAATCCCTGATGAGGGACTGCCCACCCGACATCACATGACCGACGTCATTATGGCCGTATATAGTGGGTGGTCCCCACGCCCTCCCTCAAGTTCTTTCCCACCGTCGCCTCATGTCAGTCACATTGTAGACTTCCATACAGCGATCGTCGTGTTAGTTCCTGTGTTGGATTACTTTTTTCTTTGCTAAATCCTTCCTTACAATTCTGCTTTTACTTGATGTCTTCACCCAAGAAGAAGTGCTCATCCTGTGTCACACAGATCGCTCATAAGGACGGTCATCTGAAGTGCGTGATT
Organism: Neoceratodus forsteri; assembly: GCA_016271365.2. Lineage (NCBI taxonomy): Eukaryota > Metazoa > Chordata > Ceratodontiformes > Ceratodontidae > Neoceratodus > Neoceratodus forsteri. Next base: position 299,567,783 of record CM057450.1, on the reverse strand, counting down.
TGTTTGAGCCCAGACCACCCTGTCTCATCCTGCTCGGAGTGCCGAACATTTAATCAGATCACCAAAAAGCAGAGACCGCAGGCTTTGGAGGCCCACTTTCTAAAAGTCCACTTAGCTTCATTAGAGAAGCAAGTGGACCACATTAGAGAGTCCTCTTCCGAGAAATCTTCTCCCTCCAAGAAGCACCACAAGGAGAAATCTCGAGAGCGGGAGCGCTCCACGGACCAACCTGAGGCCTCGCGGCCCTCGACGAGCAAGACCACCTCTCAGCCGCCGCCTAAGAATACCCCGGACGGTAAGTCTGGAAAATCTTTGTCGGGTCAGTCGACTATCAGCTCCTCCTTTACGGTTGAAAGTTAACCAAAAAAAAAAAAGTGAAATTTTCTTGGCTTGTTTTTTCAGCTTTGCACCGAGTGTGGGGAACCATTCGCTAAGGCTGACCCCCATTTAATTTGTGTCTTCTGCCCAGGGTTTGACCACCTGACGGCAGATTGTGAAATCTGTAAAAACTTTCCGCAGTCCACGCTTAAGAGGCGACTTAAAAGGCTGCAGGAAAAAATGTCTGAGATGGCTGCTGACCCGGCCTTTGATAAACCAACTCCTCCTCAAAAGGAACTGGAGGAACAGCCCTTTGACAGGGGCGATAGTTCCTTGGGAAAGAAACGCGCCGCAGATACAGCAGCTGAACCGGCTACCACAAGTAAAAGGAAAAAGAAAGAAAAACATACAGCACAGGAACCACAACCGAGAAAAAAGTACAGTTGCGCAAGAACTTACCGTAACAGTAGATCTTCAAGAAGAGCTTTTGGCAGCAGGTAACACCGTTAGGACTATGCCTCCAGGCACTAGGACCCCACGGAAAAAATTCTATCTAGCAGTCTAAGGTAAGGACGCCTTCCCTAATCGGCCCCGCCCCGGCGTCACCATAGTATAAAGGCGGTCCGGTAACACCACCTCAATTTCGCCCGCCAGAGACCCAGCTAGCATAAAGATGGGGAACCAAGCAGGTTCTCACATTCCCCCAGAGGAAAAAATACAGTTACATAACCCTGAGGGTAGGAGGGAAGGAAAGCATGCCTGCTGCAAGAGCTCTTCTCAAAGATCTACTGTTACGGTACGTTCTCACGTAACTACTATCTCACTTCAAGATAGAGCTGTTGCAGCAGGTAACACCATTAGACCGAGTCCCAAGCAATGCAAGCATAGAATCCAGGCAGAAGGGCGGTGGCTATGAAAATTAGAAAACCGCTGGTACTTCTAAGAGAGTAGTCCCTGGAGTACGGCGAGGCCAAAGCTTGCTCTCCTCCATGAAGCAGTCTCCAGGCTGTAGTGCTTAATGAAAGTGTGGACTGAACTCCCAAGTGGCAGCTACACAAAGATCCACTGCTGAGACCTTCCTTAGGGATGCAAAGGAAGTGGCGACACCCCTAGTGGAGTGACATTTAACCAGTCCCGGTAAAGGTTTGTCGTACTTCTGGTAACAGAAAACTATGCAACTGACCAACCATTTGGCCAACGTCTGCTTAGTCACTGGTGCCCCCAACATTCGTTGGGCAAAAGAGACAAACAACTGCTCTGTCTGTCTAAGAGACTGAATGCAATGTATGTAGAAACAAAGAATTCCGTGATCAGAGTATGCAACTGGAAGTTAAATGTCCTGATTGAGTGAACTCTGACACTATCTTCGGGAGAAACTTAGGATTGGTGCGCAGGGATACCCTATCCCTGTGAGCAATCAAATAAAGCTCTTTACACATCAGAGCCTGAAGCTCGGAAATCCTCTGAGCAGAAGTAACTGCAACCAAAAGCAACGCTTTCCATGAATGGAAGCGTAGCTTGCAACTTCCGGCTGGCTCAGCGGGAGGCAACGTAAGTTTTTCTAACATAAATAAAAGGTTCCAAGGGGGGATGGGATCCCACCAGGGAGGTTTGGTATGCATAATGCTGCGCTAAAAGGTCTTGGACAAGTCTAATTGCGCCAGGGTCCTGCCTTTCATAGGTACATGGTAAGTTGACAGTGCAGAAAAGGTGTACCCTTATGGACAAATAACTGAGACCCTTGTCAGATAAGGAAAGGAGGAACTCCAGTACCGAATTCACTGGTCAGGGAAAGGGATCCAGGGAACAGGAAGATGCCCACAGGCAGAAACGTTTCCATTTCATGGCATATGTGGCCCTAGTTGAGGGGATCCTCGCGGCCACCAGGACCTCCACTACCCTTGAAGATGCCCCATATCTGTCTCTTCAGTCTGCAGAAGCCATGCTTGCAGATGCAGTGACTGAAGATTCAGATGTACTAGAGTTCCCTGTTCCTGGGAGAGCAAGCGAGGAGACAGCAAGGGAATCAGAGATTCCGATGCCAGTTGTTGGAGCAGCAGGTACCAGATCTGTCGAGGCCAGAATGGCGCAATGAGAATCATGGCTGCCCGTTCTGCTTGTAGTTTGAGTAACACTCTCTGTATCAGTGGGAAGGCATTCAGAAACCTCCCTGCCCAAGAGAGGGACAACGCGTCTCGCCAGAAAACACCAGGCCCTGAATCTAGAGAGCAGAAATCGGGCAGTTTGGTGTTGTGTGGGGACGCAAACTGGTCCAGTTCAGGAAGGCCCCACCTTTCATATAGGTCTGCTATGTCCTGTAGTAGCTGCCATTTGTCAGCCTGAGACAGAGAGTGGCTGAGGCTGTCGGCTAGGGTGTTTTGAACCCCCTGGAACGTGAACTGTTGTGAGTTCCTGGTTGTGCTCCACTGCCCAGTATCAGACTCTCATGGCCTCCCTGCAGAGGGAGTAAGAGTGTTTGCCCCCTTGCTTGTTGATGTAGAAGACCACTGGCATTTTGTCTGACTGGATCAGTAGGGGCCCTGGCAGGAGAATTGTCTGGAACGCCTGTAAGGCATACAAAACGACTCAACACGTTTATGTGGAGATTGCGTTCCAGAGAGGTCCAAGTCCCTCTTGACTGATGAACTCCGAAATGTGCACCCCACCTTAGTCTCGAGGTATCCGTTGTCAGGATCTGCTGAGGACTGGGGCTTTGGAAGGGAGCCCCAGATTCTAACCAGGAAGGGGTGAGCCACCACTCCAGAGTCTGACACACTGCTTTGGAGACTCTGACTGGCTGTTCAGGGTTGTCCAAGCGCTGGTGCCATTGAACCCTGAGGTTCCGCTGGAGAGCCCTCGTGTGCAGATGAGCTAAGGGAACAGTTACAATGGTGGCTGCCATGTGGCCTAGCAGCTGTTGTACCATCCTGGCTGGAACTTGATTTGTGGAGGCAACTCTCCGAGCCAGTGCCCCTTAGTCGATCTGCCCTGTATGAGGGAAGGAAGGCCCTCGCTTGGACAGTGTCCAAGGCTGCTCCTATGTATTGTAACCTCTGGGTAGGTCGGGGGGATGACTTGGGAAAGTTCAAGGTAGTCCCCAGACCCTGGAACTTGAGAAAGGTGTCTTCCAGAGAGCGACACAGCTGATCTTTTGAGAGAGCTGTTAGCAGCCAGTCATCGATGTAGGTGTAGACATAATGCCCCTGCCTCCTGAGAGCTGCTGACACCACTGCCAGGCACTTGGTGAACACCCTGGGTGCCGAAGAAAGGCCATATGGCAGTGCTCTGAACTGGTAGTGCTCTCCTTGGAAGGTAAAGTGGAGGTAATTTCTGTGGGATGGCTGGATCTTTATGTGCATGTAGGCATCCTGCATGTCCAGGGAGCAGAGCAAGTCCCCTTGTCGAAGCATAGGTAGCAGTCCGGGTAGTGTCACCATCCTGAACCTTTTGTATTCGATGAAAGTGTTCAGTTGACTGAGGTCCAGGATGGGATGAAGGTCTCCTGTCATTTTCGGGACAAGGAAGAAATGAGAGTAATATCCCTTTCCTCTTTGAGACAGTGGCACTACTTGGATTGCTCTCTTGCCCAGGAGGGCTTGGATTTCTGCCCTGATAAGGCCTACATGGGATGGGGAGCAATGGTAGGGCACAGGTGGGTTGTCTGAGGTACTTGAGTGAATTCCAGGGCATAACCCCGCTCAACTATCTGGAGCACTCACTGATCCGTGGTGATATTAAACAAACAGTTGAGGTAGAGGGAGAATCTTCCACCTACTAGCTCCGCCCGGGGGGGGCCGACAGGAAGTCATGCCCAGATTGTTGGACAGGGCAAGGTAGCTCGGCATTCTTAGCGCTCTTGGGTCCCTGAGCCCCTGCGGACAGGGGGACACCCTTTCTCTTGTAACCCCTCTGCGTTGCTGTCTCCTTCCTTGCCGACCCTGCTGCTTATGAAAGGAGCGGCATCTGGACGGGTTGGTCTCGGATCTGTACATTTTGTGTACCTCCAAGACTGCCCCCCAGGTCCTGCAGACCAGTTATCAACTTTTTGGCCTCCGACCAAAAAGGACTGGGTCCCTGAAAGGATATCCAGGATGGTGTCTTGAAGGTCCTGGCAGAATCCTGAGACTCTGAGCCAGATGTAATGCGTTAGACATATGCCGGTGGCTGCAGCCCTGGTGGCAGTGTCTGCTGAGTCGTATGAGCACATTAGGATGTGCTTGCCGACATCCACACCGGATTGGAGAACTGCCAGCAATTCTGACTTGTTGCCAGAGTCTGGATGAGTCTTGGCCAGGTCCATGGCCTTGTTCCACAGCGTTTTTTTTTATACATCACTATGTGTGCCAAAAAATTCAGTGACCTGACTGGACGCCTTATCTGGTGGCTGGGAGCTCATATGCTTCAGTTGTTGGGCTCTCCTATGGGCAGCGGTGAGGATCATAGAGTCCGCCTTAGGCTGCTCGCTCAAGTGTTCTCCTCTTTTGTCCGATATGATCCATCAGCCTTTTTTGGGAATGCTGAGGTTGTGGAGAGGTGCTTCCAGGCAATTTTTGTGACAACCTGGAAGGGTTCCACTAAGGGTAGTGTGACCAGAGGTTTGGGGTCATTGGCCCCTTAAAACTTTGCTAAACGGCACCTCTCAGGGTCCAACTCCTCTGTCTCCCATTGGTTCAAGAACTGGATATGCCTCATTATATCCAGGAAGGAGGGGTCGTCTGGAGGGGATCTCGGGGAGTCCGTCCTATGGTCTGGTGATGGCAGGGACATGTCATCTTCTGAGGAGTCGTAGTAGGAGGAGGAGCCTCCTGATGATCGTCCTGAAGATGTATAGGGCTGTCCCCTTGAGTCTGATCTGGATGACAGGTGGCGATTATGCCACCGACACACAGGTGACCCATGTTCCTTATCGCCTGATGTCGGATGTCTGGCATCAGGGGTGGTGGGGGTGGTCGCTGGGAGGAAGGCTGTCTAGGCGGGGCCAGGATCCTCGTGGGTTTGGGGGCCAGCTCCAGTGGCCTAGGCAAGGTATGCCCCACGTACAGCGACATACCTACCTGTCGACAAAATCGACACTTTGCCAACAGGTCGCTGTGTTGGTGTGCCCAACACAGGGGCACACTGTCTCCAAGTCCTGCACGTCCACCCCAAATCATCTCCAACTGGAATTGATAATCTAAGGCCCCAGTTTAAAAAAAAAACAGACCGAGCTTTGGGAATTGTATGTTAACACTGACTTGCGGTCAACATAATTCTATTGGCGGATGCCGGTTGACAAAAGTGTTGTCGAACTGGCATCGATGAGCCCCTAGGCAACAGATCCCCTTTTATGGTGTTCCAGCTAGTAAACAAGACCCCCAACCTCTGCCAAAGGGATGACAGGGCCTGGCTGGGGTGCTTGTGTCGGGTTAAGGGCCCCTGGCATTGGCCCTTGCGGTACACTGTCCCCTGGCATCAGGTCCAACAGTACTTTCTTATTGGGTGTAGGCCCTTGTGGGACCGTGTCCTCAGGCGTTGGGATGTCAGATCGTCAGACTTCTGAGGAGGAGGTGAAGGTGGAAGGGGTGGTGCCTAGTCTCAGTTATCCCCAGAGTCGAGCGTCAGGTCCCTTGACGTCTGGTCTTGAGTCAGGTTCTCAACAGGGCCCTGTGGAGCAGATGACAGCTTAGAGGACGGCGTCTGGTCTGACTCCACAGTGGAGTCTGAGGGCTTTGAGACCTGACATCGGTCCGAAGCCTCGGCCGACAACCTCCTGGAAGGCGGGTGATGCTTCTTCTGGCACTCACTATCCTGGCATCTCCTGGAGTCTTCCGACCTGCCGCCCAACACAGAGTGTGTCTGTCCTGCTGACTGAGACCCTAGCCACTGCTTGAGGGGTCGGTTAGCTAGGGACATGGGGGCTTTAGAAAGCCTAAGCCTGGAAGACTTCAGCCGCATGTACTGAGAAGAGGTGGGGCATCCTCAGTTGTGACCCCAGGAGAGCCAGAAGAGACTTGGTGTGGGGGAGAAGAGTCTGATCTTGTGCCGGAGGTTGAAGACTTGGAAGTCTTGTGAGGGGACGTAGGATGGGATTCTGACCTGGACCTTTCCTTGTCCCGATGATGGTGTTTCCTGTTCGATTTCTTCTACCTGGGGGAGGAGTCCTTCGCCGAGGAGGAAAACAAGCTGTGCCCTGACTAGGTCTTCTGCATGGCAGTCACTTGCTGTTCAAGGAAGTATGCTCTCAAGGTGTTCAGGCAGAGGATCCTGGTCCTCCAGCTGAAGCCTTGGCAGTGTGGGCAGTCTGGCCTGTGGTCAGGGCCTAGGAAAAGCAGGTAGGCCGAATGGACGTCTTTTGCCAGGATCTCCTTGCCGCACGCAGACTTCGATTTCCGCCGCTCTGAAGAGGAAGATGACTTGGAAAACATACATGCTGAACTCGTAATTTGGAAGAAAAATGTTAACTGCGCAAAGAGCAAAAAAATGGCGGTCAACTGGAAGCAGGAGGATCGATAGCGGGAAAAGAACTGAGGTGATGCCGAGGGACGGCCCCCTTTATAGCATGGTTGACGGGGGCCGGGTCGATGGGGGGAGGTCCCCCGCCTTAGACTGCTTGATAGAATTTTTTCCATGAGGTCCTAGTGCCTGGCAGCATAGTCTTAATGGTGTTACTTGCTGCAACAGCTCTATCTCGGAGTGAGATCCTGTGTTCCAACTACTGAGGAGATTGCCAATGCAATCAGGATTATTCAGTCACTGCAACCTGGAACTCCAGTTCTGGTTGAAAAGTGGCTGCAGGGACAGACACCGGTTCAATCTCAGTTCCCTAGAACAGAGTGGTGAATTCTATGATGAAGATGAGGCGGAGGAGGAATACAGAGAGCCCATTGAACCTGACATTTCTCCTGATCCTCACTGTCCTGATTCCCCTGACAAGGGTTCTGAGGATTACCTATCCCACTTTACCTTCATAAAGCAAGTCACTCAAACCTTGGACCTCCCCACTCAGGAGTCCACTGAGGAGGAGGAGGAACAGGACTGTGGAGATGATGGACGTCCCAGTGTCAAAGAGACTACTGTTGCCCATCTGTAAGTCCCTGAAGAAACAGGTCAACAAAATATTGCAGGCACCCACTTCTGTGCCACCAGTGGACAAAAAGCTGGGTAAAAAGTACTGGGTAGCCAAGGGAGGAGCAGAATTCCTTTTTGGGCACCCTAACCATGAGGGGGTGGTACAGGCTGCAGCTTGTGACAAAGCCAAAAGTGCCAAGCCAGAGGTGGCGGGGGCAAGGCCCATTATAGACCATTCTTCCAGTCTCATGCTTTCCCCCAATATCAGCAGCAGAGGGGATCTTTTAGAGGCAGAAGAGGCAGTGGCTGCACTAGCCCCAGCACACAGCCAGCAGCTCAAGCCAAGCAGGTACCCTGAGATGTGTATTTGGGTCGCCTCCCCAACTCTGGTAGGGGGCAGGCTGGCCCACTATCTCCAGGAGTGGCAAACCATCACCACAGACAAGGGGGTCCTGGAGGTAGTGGGCCAGGGTCTTGCTCTCAGCTTCAAGATCATGCCAAAGCTGCAGGCAGGGGTTTTCAGACCTTCTACCCCATCAGAAACAGCTCTGTTGGAAGCGGACGTATCCAACCTTCTGTCACAAAGGGCAGTAGAACCAGTTCCCTTGGCACAAAGGGGAAAAGGCCTATACTGAAGATACTTCCTCAAAACAGAAAATACTGGATCTTAGACATCTAAACAGACATTTGTCAAAACCAAAGTTCAAGGTGGAGACTCTGGCAAACATCCTCCCAACACTAAGGCAGGGAGATTGGTCAGGGTCTCTGGGCCTAAAGGATGCTTATTTCCACATCCCCATCAGGCAATCCCACTGAAAGTATCTCAGATTCAGATTGCCATCAGGCCATTATCAGTTCAGGGCAATGCCCTTGGGACTGATTTCTGCCCCAAGTGTGTTCACAAAGTGCTTGGCTGTGGTCGTAGCATACCTAAGGAGGCTGGGGGTGGCAGGGTTTCCCTACCTCGACGACTTGCTAGTTGTTGGTCAATCGCCTCTTCAGGTCAGGGATGCTCTGACAGTCACACAGGATACTCTGCAATCCTTAGGCTTCCTGGTGAACCTGAAAAAGTCAGTGATAGAACCAGTTCAGCTCCTGGAGTTCATAGGAGCTGAATTGGACACTGTAAAGGGAAGGGCATTCCTTCCACAGGAAGAGTGGACAGCCTGGTGCAGCTAGCCAACTCTTTCAAGCTGCACACCCCAAAGGCCAGCAAGGCATTTTCTATAGTTGCTGGGCCATATAGCAGCATCAGCAGCAACAGCGTTATGGTCCAGGTTCCAAATGAGATACCTTCAGTTTCATCTCGGTGCACACTGGCATCAAAAAAGGGATTTGTTGTCAAAGCTAGTGCCAGTTACAGGAACTCTCCTTCAGGCACTGCAGTGGTGGCAGGAGAGGGACAACGTCAGACAGGGTGTGCCATACTTGCAGCAAAACCCCTCGGTGCTAACCACAGATGCCTCCCTCCTGGGATGGGCAGCACATTGCTCATGGCACATGGCTCAAACAGGAGTTATTGTTACAAATAAATCTGCTGGAACTCAGAGCAGTCCCCCTGGGCATCTAGTCCTTTGCCAAGATGTTACAGGGCCATGTGGAGCAAGTCTGGACAGACAACACAACTACCATGTACTGCATAAAACAGGGAGGCACAAGGTCAACTCGACTGCACAGAGGCCATGAAAATATGGAGTCTGGCATACTCCCTGGAGATCTCCCTCTCCACAGTCCACCTTCCAGGAAAGGACAATGTCCTGGCAGATGACCTCAGCAGAATTGATCAGAACCATCACGAGTGGTCACTCAACAAGCAGGTCCAGCAGGTTGTTTTCAGGAGATGGGGCACTCCAGAAGTGGACCTCTTCGCAGCCCCAGACAACCATCAGCTACCTCAGTTGTGCTGCAGGCCTCCTGTGAGGGGCACAATCCCACTGGAATGCACTGCTGCTGGATTGGACAGGGAAGTTCCTGTATGCCTTCCCTTCCTTTCCATTTTTGATAAGGATACTGAACAAGCTCAGATCTCAGCCAGCAACAATGATCCTCATTGCTCCAGACTGGGCCAGGCGGCCCTGGCATTCCCTAATTCTCTCCCTGTCAGTAGCCAAACCAGTCAGCCTCCCCAGGAGGCACAACCTACTTACATCCTCTCAGGGCAGGATCCTTTACCCCAACCTCCAGTCCATCAGGCTCAAAGCCTGACTGTTGAGGACTTGGAGTATGCCAACTTGCACCTCTCAGGAGGAGTCATGGAGGTCTTCAGGGTCTCTAGAAAGCCTTCCACCAGGAAGACCTACACATCTAAGTGGAAAAAGATTTCCATCTTGTGTCAGAGGAGAGACATAGATCACAGGCAGGTTTGCCAGTCGATCTGGATTATTTGACCTACCTTCACTCTCTCGGCTGAAGACCATCTACTCTTAAGGTGCACCTGGCAGCTGTCTCTGTTTCCTTATCTGCAGGCAGGGGCTTATTCCTGGCTTCGAACCCAGTATTCAGGACATTTTTCAAGGGGCTGTTGCATCTGCATCCCCCACATAGGGACCCTGCACCTGTGTGGGATCTTAATATATGCATCACCCAGCTTATTCAGCCCCTTTTTGAGCCCATGTCTTCAGCAGAACTCAAGTATGTAACCTGGAAAACAGTGTGCCTGGTGGCAGTCATCTCCGCTAGGAGGATTAGTGAACTCCAGGCCCTGTTCATAGAGCCTGACTACATTGCATTCCATAGGGACAAAGTTGTCCTCAGGACTCATAGGAAGTTTCTCCCAAGGTAGTATCTGACTTCCACTTCAGTCAGTCCATTACACTACCTGTCTTTTCAACTGACCCTTCCACTTCAGGGGAATGTAGACTGCATAGCCTGGATGTTAAAAGAGCTATCAGCTACTACCTGGACCACACAAAAGGCCACAGGCAGGACAATACCCAGCTTTTCCTGACCTATGGAGAAGTGGGGAAAAGTAAACCAGATACAGAAAGGTCGATTGCATGTTGGATTGTTGCCGGCATTCATTTTTGCTACAGCAAGTTGGGCAAACAGCCCCCTGTGGATCTAAGGACCCACGCTACAGGGGAACAGCTGCCTCCATAGCAGCTTGCTAGAGACATTCCTCTGTTGGAATTCTGTAAAGCAGCTACCTGGAAAACTGTCCATACATTTACCAAGCACTACTGCTTGGATACCCAGGCTAGACGTGATGCTAGGTTTGGCACAACAGTACTGCAGATCTTGTTCCCTAAATATGTTCTCTGCCCACCTCCAACGGTACTGCTTGGGTAGTCTGCATTTGTCAGAATACAGTAAGATTTCCTGGGGCTTGAAAAAATTACTTACCATAGTAAACTTGTTTCTTCCAAGGGAATCTTACTGTAGTCTGAGCTCCCACCCTACCTCCCCTACTAGAACCTAATGGGCACTACATTCCAGTTGTTCACACCCTACTGTAAACCTGTTGGTATGATTGATTATTTTATTGGGTATCTGTGACTTGAGTCTTAAGGATGCCCCTGTTGTTTAAAGAAGGGTCTGGTCTTTAGGGGGGGAATTGATTTTGTATTAGGACAGTTTAGTTAGTTATGTTATTTGTGCATGCTTCGTAACATTCTGATGGTTGCAGGAAGTCCAGCCAGGGACAGTGGTTTGAAAACCGAGCTCGGGCCTAACATTCCACAATTTGCATAGGTTCTATTAACTGTTTCGGCTACGGGGCAATCCTATGGTGAGAACACACTGCATTTGTCAGAATACAGTAAGATTCCCTTGGAAGAAACAAGATTACTATAGTAAATCATTTTTTCTTCTCCCCCTGCCTGAGGTATATCCCCCTCTGTGTGATACAGCTCCGTTAGATGCTAAATGTAGCCTATGGTTCTGGGCACTATCCAAATCCAACTCCACTTGACAGTAGTGCTCTCTGTGGAAGAGTGCTGTGCACTAGTTTGGATCAGGTACAGTAAAAGCCACTTAATCGGGACGTCCGCTTGGAGATGACCCTCTGGGCACTGATTAAGTGGCTATGTATTTAAATGGCATCCCCATCTGTTTAATAGAGATGGGCATTCCAGGTTATTGGAACGATTCTGGGATGAGCCTGTTAAGTTCACATCCACTGTTGTTGCTGAGCCACTGTCAGTGGGCTGCTGAGTATGTGTGAATTGTGCTCCAAAGCCATCTACTGCTCTCTGACTACTGCCACAGTTTTCTGTTCTTTGTTTGCCAACACATGCCAAAAAAGTTTCTTAGCCCTTTTCCTGCTTTTGTCTATTCTTTTGCTGCTTCTGCATTCTCTAGCTGAATCTGCCTGTTGTTTTGACAACACATGGGGGGGAAAAAAAAGATGTTTCTTACCCCCGATTCTGGCAATTCTCCTGCTCTCTTGCTCTCTAGCTGAACCTATCTGTTCTCTTGTTGCTTTCCCGCTCTCTAGCTGAACCAGCCTACCAGTTTACAAGCTTGTTAAGCATTTGCAGCATCTCGACACCTCGGCTGAAACATCCTCGGAACCTGTGAACACTTCCTGTGTTCATGCTGCTGTGGTTCTACAAGCCTGTCAGCATTTCCATATCTCCAGTAAATTTTATTTCCACTTTCAAGCAGAAGGGTTTAGTTTATGTGGTCTATTAATAATCCCTTCCAGTCTGATGAACTGAACTAGTTAGCCAGCTGAACCTGCCGTCTGAATACTCCCCCTGTATCATGCTGCTGCAGTTTTACTAGCCTGTCAGCATTTCAGTTATTCCCAGACCTCAGCTTTCAGGCATTTATGTAATTTACAGGTTGTTTTTTAAAAAGATGGCTGGCTTTTGGCAATACAGTAGACAGAGCATACATTTACGTAAATAAAATGCAGACTGCTGATAATTGGGACGGACGCTTAATCGGGACAAAAAAAAAAACGCCACAGGCCGGCCCAATTAAGCAGCTTCTGTAATAGTCACCTTACACGTGGTGCTTTTCTGTTGTAGGAGGAGTAGATAACTTTATTCTTATGTTTTTTTTTTTTGTTTGTTTTTTTTAGCTATGCCAGGCAATTCCTCTGTTGGTTGATATGCATTTGTCTCTTCCTGTGCCAATTGGGCTATAGCCCACTACCTTTAGGGGCAACTGGGGAAATGAACACATCTCGACTCCCTTGGGCTGTTCAGCTGTGCAACTCTGGATGTGCGAATCCATCTCCTTTTTCTCGAGTAAATAAACTGAGTTTTCAATTGGTTCTCCAGCTGGTGTCATGAAGTTGCCTTTTAGGAGTCTCTGGTTAATTTTTGCCTTGGGCACATTATTGCCATCTCATTTGCAGATCCCAACTTTATGGGTGTTCCCGTCTTAGTTTATTTGCCAGAGCCAAAGGTTTCAGGGTATCACTATCCATCTGCTGTCTGGCTAGTGATGTTGAGGCTCTGGTTCCATACCCAGCCACCTCTCTGCGCCACCTATTGTGCCCTTATGTCTCAACCTGTCTACACCCAGGACACAGTCTGCAAAAGGTTGCCCATTTGTTCAGCCATCCACATCCATAAGGGCACCTCAGGAGTTGCCACCACTCAGACGTATTTCTCTTACCTGGGGACTTTCTTGATCCATATCCCACCAGAGCCACTGCTCGCTCAGTGCAGTGCTCTTTTGGCTAAGGACAGACAACCTTCCCACATCACTCAGTCCTAAGAAAACACTTCACGTCTTAGAATATAGTAACTGTAGCCATCTTCTCCCTCTTCAGAGGCGGATCGTGGATTTGTCAATACCAGCAGTTAACTATTCCCTCAAAAGATTCAGTCACAGAGACATGAAGTATTTAAAAATATTTGCTACTTAAAAAATATTTACACAATCTACAGGATATCACGGTACACAAGACAATGGGAATTGCAGGGTTACTATAGAAATGAGAAAGAAGTGGTTTACACACAGCAGAAAAAACAAATAGAAAAAAAACTTTCTATGGCTTCTTAAAACTAACAGAGTTAGAAAGGCTCTTACCACACAGGATAACTTTGTGAGCCGTGGCAGACTAAAACTTAAGATGGTGAAAGTATTAAGCCCCAACACTAACTGACTTACTAGGGTCTGGCAAGACCTCAGAAGCCTTCAGCTGTCAGCCCCCAGGCCGCATTATTGATTTGACACTTTCTTTGTCTCCTGAAGGTATCACCTCTCTGGAAAACTGGCCTAAACTGGAATTTTGGGATTTTACTTCGAGAAACAGTTCTTGCAGCAGGTTACATCATTAGGACTAAAGCCACCAGGTGCCAGGACCCCACGGAAAAAGTCTAGCTAGCAATACCCAGTGGGGGACCGCCCCCGACGTCAGCCCCTTCACAACGTCAGGCATCACATAAAAGGGGGCGGTCCCCCAGCATCCCCAGTTCTTTTCCTGCCATCGACTCGCCAGCATCGGCCTCACGGAAGCCTGCTGTACTCTACGACGCGTGAAATCTTCAGTCTTCATTTAAATATCATGGACAGCCTAAGCTGATCACAGGCCAGGGTCCACGAATGGGAACTGCTTCAGGAAGTCGCAGAGGACCTGTTCCACAGATGGGGGACTCCAGAATTAGACCTCTTCGCGTCCCCATTCAACGCAAAACTGCCCAATTTCTGCTCGCTAGATCCAGGGCCTGGAGTTTTCTGGCGAGACGCGTTGTCCCTCTCTTGGACAGGCAGGTTCCTCTACGCTTTCCCGCCCTTTTCTTTAAACCAGAGGGTTCTATTGAAGCTCCATCAAGAGCAAGCGTGCCTTATTCTAGTAGCACCCTTTTAGCCCAGGCAGATACTCCGGCGCCTCTGCCATTTTGCTCTCACCTTCTTTCCCAGGAGACAGGTTCCTTAGTCCATCCGGATCTTCGGTCTCTGAACCTGCATGCCTGGCTCCTAAGGACATAGCAGTCCTGAGATACGGGGTTTTTCAAGAAGTTGCGGACGTTCTGACAGCAGCCAGAAAACCCTCTACTCATGCTACTTACACCATGAAGTGGTGTAGATTTTGTACTTGGGCTCAGGCTCGAACATTGATCCCATTGGAGTGTTCCGTAAGGTCTGTTTTAGACTACCTCCTATCCCTCCATCAAGGTCTATCTGTGCGCTATTTCAGCATACCATTCTCCGATAGGTCACAGGTCTGTAGTTCAACTAGAGGCTTCTCGTGCCTTTTTGCGTGGCAACCTGCACTTGAGACCTCCCATCAAAGACCCGGTTCCACTTTGGGATCTTCCTTTTATTCTAGAGCAGCTTACGCTGCCTCCTTTTGAACCAGCCATGGATTGCGAGCTACGTCTTCTCGCTTGGAAGACGCTCCTTTTAGTTGCTGTTACTTCTGCCAGAAGAGTTTCTGAGCTTCGTGCACTCATGTGCAAGGATCCTTATTTGTTTTTTCATAAGGACAGGGTGTCCTTAAGAACAAAGTCTAAGTTCCTTCCAAAGGTGGTCTCGGCTGTCACACTCAACCAGGATATAGACCTACTGGTGTATTACACGAATCCTGGTAACAGGGGGGAAGCCCTGTTGCACACGTTGGATGTGCATGGGTACCTCAGATATTATCTGACCAGAACCAAAGCCCATCAGACTTCGGACCAGCTCTTTGTTTCCTATACACAGAGTATGATCGGTGCTCCTGTTTCCAAACAATCGCTTTCGAGATGGCTGGTAAAGTGCATTATGTTTTATCAAAAGTGCAATAAACCCTCACCGGGACCGGTGAAGGGTCACTCCACTAGGGGGGTGGCTACCTCCTTCGCGGCGCTTAAAAATGTTTCCACTTCAGCCATTTGTGCAGCAGCCACCTGGAGCACTGTACACACATTCATCAGGCACTACAGTTTGGATATTGCGTCTAGACGCAGAGCTGGTTTCGGCTTGGCGGTCCTTCAGGGACTTTTGTCCTGAAGCCTGGAGTTTTTCTCCTATCCTCCTCCCGATGACAACTTGGTCCCTTACTGCTTGGGAATCAGTCTAATGGTGTAACCTGCTGCAAGAGCTGTTTCTCGAAGATAGTACAGTTGCGTAAGAACTTACTGTAACAGTAGATCTTTGAGAACAGCTCTTGCAGCAGGTAGTTTCCCTTCCACCTTCCCCTCTGGAGGTTGAGTCTTCTGTCTTAGTTTCTAGGCTACAGCGTCTTTCGACGCCCTCTGCAAACCTTCCTTTGGAAGCGGATTCTTGGTCTCCCCTTCAGATGTTATTCTTGGGCCAGCAGTCTCCGGCAGGGGATGTCGGGGGACCACTCTCTTTTATGTGATGCCTGATGTCAGGGAGGGGCTGACGTCGGGGACATCACCCGCTGGATATTTCTAGCTAGAATTTTTCTGTGGGGTCCTAGCACCTGCCGGCTTCAGTCCTAATTGTGTAACCTACTGCAAGAGCTGTTCTCGAAGATCTACTGTTACGGTAAGTTCTTACGTAACTGTACTTTGTGGAAACAGAAACCCCTCTTATTGTCCTGAACCATGTCTGCTTCAGCAGGGGAGCTGCATTGCCAGGACAGTTTCCTGACATGAAAGACCTTGGCCTCTTTGAAGCTCTGTTGTTAACAGACCAGGGGGTCCTGTCATTACAGGACAAAGGGATTGAAATTACCTACCATGGTCAACCAGTCTGCTTCTGGCAACAACTTTCATTTCATTTCTCCAGCACATCTGTCCCCTTAGTGGATAGAGTTACAGTAAAAAAAAAAAAAAAAATACAAATATGAAATGGCAGATTTGTTGTACAATAACTTGTCTCTACCTGGAGGTTGGTAGTTTGTTTTCTACATCCTTTCCCTGTCCCTTTGGACTGGGGAATTTCTTTAGTCCTCTGTTTTTCCCACTTTGTTTCTGTCCTGGTGAACAGAACTGAGGTTGGTGAGGAAGCCTGCAACGGTTATTGGTTAGTATGCAGCATCACATGAGAGGTGCGTAGGAGCCATGCCTGGTAACCACTGCAGACTCCATGGCCAGAAGCTTTACTCCTATGGGTCCTAGTGCCTCCAGCTCAGACACATAAGTGGTAATCAGTGGTGAAGATATTCTGCAACATCAACAGTTACAGTACATATGTAACTTTAATTTCTTGTACCTAGTAGGTATAGTAACCTTGGCACTCCTCTGATTTCCTCAGTGTCAGGGCCTTCTAATTCACCAGTCTGGCTCAGTTTCAGCTGGTTGAGTGGCTGCTGAGAAGCAAAAGCTTCTCAAACTAGGATGTTCTGAGCAAGTGGTTGATAACCTTGATACCTTCAAAGAAACGTTCTACTTCGGTAATTTATGACGGTTTTACCATGCTGCAGCAACCTCACCCACGGAGACATCCCCGACAGCCGCAGTGCCGCGTGTCGGCAGGGCGGTGTCAGGGATGCCTCCATGTTTCCACTGGGGGGCTCCGCCCCCCCACAACCCCAGTCTCTAGGATTCTAAGTCAGAGTTGGACCGGGGGGAAGGGGGAGCGATACACCCTGCGAGGCAGTCTCGGTGTCTGGCAGGGATCATCACAGCAACGTGCGGATTTTGCCTGAATCCTGTCGCTGTGATGTTCTTCGTGGTTGGGGCATTGCTGCAACGTCGGTATACCATTTATGAGAAGGGTGTAGTTGACCTTTTTCCGCTGGGCCTGTCAGTCAGGTTTTCAACCTCACAAAGCATCCATGTCACAGATTTTGGAATTTCTTCAGGATAGGCAAAGGTCTGGCTCTCAGTACCTTGCGGGTACAAGTCTCAGCTTTGTGTTGGGTACTCTGTCCTTATGAGCGTCATCCTCTACATTCTCAATCTGATATTAAGTCAGCTTCTTAGTGCTCTTAGAACAAAGCTGATCTATAGATCCCTTGTTTTGCTTTGGCATCTTAATGCTGCTGCACTCACTGCGCTCTGCAATCCTCCATTTAAGCATTTGTTGCAAGTTGCGGAAACATAGAATGTGTCAGCAGAAGGGGACCTTTTCGGTTCATCTAGTCTGCCCGTCGTGCATAGATTTCTACCCCCTCACCCTGTTTACCCCCCTCTTCCATATGATTCCCTTGTGTTTATCCCAAGCGTACTTGAACCCGTTGACTGTTCTGGCCCCCACGGTCTAGGCTGTTCCAGGCATCCACCACCCATTCCGTGAAGAAGAACTTTCTAAGAATAGTCCTGAACTTACACCTTTTTAATCTAAGAACATGACCCCTTGTTCTGCTATCCTCCTTGGGATCGAAAAGTTCCTGAACGTGCACCTTATTTGTGCCCTGAATGTACTTGAAAGTTTCGATTGTCTCTCCCCTCTCCCTCCTCTGTTCCAGGGAGTACATGTTTAATTCCTTCAACGTGTCCTCATATGAACTTTGGTGTACTCCCTGTACCATTTTTGTTGCTCCCCTCATCGACTTTGAGGCACACTGGGATGCTGTTTTGGGTCCTCAGTTCTCCAATCTCTC
The DNA here is from genome assembly GCA_016271365.2 of Neoceratodus forsteri. NCBI lineage: Eukaryota > Metazoa > Chordata > Ceratodontiformes > Ceratodontidae > Neoceratodus > Neoceratodus forsteri. Next base: position 299,550,025 of record CM057450.1, on the reverse strand, counting down.
TTCCCTAAATAGGGGGTGCGTGCCATGCCCTCTCCTCCCGGAGAATTGCAAGGAGTCTTCCAGAAGTGTGGATAGTACAACACGTCCCTAGGAAAAAACAGGTTACTCACCTGTAACAGTAGTTCCTTGGAGTGGTATATGGTGTTCAGCCACACAGTCCATCTGATCACTCCTGGCAAGTGGCACACAGTATCTTGCCTCCAGCGGGTAAGATCTGATGTCACGGGGTGGTGTCGAGGGAGCTACCACTTGGGTGGGTGTGAGGAGCCAACTTGAAGACCTTTTGGCCAGAGTCTTAGAGGGAAAGCATACTGCCAGAAGTTTGGATGTACACAATATACCACTCCTAGAACTACTGTTACAGGTGAGTAACCTGTTTTTTCAGAACAACCCCCAGTTCAGATAGTCTGCCACCCTGCAGTAGTTTAAATGGTCCATACCATTTACTATGTTTATTTGCCTGTGAAGTCTTTCTAATACTGCATATCAGTGACCAGAGCTATACACTGTAGTTCTTGAGGGATTCTCATTAACCTGTGGGCCAGCCCGTCAGTGCAGATGTAGCACTGCTGCTCACGATGCCAGTGACACGGGTACGTACCCTGAGCCTGGGTCAGCCGGCATGAGGGGGATTTATTTATTTAAAAGTTTTACCAGGAAAGACATACTGAGCAGACTACCTCTCGATTCCAGATGCGTCCTGGGCATCTGATAGACTGCTCTCCTCCAGGGTGGGACTGCTGCCTGCCATTAGCCTGGCCCTTTGTTGCAGCTAGGGGACAGAAGCTGGGACCACAAGTGGGGGGGGCAGGGCTGCAGCAGATGTCTGGCTTGCTACGTACAGAAGCGTGCACATTACTGCCACTAAAGTCATTGCACGTCAGCTCCACTGCATCACAGGGGAACAGGAAGGGAAACAGAAAATCATCCTGGCTAGCAGGATGAGTCTTTGACCACTTGTAGGCCCCGCACTGACAGTCTGGTGTGGCTCAACCTGATCTTCAGCAGCAGGTTGAGCTCGCCTCTCCACTACCCCGCCACAGGGAGTAAGCCACTGGGAAGCTGGAGCTGGCAAGTCGGGGGCATGATGTGGTGATATAGGTTGGGGAGAAAGAAGGCAACCAGGTCAGGGGTGAAAAAGGAATACCGATTTTAAAAAAAAAAAAAAAAAAAATACTTGGAAATAAGTGTTTCAGTGTGAAGGATGCATTAGTATGGTGCCAAAGGAAACTCACCTCTCCCTTGATCATTATTGTTTTTTATCTGTGTGGGAGGGTTTGTTTTCTTTCTTTACTGTGTGTCCAAATTATTAGTGAGCAGAATATGATCCCTGTGTATCCCCAAAAGGACACTGTTAGTTTAATAAAAAGGAAGCTGATAACACAAGTATAGTACTGCTCGTTGTATAATATCATGTTATCTCTAAGTGTGATAATTCCAGCTGCATCACTACCTTCACAGAAACTTGGAAATAGGGCAGAATAAGAAGGCCTGCTGTCAAGTCTGCCCACAGTGGAGTGTAGTAAGAAACAGTGTTGTGCGAATACCTGTCTCCGAATATTCAGTATTCAGCAGCCAGATTTTCGGGTATTTAGTATTAACCCCTTTTAATAAAGAAAAAAGAAACAACTCCCTTCATCTTCTCCCAGCCCATTACCAGGTAAATTCAATAGCACCCCCATCTTCTATTAAAAACAAAATACCACCCTCTTCCCCCCCAATATTTATTTATTGTTGTTTTTTTTGGGGGGGGGGGGTCATTAAGCATTTAAGTAGATCCTCTGTTGGATGACTGGTTCAACCTGCCCACCTCTATGACCAGCCACGTTTTTAATGTAAAGCGCTGTTTGCGCTTAAAAAAATATATGAATTAAGTTCCCCCTGCACAGCACCCGACCCACATCTCACCCACCAGCAAGCACCCAGTTTTCAAGTCTAAATCAAGAAGGTGACCGGCTCAACCCTCCCTCCTCCATGACCGGCCACCTTCTCATGAATGAAAGCACTCGTGCACTTACTGTAGTAAAGTCAGCTTTGCAGGTGGCCAAATAATTTCCCAAATACGTAAGCAATAGTACCCAACAGGGTGGGTGGATGGTATTGGGCTATACTGGACTGCCCAGGGATGTAATGGGCCTTATAGCCCCTGGAAGTTCTGGTATTGCCCATACTACCCACCCTGGAAGGTATTATTGCACTTAGAAAGTGGGCCACTGTATTACGCTTGGAAAAAAAATGTTATGTTTAAATTTTCAGACTCTTAGCTGTTTCTTATTTTTTTTTTTTTTTTTGAAATCACACTTTTATTCTCCCCCACGCTGGAGTCCTGCTCAGTCGGGAGACGCTCAGCTTGAATCCCCGGTGGACCCCCAAGGGGCCATGGCTATATCCTCGAGGTGGGGCCCAAACATTCCGAGGCAGTCTAATTTCGTCAGGTCCCCTCCGGTGGTCAGGTAGGCAGGAGCTGTTAGGGTTTGTGCTGTGGCACTCTTTCCCGTCGGCGTATGCCACTCCCCTATTCTGGGGAGTGGCATACACCCTGACGTCAAGGCGACTGCTGACGTTCACCACTCCACGACCCCTCTGCTTGTGCTGCACTTGCTGTGCCCCGGCTTCTGCCAGAGGCCAGGCAAGTGCAGAGTCACACCCAGGAGAAGAGGGCTATCCTTGGACGCTCAATCTTCTCCTCCTGACAAGCCCGGCTCGTTCCCAAACCCGGGTCACCAGCGTGGCGTCCAGCGCCTCAACACTCAGCGCCACTGGGCCACTGTTAGCGGTTTCATTTATTTTTTAATAAAATAGTTCCTCCATCTGCTTTAGAATGCTGTGTTGTTTTTTTTGACATGCTGGATGTGCATAGGAAAACAAATTAAGCCTCCGTAAAATGGGTACTTGTTTTTAATTTCCTTTCGACTTTGCTGTGCAGTGTCAGCCTGTGTTAGTTTGCAGGGATGCTTTTTTGAGTGCTCAACGATTGGGACAGTCAGCCTGAGGAGCAAAAACATACAGTACTGAGTTTCACTTGGAACAGTTTTCTTTATTATTACAGATTATTGAGTACGTTGAGACATCAGTTTTGTTTTTGCCAGTGTGAATACAAAAAAAAATACAGTACTGAGTTTAAATTAGAATAGCTTCCTTTGTTTTGTATTTGGCATGATTGTGGTACCGTTAGCGGAGCAAGAGCACTTGTGGTTCTCATGGATGCAGCCAGAGAGCAAGTGCAACTGCGGTTTTGTTTTAGTTCCAGTTTGGGGATTTAAGTTATACAGCAGCACTCAGCACATTATCGTTGTTTGGATATTTGTGGCTCTGAAAAGGGGAAAAAAACAGTTTCACCTTTAAATGAAGCGTGATGTGAAGAGTACTGTAGGCTGGGGAGTGTTGTCTGGAGCGGAGCGGGCAGTGGCATTCGGGAGAGTTTGATCATGATCAGAGAGTGGCTGTTCATTTTTTTCTTTTTTTATAAAAAAATGGAGGAAGAAGGAAGAGTGAGCATGGAGGAGTTTTACAACAGTGGCAGCAGTTCCAGGGTGCTGGGAGCAGAAAAAGAAAGTCAGTGCATTAAAGTACAGGCACTTTTTGTCTTTATTTATTTATCGTTTTATTGAAATCTTGGATACACCTGTGAGCAGATGCTTGTTGAGAGGTTCCACGTCAGGTACATAAACAACAATGCAAGGAATTCAGGACAATACACAGATAAAACATTTGAGAGTACAGTAAACAGATAATGACAATATTAACATAAGGGTGCGTAAATCCAAGCCAAACCAATAATTGTGGCAATGTGTGAAGTAAGCTTGCATCAGAAGGGGAAGAAGGGGTGGGGTAGACAGGACAGTGTGGACAGAGGGGGTAGGCTGGGATAAAGGGGTTGGAGATGGGGCTAAGTGCCGCGGTTTGCCTATCCCAGGGATATGGGCTGGGAAGTGCTGGGGTCAGTCAGTGGGTACCTAGGATGACTGAGTGGTGGCACCTGCTGGTACTCATATGAATAAGGTGTTAGCGCAGTTTGTTTGAAGGGCCCAAGCGTAGCAGGGTCAAAGATATCTGGTGGTAGTGCATTTGTCCAGAGCGGTACCCCGGTACACAAAGACACGTTGTGCCATGGATGTGTGGCATCTGGATATATAGAATGTGTGGAGGAGCTCCTGGTTTACCTGGTATTTAGTGGAAGAAACAGCAGGTTCTGCACTCCAGGAGGAAGCTGGTTCAGTGCAACCTTTTTAGCAAGAAGGCAGGTTTGATATCTTCTTCTGTCGTTCAGCTGGAGCCAGCCAGTGAGAGTTTACAGGTATGGGTTAGTTTAGGTGCATTAGTAAGCAGGCAGCAGGCTTTATTTAGTGCAACAGTGATGCGTTGGAGTGCCGAGTCGGTTGCAGATCCATATATTACCAGTCCATAATCTGTACGGGATACAATTGAGCTGTTAATTGCCAGGTTCAGTGCTTCGTGGGTGAGACAATGTCTGTGTCGGTAGAGGGTGCCTATTCTGGTGTTGATGGCTTTGGCAGTGTTATCGATGTGCAGTGTGAAGGACAAGGTGGAGTCAATAGCTACTCCCTGGTATTTGAAGAGTGGGACGAGTTCCAGGGTGCTGCCACTGTCATTCTGTATGGCCAAGAGGTAGCTTTTATATTTGTTGTGGGTTGATGCATAGAGCATGGTTTTGGTCTGTTTATAATTTAAGACCAGTTTTTGTTTAAACCATTTTTTGGCTGTTGCAAAGCCATGACGGAGGTCCTTTTCGAGGACTGGCGAAGATTACCACGTTGTCTGCATATAAGAGCATGCATCATTGGCAAGCTTCCGGGAGGTTGTTTAGGAAGACACTGCATAGCAGCGGCCCCAGTGTAGACCCTTGCGGTACTCCGGATCTGACAGGTCAGCTGTCAGATAGGACTTCTCCAATCCTGACTTGGGAGCAGAGGCTCAGGTAGCTGCGAAACCAATACAGTTTCTGTTGCAAGTCCCATTCCAGAGAGCTGCTGTAAGAGGAGGGCGTGATGAACTGTATCAAATGCCTTTAATTGGTCAATGAAGAATGCCCCTACTATGTGGCCTTGGTTCAGGGCATTATTGATGAACCTGGTGAATTCTAGAAGGGCCGTGATGATTCTGTGGCCGCCACGGAATCCATGTTGTTCTGGGCAGAGAAGCTAGTGTTGATTAAGATACTCCACCATCTGGTCAACCACTATCCGCTCCAGAGCCTTGGAGAGCGGCGGGAGTATGGAGATTGCCCTGTAATTGTGTGCTGTTCGGTCCCCACTTTTATGGACAGAGGTTACTGTGGCAGATTTCCATCTTGGTGGGAATTGAGAGTGGCAGAGGGAGCGATTATTTTTGTTAGCAGTCCAATTATTTTGTCCGGTGCCAGATGTACAGATTTAAGGTCCAGTGTGTTCCCGCTGTGCTTTGACTTTCCTAGGACCTTCACTACATATTTGCATGCAACAGCTTCAGAAACTACTGTATTTTAAAGCGGAAAGGTGGACGGTCGGGAGGCGATGTAGGAGCCTTTATAGTGACTCTTGGGTTAGAGGCATTAAAGAAGTCAGCCTGAAAAACACTACTGAGTTTAGTAAAAGTCTGATTCAGTGAGTTGGCTGTAAGGGGTTTACGATAGGGACACCCTCGACAGTCAGCATAGCAAGGGGGTGTTTTTGGATCCTTCCCTGTAATATCCTGTAGGTTTGCCCAGAAGGATTTGCTGCTGTTCCATGAGTCGGTGAGAGCTTCTTCGTAGTATTTACTCTTTGTTTGTCTGATCACTTTTGTACAGTTGTTACGGGCCTTTTTATATTGCTGAACATTAGCTGCTGAGCCCTGCAGTCGTGCTTTTAGCCAGTATTGGTCTCTTAGATCAAGAAGCGCTAGGAGTTCTGGGTAATACATAGGTTAGTGGGTCCTTTAGCTTTCCTTGTTTTGACAGGGGCGTGTTTGTCGCAGACCATGTTAAATTTTGATATCAAGATATAATTCTATTAGCATAGTTAGGTGTGTATTTTTTAAGGGGGGTAGTTAGCAGGGCTGCTGTGCCCATTGTTACGTGATCGTAACAATCTAAATGACCGGAAGTGGCGGACTTTCTTAACTTTGGCTACCCGGCCATTGGAAGAAATATTGCCAGCTTGCACCACATATTATACAGTGATCCCCATTCATTACTATTGAGAGGCGGGCTGCCACGCAATCCTAAGCACCCGCCTCTCATCTTGTGCAGCCGCCACTCTTTCAGGCTGCAATTTGTGGGTGTTGTGCCTTTAAATTTGTGCACTCGCGCAATTAAAGATCATGTGCAAAGCCCTTTTTGGGCCAGTCACCAAAATGCATAATAAAGCTAAATTCCTTACCTCTGTATGTGTTGGTGTGATATTCTTTGTCTGTTGTCCTACACACTCAGCCGGTTTTCTGTTTTTGTGAATTATTGTAAGGCTTGTCCGGCTCCTCACACTCGATCAGTTGATCAGTTCTCTGCCGTCTAAGCATAGCCCCTCCTGCTCTTACGTCACTGCCAAGTAGCTGGTACTGAGCACTACTTTTTCACATCTAGATTCTCAGGTTATGCAAGATTATGTTTGCAATAGCAAGTGGTTATATCAAACATCAGCATCATGGGCTGGTTTTTTTTTTTTTTGCCTTTCATAACTGTGCAGTATTCCTTGCTATCAGACCGCACAAACCAACCCCAAAAAAATCAAGGAACAACCCACACAGTTGGGCTGCATCATGTGTTCCTCTTCAGTGATGTACTGACCAGACACCAGATAGGTTTCATGGCTGGATTTGTGCATTATATTCTGTGAGCCACAGTTAGTAACAATTGGTCATTTTTCTGCAGACACTACACTTGATACGCAGTTCATGTAATCAAGTATTTTGAACATGGCCTGGGTTCGGGACACACAGTTGAGGGGGCAGTGGGGTTCGTAATCAACAGATGCTGGCCACATAGGGATATATGCATTAGTATTGCTCTCTACATATGTAGCTTGGAGAAGGCAGGTAGACCACTCCATCAGTCCTAGTATAAGTGCACAGTAATAATACAGAGGCAGCAGTGGAAATGCACATATAATCAGAAGGTAGCTCAACATACCCCGGTTTCTGCCAGCTGACTTATGGATGGTATGTGGCACTGCTATCACTGAAAAATGTGAATAAATGGCAATGTGCAAATTGTTTGCTGCCTTCACAGGTAGGGACGACGGTAGCACCGGCCACATGGATGAAAATGATATAGCCATGGGATGAACACATAATACACTGCAGCAGCTGGCAGAAATCAGCAGATATTTTTTGGTCCTTCAGTGTGGGGGGGGGGCTTTACTGTGTCCACTTCTGTCTTCGTACTAATAACAAGTAATGATAGTGATAGAGCAATCCATTGGCCGCTGCCCAGCTCCATTGGTACAGAATGAATTATTGACAGGCGCACCAACAACTGTATTGATATAACACAATACAAATAAAGATGTATACAGTAGTTTTGATTCTAAGCCCCCCAGCATGCTAGTTCAGAACCCTACAAGTGTTTTGTTATTTTTGCTTGTTTGGTTTGCAGTGGTGGAAGGGTGGGGCAGGTTAGGGATAGAGCCACAACATTGCGAAATGAGAATGGGTTACTGACAAAATACTCCATAATTGGCAAAATGTGGGCACCACATAGAGCTATCAGTGTCATTTAGCACAACACCACCCCAACAAAAACTACAACCACCAAAAAATCATTAGCCATGGTGTGCTTTTATGCTGTGTGCCTAGTAGTGTTTTTGTTAGGACTGTGTACTTGCTGCCCTACATAAGTAAATCATTACTTAGGTGGCATATTAGATGTGACATTGGTAATGGAAACTCCATGAGCTACACTGTTAGTGTGCAGTTAAAATACAGAACTTGACATGGTGATGCACACAGAATATATTGGAGACCCCCAAAAACCAGGGCTATCAAACCACTGATGTTCAATGTCACGTGGCTGCACACTGTTTGTTATTTTAATTTGTTGTGTGCTACCCCTTGGATCGCCATCACAGCTAGGGACAGTACCAACTAGCAAAAGCTCAAAAGGGAACCTTGCTTGCACTGACGCCCAACACAGACCATTAGCGGTCCGATAGTCTACGTTTTTCCCATTTATTATTTGTGTGTTACCATGTTCATTTCTACCAACTGCAACAAACGTGAAAATGTTCTACTGTCGGATTTGCACTCAAGAAAATTGTAAACAGCCCAACTACGGCACCCCCACCAACACCCAACAAAACCAGCAGCACAAAAACCAAAGGTTGTGAAAATGCCTGGTTCTGGGGATCCGGTCTGTCAGTATCTTATGTCTATTGACTTGTGGTGCTCCCTCAAGATTGTCTGATGGTGGTATCACAGGACCAGTGAAGAGGGACATGGTCTAATAGATCAGGTACATACTTAGTGCTGGGTACACAGACTAAACTTGGCGGGGAATGCACATAGGATAAATTGAAAAATTAATTATGCTGTGGCAGTGGTGTTTTCATATTCTGTGATGTCTCTGAAGAGTACTGATCATAAGTCACATTATTAGTGAACTGCTCAAAGCCGAGGGGCAGACCTGATGGAACAGAGGGTCCTTTTCTGCTATCAGTTTCTATGATTCCATGAAATCCAACACTTGAAAGGTCAGTGCTTATGGAATGACTTGATATCGGAAACCCAATACACTGCATCTGGACCACTGATGTATTTAGTAGGTGTAATAGCTGAGACATTTCCATGCATCCCTGTATGCTAAACATTTGCTACCTTCACAGAGAGGGATGATACCAGTAGGTAGCAGGCTGAAAGTGGCACAAACATTGCACTGATACATAACAGTGGACAGCAGCATTCACAGAAATGGGAATATTTATATGCTCATGCATTATTTATGCATTACCCCACCCAGTACTCCAGCCTCCAGAATACATGGCCATGTTACTATCATCAGACCACTAAACACTACAGCCAATGCTGACATTAGCAATAACTCTTGAGTCCATCAATAAACAATTAATTTGGTAGCATATAGGAACAATGAGGAGTAAGCTAGAGTGTCTATTCAGTTGCAGTAGTATTGCAGAGTTCGCAGGCAGCAGATTGCACTGTAATGCACATAGAATAAATTGTAAACCCTATAAAAAGACACCCTTCTAACCGAACGCTGATGTCCGTTATGTGTCTAAGCACTTGATGCTTTCATTGCAAGGGATGATGCATGCAAGACAAGGTACAGAATTGCACAGCTATTGCACTGAAACAGAAAACTCAGAACATAAGCGGTCAAAAAGCAGTGACTTTTTTTTGTCAACAGTTGTTGTGCTGTACCATGTCGGTTCTCCTGACAGCAGACCACATTACATTGCAGTGTTACAAATGTCAAAATATTGCACTGTAAACACTACAAACTCTGATAACACAGCCAACAGTGGTGGGAAAAATATTAACCACACACACTTCAAACCCACAACAGCAGCCACCGTCAAAAAGGGGTCATCACTGTCATGATCCAGAGGTGCAGTAGCAACAGAGGCTGTGCACATTGCGGTCATAGTTACATACGTCTTTTTCATCATAGCGCACAGTCAATAACGACTTACTACACTGTGAGATGTGAAGAAGCTAATGTCACAGACCCCAGTTAAATTATTGGAGCAGCTCACAGAAAAGGCTATTGGCATAGAGATGCATATAGAATGCATGTAGAAAACAAATTGAGCCTTGGACAATGCAATTTCCATATTTGTACGTCGTTACACATGTAGTGCTAGGTGAGTAATCACAGTTGGGTGGTATGGGACATGTTATGTGGCAGATGAAAAATTCCTTCAGTTACGTGATCGCTGTGTGGGAATAATTTTCTGCCAACAGATGTACAAACGATAACAGCATTGGGTACCATAATCACAATGTGACAGACATTGCACTACCACATAATACCCATCATCAGCGGGTACAATGCAGGGGATACTTATGTGCCCATTCTGTGATTGTGCATTACACTGATTAGTTTGGGGTTTGTTTCATGCCTACATAATCTGACTGGTGGTGCGGTGCATAAGCAGCTGCCCAGGTCCGGTGCTAGAATTAATTATGTAATATCGGGGAGCACTACCACTTAACTGTGTGCAAAACTTGAATAGATAACTTTGCAACCTCTGTTGCTTCTCATTCAGTCAAAATGACAGCTGTAAAAACGTTGGAATTTTTAAATATTTTGTGTGGAGACAGGGAGATCATCCACACCAAATTTGTGCAGGTCATTTATAAAATAGTAACACATTGAAATAAGACGTGCAACAGCAATCTGGCCATCAGTGATATTGCGTCCTGGGCTTATTGAAGTGAATAGCTTCTTTATGAGTGCTGCAGATTAAGACAGCAAATGATATTTGTCGCAGACATTTTTTTTTTGCCTGCCTGCTCAATAAGTTTATTTCTTTAAGGTTTTATTTTTTAATACATCTACCAGCAATTGCATCAGTGGCATATGCGGTGCACAATAGTGGTATGGACCGCAAACAGGAACGGAATATGTGAGACACAAATGCGAAACAAAAAAACCTTTTTAATGCACACCTTTAGACCCACATAACAATGATACCAGAAGACCAAACTTGGTGTGTTTTGAATGAATCTGAACCGTTGCACATGATCTTTAAATTTGTGCACTCGCGAGATCAGGCATGAGAGGCAAGATGGACGAAGAGCCAGTTATGACCGAACATGGTCGGGATTTCTGACGCAGCTGCAGTAAAGCTTAGTAGGTTGGGGATCACGGGGTAAACTCTTCAGTAAGTCAGCAGACCAGGCTAAGAGTCTGGAAGGCACCAAACCGTGGAGCCAATAGAGAGGAAGCCTCTGGGAGTGACAGTCCAGCAGCCTGTAATGGAGCAGCTACAACTGTTGGGTAAGTCCCATGTCAGTAGTCTGCTGCCACTTTAGGGCATTGCGATTCTGTCCTTGAATCACAGCAGATCAATCGTTCAGTCAGCTCCAGAAGTACTTGAGTCTTGTTCTATATACTTGAGTGCAGTCAGCTTCCTTTGCCTAATTATTGATTGGGAAAAAAACACCTTAGGCTTATTTTATTTTGCTTTTAGAAAGTCTCCTGAAGTATATGAAGTGTTACTGAGTGGGGTGGGGGGATCATTGCGTGGTCTCCAGCATTTCAGACCTGCATAAAAACATTCTTCTGCCTTTCACTCAAAGGGCAGCTACAGTAAAGAAAAAAAATACTGGCAGTAAAAGAAAAAACACCAGTCTGTACTGGAATCACTGATTTATTTTCTGTGGAGAGTCAGAACTCGTCCGATTCACTGAACTGAATTTAGCTGCTGATGTTGCAAGTATCTGGTTTCTTGCATGCCTGATGCACACTTGATTAGGATTAATGGTCAGACCTGCATTTTGATAGCTTAGGTAACTGCTTGTAGGTGGTGTGTTAGGTGGTTCTGGACTGTAAACTACAACATTAGACCAGTAAGCACAGTGTAAGCAGTGCAAGGGGCTAGATTAGAATATCTGTCCTGAAAAAAAAAATTATTAAATTGAAGTGGGTCGTTGAGAGAAGGGGAAAGTGGGGGAGAGAGAGCTCATTGTGTGGTCTCCCACAGTGGGTGTTTGATGAGCTGCAGTGCATAAAAAAGAAAAATTAGATACTGGCAGTAAAGAAACAAAATAATTCATCAGTGCTCTGCACGGCAGTCAGATTATTACTACCTGGTGTACAGCACAGCCAGTTGTGTTTGTGAGGAGACACTGGGGACAGACATTAGCCTGACTTGACCCTCCCCCACCAAATTGGTGCTCCAAACGGTGCCTCCAAGGGGGTCTGCCAGTCCTGTCCTGCCAGTCTTGTGCAGTCAGTTGCTTTGTCAGAGTGTGGTCACTTGTTTCTAAACCCTGAGGGAACAAAAAAATATTTGTGAGAAAAAAAATTCAGGGCTCCTGCCTTAACTGTGCCACCAGGGGTCTAGTCTCTGTCCCAAACCCTGATTCAGGGAAGCAAGGGGTCTACACTCTCTCCGACCGGTCAGGTTGTGCAGCTTTGCTTCCTCAGTGGTCACTTGTTCTAAACCCTGATTCAGGGAGCAAAAAAATATTTGTGTGAGAGAAAAAAAAAATGTGGGGCTCCTTAACTGTGACACCAGGGGGTCTACAGTCTCTGCCCCACCAGTCAAGTTGTGCAGTTTTGCTTCGTCAGTGGTCACTTGTTTCCAAACCTTGATTCAGGGAATAAAAAAATATTTGTGTGAAGAAAAAAAAATTTGGAGCTCCCTAACTGTGCCACCAGGGGGTCTACAGTCTGTACCACCAGTCAGGTTGTGCAGCCTTGCTTTGTCAGTGGTCACTGACTTGTTCTAAACCCTGATTCACTAGTGAGCAAAAAAATTAGTGTGAGGGGGAAAAAAAATTCGGGGCTCCTTAACTGTGACACCAGGGGGTCTACAGTCTCTGTCCCACCAGTCAAGTTGTGCAGTCTTGCTTCATCAGTGGTCACTTGTTCTAAACCCTGATTCAGGGAGCAGAAAAATATTTGTTTTAGAAAACATTTGGGGCTCAACCAGCATTACCAAACTCTCGTTCTGTATTGACAAATAAACACACAACACCACTTAGGGGGGAAAAAAAGCTTTATTGTACACAATGCAGAAACTAACTAATTTTGGTTTCAAATTAACTCAAAAATGGAAACATCCTGATCAAGATGACAGTCGTGAGTGGGACAATTCCAGTTGGTCCAGTTGATATCGCCGTCGATGTCCAAGAGACTCCCTGCACCTACTCCTGTAATACAGAAAAAAAAAACTCTTAAGCATAGAGCAACAGGCTTTTATACTGGCTGACTTAACAAATACTGTTGGTTACAGTACAAAGAAAATGACGGCATGTTTTGTGCATTTTGCATAAAACATAAATAGATGCCCAAATCAGGAACAGTTTGGGTACTCAGTGGGTGTAAGACATTCAGAGAAGATGCTATAAAAAGGCATCAGAACAGTTCAGTTCACATTGTTGCTTCTGAACTGGAAGCTAACTGCAGAATTTCAGCTTCAGAAGGTGGAATAGAGCAGGCAATGCAGCAGGCCCTGACCCTGGAACAAGAAGCTTTTGTGGCATCCCTTCGTTGCATGTACTGGCTAATAAAAAAATGAGCTGCCTCACACAACAAAATATGGCTCACTACTGGATCTCGCCAGATCATTGGGATGCAGATACCCAGACAATATACATATTGCTGATACTGTTAAATATCGTTCTGATCAAACTGTCAGAGAAATGGTTCTCTCTCTGGGTGAGGTGGTCAGGAGATCAGTTCTTACAGATTTGAAGGCTGCCAGATTTTTTTCATATTTGGTGGATGAAACAACTGATATTGCTGTTATGAAGCAGCTCATTTTGTATGGTATGTACTGAAGGGAAACCCAGAGTTTCTTTCCTGGGACTTGAGGAACCAATTGATGGAAAGGCAGACACAATTGTTAAAAAAATGCTGGAGTTCTCTGATAACAATCAAATCTCGTTGATCACCTTGCAGGGTTAGGCAGTGATGGAGCAGCCGTTATGCTGGGCAGGCAAAACGGGGTGGCTAAAAAGCTGAAAGAAGTCAGCCCAATTCTTGTTGAAAATCACTGTATGGCTCACCGGGAGGCCTTGGCTGTACAGGCAGCAGCAAATGAAGTGAACACCATTAAAAAGTTTAATCAAACACTAGATCACTTATACAGATATTATGAAAACTCTGTTGTTCGCATGGCTGCCCTGAAAGAAATTCAGCAAGCAATGGAAAACCCTGTTTTAAAGCCTAAACAGGCAAAAGCAGTTAGGTGGTTGTCCCAGGATGCAGCATGTGACACACTAAGGAAGATTTTCCCATCCGTTGTTACGTCCTTGCATAGAGAGGCCTCTGAAAGGCATGATCCCCAAGCTGTGGGCCTAGTAAAAATGGTGGAAAACTGGGAGTTTTTCTCTATTTTATGCATGATGTGTGACATACTTCCACACCTTAGCATCTTATCTAAATGCTTTCAAACATCCGCTCTGAATTTTACTGATATAAAGAGACATTTACGTTCCACTTTAGAGATTCTTAGGGCACGCCTACTGGTACCTGGTCAGTACTTATCCTCTGTTTCGCCTGAACTAGTACTCCTGAATGATAATGGCCTGAACTTGCCATTTAGCGAACCACAGTTAAATCATTTCAGAACCTCTGTGCATGACAAGTTTATTAGGGCCCTAATTGCTCTAATTGAGCAAAGGTTTCCAAGCACAGAACTTTTGGATGCATTCAGTATCTTTGACCCCAGCATGATACAGGAAGGTGATATTGAAGAGTTGGAAGGGTATGGTAGTGATAGCCTTGAGATTATTCTTGGTCAGTATGCTACTGTTGTGGATGTAGATGCTTCTGCACTGGAATGGGCTTCTCTGCGTAGTCTCATGTTCGCGGAAAAGATGGCCTTTAAGACTATTTCTGATGTGCTGCACGCTCCTACTACTAAGTATGTAGACCTGTATCCAAACATGTCTACTTTGGCAGAACTGGCAATGATAATACCCATGTCAACTGCAGATTGTGAGAGGGGGTTTTCTGCACTGAATCGAATAAAAATGCAGGAACGAAATAGATTAAGTGCCAGTGTGCTAAATGCACTTATGCTTATCTCAATTGAGGGCCCTGATGTTGACAGTTTCCCTTATTTGGAAGTTGCAGCTCATTGCGAAACCGAAGATTAGATCTTTGCCTTGCAGGCACTAGTAAAGAGTTGTAGTATGGCCTCACCAAAATGTCAAGACAACTGTTGCCTGGCCTGCAACTAGAATGCAGAGGTTCTCCAATATGTTTTATCACACTTTTATTTTGCTACTGCACACTACAGAGGCCTCCAGATCATCATATTACTCTTATTTCTTGTTTCTTATGCATTTATTGCATCCTGACTGACTCCGCCCACTGGTAGCTCCGCCCATGGTGACCACACCCCCTGTGGCTCCTCCCCTTACCACCACTCTATATTTTCATGCAATGTGGAACACTGTTATATTGGCCAGCTTTTCAGTGGGGGGGGGTGACGTGATGTGTCTTATCACAGTTAGTTGCGGTTGAAAAACCTTCTACAGTATGTTATTTTTAGAATGTGTGTTTTCATGTTAGTAATGGTTTGGGAATATGTGGTGGTGGAGAACTGCGGCCTAACATTTTGCTTGAGGAATCTCTTACTGATAAGCAAACAGTTGACATTTCAAAATTGGCAGTGCCCATTAATACTGTACCTGTTATGAGGTCGGTTTATGCTGGCACTTTTAATACCTGGGCTTTGTTGTCTGATAGAAGCCCACCCATCAGCCAATTAGAGGTCGGATATTTCTTGACCCGTTTTCTAAAAAATGGTATCCTATTCGGGAAGGGCTGCCAAATATTCGGGAACCCTACTTTTCATGGTATTCGGGAAATAATATTTGGCCCCTACACCACCCTAATGAAACAGTACATTATGATTATCATACTGAATGCCATGTAGCCGAAATCTTCACTGTTTTAAAAAAAATGGAAATGTGTGTCTATCTATATATGTATATATATATATATATATAGACAAACACACACACACACACAAGACACTGGTGTGTACAAGATATTTGAAGTGGCTGCCCTAGTGACTTACTATGATTCTTTTTAAACAGCTGGTGCTGACGGAGCTGCAGAAAAAAAGCCCAAGATAGAGATGTCGTTATCAGAAGATGAGCTGCTGAACTATATCAAGAATGGCACTCTAGGGAAACTGACCGTACCCATGCTGAAAGAGGCCTGCAAGCAGTTTGGGCTCCGGGGCAGCAAGAAACAGGAGTTGCTAGATGCTCTGATCGACTACTTCAAAAAACACTGAAGGCACGGTTCAGAAATAGCATCCAGAAACACATTCATGGTCACAGGGATGGGAGACCAGAGGGTGCTCTACCCCTTGCACAAAATTCATTTGGAATTTTGTGATACTGAGATGCAGTTATATTAATAGCAAATTGTAATAAAAAACATTCTAGTGGGCATTTTGAAAACATTGTAATTTGGGCAGTGGTGGTCACTAGAGATGCTGTTTGTTTAATAGTTGTTTTGCATTTACTTTGAAGATCCTGTTTACAGAGAATTGAATACATTGACTGTGAAGAGTCCAAAGTATACCAAATAGTTAAATAGTGTACCACAATTGTAAAGCATGTGAAGGCCAGGGTGGACATTAATCAGTACATTAACAGCCAGATGTAGAATGGCTACATCAACTTTTGGGGGGGCTGCATGCAGGCCATTGAATTTATGACCCTCAAAAGAAGGGACATTCTTGCTTTACTACTTTATCCTTTAAAATCATTTAAAAGTAGCATGTGTTTAATAGTTCCCTCCACCTTAGAAGGCTCCTAAACGAGCTTACAGTAACTAATAAATGCATAAAGGAGATGCAAAACATAATTATGAATGATACGGGGCAAGTACCATTTCTGTAAAGTGGCCCAGACTAGGAGGCAAAAATGCCCAGTGGAAATAGTGCAGTGTTGAGGTCCATGCCTCTCTGAGGTTATCAGTTTGAGGCTTAACAGTTTTTTAAGTGGGTGGGAGGAGTTGCTTGTAAATTACTAGGCATGGGGTAGAATGCTGTAGGACACTCCTGTTTCTTCATCTCAAATGCTATGAAGGAATTGTAACATGAAAAATCTTTGTGCCTTCAAGTGTTATGTTCTCTGGTTTTTGTAAAAGTTCAGCTCAATAAATGTGCCTTTATTATTGAATTCTGAGTTGTCCTTGTAGTCCAAGGCTGAGTGAGGAGAGTGAACAGCATTATGCTACACTGTGATAATTTGTCTTCTCACAACAAAAGGTGGTGGTTGTTGATGATGTTACGGCTACAGTAGGCATAGCCTGCAGACATTTTGCTGAGAAAAGGACTCCCTGCATAAATTACCTTCCATGGAACACAATACTTGAGTCCACCATTATTGTGATCCCGCTCTGAAACCAGTGCGAGCCTATGTTTAGCATGGATCTCAGTGTTTATGCATTAGCTTTTGTTTACCAGGTAAGCACACTAGACAAGGAATGCTTATTTTCAAGTACGGCCCGGGAGATTACAAGAGCATGGTTTACAGAACAGTGCAAGGGAATTACAACAATGTGAAATGCAAGCATTGAGCAAGGTGATACAAATAAACAGGTACAGGATGAACAGATAAGCATACACAGGTAAAAATAAGCAAACAATAGTTACATTTTGTGGAAATAATACTAGTGCAGTTTGTCCCATTTTGAGGACGGTAAGTGCTGAGTTGAAGGGCATGCAGGGCAGATAATTCCCCTTACTAGAGCTCAGAGGGGGTAGGGGCACCAGGGAAGTGGAGGGTGCACAACAGGGGCCAAGCAGGGGTAGAGGATATCAAGCAGCCTTTTTTTTTTTTGCTATTGTTTAACCAGGTGAGACGCACTAAACTGAAAGCTTGTTCGGGTGCAACCTGGGAGCACGGGGAAGTTGCGACTTGCTCAGTGTCACACAGTATGCAAGTGGGGACTGTGGGATTCAAACCCAGGTCTCCAGATTTGCAGCTCAGAGCCTTAAACCACTGCGCTATACTGCCTTGGAACAGTTACAGGCTGAGGCAGACTTCAGGTACAATCAGAGGAAGCTCTTAAAGATGGGATGGATGGGGGTGCATCTAATGGTTGCAGGTAGGGTATTCCAGAATCTAGGGGCACAAACAGCAAAGGCACGATCACCTGACAGTGACCAAGTTTTTGGGACAAGGAGGGATTGCAAGTCAGCTGACCTTAGCCGGTATGATGGTAGAGCCGGCCGAAGGAGTTTGGACAGGGCGGATGGAGTGGCATTGCAAATAATTTTGTCTGTGAAGCAGCCAAGGACAAATGAGCGATAATTATCCGGGGACAGCCAGTGTGGTTTATTATATAAATCACAGTGATGGATAAGTCGAGGGACGGAAAGGGCAAAGTGGCAAATATTATAGGTCACATCCCATTTAGCAAGGCTAGTGTTTGCAGTGAGGGTAAAGATTGTCAGTCCATAGTAGAGAGAGGGAAGGAATAAACCTTCAGCAAGGGCAAGCCATGCAGCAGCAATATGGAACCCACAAGCCCGGTATGCAAGTCCAAGCTTGATATTTGTTGCCTTGCAGACATTTTAAATGTGTAGAGACAGGTCTAACTGGGGGGTCAAGAGTGACTCCCAGGTGTCTAAAGGCACATGTAGTACCAACTGGGACACCATCAAGGCTTAAGACTTTTGAGTGTTGGCAAAGGCTTATTTTGTTAGGTCCGTGGAAGGGAAGAGAGCTGGAACTTTTTATGTGGGAGGGAAGGAGTAGTACCAGCAATGTAAGGGTTGTGGGAAGGGAAAGAAGTGGAATGGTGTGCATGGGAGGTAGCGTTCTTTCTGTGGGGGAGAAGCAACTGAAGCCTGCATTGCCAACAGTGTTAGAGCTGACCATCTCCTTTATAGTGCTGTCAAGTATACCACATTCATAAAATGCAAAATAAAAACTGAATGGTGTTTCTTCTAGGAGTGTGGCTCTGTTGTTCATCCACACTGTTTGGCATGTCCCTTTCCCCTTTAAATCTTGCCGGAAGTCTTCAAACTGGCTCCTCCCACCCACCCGGGTGATATAAACCTTGGCTCTGCCCCATGACGCCAGATCTTCCTTTCCGCTGGAAGATACAGGTTCCCTCATGCTTCACAGCAATTTGTAGGCCCTGGATTCAAAGCGTCGTTTTTTTACTGCATCTTACCTTAAAACTCGTTCGAGTTAACGTTTCCGATAGTAGCGCATCGGACGTGGAGGAAAAATCTGCTCCCGGATTTCGCCAGTGCTCCTGTAGCCAGAAGATGTCACACACCAATCCCCACCTAACGTGCGCCTACTGCCTAGGTGTCGGACATAACACCTCCACCTGCACGTTCTGCCTGGCCTTCCATCCCAACGTCCTGGACGACCGCTTGGCGAGCCTAAAATTGAGGAGACTGGAGAAAAGGAACCCGCCAGTGAAATCGAAGGAAGTGAGGTGGGCGGTTTCTGTGGCTGCGGGACCCACTGAGCAGTTGGAGCAAATGAAGGCTTTCGAGGAAGAAGCGGCTCAAGCTTCGGCCAGTCGGAGCTTTTTGTTCCTCTGAACCTCGGTCCCACCATTTCGGGCTCCTTCAAGAAGTTGTGCCAGTTTCTCCCTACTAAGGGTGATGCGCCCTCAGGCTCGCACTCTGCGCAGCCTCGGAAGAGGGATAAGGACCCAAAGTCTTCATCCAAGCAAAGACGTTCTTGGGACCAAAAAAGGTCCAAGTCCCAGGAACATGCGGTCTCGACCTCGGTCGAGATCGCATCCTTGGCCACCAGCTTCTCAGATCTTCTGTCTGGCCAAGAGGTCGAGGAAGTAGCTGACGAGCTTGAGATTTCTCTCAACCTAGCCGACCTTATTTCGCCGACTCCGGTCCACGATTCATTGGAAAAGACTTCGGTCCTTGTCTTTCCCAATGAGGAGACCCAGCCCGCTGGTGTCCCTATCGAGGAAACTGTTCTGAACCCTCGGTTTTCACTGACCCCGGTGTCTTCCGATTGATCGGGTCGACTTCCTCGATCTCAATCGAGGTCCAGAACCCCTTCGTCCGAAAAAGCAAAAGAGTCCTAAGCACTTTAAAAAGAGGCATCGCCGCAGATCCTCATCCTCCTTGGATGAGGAGAGGCTTCGACGGAAACTCCGTCGATGCTCTGAGGATCTTATGTGGCAACAGCTGATTTTGACCAGGCAGAAGTCGGCTCCACCATCTAACCCGGCCATCACTTGGCAAGTGCCTCCTGGGCCGACGCCGACCCCTCCAGAACTAAAGCCTTCCGATCCCCTGTCCGCGGGGCCGACCCATATCCTGGCTCGGCCCATCTTGGTCTCTCCACCGATTCTGGTGGAACCACCATCTAAAGCTGCCTCAGGGAAGGGCTCCTTTGAAAGAGGACCGTACTGACACCGGGCTTAGAAACATGGAAACATAGACTTTGACGGCAGATAAGGACCGCTTGGCCCATCTAGTCTGCCCATTTCCCTACCTACAGGATAGGCCGCAGATCCTAGTTAACCAACAGCCTATTTCTTCCTACCCCCCACAAGAATTGCCTTGTGTCTGTCCCATGCATTCTTGAATTCTCCCACAGTTTTAGACCCCACAACCTCCTCAGGAATGCATCCCCTACCCTCTCTGTGAAATAATACTTCCTCACATTGCCCCTGAACCGCCCCCCCCTCTATCTTTAAATTGTGTCCCCTTGTTCTTGCATGTCTCTTTTCCTGAAAGATGCTACCCTCTTGGACTTTGTTGATTCCACTGAGGTCCTTAAAAGTTTCTATCATGTTCCCCCTCTTCCTTCTTTCCTCAAGGGTATGCATATTAAGCTCCTTTAGTCTCTTCTCATACGGCTTCTCTTGCAGACCCTGCACCATTTTAGTTGCGCCATCTGACTGCCTCTATCCTATCTATGTCCTTGGAGATGGGGTCTCCAGAACTGGACACAGTACTCCAGATGGGATCTCACCAACTGTCTGTACAGAGGGATAACAACTTCCTGTTTTCTGCTGCTGATGCCTCTCCCTGTGCATCCCAGTATACCCCCAGCCCTCCCTACTGCCTTCTCACATTGCTTGCTAACCTTAAGGTCATCTGATATGATTACCCCCAGGTCCCTTTCCTTTTTTGTTGTTGTTACTACCTCCCACCCCATTGTGTATTCTTCCACTGGGTTCTTGTTTCCCAGGTGCATTATTTTGCACTTCTTTGCATTGAATCCTAACTGCCATACTTCCGATCATTCCTCCAATCTTGCCAAGTCCCTCCTCATCCTTTCCACGCCTCCTTGTGTATCAACCCTGTTGCAGATCTTTGTGTCATCTGCAAAGAGGCATACTTTTCCTTCCAGTCCCTCTGTAATGTCACTTATGAAGACATTAAAAAGGACTGGACCCAATACTGAACCCTGCGGTATCCCACTAATAACCCCTCTTTCTTCAGAGTGGACTCCATTTACAATTACCTTCTGTGTCTTGTTGTCCAGCCAATGTTTTACCCAGGCTACCACCCTGGGACCCACTCCAAGCTGGTTAATTTAACTATTAATCTTTTGTGTGGGACTGTGTCAAATGCCTTGCTAAAGTCTAGGTAGGCCATGTCCACAGCCCCTCCCTGGTCTACTACTTTGGTCACCCAGTCAAAGAAATCTATTAGATTTGTCTGACATGACCTTCCCGCTCTGAACCCATGCTGCCTTGGGTCCTGTGCCTCACTGGCCTCTAGGTACTCAACTATTCTTTCCTTCAGAAGTGACTCCATCACTTTCCCTACCACAGAGGTCAGACTGACAGGTCTGTAGTTTCCTGCCTCTGTCTTGGTCCCACTTTTGTGAAGGGGAATCACATCTGCCTTCCTCCAGTCCTCGGGTACCACACCATCCTCCCATGATTTATTAAAAGGAGTAGCCAGTGGTTTCACTAGTTCCCCCCTTAATTCTTTTTGAATTCTGGGGTGAATTCCATCAGGCCCCATTGCTTTGTCCACCTTCAGTTTTAGGAGTTCTTGCAGAACCCTTTCTTCTGTGAAAGGACTGGGATCGACCCCCTATCAAGAGTGCTTCTGTTAATTGAGTAGGCACTTTTCCTCCTCTTTGTGAATACTGAGGAGAAATATTCGCTCAGTATCCTGCTTTTCACTGTCCCCTTGCCCACCCACCGTTCATTCTGTTCAGCCTCACTATCCCTCCCTTTGTCTTTTCTGCGCCGCTGATGTACCTATAAAATGTTTTATCCCTTCTTAACCGAGTTGGCTATCTTTTCCTCAGTTTGGGCCTTTGCTATTCTGACTTTCCTCCCTGCTTCCTTCTGCCTTAACTGGTACAACCTCTGTCTTGCTCCTTCTGTGTTTCCTTATACTTCGGAATACTATCTTTTCTTCCTGACTTTCACAGCCACCTCTTTTTGAGAACCATAGTGGCTTTTTCTTTCGTTTGATTTATTTATTTGCTTCACACAAAGGCTTGTTGCCTCTGTGATGGCAGTTTGATGATTCACACTGTTGCTCCACACCTCCTTCTAGCCTGTTTGCTAGTGCTTTTCTGAGGCACTCTTCCATCTTGCCAAAGTCAGCCCTCCCGAAGTCCCGTACCCTCACTTTTGTATGGCTTGACTCTGTAGCTGAGTTTAACGTGAACCACACTGTTTGATGGTCACTTGTTCCCAGATGGCAGCCCATTTCTAGATCTGAGATCCTCTCACTGCCCCCGTTTGAGAGTACGAGGTCTAAGATTGCTCCCTCACGAGTGGGTTCCGAAACTAGCTGTCTGAGGCCTGCTACCTGTAGGGCATCAGGAATGGCCCTGCTCTTGGATGTGGCTGTGGCAAATGTGCTCCAGTTAACATCTGGCATATTCAGGTCTCCCATCAACAGTATCTCCCCTTTCTCTGCCATTCTAAGAATGCCTTCTATCATATCCTTGTCCATTCCCTCCCCCTGACATGGGGGTCTGTACACAACCCCTGTGCGGATTGTGGTGCCCTTTCCAGTCTCCAAGGTGACCCACAGTGCCTCCTCTCCTCCGTTTACTCTTTTCTTCTGTTGCTTTTATCCCTTCCTTTACATAGAGAGCTACTCCTCCCCCTCTTCTCCCCTGCCTGTCTCTCCTGTAGGTTATGTACCCTGGTATGTTAACATTCCAGTCATGGTTCTCTGTGTACCATGTTTCTGTGACTGCTACGATATCCAGGCATCCCTCTTCCATCAAGGCCACCAGCCCTGGGAGCTTGTTGCCCAGACTACGGGCATTGGTACTCATTACCCTCCATTTCCTGATGGCCTTACTCCTTTTTGCCCCATCCCTGTCCTTTTTGCCTTTGTCACTTTCTCCATTACCCCTGCCCTTCTCCATATCGACACCTCTATGTTGGTGTTTACCGCACTTACTACCGTGATTTTTTTTGGGGGGGCTAGGATTTTCCTGCTCCTTTCCAGTGCCTCCCCCCTTGGCTAGTTTAAATGCTTGACAATGAGGCATTTAAACCGGTCACCTAGGATCCTGGTTCCCCTCCTGGACAGATGCAGCCCATCATGCCAGTATAGGCTTGCATCACTCCAGGTGGACCCCCAGTCCCCATTGAAGCCAAATCTCTGAGCTCCACACCAGTTTTTCAACCACTGATTGAATCCCGTGGTGCGGAACACCATAGCCTCTCCTACACCATACATGGGCAGCACTTCCGAGAAGGTGACTGTGCATGCTGCTTGTCTAAGGCCCCTCCCCAATTCCACAAACTCTTCCTGCACTTCTCTAATCCCTTTCTTAGCCAGGTCATTTGTCCCTAGGTGGACAATGACATCCAGCTCCCTCCCCTGTGCAGCTGCTCCGGCAATCCTGAGGATTTGCTCCCTGTCCCTCCAAGCCATGGTGCTAGGCAGGGCACCTCCTCTCTCCCTTCCTACCCCAGTTCTACCTTCCTAACAATGGAGTCCCCACCAGGAGTTGTTTCCTTCCACAGGGGTCCCCTGCCACCTCCTGTGGGTCTCCTCTGTGGAGGTTCCCAGCATCCTCCTTGTCTCCACTGCGTTGCCTCCATAGAGGAACCACACTTTGCCAGAACTGCATAGGGAATTGTGGAGAGGTACAACTGGAGGATGCGCCTCTGTTCCACCACCTCACCCTCCCTGAGCCCACTGTGGTCCAACCGCCTCCTCTTTCTGGCAAACTCTGAGGCAACAGCAGTGGCACTGGTGGTCCCTGGATGGAAGAGGAGGTCCCACAAATCCTGGCCAACTCAGCCTGGAGATGAGCAACCTCCTCCCTCAGCCCAGAGAGGTGCCTGCAGATGGGACAACACCGCATCCTCCAGAACATCTCCCGGAAGACTGCTGCTCCACAGCCACTGCACTGCACCACTCCCATCATGTCTCATTTCTGGCCCCTTAACTGTTTTCAATCCTTACTCTTTCCTTACGCTTCCCCGACGTCTGTCCATTACGGTTACCCATGACCACCCACAGTGGATCGAAGGGGACCTAGGCGGGAGGCCATTGTACCACAACTCCTCGGACGTCACAGGACTGCACTACCATCCTGGGGATGATGAGTCCTCCATGGGTTTAGAGGAGGGTCCTTCCTCCTTTCAGCGCATTCTCCACCTGATCTCTGAATCCACCGGAATGCCCCTGGAGTCCATTCAGAAAAAGGCGTAGTACCTCCTTACGGACATCCTAAAAAGAGGGGATACCCCGACGGAGGCCTTTCCAGTGGCCAAGCCATCACTGGCCCAGCCCCGAGCTCTGTAGCGCCCCCAGCCTGCCCAGCACCGCCTGCCCGCAAGTATGCAGTGCCCATGGGGTCCCTGCCGGGATTCACAGAACACCCTTGAGCTGAGAGCCTGGTGACCGCTTCTGTGTTTAGACGTACTGGTAGCTCGGCCGACACAGACCGACCTCCAGACAAGGAGTCCAAATATATGGACCATTCTGCCCGCAAGGCCTACGTGGCCTCTTCTTTAGGCCTTCGTCAAGCCAGCTTGTCTGTCATTATGGCACACTTCTCTCATGCTCTCCTCAGGTCATTAGATGAAGCCCTTCCTCATCGCCTGGCAGACATGCAGACCATGGTCAAGCAAGTCCATGATCAGGGCCTTGCTGTTGCAGAACAGCAGCTCCAGATGGCCTTAGACATTGAGGATTCCTGTGCCCGCTCTTCAGCAGCCGCAGTGGCCACTTGCCGCAGGGCCTGGCTGAGGCTGTTGTCCTTCCTGGCGAATACCCAGCACAAGTTAACTGTCGTTCCCTTCCTTGGCACCAACCTGTTTGGTTCAGGAATGGCCGGTCACCTTCAGCATATCGAGCAGTCCAGTGCCACCTTGGATGCTACCTCTGCAAAAGGTTCTTCGGGCAAGTTGAAAAGGAAGAAGAAGCAATTTTGGCATTCTTCCCCTGTGGCCAGACAGTCCTCCTATCAAGGAGGTCAGCAGCAGCAGGCTCAAGCTTAGTGCCCACGGCCCAA
The DNA here is from genome assembly GCA_016271365.2 of Neoceratodus forsteri. Classification (NCBI taxonomy): domain Eukaryota; kingdom Metazoa; phylum Chordata; order Ceratodontiformes; family Ceratodontidae; genus Neoceratodus; species Neoceratodus forsteri. The sequence goes on along the minus strand of CM057450.1, from coordinate 299,524,939 downwards.
GTAGGGTCTTCAGCAGCCCCGTAAAGGCAGGTCCAGGACTGTCCTCCTCCTCCTCTAAGCCTGCTCAGTGACAGATTGGGGGTTGCCACCCTTACACCCATCACGCCAGCTCTGGGTCCTCCCATGGGGGGCCGGCTCCACCACTTTCATTCCACCTGGTTCGATATCACTTCGGACAGGTGGGTTCTCAAAGTGGTCTGTCAGGGACTGCCTCTAGCATTTGAGCAGTACCCTCCCAGCCGATCCCGCGCCCTTCGGGAGGAAAGGATCTCCGCTTGCACTCAGTCGGCTCTCCGAGACGACATAGCTCAGCTCCTCCACAGGGAGGCGGTAGCACCAGTGCTGGATCCTCCTACAGACCCAGGCTTCGTGTTCCGGTACTTCCTGGTGCCCAAGCGTATTGGGGGGGGGGTGCCCCATCCTAGATCTCCACAACCTGAATCAATATCTCTGGTTCCGCACCTTCCGGATGGTAACTCTGAACCAGATCATACCATCCCTGCAGCAAAACATGTGGTTCTGTTCACTGGATCTACAGGACGCATTCTTTCATGTCCCAATCCGTCCGTCCCATCAGCGGTTCCTGCGCTTCAGGGTCGAAGGGAACCTCTTTGAGTTCCGAGCCATGCTGTTCGGCCTGTCATCGGCCCTGCGGGTCTTCAGCAAGTACATTGCAGTGGTGGCAGCCCATCTTCGGCATCGAGGAGTACGAATTTACCCTTATCTCGACGGCTGGCTCTTGGCAGGATCCTCCCTTCAGGAGGTGGAGAGGTCCAGGGATCTGGCTCTCCAAACCTGCTCCCATCTCGACCTCCTGATCATTGAGGCCAAGTCTGAACTTGTGCCTGCTCAGGTGATGGGCTTCATCGGGGCAGAGCTCGCTGTCGTCAAGCCAGAGCTTGGCTCCCGGCGGACAGGGCGGGGGTTCTCTCCTCCTTTGCCTGATCATTTCTGGTTGGGAAATCGCGCCCTGCCCGAGACTTTCTGCGCCTTCTGGGTTACATGGCGGTGTACACCTCGGTGGTCCGTTGGGCCAGGTGGCACATGCGCCCACTCCAATGGGAGCTGACCGCCCAGTGGACTCGGCGCCACAGTCATTTCGGCCAGCTGATCACTGTAACCCAGAAGATGTGGGACACTCTCCAATGGTGGACCGCCCCAGAACAGTTGCAGGAAGGGATCCTGTTTGTCTGCCCCGAGCCGATGGTCGTCCTTACGACCGATGCCTCTCTCATGGGTAGAGAGCCCACATGGGGACAACAGGACCCATGGGTTCTGAACCCGCGAGGAGTCCCGATGCCACATCAACCTGTTGGAGCTCAGAGCAGTCAGACTGGAACTGTCAGGTTTTGCTCCCCATCTCCGGGGTCAAGTAGTTCGAGTCCAGACGAACAATACCACGACCATGTATTACCTCAACAAACAGAGCGGCACACACTCCCGTCTGCTGTGCAAGGAGGCGCTCCGCATCTTGACCATCGTAAGTCGGCTGGAGGCGGATCTCCTAGTCATTCACATGGCAGAAGTCTCGAACCATCTGGTGAATGCTCTCAGCCGCATAGGCTAGACATCACATGTGGTCTCCATCCAGAGGTAGCTTACAGTCTCTTCTCCCACTGGGGCAAACCATTGGTGGACCTGTTTGCCTCCAGGGAAAACAAGCTGAGGTTGTACCATGCCCGCCCCCCTCAGCAGGGCTCGCTGCAGGGGGATGCCTTCTCAAGGCCGTGGACCCCAGACCTCCTCTATGCCTTCCCTCCATCTCCCTTGATCCACAAGGTGTTACTCAAGGAGAGGAGGGACAAGGCGAAGGTGATCCTGGTAGGCCCAGATTGGCCACGCCAGTTCTGGTATCCACATCTCCTCAGCCTCAGCTGCAGGCCCCCAGAGCAGTTTTGTACACGCCCAGACCTGATATCACTAAACCAGGGGAAGGTATTCCATCCAGACCTTCAATCCCTGCACTTCACAGCCTGATACCTGAGTGTCTAGAGTTCCAGGCTCTGGGTCTTTCCGAGGATGTCTATACCGTTGTGGAGGCATCTCATAAGGAATCGAGAAGTAAATGTTATGCTTTCAAATGGAAAAGGTTTTTCATTTGGTGCCAGGGTAAGAGTCTGGACCCCTTATCGTGCTCTGTGGCTAACATTCTAGACTACCTTTGGTCTCTCTTGAAAGGGGGTCTACAGTCATCGACTGTTAGGGTGCACCTGGCAGCCATTTCTGCTTACAGGGCGTGGACCAGTCAGCTGACATTGGTACAGGAGACAGTGTTGGGGCGCTTCTTCAAAAGCCTGGATCACATATCCCCTCTGGTGCGTGAGCCTCCACCTCCGTGGGATCTGTTGCTGGTTTTGGCAAAGCTCATGGGCAAGCCATTCGAACCTATGCACAAGTGTGCACTCTCGCACTTGTGGAGGACTGCCTTTCTGGTGGCTATCTTGTCAGCCAGAAGGACAGGGGAGCTCCAGGCTCTTTCGGTGGACTCCCCTTATCTGGTCTTTCACAGGGACAAAGTTGTCCTGCGCCCCCACCTGAAATTCCTTCCGAAGGTGGTATCAGAGTTTCACCATAACCAGGTATTGACTCTGCAGGTATACTACACTAACTATACCTCGGACATCAAGTACAGGCTCCATACTTTGGACCTGAGACATGCTCGGTCCTGTTATAAGGAGAGAACAGCGGAATTTCATGGAGAGGTTCGCCAACTGTTTGTCACCTACGCTAAAGCTGCTTCTGGCAGACCTGCAGCCAAATGGACCATTGCAAGGTGGATTACATCGTGCATAGGTCTGTGCTATGAGTTGGCGGACCAGGAGCCTCTCAGAGGGATAAGAGCTCATTCTACCCGGCATAACTGCTGCATCGGTGGCTGCTTCCAGGGACATCCCTATCCAGGAAATCTGTTGGGCTGCTACCTGGAAGTCAGCAGACACCTTCATTACCCACTATCACATCGACCTTGAGTCACGCCGTGATGCTGGTTTTGGGGCCTCGGGTCTCCAGTCTCTGTTTCCTAAGTAGGATGTGCCCTTGCCTCCCTCCTCCCGGAGACCCTGGGGAGTCTGCCAGAGCAGTGTGGATGAACAAGATATCCACGCTCCTAGAAGAACAGGTTGCTCACCACAACAGTAGTTCTAGGAGTGGTGTATGTTCATCCACACCCACCCGACCTCCCCGTGTTAAGCGCACAACCTGGCTTCCAGTGGGCTAAGATCTGGTGTCATGGGGCGGAGCCGAAGTTTATACCACCCAGTGGTGGGAGGAGCCAGCCTGAAGACTTCGGCAAGATTTAAAGGGGAAAGGGACATGCCAAATAGTGTGGATGAACAACGTATACCACTCCTAGAACTACTGTTACAGGTGGGTATCCTATTCTTTTTACAGCAAGGGGCCCTAGCAGTGATTTATTTCATATGTAAGTGCAGTTCTACTGTTTTGTTTTTTATTTATTAGAAAAGTCAGATTTACAACCTATGAGTCATGGACTCATTTACAAAGGCACCTCGTCGTGGGTGGGGGGTAGACAGAGTTACATAGTCTGGTTACAACAGTGAGAACAGTACAGGTGCAGAACATTAAACATACAGTACACATAGGTTACATAATAGTGTTACTTATAATACATTACAGTCATATACAAGGTACCCAAGGATTACATTGGGGGTACAGCCCTGGACATACCTAGATAATACCTGGAGAGGGAGGTGGTGGGGATGGGGAATGGGGTGGGAATGAGAGGGAGATGATAGACTGTCCAGAGGACGTTGTCAAGTCAGGGAGGCCTGACAGGAGGATCCCACAGTGGGGTTAATTGGGTGCATCTAAAGCAACAAGCGTTGAAGAGATGGTTCCAGAGGGCAATTTTGAAGGGACCAAATTTGGCAATGTCTATGATGCAGGGTGGGAGGAAGCTGAACCAAGCAGGGGCTCGGTAATGGAAGGACCTCTGGGCTAGTAAGGTCTTTGTTCTGGGCACCAGAAAGGTGGCCTTGATAGAGCTACGGGTGGCAACAGACAAGGACACACACTATAGGGAAGCAGAGACTCCCAAGGGGAGAGCCCTAGAAGAGATTTTTTGGCGAGTAGGCAGGTCTGGTAGTGCAGACGCTCCTCAAAGGTGAGCAGGTTGGTGGTGGAGTAGAACAATCAAGTGTGAGTGCGGCTAGGGGCTCCAGTCAGGAGCCTGCAGGCCTTATTGATTGAGAGCTGGATTTTAGTCAAGGCGGTTTTGTCCACCGCAGCGTAAATGGGCAAGCCATAGTCCACTAGTGACAGGACAGAAGAGGTGATGGCCAGCCAGAGGGCAACTTGGGGGAGGTAATCTCTATGACTGTATAGTAGGCCTATCTGCGAATTTATGGTGGAGGATAGGGCATTGATGTGGGTGTGGAAGGTGAGAGCCGAGTCGAAAGTGATGCCTAGATATTTGTAAGAGGTCGCTTGCTCCAGTGGGTGCAGAGTGCTGGGGAGAATGAAGAGGGGGGCATTCTTGGTCTTCTTTTGGTGATGGGAGAAGAGCATTGACTTAGTCTTCTTTAGGTTAATGACAAGTCGGTGGTCAAGGAACCACTTTTCAGCTTGGTTGTAGGTGTGCTGGAGGGATACCTTGAGAGAAGAGGGATCGGTGGGAGGCAAAGAGAACTGCATCACTGGGCATAGAGGGCATTTTCTCCCAAAGGGAGCTGGGGAGAGGTTGAGAGAGGTTGAAAAGTACAGGGCCCAGAATGGAGCCCTGGGGTACCCGGGAATGAACAGGCCGGGTATTGGACAGGGAGTTGTTTATCTTCACATGCTGGGATCTAGCAGAGAGGTAGCTGGAGAACCAGGCAAGGGGACCAGCTGAAAAACCAAGTTGGTGGAGTCAAGCAGGAGGGGGTGACAAACAGTGTCAAAAGCCTTGGAGAGGTCTTTGAACACTGCGCTGGGAAGGTTGCCAGAGTAAAGAGCAGAGTGCAGGTATTGAGAGAACTCTAGGAGAGTAGTAGTGGTACTGTGTCCTGGGAAGAAACCATGTTGTTCTGGGCACATTATGTCATATCTGGCCAGGTACTCAGATTGTTGAATAGACACTATTTTTTCTAGGGCTTTAGAGAGCGGGGGAGGATAGAGATCGACCGGTAGTTGTTGGGTGCGAACCGATCTCCACTGTTATGTATAGGGATGATTTCAGCTGATTTCCAAGCACTGGGAGACTGACCGAGGCATAGAGACCGGTTTAGTAGGTCTGTAAGGGGGATTAGGATGACATCTAAGACCAGGCGGAGGATTCTGGAGTCTAGGGGGTCACAGCTGGGGTTGTTGCTACCAAGGGCTTTTAGCAGGGGCATCCTGGCTACTTGAGGGAATATAGTGTGCAGGTAGAAAGGAGGGCGATCCAAGGCGGGGGGGGGATAGAGGTGGGGATTGGGTCAAAAAAGTTGTTTGGGAGGACAGAGCTTATGTCAGAGAAGGTAGTATTGAGGCAGTCAGCTATGTGAGTTGGGTCTGTAGTGACAGTGCCATCAGTGGAGAGCTGGGATGGTGGGGGGGAGCGGGTCTTCCCATTAAGCTCTTTCCTGTTGTTCCAGAAATTCCGGGCGGAACCCTAGGTGGATGCGAGGGTGGTCTGATGGTGCTTTTCCTTGGCTGTTCTAATGGCCCAGGTGCACTGATAACGTGCCACGTTGTAGGCTTATCTATCAGCCAACCTGCCTGATTCAATATCCATGTGCCAGAGATTATCCCTATGCTTAAGTGTTTGGATAAGAGATGGGGAGAGCCGTGCAGCATTTTGTTTTTTATTGTGTATTCTGGTGTGGGGGGTGAAAAGGTCACAGGCCTTGCTAAAGGCATTGGTGATGAGGTCTAGGCAGAGTCAGTATCAGGGGGTGATGGACAGGGGACCAGTCCAGCTGTGCTAGATGCAATTTTAGCTTTCTGAGACCCCCAGGGTGTATGCGCCAGCACTAGGTGGCCTGGGACACAGGTTTCGGTATGGAGGATGACCAGAGGCAGAGGACAGGTGCGTGATCACTAAGTGAGTCAGGGAGGACGTTGATATCCCTGATTTTATGAGGGCGCTTCGATAGTATTATGTCTAGGAGGGTGCTGGAGCCACTTGTCCTGTTGAATCTAGTGGGCTGGGTGACTAACTGGGACATGTCCAGGGCAGCGGAGACAGTGATGCCAAGCCAATTGACGTTAAGGTCAACTAGGATGAGTTGCTCGGCTTTGTGAGGTGGGGAGGTGAGGTATTATACTAGAGACTGAACTGCTGGGTTCTGGTTCCTCGGGGGTATGTAGGAGACCATGAGGAAGAGTGGGCCCCTGGCTGGGTCAGGGGTCAATTTTAGAGTGGGGGCTTGGGTGCCATAGTCAAGCTTCAGGGCAGGAAGCACATGGCTTATAAGGGTGTCCCACATGTAGATTGCATACCCACCTCCGCGTTTACTGTCTCACAACAATGTTCCTATTGACAAGGAAAAAAATTTCTCCCTGGTCTAAATGGCAGCCCAAACAGATGCTCCAGACAAGCACAGCTCAAAAGTTTATCACCATTTCCAATAACATGCCACTCTGTGTCTCTAGATTCACACTTTATTTACTGCTCTCCAAGTTAATGGTCCAGGCACACATTTAAAAGTTCTTTCTAGGGACATGGATATGTTGTTCATCCACACTGTCTGGCAGGTTCCTTGCTGCTTTAAATCTTGCTGGAAGGTCTTCAAGCTGGCTCCTCCCAGCCACCCAGGTGGTAAAACTCTCAGCTCCGCCCCATGACGCCAGATCTTCCTTACCGCTTGGAAGCTCAGGTTCCCTCCTTAACGCTCTGCGTGTAGACTGGATCCTAATTCTTCGGTTCGCCCAAAACTTGTTTTAAAATTTTCAAGACTTCGGTCATCTTTCTCCCTCACAGCTGCGATGGACAAATCAACTCCCAGATTTCGGCGGTGCCCTTGTGGGCAGAAGATGTCCAAGACAGACCTGCACTCCACGTGCGTCTACTGCCTCGGCCTAGAACACGACCCGCAGGCCTGCGAGTCATGCCGTTTGTTTTCAGCCAACGTCCTGGAGGATCGCGCTGCCCGGTTATAGCTTGCGCCCTGAGAAGCGCCTACCTGCCGGGTTGTCGTATGAGGTCTGCTATGTTACCACTGCATCTGGCCCGCCTGAGCAACTCGAGCAGATGATCGCCCTCGAGGAGGAGGCGGCTCAGGCCGCATCATCCTCTTCCTCGGTCACGGCATTTATCCCACTCTCACTGGGCACCTCGTATTCAGCTTCTTTCAAGGAGCTTTGCCAATCCCTTTCCACAAAGGGAGAGGGGCCATCGGGACATTCCTCTCGGCCCAAAAAGAAGGACTCAAAGGGTAAGTCCCATCATCGGCGTTCGTGGGAGCAGGAGAGGTCCCCTTCTCCGGACAGTCGACTGTCGACTTCGGTCAAGGTTGCAGCTAAGGCCGCTGGTTTCATGGCGTCCCCGTCAGGCCAGCTGGCTGAGACACCCGTCAACGCGGTCAAGATTTTTCTCGACCTTTCGGACGGGCTGTCGACTGGTGAGGCCGACAACCTCTCCACCGGGTTCTCCGGTGGAGACCGAGGACCTGCCTGCACCCCTGGTGCTGCAGTCCCCGGGTTCAAGGCTTCCAAGCGAGGGAAGAGCGGTGTCCCTGCCCTTCCCAGACCCATCCTCGGAAACGCCGAGATCTCAGTCTCGGACATCGCTCCTCGGGTCCAGGCCGATCTCACGACATCGGGCGGTCTTGATCTCAGCACTGAGGTAAGCGCGCCCGCCTCGGGCCGTCCTCGTCTTCCTCCTCAGAAGAGGAGAGGCTTCAGCGCAAATTGTGTCAACGCTATGAGGACCTGATGTGGCAGCAGTTACTTCTGTCCGGGAACAAGACGACACTGTCGCCTTCCCCGGCCATCAAGTGGCTGTCACCCGAGCGGCTGAAACAACCCCTCGCTGTAGCCGAGGTGCCCAAGCCTGGGCTGGTTGTTTGACCAAAACCAGCTGCCCCACCGATTGTGGTGGAACCTCCGCCTCCACAACCGAAATCAGGGGCGCCGACCAAGGACTCTCGGTCAGGCCAGGGCCTGCCCCACAGGTTGTCGGTCACCCTCACTCCCGACCGTCCTTGGCAGGTGGAGGATGGCTCAGGCCCCAGGCAGCTCTTCGCGGACTCCTCAGAGTCCGACGATGACGACCCCTCCCTGTTCTCCAGGCCCATTGACCTGGAGACCTCCAGGGGCCAGTCGATGGATGAAAGACCATCGTCCTTAATGGGTTTGCTTCAGCTCATCTCGGAGTCCACCGGGATGCAACTCGAGCCCGTATCCAAGCGGGCCAAGTATCCCCTGATGGAGATACTGGACCAAGGGGATTCACCCACGGAGGCCTTTCCGGTGGCTGAAACCATTGTTGGCACAGCCTTAGAGCTCTGGCAGCGGCCAGCTTCCTGTCCTGTGCCTTCGGCCAGGATGGCCAGGAAGTATGCGGTCCCTACCAGCTCTTTGCCTGGTTTTTCAGAACACCCCTCCACCGAGGGGTTGGTCACCGACAGCGTTTTCCGGCGTTCTGGGAACGCTAGGGACATGGACAAGCCCCCCGACAAGGAGTCCAAAAAGCTGGACTATGCCAGGCACAAGCTGTACGCTGCGTCCTCCCTTGGCCTCCGCCAGGCCAGCTCAGCCGCGCTGATGGCACACTTCCCACGCCTCATGCGCTCCCGTGATGAGGTGATCCTCATCTCTGGCCGACCTGCAGACCACGGGTCCGGGCAGGTGCGACCAGGGTAGGGCAGTGGCTACAGCAGCTCCAAACAGCTCTGACATCGGAGACTCCTGTGCCAGATCAGTTATGTACAAGGTGGCCATGCACAAGCAGAGCATGGCTGAGGATATCCACCTTCACGGCGGATACCCAGCACAACTGGCTGATGTCCCTTCTTGGGAACGACTCTCTCGGCCCTGGAGTGGAAGGTCACCTCCAGTGGATCGAAAAGTCCAATGCCACCTGGACTCGGCCACCTCCACCCAGAAGGACAAAGGCTGCCGACAGCAGCAGCACGAGTCCTTTCATCCTTCTGCGCCTGCACGTCCGGCCCAACAGCACCAGGGCTAACAGGCTCAGCTGGCATCCCAAACCCAAGCCCGTGGCTTCCTCCAACAGGAAACAGGAGATAAAGGTCCAGAAGGTCCTCCTCTATGCCCGCCCAGTGACGGGTTGAGGTGTCGCCCAGCTCGCTACTCCCCCGGTTCCCCTGCGGGAGGATGGCTCCGCCACTCCTTTCTACCTGGTCCACTATCACCACGGACCATTGGGTGTTGGAGGTGGTAGGAAGGGCCTGTCCCTGGAGTTCAAGCAGACCCCGCCCTTCCGGCCTTGCGCGCCCTCGGGGGACTACGGAGATCTTCCTGTCGTGGCTCACCGAGCCGATATTGCCCTGCTCCTTGAAAAAGAGGTGATCAGGAAGGTGGCAGATCCTCCTCTGGACCCGGGGTCATTGTCCAGGTACTTCCTGGTCCCAAAATGGATGGGGGGCTGGCACCCCATTCTCGACCTGCACGACCTGAACAGGTTCCTAAGGTGTGGAACCTTCAGGATGGTCACTCTGGCTCAGATAATCCCATCTTTGGAACGAGGCATGTGGTTCTGTTCTCTGGACCTTCAGGATGCGTTCTTTCACGTCCCAATCCGTCCGTGCCACCAGAGATTCCTCCGCTTCAGAGCGGAGGGATCCCTTTACGAGTTCCGGGCCATGCCCTTCGGTCTTCCCTAGCCCCAGGGTCTTCGCCAAATGCATGGCAGTGATGACAGCATTCTCTAAGCGGCGTCAAGGGTCCAGGTGTACCCCACCTGACGAGGTTGATTGCAGTCCCCTCCAGAGCGGAGGTGGAGCGTCCAGAGATCTGGCCCTCCAGGTTTGCTCTCAGGTTGGCCTCTCTCGGAACTGTGCCAAAGCGGGTGATACAATTCATTGAGGCGAGCTCGACTCTCTGAGCCAGAACATATGGCTCCCGGCTGAGGGACAAGGTTTCCACCTTTGCCCAATCATTTCAGGTTGGGCATCTGGGCCCTGCCCAGGACTTCCCTGCGCCTCCTGGGCCTCATGGCGGCCTGCACCATCGTGGTCCTTTGGGCCGCTGGTACATCAATCCCCCCTTCAATGGGGGCTGGCCAGCCAATGGTCATTTTGCTGCTGCAGTCCACTGGATCAGCTAGTGATAGTGACCCAGGGGATGTGGAACGCTCCAGTGGTGGACCGTTCCAGCACATCTGCAGGAGGGCATCCCATTTGTCCACCCCGAGCCAACAGTCTCAATGTCGCACCAATGCCTCTCTGATGGGTTGGGGTGCCCGTCTGGGGACGCAAGGAGCACATGGCCTCTGTGGTCCCCTCGGGGCCTCGATGCCACATCAACCTTCGTTGAGGCTGCTGCCTGCCTAGGCCCTCACCGCCAGCCTGCTTCTACAGGGTCATGGGTTCAGGTCCAGACGGACAATGCCAATGCACTATGTATTACCTAAACCGCCAGGGCGGGACGACCCATGCCTCTGTGCAGGGAAGCTCTCCACATTTGGTCAGTTGTGCGCAGCCTGGAGGTGGATCTCCTCGCCATTCATGTGGCAGGAGCCTCCAACACCCTGGCTGATACCCTAAACCGGATAGGGGCTGCGTCTCACGAGTAGTCTCTCCTGCCAGAGGTAGTACAAGATCTTTTCTCCCACTGGGGCACGCCTCAGGCAGACCTGTTTGCCTCCAGGGAGAATGTGAAGCTGAGACTGTTTCATGCCCGCCCTCCTCAGCAGGGCTCGCTGCAGGTGGATGACTTCTCGAGACCGTGGAGCCCAGGCCTCTTCTACGCCTTTCCCCCATTTCCCTTGATCCACAAGGTGCTTCTCAAGGCGAGGAAGGACAAGGCGCAGGTTATCTCCTCAGTCTCAGCTCCAGGCTCCCGAGGCGGCTTCCAGCCCGCCCAGACCTGATCTCAGTCAGTCAGGGGAAGGTATTCCATCTGGACCTTCAATCCCTGCACCTGATGGCCTGGTTCCTGAGCGGCTAGAGTTCCAGGCCTTGGGTCTTTCCGACGAGGTCCTCAATGTTGTTGAGGTGTCCCGTAAGGAGTCGACCAGAAAATGCTATCCCTTCAAATGGAAGAGATTCTCCATTTGGTGTCAGGGCAAGGGCCTGGACCCTTCCTCCTGTTCGTTGGCAAGCATTCTGGACTACCTGTGGTACCTTTCTCAGCTAGGGCTTCGGTCGACGACCCTTAAGGTGCACCTGGCAGCCATCTCTGCGTACCAGGCGCGGGCCAGGAAGCAGTCGGTGGCGCAGGAGAAGGTGGTCGGCCACTTTTCCAAAGGCCTTGATCACATATCCCCTCTGGTGCTAGAACCTTCACCTCCGTGGGATCTACTGCTGGTATTGGCTAAGCTCATGGGCAAGCCATTCGAACCGATGCACAGGTGTGACATCTCTCACCTGTCATGGAAGACCGCCTTCTTGGTGGCTTCTCCGTCCAGCCAGAAGGATGGGAGAGCTCCAGGCGCTTTCCGTCGAGTCTCCCTTATCTGGTCTTCCACAGGGACAAGTGTGTCCTGCGCCCCCACCGAAATTCCTTTTAAGGTGGTGTCTTGAGTTTCACCCAAACCAGGTGTTGACTCTGCGGTTTCTACCCCAATCACACCTCGGATGCGAATATAGGCTCCATGCTGGACCCTAGAAGAGCGCTCGCTTATTACAAGGAGTGGGCCAGCTGAAGTTCGAGGAGAGGTTAGCCAGCTGCATGTCACCTACGCTGAAGCCTCACATCTGGCAGACTTGGAGCTAAGCGGACGCTAGGCAGGTGGTCACCTCCTGCATAGATTCTGCTATAGGTTAGCGGGCATGGGGCCCCAGAGGGATAAGAGCTCATTCCACCCGCCATATCGCTGCATTGATGGCTGCTTCAGGGATGTCCCTATCCAGGAAATCTGTTGGGCTGCTACCTGGAAGTCAGCACACACTCTCATCACCCACTACATCGACCTTGGGTCACGCCAGGATGCTGGTTTTGGGCCTCTGTGTTCTCAGTCTTTATTTCCCAAGTAGGGGTGTGTGTGCCTTGCCTCCTTCCTCCCGGAGAACTGCTAGGAGTCTGCCAGACAGTGTGGATGAACAACATATCCATGTCCCTAGAAACACAGGTTACTCACCTATAACAGGAGTTCTAGGAATGGTGTATGTTGTTCATCCACACGACCCACCCGACCTCCCCGGCTTCGACGCACACCCTGGCTTCCAGTGGGCTAGATGTGGCGTCATGGGACGGAGCCATGAGTTTTACCACCCGGGTGGGTGGGAGGAGCCAGCTTGGAGACCTTCTGGCAAGATTTAAAGCGGCAAGGAACCTGCCAGACAGTGCGGATGAACAACATATACCATTCCTAGGACTCCTGTTACAGGTGAGTAACCTGTATATTTTGCCTGAATTGAGGGTAGATTTTGATAGTTTGTTGGCTTTTGTAACCAAAAAAAAACTTTTTCATGTTTGAATTCAGCTTCCAAAGTACAAAAAAAAGTGTGCGTGTTGATATTCCCTTTGTTATTCAGGAAAACTGAGCTCAGCCCCACCCCCCCAGGGATCTCCTGTGATGTCAAACTGGCCTGAATCATTGGCTCAAGCTGTGCATGGCTGTATTAAACAAGCATTTGTCAATACCGAATGTTTGCTTGCTGGCATTGGCAGTGGTAGTGCAGAAGTTACAGAACTGCATAATAGAAATGACAGTGAAGTTTTGAACTGAAGCCAACCCCACCACCACCCTGCAGAGAGTGACAGGCATTGGGGTGTGCCTTTGGGTCGTCAGGCATAACAGCCACGCCATTTCACCACACCCTGTCCTGCAGACACTGACAAGTGTCACGGTGTACCTTTGGGGTCTTTGTCCTTATGTGCACTCCATTGCATCTGGAAATATGTAATTGGGATGGGTGCGGTATAGGAGAATAGGGTGAACTTAAATGAAGAGTCCAAGGCATACCTCGATGCCTCTCACTGGCCGGGTGTGGAATGGTATGAGCATTACAGGCAAGATCCAGTCACACCCCTGATGCCTGTCATTCTCACGGGGTTAGGCGTTATGGTTGGAAACCTGTAATACCTCAGGCATTCTTTGGTATTTTCACTCCAAATTTTCAACATGGTTTTTGGACCCCCACCTCATGAACGGTGGCAATGTGAGTTTGTTAGCCTTAAGCTGCTTATGCACTGTGACTACGGCGCATTTGGCACATACAGGTGCAAAACACATTCGAACAGGGCGTGAAAATGACAGCTTTACTGTTCATAGGGAGGTGTAAAATGGCAATGTTGCAAATCTGCAGTAAAAATATTAAAAAATCTGGGTGAAGTCACGGCGTGCAATAGAAACTGTGCAACGCACACCCGTAATAATTAGTTTGGGATTTTTTTACAGTCAGATTGTCAACACAAGGCATTTTGGGACCTCCGATCATGAACAGTGTCACTTTGATTTTCTTTATCTGTCCCAACAATGATTTCCCTAGCGACCACGCATCTCTCAAGCTGAAAGTGTGATAACACATTTCAGCCATGTTGTGAAAAATGCCAACAGCTGTCCTGTTTCATAAGGAAGTGTGGAAAAATCCACTGGTGAAAATCTGGACTGAAAAATATTACAAAGTCATGAACTTACTGGGTGCATGGAAACTGCTTAATGCACACTTGTGAAAACAGTCATTTTATGGATTCTTTCACTCAAATTTTCAACATAGCCATTTAAGACCTCTGCTCATGAACAGTGTAACTGTGATTTTCTTAATCTGTCCCAAACATTGCTTTCAAGCACACCAACTGCACCATTGTGTGCTACGTATGGAAACACATTTGGGGCGATGGAAAATGGCAGCTGTACTGTTCATAAGGAAGTGTATAAATTTCAATGTGGAAAATCTGGAGTGAAAATATAGAAAATTCGACGAACTTATTTAGCATGCTTAGGATCATGCAACGACGCCGTAGCGTAGTCATTTTTAGAATTTTTTTGACTCAAATTTTCAACATAGCCATTTTAAGACCTCTGCTCATGAACAGTGCCACTGTGATTTTCTTAATGTCCTCACACATTGATTTCAAGACCGACTGCGCCATTGCGGCTTCATGGGCAGAAACACGCTTGGGCAAGATGACAAATGACAGCTGTTATTGTCTTATAAGAAGTGTGAATAAAATATCAATATTGAAAATCTGGAGTGAAAATATTGAAAATTTGTGTCCTTGCTAGCGCATGTGCAGAACTGCATGCACATTGCTAAAACAGTCATTTTAGGAATTTTTCCACCAAATTTTCAACATAGGCTTTTGAGAGCCCACTTTATGAACAGTGGCAGTGTCAAGTCGTTAGGTTTGGTCCTGACAGGTGATTTTCGCAGGATTGCGTAAATCACCCTTCGGCCTGATTAACACTACATGACAGTGGAGAGTATTCATGAGAAGGTCCCAAAACCCCATGTTGAAAATTTGGTGCAAAAATCTAAAATGCCTGAGATATGCAGCAAAGTTGAGAAACCCTATCTATCCCATTACTATGCAGCTACTGGCATTTCCTCAGTTCAAGGGTCGGCTTTGAAGAGTGTCAGATGATTCCAGTCCACTGAAGATCATTACGCGTGGAGTCCGAGGTAAGTCTGGTGAGGGGGGGTGTGGGAGGCCGGGTGGGATGCTGGTGGGGCAGAGACTGCTAGGGACTGTTTTTCAGCCTCAGTTTTTTTTTTTTTAAATGACACGGGATTTGCCACGCTGGGGTGGGCTGCCAGCGGCACAGGATGGCTGGTGGGTGTGGGAAGTGAAGCCGGTAGTGGATTGGGCACCTCGTCGGCGATAGCATATGTTGCTGCTGGGGTGGGCCCCAGGCGTGGCACCCTGTATTCTGGGGTGGGAACCAGTGGAGCCGACAGGGGATTGGGTGTCAAGTCATCTTGCAGTAGTGCAGCTTTTGAGTGTTACACGGGTCCCTGCACCCTAATTGATACCCTCAGAGGTACACCCGTAGACAGCTAATGTTTAGGCATAGGTTATACTAATACAGGGCTAAGGGCATCTACCGTGATAAGAGTAGATGTGTGGATATGAATGCGTATTGTTGTAATCCACTTTTCTTGCTAATGCACACATATTATACCATGTATTTTCTGTCTATTTCTTACTTGTCAGATGCCAAGACACCTGTCCTTGAAGTAATTATATTATGTAAAGCAACATTGCCATCCTTTGGTGATGTGCACCACTACACTTTGTTATGTAAGATTCTGTATAAGAACTTCTTTGTTCTAAAACTGATGACTTTACATAATTGTATAATGTTATCTTGGACCGTGGAGCCACCTCTAATTTAGCCAATAGGGCTCATCTCTGTAACTAGAAATGTTTCTTTTAGTAACCATAGTAATTATCACAGGTACTGTATATAATGTTATGCACAGGCTTTACACTTCGGAGACCCGAGAGATCCCAAGAGACTACAGAGAAACCCTCGAGGTGTAGGGAACTCTTAGCACTGGTCTTTTGTCTGTGAGGTAAGAACTGCTTAGGCAACTGTGATTTATCCTTTTGTAGTAATAAACTTGTTTATTACTCGAATGTAACTTGTTTGTGATTATTTGCATTCCAATATCGTTAAGAATCTGAAAGCGAGGTTTAGACCTCTTACAAATTGGCGACCGTGTGCAGGCGATATTTGGTGTTTGTAAGTTTTCACTTGTTGCTGAAACTTTTCCCTTCCCACGGGACTGTAGGTGTACATACCAGTATCACCTCTCCTGTTTTTCCTACTAGTTTGTAGTCATTGCAAATTCTGGCTGACTTTGGGTGTGGTCGATGCCGCTCCGACCCACTCCATAGCAGCTTTGAATTGCAAGCCTACAACTTATACAGTAGCCCGTCTGTGCTTTAAAGTACTGTGTTGTGGATCGATACGCAACACGCCTGTCTTTTTCACAGTTTGATTTCGTGTCCCTCCCACACAATGGCCACAGTATCAGATAGTCTGCGCAGAACTGAGACTCGATGTCTCTACCTTCCTTACTCCCATGGAGGATGGGCTGACTTTGCGCAGACGCAGTCAATCTGATAACCCTGTACTGGGGATTTCAACCAGTATCGCAGAGACGACAATCAACTCAATGCGCTGCTCCAGGGTTGATGGTCTCGCTTCTGCGCTGCTTCTGGGAAGCCCGTGCCAGGTTTCTCGCACTTTTATCTGCAGATTGCATCTCTTAAGCAAGAGATGGGTTTACAGGAAACTGAATGTGTTAGACTACAGCAGAACTTGGAGTCGGAGTCTCCAAACTCTGTGCAATGAAAAGGATTCACTATTGCATCATTCAGCACAGGCTGGTGAACAAGAAATGTGTACTTGAAACAGGGTGTGAAAGTTTGAGACAGGATAAGAGTCAGGTTGTGCAAATGAATGATTTGTTGAGTGCTGCGAATGCACTAATTGAGTGATGAAATGGTGAGCTCAGGTGTGACTAGATCAACCAGGTAATGTAATGATTTAGAAATAGCCTATAGGGATAATCGCGAATTGAGCGCGTCGCGAGATCGTGTTTGCAGAAACAGAAGCAGGATCAGGTTGATATGGATGTTGTAGTGCGAATCATGATGAATGTAGAGCTAAGATGGACAAACTAAGCGCCATCAGTAGAGGTTTTGGCTGCACAGCAGCAGGCAATGGGAGGCGAGGCCCTGCCTTACTCACATCAGAAGGGAGTTATCTGATGATGACGCTCACAGTACAACGCCCACGCCCCTAATATGGCCCAGAATCCCACCCAGCTATCCACAGTATGGTGGGTCCCCACAACTCTCAGGTCACACGTCGCCAGACGCCATCATGGAACGCTAATATGGCGTTTCATGATGGGGGAGATCTCTAAGTTCTTCCTGGCTACCGGTAGCTGTTATTAGTGTGAAGACAGGCAAGATTGAAACCATGATTGATAGAGTATTGAATGTTCTTCCTGAAAGGAGTACAGATATTAAAAGTCAGATTCTGCAAATTTTCTGGCAGCTGGCACTCAGGAAGGTGTTGTCCGTGACTGCAGCCAAAGCTGCAGCTCACGCAGCCTTGGACGGACGTAGCGCTTCCTTTTGCCTGATCGATCACTCACTAATCCCTACAAATGCCTACTTGTTCAGCAAATTGACAGTATCGTCGGATGAGCCTGCCCGTCCAGCTGGCTGTCACTTGAAAAGGTGCGCCTAAATGCTAGATGCTCAGCTCGTTGCAGAATATCAGGTCCAAATACATGTACCATCGATCCTGGTTAGGCCAACTCTCAAGCAGTTCGCAGGATGGAATGCTACCTTGATGAGGTTGCAGCTGAGCTCATCTCCCATAGCCCAGGTGGTAGGAGGATGCTGGCATGTCCTGTAAAGCAGAATGCAAAAGAAAGCCCAGCAACCTACCATCAGAGACTTGGATGGCCACTGAGCAGGAAAACACCTGGAATAAGTCTGGATGTAGATCTTATGAATATAAGACCCTCATCCTAGAACATGATCCCAGCAGTAAGAAAAGATGGAGCCAACTACTACCCAAATATGGATAGGTTTCCAATATTCTTCGGAAACCGAGAGGGTGTATCAACTGTACATCCGTGATTTGGGTTCTGGTTCCAGAAAGTTGCTGCCATGGAACCCGCCTCCGAGACCGCGACACACTATACAGTGAAGGCAGGCCCAACAACAGCAACTAAACATCACAGCCTCCAGCTAGTAACCACCAAAACCCCAATCCAACAACATGGGGTGGAACCAGAATTGTTCCAAAGCAGGAGGCATAAGGGCAGAGGAAACCATTGATATAGGTCCTTGTATATAAGGAGATAGCTGAAGAAAACTGGAAAATTTGAGAGCTCTGGGACAAGTACGCCTAGCGGATGTCCCCATACAGACCCTCATGGCGTGTCATAGTCGGGTGCCCATGCCACTACTGGCCATGGAGGTTCTGAAGTGGCGCCCCAGCCCACACAAGCCTGAACCCAGAAGCTCCTCCGTGATATCGTGGATCAGTACTGCACTGTGTCGTCATTCATGCAAGTCAGGCCTAATCCTGCATGCCTCGCACACGGATTGACAATTACAGGCCCCAGTCCGTGTTAAACAAGCTGGTCTGGATACAAACAGAAGGCTTGCACCTGGTCGGGGCCGCTAACTAATAGTCTTTTAGATACAGGTAGCTGTATCTGTGTTTACATGACGAACACCAGATATCGCCCCTTTGGTCTACCAGATCAAGACCAATATGTCAGGGTCGATGGCAATTAGCTACCTGTGTACCGCTTCACCCTTACTAGTAGAGCTAGCCATTTGAAGGCCTCATATGCATTTCAACTAATGGTACTTGGTCTCCAGTATCATAGTATTGCTTTTGCACTACACGGCTGTGGTGGATCTAGCTAACATGCTGCTGATAGTGATCCAGGGTCAATACTATACCATCTTGATTCTGATCACATGCTGTGGCAACATTATCATCAATAAAGAGTATGACGTCATAGATTTGTTCAGAATCATGAACTTTTCTGAAACTTTACCATTCTGCAACAATATTTGGTGGCGAGTTAATAAGCATGACTGTGGTAGAATGCATATTGTCATTGAGGTGCTAGGTCGGCACATGAAAGAAAGACAATAATATTATAAGAGCACTGAACTAAAGAGGAAGTACATCTGTTCCCATCAAGAAAAAGAATCCTTTTTCATGACTTGTGATACCAAAAAGAATCTTTTTTCATATCACAAATCACAAAAAAAGATTTATAATCAGAAAAAAAAATTCAAGGGTCCCGATAAGCAAGCTACATGTGTTGGTTTCTACTCGACCTATAACTGTTTTTGAGTTATTTGATTTTGTTTCCCTCACTAACAGAAAACAAAACGGCACAAGCACAAAAAAGGATTTCCCATTTGTGAAAAGGATTACCCATTTGCGACAAAGGATCCTTTTTCAAGCGTGACATCTAACTGCTTCCATTGAAAATAATGGGAAATGTTGAAATTTAATAACTTCGGAACAAATTTATATTTTTTCACCAAACCTTCAAAGGGCACATCTGCAACTGAAGACCTTCTACTCTAAAAATGTCAGACCAAAGTTCCAAGCCCTTTTTGTGCAGTGGAGTGACAACAAATTTGGCAAAACATGGTAATGTTCACATTTTTTGACACTCCATATCTCCACACCCACACATCTGACTGGAACAAAACTTGCTATATCAAGGGATGTTTGGTCTCTAATGGCTCATGCAAAATGTCATGCAAATTGCTTGAATGATTGTGAAGTTATTAAAGTGCAAACTTTTGCATTTAAGGTGACCGCACCTATAATCAGGGCCCGAGTTTTCCAGCGATTCATGGATGTCTCAAACCAGCGGAAATATCCGCAGTTGCCATCACCCGTGGATCCGGCCGCCACGGGAACAAGCGTCCGCTTCATTTGCCGGCAGGGTGCCCAATCCCCGTCGGCTTCCCTATCCCAATGCACATGCCACGCTGGGAGCCCACCCAGCGTGGCAATCCTGATTTTGCCAAGGGGTGCCCAATCCACCATCAGCTGAATACCCCCAAGGTCCTTGTGCCACGCCGAGGCCCACCCCAGCGTGGCAAGCATTACCAATATTTTTTTTGCCGATGGGGGTGCCCAATCCCCGTCGGCTGGACGCCCCCAAAGTCATTGTGCCACACTGGGAGCCCACCCCAGCGTGGCAAGCGGTCCAGCAGCGTCTTTTTTTCCCTGTAAAATAAAAACTGTCCCCGACGCGTCTCCGGCCCCCTCCACATCCCGCACCACCACTGCTTCCCAGCCTCCCCCACCCCCAACCCCATGCACCTCCGGACTCTGGCGCGACGATCTTCGGTGGACCGGGAACACGTCTGCACTCTTCAAAGGCGACCGCGAACTGAGGAAATGCCGGTAAGCTGTATAATGGGCTAGATAGGAGGGGTTCAACTTTGTTGCATATCTCAGGCATTTTTGGGAATTTTTGCACCAAATTTTCAACATGGGGTTTTTGGGACCCCTTCTCATGAATGATGTCACTGTCATGGTGTTATTCGGGCTCGAAGGGTGATTTCGCGCAGTGACTGCATAGTGACTGCGAAATCACCCTTTGGGACCGAATGCCACCATGACAGTGACATCATTCATGAGAAGGGGGCCCAAAACCCCCATTTTGAAAATTTAGTGCCAAAATTCAAAAAAATGACTGTTTAACGGGCGTGCGTTGGCACAGTTCCTACGCAGGCGCTCGTAAGTTCGCGAAATTTCAATATTTTTCCTCCAAGTTTCAACATTGCCATTTCACCACACTGTCTTATGGTAGTACAGCTGTCATTTTTCATCTCACCCAAAATGTGTTTAGGCCCTTGTAGCGCCAGAATGGCGCGGTCGATTATCTTGAAATCAATATACGGGACAAATTAAAGAAAATCACAGTGACACTGTTCATGAGCAGAGATCTTGAAATAGCTATGCTGAAAATTTGGTGAAAAATTCCAAAAATGACTG
This sequence comes from Neoceratodus forsteri, assembly GCA_016271365.2. Classification (NCBI taxonomy): domain Eukaryota; kingdom Metazoa; phylum Chordata; order Ceratodontiformes; family Ceratodontidae; genus Neoceratodus; species Neoceratodus forsteri. Next base: position 299,504,376 of record CM057450.1, on the reverse strand, counting down.
TTTAACGGGCGTGCGTTGCGCGGATTCCTCATGAGCTCGCATAAGTTCGCGAAATTTCCAATATTTTCACTCCAGAGTTTCAACATTGCCATTTCACCACACTGTCTTATGGTAGTACAGCTGTCATTTTTCACATCTCACCCAAAATGTGTTTCCACCCTTGTAGCGCAGAATGGCGCAGTCGGTGTGCGAAATCAATGTTCCGGACAGATTAATAAAATCACAGTGATACTGTTCATGAGCAGAGGTCTTAAACTGGCTATGTTGAAAATTTGGTGACAAACACCCATAAAATGACTGTGTTACGAGCGTGCATTGTGTCAGATATGGCAAAAAACAAAAAAGGAAAAAATTAAGGGTAAAAATGTGCCGCAGAATTGCCGCAGAAATTGGTGTTGAGTGCCGCAGAAGTTCTGTGGCAAATGAGAACCCTGCCGCAGAACTTTGCTCCGATGTGCCGCAGAAAAATCGGGGCCCTGCCTATAATACAAGCACAATACAGGCAGTGCAGCAGCATCACTTCAGGTCTTCCTTTCAGTAGATGCAGCAACAGCATCAGTTTAGGTAGAATCCATCATCACAGTAGGTGCAGCAGCATCCATTTAGGTAGAACCCATAATCATAGCAGGTGAAACAGCAGTAGGTAGAACCTGTTATCACAGTAGGTGCAAGCAGCATCATTTTAGGTAGAACACAATCACAGTAGGTACAGCAGCATCAGTTTAGGTAGAACCCATAATCATGGTAGGTGTAGCAGCATCAGTTTAAGTAGAACCCATAATCACAGTAGGTGCAGCAGCATCAGTTTAAGTAGAACCTGTAATCACAGTAGGTGCAGCAGCATCAGTTTAGGTAGAACCCATAATCACAGTAGGTATAGCAGCATCAGTTTAAATAGAACCTGTAATCACAGTAGGTGCAGCAGCATCAGTTTGAGGTAGAACCCATAATCACAGTAGGTGTAGCAGCATCAGTTTAGGTAGAACCCATCATCACAGTAGGTGCAGCAGCATCATCAGTTTAGGTGCAACCCATAATCACAGTAGGTGCAGCAGCATCAGTTTAGGTAGAACCCATAATCACAGTAGGTGTAGCAGCATCAGTTTAGGTAGAACCCATCATCACAGTAGGTGAGGAAACATCAGTTTAAGTAGAACCCATAATCACAGTAGGTGCAGCAGCAGCAGTGTAGGTACAACCCATAATCTCAGTAGGTGTAGCAGCATCAGTTTTGGTAGAACCCATAGTCACAATAGGTGCAGCAGCATCAGTTTAGGTAGAACCCATAATCACAGTAGATGCAGCAGTATCAGTTTAGGTAGAACCCATAATCACAGTAGGTGCAGCATCAGCAGTTTAGGTAGAACCCATAGTCACAACAGGTGCAACAGCACTAACTGAAGTTGGCAGGTGGAATTGTTGAGGAAGCAGAAGTCTCACTGACATGACAGATACTGAACCCAACAATTTAGTCCAGAACCCAAGTTCAGTACTAGGTAAATATTCCTAGATTCTTTACAGGTTCAGATGGGCTACCCCACCGTGGTGCACTGGGGTTCCAATGAGAGCTAGTTCCAGCACTTTCTTCATGGGATACCAACCTCAGGATCCAGTGGATTCCAACCAGTCTCCTCACAGTTAGTTTCTCTCTCTGTCTTGTGCTGCACTGCAATGCCATGAGCGACCTTCCCCATGAGGGAATGGGCCTCCAACCTTCATGTCATAGGGACTTTGGAAATCTCTCTCTCATGGTGTCTCCATTGCCCAACTAACAAAATGGCTGCTTGCTCCTATTTTATACTATTGTAGCTCCTCACCTCTAGGAGCCTAATTATTAACCCCTTAGGTCCTAACTCTCAAGCTAACTATATACAGAACCCTAGAGGCTTAGTATGACCTTCCTCTCACTAGTGGAGGGGGCATTACAGATAAGGGGCATTGCCAGGGTTTGGGAAAGGGAGATTTCCAGAAAAGAAATCCCATTGATTAGTCACAGTGTACAAAGGTCTATTTCATGAAAATATAATGAAAGAAAGATGGGAGAGGGTTTATTGACACTCGGGAGACCTCCCCTGGATACCCGCTGCAGGTACTGCAGCTACCTTATTATGAAAGCAATAAAACATGATGGGGTGTGAGTTGTTGCCTGATAAGAGCACTTCCCAGCTGCATACTGATCCTTTAGCACCCTGACAAATGCTCTTCAACCCATACCCCAGTAGTGCCTTATTGCTGTTATAAAATGAATCTTCCTACATGTGAATATTAAAAAATAATCAGCACATTTAAGAAAATACTATAAATGTATTATTTTGCCCAGTTGCGACAAAGTAGTTCTCAATTACTGCCATAGAAATAGGTTCATTATAAATATTGTTTGTATATACGGGCAACCAGTAGAGGTGCTTGCTCAAAGTACAGCCCACTCATCCATACTGTACTGTGGTTCTTGTGGCTGCACGTGGTGTTCCCTTGTTTTCATGAGTTTAACAGGTGACCGTGTTGGTGAAAGCTGCAGCTTTGAGCAAGTGTGTTTGTGAAACCCATGGCTTTCATGTTTAGCTGAGTAAGCATTTGTGGCAGTCGAAGAGTGGATTCATGTTGTTTAAATGGAAGGGCACCACTCCACTCAGTACAACATCTTGTGTTCAAGGAGTTGAGTGGGTCCATGTTGTTTACAAGGGATCTTTCCTCTTCTCATCACACATGTGTGGCAGTCAAGGAATGGAGCAGGTTTGTGCTGTTTAAATGGAAGCCAGAGACTCTGTTCACTACTAATGAAGACTTTCATTTATATTGTAATTTTGCTGTACTTTCTGATGGAAGATAAGGTGCAGGGACAACAAATTACCAGAATGGTTTTGGGAGGGGGACAAATGACCAGAGTGGATAGTAGGAGCTGTGAGACTGCAGTAACTCTAGGTCTGCGGATCAGAGGCCTGGAAAGAAAAAAACAATTGAAAGCCACATGTTAAAACAGATTAGATATTTCAATTATTTATTTATGTTGTCTTGCGCTTGCTTGCCAGCCAACATCTTGAGGTAGTAGCAGATTTGAAGGGGCGGTCACTGTTGGGTGAATGCACGGCATGCATCAGTAGGTGCATCCCTCATTCCCCAATGAGCCAGCAGCAGGCGCTGATATCATGCATCCCTAATGTGGCCACCAGATCTAAGAAAAGGTCTGCTGCAATAAGAGTGAAACTCTCATGCAGCGGGACCACAACACGCCTCCTGATGTGCAAGCAACATAGCGGCAGTGACCGCCACCTGTCACAATGCCGATGGGGGAGCCCACTCCCCGTCAGCATAATGTCCCCCCTCCTATTTCTGCTGTGTGCCAAGGGAGTGCCCAATACCCTCAGCATCATGCACCCCCCAAAAGTCTTTCTTTGTCAATGGGGGCCCCAATCCTGTCTGCTTCAGCCCCCTCTTTCCCAGTTCAATCTGCCAACAGGGGAGCCCACTCCCCATCAGCATAATGTCCTCCCCGTTTGTTGTGTGTAGAGGGGGGTGCCCAATCCCCTTCGGCTGTCCCGCCCCACTGGTATTTGCCGACGAGGGGTGCCCAATCCCCAGTCGGCTACAGCCCCCCCAAAAAAATCAACTCTGGTAGCATGCTGGGAGCCCATCCCAGCATGCAACAGTACTCTGTAAAAAAAAAAAAAAAATGACCCACAATGTTTTCTTTTTACCTGTAAAACAGAAAATGGTCCTTCACAGTCTCCCTGCCCCTCCCATACCGGCACCCATCCTCTGCGCACTCTACCTCCCAACACCCCCCTCACCCCATACTTACCTCTGGAGCATGGTGCAATGATCTTCGGTGGACCGAGAACACGTCTGCACTCTTCAAAGCCGACCGCGAACTGAAGAAATGCCGGTAAACTGTATAATGACATAAATAAGGTTTTTTCAACTTCGATGCATCTCTCAGGCATGTTTGGGAATTTTTACAAATTTTCAACATAGGGTTATTGGGACCCATCCTCATGAATTCAGGCACTGTCATGGCGTTATTCGGTCCCGAAAGGTGATTTTCCGGTCACTGTGCGGAATCACCTTTCGGGACTGATTAACAAAATGTCAGTGCCTCTGTTCATGAGCAAGGCTCTCAAAAAGCCTATTTTGCAAATTTGGAGGGAAAAATCAAAAAAATTACTGTTTTAGGAGCGTGTGTTGTGCAGTTTCACGCATGCTCGTAACTTTGTGAATTTGTAATATTTTCACTCCAGATTTTCAAAATTGCCATTTTTCCACACCTCCTTATGAACAGTACAGCTGTCATTTTACATATGCTGGCCAAAATGTGGTTTTGCATGTCCGGCTCAGAATAGTGTGGCTGCTGTTCAAAATCAGTTTTCAGGACAGTTTGAGGAAATGACGGTGACACTCTTCATGAGCAGAGGTCCTAAAATGCCTATGTTGAAAATTTGGTGCCAAAATTCCATAAAATGACTGTGTTACAAGTGTGCGATGCGCAGTTTCCACGCACTCTTGTAACTTCGTAAATTTGCAATATTTTCATGCCAGATTTTCAACACTGGCATTTTGCCACACCTCCTTGTGAACAGTACAGTTGGCATTTTTCACATCCTGCTCTAAATGTGTTTTCACATCTGTGGCACACAATGGCATGGTCACTGTGGGAAATCAATGTTTGGGACACATTAACAAAATCACAGTGCCACTGTTCATGAGGGGAGGTCCCAAAATGCCTCTGTTAAAAATGTGGTTAAAAAAATCCCAAAAATAATTGGGTTATGGACGTGTGTTGCACAGTTCCTATGCATGCTCATGACTTCACCAACTTTTCATATTTGCACTCTAGATTTTCAATGTCGCCATTTTTTTACATCTCCTCATGAACAATACGGTTGTCATTTTCCACATACTGCCCAAAATGTGTTTTCATCCCTGTGTCACCAAATGGCATAGCCACTGTGCAAAACCACCTTTCAGCTAACAAACTGTTAGTGCCACTCTTCATGAGATGGGCTCACAAAAAGCCTATGTTGAAAATTTGGAGTGAAAATACCAACACATGCTATGGTGTTAGGGTTTCCAACTGTAGCACCCCACCCTGTAGAGACTGACAGGTGCCGGCGGTGTGACTTGGGATCATCGGCTGTAATGCTCATACCATTCCACCCCACCCCCACCCTGCAGCCAGTGACAGGTATTGTGGTGTGCCTTGCAGTGTTCAGCCACAAAGTTCACCCCATTCTCCTATTCTGTACCCACCTCAATGTATTTCCTTATGGAATGGGGTAAGTATAACACCCAAAGTCCCCAAAGCACACCATGACACTTGTCAGTGTCGACAGGGTAGGGTGAGGTAAAATGGCATGAGCATTATAGCTGATAACCCAAAGGCACACCCCAATGCCTGTCTGTCTCTGCAGGGTGGGGATGGGGTTGGCATCACTTCAGTACTTCACTGCCATTCTTATTATGCATCTCTAACTCCTGCACTACCAATGCCAATGCCAGCGAGACAACATTTGGTATTGACAAATGCTTGTTTTAATATGTGCAATGATTTTTATAGGTGTTGGGAGGGGATGGGTTTTATTTCGAGGAATGCAAATAGTACTTGATGGGTTAAGGGCAAGTAATGAATGTTTAATTTTTTTGACTTTACTAACATGGATGCCTATTTTTTTTATTTTTTTAAGTTTCTGTTGGGCATGGTTATGTGGGCTGCGTGTGTCCAGCTTGCCCAAAAAAGTGCCACCTACAAGGTTGTTGTCCTATTAGGACATGGGCCTGATCATTCAGGATGTAGATACTCTCTAGCCATTTTATAAAAAAACCTTAAAACTACATCTATATAACACCCCCATTTTTTAGTAAAAAAAACAAAAAAAAAAACAGTAATAACATGATTTACTTGCTTTTCTCCCTTAGACTCCTGAGAACTCTTCACAAGTTTTAGTTCTTAGTACTTTGCTTAAAAAGAAGTCTTCTTTTCCTCTCAGCAGTAGACTATGATGATTGCATACATTGAACTACCTGAGGTACTTTATTAGCTACACTGACTCCCATATACCATAATATGATATGCTTTATAACACTTCTGTATTTTCAGACACACCAGTGCCATCTATACCAACCACTAGGGGGCTGTCTTTTTCATGTAGGAAATTATGTCATTTGGTAGCAGTATGTCTGCAAAGTGTTGCACAAAAAGGCAGCCCCTATATCATGAGTGTTGGCACACCTCGTAAACTCCATTCCAGAAACCTTTATCCTCTGGTCATTCTTAAGCATTGTACTATATCTGGGGCCTTAGCAATTTCTTTTTCAATAGTCCAAATGTTGGTTTGAACTCCAAAGGATTATAAATTGAAGTCCTTGATCTCTGTGCTATGCCTCTCATCTTTAATTTTTTGTATGCTTTATAAACTTTGCAGGTTTTATAAATAGCCTTGTAAGTAACATGCATAACATGATGCTTGATTAAAATTTTATAATCATTGTATCGTGATTTTTTTTATACTTTTATGTAACTTGTTTATTGTATTTAGTTGCAACTGTAAAAGAGATTATCTTGATTTTCCTACCAATAAGCTAATCAATCAAGTAAAACATTTTTTAAAGTGTAGTATATGAAGCAAAAACAAGCACATAACACTTCATACCCAATAAAAGTAAGTAAGTAAGTAAAATTTTATTTTTTAAGTGCTTTTCAGAAATCCAAAGCACTGTACAAATGAGCAACATTTACATTACAAGCATATTATTAACAATAACAACAATAAAATCATTCTTCAAATGCTTTCACAAACAAAAAAGTGTTTAGCTCTGATTTAAAACTCTCGACGGTCAGGCAGCATTGTATCCGACGAGGTTGAGAATTCCACATAGTGGGGGCAGCATAAGAAAATGCACGTGCCCCAGATGTCTTTAAACAAACCCTGGGAATCTCTAACAATCCCTCGTTGGCGGATCGGAGTGAGCGAGAGGGACAGTAGGGAGTACGGAAATCTTGTAGATACCACAGTCCCTGTTCGTGTAGGGTTTTGTAGGCCAGTAACCCGACCTTGAAGGTGATCCACCACTGAACCGGCAGCCAGTGCAGTCCACGCAGTACAGGCATAAAAGCCTGGCTGCTGCGTTCTGCACCAGCTACAAGCGGCGGATATCAATCCCCAGTAGCCCTAGGTACAAGGCATTGTAGTAATCAAGGCGAGTGGTCACAAAGGCGTGACCAAGATAGGAAGATCAGCCAGAGGAACCAGGTGTTTTACCCAGGCAATATTCCTAAGATGGTAAAAGGAAAGATTTGACAATGGCCGACACCTGTGATTTTGGATCAGGCCATCGTCTATAATAATGCCAGATTACATTACCTGGTCTGAGGCTGGGAGCTGGACACCATCAAGCCATATCCCGATGGAGCCCCAGCCCTACAACCTGCCTCAAGGCAACCTGAGTCCACAGCCAACACCTCAGTCTTATCCAGGTTTAACCTCAGCCAGCTGCCACTCATCCAATCTTTGATTTCAGATAGACAGCTATTAAGCATAGAGATCGCATCTTCCTGTCCGGGACTAAAGGACAGATACAGCTGGGTATCATCTGCATAGCAGTGAATACCCAAACTGTATCGCCTAATAATGTCTCCCAATGGCAGCATATAAACAGCAAACAACATGGGTGACAAAATGGAGCCCTGCAGCACCTCACAGGACAGGGAGATTGTAATACAGAAATAAGATGGTTATGAAAGAAAACTTTCATCCTGGATAACAAAATGCCAAGGGTGCTGGCATACCATAGCTCTATAAGATGGTGGATGCACCTTAGCTGGGATCTCGCCCATGCACCACTAATAAACAGTATAATTTTAATCTAACTCAGTTTACAGATACACAAAATGCAGTATTTGCCTACCAGCTCTTATTCAGATCAGAGCCCTTTCAGCACTTTAAATTGAAGGGGAGCATCTATGATCCTGGCCTGCACACAGGTGTGGGGCTGCTCCCGATTTGCACACTTGGGTGCAGAAAAAACGTTTTTTTATTTACAAGTTTTGTTGTAAAATACATTGGTTTGTGGTTGATATGCCATCCTCTGCAGCTGACATAGCCAAGATCAGTGCAACAAAGTGCATGGGATGCAAAGGGGATGATGTGATGTCCTATATATGAAGGGGATTTGATAAGCAGAGAAAGGAGGCAAAACGTCCCCTGTACAGTTCCTCAGCAAGGCTGCACCTGGAGTACTGCATGCAGTTCTGGATTTCACACCTCATGAAAGACGGGGGCTGCATAGGGACCATACTAAACAGGACACTGAAGATGATCCTGGGGCAGCAGTGGAGGCTGCATGAGGAAAGTTTGGCAGATCGTAACATGTATACGCTGGAGGCCAGCAGAGAAGAAAAAATTACTCACCTTAGTAATGTTGTTTCTTCTAATGGAGACTTGCTATATTATGACATTAGCAGTTATCTCCTCCTGTAGAACTGCCCCGGAGAGGAAAGAGTTAACTCCATACAGAATGGAGTTCTGAGTGCGCTCCTCTTAGAAGCTCTATCTGGCTAGTTTCAAACTGAAACTGTCAGATCTTTACGAGCAAAACACTCACTAAGTCTGTGTGGAAACTGTAACCTATACTAGCCCAATGGCTACCTACTAATAACAACAACAACAACAATAACAACAACCAATATCAACCCTGACAAGCACTGTTAGACCCCCCACCAAGACTCAAGTCCAGGAGGGCCAGACAAAAATACAACTAACAATAGAAACATAATTCCCCCAAATCCTAAAAAGGAAAAACACCTATAATGGTATGACACAGTGCTTGCACTGATTTGCCCACACCCTACCCAAGTAGAAGTTCTGAGAGGGGCAGGATGGGGGGGTGGTCATAATATAGCAAGACTCCATTAGAAGAAACAACATTACTAAGGTGAGTAATTTTTTCTTCAAACAACATGAAGTCTTGCTATATTATCACATTAGCAGACTACACAGCAGTACCTCCATGGAGGAGGGACAGAACCTACTTAGGGAATAGGCTCTGAAGCAGACTGTACCTAAACCGAGCATCTCTCCTGGCCTGGACATCCAGGGAGTAATGCTTGGTGAAAGTGTGAACTGTTTTCAGGTTGCAGCTTGACAGATTTCCAAAATAGAATATCTCTAGCAGCCGATAGAGATGCAGCTGTACCTCTGGTAGAATGGTCCCTCAAACCTGAGGGTTCTCTACCCAGTCTTTGGTAGCAAAATTGGATACAAGAGACAATCCACCTGGCAATTGTCCTCTTAGTGGCAGGTTTTCCTTTGCCAACCTCACCATAGGTGAGAAAGAGTTGGTGGGATTCAAACCTGTGACCCTTGGTGCGTTCCAAATAGTAGCTCAATGCCCTCTTAACATCCAAACTGTGCAATCTCCTTTCACCAGAGGAAGAATGCTCAGTGAAAAATACTGGAAGGGAGATGGATTGGTCAAGATGGAAATCCGAAACCACTTTAGGTAAAAACTTTCTGTTCTGAGGACTACCTTATCCCTGTGAAAAGAAATAAAATCATTTTCTACTGAAAGGGCTTGTAACTCACTTATGCATCTAGCAGAAGTGATGGCCACTAAAAAATACAGTTTTCCAAGTTAAGAACTTAAGGTCTGCTGAAGACAGGGTTCAAAGGAGGTTGCATTAACTGAGCAATGCAAACATTAAGGTCCCAGGCAGGGGCTGGGTCCCGAAAAGGAGGGCTGGTATGAAGTAACCCCTTAAACTTGGAAAACACAGGGTGAGAGGAAAGGGAAGAAGGCTTTCCTGCTGAAATAAAAGCAGAGACAGCTGCCAAATGAACTCTTAAGGTAGCTGGCCTGAGGCCCAAAGAATTAAGATGGACCATGTAGTCCAGCAAAATGGGCAAATCAGCAGATTCTGGGACAATATGCTTCCCAGAACACCATATGGAAAACCTTTTCCACTTGGAATTATAAGTGGCTCTAGTGGAAGGCTTCCTAGAGGCCTTTAAAATATCAAGGACACCTTGAGAAAGGTGTAAATCAGCAAATTCTAACTCCTCAAGAGCTAGGCTTTGAGGTTGAGGGATTTGAGGTTCGGATACCAAACTCTCCCCTGGACACAGGTCAGCAGATTGTGAATCCTGGGAAGACACAGGGGAAGGTGGACTGTCAGTGATAGCAGGAGTGGGTACCAGGGTTGCCTGGCCCAGTCTGGTGCAATCAGAATCACTTTGCAAAGCTGGGATCTGATTTTTACTAACACCTTGAAAAGAAGAGGGAAGGGGGGGAAGCATACAGAAACTTCCCTTCCCAATCCAAAAGAAGGGCATCCAGGGGGACTGAGCCCATCACTGCGGGCCTGCAACAGAACAGTGGAAGTTGGTGGTTGTCTGGGGCTGCAAAGAGGTCTATCTGAGGGGTGCCCCATCTGGCAAAAACTGTCCCCAGCACTCGAGGATTCAGGGACCATTCGTGATGGCCCTGAGAAATCCTGCTGAAGGCATCCGCTAGGACATTGTCCTTCCCCTGGCAGGTGAACTGCTATTAGAGAAGTGTTCAGGGAGTAAGCCAGAGACCACAACTTCATTGCCTCGGTGCACAAGGCCGACGACCGAGTGCCCCCTTGCTTGTTGATGTACCACATTGTTGTGGTATTGTCTGTTCTGACCTGGACTACTTTGTTCTGGACAGATGCAGAAAAAGCTTGAAGAGCTAAAAAGACAGCTCTGAGTTCCAGCAAGTTGATGTGGAGCAGAGATTCCTAGGGGGACCAAACTCCCTGTGTGGAGAGGTCGCCCAAGTGTGCCCCCCACCCCAGGAGGGAGGCATCTGTAGTGAGGGTGAGGGAGTGGGAGATAGGAATGAAGGGGACCCCCAGTCTTAAATTGCTCTGATCCTGCCACCACTGAAGAGCTAGGATCAGAGTTCGGGTCACTGGAACCAATTTGGTAAGGGGGTCCCTCCTTTGGGACCAATAGGCCCTCAAATGAAACTGAATGTCTCTCATCTGGAATCTTGCTCCCTGCACTACAGCTGTGGAGGCAGCCATGTGCCCCAAGAGCTGAAAAAAGTGTCTTGCTGGTTGAGAGACCTGCAGGGTGAAAGAGGCAGCCAGGGCAATCAATTTCTCTACCCTTTCCAAGGGGAGGAAGGCCCTGGCCAGCTTTGTGTCCAATTCCGCACCTATGAAAGTGAGTACCTGAACTGGTTCTAGAACTGACTTTGGTAGATTTAGCAGGAATCCCAGGGGAGGTGAGAAGCTGCTGGGTGACTTGCAAGTGGGATTTCACCTGTTCTGGAGACTGTCCTACAATGAGCCAGTCATCCAGGTAGGGAAAAACAGCAATCCCTTGCCTTCTTAAATGAGCCACTGCCACGCTAGACATTTCGTGAATACCCTTGGAGCAGAGGTAAGACCGAAGGGCATTGCCCTGAACTGGTAGTGGCCTGAGGGCAGTTTGAACCTGAGGTACTTTCGGTGAGAAGGCCTGATGAGGACATGAAAATAAGCATCCTTGAGGTCCAGGGAGGCTAACCAGTCCCCTGGCCTCAGGGAGGGTAATATCATTGCCAGAGTTAGCATTTTGAACTTTGGTTTCAAAAGGTGTTTGTTCAGATATCTTAAATCTAGGATGGGCCGCCATTCTCCTGTCTTTTTTGGGGTAAGAAAGTATCTGGAGTACAGACCTTTGCCCTGGTGTAAAGGAGGAACCCTTTCCACTGCTTTGCAATTTAACAGGGCAGAGACCTCTGCTTCCAGAGCAAGGGTCTCTAGAGGGCTTGCAGGTGGAAAATGTCTGGTTCTCATCTTTGGGAACTTTTTGAAGCTGAGAACCAGGCCCTGGCTTACTACTTCCAAAACCCATTTGTCCAAAGTTAAGGACACCCAGTTCTGACTAAGTAAGCCAACCTCCCCCCTACTGGTACAGGAGAATCGACCCTGGGCACCCCATCAGGTGCCTGCTTGGCAGTTGCCTTAGGCTGAGGGGTGGGGACTATTTACCTGCGCCTGCCTGCCTCTGCCTCTGAAAAACCCTCTGAGCATAAGCAGAGGAGGTTTGGATTGATAAAAAGGCCTGTGGAAAGGCCTGCCTCTACCTCTGGGTGTGTGCCTCTGGGGAGTGGCTTGCCGCTCCTTGGCCTGGGCACTTTTGTAGGTAGTTCTGTATTCATCCATCTTTTTCATATAGTTCTCTGTCTGCTCCCCAAACAGAGAATTCCCCACCACAGGAAAATCCATAGCCTTAGACTGAGTGTCCTGTGACAGATTAGTGCACCTGAGCCATGCCAACCTACGGAAAGCTACAGAAGTGGCCATGACCCTAGAGGAAACATCATTAACATCAACAGCAGCATGAAATTGAACTTTAGAGGCTTCAATGCCATCAGCAGCCACCTGTTCCAATTCACTAGCCAGATGGCCATGGGCCTGCTTGGCTAACTGCATAACTGTATCCCATCTAAATTTCTGATATCTAGCCACATAAGCCATATAATTTGCCTGCCTGAGTCCCAAAGAGGCTGCCATATACTGCTTTTTTGCCATGGCATCAATCTTCCTGGAATCCTTATCAGGAGGATGTGAGGCCAGGGGAATGTTAGCCTTGTCACAGGCTGCAGCCTGCACCACTCCTACATGACTACACTGCTCAGAAAGGAAGTCTGTATCAGGGCCTGACAGAGTATACCTCCTGTCCATCTTTTTATCGACAGGAGGTACAGAATTTGGATTTTTCAAAATTTTCATTGTTTGCTTCCTAAATGACTTATGCAAAGGAATAGACAATCTCCTAGACTCTGGAATATCCATCATTTCAACATAATCAGGCTCCTCTTGCTCATCCACAGCCTCTTCTAAGGGAAGCTGGAGGGTTTCAGCAACTTTCTTATAAAACATAAAATGAGATGGGGACTCAGACAGCATAGGGGGAGATTCTAAAGGTCTGTCTGGAGAGATGTCCGGTTCAATGGGCACATCCAGACCCTCCCAGCCACATACATACTGTTCATAATCCTCCTCCCCCTCCTGTGGTTCATAAAATTCCTCAACATCATACTCCTGAACCACTGGGACCGGACGAACCAACCTTTTGCCAACTAGTGGTGGTTTGGACGGCCCCTGAGACAGTGACTGGACAATTTGTATGGCTTTTGCTATCTCTGCAGCAGTTGGAGAGGAAATTTTGGACTCCAGACCTGCTGATTTTTAGATTTTTTTACTGGGGCTGGTTCCTCAGAACCAGCTTTTCTTTTGCCCGAGGAAGTCTCACCCTGGTCAGAGGGCACTCCCTCTGGTCCAGTTGGCACTGGACCGGGCTGGCCATCCGGGTCAGCGGACTTTTTGGCCTCTCGTTCCCTGAGCCTGCCCAATCTTTTTTCCAGGGTGGCTGCAGGGAAATTCTTGCAAATCTGGCAGTCTGACTGGAGGTGGTCAAACCCCAGACAATAAACACATGTGGTGTGTGGGTCAGCCTTGGCAAAGGCTTCCCCACAAGCATCACAGTGTTGAAACCCAGTGGGCCCGGTTTTTCTTTTGGGTTTCTCAGACATAATGCCAGCCTAACCAAAAACTTGCCCTTTTAATGGCAGTGCCAGGCAAGACACCCTTATCGGTTCCTAACCGTGTCACGGGTATTTGAAAAAACCGTAATACAAAGTCCGTTTTTTTTAGAACTGATAAGAACCGGGAACCGCACTCTAATATATAGTACAATGATTTAACAGTCTTTTTAAAGCAAACCGATCGGTTCAAAACCGAACCGATAATGACAATTTCCACACAGACTAAAGACCTTGTACTTACGGTTACCACATAGAGCTTTGAACCGAAATGCGGTAAAATAAAACACTGTTCTCGGTTAAATTTAACCGAGAAATACTGATTTAAACCGAGAAATGAACCGAGCTGAAGGAGAAATCTCCGGAGCGACTGTTCAGTGAGGCGGAGTAAAGAATCTGACAGTTTCAGTTTGAAACTAGCCAGATAGAGCTTCTAAGAGGAGCGCTCGCGCTCAGAACTCCATCCTGTATGGAGTTAACTCTTTCCTCTCCGGGGCAGTTCTACAGGAGGAGATAACTGCTAATGTCATAATATAGCAAGACTTCATGTTGTTTGAAAGAGGGGATATGATTGAGACTTACAATTTTTTATGAGGAACCAATATGGAGGATTGTAAGCACAGTGAAGAGTGCATATGGGTAGAAACTGGTGGAAAGGAGATTCAGGACTGATGTGTGGATGTTCTTCATGGAGCAGGAATAGATGAATGGAATATACTGTGCAGGGAGGTACAGTAGTTGAAGCCAAAACCGTCAGTCAGCAATAAGAGATGACAAGGTGTGAACTGTGCTATGACCCTACACTCCGGGGTTTCAACCCGTGGAAGTGTGGTTATTTCAGTGCAATGCAGCACCCCAAATGTCTTATTTAAACAATAAGGCATGACAGGGTGTGTGTTATGGTGGGATAATGGCCCACCTCGGGGTGGGTTGAAGCATGAGGCGTAGCTCCTGGAGTGCCTTATTGCGATTATGAAATGGGTTATTTTTAGTAAATTTTATGCGTTTTTAAACATAATACTTTCAGCTGGGCCATTGTGCTGGGATAACAGCCCAGCTGAAAGCAGTTCTCAGCCAATCAGAATTCAGCATTCTTTCTACCCATTTCACAATGTGCTTATAAAATGTGTTTCTTTTTTTTTATTTGTTTAGGAATTTAAATACACCTATTTAAGCAGATGCAACTTAAACCAAAAGGCTTTAACAGAAACCCACAGTATATACAATGTCAGGGCTGCCAATCTGATTCTGACAATGGGGATAGTTATGTACCTTCCACTTACAGACCTACTGAACAGGCACAACAAGAACAGGAGTCTTTTTTAGAAGAGGAGCCTGGTACGAGTGGACAGGCTCCACTTTGGCTACTGGGAGACAGGAACCCAGATATGAGTTATGGAGGAAAGGATGGTATCAGGAAGGGTAATACAGAGATCAAACTATGTACTGCAGAGGAGGAGGAGTGTAGGAACATATGAAGAAGCCACCAAAATTAGGCCAATTGGTCTATCTAATCTGCTTGCTATGGAGGTTCTCAACTCAGGTTGGTGTCCCCCATCTTTCCATCCATTTCCTCCTTCTTTGACTATATCTTTCCCATATCTATCCCAGACGGCTCTTGAAGCTGCCCACGATGCTTGATGAGATCACCCCTTCTGGCAGCGTGTTCCATTTGCTCACCACCCTTTATGTAAAGAATTGTCTTCAAACCTCCCTCTCACAAATCCCCCCTCCAACTTTAGGCTGTGCCCCTCATGGTTTTGCTGCAGCTTAGCCCAAAGAGACTGTCCCTGTTCACCTTATTGATTCCTCTCAAGTATTTGAA
Source organism: Neoceratodus forsteri (assembly GCA_016271365.2). NCBI lineage: Eukaryota > Metazoa > Chordata > Ceratodontiformes > Ceratodontidae > Neoceratodus > Neoceratodus forsteri. The sequence continues at coordinate 299,489,000 of CM057450.1, read as the reverse complement.
GGTCTCGATCATGGCTTCCCTCTCCCTCCTATCCTCCAGGGAGTATATGTTTAGGGTCTTCAGTCTCTCTTCATATAATTTACCCTGCTGCCCCACAATCATCTTCATAGCCCTCCTCTGGCAGTTCCATCAGGTTGATGTCTTGTTTAAGGTTAGGGCTCCAGAAGTGCACTGCATACTCCGGATGTTGTCTCACCGGAGACCTGTACAAGGGCAATACCACCTCCTGTCAGCCATTGCTAATCCCCCCAACATCCTGCTCCCCAGACTGCAGTATTAGCAGGCAGAGCTTGCAGTGAAGGAGATTGTTTTCAGTGGAGGAATGGGAACAAGGCGTGACAGGAGCTTTGAATTCTATGTAGAACTACACCCTTGTGCCATATCAGAGACTGGGAACTCAAGCAGGGGAAGTAGAAATTTTAATTCCTTTTTGTTGTTGAGCTAAACTTATTTCCTTGCAAATAACTGCATTGTTCTGGTTTAAACTGTGCTTAGGCTACAGGAATTAGCTTAAGTTTACAGTACTTATTTGCTGCTGGTTTTGGTACTTGTTATACTGCGTTTCCTTTCGGTTTTGCTGTATTGTTTGTTCTGCCTCTTTTCCCCGTAGGATAGTTACAACGGATTAACTGAACAAAAGGAAAAGCATACCAAGCCAAACATTTATGTAACCCCCTCTACCTATTTGGGTGCTTATTTTTGTGCCCATTAGCTCCTGTTCTGCTCTTCTCCATAGCACCTCTGAATGCCTGCCATTTTTTTTTGTATGTCTCCACTCTGGCCCGAGTCTTGTTGTGCCCTTGGTACCCCATGTCATAGCCCCAGTGTTAAATTCAGCCCAGTTTGGGCTCAAGTCTCCAACCACACCCTTCCCCCACTGCTTGATCGGCACCCCTGGTGCCACGGAGATCATGCACATGCAATGTGGTTCCTTTGATCTTCCACCACTTTATTTTGCGTTGAGCAGGAGAGTTCAACGGTCCCAGCATACCCATCTTGTAAGAGGGACATCAGCAAGGTCCATGAGAGCCCATTGTTTAAAATGAATAAGGAAATCCACGGAGTGTTAGGATTGAAGCGCGTGAATATTAATGAACTGGAGCCCCGATCCCCTATGAATATTAATGAGGTTTCTTCTGCCCTCAGGGAAGCAATGTTTCAATGGCTGCCAAAAAAGGAAAGAAATGTGCCTAAAATATAAATAAATAATGTAAGTGTTGTCTGAGTGTGGGGACAAATGTGTGAAAGGGAAACTGTTTAAATAAATACTTTAAACTGGCTGCACCAGTATATGTTGGGACTCAGAGAGAGAGAGCCTGCCTGCTGCAAATGGTGGCTCTAACATATTGGCAGCAGCAACAGGCATACAGACTGAGGGAATGCAAAGCGGGCAGTGACTTTAACACACAAGTGGCTATCAGACTGTGAGCATTTGGGCAAATAGTTTAATTATTTTGGCTACATCCAGACTTCATTTGGGGACTGTGTCAATTCTCTTAGGGGACTGTGTGTTCAGCAGCAATTATAGAGCAGCAACGGCCAATCGGAAAGGTAGGATCCTTAAACCAGAACTTGTGGGACTTTTGCCAAAGCTCACGGGAAACTTCCTAGAGCGCATGGGGAAACTGTAGGAACCTAAATTCAGGCACCAAACCAGCAATCAAACTGTGCTTCGAGGAGGCTTAATGAATAATTCATTTTTCTGATTGACAAGCCTTCCAGCCAATCAGAGCAAAAGCAACCAATAGCTTCAGCCAATAGACAGCCTCAGGAGAGCCCCATAAAGACTGTGTTTCAGCAAATTTTGCAGATTCAAGTGAGAGTCCCTTACAGGAGGGGGGCTGAGGCCCCCAGCAATGCAACTGGGCCTGATGATCCAGTGTAAGCCTCTCCACAAATGAGGAGGAATTGTGCTTCTTTGCCAGTAAATGGTTCAGCTTAGTTTAATGTAAAGCCTGCTAGCCCGTGGGTTGCCAGAAAATGTCCTCCAGGGGCTATCCCATCCCTACCATTGGGAAAACATGGACTTACAACTTGATGATAAGCCAGCTGTGAGAGAGCTGATCCTGCCTCAGTGGCGAGAGAACTGAAGACTTCAGGAACCTTTGATGACAGAGAACCTTTCCGTGAGAAGCCTGAGTGAGTAATCTTGTACCCTCCGGTGCAAGGGAAAGTGAAAGCTTATTGGGGTTGCCAGTGCCCTAGAGACTGCCTAATTATTTGAAATTGTTCATTGGTCTGCACCTTGCATCTGCTGCGCTTAACCATTGCCCAGCACGGGTGAACCTAAATGTATTAGGGGCCCAGCGTGGTCTAGTCATATACTGTAAATGTGTTGATATGTGTTCAGTTTGCTAAAGTGCCTACAGGACTGGAAGAGGAGCACTCAGAACCAGGGCTCATCTTGGGTGGTCCATTATTTTGTCAGTAATTGGTCAAGACATTCTGTGGAAGCTGTGAACCTCAGCCATATGCCACATGGGCACTAAGGCATAAAATTTGAGTTTGCAAGAACTGTTTTAATTGCTCAAGTAAAAGAAATGGTATTGATAAAGCAATTTTGTTCAGAAACGGATGTAAAGAACCGAGTCATCCTAATCCCAGGAACAAGTACCCACAGATTTAAGTAGAAAAGACCAGGGTGCCATGCTGGCCCCTGGATGAAGAACTTACAGCTTCTATAAATGTGCTGAATGTGTTGAGGCTATAAATGTGCTGAATGCGCCAGGATCACAAATGTGCTGGATGTGTTGAGGTTGTAAATGTGCTGAATGTGCCAGGATCACAAATGTGCTGGATGTGTTGAGGTTGTAAATGTGCTGAATGTGCTGAGGTTGTAAATGTGCTGAATGTGCCAGGATCACAAATGTGCTGGATGTGTTGAGGTTGTAAATGTGCTGAGGTTGTAAATGTGCTGAATGTTCCAGGATCACAAATGTGCCGGATGTTCAGGAAATGGAAATGGCTTAAAACAAATGTAACCTGCTGGTTACTCTGCAGTGCTTCCAGCTTTCAGAATGCAGCCCCCAACCCCTTTAAGAGATTGTACATAGTTCAAGTGTTCAACTGTTTCAAGTCAAGTTCTAAATCTGCTTAATTTAGCCAGCCAACGTACAGCTGCACCATACCTCAGGCCTGCACCTTTAACTGGACTTTGGTTACTGGGTACCCAGATTTAAGGATGGTATTGCAGGGTCTCATACCAAATATGGGGACTGGTACCAGTGTGGGAAAAGGTAAATGTTCTGTGTCATCTGATTTATGCAGTTTAGCTAGCTAGCCAGGGTTCTGGTTATTTTGACTGTTGGTACACTATGTGGTTTAACATGCAGTGTATCTACCCAGCTGGAGGGTTTCACCAGCACAAATCCAAAACTTGGAATTTGCATGTAGATATTGTAAATACTACAATGCATAATTGCTATTCCTTCTTTCCCCATTCCTAAGCCCTGTCCCCCCTGTAAATATATTGTTCATTGTTGTTTTTTGCAGATACTTGTGTCGTGAGCATATTATTAGGATCAAGTCACTAAATGGTGAAAGGTATTGAAATGTGGGGAAATGTTATCGGGTCATGTTTAGCGGTGGCTTATGGTTACAGTGGGTGAGTACAGTATCCCAGGGGATTGTCACAGGTTCCAAGTTAGCCCACTTAAAGCTAAACTCTGGGTGGAGGCACTGCATCAATATACTACCTTGGAAAAGAACCATTTTAATGTAATCTTGGGAACCCAGGCCTCTCATCCTTGCTGTGGCCAGGCAAGACAGGGGTAGTAACTCTAGGGATAGTGCCACCTAGGGGTTACGTTTAAAAGACTTGGAGTTCAGTGCTCTGGTCAGACTCCATAAACTGCAGCATCAGAAGGCAGAGCTTGGGGTGAAGGAGACTGTTTTTGGTGAAGGAACAGGAACAAGGGAATAAAACCTCCCACCCCCATCCCCAGGGTCATCCTTCTGGCCCCGGGCTCATCTCCCCCTATATAGGGACATAGGAGGAAGAGAACTAATATTTACTGTGTCAGGGTTATAAACACACAGGAAAGGAAGAAAGGAAGGAAGGAAGGAAGGAAGGAAGGAAGGAAGGAAGGAAGGAAGGAAGGAAGGAAAAAGGAAAAGGAAGGAAGGAAGGAAGGAAGAAGAAGAAGAAGAAAAGGAAAGAAGAATTTAATAAAAGAAAGAAAAAGTAACAAAAAATATAGAAAATAAAACAATTACAAACATATCTAAACAAACAACACAACACACACAAAATACTATACCATCTACCTCTCTAATTTAGTAATTGACAAGACTTAAAAGCTAGCTTCTCCTCAATCAAGACCTTCACTCCCAACCAAAACCACAGTCAACTCCACTACCACCAAAGAGAAATGAATGAACATCTTGCAAATCTGCAATAAAATATTAAAATCTGGTGATCACGGCGTGCATAGAAACTGTACAACGCACCCGTATAATTAGTTTGGGATTTTTGGCAGATTGTCAACCACAGGCATTTTGGGACCTCCGATCATGAACAGTGTCACTGATTTCTTATCTGTCCCGAACAATGAGTTCCCACAAACCAACATTCTGCGCAAGTGTGATAACACATTTCAGCCATGTTATGAAATGACACTGTACTGTTCATAGGAAGTGTGGAAAAATGCCACTGGTGAAAATCTGGACTGAAAAATATTACAAAGTCATGAACTTCGGTGCATAAACTGCAATGCACACTATAAAAACAATCATTATGGACTTTTCACCAATTTTCAACATAGCCATTTAAGACCTCTGTCATGAACAGTGTAACTGTGATTTTCTTAATCTATCCCAAACGTGCTTCGCACCAACTGCACCATTGTGCGCTACATGCGGAAACAACGGGACCACGAGAAAATGGCAGCTGTACTGTTCATAAGGAAGTGTCAAAATTTCAATGTGGAAAATCTGGAGGAAAATATAGAAATTACGAACTTACGAACATGCTTAGAACATACAACGACGCCGTAGCAGTCATGCAGGAATTTTTCACCAAATTTTCAACATAGCCATTTGAGCCTCTGCCCACGAACAGTGCCTGTGATTTTTGGTCATCACACATTGATTTTCAAGAACCCTCAGCGCCATTGCGGCCATAGGCAGAAACACGCTTTTGGGCAAATGTGACAAATGACGGCTGTACTGCTCATAAGGAAGTATAATAAAATATCAATATTATTGAAAATCTGGGTGAAAATATTGAAAATTTGTGAACTTCTGACGTGCGTAAGAACTGCACAACCTGCGCTCATAAAACAGTCATTTTAAAATTTTTCCAAATTTTCAACATAAACACACAAGCCCACTTTGTGAACAGTGAGGTATCGTTTCATTACTTGGTCCTGAAAGGTGATTTCACACGATGATGCGAAATCACCCGAACCTGATTAACACCACAACGATGAGGCATTCACGGAAAGTCCCAAAACCCCATGTTGAAAATTTGGTGCAAAACCAAAAATCCACAGAAATATGCAACAAAGTTGAAAAACCCTATCTATCCCATACAACACCGCATTTCCTCAGTTAACGATTTGAAGAGTGCAGACATTCCCAATCCACTGAAGTCATTGGGAGTCGGAGTAAGTATAGGGTGAGGGGTGTGGGAGGCCGGAGGATGGGCGCGGGTGGGGGCAGGGCTCGAGGGACTGTTTTCAGTTTCAGTTTTTAAATGACAGGGCGTTTGCCACGCTGGGGTGGGCTGCCAGCGTGCACAAGAATGGCTGGTGGGGTGGGGGCGTGAAGCCCGACGGTGGATTGGGCACCCGTCGGCGATATGTGTTTGCCTGCTGGGGTGGGCTCCCAGGCGTGGCACCCTGTATTCTGGGGGGTGGAACCAGTGGAGCCGGCAGGATTGGGTACAAGTCAACATCTTGCAGTAGTGCAGCTTTGGAGTGTTACACGAGGCCCTGCACCTAATTGATACCCTCAGAAATTGCACCGTGAACAGCTAATGTTTGGGCATAGGTTATGCCGCTAATACACATAGGGCTAAGGGCATCTACCGTACAAGAGTAGATGTCAGGATATGAATACATATTGTTGTAATCCACTTTTGTAACGAATGCACACATATTATACATGTATTTTCTGTCTAGTTCTTACTTGTCAGATGCAAACACACCTGTCATGAAGTAATTAGTATATAAAAGCAACATTGCCATCCTTGGTGATGTACCCACTACACTTTGTTATGTAAGATTCTGTAAGAAACTTCTTTGTTCTAAAACTGATGACTTTATAATTGTATAATGTTATCTTGGACGTACCTCTAAAATTTTAATAATAGGGCTCATCTCTTAACAACTTCAATGTTTCTTTTAAGTAACCATAGTAATTATCACAGGTACTGTATATAATGTTATGCACAGGCTTTACACTTGAGGAGACCGAGAGATCCCAAGAGACTACAGAGAAACCTGAGGTGTAGGGAACTCTGCTACTGGCTCCCGGTTCGTGATAGTGAAGAACTGACTGAGGCAACTGATTTATCCCTTTTGTAGTAATAAACTTGTTTATTACTAAGATACAACTTGTTATGATTATTTGCATTCCAAATAATCAAGAATCTGAAAGCGAGTTTAGACCTCTTACAAATTGGCGACCGTGTGCAGAAGGCGATATTTGGTGTTTATAAGTTTCACTTATTTGCTGAAACTTTTTCCCCTTCCCCACGAGGACTGGAGATGTGCATACCGTATCCACCTCTCCGTTTTTCCTACCAGTTTGTAGTCACTTGCAAATTCTGGCTGACTTTTTGGGTGTGGTGATGCCGATCTCGACCCACTCCATAACAACTTTAGTGCAAGCCTACAACTGTACAGTAACCGTCTTAATATTTAGTACGTGTTGTGGATCGTCATAACCACGTATCTTTCACAGTTTTGAATTTCGTTCCCTCCCACACAATGGCCACAGTATCAGATATCTGCGCAGAACTGAGACTCGATGTCTCTACCTTCCTTACCTCCCATGGAGGATGGGCTGACTTTACTTGGGCGCTTAAGTCAGTCTGACAACCCTGTACTGGGATTTCAGCAATGCGCCGCAGAGACGCGACAATCAACCAATAAGCGTAAGCGCTAAAGGGTTGATGGTCGCATTCTCTATGCTGTCTTTGGAAGCCTCAAAGCAGTGTTTCACCTTGATCTGCGATTGCATCTCTTAAAGCAAAGAATGGGTTTACAGAAACTGATATGTTAGACTACAGCCAGAACTTGAGTCGGAGCTTAAACTCTGCGAAATGAAAAGATTCACTATTGCATCATTCAGCACAGGCTGGTGAACAAGAAATGTGTACTCTGAAACAGGAGTGTGAAAGTTTGAGACAGGATAAGAGTCAGGTTGTGCAAATGAATGATTTGTTGAGTGCTGCGAATGCACAATTGAGTGATGAAATGGGTGAGCTACAGGGCAGATCAACCAGATGCGTATTGATTTAGAAATGGCCTATAGGATAATCGAAATGGCGCTACGCGTATCGTGTTTTGCAGAAACAGAAGCAGGATCAGGTTGATATGGATGATGCCAAGTGTGAATCATGAAGATGTAGAGCTAAAGATGGACAAACTGCGCCATCAGCAGAGGTTTAGCCTAGCCATGTTAAGGCAATGGGCGTGGCCCTGCGCTACTACGTCATCAGAAGGGGTTATCGTGGTGACGTCTCGTGCGCATGATCACGCCCTAATATGGCCAGAATCACCCAGCCATCCACGGTATGGTGGGTCCCCGCCCCACAACTCCCAGGTCACCGTCGGCGTTGTAGCGCTCATCATAGAGCGCTAACGCCGTCGTACATGGTGGGGGGGCTCAGGCCCAAAGCCTGGTCAGCCAGGCGCCGCCGGTGGCCGTTAATAGTGTGGAAATGAGCAGAGATTGAAACCATGATTGATAGGCATTGGGTAATGTCCTCTTCCTGAAAGGAGCATGAAGAGATATTAAAGTCGATTAGACAAATTTTCAAGAAGTTGGCACTAGAAGGTGTTGTCAGCACTGCAGCCAAAGCTGCAGCTCCGCAACCAGGTAGCGGTGCTGCAGGCAGCGTTTCCTTGCCTGATCGACCACCGACTAATCCCTACAAATGGCCTACTCTGTTCAGCAAATTGCTGACAGTATCGGTCCGGATGAGCCTGCCCGACAACCTCAGCTGTCACTTGAAAGAGCTGCTGCTAAAATGCGAGATGCTCAGCCTCCCGCAGAATATCAGGTCCAATCTCACCAGACCATCGATCCTGGTTTATAGGGACAAACTCCCGAAGCAGTTCATGGGATGGGAATGCTACCATGATGAGGTTGCAGCTGAGCTCATCTCCGCTCATAGCCCAGGTGTAGTGGGGTGATGCTGGCATACCCTGCAAAGCAGAATGCAAAAAGCCCAGCAACCTACCATCAGAGACTCTGGATGGCCTGCAAGAACAGGAAAACACTGGCACAGAAGCTGCGGATGTAGATCTTGTGAATATAAGACCCTCATCCTAGGAACATGATCCCAGCAGTAAGAGAAAGATAGAGCCAACCACTTGACCCAAATATGGATAGGTTTGCCAATATTCTTCGAAAACCGAGAGGGTGTATCAACTGTACATCCGTGATTTAGGTTCTGGTTCAGAAAAGTTGCTGCCATGAACCCGCATCCCGAGACACGACACACTATACAGTGGAAGGGCAGGCCCAACAACAACAAACTAAACATCGATCAGCCCCTCCAGCTAGTAAACTAACAAAACCCCAACAAGGCCAACAACAACAGTGAGGTGGAACCAGAATTGGCCCAAAACAGGAGGCATAAGGCAGAGGAAACCATTACAGGAGAACAGGTCCTTCATATAGGGAGATAGCTGAAGAAAACTGAAAATTCTGAGCTCCTGGGACAAGTACGCTCTGTAGCGGATACTGTCCCCACACAGACCCACTAACGTGACCACAGCCGGCCCATGCCACTACTGGCCATGGAGACACCGAAGTAAGCCCTCAGCCCACACAAGCCTGAACCCAGAAGCTCCTCCGTATATCGCATCAGTACTGCACTGTGAAGTCATTCATGCAAGTCAGGCCTAACACTCTCTGCATGCCTCCGCATCTGGATTGACAATTACAGGCCCCAGTCCGTGTGTAAACAAGGACAGTCTTGGATACAAACAGAAGGCCCTTGCACCGAGGCCGGGGCATCAACTAATAGTCTTACTAGATACAGGTGCAGCTGTATCTGTGTTACATGACAACACGGACCGTCCCTTGGTCTACCAGGCGGAAGACCAATATGTCAGGAGTCGATGGTACCAGGCTACCTGCATACCCGTTCTACCCTTACCAGTAGAGCTAGGCCATTTGAAGCCTCACGGCGCATTTCAACCAATGGTACCTGCATGATCATCCTAGTATCATAGGCATTGATTTCCTTGCCACGCGGCTGTGTGGTGGATCTATAACATGCTGCTGATACAGATCCAGGGTCAATACCATACCATCTTGATTCCTGATTCACATGCTGTGGCAACAATATCTATCAATAACAAAAGTGATGCGTCATAGATTTGTTCAAGAATCATGAACTTTTCTGAAACTCTTACCTATTCTGCAACAACATTTGGAAGCGTTTTGCAGTTATAAAGCATGACTGTGGCAGAATGCATACTGTCGTTGAGGTGCCAGGCCGCACATGAAAGGAAAGACAATAACCCTTCCAACTGAAGCCTTGCCTCCCTCCGAGAAATAATCAAGTCACCCTTAAACAAGGAGTAATCAGAACTTGTGTTTCCACCTGCCAACTCTCCCGTCTGGCCTGTGAAGAAACCCACAGGCACTTGGAGATCATTATTGACTACAGAAACTGGATCAGGTCACTCCCAGTTGTTCCCCAACTGTAGCATCGGCACCAGATGTGGTTGACTTCTAACACGGATCAGAAATGGTTCAGTGCCTGGATATTTCCAATGGTTTCTGGTCATTGCCATTTTGCCCTCAAGAGTCAATATAAGTTTGCCTTCACCTTGAAGGACGACAATACCGTGGAGTTGCTTGCCACAAGGATTCCATAACAGTCCATCCTCTTACATCTCCACATGATGGCCCTACAAGTTTCTCAGCCCCCAATGTCTCTTACAATATGTGGATGACCTGTTGTTGGCCACTGCCACGCAGGAGCAACATCTGGATCTCTTGGACGAACTACTGACTCTCATCCAGAGAGCAGGCCTGAAATGTAACCCAGCAAAAGCACAGTTATGTCAGAAGGAAGTACTCTTTCTGGGTCTGAAAATAACTGACCAAGGCCGAAACCCTACCTGGAAAAAGATACAGGGATTACAAGAACAGTGTGGCAACTCTTCGAAGGTTTCTAGATATGGTAAATTATTCGTGAGATTTTATTTGTGATTTTGCTCAGAAAGCCGCTCCTCTGTATGATCTACTCAAAAAGGATGTTCCATGGAATTGGGGTCCTATTCACACCCATGCTGTGACGTCACTGAAGCAGGCTCTGGCCTCCGCCCCAGCACTGGTCAACCCCAATCCAGCACTACCATTCCATCTGGAGTGTGCACCTCTGACATTGCCATGTCAGCAGTGCTGGCCCAGAAGGTGCATGGCACCTTGAGACCTATTGCATATGCATCACGCTCTTGACCCCAGTGGAACAGAAGTATGGCCTTTAGAAGGAACTTCTGCCACCTACTGGGCTGTCAAGCACTTCCTGTATATCATTGGGTACCACCAGTGATCCTCAACACTAACCCCACGCCTACTACCTTTCTACTCTCAGATAGAGTGAAGGATGGGTCAGTCTCTAACACCAGGCTGACACATTGGTCACTTCTCCTCCAGGATAGAGACATCCAGGTCCACCAGACCAAAGTTCCGTCTCTACTAGCTCATGGTCTCCTTTTTCAGGAGAACCCCGCATGACTGTACCACTGCAGTCACCTGACCTCCCAGATCCAGGTCCTTTCTCCCTGCCACGCCCACAAGTACTCAAGAGTACCTCTCTGTGCGTATTTTCACTGATGGTTCAGCATCGTACTATCAGGGAGAACAGATTGCAGGGATAGGTATCTTGGTAGTCTATCCTTGTGGGAACACTGTCAAGATATCGAAGCGGCTAGTGTAACTATCATCGCATATGCAGAGATAGCAGCAGTGGCCTGTCCCTTAGAGTTCATCAACATGGAACTCAGGATACAATAATTTTTACAGACTCTAATTGGGTTTGTTGTTCCCTTACAGAATTTCTTCCCTTTTGGCAGAAGAACTCCTTCCTCTCTTCTGACGGTAGCCCAGTGAAATACAAAGAATTGGTAATCTACCTACATGCATTGGCACAGAAATACACACACAAACTTTATGTGCACAAGGTCAAAGCCCACTCTTTTCATGACCCCTGTCATGCTTTCAATGACACCGCAGACACCCTTGCTAAGGAAGGGGCCCGAGGGCGGGACGTGTGGATGATGGACCATCCAGAAGCTAATGCAGCTGTACATGTTGCAACTCTCAAGAAGAAATCTCAGTGTTTTTCTCCCCTGGACCTCTCAGCAGCCCAAAACCTGGACACTGAACTGAGAGAGGTGTTCAGATTCCTTGGCAAAGGTACTGAAGAAAGACTACCTACACATAATCCATACCGAAGGCATGAAGGTAAGTTACACTTATCCCCTGACGACAAGCTCATTTGGTTTCAACCAGATGACTCTACCATCAAATTGTGGGTAGTCCCCAGACACCTAAGATCTGAATGTTTGCACCAAGTACACAATACTCCTTCTGGTGGACACCAAGGAGCAGAAAACACTCTCCAATGCCTTAAGACCACCGCTTGGTGGCCTGGCATTACCAAAGATGTTAAACAATACATAGACACTTGCCTTGTTTGTGCACAAAACAATTCCATGCCTACAAAACGAAATGCCAAACTTTTACCACAAAGACATTCTGGCCCTTGGCATGCCATCCAAATTGATTTTATTGGCCCTCTGACGAATACCAGTAGAAACAACAAGTATGCTCTTGTGGTAACTGACCTATTCTCTAAGTGGGTTGAGGCTTTCCCCACTAAGACATGCACCACAAAGACAACTGCCAAAATCCTGGTAGAACAGATTTTCTCCAGGTGGGGCCTGCCTCTCAAGGTAGACTCCGATAAAGGAACCAGTTTCACAGGTGAGTTGATGAAAGAGTCTCTTGAACTCCTTGGAGTTCAACAAAAGTTCCACATACCTTATCATCCTCAATCCTCAGGTCAAGTAGAAAGAGCCAACAGACGGATTAAGCAAATGCTTTCCAAATTCATAGAGGATAATCCCAAAACCTGGGATTCCCTGTTGCCTTTACTCCTTATGGCAATCAGGGGCACACCCTCAGCCACTACCCAGCTGACACCCTTTGAGGTGATGACTGGAAGACAGATGAGATTACCTGAACACTTACTGTTTGACCTGCACACCCCCACTGCAGACCGTGTGACTGTGGACCAGTATGTGGAAAAATTCAGAAAAGACCTCATACACACACACTTGTATGCTGCAAACTGCATGGGCAAAGCCCAGCAACAGTCCAAAATACAATTTGACAAGCACGCACAAGAAGTGGATTGGCAGGTTGGAGATCAGGTAATGGTACTTCAATTTGCACATCCCACCCACTACTTCTCCAACAAGTGGGAAGGCCCATACCCCATTGTCAACAAGCTCAGTCCGGCAGTCTATCAAGTTAGACTCCTGCACAACAATAAACTGACTGACAAATGGTTACATGTAAACCAGTTGAAATTATACAAAGGAACTTAATTTACTTTTCCTAACCCCATTGGTCGGAATTGTACTAATATACTAATCTTTGATCTTCCTTTTCAGATATACTGACAAGATGGCTATCTTGTTCCTATACCTCCTCCTTGCAGGAGTGATCCCCGGCGTCCAAGGCACGTGACCGGACCTCCTCTTCCAACTGGATCCTCCAGCACCTCCTACAGAGGGAGTTTCCATCAAAATACCAGACACTATGATCACTGTCCAGGAAGGTTCCGATGCTTACCTCACAGCCTCGGTCGTTGCTCCTGACAAATCTACCCTTCAAATTGAGTGGAAAACCACATCACAAGGACAAATTCTCCCTGTGGCCAAACTCTACAAGGGAACTTTTCAGGGTTAGCCCAACGCTAAATTATCCCCAAATGGTTCACTGTCCTTGTTACAAACAGCACTGAGACACTCTGGTTTGTACAACATTACTGCTTTAATAGATCCTTCTTACTGTAATTCTCTCTCCAAAGATTCCGCTTGCAGATTTTGTGCTGTACACCACATGGCCTCTGCTGCCATGTATCTGTTTTACCGCCCACTGAAAAACAACTTTTGGAATGTCCAAAACATAACCCTGGTCCCCGTAGTGGTCTCACAGCCACTGCCCTCCCAGGTTCTTTGATTAATAATTTACAGTTTATGCATATACCTATTTTGTTTAACCTTACTTACTGGAACATGAAAGAATTTGGTATGTGTCACAATACTAATACATCTGCTTTTTACAGTACATTATTACTTCATAGTTTAGCTGCATTTCAGATTCGTACTAAGGATCCCTTTACTGGGGTTTATTCTACTGAACATAGAGGTAATTTTAGGAGGAAAACTCCTCCTGGTAGTTTGAATCATAAACGTAATAAACGTGAAGTTGACAGTTCTGATGTTACAGGTGCTACCGGTACTGTCACAGGTCTTTTTGGTACTGCTATGTCAATCTGGAATAAAGCAGACATTGCTGCTATCAAAAGTCATTCTGTGAAATTCTCCACTGGTTTTGTTAATAATGTTTTACCTCCATTATTGCATGGTGTGGATGGTCTTAGGAAGAAAGATACACTGTATACAACATGCACGATATTGCTAAAGCATTCACTGATTCAAAAGATAGGATTAACGCACTCATACAACAGAACAATAGAGAAGCGGAAAGGCAATATATTGGTAGGGAAATACATTGCTCTGCTTATGGCTCATACATTCTCACTACCATCAACAACCTCTTCCGTGATTTAGAAACTGGAAGAATCCCTGACATCATACATGATAGACGCATTTCCAAATGGTATTGTCCCAAATGTAAACTATCTTCTTGTGTTTCCATGTGTATGCAACAGACTTTGTCTATTCCTCTCTCCACAGTGAGAAATTTGGGGTTTGTGACCAGACACCCTAATACTGGTCCTTGTTTCTCTACTAAGAAGTGTTCCATAACAGATACCATGTTTGTCTCTTTTACTGTCTCCTTACCACGTTTTGATCCCACTACAGCTTTGTTCGACAGACTTGCACTGGCGCACTCCATTGGGCATTTGGATGACGATATCTACAGAGAACGCCTGGATCTACTACCTCTACTGGTCTACCATTCTTTCCTGGATGCCTGGGTGGCACTGCACATGGACTGCTGTGCAAAAAAGCAATACATCTACTTGTGCCGATGTGATGTGTTTGATGTCATACGCCCTGTTTGTGGCTACTCTCCAGACAGCATTGATTGGACTTTCACTATGGATGATGACATCACTGATAATGGCACCAACTCTTTTGACTCAACTTTGTCTCCTGATCAGCTCTACCAGTCCTATCGTGAGGAAGCTCATTGCCTGTCAACGTGGATTTTGAAGATGACCTACACATGCCCTGTCCAGTTGCAAAAGTGGAGACTACCTACTGTATGCTCACAATACAACTCTGATGGTGAATACTGTATTGCTACTAACTATAAATCATATACATATGGTTCTGTTACTTGTGCTATCGATTACCCCAACTTCTGTTTTGTTCCCCACCAGAAGACTGTTATTGGACATACCGTAATAACCCCCGTCCCCCATATGGATGCAGACATTATTGAGGGTAACCCAGATTATTCACTCACATTGTCAGAATACCTACCATAATTTAACATACACATAGACCCACTTACACTCACACTGAAATCTCTTTTAGATAGAAAGGACCCACACCTCATCCACATCAGCAATAATATAACCAAAGCCAATGAAGCTGTTCTTGATTTGATCAACGATGGAGATATGAATAATGCGTTAACTAACACCTGGTTAGAGATTACTTTTAAAGGTTTTGTTATTATACAAGCATTTTTGATATTTACTTTGATTATTATGCTTTGCTGCCTCCGACGTACACTACGACAACACCGTGAGCAGCTAGAGTTCCTTTACAAAGCTCGCGCATCAGGATTGTAAATGACCACTGCTCCTGTCCTTTCCTTGGATTTGCCTGTGTTGCCCTTGGAGGCAACAAGGGGGGAATTGTTACACGAGGTCCCTGCACCCTAATTGATACCCTCAGAGGTACACCGTAGACAGCTAATGCTTTGGCATAGGTTATACTAATACATAAGGGTAAGAGCATCTACCGTACAAGAGTAGATGTCAGGATATGAATGCATATTGTTGTAATCCACTTTGCTTGCTAATGCACACATATTATACCATGTATTTTTTGTCTATTTCTTACTTGTCAGATGCCAAGACACCTGTCCTTGAAGTAATTATAATATGTAAAGCAACATTGCCATCCTTTGGTGATGTGCACCACTACACTTTGTTATGTAAGATTCTGTATAAGAACTTCTTTGTTCTAAAACTGATGACTTTACAGAATTGTATAATGTTATCTTGGACCGCGGAGCCACCTCTAATTTAGCCAATAGGGCTCATCTCTGTAACTAGAAATGTTTCTATCTTTTAGTAACCATAGTAATTATCACAGGTATATAATGTTATGCACAGGCTTTACACCTCGGAGACCCGAGAGATCCTAAGAGACTACAGAGAAACCTCAAGGTGTAGGGAACTCTTAGCACTGGCTTCTGGTTCATATTGGTAAGAACTGCTTAGGGCAACTGTGATTTATCCGTTTTGTAGTAATAAACTTGTTTATTACTCGAATGCAACTTGTTTGCATTCCCAATATCGTCAAGAATCTGAAAGCGAGGTTTAGACCTCTTACAGGAGGCACGGCCGCCGTTGGACGAATGCAGGGCATACATCATTAGGTGCGTCCCTCATTCCCCAATCAGCCTGCACGCCGGCAGCCACACCATGCATGCTAAAGTGGCGAGCACATCTAAGGAAAGGTCTGCTGCAATCTGAGCAAAGCTTGTCAGGCATAGCGGACCCTTCCTGCATGCTTCGCCACATTAGCTAGCTAGGCTGGCGGCGCCCAATAACCCGACTTTGGGGTAGCATCCCCAGCCAGCATTGTGGCTGCACATATTTGCTGACGGGGCAGACCACTCCCCATCGGCATACAGCAGCCCCCATTTCCCTATATGCGGGGAGTGCAGTCCCCTTGGTTCTTCACCTCCCGGCTTTCATTTGTGTGCCGGCCCGGAGCCCACTCCCCGGCGCGACAATCTTCGATGGACTGGGAACCGTCTGCACTCTTCAAAACCGACCGCAAACTGAGGAAATGCGGTCAGCTGTATAATGGAATGAATAGGGTTTTCAACTTTGCTGCATATCTCTGGCATTTGTTGGAATTTTGGCACAAATTTTCAACATAGGGTTTTTAGGGCCCCTCCTCATGAATTCTCTCACTGTCATGGCATTGAGTCGGCCTCGAAGGTGATTTACATGATCGCTGCATGAAATCACCTTCGGGACCGATAGCAATGCAGTTGCCAGTGTTCAGCAGGTGGCCTGTCAAAAAGCCTGTGTTCCAATCCTGTTTTTTACGAGCATGCGTTGCGAGTTGCTCGCAGGCTCGAAATCTCATGAATTGCAATACTTTAACACCAGAGTTTCAGCATTGCCAACTTTATACCACCTTGTGAACAGTACAGCTGTCATTTTCCACATCCTGCCCGAAATGTGTTTCCGCACTTCCAGCACACAATAGCGCAGTCACTGTGGGAAATCAGTGTTTGGGCCAGATTATGAAAATGACAGTGACACAGTTCATGAGCAGAGGTCCTAAAATGCCTATGTTGAAAATTTGGTGATGATACTCCATAAAATGACTGTGTCACGAGTGTACGTTGGCAGATTGCACGGACGCTCGTACCATCATGCATTTGTGATATTTTCACCATTGCCATTTTTCCACACCTCTTGATGAACAGTACAGCCATCATTTCACATATCCTGCCCAAAATGTGTTTTCGCACTTCCGGCGCAGAATAGTGTGGTCGCTGTGCGAAATCACTTCTTGGGACACTTTGAGGAAATAACAGTGACACTGTACATGAGCTGAGGTACTAAAATGCCTATGTTGAAAATTTGGTGCCAAACACCCATAAAATGGCAGTGTTGCAAGCGTGCATTGCATAATTCTCACGCACCCTTGTAACTTTGCAAATTTGCTATATTCACATGCCACATTTTCAACACTGGCATTTTTTTACACCTCCTTATGAACTGTACAGCTGTCATGTTTCACATCCTGCCCAAAATGTTTTCCTGCACTGCACTACCAAACACCCAAAGGGACACCCCAATGCCTGTCAGTCTCTGCAGGGTGGGGGTGGGTTGGCATCAGTTCATTACTTCACAGCCATGCCTATTATGCATCTCTCTAACTCCTGCATTGCCAATGCCAGCAAGACAACCTTCAGCATTGACAAATGGTTGTTTTTTTAATTGTTCTGTTTTCCATTTGTCTGCATCGTGCACCAGTAATACTTGTTATTGTGAGGACAACTGACAGACAACTGTTATTGGATTTCTTATATGGAGATGGGGAAGGGGGGAGAAAACATCTGATTGACTGTAGATTATTCTTGCAGCTGGAGTGTCCAGTGGAAATTGTTTTTACTGCCTTCTCGCATGCTCTGCTATACACACACCTAATTGTTTGTCACATTACATCGTGTGGAGACGCACATTCGCAGGTGTGGGCAGTTTGTCAGGTTTTCAAACTGTTCATGATTCATTAGTGTAAAATTCTGTTTGCCTAATAAATCTATAATCATTCTGGTATTTGGCACTGCCTGCTTTCCCACAAACAAGTGAAAGTCACAACAACACGCACAGCATTGGGGAGCAGAGGAAGAGATGGCATGCGACCGAAGCCACACAAGCAGAAGAGCGGGGCCACAGTTGATGGCCTGAGGGAGGAATCTAGTCATGGTCAGCGGCCATTAGGGAGGAGGAGTGTGTTTGTAGCTGCAGGACTGGGGAGCCGACCATAGCTGCAAGACTGAGGAGCAGGGCCGCATTCGGTGGTTGATCAGATCAGGCGCATCAGAGGAGGAGGTGAGCGCAGAGAGGGAAGCATGCTCTGAAGAGAAACACAAAAGGGCTGCTCACTGAGTGTGAATCCACGGACTGGGACTGCTCTGCTGGGGGAGTGCTTGGAACTGTGCTGCTGGTTTTTATTGCCTGCTTGGATCTGTGCTGCTGGATTTGTATCTTCCTGCCGGCTACTTTACTCGGGCTGGATTCCTGAGGTGCCAATCAGGTACAGGAACCCAGCACCTGTCACTGAAGTACCCAATGCTGGCGCAGGCTCCTGGGGGAGCCTATAGGAGGAAAGATTGCCAGGCCTTTAAAGCCCGCCAGCTGCCACTCAGGTAAATCAACTCGGGGAGCAGAGGAGGAGACAGCGTGTGGCCGAAGCTGCACTAGCAGACGAGCAGGCCACAATCGGCCTGAAGGAGGAATCTTCTCACAGTCAGCGGCCGTGAGGGAGGAGGAGTGCAGACATAGCTGCAGGACTGAGGAGTGGGGCCACATTCAGAGGCTGATCAGGAGATCGGGCACATCAGAGGAGGAGGTAAGCACAGAGGGGGGAACAGGCTCCAAAGAGAGAAACAGAAGGGCTGCTCACTGAGTGTGAATCCGCAGGCTGGGACTGCTCTGCTGGAGGGGGTGCTTGGAACTGTGCTGCTGTTTTTTCGCCCACCCAACCCACACTTCCTCCCTAAATAAATGCTTCGCCAATACTCCCAGGTGGAATAGCCAATCAGAAGCAAATGGGAAGGCACAACTGAAGGAGGATAAGGGGGTGCTGATCAAGGGCACATCAAAGGTGCTGTGTATGTCTGGAGTGTGGTTAAATAAGGGGGGGAACACAAGGCTGCTTTCAAACAACATGAAGTCTTGCTGTATTCTGACTATTGCAGTTAGCCCCAGCACTCAAACTGCCCCGGAGAGTAGATGGTTAATTTTCTATGCAGACCATAGAACGTTGAGCTTGAGCTCGGTTCAAACCTCTGTCTGCTGCACTTTGAAGCGCAACTGTCAGATTCTTTACTCCGCCTAACTGAACGGCCGCTCCAGAGATTTCTCCTTTGCTCACAGTTCGTAAGTCGGTTAAAGTCCTCGATTTTGTCGATTATTTTTCGCAAGTTTCGGTTCAGATCTCTTGTCGGTGGTACAGTAAGTACTAGGTAGTGCACTAGACATAATAAACTTGTGGAAATTGTAAAACTGATTTTTCGACTGGTTCGGCTGAACCGGCCATTTAGTGATTTATGTATTCTGTCTTTGTTTTTAAACTTAGAGTGTGGTTACCAGTCCTTATCGGTTTTAAAAACACTGCAGCCTTGTGTTCCCCCCTTATTTAACCACACTCCAGACATACACAGCACCTTTGATGTGCCCTTGATCAGCACCCCCTTCTAGTTTTTTTTTTTCAATACCCGTGACACAGTTAGAAACCGATAAGTGTCTTGCCTGGTTGTTTGCAATAAAAAGGGTAAGTTTGTGGTTAGGATGGCTATGTCTGAGAAACCCAAAGGAAAAACTGGGCCCACTGGGTTTCAACACTGCAGTGTGTGGGGAGGTCTTCGCTAAGGCTGATCCTCACACCGTCTGTGTTTATTGTCTGGAGTTTGACCACCTCGATTCAGACTGCCAAATCTGTAAAAAAATTCCCTAAGTCTACCCTGGAAAAAGGTGGGCTCAGGGATAAGGAGGCAGTGAAGTCCACCGACCCGGATGGCCAGCCAGGTACGGTTCCAACTGAACCTGAGGGAGTGATCTCTGACCAGGGTGATACTTCGGGCAAGAGGAGAGCCGATCCTGAGGGATCGGTTCCTAGAAAAAGAAAAGAAAAATCGTCTGGTTCGGTTCCAGAGACCCATTTTCCGACCGCACAAGAGATTGCCAATGCAATTAGGATTGTAGAATTGCTTCATCCAGTTCCGTCTGATCCGGCACCTTCTGGCAGGCGCTCGGTTCGGCCGGTTCCTCTGGTTCAAGATTATGCCCTTGAAGATTTCTATGAACCGGATTTGGAGGGGGTTGAAAATTATGATGATGACGATGGTGTGGGAGGTGTGTTTGAGCCCATTGAACCGGACATCTCCCCAGACAGGCCTTCTGGTGTTTCCCCTCCTAGATTTTCTGAGTCCTCTTCCCACTACATGTTTTACAGGAAAGTGGAAGAAACCTTCCAGCTCCCTGTGGAAGAAGTTGTAGAGGAACAAGAGGAATCCGATTATGTGGAGATGATGGATATCCCAGAGTCCATGAGACTGTCTATTCCCCTTCATAAGTCTTTTGGGAAACAGACACAAAATATTTAAAAAAATCTAGGAAGCTGGATGCCATGGCAAAGAAACAGTACATGGCATCCGGCTTGGGACTCAGGCAGGCTAATTATATAGCCTATGCAGCCAGGTACCGGAAGTCCAGGTGGAACACTGTACTGGCACTGGCTAAGCAGGCCTCCCCCCAGCTAGACTCGGAGCTGGAGGGGGTGGCTGCTGATGGGACTGAGGCATCTAAGGTACAGTTCCGTGCTGCTGTGGACTCCAATGATGTGTTCTCTAGAGTCATGGCTACATCTGAGGCTCTTCGGAGAATGGCTTTGGCTCAGATGTACTGGTCTCTCACAGGACACCCAGGCTAAGGCCATGGATTTCCCTGTGGTGGGTAATCCTCTGTTTGGGGAGCAGACAGAGAATTAAATGAGAAAGATGGATGAGTATAGGATCACCTATAGGAGTGCACAGGCCAAGGAAAGGCAGGCAACTCCTCAAAGGCAGCAGGCTAGGGGCAGGCCTTTTCATAGGCCTTTTCTTCCAAGCACAGGCCTCTTCTCCCTTTCCTCAGAGGGGGTTCTTCAGAGGGAGAGGCAGAAGGGGGATGAGCAGGGCTGCATCCTCCTCCCAGTCTAAGGCTCCTGCCAAGCAGACACCCTGATGTGTCAGCCCCGGGTCAACTTCCCCATTCTTGTAGGAGGCAGGCTGGCTTAGTTCATCCAGGACTGGATGCCTGTTACCTCAGACAAGTGGGTCCTGGAGGTGGTAAGCCAGGGGCTGGTTCTCAGCTTCAAGAAATTTCCAAAGTTGAGGGCCAGATCTTTTCCACCTGCAAGCATCTCTGAAACCATTGCCCTAGAGGCAGAGGTTTCATCTCTACTGGCTCTAAAGGCTGTAGAGAGAGTCCCTACATTACACAGGGGCAAAGGTCTGTACTCCAGGTACTTCCTTACCCCCAAAAAAGACAGGGGAGTGGCGACCCATCTTAGACTTAAGATACCTGAACAAACATCTTTTAAAACCAAAATTCAAAATGGTGACTCTGGGAATAATCCTTCCCTCTCTAAGGCCAGGGTACTGGCTAGCCTCCATGGACTTAAAAGATGCCTACTTTCACATTCCCATCAGGTGCTCCCACAGAAAGTATCTCAGGTTCGAATTGCCTTCAGGCCATTATCAATTCAGAGCTATGCCCTTCGGCCTGACATCAGCTCCAAGGGTATTCACAAAATGCCTAGCAGTAGTAGTGGCCTTTTTTAAGAAGGAAAAATATTTCCATATTTCCATACCTTGACGACTGGCTCATTGTGGGTCAGTACCCAGACCAAGTCAAGTCAGACCTTCAAGTGACTCAGCAAGTGCTCACTTCCCTAGGATTCCTTCTCAGTCTTCCCAAGTCAGTTCTCGAGCCTGTACAGCTCCTCACCTTCATAGGGGCAGAGTTGGATACAGTCAAAGCAAGAGCTTTTCTTCCCCTGGAAAGGACAAGGGCTATTGCAGAGCTGGCTTCTTCATTCCACCTTCTGATCTCTCGGCCAGCAAGGCACTTTCTTCAACTTCTGCGCCACATGGCAGCTTCTACAGCAGTGGTCCAAGGGGCCAGATTTCAGATGAGGGACATTCAGTTTCACCTGAGGGCCTTTTGGTCTCAGAAGAAAGATTCTCTAACCAAACTAGTTCCAGTGACCCAGACTCTGATCCAGGCTCTGCAATGGTGGCAGGATCAGGGCAACCTCAGGCAAGGAGTCCCATTCGTCACTCAGTCTCACTCTGTGGTCCTAACCACGGATGCTTCTCTATTGGGATGGGGAGCCCATCTGGGGGCTCTCACAGCCCAGGGACTGTGGTCCCCTCAGGATTCCCTTCTTCATATCAATCTCTTGGAACTCAGGGAGGTCTTTCTGGCCCTGCAAGCTTTCTCTCAGTGCAGAACAAGGTGGTTCAGGTCAGGACAGACAACACCACCACCATGTGGTACATCAACAAGCAGGGAGGCACTCGGTCCACGGCCTTGTGCACAGAAGCCATGAAATTGTGGTCCCTAGCTTATTCTCTGCAGACCTCTCTGATAGCAGTCCACCTTCCAGGGAAGGACAATGTGCTAGCAGATGCATTGAGCAGGATCTCCCAGGGCCATCACGAATGGTCCCTGAACCCTCTGGTGTTGGAAAGTGATTTTTTCAAGGTGGGGCACTCTAGAGATAGATCTCTTTGCAGCCCCAGACAATCACCAACGTCCTCTGTTTTGTTACAGGCCCCCAGTATTGGGTTCAGTCCCTCTGGATGTTCTGATTTTGAACTGGGAAGCAAAATTTCTATATGCCTTCCCTCCCTTTCCTCTACTGTTTAAGGTTCTGGTCAAGGTAAGGTCACAACCTTGCAAAGTGATTCTGTTTGCTCCAGACTGGGCCAGGCAGCCTTGGTACCTCATGTTGCTGTCCCTAGCAGTCCATCTTCCCCTGTGTCTTCCCAGGAATTACAACCTGTTAACCTCCTCTCAGGAGGATTTGGTACCCCAATGTTCAGTCGCTCAATCTCAAGGTATGGCTCTTGAAGACTTAAAAGTATGCAGATTTGCGTATGTCCCAAGGGGTTCTGGATATTCTCAAAGCCTCTTGAAAGGCTGCCACCAGAAAAACGTACAACTCCAAATGGAAAAGATTCAGCATTTGGTGTTCCAAGAAGCATATTTTCCCAGACACTGCTGAATTGTCTAAATTTCTGGATTATATGGTTAATGGCCTAGGCTTCAGACCAGCTACTCTCAAAGTACATTTGTCAGCTGTTTCTGCTTTTCTGTCAATGGGAAAGCCTTCCTCACTGTCATCTCACCCTGTATTCTGTACATTTTTCAAGGGATTTCTTCATACCAATCCCCCACTTTAGGGATCCTACCCCTGCTTGGGATCTTAATTTTTGCATTGCTCAGCTTATGCAACCCCCTTATGAGCCTTTGTCTTCAACAGAGCTTAAGTACTTGACTTAGAAAACTGTGTTCCTGGGAGCTATTACCTCTGCCAGGCGTATCAGTGAATTGCCAGCTCTGTCAGTGGAGTCTGATTTTATCTCATTCCATAGAGATAAGGTGGTCCTTAGAACTAATAGGAGGTTTTTACCTAAAGAGGTTTCAGATTTTCATCTGAACCAATCTATGTCCCCCCCTGTGTTCTTCACTGATCATTCTTCTTCAGGAGAAAGAAGTTTACACAGTTTGGATGTTAAAAGAGCCCTTAGTTACTACATTGAGCGTACTAAGGCTCACAGGTTTGACTCCCTTCAGTTGTTTCTCACTTATGGGGAAGTGGGTAAGGGCAAACCTGCCACTAAGAGAACTATTGCCAGGTGGATTGGCTCTTGTATTCAATTCTGCTATGAGAAGCAAGGCAAAATACCTCCCTCAGGCCTGAGGGCTCATTCGACTAGAGGCACAGCTGCTTCCCTGGCTGTGGCCAGGGATATTCCTTTGCTAGAGATATGTAAAGCAGCCACCTAGAAAACAGTCCATACATTTACCAAGCATTACTCCCTGGACGTCCAGGCTAGGAGTGATGCTCGGTTTGGTACAGCAGTACTATTCCCAAGGTAGGTTCAATTCCCTCCTCCATGGAGGTACTGCTTGGTAGTCTGCAATAGTCAGAATACAACAAGACTTCATGTTGTTTGAAGAAAAAATTACTCACCTTAGTAATTATGTTTCTTCTAATGGAGTCTTGATGTATTCTGACCTCCTTCCCTACCTCCCCTCTCAGAACCTGTTTTTGGGAAGTGGGCTGGCAGATGGTGTTGCACCCTAGGGGTGCATTTGGGTACTCTCTCCTTTTAGAGAGGGGGAGTGGATTATATTCAGGGCCTCTACTTTTCTGCGGCACAGTGGGACCAAGTTCTATGGCAAGACTACCATTTGCTGCAGAACTTCTGCGGTGGTGGTTTGTAATTTCTGCGGAAGTTCTGTGGCACTAACAAACAACCACATCACAGTGTCAGCTTGTCATCCTGACTTCACTTTCATGGCAATGGTTATAGCAATCAGGATGGTGGAAAGCACAGTAACACTAGTTCAAAAATAACAGACTTGTAAAAATAATTTTATGCTTAAAAAGGCAAAACAAATGTCTCTCCCTTAAGGTCCTAGCCTGTTGCATAAATGAGATATACAGAGGGGATCTTATGTGATAAATAATGTATTTCTATATGCATGCTATCTATCCCACTAATGAGGTTTCCACTGTGTATCACTTATATATGTGTATGTGCTTTCTACACCACTCATGAGGTTCCCACTGTGTATCATTTATATATTTATATGCAATCTGTAACATACATACAAATATAAGTGTGTGTGTGTTGAGAGACAGAGTTACTATGTGTGTGTGTGTATGTATGTATATATATATATATATATATATATATATATATATATTTTTTAATTTCCATGAACTTGCATCCTCGTTCATACAGGTCCAATTGGAAATGGAATAGAGGAGTTATTTCAAAACTCATTTTTCATGTCAACCTGCTTTCCCTGACACACTGCATAACACCATCAGGTCATGACATGCATGTGAACCGATAGTGAGATAGCACTCTCCAGCCCATCACAATGTGTCCACCATGTGACAGAACACTGCACCATAACTTCCCAGGCTCTGAGCAGTGATGTGTTCCACCAATCCTTGTGCTGCCCAGTCAGCTCCCAGAGCTAATCTCTGAACCTGAGTTGCCGGCACGGAAACACAGCATGCTACCCTCTGGCCCTACAGCTGTCCCTGCACACAACATTTCTCCATAACTTTTAGGTGATTCTATCAACCAATGACAATATGTAATCCATAACCCTGGCAAAAATGCATACAGTGCAATTATTTATTTAACAGGTCTATTCTTTCAACAGGTCTACACATTATTATATTCCACTTTTCGGGGCATAATTATTTTTCTCAAAAATGACAGTTAAATTCATTTTACCAATTATTCATTTCAGATGACATCTCTATACCTTGAAGGCACAAATAGGTTTCTACAAAGTGAGGTATGGACTTAACAGGTCTGTGCTATTGACAAGGTTTTATTTAAGCTGGCCCTAGTGCAATAATGTAAGATTGAAAATTGTATTAGGCTGTAGTGCAGGTTGAGCAAATATCACCATGCATGATGTGCTGTGCCACCGTCTCTGGCAGTGGGAGCTGTGGTAGATAAGTGACTTCATTTCTGTTGCAGAATGCAGTCATTTCATTAGCTAATGTATGATGTTATAGCAATGATAACATCACATTCTGAGCATATGTTTTTTTTGGATATAACGAGGGGAAGGGAAACAGATTCTATGGAAAAACAGAAATATTAATAAAAAATCATCAAGGAGAGTGAATTCTGCAGCACCGCAGAAGTTCTGCGGTAGATTGCAAGTTCTGCTCAAAATTTTGTGGCCGCAGAATTCTAGGGGCCTTGGTATTATTAATTTAACAATCTTAAGTTGTTCACTACCTGGTTTTTGATTTTGGATTTCTTGACTTGAGTCTTTTGGGGATCCAAAATATTTGGTTGCCATTTGGCTAGTAAAAATTTTACAATTTCCACATAGTAGTTAGTAATAACTCGTAAAAATCTAACAGTTGCGCTTCAAAGTGCAGCAGACAGAGGTTTGAACCAAGCTCGAGCTCAACGTTCTATGCTCTGCATAGAAAATTAACCATCTACTCTCTGGGGCAGTTTGAGTGCTGGGGCTAACTGCAATAGGCAGAATACAGCAAGACTCCATTAGAAGAAACATAATTACTAAGGTGAGTAATTTTTTCTACTGTGATTGGAGAGAGGGGTTTATGTAAGGGAGTATAGGGGTCCAGCAGTGCTGTTGGGGCATGGATAAGCATTGTTGGTGGTCTGAATTTGCCCTGAAATAATAATGCCAATTCATTGTCTAAAAAGAGGTAACATGGGTACAGGAGCATAAAAACATCACTGCTTCGAAGCTCCAAGATTTGCTGAGGGTTGATGTGGTAGCATCATCAAGATCAAAGATTGTGGATACAAGGGGTTTATAGTAAGAATTCTTAGGGTTCAGTCTGGTTTAAGCAGACCTTGAGGTTTGGCAAGGAGCTGTGAGGCTACATACCGAAACATGGTGTATGAGGGGCATGGGGCCAGGTCAGAGGGAATACAATGGCGGCCGGCCCATTGCTGGTGGTTGAATTTCCGCCTTGACACGGCTACCCGGCCTAGGCAGTGGCTGGTCGTTGGAGGCCAGCCGGGGAGAAGGATTGAGCATTCCTAGGACTACTCTCCTTCTCCGGGTGAGAGGGGACCAGCGATCGCACAGGAGCGGCACCTGGCGGAGGCCGGGTTGCCGCCCTGTACACGACGTGAAATTGATGCTCTCTGGGGCGGGACAGACACTGGCATTATTGCACGTCTCCGCCCCAGCTTACAGGGGAAGGAAAAAACATGGCAGGACCCCTGTCTCTGTGAAGCCCTCCCCTGGACTTCAATTTGCCTCTGCTGCCAGAAAGCTCCCCCAACTAGATACTAGCCCATGGCACCGGAGACCGGTGCCACTGTCCCACCCTCCAGGGGGGGCAACAGCAGTTGCCAGTAGGTGGGAGTGTGGCACCGGAGACCGGTGCCACTGTCCCACCCTCCAGGGGGGGCAACAGCAGTTGGCAGTAGGTGGGAGTCCCGGGGACCATGGCCAGGGCCAATTTCGACAGAAGGGTCCTGTCAGGGAAAAAGTAGAATAAAAAAAAAATGAATACAGTGGCAGGCTCAGTGGGAGGGGCCAGTGACAGAATAAGATGGGAGGAGATCATGGTAGAAGGGGATGCTATGGGGGAGGATCATTGGGGTGTAGTAACTGTGGAGCAGCTGTGTTCATGAGCACCTTGTGGAAGATGGGGGAATGCCCAGTATGTCCAAGACTGAAGAGGCCGGAGGCAGAGATGAAAAGGCTAAGGAGGGAAGTCCTTTGAGCATGGAGGGATATGGAAAAGAGAGCTAGTGTAGATGTTCAGGAAGACAGGAGGCCCGGGGCCAGCAGGATGATTGGGTAGAGCGAGCAGGCCACGCTAGGGGCCGGAGGTGGGGTTACCATGCTGGGGCAGGGGCACAGTGGATAAGAGTGCAAATGAAAGGGGGGATAGATACATGTCAGGCTTCAATAGGTATTGGATCCTCACAGAGATGATGGGGCAGGAGGAGGAGGAAGATGTAGGGGCCAAGGAGCTGGACCGTGGTGGGCGGACCATGGCCACAGGGGACACTGCCAGGATGGTGCATGGTGAGAGCATCAGAGGAAATACTCTGGAGCCTAGGAAGAAGGCGGAGATGCCAAGGGATAAAAAGGGAAGGGGGTGAAATACTGGAAGAGGGAAGGAAAGAACAAAAAAGGAAGAGGGAAGGTACTGGGGACACCGGTTGAGGTGGAATTGGGGGGGCGCAGGGAAGGGTAAGAGGGCAGAAAGTTAGTGGAGTTATGGACAGAGTGGTTGGGGGGGTCATGCGGTGAAGACAAGGGGCTAGGGGGAGGGAAGAAGGAACAGGGCGGGGGGGGATACTAAGACAGGGAGGGTAAACATTATAAGGGGGAGGAGGGCAATGTCGCAGACAAACCAGAACAATAAGCGGGTCAAGGTGCTACTGGTAGATGACTCAATCTTAAAGGGAGTCAAGTGGGGTGGCAGGAAAAGGATATGGGTTGAATGCCTGCCTGGGATGACTCTATTGGAGGTTACGCACCATATTCCCTCATGGGGTAGAGATCAGGACAGGAATTTGCATCTCATGTTTCACTTTGGGACTAACAAATTAGCTGATAATAATCTCATGGAGGTGCAAGTGAGGTTTGGGGCCCTAGCTAGATTCTGCGGGAGATTGAACTTCAAATCTCTGGCCATCTCTCAGGAATTGCAGGTACCAAGAGCTAGCACTGAGAGGAAGCAACGTTATGGGAGCTTAACAGCTGGCTAGTGGACTGGTGTGCACAGATTGGGTATGGGATGATAGGGGATTGGGGGCAATTTGGGAGGATGAAAGCCTCTTCTCAGCAGACAGGTTACACCTCAACAGGGAGGGGGAGGCTATACTAAAGTGTCAGATGGGGGAGTTTTTTGAAAAAGAGTTTAAATTTAAACAACCGGGGGGGGGGGACTTGATGTACATCCACACTGTACCACGAAACTCTGGGGACTCTTGGTCCCCCGGGGAGCGATTAGCATACAAGGGGCAGCCAGTCAGGGGGAACAAGGAAGGGGGAAAGCTGGTGAAAGGGGTTGGTGGTGAACGCTAGGAGCCTGGCATACAAGATGGAGGAACTGATGGCCGTCATTATGCATGACAAGCTAGACATCATAGCGATAACTAAGACTTGGTGGATGGACCTCCATGCATGGGAGACAACTATAGCAGGCTTCAGGCTGTTTATGGAGGACAGGAAGTGGGGGTAGCCATTTACATCAAAGGGGACATACAGGCGTCAGAGGGACAGGAGGGTGATGGTGCCACAGAACTTCTATGGATGAAGCTGTGCAGACTGACAGGGGAAGTACCTGCGACTGAGAGTCATATGCAGACCACCCTCGCAGGGAGAAGATCAGGATAGGGTGATGCTGCAGGACATTGAGAGGATGGCTCTGAAGGGGGATACATTACTGGTAGGTGACCTAAATTTAACAGATGTGGAATGGACCATCCCCGAAGCAGCTTCAGCAAGAAGTAGGGAGCTAGTGGACAGACTTAGTGGGGTGTTCCTGAAACAGCTGGTCAGGGAGCCTACCAAGGGGCAGCAACCTGCTGGATGTGGTATTGACAAATAAGGAGAATGTGGAGGAGGTGGTGGTGCAAAAACTAGGAAAAAGTGACCACAGGACTGTCGAGTTCAAGGTGAGGGCAGGGAGGACGGGGACCCACACCTGCACAATGGTGCTGGATTTTAGGCGGACGGACTTCGACAAATTGAGAAGGCTGGTGAGGGAGGCAATGGAAGGCTTAGGGGATCTAGGTGGTGCAAACGAATTATGGATAGCTATCGGGGACCAGATCTGGAAGGCCACACAGGCATCCATCAAAAGTGTTAGGAAGGGGGCGAGAAACAGGATGCTGCTTTGGTTCAGCAAGGATGTAGTAAGGGCGGTAGGTAGAGGGCATTCTGGAGATACAAGAATTCTCAGGGGGAGAGGGATAGGGAGGCAAGGAGACTAGCAGGGAAAGTCATCAGGAGGGCTAATACAGACACAAAAGTTAGATTTGCGAAACAAGCCAGGAGAGGGAAAAAGGCATTCTTTAGATATGTGGGAGAGAAGGGGAAGGCTGGGCAGGGGATTGAAAGGCTATGGGGAGAAGGTGGCAAGCACTTGGAGGAGGATGGGAAGAAGGCAGAAAACCCAGAAGAAAAGGGCAGCAGAGGGCCAGAGTTGGAAAGGGGGGGGACACAGGGATGGTATTGGATCCTTTCACCATGGAGAGAATTAGGGAGGAATTAACCAGGGTGAAAGTGGACAAGGCCATGGGGCCAGATGGCCTGCACCCAAGGGTGATTTGAGAACTAAGGGAAGCTGGCTGCCCCACTTGCGAGGCAGTTCAACCTGTCCCTGGACACCGGTATAGTGCTGGAGGCCTGGAAAAACACAGCGGTGGTGCCAATACGCAAGTGGGGAAGCTGTGAACTGAGGGAAGATTACTGCCCCATCAGCCTGACTGCTGTGGTTGGGAAGGTCATGGAGGCACTCAATGGGGAAAGGGTAACGAAGTACCTGGAGGTGAATGGACTGCTGGATGACAGTACAGGTTCACTAGGGGAAAATCATGCCAGTCCAGTTTGATCAAATTTTTCGACTGGGTGACACAGGAAGTGGACTAAGGGGGAGCAGTGGATGTGGTCTGTCTTGATTTCAGTAAGGCCTTGAACACCTTCCCCCATAAAAGGGGTCAGAATAACTAAGTGAATTGAAAACTGGCTGGCTGATAGGTGTCAGAGGGTGGTGGTGAATGAGGTGTACTCAGGGACTGGGCAGGTTAGGAGTGGAGTCCCCAGGGATCAGTGCTGGGACCCCTCCTGTTCAATATCTGTGTACTAGACATGGTGGATGGGCTGTCAAGGACAGTGGCCCTCTTTGCAGATGACACAAAATCTGGAATAGGGTTGACTCCCCTGAGGGGGTGGAGAACATTAGAAGGGACCTGAGATTACTGGAGGAGTGGGCAGAGACTTGGCAGCTAAATTTCAACATTAAGAAGTGTGCTATTATGCACCTGTGGCACGGGAACCGAAGGGCTTCGTATAGGCTGGGTGGGGAAAGAGTTAGGGTGTCCGAGGAAGAGAGGGACCTGGGAGTAATAGTCTCCAGCAACCTCAAGGTAGGGAAGCAGTGCTCAAGGGTGGTGGGGAGGTTGTATGGGATGCTGGCAAGTACTGGCAGGGGAATCACCAGCTGATGTAGGGAGGCCCTGGTATCCCTGTAACAAGCCCTGGTGAGGCCACACCTCGAGTATGGTGTCTAGTTTTGGAGGCCTTATTTGTGCAAAAATATAGACTTGATCAAAAGGGTCCAGCAGAGGGTGACCAAGATAGTGCAGGGGATGAAGGGCAAGCCATATGAACAGAGGTGCAAAGAGTTGGGAGTATATACAATGGAGACGAGGAGGCAGAGAGGGGAATATGATTGAGACCTTTATACCAAACGGATGAATAAAGGAAGCCCAGGGAAGCTGTTCCACATGAAGGAAGGAAACAACAAGGGGGCATGAATTGACACTCCAAAGGGAGGGCACTTCAGGAGCAACGTGAGAAGTACATTTTTCACCGAAAGGGTGATGGAGAACTGGAACCAGCTTCCGGAGGAGGTGGTGAATTCAAAGACCATAGTGGGGTTTAAGTTCACTTGGGACAGATACATGGCTTTAAGTGGGGGGGGTCTCAACATATGGTGGGGTGGTATGGGGAACAAAGGGCAGAGCAGATGGGCTGTGAGGTCCTTTTCTGCCATCAGCTTCTGTGATTCTGAAATGAATGCACACTGCCATTGAAAGTGTCAAGTGTACATTCACTTTGAGGCATTGTTAGTCACAGTATATATTGATCTTACCTCCAGTGGGAGCTCTTGCAGCAGGCTATCACAATAAGGACTATGCCGCAGGCACAAGGACCCGCTTGAAAGCTTCTCAGCCAGCAGTACCCAGCAGGGACCACCCCCAATGTCAACCCTGGTACAAAAGGGGGCATACCCAGCTCCACCGCAGTTCTTTTCCCACTGCATCCCGTGCACGTGAAGAGTTCAACAGTCTTTGCTTACCAGCCCAGCTAAAAAACTTTGGGTTTTTTGCCCTTTCTGCTGTTTTTCTTCAGCTTTTTGATGGGTTTTGTTCCAGTACTGCCATATGTCTTCACCGTCCTCTGTCTCCTCCTCGGGACCCCATATCAACAAGTGCAGTTGCAGCCACCAGATACCTTCCAAGGATGGCCAAAAGAAGTGCGTCTTTTGCCTGGGGCCTGAGCATGACACCACGGCCTGTTCGTCCTGCCAGAGTTTCACCAACCAGACCCGGATCTGCCGCCTGAAGGCCCTGAAGGTGTACCTCCTTGAGAAGAAAATGGATCTGCACACCTCAGGGGAGAAGGCGTTACGCAAGGAAAAAACAAAGCGGTCTCGTGACAAAGACCGTAGTCAGTCCCGGCACAGGTCCTGGTCTCGCTCCCGTTCGCGGCCCTCTCCGAAAAAAGCCTGTGGTTCTACAGACTCAGGTAAGCGTCCAAAATCTAAGGATCAGGCTAAGGCTGGGCCTTGGGGAGAGAAGCCAGCGAAGCCTAAGGTGACTCCGCTAAAGGTCACCGTTAAGTCCTCGGAGGCGCAAGCTTTGGCCCCGCCTTCCAAGGCCTCGACTCACCATCAGAGCGTGCCCTTGGAGTCGAAGGACACTCCAGCGCCCCTGGTGGTACACCATTGTCGGCCCCATACTGAGGCCGGGTGAAGGGACGGATCTAGGCGCAGCCGGCAAGGGGACTGAGTCTCCAACCCCTAAGTCCTCCTCCCCCCGGGGCTCTCCAGGAAGCTCCCCTTCCAGGGCCGACACTCCGGATATTCCCTTTCCAGGGAAAGTGACCTCGATCTTCACAAAGGACGAGCTCCAGGATCTTTTCTCCTTCTGGTGGGAGCAGGTCCAGAAGTGGACCCCCCCCCCCGAAGCCGGTCCCGTCACCGGTACCGGACCCTTTGGGTGAACCACAGCCAGGAGGTGCACCTTCACTGTAGAAGATCCCCAAGAGGCCACTTACACCTCCTTCCAAGACTCATTCCCATTCAAGGTCCATAGACCAACACCAGCGCTCTACAAGATCTGGTAGCTGATGCCGGGTCAAGTCTCACATCAGGAGCCATTCCCATTCTGTCAGGCAGGATCACTCCCGACGTCAGTCCTCTGACCGATGTCGGTCTCCACTCCGCCGACAGTCCCGTGACCGACGTTGGTCTTCAGACCATTGTCGGTCCGTGAGTCACCGACGTTCGAGTGGGGCTAGTCACAGAGATACGTCCGGCTACTCAACACCTAGTAGCCCTTCCTCCTCTTCCATCTCTGGAATCAGAGGTTCCCCAGGAGAGAAGGACCAGCCCTGCTCTCCTCCTGATGATCCTACTTTCATGGACATCATGAGGTACATCCAGGCCTCCAATGAGTGGGATACAGAGGACCTGGATCCAGAATGCCGTAGATTGGCTAAGTACCTGAGGCAGAAGGAGCCTAAACCTTTGGTGTTGCCTCCTTTGGTGGACACATTCCAGGACCTCACCCGGATTACCTGGAAGTGTCCGGCTTCAGTCCCAGCAGTTCTGAAGAAATCAGACAGGCTGTACATAGCCCTGAGGGATGAACCATTTCTGTCCGGACACCCTCAGGTGGACTCTTCAGTGATTATGGCTGCTTATGGTAAATCTAAGCAGCCCAAGCACCTCAGCTCACAGCCTCCTGATCCGGAGTCTTGTTATTTGGACCAGGTGGGCAAGAAGGTGTATTCTGCCACCACCTGTTCCATTAAATCCCTGAACTTCCTAAAGCATATGGTCCAGTGCCAGAATGTGCTCTAGGAGCAGGGACAAGAGCTGGTAAACGCCTTGCCAGACTCCGAAAAGAAGACGGAGATTCTGGACGTCCTAAAATCGGGCTTGGATGTAGGCACACATGTTTTGCGTGCCTCATACGACACTGCGGATACGGCAGCCAGAGCGGCAGCATCAGGGGTCTCTCAGGCACCATGCTTGGTTGAGGGTCTCTGGCTTTCACCAAGATCTGCAGTCCAGGATCTGGGACTTACCATTCCAGGGTACTGTTTTGTTTGGGCAGGAGACAGAGTCTCTCATCTCTCGCCTCCAAGAGTCAGGCAAATCCATCTGGTCTGTCTGCCAAATGTACTGTGGAGACCAGCGGAGACAGCGTAAGTGCCCATTTCAGAAGCCCTCAGGTGGACAAGCCCGTGGCAGTTAACAGGGCCAGAGAGGTGGCTTTCATAGGAGAGACGGTAACCAGCAGCCTGGAGGCACTCCTCATGGCCCCAAGTCCTCCCAGGCCTCTCTGCCCATGCCTGCCTCCTCCCAATGACTCCCTTCCGACCCCCTCCTCTGGCGGAGGTTCCAGGTGAGGTGTTAGGGGGTCGCTTCTCCCTTTACCTTCAGGGATGGAGCTCGATCACAGTGGACCAATGGGTCCTAGACATCATAAGGAGAGGACACACTCTAGAGTTCACGGAGATTCCTCCAGACACTCCAACAAGTTCCTCCTTCTCATTTCCCTCTCATAGAAGGAGAGATACAGGCCCTCTTGCAAAAAAAGGCAATAGAACCAGTCCCCCTGCAGCAGCGGGGAAAGGGATATTATTCCCACTTCTTCCTGGTCCCAAAAAAGACTCAAGACCTTCGTCCCATCCTGGACCTCAGCTGTCTCAACCTTTATATAGAGTAAAAAAGGTTACGGTTGGTGACCCTTACAGGACTTCTTCCTCTGCTGCACCAAGGGGACTGGCTCTGTTCCCTAGACATGCAAGATGTGTACATGCATATCGGGGTCTTTCCCCCTCACAGGAAGTTCCTGAAGTTCCACTTCCAGGGGGAACATTATCAGTTTTGAGCTCTTCCATTTGGCCTGTCCTCTGCTCCTCAAGTCTTCACGAAATGCTTGGCAGTAGTGGCTGTGGCTCTAAGGCATCAGGGTCATTATGTCTTCCCTTACCTGGATGATTGGCCACTCACAGCCCCGTCAAGGTCACACCTGCTTCAAGCTCTCAGAGACACCTGTACTCTGTTCCGAGACCTGGGGATTACCCTGAACTTTCCAAAGTCTTCCCCAGAACCCAGCCAAAGACTCGTCTTCATCGGAGCAGTCCTGGATTCAGTCCAGGGCATGGCCTTTCTACCCCCAGAGGGAGGCGCTCGCTTGAGGGAGATAGCCGGATCGGTCATGATAACTCCTCAGGTCCCAGCAAGGACCTTCCTCAGACTTCTGGGGCACATGGCAGCGGACATTTCAGTCACTCCTGTGGCCCGCTTCCACATGAGAATCCCACCATGGATGCTCAGGGTGCAGTGGGATCAGTGCTCCGACGATCTAGACTACATGGTCAGAGTCACAGAGCCAGTAAGGAGAACACTTCTTTGGTGGATGGATCCACTCAATTTGGAAAAAGGGGTCCTCTTCCATCCGGAGCCCCCGAATCAGACCTTTACAATGGATGCCTCGGATTTGGGTTGGGGAGCGCACCTGGGGGCCCACCAAATGCAGGGCATTTGGACCCCCGAAGAGCGCGAACTCCACATCAGTGTCCTGGAGATGCAGGCAGTCCTCCGTGCACTACACGCCTTTCAGGAGGACCTTGTACCAGGCTCTCTTCTGGTTCAGATGGACAACATGGTGGTCATCTTCTATATCAACAAGCAAGGGGGTGCTCATTCTTACCCCCTGTGCAGGGAGGCAATGAGGGTCTGGTATTGGGTACTGGAACGGCACATCTCTCTCTGCGGTGCATGTTCCAGGTGTCCTAAATGACTTGGCCGACTGTCTAAGCAGATTTCCATCCAAGGCGCACAAGTGGGAGCTACTACAATCAGTAGCGGATCAGCTGTTCGACACATGGGGTCGTCCAAAGCTGGACCTGTCTGCATCACCACGCAATGCCAAACTTCCAGTTTTTTTGCTCGTGAGAGCCCGTGCCTGTTGTTTTCTGGCCAGATGCATTGTCCCCTTGTTGGGCAGGGAAGTTTCTTTACACCTTCCCTCCCTTTCCTCTTGTCCAGAGAGTTCTGTTGAACTTACAGGCCATGTGGGCTTAAATGATTCTAATTGCCCCACTGTGGCCTCGGCAGATTTGGTTCCCACTACTTCAGTGGCTGTCCATGGAACCTCCAGTCCCACTGCCAATATGCTCACAGTTGCTGTCCCAGAATCAGGGATCGCTGGTCCATCCCGATCTCTGATCCTTACACCTTCATGCTTGGCTCCTTTGGACATAGCAAAATACAGGTATGGGATATCCCCAGAGGTGGCAGATGTTCTCGTGTCAGCGATAAAGCCCTCCACGCACTCCCTTATGCTATGAAGTGGAAGCGGTTCTGCTTGTGGGCCTCGTCTCACCATCTGGATCCCTTTACCTGTCCAGTGAACTTAGCTCTACAGTATCTTCTCTCCTTATACCAGCAAGGCTTGAGCTACTCCACCATAAAGGTGCACATGTGGGCCATCTCGGCTTACTACGCCCTTTCGGGAGAAAGGGCCTTAGCCCAGTTGGATGTGGCCCACATCTTTTTACAGGGGATTCTTCACATGATACCTCCCATTCAGGATCCTATCCCACCCTGGGACCTCCTATTTGTGTTGGAGAAACTTACTCTTCCCCCGTTTGAACCTGCAGCAGACTGTGAGCTGCGATATCTTTCCTGGAAGGTTTGCTTTTTAGTTGCCATTATGTCAGCTCAAAGAGTTTCTGAGCTTCAGGCTCTGATGTGTAAAGAGCCATATTTAATTTTCCATAGGGAAAGAGTTTTCCTGAGAACGAATCCTAAGTTTCTTCTAAAAGTGGTCTCGGAATTGACCCTCAACCAGTCAGTTGACCTTCCAGTTTATTTCCCTTCTTCTAACAGAGGAGTAGCACTCTCTCACACTTTGGATGTCCACAGGACGCTAAGGTATTACCTTAAACGAGCGTCTTCTCACCATCAATCAGAGCAACTGTTTGTGGCATTCACACCACAACATTTGGGTAAACCAGTGTCCAAGCAGACCATTTCTAAATGGATTGTCAACTGTGTTTCTTTCTGCTATGAGAAGCACAACAAACTCCTTCTGGGCCCGGTTGGGGTCACTCCACCAGAGGAGTGTCTGCTTCCTTCGCCGCTTTGTGGAATGTTTCAAATAGGGACATATGCGTGGCTGCTACCTGGAATTTAGTTCATTCTTTCGTAAAGCACTACAGCTTGGACATAGCCTCCAGACGCTGTGCCGGCTTCGGCCTGGCAGTCCTTCAAGGACTCTTGCCTTGAGCTTCTGTTTTTATCTTCCTCTCTTCCACCTCCCAGGGTCAATTACCTCCTTGGCGAGGGACTGCTTGGGATTCAGTCCTTATTGTGATAGCCTGCTGCAAGAGCTCCCACTCGAAGTAAGATAGTACAGTTACGTAAGAACTTACCATAACAGTAGATCTTCCAGAGGAGCTCTTGCAGCAGGTGTTACTTTTCCACCCTCCATCCCCCTTTTGAGGTGTGCAGAGCATCATCTTCGGGCTTCACCTCCTCCTGTCAGGGCTTATTCATGGGCCTTGGCGGGGGAACTGGGGTGGAGCTACATCCGCCCCCTTTTGTACCAGGGCTGACATCGGGGCAGAGCCGACGTCGGGGGTGGTCCCTGCTGGCTGAGAAGTTTTCCAGTGGGTCCTAGTGCCTGCGGCATAGTTCTTATTGTGATAGCCTGCTGCAAGAGCTTCTCTCGAAGATCTACTGTTACGGTAAGTTCTTACGTAACTGTACTTTTCCATTTCTCTACAGATGCAATTAGAAAATGAATTCCCACATTGTATTCCATAATGTGTACCTTACAGATATGGTTTTGGACACCTTCGGACTGCTCTTGACTGCTGTATTCTTGCACCTGTAATATGTTGGCATTCTGTCACTGTAACAGTGAAAAAGACACCTTTGGAATGCTCTGCTTGTTTTCATGTTGAAAATGTGTAGCTGCCACTATCCTGTGGCTCATAGCGAGTGATCACTGGCAACTGCGCGCCTAATCATAAATAAATTATTATAGTTTCAGGCATAGGAAAATGCAAAGGACATCTGTGAAGGCATAAACAGCGCTGGCACTGGCAAGGGACTGACAAGTGACAGCACCCGGTACACTAGCTCCAGCATATGCAGTTAGTCTGAGGTTTTGGATCCTGTCAGGGTTCAATAGTGACACATTACGTTGTACGGAACTGTATAACATGTATTCACTTTGAGGCATAGTTTGTCACAATATATACTGTTTGTGTTTCTGCACAGATGCAATTAGAATATTAATTCACACCTTTTATTCCGTAAAGTGTACCACACTGAAATGGCAATACACAGAAAGTAACACAACCTCAGACAGTGCACATGACATTTTTTTTTATTATTGCATGAAGAGTGCCAATGTCATGTGATAACAGTCGCCTACAATAGGAGTGGCTTTGCAGAAAGATACATGTTATGTGATGAAGGGCTAACAAATGATAGCGGATATAAATAATACGTATTAGTGCTGATTGTCTGTCATACCAACTGTGTCCAAACAGCATTCGTCTATTTCTGACATTGCATTTTTTAAACTCATGGCAGTCTCGGTCCAGGGGTGGCCAAAAAGAGATAGTAGTAGTAAAAGTAGTAAAATCTTTATTTTTATACAGGAAAAGTACATGTCGTTTTGGATAATACAATCCAGTTTTCAAGACAGTCCTGTGCAAAATTTCCAAGTTTCACATAATCACACCAATTACGAACAATCTAATATATATTGGGCTGGATATTCAAAAGGGTTGCGCCATGCGCAATAGGGTTGCGCCTGCACAAGTCCGAAATTGCGCCATTCTGCCATATTCAGCAGGAGGCAGTTGTGCCCCCCCAAGGCAAGCTGAGCAACAGCGCTATGCAAATGAATGCATGCTGAACTGGAGGGAGAGGAACCATGCATAAACTGCACAGCCCGATATTCAGCGAGCTGTGCAGGGATTGTGCAGGCGCAACCCCCAACCTGCGCCTGCTTTGAGCCAAAAAAAGGAGTAAGTCGAGGGCCACCCACAGGTGAGCTGCCGCATTGCAGGGTGCAACACAGCAGCTGCCACCTGTGGCTGGCCTCAACCTCTCCCTGTCCCCCCAGCGCTCGATCGTGGGCAAAGTGTGAAATCCCCCACCCCTCGACTGGCCCGATCAGGGCAAAGCATAAAATCCCCCTCCCCGACTGGCCGATCCGGGCAAAAGCAAATAAACCCCCACCAGCCCGATGGCGGGCAGCAAAGTGCCCAGAACATATCCCTGGTGGTCCAGTGGACCGCTAAGCCCGATCGCGGGCTGAAAAGTTAAACCCCACCCCGAAGAACATATCCCTGGTGGTCCAGTGGACCGTTAAGACTGATCGCGGGCTGCAAAGTTAAACCCCACCCCAAGAACATATCCCTGGTGGTCCAGTGGACCACTAAGCCTGATGCAGGCTGCAAAGTTTAACCCCCACCCCCAGAACATATCCTGGTGGTTCAGTGGACGCTAAGCCCGATCGCGGGCTGCATAATGTAACACCCCCAAAGACCATATCCCTGGTGATCTAGTGTCCCCCACCCCACCAGCCCATGAGCCCCACCCTGCTCCCCCAGCGGGTGGCGGCATCCGACCTGCCTGCCACCTGCGTTGCCCACCGACTGACTGCCCAGTAGGGCTGCCGAGCCATTGGTGGAGCAGAGCCAATGGGTGTGCAGCCCATACCGTACAAAGGCAGTCCAGATATGAATAGATTCATTCATTCCCACATATCAGTTTCACAACCACAATATAGGCTACCGCCCTTAGCTCTTGCTACGGGCAGTCAATCGGCGGGTGGCGGGGTGCAGCATGGTGGGATGCTGCTGCCCACTGGCTGCCGGGGAGCGGAGGTGGGACTTCGTGGGTGGGTGGGTGGGGTGAGGGGACACTAGATCAACAGGGATATGGTCTTGGGGGTGTCGCCACATTATGCAACCCGAGATTGAGGCAAGCGGTCACTGGACCACCAGGATATGTTCTGGGGGTGGGGTTTAAACTTTTCAGCCACGTGATCGGGCTTAGCAGTCCACTGGACCTACCAGGATATGTTCTTGGGGGTGGGGTTTAAACTTTCTCAGCCCGCAATTGGGCTTAGCGGTCCACTGGACCACCAGGGATATGTTCTGGGGGCACTTTGCTGCCCGCGATCGGGCTGGTGGGGGATTATTTAAGCTTTTGCCACGACGGGCCAGTCAGGGAGGGGATTTAAATGTTTTTGCCTGCGATCGGGCCAGTCGGGGGGTGGGGGGATTTTTTACACTTTTGCCCATGATTGGGCTGCAGGGGGCGTCGGTCCCCGATGGCTGCTGCCTGGCAGGGTGCCAGGCACAAGTCCTCAGGGATCGGCGCACCTGCATGCTAATGGCATGCAAATGGAGCCATAAATAGATGCAAATGGCCCCCCCTGCACCTTGCATAAATTATGGCCCCATTTACATGTCACTTTTTGAATATCGGAAATTTGTGCATGGCGCAATGGTACTTGTGCCACCACAACTTGAATGCTCCACTCTGACCACTTGCGGTGGCGCAAGTTCCACTGCGCCAATGCACAGTGGCTGTGGCTGGGGGTGATATTCAAAGGGTTGTTCAATAAGCGCAACTCCTTTGAATATCACCCCGGCCACACCCCTGCGCAACTATTTTGTGCAGCTCAAGGGCTTGTACCACAAAATAGCGCAGTTTGAATATCCAGCCCCATTATGTATAAAAAACACAATAACAAAATTACAAAAACATAAGACAAAAAACAATATCAAACACATGTACATGAAAAAAACTGATACATCTTTAACCTCTTAAGAAATTTTTTAACAGTTTTCTCAGATCGCAGTGAAGGAGGGAGTGTATTCCAACATGCTGATACTTGTGATACTAATATTCTGTCCCCAAATTGATTTTTTCGCTTGTCTGGATCAATTCTGTTTTGATACGAAGTTCTAACTGAGTGTCTCCTAAGGGCAGGATTTTTATCTGCCAATATTTTAGCTATGTTATGCTTTAAATGAATTGTCCTATATTTAAAGATAAATAAGGACCAACTATTCCTGTATTCCAAATCAAAAGATAACCAATTTAACTTAATTAACAGATCACAATGATGAGTCCTAAAACTACAACATAGGACATATCTTGCTACCCTATACTGTAATTTACCTAATTTATTCAAAAGTTGTTTTGTTGCAACTCTATAAATAACCTCTCCATATTTAATTACAGGGAGTATGAGCTGTTCTGCAATCAGTTTCCTATCTTGCAATTTTAAGCTCTTTGATGTTCTCTTTAAAGCTCCTAACTTTTTATGTGTTTTAATAATAACAGACTCAATATGACTCTTGAAAGTTAATAAAGAATCAATATTAACTCTCAAATAACAGTAATTTGAAACTCATTCTATTTTGGTTTGGTTCAATGATGTAATCTGTACATCTGAAAATCTTTGTTGTCTATCTATACCAAAGAACATTAATTTTGTCTTGTTTACATTCATTATTAGTTGAGACTTGGTGAACCACTCCTGTATCCTGGTAAAGTCAGTCTGTAAGTTTCTCTGGAGATCCATCAAGTTGTTTCCAGAGGCCACCAAAACAGTATAATCTGCATACATCCTTATGTCTGTATGCTGAATCATTGATGGTAAATCGTTATTAAATATCAAAAATAACAAGGGTCCCAAAATGGACCCTTGTGGGACTCCCCTTTTGAC
Organism: Neoceratodus forsteri; assembly: GCA_016271365.2. Lineage (NCBI taxonomy): Eukaryota > Metazoa > Chordata > Ceratodontiformes > Ceratodontidae > Neoceratodus > Neoceratodus forsteri. The sequence continues at coordinate 299,447,516 of CM057450.1, read as the reverse complement.
AGTCCAAGGATTTGAGAGATGATTCTGTAACTGAACTCTCTGGGAACGGTCAGTCAAGTATGACATAATCCATATTAGTGGATCCCCAGAGAAATCCAGACCGACCAACCTCTCAGATAGAATGGAGTGGTTCACCAAGTCAAATGCTTTTGATAAATCAATATATATATTGCTGCTGTGTCCTTACCATTATTCAAAGATGTACAGATCAGATCATTAAACTCAATCAAAGCCGTCATAGTTGAGAAACGCTTTCTAAAACCTGACTGATATTTCGTTAATAAATCATATTTTTCCAAATATTCTCCCATTTGCTGATTTTCCAGTCTCTCCAAACATTTGGACAAAACAGGCAAGATAGTAATGGGACGATAGTTATTGGGAGATGTTTTATCTCCAGTCTTGTGGATAGGTACTATCTTCCCTGTTTTCCATACAGTAGGAAAATGTCCTTCCTGTAAACTCCAATTAAATAATGCTAAGATTGTATGTGCTATATATGGGGTGGCTATTTTTAAAAACCGGCCTTCCAAATTATCTAATCCTGCTGATTTGTATGGATTTATTCTTGATAATTCCTTAGTAACTTCGAATAATGTTAATTTTTTAAATCTAAAGGGAGGATATAGATTAGAATGATGTTCTTCACTTTTAGTATCAGTTATTATTGGTCTATCTCCTATTAATCCTAGGTTAGGAAGATCAACAAAGTAATCATTTAAAATATTTGAGACCGCCTCTGGATCTTCTATTATAGTTTCATTTGTTCTCAAATTTAATTTTACTTGTCCTCCATGCCCTCCAGGGTTTGACAGATTGTTTATAGTTGTCCAAAATTTTTTAGGATTAACATTATGGTTTAATTTACTACGGTAGTAAGTATTTGTGCCTTTTTTGTTAATTTTCGACACTCATTTCTTTTGATTTTAAATAACTCCCAATCACAACTTTTTTTTGTCTTTTTAGCTTTCCTCCAAATTCTATTTTTAAATCTAATTATTTTTTGCAATTTGTCTGTTATCCACGGAAATTTAGGTAAATCCCTATTTTTTTTTTTGTTATTTTGGGGGCATGGGTATTACAGATTTTTTGGAAGGTATCAGTAAAATATTCGATACTGAGGTCCAACTCTGGTATTAATAAACACCTCTCCCATCTTTCTGATCTAATACTCTCCAAAAAAAGAGATTCTGAAAAGTGTCTCATATCACGAGACCAAGTTTGTTTCAGTTGTTCACCTGACCCCCCTTTTAGGATAATTAGTGAGAACAGTCCAAACAGGATTATGATCACTGAAGTGAGGGGTCAGAATTCCCTGATCTTTTATTTGAAGAGTTTGTGAAACAAAAATTAAATCCAATATAGATCCCTTTTCTATAGTAGATGTATACCGTGTAGGTAAATCAATCAATTGAAGAAGACCCATCTCAGTTGTGATTTCCTTTAATTGTTTTCCCCTGACATTTGCCCAATCACTATTAAAATCCCCTAACAGAACAATTGGTTTGTCTTTTATACAATCCCCTATTTTATGTAAAACCCCCTCTATAATTTTTAATTTTGTTCGGGGGGGAGGTGAATAAATCACAGCTACTGCTAAATTTCGATGGACAACAGAAATAACTAAATAATCTATGTTCCCCTCGCTTCCTGCCATCATTGTTTCAGCATACCCCAGTGTATTTTTAACAAAACACATTACCCCTCCCTCTTTACCTTTTCTATCTTGCCTAAAAGTCTGATATGCTGGCACACTCATTTCAGTTGTACTAATACTTTCATTAAGCCAGGTTTCACTCAGACCCAATATACATGGATTCTGAGAGTTTATAATGGTTGCCAGCAGATCAGCCTTTTTAGATATACTACGGGCGTTATCATGTAAAATTGTTATTTCATTTAAAACATTAGGTCCTGAATTCATTTCAACATCACCCCCCAAAATCAAGACCAAATAACATGCATCCATAAAAGTATCAGGTGACTTGTTGAAACTTGGGGGTAACCCCTTTAATTTGGTGCCTGCTCGTATGTACTTGTTCCAACAATTCATAAAAGTGTTTCTTCTATTTAAAAACAAACACCCTTCTTGACAAAGATGGGTTTGAGTAATAACTGGCCAAATTGTTTTAGTTTTTCCTAGGTCTGATTAGCTAAATATAGCACCTGCAAAGATCAGACGCAGGATTACATATCCTAGCATTTTTACTGAATATATTTACTAATAAAATTAAAAAAAAAGACAATATTCACGGGAGTATTTGCACCTGTTTTGCAAGCAGGATACCACCACCAACTTCCTCACTAAACACCTTTTTATTTTACATCTGCCTGCAAAAACAAGGCAAAGATGTCCGAGAAAAATATCCTACTTATTGATTTACCATAACAGATCCCTTTATTGAGTTCTTTTTTCAGCTCAGAGTGGCACTCGCGCCACTCACACGCTCACGCGGTGAAACAGCGCAAACTTCTGAAGTTCAAGCCCCACCTCTGCAGCTCTCACAATTGGCTTCCCCGGCAGTCCATCAAAGCCCCGAATCAGCTGTGCCTTTTGTTGGTTCAGCTGGTTGGATTTCACCGCGTCTGCTAGTAGAAAAAACACAGTACTGAAAACAGGAGCTGCTACATGTAATTAGCAAGGGGCTAGCTGGTAGAAATCACAGTACTGAAAACAGGAGCTGCTACATGTAATTAGCAAGGGGCTAGCTGGTAGAAATCACCCCTCAGATGGAATCTAAGGCACACAAGCAGCGCAGACTTTTGAAGTTCAAGCCCCACCTCTGCAGATACTATTTATTCAATGACAGCATAGTAATGACAGGTAATATAAATAAGATATGTTGCTGCACCCATGATATGTTGGCATTTTGTCACTATAACTGTGGAAAAAAGACCTTTTCAATGCTCTGCTTGTTTTCATTTTGGAAATGTGAAGCTACAGTGAGTGAAAGCTAGACCCCGGAGTCAGTTGAAAAACAAATTCTGACTGACTTACCACACATTATGACTGATTTTTCCAACTAGTTTGAAATTTGTGACTTCAACTAAGTAAAGAAAATGCAACCAATTTTTTCAACTTTCACCATCGTTGAATTTTATTATGTTGTATGTTTGTATACGTTAACTTCATATCTTCTGTTTGTTAAATGAATACATAATTACACTTAGTAGGCATATGCTGCAGATGTAATAATACATATGTATAATTGACATACAGTAAGAGGCAGGCTTTTCGGATTTGCAATATAGACAACAATCACCCTTCACCAGCAATACATAACAAATACATACAGTACAGACAGACATACTAATCAGAGGTTCTATCCAAACCCAGTGTTCCATGAAGAATACAGTGAAGTCCACTCCCGCCAGATGAGCAACAGGATGTACATACGATGACATAAGATAATAAACATGCAAGAAAATAGGTTTGCATTCTTTAAAGATTATGCATGGGTAAGTAACTAAATAATCTGACAGCCTGTAACAACACCGCAGTATGAGACTAATTGTAATTAAGCATTTGTGTGCAGTGACACCGTTTTACTTACTGATTATTGCAGTGTAATACATGAATCAGGCTAAGTAATGTTATTAACTTGTTCAATGTAATTACATGTAACCAGACATTCCAGAATGCCATGATGCTGACTTCAGAGGAGAACTGCAGAGCTGGTAGATTTGATTGCCTTTAATAGCCAGCCTGCAGTGAATGCCAGAGTGTTATGTAAGCTTTAATCTTTATTTTGTTGGACTGCTGTTTGTGTGGGGTGACTCGGGGTAGGTACAGTGAAGTCAGTGGACTGTAGGAAGCACCATGAGGACAGCAAAATCTGATTTTAGCTTACAAGATAATGAGCATGTATACTACAGGGTGCAGGCTACTGAAGAATGCATATCTTATCTGAGCACTCCTCCTCTGATGGGAGCATCATGGATTCTGGGAGTTATGGTTACATGAAATTGTATCTTACAAATCATTCTCAGTTAAATTGTTCTACTGCATTCTGTTGTGCAGTAACAGTAATTAAAATGAAATATTTTTGTACACCAAGTGCAAAATGGGATCAGCCTCACACTTGGGTGTGAGGCTTTGCTGACGGCTTCCCTTTAATAGCTCCCCTTTAATCTACCCTAGTTGCATTAAGGTAGAGTAGATTCACATGTTCCACCAGGCCAGTAAAGAAAAGTCCCATCCTCTTGACTTGTTTAATGCCAGCTGTGTATCATTTAAGTTGGAACTATAATATTCATCAACATGTAACCATAAAGTTATCCAGAACCAGATATAACCACAAACGTATCCATAACCAGAAAGTACTTAAGAAAATCTTAATGAAAGCTTAGCACAGGCAGATGTCTTTTGTCCCCACCCCACAGTTTTGTAGTTATGTGCTGCATAATCAGACCTAGTAGCTAGTTTACAAGAAGCCATTTTTCTTTTCCATTGGTGCAAACAAGAAGTATACCATAGCTGCAGGAATGTCATGCTGTAGTGTAAGTAAGGTAAGCAGACTAATTATATGTTCCATTTTCAATCTAACTCCATGACTGTACAGGTCTACTTATGTTGGTTTATTCAATGGGGATACATATAGCAACATCCTCTGTAATATAAACCACATTACCGTAATATAAACCAGATTATTATTACCTATGCATGTCACAACATAACAGAAGTGTGCATAGTCCTAGTACCCCCAAGTAAATTCTGGTTTCTTTAGCAGTTCTTGTCTATGCTGGACATTGCATCCAAGTTCACATTGTCATTACTCCTTACAGTAGCAAGCTGCATTGAAATTTACAGTGACAGTACATAAATTATGATCACAGAGAACAGTGAGAACAAGGATGTACACAGAATGCCATGGATTGGTGAATTGTCCTAATTTGTTATGTTGAGGCAAACCACACCGGTGTCAAGGGAAGCAGTGGCACAGCATGTCCGGAGAATGTTGGTCAAATCCAGAGAGCAACAAAAGACAAAAAAGTGGCCATTGGCCAGATACAGTTGATGATTCTGGCAAGGTTGTGGAGACTGATGTGAAGGTTTGGTAACAATGAGTAAAGAATTGAGTGAGGGAGCATACCCGCCATTCAAGAAGGCTTTATGTAATGTAGAAGAGGTGTACTGTAATAAGTTACCACTTGGCCTGCCCTAATTCTGTTTAGACTTAAGCCTTTTTCATGGCAAGAAATAACTCATCTCTTGATTTCTATTGTGTTCTGCTGGATGCCAAGCTGTAAGGACATGCACCCTATCCGCACAAATCCTGATGATGATGATGATGAGCAGCTCCCATTCATGAATCAGGGAAAGCAATCTGCACTACCTATTTCTGACAAACTATGTCTGTCTGTCAAGTGACAATGTTTTAGCATTATGAATTTACTTTTTTAAGTTTTTTGTTTATGATTGCATCATATGTTTTGTTTTAACAAAATCGTGTTTGATCACAGTTGTCAGCTTCTCTGGACAATGATTGTAAGTAGCAGTTTAACATATATCTGTTGGTTATGAACAACTTATGCCTGACTGTCCTGTCATCACCATGTCCAGCCTTAGGGTATCCTGATGCCTCAACCCTAAGCACCACTTGCACTCCCTCCACTGTGGCACCAGTGGTGATCAGCATGGTGAGAGGTCATATGGCACCTGTTCACCATCATCTGAGTTGACTAGTGCACATCCCTTCCACCCATTTATTTGCCTAGTCTCTCAGGCTGTCATATGTGCAACAGAGTGGTCCAGGTATAGAAATGCTGACAGCTGTGAACCAGCATGATATGGTCAAAAAGAAACACAAGAAGCATAATCAAGATAAACCTGTTTCATGTCTGATTCGTTCAGTGAAATAAAGGTAAAACAGTCATTTACTGAATTGTTGAATTTGTGTCCTATGAAGATTTATACCAAAATATGTCTACGACAGTGGTGAATTTGGGGCAGATGCTGTATATCACTGAGTGCAGAGGCTCCTTAACTTCCTGATGTTCTGATAGATGATAGTCAGGGAGGGGTCCAGCCTTCAGGCATTGATGCCTCTACCCCAAGCACCACTCCCCCCACTGTGTCACCAGTGAGGATCAACATGGTGAGAGGTCATATGGCATCCATTCACCATCAACATTGAGTTGACTGGTGGACATCCCTTCCACCCATTTATGTTCCCAGTCCCTCAGGCTGGCATATTGTGCAATGGAGGGGGCAAAAAATAGACAACTCTTGAGTGATCCATTCCATCGAGAGTCACTGAAAGATACATAAAACACAATCAAGGGCAACTGTTCCATGTCAGAGTGTGTACAGTTAAAACATTGTTTGCTTGAATGATAATGAAATATTTTGGTATAAGTCTTCAGAAATGAGGCCAGATTACATGTGTTTTGTTGAATTCAGGGCAGCTGCAGTATATTACTTGACTCCTGGCTTGAGGTGATAGTGATATGGGAGGAGTCTAGCCAGCCTTTGGGTGTTGATGCCTCAACCCCAAGCACCACTCCCCTCACTGTGTCACCAGTGGTGATCAACATGGTGAGAGGTCCAATGGCACCTGTTCAACGTCAACAGTGAGTTGACTGTTGCACATCCCTTTCACCCATTTATTTTCCCAGTCCCTCAGGCTGGCATATTGTGCAATGTAGCATGCCGGGCCAAAAAACAGTAACAGACAGTGACTCGGATCTAAGCCATCCTGATTTTTAAATGGAAGTGCACATTAAAGGTCCAACTTGGTGTCCAGCACAGAGTCTGAGTCAGATGACTGTCAATGAGAAAGTTTTATTGTGTGAGCAATTCAATAATAGTGATAATAAAACTACACTACAACCACTATATGACTGAATGTAATTAAGTGACATTTGGTAGTTTGCTGTTATGTCCGGCTCCCTGAATGGCGTGTAGGCCAAGAAATAAGTTTTGGGACAGTTATCTCCAGAGTTGAGGAAAAGGAATTTTATTTTCCCATTAAGTGATCTTAACTGTATTGTATGATGATGCACTAACTACACCATCCCCAACACCAAAATTAGTCAGCAAGTGATCAATGATGAATTCTGTATGACTACATTCATTCAGCAGTACAATCACAGATAAGTACAAAAGATCATCCCACTGTGCGATAGGAAATTGAGCTGTGGCAGCTGGCTAGCACAACAGACAGTGTCCTATCAAGCAAGTCATAAACCTGGTATTGGATATTGAATTTGTGTGTCATGTGGTGTAACCACAGCTTTCTAAATCTGCTATCAATACCAATCACACTGACATACAAGAATAAATCGCACTGCAAGATTAGAGAAATGCCCAAATGAGGGTTTTAAACTCTTGTTACAAATTCTTGAACTGATGTTTATGGCTGAAATGGCAAATTAAGCCCCGTCATTGCATTACATTTCAGACCTTGAATGATTAAAGAGCACCGTTCACAGCCTTTTTACTTTTATGCATGAATAAACTGTTATTTAACCAGTTTTGTCACTGTATTTCAAACAGTAGTGTCATCTGAAGTTAATTTTAGCATTCTGAGTGAGCAGCAAAAAACTGTCGTGGGTGCCACAGATTGTATAGCAAGCAGTCTGGTGTGGGCTGTGGCTGTAACCATGGCTGCAGTGCTGACATCACTGTAGGTACTAGGGCAGAGGAGTGACTCACTGTCACTGTGCAGCACAATGCAGTGGCAGGCTTGGTTTTGCAAGGGTAAAGTAACAGTAGTCAACCTACGGATCATGTGCCCCTTCCCAAGACTCCCACCTGTTAGCAATGCATTATGGCAAAATCCAAAATGCCTCAAAAGTTTTATTTTTATGTGTTTTGTGCTTCTGTAGCAAAGCAGCATGGGGAGGAAACACAGACTACTCACTTGTAACAATAGTTCTAGGAGTGGTATACATTGTTGTTCTTCATTCGTTCACACTCGTTGGCATGTCCCTTTACTCTTCCCCTTTAAAGAGGTTCAACAAGTTAATTAAAATACCATGTGTGGGCTGGCCCAGTGGTGCAGAGGGCTGAAGCGCTGGTGTCTTACCTCGAACCATGCCAGTGACCCAGGTTCAGAAAGTGACTCGGGTACTGGGAGTTGGCAAGGGAGCAGAGGATTGAGCATCCAAGCCATCCATTACACTGACTGCTCTCCTCTCTTAGGGTAGGAGCAGGATCGCATCACTCTGCAACAGCCCCTGGTGGAGACTGGGAGCACTGCATGAGCATCGCAAGAGAGGTATGTGCCAAGAAAGTGGCAAACTGCTCAGGACTGACTTGATGATGGCAGCCAGCTGAGTCTACTGTGCCCCCGAAGGGCTACCTTGGGGTAAGGCTACAAACATGAATTAAGGGGGCTCCAGGGGGACGAGTAGTGGGGGGGTGTCAGAGACTGTGGCTGCCCAAAGGAGTGGTGGGTTGTGGACATGTAGAATCTCATGTACACCACATGGTATGGTGCCTTACCTGAGCAGCACCTGGCCCATCTGCCTATATTGAGCCCAAAACATAATCCATATTAAAGAGTGGAAGGGATTATAAATTTGTGAGCAGATGACCCCTTCAACTTGCTGGTGCTGGGAGCTAACTAAAGACCCACCCCCACGCTCAGGCACGTAATGACGTGTGCTCAGGAGAGCGCATAGTGTTCCATTATTCTTTATGGGTGTTGATTTTAAAACATTTTTCAAGATATTTGCTGTCATTTTGTCATTAACCATGAGCAGTGGGTGACCAACAAGGACCTCAAGAAGTTGGCCCGACTTAACTGGTGTCAATGGTTAAAGACAAAATGACCTCAAATATATCAAAAAATGTTTTAAACCTTAGCCTCCATAAAGAATAATGGAGCGAGCCCCCGCGCTCTCCCTGGGCACACATCTTTATGTGCCTGAGCGCGGGGGCATGTCTTTAATCAGCTTACAGCACAAGGAAGTTGAAGAGAATTGGCTATTCCCAAATCTCTTTCACCGTTTAATATTATGTTTTAGGCTACTTATACCCAGATGGTGTGCCGCTCAGGTAAGGAACCACACCCAGTACTTTATCTTGGAGAATCTCTTTAAATATTACCTGAAGGTCTAAAAGCTGGCTCCTCCTACCCAGCCACCCAGGTTAAATATGTAGGCCTCTGCTTCACCCCATGATGGCAGATCTTGCCTGCTGGAAGCAGAGGTTGTACATTTTAGTTATGGAGGTCGAGTGGAAGATAGATTGTAGAACTGAGGCCCCAAAACCAGCATCCCTGTGTGACTCTAGGTTGATGTGGAACTGAGTAATGAAGGTGTTTGCAATTTCAGGTAGCAGCCCTGCAAATATTCTGGATAGGGTGGGACTCGTAATAGCAGCCACTGGCGCAGCAGTATGTCAGGTACTACGAGTTGTTATCCCTATGGGAGGCTCCTTGCCCACCACACGGTAGCAGAGATCAACGCAGGATGTTACCCATCTGCCAATCATCCTCTTTGCTGCTGGTCTGCCAGGTGCAACTTCAGTATATGGGACAAACAGCTGGTGAACCTCTCCCAAACTTCAGCTGTTCACTCCTTATATTAAGAGGCACTGTCTCAGGTCCAAAATATGGAGCCTGTACTCTGCCTCTGAAATGCAATTGTGGTGGTACACCAGCAAATTCAAGTCAACACCTGGTTCAGGTGGGACTCCACACCACCTTCAGAAGAATTTTGGGTGGAGGCACAGAACAACCTTGTCCCTGTGGAACACCAGATAGGGAGACTCAGAAAGCATCTGTAGCTCCCCAGTCTTTCTACCTGATGTGATAGCCACCAAGAAGGTGGTCTTCCATGACAGATGTGACATCTCACACCTGTACATTGGTTCAAATTGTTTGTCCATGACTTTTGCCCAAACCAGCAGTAAATCCCCAAGGAGGTGGTGGTTCATGCAGTGGAGTGGAAATGTGTCTGAGTCTGCCCTGTACCTCCTGGGTGTGTGGGAGGAGCCCGCTTTTAGACCTTCTGGCAAGATTTAAAGGGAAAGGGGCATGTCAACAAGAGTGGAGAAGAACAACATATCCACATCCCCAAGAACAGTTACACAACAACTTACCATTAACAATAGATCTGTGGGCCAGACACCTTGCCTTGTGCTGTGCCACTGAACCTTGTTTGGGAACGGACTTGAGCACCAGAGTTCAGCAGGTGGAGGAGAGGACTGAGCATCTGTAAGACTGCTCTCCTCTCCTGGGTTGGGTTGTTGGTGCTCTTCGCTGCTCTAGCTGTTCCTGGTGAAATCTTGTAGACTGCAGCAAGATGCACAGCACACATTGGTGATATGGGAGCAATGGCAGATGTCCTGCAAGTGGGTTAGGGAGCTTACCTGCATTGCACTGGATGTCATTGCACATCCAGACTCCAGTGGACAACACACAAGGAAAAAAAAAAATCACAGGATGACTGATGAGGCAACGAGGGCCTAGGGAACCAGGCCGCACATCCCCAACATAGGAGTGCTGCACCACTGATCCATGGGCACCACCTGCAGAGATGATCCCTGTAACTTCACATAGATGCCACTAAAAACAGGACAGGCAGGCCCCTCGGGGGGATCCAGTGGGCTGATATGTCTGTTGGAGGGGGTTACTCGAGGGGGAGTCTCACTACAGAGTAGCAGATCTGAATCAAGCAGGTTCTTCTGAGAGATGCCTCAGAAGACCGAAGGAACATAAAAATAGTTGGGTGAGAAAAAAAAAAGATCCTTGAGGGGATGTTAGACATCATGTACCATTTAGGAATGAGTCTCAAGCATGTACAATGAATAAGTGATGATGCTGTGAGGAGTGATCTCTATAAACTTAAGGTAGGAGATGTGATGATGTATAACAACCTTCTGTGCACTCAATGACTTTCATAAACTTAAAACAGAAAGCCTTGACATTGAGCTGGGCAGCTGGCATCAGTCCATAGAAGTGGTGCAACCCAAACCCTCCATGTGGCAGCTGCAGACTAGAGAGGAGCAGCAGTGGTACCTGATGTCTGAGGTCCCACTAAAAATGATAATTCATCAAAAGTTGCTGTCAATGTCAGTCTACCCAGGCCCCAGCTATCACTTTATCCTATGTTGATAATTTGAAAGCAGTAATGTCTCCCGAATCATGCCATTTTACTACTGTCTCACATCCACATTGCAATGCGGTGACTATCACATTGTACTACTGAGAGACAAGTAAGGCTCTGCTATGGCATGGGTACAAAGGAGGCATTGCTGCAGTCAAATTATTAGGATAAATACTATTCACAGCCATGCAGAGGCAGTGGAAAGCTTTACAAGTAAACTGAGTGACAAGACATGGATGATGTTGCAGGCACAATGAACAGCTGACAGTAACAGATGGGTGTGTTGGGGAAAGGGAACACAAACTTCAGTGACTACTGGTAATTTCCTTTTACAAAACAGCAGTGACACAGAATGCCATATGCTGAACGTTGTTAGTACTGTGCCTAGGGTGATGTATCCAATTGTGGAGAAAGCAGTCCAGGACAGGTACTTGTGATGCAAAATATTGAAGCCAGTGATGAAAGGTGCTCTTTAAGTCAACTGCTAACAGGAACTCAGGGTAGACAAAGAAAAGACTCAAGATTGCTGTTGTCATATTTACATGACTAGTATTTATGTTGTTGTCATCACATATATACCTAGCAGCATATGAACAGTAACAGGTATAGTGGTTGAATGTGCTGTGGAATGGTGGGTGTATGGGTGGTGTTTATTGTGCGCCACTGCAAGACAAGTAGTTGATGGGAGATAGTATTGCCAGTAGGCAGCCACAAGAACTTTTGTAAAGTTGTACTGCACCAGATGTCTTTATTATATGCCCCCACACACACACACACAGACACACGCTTGTTGGGGTTGGTCTTCCTTTTTTTTTTTATTTGGCAATGGGAAAAAAGAGTGGATAGTTATCATGAATAAATGACATATAGTTCAGACGATATGGGGCAATGCTCGACCGTTTACCATTCAGCAATAAACCGGTCACTGAGAACATGCATTCCACTGGCACACTGGATGCTGTTACGGCAAGGTAAGTTTTTGCAAGCTGAGCCAGAGTAGGGTATCTGTGTTCGTTATTCTTCCAAAATGTCAGTGGGAAATCTTCCTCTTCACTTGTAGGTTTCACCGTCAAATATCTGTTCATTTCTTCTTCCACAGCTGAGCTATCATCACTGAGATGCAAGAACTGTAGATTTAGTAGTTGCCGTATTGGTCCTTGCAAGAATAGATCCAGAAGCAAATGATTTGATACCTTTTAATGGACCAACATAGATGTAACAAGAACAAAGTGCTCTAGCTTTCGGACCAACCAGTCCTTCTTCAGAAGCTCATGGCAGTTGTTTGGAAAATACAATACTTATAACAGCTAGATAATGCAGAGAAAAACAGAAAAAAATCCCCATTGGTTTAAAATACTCATTAAAAAACAGATGATGTCAGACAAGTTTAACAGTACAATACTGCCTCAGTCCGAATGAACCTTTGGTTCAGATGTTCCTGGTGCAAGACATATAAGGAATCCTACTGCACATAAATTTAATTGACATAAGATAACACTGCAGAAGCAGATAACTCCCAAATCAAGCCATGAGTGCCACAGTCAGTATAAGATGTGATTACTGAAAGGCAACCCCACCCAGCTTAAAGACAGACTGAGATAGTTATAGGGCTCATGAAATTACAATGTATGCATTAAAGACAAGAATTCCAGTAAGTTGTCTAAAAACATCAGTGCTCACTGTGTGATGTAAAACCTAGCTGGACTTGCCACCCAGCTGTATTCTCAAGCTAAATAAAAGGCCCAAGAGATTACAAAAACCTCAGGACTATATACATGATAATTAAAATATAAATAGATAATATTAGTGTTAAGCAAAAAACTCTAGTCAAGGAACCTCAAGGAGTTCAGACCATGCAGCCTGATATGTACTGATGTCAATATATACTGAGAATGTAGCAATTTCATGTACCACAAGTGTCTAGGGAATCTGAAAAAGAGATAAAAATGTAATTTATCTCCTCCTGTTCATACAAACAATACAACCTAACCCACCCCACATCACAATAATGTGGGTGAGGGAGATACATAGCTTAAACGAGATGTAGTCTCTCTCTCTCTATCCCCACCCTCCTTTCTCTCTCTCTCTCTCTCTCTCCCACAGACAGACCCACACATACATACACACACACACACACACACACACACACACACACTCTCAATCCCTCTCCTAGTGAACCTATATTAACTTCAGTCGCTGTAATTGTTCCCCAAAGGAATGCAACTTGTCATGAAATCCTGAGTAAAGTACTATAATATAAGCCTAATGTAAAAAGATATGTGCAGGACCCCCAAGCAAATGAGATCACACATCCCAATATGTACAGAGTTACAAAAATTATATATAACAGTATAAGATAACACTCCTGTATGTACACTAGCAGGCTGGGTAATCTGAATATGGTGCAATGGAATCAATCCCCCGCCACAGGCAAAGATAAAAAGTAAGAAGAAATTTTTTGTGTGTGAAATAAAATAGTAACACATTATAACTCCATATAGCTAAATAGAGACTTACTCTCAATGTGACAGCAAGCCCCACATCTGTTATATCACATACTTCACAGCGATACCCACACACATGCATACATACATGCATCCACATCTCACATATGCTGAAGTCCTATAATATGTCAGTTTGAAGAAGAAAAGGTCTGTGAATGTTAGTTTCTGTAGTGTCCCATAAAGCTAATATCCAAGTTCATCCCATCTGCTACCATATTGAGATGTAAGATAAGTTTAATCTCAAAAGCTCGTCTCTGTTGTGTGTTTTGAGATTTCTTTAGACCATTACTGACATATCTGAGACTGAGTGGTCAGGCTGGGAGAAGTGATGCCCCACTGGTTTGTCAGTCTTCCTTGCTGTAATAGTATGTCTGTGTGAGTTCATCCTAGTGCGGAGCTGTTGGCGTGTCTCTCCTACATAACCTGTTTGTGGACATCTCTTGCACTGAATGAAATAAACAACATATCGTGACTTGCATGTATAACTCCCATGCACCTGGATGCAAGATGCAAGGTTACTTTCATCTTCTGAAGCATTTTCCTCTTCTTACTCATAGGAATGCCTTTATCCTCATCAGCATAACAGTTTGGATCTTCATCCTCTGTCTCTTCATCACTGAAGGAGACACTTGAAAGTGGAGATGTCACTGATGGTGTGCTGCTGGCTCTGGGATGTCTACTTGGAGTACTTGTTGAAAAAGCTGTTATAGTTTCAAATTCCTTCATTTCTTCCACTGCATGTTTCAGTACTGCTGTTTGCTCCTCCTAGACAGCTGCAAAGCATCTTTGGTGGCTGGATCCAGTAAGCATGCCAGTTTGACAGTATCACTTTCTGAAAGCTCCGACATTTTTCAGCACTAGTCGCTTCACCTGCTGCACAGTAGGATGATCTTTTTACTTATCTGTGATTTTTCCACAATCTCATTTTTATGAGTGGAATGAGTGCCAGGTGTGGTTGATTACTACTGACAAGATCAGTCAGCTCCTTAAATGGGAGAAGAAAATGTCTGAGTTCTTCAACAATATCAAACTCCTCAGTTGTGAGGCACAGCTCACTGTGTCCAGTACGTTTCAAAGCTTGCTCAGCCTCCCGGTGAAGATCTACAATGCTTTCAAACATAATAAGTACAGAGTTCCACCTAGTTACGACCTGTTGTTTTAAAGTTATGTGATGCCTTTGTCTGTGTTGCACAATTCTGGAGGATGTTGCTCCTTTAACCAAGTCACTGTCGCGATTGTGTCTTTCCTGTGTGCCACTGCGAATGGGTTCTGGTGCTGCATCATCATCATCATCATCACTAAGATAGAGTCCTAAAGGTGAATGCATATCCTCATCATCTGTTCCAGTTCCACTGTCTTCAACGGGTATCTGGAATCCAATGACAGAATGTTTTATGTGTTTGCAATCTTCTCCAGGAGGCTGTCCATCACTTGCCGTCATTGTTGGCTACTTCTCCTCAATGAGATGCCCTTGAAATGTAATGTGGTCACTATGATTTGCATTTTCAATCAAGTCTTGTACATCATTGACACGATTCATGGAACCGTCATCAATAACAGATGCAATGCATGCGCAACACAGTGATTACAATGTTCCACCGTAGCATGCGACTAGCTTTTCTTCATGTTCTGCGCCATCATGTGTCGAGAAAAGTTTCACTATTCTGTCAATCGCAAAATCCTCAAGTTCTCTATGGACATGCTATGTACATGCTTCCGGTGTGGTTAGGCAACACTTTACAAGACAATGTTACAATGCGAAAGTCCCAACCCACGTTAATATAGGCCAGGCGGATACCAAGGTAAGGGTGACATTTGTATTTGTCTGTCCATCCATCAAACATAATACAGACTGAACGCACTGTACAGAGGTCATCCTTTACTTTGCTTTTTAATATGCTGTATACATCATGTAGAGCTTTACCACTCAAGCTTCTCTCATTAGGTATTTTCATACTTGGGAAATTCTTGGAGAAGAAAAGTTGGAATCCTTGTTTGTTGACTGACTCAAAAGGCATCATATCCAAAGAAAACCATACCAAGACATCGCGAACCAGTTCAAAATCAGAGGAAGCTGGCCAAGACACTACCAGTGCCACCACCAATATTTAAATTAATAGTTGTCTGTTTCAGTTTCTGTAGTTTGTTACTGTCATGTACATCTATGTTATGAATGTGGATTAAATGTTCTGTTAAGGATGTGCAGCTGTCTGCAAGGCGTAACTTTTAACTTACACGCTTAGGCAGACTGAGTTTTATGCACATTGCTTGCTGTGCATCTACAAAGGGAACAGAAATATCTACTGTCATCAAGCAAGATCGGAGAAACTGAACCTGGGTCTCCTGAAGATGTACCTGGGACCTGTGTTTTAACATACAGCGAGCCAAAGTACTTCCAAACAATAGACTTACTATTGCCGTGAGACCTCAATTTTGGAGCAACAAACAGATTGCATATTTCAGATTTCTCACTTCGCGACAGTAGTGATGTACTTACATACTTGTTAGTTTTATGACGAGGTGATACACCAGCCATATTTAACTTTGACAGCTACTACACTACTATAGTACAACTACTCAGTACTGGCCTTTCTGTAATAAACTGGAACAAATGAATTTGTAACAAAACCACAGTATTATGATATAGGATAATGCACACGGTATAAGTAGTGGATATATGTATACAGTAAAATACCACCAAGTCAACACTTGAAAAAACAGGAACAGGATGCGATGTCCAGCATAGACAAGAAGACTGTTATTCAACCAGGAAGTTAATGCACATTTCAATCAACATAACATGGTTCCATGACAAGACATGGCATAGCACAGACACAGAACTTTGTAACAGAATGATGCTGCAGTAGTACCTGTGTAGCACAGAACACATCAGCACTGTGAAAGTAAAAGACCACGGTCGTAACTCATGCCATGACTACTAATGTGTTCATGGTTACGTTCAATGCTGCTGTAAGTTCCCTACAGTGCCCGTCCTGGCCCCACCCTCGGTCCAAAGTAGAACATAGACCCCAGTGGGTGGAAGGGGTTTTTGCACAGCTGGATATGCACCACCAAGTCTTCCTGGATTCATCTATTCAGAAAATGTCTATTTCTTGATGAATTAATGCTGCAGACTCGGCCTGTCTTTCCCATTTTCACTTCCTCAATACAAAGTGTCAGTCCCATCAATAAGGTGAGCTCATTGCTTCCTCCAGCTTACATTTCAGGTAATTCACCTCATCCTACAATACAAAATATTCTTGTAAGGCCCAAGTATATGTAGTATATGTTGCAATATTCCTGCAGCAGCCAATTTCATAGCTAAGAACAAGTGCTGACTTGCATTTAAACATCACCTATACCTGTGATATTAGAATTCTGTCACATCCCTAACCCTAATCAAGAAAGCAACTACAAGGGAAGTATTATTACTTCCCAAGCAACAAGGGAAGTAATGGGGGAAAAGAAAATTGTACCTAGGGAATATTATTAGCTCATCTGTTATAGACTGCAAACCATACCTCACTTAAAGAGGAGAAATATGCATCAATCTTGCCCAGTTAACCATTCTTGATAAGTAATGGCACTCTGCTCTTTCCAATGCTTTAATACTAAGGCCTTAACCGTAAGTGACATTAAAATAATATAATATCTTCTTTCCTTCACTGTAATTGTTGTGTAATCCCCCAATAAACAACTCATGGAGTAAATAAGTCATGTAACCCTAACAGAGGATCAGCTAGGAAGATTGATTCTTAATTTAAGGATTACCCCGGGTTTAGCTTTTCATATTGAAAATGGCATTGTTTTAATCGCAACTTCACTGTATTTGTTGAAAGTAGTCTGAGACCCGGAAGTATGGAAGCTGATGGGGGCTGAGGGTGTTCTGACCGTATAGCGGCACGACTGTTCGCCTCATACACAAATGGCAGTGAACAAGTGCAGCTGCTGCGTGCATCGCACCTTACATACAGAAAATGCAGCCTCCTCCTCCCACAACACTTCTGGGTCACAGTCTTCAAATGTAAAATACAGTAAGTTGTGGCACGGCAAAAACACTGTTGTTAATATAACTGCTAAAGTGGGGTAAGCCTTCAGGCCGGGGCCCGGAGGGTGAAGGCTGGAGCACCCCCACCTGATTTTGACAGCTTTCCTTTAAGCAGGCTGAAATCAAAGAGGAAGATTGATTCGATAATAATGTATATTGACTTGCTGCTCTTCTTACGCATTCCATCATCAAACAGGAAGATTGATTCATCAGGATGTTTATTCAGTTGGTCTTCTTAAAGGGAAGCTGACCAAATTGGCGGTTCCCACCCACAAAAGGATTACCCCGGTTTAGCTTTTCATAGTGAAAATGGCATTGTTCTCGTGCCATGACTTACTGTATTTTAAGTTGGAAAGGCAGTCTGAGACCTGGAAGTATGGCGGATGGGGGTCAAGGGTGCTCCTGGACTGTATAGGTGGGGCACGCACTGTTCGCTCATACAATTAATGGCAGCGAATAAAGCGGCTGCCATGCATCGCACTTTACATACAGAAATGCAGCCCTCCTCCCCACAACACTTCCGCCGGTCACAGTCTTCAAATGTAATACAGGAAGTTGTGGCACGGCAAAACACTGTTGTTAATATAACTACTAAAGTGGGTAGCCTTCAGGTCAGTCTGGAGGGTGAAGGGCTGAGCACCCCACCTGATTTTGACAGCTTTCCTTTAAACAGGCTGAAATCAAAGAGGAAGATTGATTCGATAATAATGTATATTGACTTGCTGCTTTCTTATGCATTCCATCATCAAACAGGAAGATTGATTCATCAGGATGTTTATTCAGTTGGTCTTCTAAAGGGAAGCTGATCAAATTGGTGGTTCCCACCCACCAAAGGATTACCCCGGTTTAGCTTTCATAGTGAAAACGGGTATTACTAAATACAACCACTGTATTTTGTTGAAAGGTAGTCTGAACCCGGAAGTATGATGGATGGGGGCTCTAGAGAGCCCTGGACTGTATAGGTGCACGCACTGTTCGCCCATACAAATTAGCTGGCAGCTTAACAGTGCTGCTGCCAGCGTGCATTGCACCTTTACATACAGAAAATGCAGCCTCCTCCCACAACACTTCCGGGTCACAGTCTTCTCAAATGTAAAATACAGTAAGTTGTGGCATGGCAAAAACACTGTTGTTAATATAACTGCTAAAGTGGGCTAAGCCTTCAAGCCGGGGCCCAGAAGGTGAAGGCTGGAGCACCCCCACCTGATTTCTACAGCTTTCCTTTAAGCAGGCTGAAATCAAAGAGGAAGATTGATTCAACAACATTTATTGACTTTAACTTGTTTTTATCTTCAATATTTTTCTAAAAGCTGAACATTGACTACTGTGAGCTTTCCACTTTGTTATACCACTGATATGACATAGTTAAGAAGGTATAACAAGAGAGTGCTTTCATATCAATGACATAACAAGGTTGGAAGGAGTCACTCTCTACTTATTGCTAAATGGTAATACAGGCCTCACTACCCCACACTATATTATTCTTATAACAGAAAGGTAGTATAGCCTAATTCAGCATTGCAGCTGATGCCAAATACTATTGTACATTACCATCACGTGCATAGAAATCAACCGCATTAGTTTTTAAAAAAGTCTTACTTTTTGTAGCAGTGCCCCATTGTTCATCAAGTACTATCCCTGGAGGTGGAGATACTGAGCCAGAAATGATGGATAGGCATTTACTTACCCCTTGGTGACTCCACTGATACCCAAAACAGAAGTCTCAAAGAGGCAGCTGATGTCAAGTCTCCTGTATCCAGCTCTGAACAACACATCTGATGACTGAGAACTCCCACTACGCTGTAGTCATGATTATTCTTCTCTTTGGGATCTTCCTTGCCTTCAGGCCTCTCAATCAATGACAGTACTGGAACTGGTGCCCTAAATATAATATTAAATAAAAATATCACTTTTACTACTGCTGTCTTTCCCCCAGAGGTGTGCACATGCAACAAATGTTACCCCAAATCAGAAAGACTACTGGCCTACACTCCCCCAGCTGAACAACTTTACTTCTGTTAGCAGCTGGGTCCTCAATAAAAAAAGATAGTTTTATTTATACACACAGTGCTGTAGTAGTAGTAGTAGTAGTACTGCAGTAGCAAAGGCAAACAACTTGCTGAGATGCATAGCTAGGAGAATCAGTAATAGGAGAGAGGAGGTTATATTGCTCTTGTACAGGTCACTGGTAAGCATTCATATAGAGTATAGAGTTCAGTGCTGGTGCCCTTACCTGAAAAAGGACATTAACCTGTTGGAGACGGCCCACAGGAGGCAGGGTTACAATGATGACAGTCAGCAGGAAGAGACGTTGACAGCACTGAACATGTACTTCCTGGAAGACAGAAGGAGGGCCATTAATTGGGACTTACAAATACTTGAAAGGGATAAATAAGGTTGATAAGGAGAGTGCCTTTAAGCTGAGTGGCAAACATAACACGAAGTCTGGAAATGTACAGTATTAGAGGGCTAAAAGCAGAAGATACATTAATTCTTTAAGGAAATATTATTGTGGTTAAAAGACTAA
Source organism: Neoceratodus forsteri (assembly GCA_016271365.2). Lineage (NCBI taxonomy): Eukaryota > Metazoa > Chordata > Ceratodontiformes > Ceratodontidae > Neoceratodus > Neoceratodus forsteri. The sequence continues at coordinate 299,427,379 of CM057450.1, read as the reverse complement.
CATTAAAACATTGGAACTGTGACACTTGCTGTATCCCTTCTCCTAAATATAGATGGAAATTACTATTTTTGGCAACACTTTACACAGTACCAGCAACCAAGAACCCCACATAGATTCAGCTTCCCTCTTCATTCTGTGAGTCCACTTGGTGTGCAGATCTGAAATCCTGGCTACACCCTGATGGTGAAGGTCCACTTAAAAGGCACCATCATGTGACATTCTGTTTTCTTCTCTCTTGCTTTTACTGCTGAGGGAGTTTGGTGTGGCTTTGGAGCACTAGAATTGCAGTTTTGTAGCCAGCAGGCAGCCAGGCCTTTGAAATACCAGAGCTGCGGCAGCATTATTGCAGTGGGTGGCTTTGTTAAAACACTACCAATGTAATGGTTTCAGTAGTAAAGCAGTGAACCCTGAAAGGGAGAAAGCAGAGTGCCTGTCATAAAGACAAGTCCACACACCAATAGCAGCATCCTGGATGGGAAGCACTCCAGGAATAGGCAACCAGCATGACAAACCAGAATAAGCTAAATACCAGCACTCAAAAGAAGAGATATTCTGACACTCTGCTACTGCAAAAAAGGACAGTCCTAAATAAAGGTCAGCTGAGGACCAAGGCTTTAGGCAATTAGTCATCTATACTTTTATGTCTGGAGTTACACACATTTTTCTGCAGTGACTGTGACACAGAATATAAGGAACATATTTCTTATTCAAGTGCAGCCATTTGCTTACCAGGCGTGGGTTGCAAATGGGAAAAATCTCTCTCTAGGAGTCGCAGAGACTCTAAGTGGTGTGGAGAGCCACAACTTGGGAAAAGAATTCTCCTTGTGAGATGGGAGTCAGAAGTAGTAAGAAGAAAATCTCTAGGGGTCGCAGACTCTAAGTGGTATGGGAGCCACAACAAGTAAAATGGGTTCATTCTTTAAATGGACCATCAGTCAAGTGGCCAGGGAGCGGACCAGTCAGGCTGTGTATCCAAAGCACATGCAAGTCCGGGCTTGTGTGCTGGTGGGTCCAGAGCCTGAAAACAGTAGAAATGGGTTCATTCTTTAAGTGGACTGCCTTGTAGTCTCTAATCTGCATTATCAGTGAGCGTGCTCATGGGGTCCATCTATGCTTTATGTTCTGCTAGTTTATGAATAAAAGCCACACTGAAAAATCCCAATCCTGGTTCTGGACATTACAGTTGTTGCTTCCTTGTGTTCAGATTTACTTGGTGCCCCTGTGCAGAGTAGCCAAACCTAGGTCCCCTTGTGCCAGGTAACTCCTCATCCTCCCCGAACTCCAGGTCCCCACTCACAGGTATTGCTGCCAGCCAACAGCATGCCACCTGTCATTTTGGTAAAAAGGCAGGGTGAGGGGTTACATACAGCTATGTATATTAATGCAAACTAGCAATGATATGATTGTTTTGCTCTCACTTAAGTAAGCCACTATGCAAATGCATAAAATGGAGTGGTGTTTTGTTTTAGTTTTCTCCCATACCTAATACAGCTTTTGGTTTGGGTATACAGCTGTAGAACAACAAACAGGGTACAACTGAGGGGCAACAAGCACATCTGAGACACTGAGACAACAAACAAGGTTACAGCGCGACACACACGTTATTTTTCTATATACACTCATCCTTTTAAGCTAGTACCCAACCCAGAGAGTCAACTAGTTTTATGTAAAAAAATGTACCTCTCAACTGCCCCTCATTATGGAGGCGTTCCTCATTTTCCTGGTGTGGGTGAATACCAGACCTCCAGACTCAGACTGGTAAAATCCACACACTTGCTGGTCTGACAGAACCAGGCATAAGTTGCATGAATATTTCTGGGCTGGCTGGATGGACTAGTCCAGCTTTTACCTAGGTCAGGTCTGCTTCTGGCCCTCTGGTTTTCAACCTTGCCCACAACTGAGTGAAAACCAGACCATCCCAGAAAAGTATGCCCAACCACCGTCTGTCCATCCAGAGTGTCTGGACCAGCAATATTTGCACAACTTGCACCTGGTCCAGCCAGTCCAGGTTTTACCAGTCTGAAGGTGTGGTTTTCCCCATAAAATTGTTCTGTCCCACATTCATCCCACACTAGAAAATGTCCACCCATATGGAGCAGGTGTTGTAAACTCAGACTTTCAATAGAAATTCTCACTCAGGACTGGTGGTGCTCACAATGTACTTGTATCTCCATGCATGCCAGATGATGTGTCCCAGTCCCACATCATGACTGCTAGATTGACCCACATTTCAGTGAGAAAAGTTTCAGATTAGATATACTGTACAAGTCAAACCTGAAATAGTAATGCTATAGTATAGTCAACTGAACGAAAACAAAATTTATAAACTGCAAGTCTCACACTCAAAGGAGTTTTTTCCACGCCTGTAAAATATCGAGGACCTGCTGACCTGGGGCCCCTCACCAGTTCACCACACCAGCTAGCTCAGAGTCCTGCACTAGTGGTGGCAGCAGTCCCATCACCTACCTGTCCTGCAAGTATTCCAGAAAGTTCAGTTGTAAGTTGTGCCATGCCATGCTCTCTCCATAGGTGACCACTGACTAGCCCTAGCCCCCCACGAGTCCCTGCCTCACACAATGCAAATATGTGAAATAAAATGATTCTGCTTTGGTTTGTAGAAACAATTTAAAAAAAAAAAAACTTAAGCTGGCCGAAGGGAAAATTTGTTTTTTTCTACCAATAGCTTGTATCCAACAACGATCCAACGTAAAACAGCTGCCGAACAAAGGCATTTACACTAATTGCACCAACCTGATCTCAACACAAATGACACTGTATATTTAGAAAGGTGTAACTAATGATATGAAGCGTTTGAAAAACTAAGAGGTGCACGATTACTGCAGCGTAATAAGCTTACCATGCAAGAACAGAAATAACACAGTTCCAGTTTTCAGTGCATGCACAGAAGTTTCTTCCTGTGATGAGCTTTCTCTTAAGCAAGGTCATGACAGCTATTTACCCCACTGCCTAATCAGGGCCTTAAAGAAATCAATGACACCAACTACTCAAGCGCTCCACCAGGAACAGATAACACACTGTGTGGAGAGAGAGAGAGAGAGGGAGAGGGAGCGAGAGAGAGAGAGAGAGAGAGAGAGAGAGAGAGAGAGAGAGAGAGAGAGGGAGGGAGGGACAGAGGGAGAGAGAGAGAGAGAGAGAGGGAGAGGGAGAGAGAGAGAGAGAGAGAGAGGAGAGGAGAGAGAGAGAGAGAGAGAGAGAGAGAGAGAGAGAGAGAGAGAGAGAGAGAGAGACCCTTGCAACTGTAAGTATAACCCTTATGTCTTTTCTATAATACTACTACTATGTTTTATTTAGTCCCATCACCTCAAGCAGGTTGCTCTACCACAGAACTATTCATGAGTTTATCAAAAAGAAATCAGAATTTGTTAAATAATTAATCAGACAGCCAGCCAGCCCACTGATGCAGCAGTAGAGCGCTACCACTTGCGGTGCCAATGACCTAGGCTCACAAGTGAAGTCGGGGCAGAGGGACACCCGTGGGGGAGGAGGCTGAGGCTCGAGGCGAGCATCCAACGGACTGCTGCTCTCCTAGTCAATGGGGAACAGCTTGCACATCCTGGTCCTCGCCTGGCACCTAGCTGAAGCTGGGGGAAACTTAGGCACCCGTGACTGCATAGTGGCCTCGGGTGGCGTGGAAGACACTGATGTGTGGTTCCCAACGCACACTATTGCATCACTGCATGGCACACTTCTCAGGGGCACTTCAGGAAGAAAAAATAACACCAGTGGCCCCACACCTGACTAGCTGGGCTCAACAGCCAGGAGCTAGATCCTTCGATGGGGGCTGTGTAACCCCATTGGTCCTGGTTGGGAGGGGAGCATGGCAGGCAGTTATGTCCCAGTACAGATATTAGGGTGACAAGTGACAGACATGGCTGGGATGACTGGCAGATGGGGACTTCCCAATGACAAGGAGAAAAACAGATTCACATTCACCAGAAGAAAAAAAACTGGGAAATAGCACTCACTGTTTAAAATGCTTTACTAAAAAGAAGTAAAACAGAAAATATTGCATTTAAGTAATAACAGCCAATACAACACCAGTAGAGATAAAAATATGATAAAAAATGATAGCTATAATCCCCCAATAAAATATATTATGTCATGTTGTGATTTGGTCAGGTCCCAGATAATGTCTTGCCCTGCTGGGTACATAAGGAATACTGAACCATACATCACCCATTCACTCACAGACATTTAGAAACAGAAACAGGAAAATGCCTACACCTTCTGTACGATATCATGCGGTTATGATGACCACTGCAAGTTAACACTCACAAAATAAATGGAGGGTCTGCCTGCAGGAGTACGCACTATTTCAAAATTTCACTGATAGCAAGCAACTGTTCTTAATGCACATATTGAGCAAAGTGATGGCTAGAATATGAAAAGAAATGTGAAGTAACTGTCTAAGCATTTCCATCCCAGCCCTACCCTTCAAAGTGATTTAAGATTATCTGCTCAACAAGCACTGATGCTGTACTGCACAACATGAGGGCATTTACCGACAGAGGGTGGAGTTTAGGTAATTTAACTGGTCGAGGTTTCTGTCTCACAAAGCTGTAATCTTAGATCAGGCACCTTAAGTAACTCAAAACTTTGGGCTTTAAAACATTCAAAGCCACCCCCGCCCCAAAAAAGAAACACCCAGCAGAAAAGATATACATGAATAACCCAAGAGATACACAAATAAAACATTGAAAACATGCCCCCATAGTATTTTTAAAAATTGGTAGAATTTGATAAAATCCTCTGTTTTACATGTTGTTGCCTTCACAGAAGGCTGCATGTCAGTTCAAAGTTTGCTTCAGTACTTGCAGATTTCAAACTGTTTCAGTTGATGGGGGTTGCTCCGCTTACTGCTGCCAGCTTCTCTTGGATAGCTATTCTGCTTTCCATTATTGCTGTAAAGCTAGTAACAGCTGCTGGACTGGACTGGAAACAGATAAGCAAGTTAGAAGCAATTGCATTTGATGGGGCCTACTGAACAGACTCACAAATTCAAGGAAATATCTCCTCAGTGGTTTCCTAAAAGAGTTTAATTAATGACTGCAAACTGATTAAAACCAGAGTGCACAAACATAGTAGCCAAGAGATGTGCCAATGAACAATGTCAGTGTTTGCAAAGATTTCAATTGCTGGACCTATCCAGCTAGAAAATCACCACATTTTCAAGAACCTGTTAATTTGAATTTATTCTGTGTTCGAGGACTCTTGTCTTGTTCATCACGATCTCGGCACTGCAAGTACTGATGCCCGTAATACAGCAGCCCTAGAAACATTGTAATGCAGACTGCAGCCACAAGAGCAGAACCATTAGATCCCTGTACCACAAAGGGTGCGCTTGGACAGAGGGCACCAGTATCCTCTGTCTTTCCAGATTTTACTTACAACTACTGTTACTGAAAGTATAAACTGGGGAAATACATGCTACTGGTGCCCCATTCTCAGACACCGTGTGTGGATAAGCAAATCGGAGCAACAAGCCCCTCCATTCTATCAATACATGTTGGGAATATATGCCAAAGTCTGGACTAGGCACCTTGGTGAGCAGTTCCCTTGCACCCATGTCAGAATGCAAATGAGAGTCTCAAATATTAGTGAATGCAAGTGGGTGTGTCACACTCATAGATTTTATGCAGGCCGGTGCCAGTCATATGGTGCAGTGCCATGAACAGAGGCACTGGGCACACACTACTGCATTAATCCCCCCAACTATCAAACCCTCACCTTTGGGCCTGCTTCTGGACTGATGATCTGCCCCAAATATTTTTCTTTCTTGCCTTGTTGGTAGTCCAGTGACCGCTCCCCACTTCCCAGTTCTTTAGCAGTTCTCTGTGAATAGTGGTCCCCACTATGTCCCTTTCTCTGTGCACTTAATCCTAGGTTTGGTCCCACAGTGAGCAACATTCCTTAGCAGCTGGTTGCAGAATTGTAGCAGCAATACTGCCTGCCTTAAACAGTTCATAAGGCAAGGGTGTTGCAAAGTTCTATAACCACTAATGCAAGGTTGTTATGCTCTGAGAATGACCCCATGAGCAATTTCCATAGCAAGCCCCACCATCTCCAGCATAAACCATAAAGTAATTTGTGAATGTGGAGGGAAGGAGCTGCAACCTCCTTGAAGAATAGCTTAGGAGGCAAGAACTTTTGCCCAAAGTCCCTGTGACTAAAATGCAGCTAAGAATGAGGCCACCATAAATGCACCTAAGAACTGGGCTCCCACAAATACACCTCAGAATGGCCCCCCACAAAGGCACCTCAGAATAGGCCTCCCACATTACGTACTTAAGAATGAAGGCCCTAGAAATGGACTTAAGAATGGTGCCCCACAAATGCAGCTGAGAAAGGGGTCCCCAGAAGCACAAATCTCTGCTGGAAAGGGACCCCCACAAATGCCTATCTCTGTTATCCCATTTGGACCCTGTATGGCTGCACTTTGCTGTGTAATATCACTGCTCAGTAAGCCACAAATGCTTCACTCTGTTGTCTAATTTTTGACCATGTATGGTTGTACTCTGCTCTGTTATATCAATCAATCAATCAAAAACTGAATCAAATAAGTTGGAAAAAACTTCATGTGAAACCACTCCGATCTTCACAAGACAAGTGGCTCTATACATGCAGAACTGAGACAGCAACAAAGGTTTTTACACCCTCCACAGTGACCAAATAGCTGATATGGATATGAAACACAGTTCCACACAACACCAAGTGAGCTCACCAGAAGAAATGAAGAATATCCTATCACAACTGCTTTGAGATGCCATGCCAGTGCATGCGTTTTTATGTGCTGCTGACAAGCCTGACATCATGTGAGCTACGTGGAGAAAAATCTGATTTGAAACATTTTGTATTTTATAATGAGGAATAATTATTCAAAGGGACAAACTACAAAGTGCAATAGTTAGGTGACTGTGACACAATAACATAACAATAGTGCACACAGATCATATGCTCCAGTCCAGAGACTACAACTTGAACACTTACTTTTTTTTTTGATTGATGCTACGAGTACAAACCGGACCGGGACACACTTCGACTCGGGTCTCACTCTCGCACCCGATCACTCACCCACACCCACTCAGATCTAACAATATAGGATTGCTTTTTTTATTTAATTTGATCGCTGTGTTGCAGCTCCTCATCCTCGCTCGCACTGACTGCTCGCAGTCGCACTCGCACACTCTCCCCGCCAAAGGTGCCAACCGCCAACTCCGCTCGAGCATCATCTGATCAACTCTCTCTCCTGGTCACTGGACTCCTCCTCCTCTGCTCGCTCCGACCCAATCATTGGTCCATAATTCGCGCCACAGGACAGAAGGAGCATTATTAGGCCATTTAAGTGGTCACGGTGCGAGGCAAACTTTGTTTAAAAAAAAAAAATATAGGCGCCAAAAATAACTGACTACTGAGATGAGACTAAGCAGTCCGTCCCCCATCTTCCGCGCTACTGCAGCTTCAGCTTGCTTGACACTCACAAAAGGGACAGCTTCACTCCAGTCAACTGTTCGTTGATGTTATTTACTGTGCTGGAATCGCGGCAATCGCCGACTCACTAATTATACGACTCCAACATGATATAACTGCAATTCAAAGCAATTGCAACTAATTGCAGCTGCATTGAATTGCAGCTGACGATTCCGACGGCTGACGACGGCTCCGGGGTCTAGTGAAAGCTCGCAACTGTGCCCCAATCATAAAGACATTATTATAGTTTCAGGCATAAGAAAGTGCAAAGGACATCTGTGAAGGCATAAACTTAGCGCTGGCACTTGTGAGGGACTGCCAACAAGTGATAGCATAGGGTACACCAGTTCAGACATACGCAGTTAGTCCAAGGTTTTGGATCCTCTCAAGATTCAGTAGTGACACATTACATTTTACAACCATTGCATTTAAAAACTCACAGCTGCTCCAATCCAGCAGCCACCAGCGAGAGACACTCTTTATGCGAAGAAAGTGATAGTAATGACAGCTAAAGAAAATAATATGTTTTCTTGCAGGGGTAATATGTTGGCATTGTCACCACAACAATGTGAAAGACACCTTTGGACTGCTCTGCTCTGCTTATTTTTATTTTCATGTGACAGATTGCAATTGCACGGATTTATCTAAAGAAAAAGTTTATTTTCTGGCATAAGAAAGTGCAAAGAAAATGATAATATGATTGTTGTGAACTCATATGCTTTGACCTGCCACTATCAAGTGGCTAACAACCAGTAACAACAGCATGAGGTACAGGAGTTCAGTCAAAAGTCCATCTACAGAGTAAAAGGCCAGTTTGACGACACTTTTGGGTGGGGATTCCTGTGACTAAGCGCTCTGGAGAGGACCGTACACACTGAAACAAGGAAGTCAAGTGCACAAAAGGATCAAAATAAAAAGCTAAATTTAAAACAGCAGAGTGGACAAAACTGGATGAAAATCCACAGGTAGGCTAATTGGGGGGGGGGGTACACTAACCGATGTGTTTGCTGTAAATTTGAAAAACTTGCTATTTAACAAGTGGTTCTGTGGAAGCAAAACCAACAACCACAAAGAGTATACATAACATTGGGGCCTATGCATGACGGGTGTGCCCTGTGCAAAGTGCACACAGGGACAGAGCGTGGATGGGTACATGGCATTTAGGCACCAGACACCCCTTTGCAGCATGCACAATGTGCTCACAGGTCACTGCGTAGGGCAGTGACTTGCAGCCATGCAGATCCACCACATACCATGTACGCGGGGGCGTGCCACATAGTGGCATTCATATACCACCACAGCACGCATACACAAAGTCATATACAATGGCTATGCATGGTGCACAAGACACAGCCACCTACATGAGCCAGAGGGCTGCCGTAAGTATACGTGCCCAGCAGCCGAACCACATGCATCAAGGCACAGTGGAGGCTTGTGGTTGTCGAGTGACCATCACATGCCCGTGATCACACCACAGTACAGCCAAGGGCACAGCAGAGCACACGGCAGTTGCTGAGCTCCATCTGCTGTAATGAACAAAGGGGCCATGCCGTGGTGCACCGGAGCCCACAGCACAGACGGTGACAGTGGACCATGTGCCAGCATGCTGTGGATGCACCATTGCACAGCACACAGGCAACCATGCACACAGCTAGTGCCCCCCCAAGCCAGCAGGTAGGGACTGCCATATGGGCTGCAAAGAGGCCCTGCCATAGTGCCATTTGTGGTCATAGACAGGCACACAGAGACCAGGCTCCTTCCCCCATGATGGCACACCCATGCATGCCCCCTTCTTGATAGTACACTTGTGCCCATCCACCCTATGATGGCACACCTGTGCCTGCCCCCATGACTGCACACCTATGCCTGCCCCTCCCACACCCAGGAACAAGAAACACACACACATGGATGGCATGGGAAAGCCTTATTGGACACGGCCAGTGAAGCCAAATGGAAACAGCAGAATGTAACATAAAATGCAACAACCCCATAGACATCTATGCAGGGTTGTGGCACACCACTACTGGTGGCAAGGGGCCATTATTAAGGGTGTAAGTTCATCACGGAGATCATGTGAACTGTGATTTTCCAGTGCCTCTGTGACTTTTGGCATTTTGCCGGCTTTCTCTTTCGCGCATGCACAGTAGCACTCTGTCCCTTTAAATCTGCCATTTTATGAAGGACAGAGTGCTGAAATGCACAAGTGACATGACACTCCAGATTCTCAAAAGACCCTTCATGCAGGTGCTCATATACTGTGGTGCCATCTTCATCTGGACTTGTGGCTACTCTCGTCGGAGGCACAGTGGATATCGGGGGTTTCTCTGGTGGCAAAAATTAAAGAATGCAATTGGCCAATCGCTCTGATCCCAAGACTGCCTGCATTTCAGGACTGACTGTTGAAAGGCTTGGAGGGGGAGGTAAAAGAGCAACAGGCAGATGCAATGTAACTGTTTGACTGGGGAGGGAACACAAGTGAACTTGGGGGCCTGTGGGGGTTCTGACTTGACTGAATAAAAGATCGATCCCCAGAAGGAAGTTTCTAAGTGGTGGCAAAGCTAAAGGGATACAGTTAAAAAAAAAAACTATGTGGATCCCTCAATTAAGTGACTGGATCTGAGGGAAAATTTTATTGCAGACCTAAAGGGGGTTGCAGGAAAACTGTATCGGTGGACCAGGGAGAGGAAGAGAGTTCACTTGTAAGCTGGTAAACTGATGTGCTGCTTCTGCCATGAAACTGGTGGCAAACTAAGGGAATAAAAAAAAAAAAAGATTTGCTCCCTAGAAGGAACTGGCTGCATGGAAGACTGACTTGTTGGAGGATTGAAGGGGGAGGTAGCAACACAGTCGCAGGCAGCATGCTGCTGCACTGAAAGTGTTCTGCCAGACTGTTTGGTCGGGGAAGGGGAAGCCCTTCAAAGAGTAAAGCACTGGAAAACAGGTCATTGTACAAAATTGTATGCAGGCACCTGGGAATATCATTTGGAAGCAACTATAGTGCTTGGAGAGAGATCTCAGAGGCAGTAGATCCTTTATTTATTTGGGGAAGTCCCTTTTTAAAATATGTTCTGCAAATTAACTCAAGTGCAGAAAAATGAGCATTATGGATGAACAAATATAGAAATAAATTTTATTGGAGCAGCCTTTGTTAAGATGGTGCTGTGCACTTTTGTTTCTATGTCTGTCAGAAATGAATTATGGAGCCATAATATATGGGAAAGAATGAAGAACTGGTAATGTACAGTGTAGCGATCAGAGGTACTCAAGACCAGCCTAGATACATAGATACATAGATACATAGATACATAGATACATAGACAGTGTCGGCAGATAAGGGCCTATGGCCCACCTAGTCTGCCCATTTGAGCTTGTAAGTTCAGTTTGTTTTCCCTAGAAGTCTGTTTCCCCTTACCCCTGCCCTCTAGAATTCCTTTATGTCTATCCCATGCATTCTTAAATCCCGTGATTGTTTCAGCCCCCACCACTTCCTCTGGCAGGGTGTTCCACTTGTCCACCACCCGTTCTGTGAAGAAATTCTTTCTCATGTTTCCTCTGAATCGCCCTCCTCCAACTTCATCCCATGCCCTCTAGTCCTGAAACATCTTTTCGCTTAAAATAGTGTTTTCCTGCACCCTGTTCCTCCCTGTAAGATACTTGTATATCTCTATCATATCCCCTCTCTCCCTCCTCTCCTCCAGGGAGTACATGTTCAGTTCCTTCAACCTGTCTTCATAGGACTTGTGATGCAACCCATGCACCATCTTTGTTGCCCTCCTCTGAACCTTCTCTATCCTATGTCCTTATGTAGGTATGGTCTCCAGAACTGTACACTGTACTCCAGGTGGGGCCTCACTAGTGTCTTATATAGCGGAATTATGACCTCCCTTTTCCTGCTGGTGATGCCCCTGCCTATACATTCCAGCATCCTATTTGCTTTACCTGATGCCTTGTCACACTGTTTCCCTTACCTTGAGGTCATCAGAGATGACAACCCCAAGATCCCTTTCCTGCTTGGTGCATGCTATATCCCCCCAACTGATATATTGTGCCAGGGTTTTGTGCCCATATGCATTACCTTGCACTTTTTGCATTGAATTTCAACTGCCAAACCCTTGACCATTCTTCAAGTTTCTGCAGGTCCCTTCTCATTCTGTCTACACCCTCTGGTGTGTCTACTCTGTTACAGAGCTTTGTGTCATCAGCGAACAGTGAAATTCTGCCTTCTAGATCCTGTGCAATGTCACTGATGAAGATGTTGAATAGGACCGGTCCCAGCACTGATCCCTGTGGTACCCCACTGGTTACTCTCTTCCCTCTGTGGAGTGACAGCCATTTACCACCACCCTCTGTGTCCTGCCACCCAGCCAGTTACCTACCCACCACACTACTGTCCTGCCCACACCCATATTCCCCAGTTTGTGTAATAGTCTTCTATGTGGCACAGTGTCAAAGGCCTTGCTGAAGTCCAGATAGGCCATGTCCACTGCCCTCCCTGATCCACCTCCCTAGTCACCCAGTCAAAAATTCAATGAGGCTGGTCTGACATGACTCTCCCTGGTGAAACCATGCTGCCTTGGGTCCTGTAGTCCATTGACAACCAGATGTTCCACCAATCTCTCCTTCAGTAGTGTTTCCATGATCTTTCCCACTACCGAGGTGAGGCTGACTGGTCTGTAGTTCCCGCTTCCTCTTTGTTCCCACTTTTGTATAAGGGGACTACATCTGCTGTCCTCCAGTCTTTGGGTACCTCCCTGTTTCCAGTGATTGGCTGAACAGGATGCCAGAGGTTCAGCCATCACCTCTCTTAGTTCTTTAAGGACCCTGGGGTGCACCCCATCTGGCCCCATTGCTTTATCAGCTCTTATTACTTCCAGTTCCTTCAGGACCCTTTCTAGTGTAAGGGACTTGTGTCCATTTCTGCACCATTCTCACCCCTTGTACTCCCTTCAGACCCATTACCCTCTTCCTTAGTAAAGACTGGCAGAAATACCTGTTCAATATGTCAGCTTTATTGTTGTCATCCTCCACGCGCTCCCATCCTCCCCTTCAGTCTCACTATCCCTCCCTTGTCTTTCTTTTTCACTTATGTACCTGTAAAGGTTTTGTCCCCTTTACCCACTGATTTTGCAATGTGTTCTTCTGTCTGAGCTTTGGCTTCCTTACTGACTTCCCTGCCTCCCTTTGTTTCTCCTGGTACTTCTCCCTATCCCCTTCTGCCTGTGTCTTTTGTATTGCCTGAATGCAATCTTTTGGCTTTCACTTTCTTTGCTACCTCTTTGGAAACCATAATGGTCTCCTCTTCCTTTTCCTCTTGCTAACCTGCTTAATGCATAATTCTGTTGTTCTTATAATCCCCATTTTAAATACTGCCCACTGTTTCTCAACCCCTGATTCCTGTCCCATTCCCTTAATGCCTCTTTCAAGTATCTCCCATTTTCTCAAAGTCTGCCCCCTAAAATCCAGGATCGTGTTTTTGTGGGTTTGGTTCTGCTCTTTCTGTGATTTCAAACCACAATGACTGGTGGTCACTGTTACCCAGGTGCTCCCCCACTGTTACCCCCATCACACTGTCCCTGTTTGTGAGCACAAGGTCCAGTATTGCCTTCTGCCGAGTTGGTTCCATGACCAGTTGCTTGAGGAAGGCACCCTGAAGGGAGTCCAGGATAAATCTGCTCCTAGTTGATGCTGCTGCTGGGATGCTCCAGTCCACGTCTGGTATCACAAATCCTGTGTATGTGCAAGCAGCAAGAAAAGGCTTGAATGGTTGCTGCAACTGAGTACGTCAAGTAACTGTACTTTGTTGTGTTCATTTTGCCACCTTCCAACTCAAGAAATATACTCTCAGTTTTATAGCAGGTATAAATTCAATTTACAGTATCTTTTTTGTGAGTGATGAAGATGGAGGTTACCTGTTGTTCCATGTCGTAACATCGAATTTTGTTCACTCCAGACCGCTTGAGCTACCATTCATATGATCTGAAAATATAGCTATACAGATATGGATGGAATTGATAATGCACACCTCGCAAATATTAGTGTACCTGATACTGAAATTTAGTATCCTGAATAAAAAAGTATTTAAAAAAATGAGTAAATAAATTAAACTTTCAGCGTGTACATTCACAATTTTTGTACAAATAGTCATAAGTATAAAAAGTAAGAATGACTGCTGCAACTGATTAAGTAATGGAAAGTGTTTTGGGACAGGGTATGTATGAAAAGGGGTATATAAAAAAAATAATTTGTTGTCCTATAGTGAACATCACTTTCCCTAAAACATGAAGTAAAGGAAGTTGATTTGATTACTAAAGTTCATTTCTTTTTCTGTACATTTATGTACCCAGGAGAACTAAACTGAGCAGCAGCATCTCATGTTCAGTGAAGTCATGCAGCTGGGCAGTTTGAAGCATGGGGAGGTTGATGTTTCTCAGGGTTACTGTGTGAGTAAGTGACTGTAATGGAATTTAAACCTGGGTCTCCCGGTCCTCAAGACTGTACTGTTCCCACTTTGCCATATTGTCTACCCTTCTGTCCACATATTGAAGGCCTCTGATTTCAGGATCAAGGGCAGATTCACCTTGCTGTGCCAGTGAGTGCAGTTCACGTAAGGGGATGTAGTTTAAAATGTTATTGTAAGCCAAGGTCAGTTTTTACACTATTTTATTTTTGATGTTACAAATGCCCAATAAGATTAACATGGTATGTAACTGATCTTCCCTTGTCAATCTTTGCCATTCATTACTGCTGGGTGATGCCGGAGGCGTGCACCCACTACGGGAGTCTTTTTATTTTAATTTTTTGGGAGGGAGGAGTCAGCGCCATTGTGGCACATGTACTGCATGGCGCATGCAAATTGGCCATTAGGCACCGCAGACTCTTCCTCCATCCCAGTTTGTTTCTCCTGCAGTAGAGGTAGCACCTGCTGCATGAGTCAGTTTTTTCCTGTGCCATTGGGCCTAGCCATAAACTCGATCTCCCTCCATCCCGTTCTCATTCATTCAGTGCCATTTATTGACCCAGCAAGATATTTCCTTATTTTTGTTAAACGGTGCTGAATCTTTGCTTAAGTTTTACTTCTTATTTTGTGTCATGTCAGGTCCGAGGGCTAGTAAGAAATCCAGAGTGGGCTGTTCCCCCATGCATCAGTGCCCCTGCAGCTGGCATTTTACTGTTACGGACCGGCATGACATTTTGCCTGCGATGCCTGGGACCCAATCATGACATGGACAACTGCAGTGCCTGCTTCTCCATGGACCGCTGTGTTATTGAAGTCCACGCATTTAAAGTTGGCAGGGCTCCACTGACTTTCAGAGGGTGGTATCTCTCACAGGTTGCCAAGGCAAGAACTCTTGACCATCCCTCTAGGTCCCCTCCTGGGTCTGTATGGCCTGATGAGGAGGAAGCCTCCTCTGATTCTAGCCTTGCTGAGGAGGAGGCTTCTGCAGTGCCAGGGTGACTTGGTTCCCTGTGGAGTCAGGCTGTTGGCACTGCCCCGGCAGTCACCTCAACAGAGGTGCAGGCTCACCTAGTGCTGCGGCCCATGGCTGCTGGGAATGGCACTGGTGGACCCTCAGTACCGCCTCGGATCCAGCACCAGTGAGCGAGGCATTGCCGAGTCACACGCCATTGCCAAGGGCCCTCTCAGGGTCATGAGTCTGGAGGTCTACCTGGTCTCTTCCTCTTTGGAGGAGGATGACTCGCAGGCCGACAAAGACTGGCAGCCCAACTCCTTGGGGACATAGCACCAGGTGGCCCAGTGTTCCCCTCCCAGAGTCCCCAGTACCTGTAGTCCAGACAGCCCCATCTGCCATGGTGGGCCATGGGGGGTCCATTTGGGACAGTGGCCTGGGGGTGCCAAGTGGTGGGTCCTCTCCTGGGTTGGCATGGCAGATGCTGTAGCTGGTGTTGCAACATCCCTCCAGATAGGAACCAGGACCCCCTCTTCTGTGATCTCCCTCAGGGGGCCAGCAGGATTGGGGGGTCCTTATTCACTGGGACCAAGAAAGAGGGCAGCTTCAAAGTCTGAAGGGTTGAGAGAATGGGGTGAGGCATGTGGGCCCCCTCCACTACCCTGCAGGGAATGGGGAGGAGTCAGATCACTGAACCTTGCCTTTCTTATGAGGTCTCTAAGGCTATCTTAGTAGGCAGTGCAGAGGGTTGCCCTTCTGGGCCCATGCAACCCCAGTTGCACCACAGGAGGTATTCTCCCTCAGGGCTCATCTGGGAGTTTTCATATTTGCAGTCTTCACTACCCAGATTGATCCCCGGCTCCCCCCATTGGCAAGGCCAGTGGCTGGGTCTCAGAGCCCTGGCAGAGGCCTGGCACTGTCAGGTGCTCTTCTCCCATCCCTCTGCAGACACCTCCCAGGCTATGTGAGTCCTATGGGTCCCTTAACCTGGGAGACCAGCAAAGCTTAAGGAGGAGGAGGAGGTAGAGGGGATCCAAAGGTAGCTGGGGGGAGGATTGGAGAGGTAGGAGGCACGTGGTCACCTACATGGAAGCAGTAGGTGCTGGGACCTCCCAAGCTGGGGGATGAGTGAAGAGAGATGCTCACACTAGAAGAGATGGGAAGGGGGGTACACAGGGGGCTCTAGTGGACCCTGGCTGGTGGGACACAAAAGGCAGAAATTTCACAGCAGTAGACAAGAGACTGGGGATGTCCAAAGGAAACCAAGAGTGGTGGTAGGGTCAGGGGGCACAGCGGGGTGGGCTAAGGCTCACAAATTGTTTTAACACTCTACATCCATTGGTAAAAGAGGGGTGTGTGTGGGGGGAGGAGGAGGATGCTGCTGGTGAAACTGGGGCAAGGACAGATAGAAAGGGGGAAGGGGACAAGATGCAAATGTGCAATAGAGGGGGTCCCAGACAGGATGGGGGAAGAAGGGTGGGGGAGAAGAAAAAATAGGATCAGGGGAACAAGGAGGAGGTGGCTGATGGTATGGAACAGGGGAGCATGACAGACAGGAAGGTGCAGGACATAAATTGGATGATAGTGAGCAGAAATCCAAGTAGGCAAACTGATAGGATGGATGGATTAGTAAGGAGTGGGCAAAGAGATACAGAGAAAGATACTCTGGTGGGGGGGATTAAGAAGGTCAGCACACGGGTAGAGGAGGTGACCAGGGACAATAGTGAAGGGGTGACCTTTGACACCCAGATTGTGGGAGGTGCGAGGAGCCGGTTGGGGGGAGAACCCAGACAAAGGAATGAGGAGGGACATGGAAGGAGGGGAAACCTGAGGGATGAACAGGGAAGTAAGGAAGAGGTTAGAGTACTGCTATTAGGGGACTCCATGATCAGAGGCATCCAGTAGGAGGGGCAGGGGGATGTTAAAACCTGTCTGATCAGAACCAAATGCCACCCAGGCCTGACAGTGCACAAGGCCAAGCATGAGTTGTATTCACTGGCAAGGGAATGCAGGGGAACCCCGGACATTCTAGTACACTTGTGGACAAACGACATAAATGGTAATAGTGAGCTAGAAATCCAGGCAAGGTTCCGGAAGTTGGCCAGGGTATGTCTTTCCATAGGCTGTAAGATCTCTTTTTCGGAAATTCTGCCGGTGCCAAGGGCTAGTGAGGAAAACAAGATGAAGATTAGGGAGATAAATCAGTGGCTTAGGGAGTGGTGTGGGGAATTGGGGTATGGCCTGGTGGGGGACTGGGATGAGGCCTGGGAGGATAAGGAGCTGTACGCTAGGGACAGGCTCCACCTTAATTTGAAGGGGAAATAAATCCTTAAGCTCAAACTAGCTGGGTTCATCAACGAAAGGTGGGGTTTAAACTTGCAAAGGGGGAGGGATCAAAAAAGGGGCAGTGCCAGCAGGTACGATAAATGAGGGACATGGTCTCCACTCCTCTAGGGGGCTAGGGAGATGTGGAAATGGGTCACCAGGTAGGGTGCAGGAGCTAAGAAATGGGAGCTTGAGGAGGGAAAAGGGGTGGAGAGTGGTCCTGATAAATGCCAGGAGCTTAGGAAATAAAATGCCTGCGCTCCCAGGTGATGCTAGTTGAGAGAGAGGTAGATGTGGCAGCAGTCACTGAGACCTGGGCCACTCAAGGGCATGAGTGGGACCTAAATCTGGAGGGCTATACTATGTTTAGAAAAGATAGGAAGGGAAGAGGGGGTGTAGAACTGTTAGTCAGAAATGACATGGGTATTGGAGGGGTAGAGGAGGCAGAGGGGAACATGGAAGCTATTTGGGTCACCTTGCTGACGCAGAGGGGTAAAAGAGTAAAGATCAGAGTGGTGTACAGACCACCAGCACTGGCAGAGGTTCTGAAAGAAAGTTTGGTGGCAAATCTCGAGGGACACTGTGGATTGATAAAGGGAAGGGTAGTGATAATGGAGGACCTCAACATACCAGGAACAGACTGGGGGACTATGATGTCACCAGTGGCCAAAGAGCAGAGGCTGCTGGATGTCTTCCAGGATGCATTTCTGACACAACAGGTGGGTGAGCCAACTAGTGAGGCCCAGACACTGGACATGGTCCTGGCGGACAGTGATCAGATTAGGGGCCTAGAGGTGCGGGACCCTTTGGCGGGGAGTGATCACGCCACAGTTTGGTTCTTCCTGGACCTGGGGGGGAGGAAAGCCAAACAAGGACAGTAGTAACCAACTTTAAGGGTGCAGACTTCAGGGAGATGGGAAGAATCCTTAAAGATCGTCTGGACAGGATAAGACCGGATATGGAAGCTGACAGCAGGTGGGAGATCATTAGTAGGGGAATACAGGAGGTAACCAGATCCTGTGCAAGGGAAAGGTGTAAGTTTGGTAAGGCCAGAAAACCTTGCTGGTGGACCCGGGAGGTACAGGAGGTGGTGATGGAAAAGAAGGCAGCCTATAGGTGCTTCAAGTGCTCAAGGAGTGAAAGGGATCAGGAGGAATATGAGCTGACAGCCAAGAGAGTCACCAGGGTGGTAAGAGCAGCTAAGACAAAAAAAGAGCAATCCTTGGCCAGTGGGATCCAGAGGGGGGGACAAGGGGTTCTTTAGATACATAGAGGAAAAAAGGAAAGTAAGGGGGAAGATCAGCAACATAAAGGTAGGGGATGGTTGGGCACAGGAGGCGAGGGAACAGGCAAAAGTCCTAAATGAGTACTTTGCCTCAGTGGGCTCCCAGTGTGCCACATGAGTGGGGGGGAGTTATACATGATGCTGACATGGGATTGGCACCTCATGTCAGCGGGGTGGGGGAAGGAAAAAATACTGTTAGGCACAATGGGGTGGGCTCCCAGTGTGCTGCATGAGTGGGAGGGTGCACAAAATGCTGACACGGGATTGGGCACCCCAATGTCAGTGAGTAAAAGGAAAAATCTTTGGGCACACTGGGGTGGGCTCCCAGTGTGCCAAATGAGTTGGGGGCCACAGAATGCTGTGGAGCTGGTGGCAGCGACGCAACTGTGCATGCGCTGCACTCACACATGCGCAGTTGCGGTGAATGGCATCTTTGCCATTCACAACATGACTGTGCCAGTGGAACTGTGCATGTGCAGATCATGCACTGGAATGCGGAAGTAACAGCTGAAACAGTGTGGCTGTTACTCCGTAGCGGCTGATCGTGGTGGAGGGTTTCAAGCTCCATTGGACATTCAGAAGGATACCTCCAAATGTCTAAAGGAAGGTTCCATGATCCGACATTTTTTAGAA
Organism: Neoceratodus forsteri; assembly: GCA_016271365.2. Classification (NCBI taxonomy): domain Eukaryota; kingdom Metazoa; phylum Chordata; order Ceratodontiformes; family Ceratodontidae; genus Neoceratodus; species Neoceratodus forsteri. The sequence goes on along the minus strand of CM057450.1, from coordinate 299,408,239 downwards.
CCAGGCTCACTCTGTAGCTGCCGATCATGGTGGAGGGTTTCAAGCTCAGTTGAACATTTGGAAGGATACTTCCAAATGTCCAATGGAAGGTTCCACAATCGGCCATTTTTTAGAACTAGAATCCAATCCCAAAATGGCTGTAGGCTCCGCCCACAGCCTAAAAATGGCAGAAGGAACTTTTAATAGTTCCACTTGCAATAATACTGGTATTTTCTGCCATCCCTAAGATGCATAAAAATGCACAAAACCCACCAAGTAGGCCCATAGTGTTTGGCTATGACCCTATTCTAGAGCCACTGTCAGGCTATGTTAACTACTTTGCTCAACCTGGTTATGCAAATGCACAGTTATACTAAAGATACAGGAGACATTTTGAAAATGATAGAGGTTATCAAAAGTAATGAAAATAGTACCGAATGGAGAATGTGTACATGGGATGTCAAGGACCTGTACACTTCCATACCTCATGAGAAAAGACTGGAAAGTCTGAGAAATGGTCTAGAGAGAAGCACAAATGATGTAATGCCACCAATAGACTTCCTAATAGAACTGGAAAGGCTAGTTTTATACTACAGGCAAAAACAGGGGACAGTATGGGGAGCATTCTTGCTCCCACATATTCAAATCTTTATATGGATCATTTTGAACAGCAATTTATCTTGAACCCTGTGTATAACCCATATTACAACACAATCCATTATTATAGGTGTTTCATTGATGCATCCTCTTTTTTTGGACTGGTACTGAAGTAGAACTCCAAAATTTTCACCAACATATAAATTCATTGTGTTCAAATCTAAAATTCACTATGACACATAGTCATCAAGAACTAGCATTTTTAGATTTAACTATCTATATGAATGATGAAATACTTTGCACAAAAGTATATCGGAAACCCACAGACAGGAACACGCTCCTCCATGCAGACAGCTTCTACCAGCAAAAGCTAAAATACAGCATCCCTTATTCCCAAATGCTAAGGGTGAAATGCAATTGCAGCCAAGATATAGAAAGAAATCAAGAATACAACTACATGTCAGCCAGGTTTAGAGTCAGGGGATACAGGCAGAAAATAATATCAGGAGCTAGGAGCAGAGCAGTGCACTGACCAGACTCAACAACAGAAACAACAGAAAGTAACACCACTGCAGGAAGACTAGAGTGCTCACTAGGATATTCCTCATTAACCTAATCCATCACAAAAATGTTAAATGAACACTGGGATACCCTTTCACCAATAGAAGTCCTGGAGTTTAACACTAGGCCTGTAGTGCATCTAAAAAGCGAGGGCAGTAAGGGACAGACTTGTCCAGTCAGAACTGAAACCAGTAATTGCCAGGCCAGGTGAACAACTACTCCTGGGACCATTAGAGAAAGGAATGGTGCCATGTGGGAGGTGTGCACATTGCAGCGACACCTCAAGAAAAAAATTACAAAATAAACTCATACATGGATTGTGATTACCACCATGTGGTTTCTGTACTGACCTGTCCATGCTCCAGGTACTACATGAGCAAAACAAGTCGCCCTTTGAAAAACAGAATTACAGAACATAAAAGCAGAAAATAGCCCAGTGGCTATACATTTTGCTAATAAAAATCACACAACAGCTTCCCTAAAGTTCTGGGGAATTGAGGCAGTCACAAAACCAGAAAGGGGAGGAGATTGGAATAAAGTACTGGAAAAAAGAGAACTGTTCTGGATATTTACTCTAAACGCAAGAGGATAGACTTGGAATAAATGCAGAAGAGAACTGGCCTGCTTGCTGGTGATGTCACTCTGTGAGGTTAGATTGGCAGCAACAATAAGATAACTGATAGGGCAAGCAGTGCTTGGGTACCATATCTAGAGTAGTGAACTAAAAAGAAACCAGAAATACCTCAACTGATTAGTTATAAAAGACATAGAAATGAGAAACATACCAGCATATGCAACAAAACCTTTGAGTATCCTGCAAAAGATGTACCTAATGTTTCCTTCCCCTTTGCCCTTCATGTTACGTTGTACTCTCCGTGTATGTCAACTTGTGCCTTCAAATCCCCCCCAATGCTGTCATCAACAACCATTCCAAATAACTAGACAGAAAGAATTAATTCTGAATGTAAGATATATTACTGTCTGAAACTAATAGAAATAGTATAAGAATCTTAGTGAGACTGCCTTCCCACTTTGTGGTTGGATCAGACAGATTTAGTTTTAAAAATCAAGCTTGCAGTGTTGGGCGTGTAGGGATCAGTGTGGAAGTGGGGATTGCCTCTGTCCAGATGCCCTGCACTTCACACTCACTCCCTGGTTGCGTAGCAACACCCCTGGGAGCACACATGGGTGGATACTGCTCTGCACACATCACATTGAGGGCAGACCAGTAGAGTGATGCACCGGAGGTACCGTCTACTCTGTAGGCACATAAAAATGCATCACGAAAGTGAAACACACTCTTAGAATTTTTTGACACTACACCAGACAAGGCCCAGGACGTACCTCCCCACCCACCCCTTCTCCCTCTGCCTGCTCCTCCTCTCCACAGGGCAGGAGAGTATAGTTGTTTTCAACTTAAGTGAAAGAGAACATACCAGCATATGCAACAAAACCTTTGTGTATCCTGCAATAGATGTACCTAATGTTTCCTTTCCCTTTGCCCTTCACGCTGTCTTGTACTCTCCCTGTATGTCAGCTTGTGCCTTTAAATTTTCCCATGCTGTAATCAACAACCATTCCAAATAACTAGACAGAAAGGTTTAATTCCTGCATGTAAGGTATATTACTGCCTGAAACTAATAGAAATAGTATGATAATCTTAGTGAGACTACCTTCCCACTTTGTGGCTGGATCAGACTGATATAGTTTTAAAATCAAGCTTGCAGTGTTGGGCATGTAGGGGTCGGTGTGGAAGTGGGAATTGCCTCTGCCCAGGTGCCCTACACTTCACAATCACTCCCTGGTTGTGTAGCAACACCCCTGGGAGCACACATGGGCAGATACTGCTCTGCACACATCACATTGTAGGCAGATCAGTAGAGTGATGCACCAGAGGTACCGCCTACTCTACAGGCACATAAAAACGCATCACAAAAGTGAGACACACTCTTAGAACACAAGACAAGGCCCAGGACATAGGAGCAAGGTAAATACATGAGAAACTTTATACAAAGCTAAAGAATAAGTGTTTGATGGTAAAACTAGTTTTTAAAGAATTGTAACCTTTATATCTCCAACTCCTGCATAAACACGGCCCATTGAAAAGAGTAACCAAAACTTTAAAGGCCCAAGCTGCACAGTAAAAAGATACTGGCAGGCTATTTAGAGGCCCTACACATGAATCAATAAGAAACAAGAAAAGTAAGTAATAATATAACAGATACAGCAGTACAAAGTCAAGCAATAGCGGCCAGGACTGTAGAGTTATATTTTACCACTGCTTTTAACTCCAAGGGACATTCATATGCCACTATATGCAAAGTAAAATTGCTAAGAAAATGTTAAGATGTAGATTATATTCTGTATATGTGCTGATAGTGTGTAAGGAAATGTAAGACAAAAGCAACAATAGAACCATGACTTGTAAACAATATGAGAAATACTAAGCTAAGAAGATAGAAGCTTTGTTAGCATTTACTTTAGCTGAAAAAATGTTTAACTATTAAGTCATTACACACAGAGATAAAATGAGTGGTACCTAAGTGCACCTGTCTAGTCCGTAGAGAACTAGTAAACTTACTGAACATCTTTATTTATCTAACATACTAAAATGAGAAATGGTCACCAAATAACATAAAGAGGAGTTATGTGTGAGATTGAACAGCAGGTGAATATGAGATTCAGTTTTTATATGTAACTCATCAGATGGCTAGTACAGCTTCGAACATAAAGAGCTTTAACAGTAATGGCAAGGCAAATGTGCTTGTGGGTAAACTTAGTAACTGATAAATTTTATGCTGATGAAACAATAGTGTATTCCTTTGAAATTCACTTAAACCATGGTGATGAATTAATTTAGTCTTTAAAGAGACAGTATCGCATTATGATGAAAATAGAGACAAAGTTTATCATTGCCATACAGTGATCAACCATCAACTGAGATATGAATCTATGCATTAATATTATGTTGAAGTGTAAATATGGTCTGATATGCACAAATTCTGTCTGATCAAAAATAAAGTATAAAAAAATAATTTAAAATAAAATGATAAGTACAGGAAAATGAATATTATGTGTGTTTGTTTATTTAGATCCTTGCCCCTGATGAAGTCCAGAGTTGAGTGAAATGTTGGGCCACAGGGGATCACTGTGTTCATAGCAAAGCAACAAATAAAAGGAAATAGATTTTATACAAAACAAGTGTAACTGGTTAATGAACAACAAAACATTTTTTCTGCATCTTGGAATCTGTACTACCAGCCTTCCCAATAAACTTTTAGGACTTATCCATAACCAAAACATATCTAACCGATCAACCTTCTCAATTCCAGTACTCGGACATGTGTGGAGTGAGCAGAGTTTTCAAGAGTTTTGAGTCTTCTGCAAATTTGGCCATTTTCCTTAACCAGAGTCAAGGTGGCCATGAATGCTTTATCTGCAGTTTTTGGGGCCCCCCTTTGTGTGATATTTATTTCTCTTTCAGATTAATACCTCTGAGTCAGGGACTGTTTTCAAGAGGTTCTATGTCAGTCAAATAACAATACAATAAAGTATAAAACAGGGCAAAACAGTACAGATTGAAAAACACCAATACTATAGATAATTAAAATAAAGTTATAACAATGAATTGAAGCATGAGGAACTCCAGTGTTACATAAGGGAGTTCCAGAGTACATACAGTTGGTACACCTCAACTAATTACAATAACATCAAAGAAATAAAAAACAGAGAAAATCCAGTGTTATGAAATTGAGTTTCAGAATACATTAGATCAGCACACTGTGAGTGCAGTTTGTAGATCTCTGTGAGGTTAGGAGAGACTTAAAGGTAGGAAGGAACACTGACATCATTAGAGAGGTATGCAGCCAGGGGCTTTGTCAGAGATAAGACACTGAAGAGGTTTAGTCAGAGAAGGCTTTAATGTGAAAACATTGGTCAGTATGGTGTTGAGCTTTGGGAGAGGGAAGATGGGGAAGATGGGGGGGGTTGAGGGGGTTTGAGAATGGGGCAGGGTTGGGGGAGAGAGAGGAAAAAGATTGAGGGAGGGAGTAGAGGGAGAAGGAGACCAATGAAGGGTTGTGGTGTGGGGAAGGGGGTTGTGGAGGTCCCTGGGTAAGGATAGCAGGGGTCATAGTTAAGTAGAGCATTGACAGATCTTATCACACTCTAGGTGAGTATTAAAATCGTCCATCTTCCAATCCAAACCCATGGATCACTCAAAACAATGGTGCATTGGAGGGCTGCAGAGAGTCCGTCTCAGTGGCCCCAGTCTGCAGATCCTTACAAATGCCAGTTTGGGATCTTTTGGATGGGCACCCCCATTCCAGTTCCCACCTTATTTCCTCTGACCATTCTTTCATTTCGTTTGAGCAGAGTCACCCACTATTTGGCATTGTCGGTCATCTCTCTATAAGGTCCATCAGATGTGATGCCTTTTTTGTAGAAATTCCCGTTATTTCGAATGTAATATTCAAAAACGGCTGCAAGGTATAGAGCTGCACAGAGTTGCTGTTCACTGCTCAGCTGTTGACCACGCTCCTTCCCAGCGTCCCTGCTTTCGAGGCAGGCAGCTTACATGGCTTACACAGCTCAGTACCAAAAGGCAATTTGGAACTCTGATCTGGTTATGATCAAAAAGGCTACTGGTCACTTGGCACAGGATTTGACAGATACAGCAAAAACTGCCATGGATGCCACCAAGTATCAGTTCCTCATGGCAGTGGATACCAATGACACTGCTTCAAGAGTCATGGCACATGCAGTGTCCCTGAGGAGGTTTGCATGGCTCTGAACCACAAACCTCTCACATGACACCCAAACAAAAGCAATGACTTTTCCTTGTGAGGGACACTGTCTCTTTAAGCAGAGTCACGTGATGCATCTTTGAGTAGCTGCAATTCAAATCGGCTCCATGGGGAATTAATTAAAACTTCCCTTCCTCTCTAATTTTGTTAATGCTGTGCAGATATAAAGTTAACCAGTTATTAGCGGTATGAGGAGGACTGTATTTTAAAAATTTTTATGGCTATAAGTGAGCCTCTAAGAAATGAGGTGGAGATTTTTGACCCCAAGCAGATCACAGAACCCAAACCAGTGCAGCCTCCTTTACCCGAGGACCAAAAAGCCTGGAAGAGACACGAGACTAATGAAATGTCTCCTCAGTCTCAAAGGCAATGTCAACCATTGGAACCCTTGACTACAGAATGTTTTTAAAAGAGGTGGGAAGCCTGAAAAAAGCTATTCTGGATATTGTGGCAGGAGTTTGTTCTGTCCATTGGACAAATGTTCAAGAAGGATTGGAAACTCTGAGGTGAGGGTGAGTTTCCTGGAAGACCATCACAATAAGCTGGAGCCAGACGTCACTACACTGAAAAAACACCTGGTGAAAATGGAAGATTGGCTTGAAGACCTGAAGGGGTGAAGCAGGTGGAATAATTTAGTGCTGGTGGGTCTCCCAAAGCATGAGAAAGGTCCAGATATCCTATCTTCTATGCAGAAATTAATTAATAAAATTGGTGGACCATTGCCATATGGTTCAACCTATATTATTGAGAGGGCTCATTGGTCACTATGTCCATCTCCACAAGTGGGAAAAAAAACCCATCCCATAATTTACACATTACTTAATTTTTTTGTTAGCGAAAACACATGTTTTAAATAAGACAAGAGAAATAAGAGAGCTCATGTGGGAGGGGTGGTGGCTCTTTATATTTCAAGACTTCATGCCAGAAGTCTGATCTCAAAGAGCAGCCTACAGGCTGGCACACTGATGCAGTGGCAGTGCTGCCACCTGCGACACCGACAACCAGTGTTTAAGAGCGGACCTCAGATGTTGGAGGGTTAGCTGGGGGGAGGAGGTGGACCATCACGGGGACTGCTCCCCTTCTCCAGAGAGGGAAGGGACCTGGTACTCAGCACCTACCAACCCTTAGCATTGGCTGGGGGGGGAGGTGGAGCATCACGGGGACTGCTCCCCTTCTCCAGAGAGGGAAGGGACCTGGTACTCAGCACCTACCAACCCTTAGCATTGGCTGGGGGTGGAGGTGGAGCATCAAGGGGACTGCTCCCCTTCTCCAGAGAGGGAAGGGACCTGGTACTCAGCACCTACCAACCCTTAGCATTGGCTGGGGGGGGAGGTGGAGCATCAAGGGGACTGCTCCCCTTCTCCAGAGAGGGAAGGTACCTGGTACTCAGCACCTACCAACCCTTAGCATTGGCTGGGGGGGGAGGTGGAGCATCATGGGGACTGCTCCCCTTCTCCAGAGAGGGAAGGGACCTGGTACTCAGCACCTACCAACCCTTAGCATTGGCTGGGGGGGATACAGCAGTCCAGGACCATGCTGCCTAGCCTTGTCAGATGACGCTAGTGGACCTCTGCATGTCGGGGGTGGGAACATGCCCATTTGTGTGCCAAGATCATTGCATGACTGACTCCATTCCTTCAGGTCACAGGGGGATCCACAAGGTAGAAACACTTCTGCTCGAGCCTCATGATGCCCGGATCTTGGTGAGTATCAGGATCAAGCAGATGGGGGGTGGGGTGGGTCCCCTGGCTGTCATTCATGGGCAAAAACAGAAGCATAAAAAAATAAAATAAAAAAGAGCAGTCTACTGAAAAATTATGATGCCTGTCATTGCAGTGCAAATATCCTTTAGGCTATTATATCCAGCTCAGTTAGCCATTCCTGATGGAAAAGGGACTGAAGCAATGTCATTCATCAGACCAGAATAAGTCTGAACTCCTGAATTTATTTCCTGATTTGTTCCCCTAATCTTGTCGGGGAAGGGGACTTCTGTCCTGGGGTGGAAGGAGGGCTTTTGCCAGGTTCTGGTGTAATGAGGTTTGCAGCTTTTATGATGGAAATATTCCGTTTTTCATTGGATATCTCCTGTCTTTTCGAGTTGGCTTTGTAACATTTACACATGTGTAGTACTGTACATGTCTGGAAGATTCTGTATGCGAAGTCTTCATGTCACTTATGGATGTACACAGAAGAGTGTTCTACGCATATCCCAGGACTCCCCAATTATTAATTGAGCATTCAACTTCAAAGAGGACGCTATGGCATATTGTTTTGGCATAATTCTATTTGCAGGTTCCTGGGGGAGTCCAGACATTTGTTGATTTCTGCTTTGAAACACAAGTAAACTAACAAATTCTGTCAAATCTGTTTGGTAATCGCAAGACGTTCTTTCAGATTTTTCTATTTGAAATATGTTGTTAGTTTCTGGATTTTTAGTAGTCATTGTTTTATTTTAGAAAATGGATGTCAAAAATCCAGCATTCTGAATGGTCAGTGCACTTGCTTTAGCGGCCGGGTATTTTTCAATAAAGCCTGCTAAAGAACAAGTGCCAATTTGGGGTGCCCCATCACTAAGGGTATTCTTGGACACCCCGAATTTTCAAATGTGCCAGCTGCCAAGATTCCCGCTCGCTAAGAGACCAAAAGTAATGACTAGGTCAATGCCTCAGTTTCTCCTGTGGCAAACATAATAAATAAATTAAAAAGCATATACATCCTCAGCCCTAAGAAAAATACGCAGCAGAGCTTCAAACATGTAAAATCCAGAGCGGTAGTTCTGGTGCCGCCACCACGATGCATCAGAGCAGTGGCACTTTCTTAGTTTTCTGTATGGCACATTGCCATATATCTGAGGTACGGGAAATGAAGAAAATGTCGCTGCTGTGCTGCCCAGTAGCATCAACGACCCTCCTCGGTTTGTACACAATCACCCCCAAGACAAAAACCAACAGTTTCCACTGAATTGCTTTTTTTAAACTTAATTTCCAGCTCTCACCTGCAGCATGAAAAGCTGCCCACTACTGCATTCGCACTCACAACAGTTTTGCCAGAAAAATAAACAGTTCCTCACCTGACTCCACTTACAGTCTTTCTGTCACCCTGTCCCAACCGCGATGGCAAGAGCACCCCATGAAAAAAAAAAAAAACACCAAACTTTACTGCCACTCATGGAAGTCAGCAAGGATCGGGAGCTTGTAAAACATGTACAAAACTGAAAATGGACTCCCGTTAGCATGCAATGAAGACCGTAATGAAAATGCAGCCTGAACAACTGGTCTCTGACTCGTATGTTCCCAAACTCCACTCTGTTCTGCTTCCAAACTCCACACCCTTCTCCCGATCGCAACATCTCCTGGCCTCAGTATAAAAAAGCAGCACTGCTCTCAAATGCTAATCAAATAAACAGTGTAGAGGATGAACACAACTGTTCCAAGACGGGGTGGGGGGACACAAGGTTCAACTAAAAAACAAACAGTCTGCTGTGGCGGTGGTAACTGCAGTCAACCAGTTTTCCAATTATGGTGTAACCCCCAGGGGGCACTATCCTAAGGGCTACTACCCCTGCCTGCCCTAGACGTAGCAGGGTGAGGGGGCCCAGATCTGTTGGTGGGTGCCTCCACCCAGAGGCTGGGGTTAGAACAGTTGAGGTTGACTCGGTCACAGCCCCCTGGGTTGCTGCAGCCCCCCTTTCTTCCCACTAGTGGCCCACGCAGTTCAACCTCAGTTTCCTTACCATATACACTTACCCCTCGGCTTGAATCAGCCAGCTCATTCCGGGGACCCTCTGGAAAGTAAGGTACAGTTACACCACATTCGCTGTGCAGTATTTCACCATTAGTACACAGACTAGCCAGAGTACTTTTGCAAAACAAGCAGTCTGATTTATTCGAGGGGGAATAGCAAGGACCGGGGGAAATCAGGTTGATTAGCTTACCATTACAGTATATGACAATCTATGTATAGCTCTGTGCACAGGCCTAACCTGTTAATTACTGTCCATGGGTACTCAAGCCCTAATGGCTAGTTCCTCAATGCAGCTGGTTGGGGCCCTGACACAAACAAGCATTTAGTTCCTGAGAAAATCAGATGGAGCCAAAAAGTTCAATCAGTGCTGTCAGCAATTCAACAAAATGATTTTTCCATTGTTTGTAAGCTTTAACAGGGAGCTACCCTGATTCAGTACTCACTACTCCAGCCGAGAACCACTCTTCACCACTTGCAGGGCTGAGCCTGAGCTTCAAAGGCCTCCACACACATTTATATGGAAACAACAGAGGGGTACCATACCAGGCAGCTGCTTCCAGGACCCGAATGAACTCACAGCTAATGAGGGCGTTTCACTGCAGCTTCAACGTCCTGACAGACTGAGCGCGATTCAGCAGATTCTCCAGTCCTCTTCAGGTGAAGCCTGGTAGGTAGCTGTGCTGGTACACAGCCTCCTCTGACCACAAGCCGGAGGATTTAATCCGTGGATCCCTGGCAATGACAACGGCCACCTCAGGCCTTTCACGTGCTTCCCGCGCGAACACTCAACGGTGCAGGAGCTCAGAGCTCCCTTCTCCTTCACGGTCACAACGCATCTGCTCCTAACAGCATGGGGCAATCCTTACAGCTCGGGTGCTACCCGATTCCATTGGTTGGTTACACATGCCAGTCACTTAGTCTGGCCCTCAGTGATGCGAGAAAAGCGCCATGGCCCAAAATGCCACTTCCAAAAACTACAAGCGGTGCCCCCATTGGTTATCTGGCTCCATCCAGAGTCCTGATTCCAGGTTGGTCACCTCCACTCCATTTCCAGTGCCCCTTAGCGGCTGTTGGACCCCCTTCCACACAGTCCGGGTCCGATATGGAGGGGCACAATGTAAAGTCCCAGCTGCAATAAAAGGGAGTTAGGTAAACTGCAATTTCACCAACACTATACATGTTCCTAAAGGGAACAACTACATCTTTCAGATGGGCTCCCTTAGTGCTCCTAGCGACCGCAGAAACGGAACAATCAGACAGCAGTCCTGGGCGGGATTCAAACAGAGAAGCCCAGTCCTCTATTTGAACCACTAAAGCCTGCAAACAGGCAGTTCTTAAAGAGATAGTACCAGAGGCTTTAAAAGCACTCTCAACCCCCACATTTAGTGGCTTTAGGCCGAACACCCACCAGGCATGGAGCATTTAAGCAAGCTCCGAGAAGGCTTCTAGGAACCCCCATTTGTAGGGGGGTTACACTGGGATCTGCAGAAGGACAAAAAGCCATCATTCTCATGAAGGCAGATGAACTATTTAATTGCAAAACTTATTTCGAATTAATTATTTATGAACAATTTGTTACCAATTTGTTTTTCTTTGCAATGCTCATTTTCTATGAGCAATAGTACCCTCCAGGGTGGGTGGTATTGGGGAAATGCTGGACTGCCCAGTGTGTGGGGCCTGGCAGCTGCAGGCGAAGGACTCCTATAGCCCTGGAAGGTCCGGATATTGCCATTACCACCCACCCTGGAGTGGTACATTGCTACATAAGGAGTCTGGATACATCCATAAGATATTCCACATTGTGACAAGAGTATGTAGTTAAGGATTCAGTTATTACTGGGTTAGAATGCATGTGGTTAATATGTGTATTATAGTAATGATGTTGCAACTTTGTTGATGTATTTTGGGACAGTGAGTATGTCTGGTTAATTCCACATCACATATATAGCATAGATGTACCAATAATGTGTTTATTAGATTAGATGGGATGGATATATCAAAGCCCAGAGGCTGATGATGCCTCTGGGAGATTTAATTGGGGGTTTCAATACATGACTGCATGTTCTTTGATATTCTTTCTTGAGATACAATTTATGTTGGGTCCCCTATAACTGAGGCCTCAGAATGGAATGGGAGCATTTTTTTTGGAAAATACTCAGAGGTCTAAGCGCACAGTTGCTGTTTGATACAAAATAGAGAGAAATTATGCTTTTGGGTGGGAAGTGGGCCAAGGTGTTTGGGCAATCAAGGCTGAAAACCGGATTTTTGTGGGGGCCCCTCAGCAGGGTGAGAAGGAAAGGAGAGTGTTAACCAGGTTATGTGAACTGTGCATGGTGACTTGGCTAGATAGAATTTTCCAGAGGACCCTTTAGGGGTATTGGCAGCTTCCAGAGTTAGGATTTCCAGCATATGTTTTTTTTTATATATAAATAGTATGGTAATTCTGCTCTTAGCAATCAGGCCTGTCTTCCTTTGTATGAAGTTTGTAGCTCATGACTGGGGTCCAACCTTTTGACTGTTTTTCCTGTTTAACCTTGTTTCCAGTATAACAAATTGTTACTACTGGTGGGGGAGGGGGACTGTTCTCATGCTCATTCTTATGGTTAACCCCATGAATGCCGACCAAGCAGGGCTACTGGCCCATCTTAGACCTATGAAGTTTGAAGGCAGTCCAGGGGACTGGGGAGGTATGGTAAGGTTTTTTTTGTTAGGTGTTCACTGTTGCTGTATTGATGTGTTTAATGTTTTTGGTTTTTTCTTGGTAAGGGGATGTGTTCATGATTTTGGAATGATGGGGGAAGAGAACTGGTGCAGATCATGCTTATGCACGGTTAAGCAAGGGAGCATTATTTTTACGTGAGGCATCATTCCACCATTACTTTAATTATATGCAATGACAAGAGGAACTTGCATAATTTCTTGGAATGCAAAAGGAGGGCAAAGTAAATGCAAATGATATAAGATTTTGAAACATATACATAATGTAGATGTGTCGGTGGCTTACCTACAAGAGAAACATTTGCGTAGAGAGCAGATTCTTTCTTTCAGACGTGATTGGGTGGGACAAATACATGGTGCTGGTAACAGTAGCAAAAGTAGGGGGTGCTATTTTATTGATTGCCCATTCTACACCCTTTCAGTTGATTGAGGAAACATGGGACCCAAATGGTTGGTATATCATTATTAATGTTTGACTGGGACAGACAGAAGTTGTCCTGGGTTCAGTATATGGTCCTAATTTGGATACACCTTTTTTTCTAATTTACGTCCTTACTTGCTCTTTATAGTAAATTCCTAATTTTTTGGAAGGGGATTGGAATTTGTTCTATAACTAGGCTTGGATGGGTCTGGTTTGGGATGTTAAGGCTTTTCCCCAGGACAAAGAGCCATTCATGCTTTAAATCTGCTCTGAAAACATATGTATTCTCTTTAGCATTCCCTGACTTAAGTGTTGGTTAGCTTACTGCCATCTGTTATATTTAAGATTATGTTTTAAAATTTTAGATTTGGTATCTTATTTATTGATATTTTATGGTTTTATGGTTTACTGTTCAGCGCTCTGATCTATTGGAATAGTACTTAAAAATAAAGATTTGATTGATTGATTGATTGATGAAATGATGGGGAGCGTGGGTTTGGTAGACCATTGGTGTGTTCTACACCCCACAGATGGACAGCATTCATACTACTCACCCTCACACAATTATTTTTCCAGAACTGATTACTTTCTTGTATTGCAAGAAGTTTTCCCAGGAATACATGCCTATGAGTTAAAGGTGCATGTACTTTCAGATCATTCTCCAGTAATACTCCAGGTGGATCTGACTTAAGGGGTCGAGTTAAATCACACCTGGACATTTAATGTACTACTGTTTCATGATCAGAAGGCAGCAGACAGGTTAAGGGAGTGTATAAATACATATTATACTGAAAACGTGGGATCAGTAGAAAGGGCATTTTTGCTATGGGCTGTGGCAAAATGCTGGTCCACAGTGAAGCCATTCAGTTAGCCATGATCCCTAATAGAAAACTTATGCTAAGACAAATTTATTACAGGAGATACAACTGATCAAACAGTACTTTAGTTGTAGCCCCCCAGAACCTGTTTGGCTGTGACTTAATCACCTTAGGGTGCAATATATTAAGTTAGTTAACAAAAAGGTGGATTTGGCACTGTTTAAGACAAAGGTAAAATATATTGAGCATGGTGAAAAGGTAGGGTATTTATTGTCACTTAGGTTAAGGCAGCTGGAGACCAGCCACCTCATCAAAGGGATTCTACTAGATGGTAACTCTACTATGATTACAAATTCTTGCTTCCAAGAATTATACATGGTGGAGCAAACTGTTCAGGGAGTAGAGAATGCTGCAGAAGAATTTTTATAAGGAGTGCCATTACCTTGTCTGGAAGATGCCCAGTGCTCAGTCTCAGAGGGTCCAAATAAAGTTGAAGACGTTCGGGAGGCTGTGAAAGCTATGTCTATAAGAAAGGTTCCAGTCCCACACAGATTGCCAGTAGAATTTCGTAAGTTTTAAAAATTCTACAGAACCCCACTACAGTTCCAGGGGTAGACAGAAAGGTGGAGAAGAAATATCAGCTAGACAGAACAAATGTTGGTTTTCTATTTATGCACCCGGATCATGAAGAGGTGGTACAGGCTGCTGCATGTGATAAAGCCAGGGTGCCTTTAGCTTCCCACCCACCTGATAAGGATTCCAGAAAGACTGATGCTATGGGGAAGAAAGGGTACCTAGCAGCCTCTCTTCTTGTCAGACAGGCCAATTATATGGCCTATGTAGCCCAGTATCAGAAGGCTCTTTGGTCTACTGTCCTGGCCTTGAATGATAAAATCTCTGGGGAGGTGGCAGTGGATCTGTCTGAGACAGCCAGAACAGCTTTGGATGCCACAAAATACCAGTTTCATATGGCTGTGGACACCAGTAATACTGCAGCCAGGCTTATGGCCCTCACGGTATCTATGAGGCAGTTTGCCTGGCTCAGGCTACAAATCTGTCCTAAGCTACCCATACTAAGGCCATGGATTTCCTTGTGAGAACAATTCTCTTTTTGGGGACAAGACAGAGGCCTTCATGAAACAAAGTGTAAGAATACAAAACCCCTTACAGACGTAATTCTGCCAGGAACAGACCTTCAACATCTTATAGATCCCAAATTAAGGGAGGCAGGGGCAGGAGGTCCTACTCCAGGCCTTTTTTCCAGGCCCAAGCATTGCCAGACTACCAACAGACCAGAGGGTAATTTAGAGGTAGAGCCAAAAGGATGATGAAAAGGTCTGAGCCAGCACCTCAGGCCAGCCAAATCAGAACCCCTGACATGCTTGTACAGGTTGCCTTCCCCTTACCCATAGGTGGAAGGCTGGCTCATTTTCTCCCAGCATGGCATACTATCACCACAGACAAGTAGGTCTTGGAGGTAGTGAGCCAGGGTCTGTCCCTAAATTTCAAAAAACTCCCCAGGCTGAGAAGCAGAATTTCCAGTCCAGCAACTCCAGCAGAAAGGACTTTTGTTGGAGTCAGAAGTTGCCAACCTTTTGCTCAACAGAGCAGTGGAGCCTCTCCCCCATCCCAGGGGTTCAAAGGCTTCTATTCAAGATATTTCTTTAGCCAAAAGAAAAATGGGGAGTTGCAACCTATTCTGGATCTCAGACTCCTGAACAAGCACTTAACAAAGCCAAAGTTCAGAATGGTCACTTTGGCTATGATAATCCTGACTTTCCAGCAGGGGGACTGGTTGGCATCCCTTGATCACAAAGATTTCTATTTTCACATCCCAATCTGACCCAGCCACAGAAAGTACCTCAGGGTACAACCAATTTTCAGCCATGCCCTTCAACCTAACTTCAGCCCCTAGGACATTCACCAAGTGCCTAGCCATAGTAGTGGCTCACTTGAGGAGGCATGGGGTCACAGTATTCACTTACCTAGATGACTGGCTAGTCATATGCAGTTACCCCAGCACACCAGACACTCTCTAGCTCTAACTCAGAGCACCTTGGAATCTCTGAGGTTCCTGATAAATGTCCAGGAATCCCAAGTGGAGCCTGTGCAGGTCCTGGACTTCATAGGGGCAGAACTGAACACCCTGCAAGGCAGGGCATTCCTGCTTCAGGACGAAGTAAACAATATCCTGGAGCTGGCAGGCCCTTTCAAGCTAAACAGATGCAGACCAGTAAAACACTTCCTGCAGCTATTGGGCCACATGGCAGCAGCCACAGCTGTGGTACCAGGATCATGGTTCCAAATGAGAGACATCCAGTTCCACTTAAGGGCTCACTGGTCTCAAAGATGGGATCCTCTGGCCGAACTGGTACCTGTCACAAAAACCCTATTGCAGGCCCTGCAATGGTGGCTAGACAGAGACAACCTCAGGGATGGAACTCCTTTTTGAAAGGAAATGCCATTGGTGGTGCTTACCACAGATGCCTCCCTCTTAGGCTGGGGGGCACACATGCACGACTTCACAGCCAGTGGTACATGGCCCCCCAGGAATCACTCCTGCATATCAACCTATTAGAGCTCAGGGTGGTTTACCTGGCTTTTCTATCATTTGCACCTCAGCTCAAGGGCAAGGTAGTGCAGGTCAAAACAAACACTGCCACCGTGTATTACATCAACAAACAGGGAGGCACCAGGTCAACCTTATTGTACACAGAGGCCAAGAAGGTCTGGAACCTGGACTACTCCCTACAGATGTCTCTGTCTGCCATCCACCTACCAAGGAAGGACAACATTCTGGCAGACTCCCTCAGCAGAATCAGCCAGAACCACCACGAGTGATCCTTGAACACACAAGTGTTGGCATCGGTATTCAGAAGGTGGGGCACACCAGAGATGGATCTCTTCACTTCCACAGACAACCACCAGCTGCCACAGTTCTGTTGCAGACCACCAACCCGGGGAACTGTGCCAGTGGATGCCATAGTACTGGATTGGTCAGGCAGATTCCTTTATGCCTTTCCTCCACTCCCCCTGTTGCTCAGAGTTCTGATAAAACTCAGGTCACAACCAGCAATAATAATCCTGCTGCACCAGATTGGGCAAGATAGCCTTGGTACTCCCTCCTGCTAGCCCTATCAGTGTCACAGCCAATTCACCTTCCTCAGAGGCACAAGCTCCTGACATCCTCGAAAGGCAGGATTCTGTATCCCAGTCTCAAGTCTCTCCGTGTGAAGGCCTGGCTCTTGAAAACTTTGAATTTGCTAGTCTGCTAGTCTGCATCTCTCTGAAAAGGTCCTGAATATCCTCAGGGGTTCTTGAAAATCCTCAACCAGGAAAACGTATGCTTCCAAATGAGAAGAGATTTTCTATCTGGTACAGTCACAGTAGTGTCAATCCCTGTCAGGATGGGTTACCTGTTCTTTTGGACTACCTGACCCATATGCAGTCTCTGGGCCTCAGGCCTTCTAACCTGAAGGTACACCTAGCTGCCATTTCAGCATACACTTCAGCTGATAAGAACAGGTCTATGGCATCTCACTCTGTCTTCAGGAAGTTCTTTAAAGGACTCCTTCACCTCCACCCTCCCCTTGTGGAGCCAGCCCCATCTTGGGACCTGGACATTTGTATTGCCAGGTTCATGGAGCCTCCCTTTGAGCCAATGGCAACTGAAGACCTAAAGTATGTGACTTGGAAGACTGTTATCTTGGTGGCCATTACTTTGGCTAGGCGAGCCAGTGAGTTACAGACCCTGTGCACAGATCTGAACTGCTTTTCCTTCCAAAGGGATGAGGTTGTGTTGAGAACTAATAGGAAATTTCTTCCTAAGGTGGTTTCAGATTTTCATATGAGTCAGTCTATAACATTACCAATATTTTTCACTGTCAATTCCAGCTCAGGGGAGTGGATGTTACATAGTCCGGATGTCAAAAGGGCATTCAGCCACTACCTTGACAGGACAAAAGCCTCCAGGCCGGAGCATATCCAGTTGTTCCAACCCCAGGAATTCTTCAATATGATTAACTCTAGCAGTCTGCCTCCTGTGTTGAACTGCCCCGGAGATTAATTAAGCATTATAAAATGGGCAAAGAGAATGGCCCATTCTGATTGGCTGAGGGGAGTTTTCAGCCGTGTCCTTATCAGCCCATTCTGATGCCAACCGGCACTACCCTTCACTGAGTGACCTCACAACAAACAAATATCAATACCTAGCTGAAGTCCAAACTGGTTTCACAGGGAGGCACACATGACGCAGCAGCAGCACAAAACTCTGCTGTGCTCTGACAGCCGGCATCTTATTTTATAGATCCAGATTGTGACTTCCCAAGATGCTGAATAATTTACATCACTTCACAAAGTTGTTTTATTTAAAAAAAAAGTCTAGCCTGTAGTGCTGGAGTAAATCTGACTGCACTGAAGTGAGTGAACTGTGAGACACCTCTTTCAAATCCCAGAAGTGTGAGGCAATTCTTTCAAATCCTGGTATATGGTAGATCCACTCAAGCCTTACTCCTTCATTATCGACCCTGCAAAAGAGGCACTGGCTTTGAAAAAATAAAAAAACAAAGTAGGTCCTCCACTGCTACTTTACGTATGGCACGACACATCACAAACCTGCCATTTCACAAAATGGAAAAGAAAACCGTACAGTATGGTGGCCGCCAAGGAACGCGCTTGCTCACACACAAGTGGGCAACTAATTAAATCATAAACAAAATAAAATAAAATAAAGAACAAGGCAAAAATAAAAGTATTTATGTAAAGTATGACCTCTCCTATAGTTCCACATGATGGCAATGAAGGCAGCAAAACACAAGCAGGCAGTTTTAAATTTTGGTACAAATCCAGCAACCTCCTTCATTTCTGATTCGCAAAATGGCATGCTCACTCCCTAAAAAAGCCAGGAGGCATACACACAATATATAATCTTCTCAGTTTTCCAAAAGCACAGACTACAGTAATAATTTTTTAAAGAAAGTAATATGAAATAAAATAGCCTATCTCTACCATGGAGGGCTGAAACGGGTCTACTTTTCTCAGTTTCTCTATGAAAAAATGTTTCCATATATTTTACACATTTTTTTTCACTTCTTCTTACAATAATTGGTTGGGGCCTATTATAGCACAATAACACACTCACGGCAGAAGCGCCTGGGCGCTTATAATGCCACAAGGCATGCTCTTATTAGGAGAGATAACCCACACCTTGTCATGTTTCATTGTTTACATAATGCATTAATAGGGTGTGTTGTTAGAGATTTACACACGCCTTTGGGTGCGCTAAACTACCTGAGGCATGTGTAAATCTTACAACAACACACCCACTGGAGTGCATTATTGTGATTTTAAAATAGAATAAAGCAAAACATATTATAATGCAGAAAAATAACATATTGTTATTAATTTCAAGAAAATACAGGATTTGTTCTTCCACTTATGATAAAATAGCCCCAACTGAGCCAATATTTCACAATTGAGAGTGGAGTCAGCAGCATGTCACCTGATTGGACTACTGGTGACAGTAAAAGTTTGAGTGGACCTAATGTAAATGCAGGAGGGGTCCACATGTAAATTTTATTCTGCACCCCATTCTCCCTATGCTGCTGTGAAGCCATGCATGAAGATGGAATGGACCACGTGTCATCAGCAGCATGGTCCATCATAGAGAGTAAGGGAGGAGAAACATATACAGTGGTGTCACTAACCAGTAGTAGCATGTTTGGTCATTTGAGCATGTACCTGAGATTTCCATACAGTGAACATGACACTATGTCATAATGTTGGTCGCTAATGGTCTCAGTTGCTCCACTTCACGGTTGCATAGTTCTGGTGTGGCAGCTTTGTGATTGAGTACATCAGACAAAAACTGTTTAGGATCTTGTCAAAGGCAGGACCATCAGAGAAATTACAGTAAGTCCAAAACATTTTTAGACAGGGTTCTTACTTTATTTGCCATGCTGATCGTAAAGTAACCCTGCAAAGTAACCGCACCAGCACCAACAGTAATCCAGCACTGCTGGGAGAAACACATTTTTAAATACATTTACAATTGGCATGGCACACAATACTTTTCAGCAACACTTCAATTGCAGGGCTAACATGTTTAAATTGATTTTTTTATACTGAGCAACCTGCTGCCTTGTAGTGGCACTGACTAATTAAAACAAGCATTTGTCAATGCCAAATGTTTGCTTGCTGGCATTGGCAGTGGTAGTGTAGAAGTTACAGAGCTGCGTAATAGGAATGGCAGTGAAGTATTGAACTGAAGCCAACCCCACCACCACCCTGCAGAAAGTGACAGGCATTGGGGTGTGCCTTTGGGTCGTCAGGCATAACGGCCACGCCATTTCACCACACCCCACCCTGCAGACACTGACAAGTGTCATGGTGTTCCTTGGGGTCTTTGGCCCTTATGCGCACCCCATTCCATTAGGAAATATGGTGAAATGGGTGCAATATAGGAGAATGGGGTGAACATTGGGGCCGAAGAGTCCAAGGCATACCTCGATGCCTCTCACTGGCTGCAGGGTGTGGAATGGTATGAGCATTACAGGCCAGAATCCCAAGTCACACCCCTGATGCCTGTCATTCTCTACAGGGTTGGGCGTTATGGTTGGAAACCCTAATACCTCAGGCATTCATTGGTATTTTCACTCCAAATGTTCAACATGGTTTTCTTGTGACCCCATCTCATGAACAGGGGGAATATCAGTTTGTTAGCTGAAAGCTGCTTATGCACAGCGACTACGGCATTTAGCACCACAGGTGCAAAAATATTCTGAACAGGATGTAAAAAATGACAGCTGTACTGTTCATGGGGAGGTGTAAAAAATGGCAATGTTGCAAATCTGCAGTAAAATATTTAAAAAATGGTGAAGTCATGGCGTGCATAGAAACTGTGCAATGCACACCGTAATATAATTAGGTTGGGGATTTTTTACAGCAGATTGTCAACTCAGGCATTTTGGTGCCTCCGATCATGAACAGTGTCACTGTGGTTTTCTTTATCTGTCCCGAACAATGATTTCCCACAGCGACCACGCATCTCTGTGCTGAAAGTGTGAAAACACACTTCGGCCATGTTGTGAAAAATGACAGCTGTACTGTAAATAAAGAAGTGTGGAAAAATGCCACTGGTGAAAATCTGGACTTAAAATATTACAAAGTCATGAACTAACGAGGGTGCGTGGAAACTGTGCAATGCTCACTCTTAACACAGTCATTTTTAGGAATTTTTTCACCAAATTTTCAACATAGCCATTTAAAGACCTCTGCTCATGAACAGTGTCACTGTGGTTTTCTTAATTTGTCCTGTACATTGGTTTCGCACACCGACTGCGCCATTGTGCGCTACACGGGTGGAAACACATTTTGGGTGAGATGTGAAAACTGACAGCTGTACTACTCATAAGAAGGTGTGGTAAAATGGCAATGTTGAAAATCTGGAGTGAAAATATTGAAAATTCGCGAACTTACGAGCGTGCATAGGAACTGCGCACACAGTCTAGATAAAACAGTCGTTTTATGAATTTTTTCCACCAAATTTCAAATAGGCTTCCTGAGAGCCCACCTTATGAACACTGGCAGTGTCGTTTCGTTAATCGGTCCCGAAAGGTGATTTCGTGCAGTGACTGCGAAATCACCCTTCGGGCCTGAATAGTGCCATGACAGTGACAGCCTTCATGAGAAGGGGTCCCAAAAACCCCATGTTGAAAATTTGGTGCAAAAATTCCAAAAAATGCCTGAGATATGCAACAAAGTTGAAAAAACCCTATCTAACCCATTATACAGCTTACCGGCATTTCCTCAGTTCGCGGTCGGCTTTGAAGAGTGCAGATGTGTTCCCGGTCCACCGAAGATCATCGCGCCGAGGTCCGGAGGTAAGTATGGGGTGGGGGGGTGGGAGGCAGGTGCGAGTGGGTGGGTGCGGTGGTGGGGGCAGGGAAGACTGTGGGACCCGCTTTTGCTTTACAGGTAAAAAAAAAAAGATGATGCGGACGCTTGCCACGCTGGGTGGGCTCCTGTGTGGCAGAAGGATGGTTGGAGGAGCCGACGGGGATTGGGCACCCCTGTCGGGCGAGTTTTGCTGCCACGCTTGGGTGGGCTCCCAGCTGCGCACCTTGTACTCGGGTGGGGGAGAGTGAAGCCAACGGGATTGGGCACCCCATCAGCAATAGCATGGGGGAGACAGTGAAGCCGATGGGGGATTGGGCACCCCGCCGGCTATACCATCGACTTGCCATGCTTGGGTGGGCACCCAGCGTGGCCTTTGCAAGGCTTTGGGGGGAGCGCAGCACAGCCGATGGGGGATTGGGCACCCCCGTCAGCTATACTTGTGTGCGGGAGGGGGAGGGCAGCATGCAGTATGCGTGCATTTCTGTGTGTGTGTGTGTGTGTGTGTGTGTGTGTGTGTGTGTCTGTGTAGGGGGAGCTGCGCATGAGCAGGCGATATCTTATCACTGCTCACGGAAGCGTAGGCTCCCCTTTCAACTGTATGCCACTGCATTTTGGAGCTTGTCATAGACAGCTCCAGCATGCATTGGCTTACAGGGGCCACGCCTGCCAACACACTGACTGAACTGGAAGAGGGGGTGACACACCTCCGAAATCTCAGATGATGGCACTATGTTTCTTGCACATGCATGCAAGCAAACATAAAAATGGCAGTTTTACAACTTGCAAATGTTCAGTCACTTGATATCTACTTGGACAGGTGTTATCAGGTCAGCACTGGTCAGCTGGGACTTTATCTGTGAGTTTGTTGTGAGATTTACACACAGCTAAAGACCTAGTCTGCCCAATCAGCTTACATAGTTTTTCTTGTCCATTTTGTAATGGAATTTATGCAAATGATGGAACATCTATTGGCTCATGCCACCTTTCAAACTGCTGCCCTTACCAAGTCCTGCATTCTATGACACTCAGATTTCATTCTCTGCCTGCCTAGTTAGACGCCGCAGATACTGCTCCTCAGCATGCCTGAGAAAACATTTATTTTTCATAGAAAATAAGTTTTCATTTTATTTCTGTTTTATTATTGCTGCCTTTACTAAGTTTCTATAGTTAGGGGTAGTTTTATTTGTTTTTATTTGTATTTTTACCTCAGTTAGTGGTTCTTCATCAGTTCTCTGTAACCATTGAGGAACAGGCTATTGGGGCTTATTCTGTTAAGTTTTTAATTTTTAAAATACATTTGAAACTTAGTTTGGGATCCTCCTTGGTTTAATTTGTGGTTTGTCTTATTTTGACAGATTTGCAGTTGTTTCCTCTGTTCAGGAACCAACCACTTTATTTTGTGAACTGAAGACTTAGGTTTCATCACCCTTAACTTCGGTGGTCAATCAAACTTAAGTTTAGTATTCTTTGGGTTTTTATAGAGAAATACTCTGTGGGTATGTCCGATAAGCCAAAGAAAAAGACAGGGAATACCAAATTCAAAAACTTTACCAAGTGTTGAGAGGTTTTTGACAAGGCCGATACATATGAATTATATTTATTTTGTCTTGGTTTTTCACACTTTCAAGCAGAGTGTGAAGTCTGTAAAATCTTTCCAGAGAAAACTATAGGAAAACATCTTAAGTGTTTTAAGGATAAAATGGCCTCTCCATCTGTTCCTAGTGATCCTGCTCATGATAAAGAAAAGGCTAAAGATGTTGAATCTACCATCCCTGAAAAAGGCAAGATATCATAGCCAAAAAGGCCTGGGGAACCAGTGAAAGAGCCAGTTCCGGCTAAGAAAAAATGTAAGAAAAAACATACCGAACCTCTGGCTGGAAAAGAAGCCCTCCAAGCTGCCACAAATCAAGGCTTATTGCTGGTTCAGCTGCAACCGGTACTGGTGGAACCATCGGTTCCATTATCGGTTCCTACATTTCAAAGATCAGTTCTGATGGCACAAGATCCCACATACATGGAGTATGATGAGGAGGAGGATGAACCAGTGGAACTGGAATTTTTCTGGAGCAAAACTTTGAATCTCCAACATGACTTCCAGAGGATTATTCCTCTCATTTCACATTTGTGAAACAGATGGTGGATGCCCTTGACTTCACCACACATGAGTCTGTGGAGGAGGAGGAGGAAGAAGCAGAGTTTATGGAGATGAATGTGCTGACACCTACTAAGAGGCTATTAATCCCTGTCAGTAAGTTTCTGAAGAAGCATACCGTGAAAGTCCTAGAAACTCCTTACACAGTAACTCAGTGGACAAGAAGCTAACAAAAAAATATCAACTAGAATGATCAGGGGTGGAATTCCTGTTCTCCCACCCTGACTCAGATGGGGTGGTACAAGCAGCAGCTTGTGATAGAGCCAAAGTGCCCTCAGCAACCCATCCTCCTGAGAAGGATTCCAGGAGGATAGATAGCATGGCCAAGAAAGGCTGCTTGGCAGCTTCACTGGGCATGAGGCAGGCCAATTACATGGCTTAGGCTGCCCAGTATCAAAAATCATTATGGAGCTCTGTCATGATTATGGCAGACAAAGTACCACCTGGTTTGGTGGCTGATTTTGTGGAAACAGCCAGATGTGGCTTAGAAGCCTCAAAATATCAGTTCCACATGGCAGTAGGTACCAATGATAATGCAACCAGGTGGATGGCAGTAGCTGTTGCCTTGAGGAGGTTTGCATGGCTTAGAACCACACACCTGACACAGGATATATAGGCAACGGCTATGGATTTCCCCTGTGGAAAACAACTCCCTGTTTGGGGGCAAAACTGAGGCATACATGAAAAAGGTGGATGAATACAATTACCACCTACAAAAGTAACAGTGCAAAAGAAAAGGCCTCAATCTCTTACTGGCCTCAAGGAAGGGGAGGTAGAGGTAGGGGTTACGGCAGACCATTTTTCCAAGCCCAAGCTTCCACTGCTTACCAGCAGCCAATGGGCTATTTCAGGGGCATGGGTCATAGAGGTTCTAGAAGAGGGGACCAGACCTCACAGGCTGCAACCCTGGCTATACCCCAGAGTCAGTTGAAAAACCGATTATGACTGACTCACCACACATTCCGACTGATTTTTTTCAACTTGTTTGAAATTTCTGACTTCAACTAACTAAAGAAAATCTAACTAATTTGTCCAACTTTCGTCATCATTGAATTTTATTATGTTGTAGTTTGTCATACTTTAACTTCATTATTTGGCATATGTTACATAATACATAGATATTAACATAAGAGGCAGGCTTTTAGGACCTGCAATACATACAGCAATCACCAGCAATTCAGCAAAATGTATACAAACATACTAGTGAGAGGTTCCATCCAAACCCAGTGTTCCATTAAGAATACAGTGAAGTCCCACCACATGAGCAACAGCACGTACATACGATTATATAAACCTGCAAGAAATAGGTTCATATTATGTATTAAAGGGGAACTGTCAGCAATAATAATCTGACAGCCTGACTGACACCCAAGTATGAGACTAATCCTAATTAGGCCTTTGTGTGCAACATTTTTATTTACTTACCGATTACTGCAGTGTAATAAGTAAATCCGGCTGAGTAATGTCATTGACTTGTAAGATGCCATTTCATGTAAGCAGACATCCCAGAATCCCATGATGCTGACTTTAGAGAGAACTGCAGAGCTGGGAGATTCAACTGCCTTTAATAGCCAGCCTGCAGCGAATGTCAGTGTTTTGTAAGCTGAAATCTTTAACTTGCTGGACTGCTGTTCTTGTGGAGCTTGGGCTAGGGACAGTGAAGTCAGACAGGACTGTACTAAGCACCATGAGCACAGCAGTACCAGCAAAATCTGATTTTAGCTTACAAAATTATCCACATGTATACTACAGGGTGCAGGCGACTGAAGAATGCATCTCCCATCTCAGCAGTTCTCTGATGTGAGCATCAGGGATTCTGGTATGTGTGGTTACATGAAACTGCATCTTACAAGTCAATGTCGGTCAAATTAACCCAGTACATACTGTACTATTGTGCAGTAAGCAGTCATTAAAAAATGTTTTTGTACACCTAGTGCAAATTGTGATCAGCGTCACACTTGGGTGTGAGGCTTTGCTGACTGCTCTCCTTTAAGCTATCCTACTTCCACTAAGGCAGAGTAGTTTCACGTGTCCACCAGGCCAATAAGGAAAAGTCCATTCCTCTTCTCTTGACTTGTATAAATGGATGAATAAAATAAACTCATTAACTATCTGTTGTGGCTGCCAAAGTTCAGTACTGTTTCTTTTAGCAGAAAGCAGATCAATAACAAGTCAGTATGCTAGATATCCGAAGTTGATGCGCTGCTGTTTAAAGCTCAGAATTTGGTCATAAACAGTCTCTCAAATGCAACAGGAAAGTCATAAAAATATGTATATATAATTATATAAGTAACACCTAATGGTACTTACTGTGCTAATGAATACACACACACACTGAAAATATACAAGACAGGATAAAATAACTACTGTTGAGCTGACACTCAAAAAGCATGTAATCACAGACCCATGCCATAACCACTGACATTTATTTTTTTATTCTTTGGTAACCAGATAAGGCCCACGTGCCTGTTTTCAGGGGCAACCCTGCAGCACTGGTAAGATTAAGTGATTTGTTCAGAGTCAAACAGTATGCAACTGGAGATTGTGGGAATCAAACCCAGGTCTGTCTGCTAGATGTACCTAATTTTCTATCTGAGCAGTACAGTTCATTCACTGTAATAAATCCCAATAAATTGGGCGTTATTCATATCCACTAAACAAAATAATGTGTCTGGTGAATATACTCATAACCCAACCCAACTAACAACTATTCCTTTCCTTCCTCTCCTACCATTCTTAGACTGACAGAACCAGGTCCCCCCCCCCCCAACAGCCCCCAAGTCATTGTACTACACTGCCACTTCTAAGGCATTCCCTGAAAAAGACTGTCTTGTGACTTCCTTTGTGGGTTTACCTGGTTACCAAAATAAATAAATAAATAAATAAATCAGACTAGTGAAGTTAGAGCTCCACCCAGCTAGCCAGGTCAGCCAACACCAGCAGCCCCCCACCGGCTCCACAAAGCAAATTATATAACATACATCATCATCCTAAGAAATATTTACGGTTAAGACTGTCAACAAAACACAACTGACCCCTTCATTGCACATGGCCACATGCATTCCACACTGCACAGCCTGCCACCTCACACACTATCTTTGTTCATTACTGCTACTCCTCTTGTCTTGCAAGCATAAAGATATAGTTTTATTTCAGGCATTTTATGTATGCAGCTTCTTAACCTTAACCACCTCATTTAGCAAGCCTAACAGAACATTAACTCACAAGAAAACTCTGCTTACAGTACAAAAAACCTTGCAGCCATTATGTTGTGTGTTTTTAATTTTTTCCCCATTCCACCATCCAATTTCCAAAAACCTCAAGTCAGAAACACCAGAAACAAAAATGTATTTGCTTTAATCCCTTACACTGCTTCTACTTATAGCAATGGCAGCACCGACCTTGCTAACTGAATGCTAAAACATTTAATTCACATTTTTTGAGACAGTGACTTACCAGTTGTTCCTCCATATAAAATAAGGCAGGCAGCTTGAGTATGTTGACTTCAGCTGAGCTCTCTCTTGACTTTCAAGTCTTCTTCTCTGTGTCCCTGTTTTTTCTTCTCACTCCTCTAAGTCCTAGGTACTCTCTACAAGGCTCAGGCAGCAGCAGCCCACCCAACCAACCTCGTCCTCCCTCACTCTCCTCCGCACTCCGCAGCACATGGGACCTGGGCACATGCCACACAGCCTAGTTAGGGCCTACTGTAGTCTAGCAGCTGCAAGCATGGTCACCCCTGGGCCTGCACCATGTGGTCTGGCTGGT
The DNA here is from genome assembly GCA_016271365.2 of Neoceratodus forsteri. Lineage (NCBI taxonomy): Eukaryota > Metazoa > Chordata > Ceratodontiformes > Ceratodontidae > Neoceratodus > Neoceratodus forsteri. The sequence continues at coordinate 299,380,783 of CM057450.1, read as the reverse complement.
CTCTCTCCTCCAACTGAGTCCTCCCTCCTTGTTCGATCGATCGATCAATTGATCGATGAGCTGCTAGCAGCCAGCTAAGGCAACTAGCTAGCCTTCATCTGGCCTACGCCTGCTTGTGGCACACTTGCTCAACAGCCCCTCGCCCTGACCCTGAGGCCCTCTTGCGGCACCTGTCGGTGGTTTGACTTGTCCCCTAGGCTCCAACACTGACCACTGGGCCGGACACTGCAGCACCACACCACCACAACACAAACCCCCTCTGCTACAGTGCTATCGCTCTCTCTCTCTCTCTCTCTCTCTCTCTCTCTCCTCTGATCCTGTCTGGCGCAGCCTGCCCTTGGCCCAATACTACTACTACTGCTGCTGGCTTCATGTGGTGGTGCACCCTCTCACCAAGCAGTTGCCACTCACTGAGTCACTAGACTATCTCTCTCTAGTCTCTCCCAGCCCAGTCACTAGTCTCCCTCTGCTCTCTTCCTCCTCAGAAAAACACTGCAGCAGCTGGACTAAGTTCCTTGGTCACTCGCTATTGTACCTCTCTCTTGGTGTGTGGTTCTTCTACAAAGGCAGGCACCTTGTTCCCCTTGCTCCTTCTCAAATCTCCTCCTGGTCTGGCCCTGGTCCTCCCGAGATGGTGTGACCTGACTGACAACCTCAGTCGCTAGCATGTGTGTGGCGCAACCCACCTGCCCAGCCTGGTGCCTCCACCTCTTCACACACACACCACTAGTCTGTCCCAGTCATGCTGGTTGTGGGCAGAGACCCTAGACCCTACACTCCTACAGACTCCTACTGCAGACCTTAAATTTTTTATTTTATCAACTGCCTGTTGCTTCCTTTCACTTTAACACCCACCCTGCTCGTGCACCTCGACTAACACTGCCGCCGCCAGCTTCCCAACTCACTGCTCCCCTGCCCCATGCAGCAATTTGGAGCATGTGTACAGCTCCTCCCTCTCATTACTCTCACTCTCATTGGAGGATGGATGGTAAGGTTGGCAACAAGGAGCAGGATGAGAAGCTAAAATCAACCACCCCACACAATTAAAAAAAAAAAATGAAACGGGCAAGATAACTCTTGAGTGCATGGCTGCATGCAAGCATTTTAAAACAGGGGGGGAATTGTGAGGCAAGTCATCGACTTAAAGAAAATACAACTGCTGTTAATTGCAACTACAGTTCCTTGCAACTACAACTAATTGCAACTGCTGTCAATTTCGGCTGATGAGTTTGACTGCTGATGGCGGCTCTGGGGTCTAACCCTGGCTAAACAGAACCTCTGATGTGTCAGTCAGGGTCGCCTCCCCAATGCCAGTAGGGGGAGGCTGACTCACTACTTCCAGACTTGGAAAATCATCACCACAGACAAATGGGTGTTGGAGATAGTGAGTCAGGGCCTGACCTTCAGCTTCAAATCCTTCTCCAAACTAAGAGCAAGGTTTTTCAGACCGTCATCCCCCACAGAGTGAGCAGTCCTGGAAAGGGAAGTATCAAATTTGTTGTGGGCAAAGGCAGTGGAGCCAGTTCCCCTCACCCATAGAAACATAGAATTTGATGGCAGATAAGAACCGCTTGGCCCACCTAGTGTGCCCATTTCTCTACCTAATGGATAAGCTGCAGATCCTAGTTAACCAACAGCCTACTTCCTCCTACCCCCCACTAGAATTACCTTATGTCTGTCCCAGGCATTCTTGAATTCCTCCACTGTTTTTGACTCTATGACCTCCTCAGGAAGGGTGTTCCATGCATCTACAACCCTCTCTGTAAAGAAATACTTCCTCACATTACCTCTGAACCATCCCCCCTCTATCTTCAAATTGTGCCTCCTTGTTCTTGCACATCTATTTTTCTGAAAGATGCTACCCTCTTGGACTTTGTTGATTCCCTTGAGGTATTTGAAAGTTTCTATCATGTCCCTCCTTTCCTCGAGGCTATACATCTTAAGTTTCTTTAGTCTTTCTTCATATGTCTTCTGGTGCAGACCCTGCACCATTTTGGTTGCCCTGCGTCTGGACAGCCTCCACCCTGTCTATGTCTTTGATGGAGATGGGGTCTCAGAACCCCACGCAGTACTCATAGATGTGGTCTTACCAACTGTCTGTACAGAGGGCCAACAACTTCTTGTTTTCTACTGGTCATGTTCCTCCCCATGCATCCCAGTATCCCCCAAGCCCTCCTACTGCCTTCTCACATTGTTGGCCCACCTTTAGGTCATCTGATATGACTACCCCCAGGTCCCTTTCCATTTTTGTTGTTGTCAGTATCTCACACCCCATTGTGTACTCTTCCCCTGGGTTTTTGTTTCCCAGGTGCATTACTTTGCACTTCTTTGCATTAAATCTAAGCTGCCATACACCTGACCATTCCTCCAACCTTGCCCAGTCCCTTTTCATCCTTTTCACCCCACCTTGTGTATCAACCCTGTTACAGATCTTTGTGTCATCTGCAAAGAGACATACTTTTCCTTCCAGTCCCTCTGCAATGTCACTTTTAAAGACATTAAAAAGGACCGGCCCCAGTACTGAACCCTGTGGTACCCCACTAGTAACCCCCCTTTCTTCACTGTGGACTCCATTTACAATTACTGTCTGTGTCCTGTTGTCCAGCCAGTGTTTTACCCAGGCTACCACCCTGGGACCCACTCCCAGGCTGGCTAATTTGGTTATTAATCTTTTGTGAGGAACTGTGTCAAATGGCTTGCTAAAGTCTAGGTAGATCATGTCCACAGCCCTTCCCTGGTCTACTACTTTGGTCGCCCAGTCAAAGAAATCAATTAGATTTGTCTGACATAACCTTCCTTCTGTGAATCCATGCTGCCTTAGGTCCTGTGCTCCACTGGCCTCTAGGTACTCAACAGTTCTTTTCTTCAGAAGTGATTCCATCATTTTCCCTACCACTGAGGTCAAACTGACAGGTCTGTAGTTTCCTGACTCTGTCTTGCTCCCAGTTTTGTGAAGGGGAATCACATCTGCCCTCCTGCAGTCCTCAGGTACCACACCATCCTCCCATGATTTATTAAAAAGGGTAGTCAGTGGTGTTACTAGTTCTTCCCTTAGTTCTTTTAGAATTCTGGGGTGAATCCCATCAGGCCCCATTGCTTTATCCACCTTCAGTTTTAAGAGTTCTTTCAGAACTCTTTCTTCTGTGAAATGACTAATATTAACCCCCCTATCCAGAGTGCTTCTATTGACTGTATAAGGTATTTCCCCCTGCTTTTCCATTGTGAATACTGAGCAGAAGTATTTGTTCAGTATCCCTGCTTTTTCACTGTCGCTCTCTGCCCAACCACCTTCCTCTTTATTCAGCCTCAGTATCCCTGCCTTAGTCTTTCTTTGCTCCCTAATGTACCTATACAAGGTTTTATCCCCCTTTTTAACCGAGTTGGCTATCTTTTCCTCAGTTTGGGCCTTTGCTATTCTAACTGCCTTCCCTGCTTCCTTCTGCTTTAACTGGTACAGTTCTCTGTCCTACTCCTTCTGTGTTTCCTTATACTTCCTGAATGCTGTCTTTTTCTCCCTAATCTTCCCCACCACTTCTTTTAAGAACCATAGTGTTTTTTTCTTTCATTTTGATTTATTTATTTGCTTTACACAAAGCCTTGTTGTCTCTGTGATGGCAGTTTTGATGTTTCCCCATGGTTGCTCCACCCCACCTTTTTGCCTGTTTGCTAGTGCTTTTCTGAGGCACTCTCCTATTTTGACAAAATCAGCCCTCCTGAAGTCCAATACCTTCACTTTTGTATGGCTTGACTCTACAGTTTATCATGAACCACACTGTTTGGTGGTCGCTTGTTCCCAGATGGCTACCCACTTCAAGATTGGAGATCCTCGCTCCGTCCCCATTCGAGAGTACCAGGTCTAAGACTGCTCCCTCCCAAGTGGGTTCCAAAACTAGCTGTCTGAGTCATGCCCCCTTTAGGGCATCGAGAATGGCCCTGCTCTTGGATGTGGCTGCAGCAAAGGTGCTCCAGTTAACATTTGGTATATTCAGGTCCCCCATCAGCAATATCTCCCCTTTCTCTGCCATCCTAAAGATGCCTTCTGTTATTTTCTTGTCCAAAAAGGGAAAGGGTTTTACTCGAGATACTTCCTAACCTTAAAGAAAAACAGGGAGTGATGACCATTTTAGACCTAAGAGCTCTAAACAAGCACTTAGCAAAGCCAAAGTTCTGGATGGTAACCATGGCAATGATTCTTCTCACATTTCAGCACGGAGACTGGCTGGCATCACTGGATCTAAAGGATGCCTATTTCCAAAGTCCTATCAGGGAATCACACAGAAAGTACCTCAGGTTCAGACTACCTTCAGGACATTACCAGTTCTCAGCCATGCCATTTGGCCTGACCTCAGCTCACAGGGCATTCACAAAGTGCTTGGCATTGGTGGTGGCACACCTAAGAAGGCAAGGCATCATGGTGTTCCCTTACTTGGACGACTAGCTAGTCATGGGAAAGTCACCACAACAGGTGAAAGAGGCTCTCAGGGTCACTCAGTGCACACTGGAGTCTCTAGGGTTCTTAATCAATGTCAAAAAGCTACCTAGGTATTGAATTTCATAGGGGCAGAGTTGGATACCCTGCAGGGGAGGTCATTCTTCCCTCAGGACAGGGTAGACAATATTCCGCAACTGGCGGGCTCTTTCACTTTCAACAGACCAAGACCAGCAAGGCTCTTCCTGCAGTTGTTGGGGCACATGGCTGCAGCAACAGGCACAGTGCAAGGTTGTAGAGTCCAAATGAGAGACATTCAATTTCACCTCAGGGCACATTGGTGCCAAAGGAGAGACTCTCTCTCAAAGACGATACTGGTGCCAGGGACACTGTTGCAAACCCTGTAATAGTGGCAAGACAGAACCAATCTCAGGAGAGGGATCCCAATCAAAAAGGAGTCTCCTACCTTAGTACCCACAACAGATGCCTCCCTCCTTGGGTGGGGGACACATCTGAAAGAGCATACAGTGCACGGTACATGGTCTCCTGCAGAATCACTCCTGCACATAAATCTTCTAGAGCTCAGGGCAGTGCTCCTAGCACTGCAATCCTTCACATTCCTGGTCAGGGACAAGGTGGTACAGGTCAGGACAGACAATACCACCACAATGTATTACATCAACAAGTAGGAAGGGACAAGACCAGACCTGCTGTGCACATAAGCAATAAAAATATAGAGTCTGACATACTTCTTACAGGTGTCCCTGTTGGCCATCCACCTCCCAGGGAAGGCAGATGCACTCAGCAGAATCAACCAAAACCACCACGAATGGTCTCTAAACAGACAAGTACTGGAGGTGGTGTCCCACAGGTGATGCACCCAAGAGATAGATCTCTTCACTTCTCAGGAGAATCATCAGTTGCCTTTATTCTGCTGCAGGCCTCCAGCAAGGGGCATAGTGCCCATGGATGCTCTGGTGTTGGACTAGTCAGGGAGGACCCTATATGCTTTCCTTCCATTTCCACTGTTGCTCAAAGCCTTGATCAAACTCAGGTCTCAGACAGCTACCGTGATCCTGATAGCCCCAGACTGGGCCAGGCAGCCATGGTACTCGCTACTGCTTTCTCTATCTGTGGCCCAGCCCATACACCTCCCTCAGAGGAACAGCCTTCTGACCTCCTCTCAAAGCAGGATTCTGTATCTGAACCTCAGGTCTCTATGACTCAAGGCATAGCTCTTGAAGACCTAAAGTACAGAGGACTACACCTTTCTGAGGGTGTACTCAGGGTTCTTAAGAGTTGTAGGAAATCCACTACCAAGAAAACCTACACCTCCAAATGGAAGAGGTTCTCTATCTGGTGTAACTCCAGTGGAGTAGTACCTTCTCAGGCAGGGCTATCAGTCCTGTTGGACTATCTTACTCATCTGCACTCACTAGGTCTACAGCCCATTACCCTCAATGTCCACCTGGCATCAGTCTCAGCCTATCTTTTGGCTGGCAAGGGTACTTCTGTGGCTGCTAACCCTAGTTTCAAGAAATTTTTCAAGGGGTTAGCTATCCTGCACCTCCCAATAGGGAACTGATGCCTTCCTAGGACCTCAATATTTGCATAGCCAAGTTAATGGAGCCCCCCTCTGAGCCCATGGCTATGGCACATTTAAAGTTTGTCACTTGGAAAGCCATTTTCCTAGTAGCCATCACGTCAGCCAGGAGGATGAGTGAGTTACAAGCCCTGTGCATAGAACAGAACTATATCTCCTTCCACAGGGACAAAGTGGTCCTCAGGACCAACAGGAAATTCCTTACAAAGGTGGTTTCTGTCTTCCACCTTAATCGGTCTATCACCTTGCCAGTCTTCTTTACTTCTTTACTGTTCACTCTTTACTATGTAGCCTGCGTTCAGGGGAACGCAGGCTACATAGATGTCAAGCAAGCTCTCAACTACTATCTTAACCACACTAAGGCCCATAGGCAGGACAGACAACAGTTGTTCCTGACCTATGGGGACATGGGAAAAGGAAAACCAGCTTCAAAAAGGACAATTGTTTGATGGATAGTGCAATGTATACAGTTTGTTACAGTAAAGCTGGTAAAGAGCCCTCAGCGTGCCTGAGGGCACATTCTACAAGGGGCACAGCTGCTACAATAGCAGTAGCCAGAGACATTCCGCTCTTGGAAATCTGCAAAGCAGCTACAGTACATGGAGAACAGTACATACTTTTACAAAGCATTACAACGTGGATACTCAATCCAGAAGTGATGCCAGGTTTCGCACAACAGTGCTGCAGAACTTATTCCCTAAATAGGGTTCTATGCCCACCTCCAGAGGCATTGCTTCGTAGTCTGCTAGAGTTAATCATGTTGAAGAATTCCTGGGGTTAGAAGAAAAAAATACTCACTGAAGTAATCTTGTTTCTTCCAAGGAATTCTTCAATATGATTAACTCTCCCACCCTATCTCACCTTCCAGAACCAGTTGACCTCTGCATTACAACTGATGTTTTATTGTTATAAGTGTCTTACATGGGTATGTCATGCTTGAAAACCAGGTGGCCCTGTTTTTCTTCTTATGGTCCTATCTGTCGTTAACAGGGGACAGGACTGGGGGAGGTTGTTATTGTTTAAAGCTTTTTATTGTTAGTTACAGTAGAGCAGTAAGGGGTCTATGCCTGCAAGCTCCAATGAATCTGAGCATTATAGAATGCAGCAATTGGTAAGGGCAGCAGTTTGAATGGTGGCACGAGCCAATAGATGCTACATCATTTGCATAAGTTCCATTCATCTCCGGGGCAGTTCAATACAGGAGGCTGACTGCTAGAGTTAATCATCTTGAAGAATACCTTAGAAGAAGAAAAAATTACTTTGGAGAGAATTATTTCTTCTTTACTTATGGGGAACTAGGTAAAGGTAAACCAGCTTCCAGGAGAACTATTGCATGCTGGATAGTGGCCTGCATTCAGTTCTGTTACAGTAAAGTGGGTAAACAGTGCCCCCCCCGGGCCTCAAAGCACATTCTACCAGGGGTACAGTTGCATCAGTAGCTATAGCAAGGGACATCCCTTACTGGAAATTTGCAAAGCAGCTACAGGGAAAACTGCTCACACTTTCACCAAGCACTACTGCTTGAACATACAGGCCAGAAGTGATGCCGAATTTAGCACTGCAGTCCTACCCATCCTCTGAAGGTACTGCCTGGTAGTCTGCATTAGTTTAAGCATACTGATGCATTCCTGTGGTTTGAAGAAAAAAATTACTTACCATAGTAATCTTGTTTCTTCCAGAAGATCCCTCCGTATGCTTCAGGCTCCGACCCTGCCTCCCCTTCTAGAACCAGGAAAAAGTGGTCTTTCATTCTGCATCCCTGCTGGTCACTTTCTGTTTTATAGTTGTTCTAGTTACTTGCTGAGTTTTTAAACTAGTTTGTGCTGTCTTCTTTGTCCCTTCTTATGAAGACCATGGTTTGGGGGGTGTTAATGGGGGATTAGTGTTTAATTAGTCAAGCTAGTTAGAGGGTCTTCACCTTGTTAGGCTTCACAATGAATCTGAGCATTATCAGAGTGCAGCAGTTACTGGGGGCAGCAGTTTGAAATTGGCATGAGTCACTGAGGGTTCCAACATTTACATACATTTCATTCTCTCTGGGCCGTTCAAAACAGGAGGCTGGCTGCATTAGTGTAAGCATACTGAGGGATCCTCTGGAAGAAACAAGATTACTATGGTAAAACATTTTTTCTTTCAGCTGTAAACCATGGACTTTTGTATTATAATTCTGTTTTTTTAATACGAGTCCCAGGCAATCCCAGAGGTCATCGTTAGTGAGGGAGCCAAAAAGCAGACAAAGGTCCCCCGTAGTCTTCTATAGTCTAATGAATACAGACCCAAGTTCCTTAAACTTTCCTCATACTTCACATTTTTTTAAAACTCAGCTTTATTCCAGAGTATTACACAGCATCTATTCATACATATATTCAAATACAATGTTTGCAAAGGATCCAGCCTTCATAATATTTCAGTTCATACATTTGTATATCCTCATGACACCACACCTTTTCTCTAATCAGATTATGCTCTGCCCCTTGAAATTAAATAGGTGGATAAAGTGAAAAAAGGAAAAAAAAAACACACCCTTCCCCGGGGTAAGGTTATGGGCAGATATCTACTGGTTCAGTTACTAAAAACATGTTGGCATCACGCCCCTTACATGAGATCATGCATTAACTAAGACATGTTGCAACCAAGTACTTAACTAGGAAAATAGTAACCACGATTATGTAACCAAACTGTAATTCCTCTCAAAACAATTGAGAAGAACGATTAAAAAAAAAATCAGAAATTACCTATAACTGATCCAGACTCTTGGTTGCATGTTCCACCCACCCCCAGGAATTGTACAGCATCAGTTGTCATGATAATCTGAAACTGCAGTCATTCCAATGCTTGCCTCATATCAGGCCTACTTCTAAACCCATACATGGCTAAGAAAGAAAAAGTGTTTGCATTCCCCTACCCACTTAGGGCATGACTAAGATGTTTGGTGACCAGAACAGCTATCCTCCGGTACACAAACCTCCAGGGGTTCACCCTTATTACCTTTAATTAGTATCCCTCTTTAGCAGCCAGGTTTCCCAACCCCTCCATCTTTCTGTGTGTTTCTCCCATTGAAGGTAGAGTTTAGTGGTCAGGGCCTCCATCAGAAGTATGTCCATAACCCTCCTGACCCATTCCTCCACCGTGGGTGGCTCTGATTGCAGCCAGTGTGCGGTAATGCACTTTAGAGCCACTACTAGCAGAGTCAGCATTTCTGGTGTGTGACTGTGGGGATACCTAAGACCCAATCCTCAAAATTTAATGGTACAGAAACCCCAGTTATATTCAGAACTGTGTCTTGCATCTGTGCCGAGGATCCTGTTAAAATAGGGCAGCCCCAAAAGACATGCCAATGAGTTCCTCACTGACCTCACTCTCTCCAGCAGGCCACCGACTTTGTAACACTGTAATGCTGCGTAATTGTTGGAATATGGAAGTACCATATGAGAATTTTCCCAAAAGATTCATGCCACACTGGAGCTGATGTAACCTTCCCACCCCTATTTCAATCTGTGTGACCAGTCTGAATCAGTAATGGTTATCCCTGCCTCTGTTTCCCAAGCCAGCTTCTGAGTATGTAAGGAGTAATTTTTGGCTTTGGACAGTAAACCATACATTCTTGAAATATAATGTCTGGGTCCAGCCAGTATTACTATATCATAAATGTAGTCTTTTCACATTGTACATGGCTTAGTCAACTGCAAAATATGATCTGCAGACTTAATAAAGTGCCTCAACTGCATATATCGTAAACAATCTATTTGTCTTTGACTCTTTGAAAAGTAATGCATCTATCATTTTCTATGAACTGTGCAAATCTAGTTATACCTTGTCTTTCACACCTGGCATATCCTGGGTCTCAAATGGGAAGGAAAAAGTCTGGGTCATGCTGTATCAAGGACAGGGGACCAACCCCAGAAGGGGTGGCTATGATCTTTCTTACTTTAGACAGGATATAGAGACCATGTGTAACCCATCTATTTTTATATTGGTTCTATAATCCAGAGAGACCGGTGTGAGATCAAAAGTGAATAGGGACCAGCCACCCACTTCCATAGTCTCAAATTGGTAAAACTGAGAAGACACCTGCTGTTTAGCCTATGTGAGAAGAGCGGCCATTTGGACCACCAAATAGTAAGGTGGAAGATCTGTGAGGGCTAGCCCACCCTTATTCTTTGTGAGGTGCAGTAGCCTCTGAGCGACTCATGGGTGTTTATAGTTCCATACAAATTGTTGAAGTTCCTTGATAAGCTTATTCCAAAAGATTAGTGGGACTCACAGGGGCAAGCACTGAAAAAGAAAAAGGAGGCATGACAAAATGTTCAATTTCACCACGTCTACTCATCCCACCAAAGAGAGAGGAAGCAAATGCCATCTTGCCAAGTCTGCCTGCAGTGTTTTCCATAGCTTCCCATAGTTGAGAGAGACAGGCTTTGACAGATCAGTAGAGATCTGAATACCTAGGTATTTAATTTGATTTCTTGGAGCCCATTGAAAAGGAAAATCCACCTTGAATTCGGGGACACTTTCCATTAATCAGAAGAGTCTCCAATTTTTCAAAGTTGATTTTATACCCTGAAATTAGACTGAAAGGCTGCAACAGGGTTATTAAATGAGGCATAGTTGTTTCTGGGGAGGACAAAAAAATAGAGTCGTCAGCATAAAATGATAGTTTTTGCTCCAAGCCTCCAGCCATAATACCTCTAATACCCAAACTTTGCCTTATCTTAGTATCCAACGGTTCCAGACTTAATGCAAATAGGAGTGAGGAAAGTGGGCAGCCCTATCTTGTGCCCCAGGACAAAGGGAAAAACTCAGAGCAGATGCCATTCACCCACACCAGATCCTTGGGGGTCCTGTAGAGCTGGGAATATCCTTATAAAAATTTAGGGCCAAATTTCATCTTCTCCATGGATATTTTTAGAAAGTGCCAATTAACCCTGTCAAATGCTTTTTCAGTATCCATGGAGATGGCTATCTGGAAATGTTTTTGAGAGTTTGGGGTTGAAATGATGTTAAGCAAATGTCTGATGTTATCCTATAAGAATCTGCTCGAAATGAACCTGATCTGATCTTTGTGCACAAGGGATGGGATCACCATTTGGACCCTTTTTGCCAAGAGACCAGTGAAAATGTTCATATCTGTGTTTAACAATGATATGGGTCTATACGACCTGCATTCCTTTAGATTCCTCCCTGTCTTGGGCAGAACTATAATTTGGGCCAGCTTCCACGACTCGGGTATCCCCACCCCCACCCCCCAGAATTTCTTGGCAAACCGGCAAGAGAATGGGCAGGAGTGAAGTGGTGAAAGTTTTATAAAACTCTGGTGGAAAGCCATCCAGCCCTGGGGACTTGCCATTCTTTAGGTGTGCTAGTTGATCTCACAGCTCATCCAAGACAATATCTCGATCCAAGGATTCAGCATCTTGCATGGACAGTTTGGATCTCCAGGCCTTCAAAAAATTGCAAGGTCATATCTGAAAAGGCTGATATGGCCTCATGTGTATAGGGGCCTGTAATAGTCCACAAAGACCGGTACTGTTCACCGTGACTGGCTAGTCGAGGCACCCCCCCTTGGCTGGGTCATTAATCTGAAAGACTAACCTGCTACTTTGCTGCTTTCTTAAATTGAAGGCCAACAACTTACCTGCTATGTTGCCATTCTCAAAGTAATTTTGCCTAACTCGCCTATAGTGGCCTTCCAGCTGGGCTGCTAAAAGGTTACTCAGGGCCTCTTTCTGAACTTTCAAATCTTTTTTAATCACGGAGTTCAGAGTTATCTTGTGCTGAAACTCCAGTTCTTTTATAGTGAGTTCAAGCTCTCTACATCTGGCCTCCATCTTCTTTTTAAGCTCTGAGGCAAATCGAATAATCATGCCATGGAGCACCGCTTTTCATGCGTCCCACTGTACAGCATGGGAGGTGACCCCCACAGGATTATTAACAAGGTAGTCCCGAATAGAAGTCTTGATAAGCTGTTTAAATTCAGGGTGGTTTAAAAGACCAACATTAAGGTGACAATGAGAGTTTCTAGAGGAGGGAACTCAATCTAAGACCAGCTTTACTGGGATATGGTCAGAGAGGGTATGGGGAGAATTTGACATACAGATGCTGCATGGGCCCATTCATCTGACAGAAGAAACATATCTATACGGGTGTAGCTGGTGTTGGAGTAGTCTTTATTCTGCCCATTAATATGCCACCACACATCAGTTAGCCCTAATTCCTGACATAGTCTGTTAAGCACGTTTCCTTAACCCATGCTGCGCCCCCTCTTCTATCTAGAGTGGAGGATAGGATGGTGTTGAAATCACCGCCTATTTAAAGAGGCAATTTGGGACATTTACAATCTTCAAAATTACCTGTTTTAGAAAATGTGAGGCCACTTTGTAGGTAGCCATAATTTTAACGTCTTCCCTCCTGATCTGTGTCCATCTTTTCCACTGATAGTGGACAAGCCTTGTGCACCAGGATAGCCATCCCCCTATGGTGTGGGTGCACATGATATGAGGAGGCATACACTGAACCCATCCATTTATAGCATAACTTATTATGCTCAGAGTCTTCCAAGTGTGTCTCCTGTAGTAGGGCAATACGTACACTCATCCTGCCCAACTCTTGCAAGACTCATGCCAGTTTAATAGGACTACTAAGCCCCCTTACATTATGTGTGACAATATGTAAGTTATCCATGTAGGCTGAAATAAAAACAACGGGCCTGATCCTCTTCAACCATGGGAAGACCCAACAGTTCCACATAGTAAGTGATTTACAGGCATTTAGCCCAGACAGAGGGGTGGGTGTACGCACGAGCCAGTCAAACAACCAACTTGTAAAAACTATAAACACCAAAGAACTGACAAACTTAAGTTGAACGATTAACAGCTGATGCAAAACTTTCTTCCATGCTTCTAATAGTGCCAGAGAATTCCTATAATCTGTACGATGCCTTATGGTGGTAGGCAGTGCGAGACTAAGTCTTGCACCATGCTGCAGGTCACCATTAATACCGATAGCTTGCAGCAAACATGGTATCATTTACACCACGCAGCTTAGCCCTCCCTCCCATTGCTCTGTTTCAGAATTAGACTCCCAACCTCTCAGGGTGGACCCCTGGGGAGGAAATTACCCTCAAGCCCAAAATACTTAGGGTTATGGCCTGTTCCCCCCACCCACCATCAGTGGAGGAGAAGGGCCCAGGGGATCCTGGACTCCCCTATGAAAATATGAAGTGGGGGGGACCATTTCCTCCAGCCCATCCTCCCTCACAAAGGCAAGATGAGAGTCTGCAAGACTGTTCCTGCGCTGAGATCACTCAAAGGAGAAATTTGTACCCACTCCAAATGGTATATAACCCCCCATCAATGTAGAAAAGAAAAAAAACTCTCCCCCACAAAAGGAGGGACGGTTACCAGGTTAATTCACCTGGACTCTTAGTTACCATTCCCATTATTACTTTCCCCTTTACTCTTCCGTGCTCTCACAATGCCACCCCCCCCATTGTCCTTTGTTTCAAGACCCAGGAATATCCAAGAAGTATTAGACAGTATCTAATCCTACTAGGAGATCCCTAGAAAGAAACAATATTATTATGGTGAGTAATTTTTTCTTATGCCCTTAATCAGCCATGTCTGGTATAGATACAGTTTACAATGTCAGAAGAAGAACAGCCTGGTCGGGCTGAAACCAGTAACCATCAAGACGTTCATTAGTCCCAAAGCCCCACCATACTGTTTGGATATACCAGTTCTTAAGAAAGCCCCCATTACCTAGATTATGGAACCATGGAAAGTTATAAAACTGGTGACCTTCCAGTCTTACCACAGTGCGTGGGTAGATAGTTCTGTGCCGGTCAAGTCATTTTGGAGGGGTGAACTTCTCAGCAAAGAGACAAAGGGAGAGGTGTTAACATGTCCAAATTCTCAGTTTGTCTGGGGGAGAACATTAAAGTACATCACACCACTGACTTCAGTAATCAACAGTGACTAAAGAGAACCCTCCCTCAAGAGGAAAAGGTGTCCAAACCTTCTCAGTACTTCCAGGTTTAAGTCTACAAATTACTATACTCCACCTCTTCTGTTGTCGCTGCCTCCATGTTGTCCTGGTCTGACTCTCTAGTTACTGTTGTAGGGGGTGAATCCCTGCTTCAGCCTCGGGACTTGGATTTCACGATGGCCACCATTTTACCCCATGGGCTGTTCTCCGTCGATATGCTCTGCTTACCAGGCCTAGCTTGGTAATCAGAATGGCACCAACCAGTTGCCATTGAGTTTTTTTTACTTCTCGTAGATTAGGGTTGACTAGTTTGTACAATGGGTAGCTAAATTTCTTGGCTTCCAGCATAGTATCAAAGGTTTTAACCCTACTGTCCAATATGATCTGTAGTCATGCAGAAGAGTCCATGCTGGCTTTTAGACCTTTGGCCCATGGGGCTTTTTCAATGGGAAACCAGAGCTTCTGTCGAGCCATGCTAGTCGGGGCATAGTGAGGCTCACAAACAGTTTTGTGTCTCCAAAAACAACTTCTTTCAACCAAGCTTTCCATGGGACCATTTCTTTGGTTCAAAAGTCCAGGAACACTATTATAATGGAGCAAGGTTGGTTTTCAGAACTTTGGGGGGAGTCGCCAGTGCTCTGTGATATTTAACGGAGTGTCTTTTTCAATGTTCAGGACTTAGTGCAGCAGGCTTTCTATAAATGCTGTTGTAGCACCAGTCTCTGTGTGTTCTGCCAGTCTGTGGAGTCTTATATTAATCTTATGAGATCTGTTCTCTAGGTCTAGGTAAAGCTTGAGACCAGTCATGCAGCTGGAGGATTGTCCCATTGTGCAAATCCATGGGACACATAGGTGACCTGCTCCTCCAAAAGTGTTATCTGTTTTTCTTGTTGTCTGAAACTGTTTTTATTGGCATCAGTGTCCTTATGGATTGAATCTAGGGTTCCCCTCAAGTCACAAAGCTCCAGACACAGCTGTCTCGACATGATTGTAAACTCCTCCTCTTCTTCCTCTGACCCACTATCAAACTTGGGGTCAGCTGCTTCAATAGGTCTGGAGGCCAAGCTACTTCTGAAGTGTACTTGGGGTATCAGCGTTAACTTTTGCTGTTTTAAAATACCCCTAGCTCCCGATTTAGGTCTTTGATGGGTTGCCATGGTGAGCTAGTAACAAGATCCAGAGAGTTATCAGGTTTTTACCATGAAGCGAGTGAAAATAAAACTTATTTATCGCAGGGCTTTCGAGGGCTGTTCACCACCACTACCGCATGGTCCAGTGATGTCACCGGAAGTTAATAGTTCAGATTTTTAAGGTCAGTTACCATTTTAGTCACATTTCTTTCCACCCTTTTGAGAATTTTTATGTTTGCTTGCACGCATGTGCAAGAAACATAGTGCTATCATCTGAGTTTTTCGGAGGTGTGGCACCTGTCTTCCAATTCAATCAGTGTGTTTGCAGGCATGGCTGCAGTTCTCCAATGAATGCATGCAGTGCTGTACAGTTGAAAGGGAGAGCTCCGCTTCAGTGAGCAGCGCTCCCCTCCATACGCGCATGCATGCGTTATTGCGCATGTTCAAGGGCAGCCCCCACAAGAGCTGTATGGCCGATGGGGGTGCCCAACATGCCCAATCCCCATCGGCTCCAGGCCCCCAAACAGTCTTCCAGCTGCCATGCTGGGAGCCCACCCCAGTGTGGCAAATGTCCCGCGTCGTCTTCCTAAAAAACAAACAAACCTGTAAACAAATTAACGTTCCCTTGGCGGTCTCCCAGCCTACCTGCGCCCACCCACTGCGCACCCTGCCTCCCCACACACCCCCTCACCTCATACTTACCTCCAGAGCTCGGCGTGATGATCTTCAGTGGACCGGGAACACATCTGCACTCTTCAAAGCCGACTGCGAACTGAGAAAATGCCGGTAAGCTGTATAATGCAATAAATACATTTTTTTCAACTTTAATGCATATCTTAGGCAATTTTAAACATGGGTTTTTTTGGGACCCCTCCTCATGAATTCTTGAACTGTCATGGCATCAATCGGGCCCAAAGAGTGATTTCGCAGTTACTGCGTGAAATCATCTTTTGGGACTGATTAATGAAATGACAGTGCCAGTGTTCATAAGGTGGGCTCTCAAAAGCCTCGGTTGCAAATTTGGTGAAAAAAATTACTAAAAATGACTGTTCTACGAGCGTGCGTTGCGCAGTTCCTATGCACGCTCGTAAGTTCATGAATTTTTAATATTTGCACTCTGGATTTTCAACATTGCCATTTTATCACACCTCCTTATGAGCAGTACAGCTGTCATTTTTCATATCTCACCCAAAATGTGTTTCCGTGCATGTAGCGCACAATGGCGCAGTCGGTGTGTGAAATCAATGTATGGGACACATTAAGAACATCACAGTGACACCGTTCATGAACAGTGGTCTTAAACTGGCTGTGTTGAAAATTTGGTGAAAAAATTCCCAAAAATGACTGTTTTAGGAGTGCACGTTGCGCAGTTCCTATGCACGCTCGCAAGTTTGCAAATTTTTTAATGTTTGCACACCAGATTTTCAACATTGCCATTTTATTACACTTCCTTATGAGCAGTACAGCTGTCATTTTTCACATCTCACCCAAAATGTGTTTCCGCACATGTAACGCACCATGGTGCAGTCGGTGTGCGAAAGCAATGTTTAGGACATATTAAGAAAACCACAGTGACACTATTCATGAGCAGAGGTCTTAAAATGGCTATATTGAAAATTTGGTGACAAAAGTCCATAAAATGACTTTGTTACTAGTGAGCATTGCACAGTTTCCACGCAGCCTCGCCTCGTAAGTTCATGAATTTGTAATATTTTCAGTCCAGATTTTCACCAGTGGCATTTCTCCACACTTCCTTATGAACAGTACAGCCGTCATTTTTCACAACATGGCCGAAATGTGTTCACACTTTCAGCGCAGAAATGCGTGGTCACTGTGGGAAATCATTGTTCGGGCAGATAAAGAAAATCACAGTGACACTGTTCGTGATCGGAGGTCTCAAAATGCCTGTGTTGACAATCTGCTGTAAAAAATCCCCAAACTAATTACATTGCGGGTGTGCATTGTACAGTTTCTACACACGCTCGTGACTTCACCAGTTTTTTTAATATTTTTACTGCAGATTTTCAACATTGCCATTTTTACACCTCCCCATGAACAGTACAGCTGTCATTTTCACATCTTGTTCAGGACATTTTTGCACCTGTGGTGCTAAATGTCAGAATCACTGTGCAAAAGCAGCTTTTGGCTAACAAACTGATATTGCCACTGTTCATGAGATGGGGGTCACAAAAAAAACATGTTGAAAATTTGGAGTGAAAATACCAATGAATGCCTGAGGCGTTAGGGTTTCTGACCATAACGCCCCACCCTGTAGAGAATGACAGGCATCAGGGGTGTGACTTGGGATTCTCGCCTGTAATACTCATACCATTCCACACCATGTAGCCAGTGAGAGGCATTGAGGTGTGCCTTGGACTCTTCGGCCCAAAAGTTCACCCCATTCTCCTATACCGCACCCATCTCACCGTATTTCCTGATGGAATGGGGTGTGCATAAGGGCCAAAGACACCAAGGCACACCTTGACACTTATCGGTGTCTGCAGGGTAGGGTGTGGTGAAATGGCATGGCTGTTATGCCTGACAACCCAAAGGCACACCCCAATGCCTGTCAGTATCTGCAGGGTGGTGGTGGGGTTGGCTTCAGTTCAATACTCCACTGCCATTCATATTATGCAGCTCTGTAACTCCAATACTACCAATGCCAATGCCAGCAAGCAAACATTCGGCATTGACAAATGCTTGTTATCTCAGCCCTAGAGCTGGGTGACCAAAACTGGACACAGTATTCTAAATGGGGTCTCACAAGAGATGCATACAGAGGTATTACTACCCATCTGTCCTTACTATTAATGTGCCTTTTGTTGTTGTTTTGGCACTCGAGTGACAATGGCTCTTAACTTTTATGTCGTTGGCAACTAATACACCCAGATCTCTTTCCTCTGATATTTCCTTCAGAACATGACCATTTAGGAGATATTGCACCTTTGAATTAGACCTTCCTAGATGCATAACTGCACATTTGTTGAGACTGAACCTGAGTTTATGTTTGCTAATCCATTCCTCTAGTTTAAGATGTCCCACCTGCAGTTTCTCAACTTCTTTAGCGCTATTTACCACTGTGTTAATTTAATGTCATCTGTGAACTTTGAAATCCAGACTCCCTCTCCACACTTCATTGATGCTACATAGAAATTAAACAAAGTAGGGCCCAGGACTGAGCCCTCTGGAACTCCACTTATGACTCTGGCCCAATCATATGCTATACCTCGGATGTTAACCTGTTGCTTTCTATTCTCCAGCCACGAGTTAATCCAGGCCACAATGCTATTGTCGATACCTGTCTTTTTAGTAATGCTGCAACTAATTAATGGTGTGGTACCATATTGAAGGCTTTACTGTAGTCTAAGTAGATAACATTGACTGGATATCCTTTATCTAGGGCCCTCCTGACCTTATCATAAAACCATAATGAATGAGTCTGACATGATCGACCTTTTCATAAACCTATGTTGTGTATCATCAGTCGCATTGGAGTCCTTGATAAACCTCTGTATGTTTCCTTACTTATGCCATCAAGCACTTTTCCTATGACTGATGTCAGACTTACTGGGCATTAATTCTTCACTCGGTTCCTATTCCCCTTGTAAATTGGGACTACAGTCCCTTTTCTCCAGCATCCCATCACACTTCCCTTCTTCAGGGAGGTCTGAAACAGCAAGGTGATTGGCCTGGACAATTCATCCACCAATTCCTTAATTACTCTTGGGTGGACTCTGTCTGGCACCGGTACTTTATTAGGGTTTATCTAAGGGAGCCTTTTTAAATGTCATTCACATCTAACAATTTCCTATGTCATTTGATCCATGCAAATTGGTATCACTCTATCAGTTTTATTATTGAAAACCATACAGAACTAGTCATTCAGTAGCCAGACCATGGGCTGGATATTCAAAAGGGTTGCGCCATGCACAATAGGGTTGCGCCTACGCAAGTCTGAAATTGTGCCATTCTGCCATATTCAGCAGGAGGCAGTTGCTCCCCTCAAGGCAAGCTGAGCAACAGTGCAATGCTAATGAAGGCATGCTGAACCGGAGGGGGAGGAACCATGCATAAACTGTACCGTACGAGCAGTCCAGATATGTGAATAGATTGTTCACATATCTGGACTACTGCTATATGAGCTGCATGCCCATTGCCTTGCTCTGCACCAATGGTCGTGCAGCCTCACCAGGCAGCCGGGCCGGTGGGCGGCGGGTGGCAGGCGGTGGGATGCTGCTGCCCGCCGCTGACAGGGGGGAGCGGGTGGTGGGGTCTGTGGTGGGGTGAGTGGGGGGCTACCAGATCACCAGGTAGGTGGTCCTTGGGGGTATTTGAACAGTTTGCAGCCAGCGATTGAGCTTGAGGTCCACTGGACCACCAGGGATATGTTCTTGGGGAGGGTTTGAACACACTTTGCAGCCCGCAATCGGGCTGGTGTGTGAGGGTTACTTTACACTTTTGCCCTCGATTGGGCTGGTGGGGGGTTCTTTACCTCGCCCTGCGATCGGGCTGGTGGTGGGGGTTTATGTATACTTATGCCCGCGATTGGGCCAGTCGGGGGAGGGGGATTTTACACCTTTTCCCGCGATCGGGCTGTAGGGCATCGGCCTCGACGTTGCCAAAGCCTGGCAGGCGCCAGGCGAAGTCCTCGGGATCATGCACTTGCATGCGAATGGTATGCAAATGGGGCTACAAATAGATGCAAATGGCCCCTGCACCTTTGCATAATTATGGCCCCATTTGCATGTCGCTTTTGAATATGGGAAGTTTTCCGCATATGGCGCAATGGTACTTGCGCCACCGCAACTTGAATGCTCCACTCTGACCACTTGCGGTGGCGCAAGTTCCACTGCACCATGCACGGTGGCTGTGGCCGGGGGGTGATATTCAAAGGAATTGCTCAATAGCGCAACTCCGCTGAATATCGCCCTGGCAACACCCCTGCGCAACTATTTTGTGCAGCGCAAGGGCTTGCGCCACAGAATGGCGCAGTTTGAATATCCAGTCCCATGTGTTTTTCTTCCCTAACTAGATTACCTTGGTCGTCTTGAAGAAGGCCTACCTGGACATTATTCCCTTGTTTGTAAGTGATATAGTTATAAAATGACGTGTAGTTGTCCTTCACTTCTTATTTTTTTTTTTTATATTTCTCTTGCATAACTTGCATAACTTTATTACAGTTTTATATTTTGCCCAAACATCAAGTGTATTTTCCCTCTTCATTCTTATACATATGCCCTTCTTTTTCTTCCCAGTGTCCTGCTCACTCTCTTGTCTAACCACTTTGGGATTCTAATGGTCTTATTATATTTAACTCATTCTGGTGCATATTTACCAGCTAACTGGTCCAGTTTGTTAATAAGGATTTTCCACATAGCATCATGATCTAATTGCATAAACTCTGCTTCCCAATTCCAAGACTTGAGTTCTTGCCTCTTCTTTTTGAAGTCTGCTTTACTAAAGCTTTTAATATTGGTGTTGCCATTTATTTTTTTAATGACCTCCCTAATATCAGATCTTACTATGTCATGATCACTGTTTCCTAGTGGTGCAATTGTTCTGCAGTTTACAATCTGATCCTTCATATTGCTCAGGACCAGATCCAGAATATTTCCCCCTCTTGTACCTGTTGTCACATATTGGTCTAAGCTCATTCTGTTTATTACATCAAGGAAACTATACATGGAGTACGTTTTTCCCTCCAGCACATTCCAGTTTATACCTGGCATATTAAAATCACCAACCAGAATGATTTTATTATCTGGATTTTGTTTATCAAGAATATTATATACTGTAGCTCCAGGTCTACCTCAAATTCCAGAGATGGTGGCTTATGCACCAATCGTATGACAATTTTCTTCCCCGAGTTTGGATATGCTGTTACCCATATATGTTCTAAATCATCACTGTTCCCCACATCCATTAACTCAGATTGCATAGATTCAGAGAAATACAGGGCCACACCACCCCCTGCTTTATTTGTTCTCACTTTACTATATAGATTATAGCCACTAATGTTCCTTTCCAACTTAGTATCGAATTGCCAGCAGATCTCAGTAAGGGCACATATCTGTATATTATCACTGATTAAGATGTGTTTCAATTCTTCTATCTTTTTAACTAGACTCCTGGCGTTCAAAAGCAAAAACTTCCATCTGTCTGTAACAATTTTCTTAGCTGATGTGATAGTTCCAGTGATTTGTTCTCTGCCCCTGGAGAACTTGGCCCCACTCTCTTTCCCCTCACTACTCAGTTTAAACATCTAGTTATACATCTAGGCCTGAAGACCTAAAATGATGATAAATCATTTATTATAAAATGGGTCTTAAAAATCCTACTTTCCGATTGGCTGACTGCCACCCCCCATTGTAAATCCCTGCAATATACCAACAGAAAAAGGTGCCAGCTGCCAGTCAGCCGCAGCAGGAACCGCCCCCCCCCCCGAAATCACTATGGTGACAGATGCTTACTCAGTGACCTGCACACTTCACAGGATCGGCCGTTCCCACTCTAAATTGCAGGCAAAGTACCAATAAACAAAATGAATACCAGCTTTAACTTAATTGACCACACAGAATTAGACAGTCAGACAGGCAGCCTGAGACAAACAGTACCTTATAAATCATTGGCCTCAACTGCTTCCATGTGGCTCCTCTATAAACTTTCTTTTTCAGTCTGGTTCTGCTCCATTCCCCAAAGCATAAACTGCTCGCTCCGCAGAAAACTCCCAGGGGGCGGGGTGTTGTCTGAACCCCTTTCATAAATTAATCCATACCTTCACTCATGGTTGTTGTTACTCCCTCCTGCCTCAGTTGCGGTGATGACTAGGGTCTGTGATACCCACTCCATACAGCCTCTGTTCCGGTCACTACTCCATTCCATTTGTAGACACCCACTACCTCTCCACTCTGAATATCAGTCCTTAGCTGTTTAATTTCCAAAACAGCTTAAGAATAAATGGAAATAAAAAATAAATAAAAAAAACACTGCTCCCAGTGGACCTACCGCTCCAGAACTCAGTTAGTCGCTGTTCAGCAGCCTGCCACAGACACTCAGAAGTGGACCAGTGCTCTGTAGTTAAAACACATCCATACATTCACTTCAAAATCTTGTCCTGGCTCCATCACCAAAAACAAAGCTAGGACACAACACACTTGCAACATTGGGCACACTCAGAAAGGCTTCCTCGGGCCATGAATGACACAGCAGCACTACACATGGGCAGGAATAATGAGACCCTAGCAACAGAGGACTATTTGTTTTGGTGCGGCAATAATTTCAGTAAAAATCATTGAAAATGCAAAATAAAAAAAAAAACTTTTTCTTTATTGTTTTCCCTACAAAAATACAGGGGCACATTGTATAATTGCAACATACCATGACGGGGTGTGGGTTATGCTGTGATTTACTCACTTCTGGAGTGGTTTACTCACTCAGCCTGCAGCCTAGTGACCAAAGCACATCTGGCGTGGGTAAGTCCAAGGATAACCCATGCCCTTGTCATGGTATATTTTTTATTTTGTTTAAACATTTGTTGACCAGGATAGGCACACTGAGCCAAGGCTCATTTCCAGGAGTCACCCAGGGAAGGGGGGAGAAGGAGTTACATACAAGATATCATAATAACCCAAAAAGCCATTCAGTTACAAACAGTAGATCCCAGACAACCAGATCCAGCACAGACTGAAAAACTGTTGGATCTTATGGTCAAACGACATCAGTTTACAACAACAAGTCAAAAGCACAGAACATGGAAAACTTGGAAAACATTTCCTGAACATGAGACAACTGGGAAAACCAGTTTCACAGAAGTTAGGTGTATACCATGTGGACTAGATCGTTGCAAGTTCTGGGCATGGTACTAGGTCACCTGGGACAGTGGTAGAGGGGAGTTGGCAGGAGCCTTAGTTGAGTCCGGCAAGCGAGATAAGAGGAGGTGTTTCTAATGGAGTGGGCAAGACTGTTCCATAAGCTGGGGAGCCAGTAGGAGAAGGCAGCTTTACCAGATGATGAGGATGGGTGAGGTATATGAAATGATCTCTCATTTCTGTGCCTCATTTCGTAAGGGGTGTCTAGGGCCTGGGAGAGACTGTCCACCATGTAGGAGGGTAGCATGTCAAACCAGTACTTAAATATGAGGTTGAGTGAGTGGATGTAGCACCTGTGGGACAGTGGGGTTATACCTAGGAGGGAGTATAGAATGCAGTGATGAGTTCTAAGGGGTGAGTTGGTATCGAAGCAGCAAAAAGAGTCTAGGAGGGTGTCTAGCTTGGATAGGGTGGTTACTGGAGCAGTAGCGTAGAGTAGTATTGCTTAATCATCACACTGAGTGGATCATCATCATATAAAAGACAAAGAACCTTTGTATGCAAACACTGAGGCAATGGTTACCCCAAAGGACATTGGCTGGGAAGCCAAGTTTCAAAGAAATACAAAATCACACATGCCCCCACAATGCAAAGCATTATGGTCTGCATATGCAGATCACCACAGAATATTAAGCTGGTCCAACATTAAGCAGAAATGCATGGTGCCGAAAGGACACTCACACAGTTTGCAAAGAGTGCCGACAGAAGACATCGCCATATATCTTCACTTGAGGATAGTTACAAAGGAGCTCTTAGCCAATAAGAGAGTAGCTTGAATATTGCCTGATGACATCACAATGACTTTTGCTGCACTCAAAACAGAGCAGTGAAATCAAACAGGAACATTGTATTCTTTATTAAAAGAACTAATCTGAAAGCTATACAATTTAAAATACATTGTATAAACTGGACACACAATGGCCTCACTCAGAATATGACATTTATCATCACTTGTGAGGGGACAGGACTTTTATAACTCACTCTGCCACTTGTGAGTTATGGCCCTGCTCCCTCACTCATTATAATAATAAATGGCATATTCTGAATCTGGCCATTATGTATCCCATATTTATGCAATGGGTGTGAGAAATACAAAGAATCAATAAATCATTTAATAAAATGGGAATGGGGCTGGAGTGATGATAAACCATTTATCATCACTAGAGGTGCCGCTTCTGCATTTATCATCAAGCAGTGTTGGAATTATAGGGGCGCTTGCCAAGGCTCAGCCCCCTAGCTCTGAAGTGAACCCTTGTAGCTCACGCACCACTGCCATTGACTTGTAATGGGGGGGGGGGGACTTAATTTAAAGGTAGTGCCCTTATGGGCCCTGAAGCTCCCAAAGCTCATAAAGTATAATTCCAACGCTGGTTCTGTGACTGTATCTAAGCTGAGCCACAGAACTGTTTGCTGGAATGTTTCGCTCTGGCAATGTTTGATGTCACTTTCAAGCGGTTCAGACAGTCAAAGCCAACTGTAAATCACTGTGGCTGCACTACTCAAGTGAACCACAGCAGTTTAGACAACCCCCCCCCCAAAAAAAAACAGCATGGTCTCTGTGCATTCCAGACAGAAATGGAGTTTGATTTACAACTGTTTTTAGAACCAGAGCTCCCTCTAGTGACTGAACCAGAAACTGATTTAGCACAATAGCAGACAGAACAAGCATTTGTCAATGCCGAATGTTTGCTTGCTGGCATTGGCAGTGGTAGTGTAGAAGTTACAGAGCTGCGTAATAGGAATGGCAGTGAAATATTGAACTGAAGCCAACCCCACCACCACCCTGCAGAGAGTGACAGGCATTGGGTGTGCATTTGGATCATCAGGCAAAACGGCCACGCCATTTCACCACACCCTACCCTGCAGACACTGATAAGTGTCACGGTGTTCCTTGGGGTCTTTGGCTCTATGCGCACCCCATTTCATTAGGAAATAATGTGAATGGGTGCGATATAGGAGAATGGGGTACTTGGGTCAAGAGTCCAAGGCATACCCGATGCCTCTCACTGGCTGCAGGGTGTGGAATGGTATGAGCATTACAGGCAAGAATCCCAAGTCACATCCCTGATGCCTGTCATTCTCTACAGGGTTGGGCATTATGCTTGGAAACCCTAATACCTCAGGCATTTGTTGGTATTTTCACTCCAAATTTTCAACATGTTTTTTTTGTGACCCCACCTCATGAACAAGGGGAATATCAGTTTGTTAGCGGAAAGCTGCTTATGCACAGCGACTACGGCATTTAGCACCACAGGTGCAAAAACATTCTGAACAGGATGTAAAAAATGACAGCTGTACTGTTCATGGGGAGGTGTAAAAAATGGCAATGTTGCAAATCTGCAGTAAAAATATTTAAAAAAATGGTGAAATCACGAGCGTACATAGAAACTGTGCAATGCAACTCAGGCATTTTGGTGCCTCCGATCATGAACAGTGTCACTGTGATTTTCTTTATCTGTGCTGAACAATGATTTCCCACAGCGACCATGCATCTCTGCGCTGAAAGTGTGAAAACACACTTCAGCCATGTTGTGAAAAATGACAGCTGTAATACTCATAAGAAGGTGTGGTAATATGGCAATGTTGAAAATCTGGAGTGAAAATATTGAAAATTTGCGAACTTACATTAGCGCATGAGAACTGTACAACGACGTCAAACAGTCATTTTTTGGGGGATGCCATCACCAACATAGCTATTTTAGACCTCAGCTCATGAACAGTGTCACTGTGATTTTCTTAATTTGTCCCGACATTGAACTCGCACACCGATCAGCGCTATTGTGCTTACATGGGCAGAAACACGCTTTTGGGTGAGATGAAAATGACAGCTGTACTACTCATAAGAAGGTGTGGTAAAATGGCAATGTTGAAAATCTGGAGTGAAAATACTGAAAATTCACGAACTTACGAGCCTGCATAGGAACTGCGCAACACATGCTCGTAAAACAGTCATTTTTTGGAATTTTTGCACCAAATTTTCAACATGGAGTTTTTGGGACCCCTTCTCATGAATGATGTCACTGTAATGGCTTTATTCAGGCGCAAAGGGTGATTTCACACAGTGACTGCGCAGTTACTGCAAAATCACCCTTCGGGCCCAAATAACACCATGACAGTGACATCATTCATGAGAAGGGGTCCCAAAAACCCCATGTTGAAAATTTGGTGCAAAAATTCCAAAAAATGCCTGAGATATGCAATAAAGTTGAAAAAACCCTATCTAGCCCATTATACAGCTTACCGGCATTTCCTCAGTTCGCGGTCGGCTTTGAAGAGTGCAGACGTGTTTCCGGTCCACCGAAGATCATTGCGCTGAGTTCTGGAGGTAAGTATGGGGTGAGGGTGTGGGGAGGTAGGGTGCGCAGTGGGTGGGTGCAGGTTGTGGAGGGGCTGGGAGAAGCACCGTGGGACCGTTTTATTTTGCAGGTTAAAAAAAAAAAAGACAACGTGGGATGTTTGCCATGTGCTGGGGTGGGCTCCCAGCGTGGCACAGGTGCAACTGGAGGGCGTGGAGCCGATGGGAGTGCCATATGATCAGTTGCCCGCGCTGGGGTGGGCTCCCAGCGTGGCACCCAGTACTGGGGGTGAGGACAGTGGGCAGACAGGGGATTGGGCACCCCGTCGGCTATTCTATGAGTTGCCACGCTGGGGTGGGCACCCAGCGTGGCATGTAAACTTGGGGGGCGCAACAAGCCGATGGGGATTGGGCACCCCATTACATCCAGTGCAGGGAGGGGCAGCACGGTATGCGCGGCGTTGTGTGTGTGTGTGTGTGTGTGTGTGTGTCTGTGTGTGTGTGTGTAGGGGGAGCTGCGCATGAGCAGGCAATGTCTTATCGCTGCTCACTGAAGCGTAGCTCCCCCTTTCAACTGTATGCCACTGCATTTTGGAGCTTGTCATAGACAGCTCCAGCATGCATTGGCTTACAGGGGCCACGCCTGCCAACACACTGACTGAATTGGAGGAGGAGGTGACACACCTCCGAAATCTCGGATGATGGCACTATGTTTCTGGCACATGCGTGCAAGCAAACATAAAAACAGCTAGTTAACATTGATAACTACATTCAAGCTAACATTAACTCGAGCACCACTTGTAAAACAAATGCAGTTGTAACAATGATAGCAAGCTACGTAAAGGACACTTTTGGAACTGAATTACCATTACTGCCGGTTTGCAGATGACACCAAGATCTGCAACAGGGTGGATACTCCAGACCAGGTGGAGATTATGAGGAGGAATCTGAGCAAGCTTGAACAAATGGTCCAAGATGTGGCAACTGAAGTTCAACTCAAAGAAATACAAAATAATGCACCTGGGATGAGGGAACCCTGGAGAGACCTACAAGATGAGGGGAAGGGGGAGTTGCTGGAGATCACCAAGGAAGAAAGGAATTTGCGGGTTATCATTTCAGATGCCCTCAAGGTGTCAAAGCAGAGTACAAAGGCTGCAGAGAGGGCCAGTGGCATGCTGGGATGCATAGGCAGAGGTATCACTAGCAGAAGGCGAAAGGTGGTGATGTCATTGTATAAAACACTGGTGAAGCCACACCTAGAGTACTGTGTGTAATTCTGGAGGATGCACCTTCATAAAGGCATTGACAGTGTGGAGGCAGTTCAGAGAAGGGTGACAAACATGGTACAGGGCTTGCACCACAGAATATATGAGGAGAGATTACAGGACCTCAATATGTACTCACTTGGAGGAGGGAGGGATTGGGGTGACATGATAGAAACATTCAAGTCCTAAGGGGCATAAACATGGTGCAGGGGGAAGACATCTTCCAATATAGGATGAGTACAAGAACAAGGGGGCATGGTATGAAATTGGAAGGTGGCAGGTTAAGGGGAAATACGAGGAAGTTTTTCTTCACAGAGAGGGTGGTGGACAAATGGAATCTTCTGCCACAAGAAGCGGTGGGAGCAAGTACAGTGGAGGGATTTAAACATGCATGGGACAGGCATAAGGGAACCTTAGAGGGAGGAATGACGGGTGAAAAGCCACTGACCAGGTAGGGTCAGTGGCCACAAAGAATTGCAGGGCTTACACGCAGACTAGATGGACCTGGCAGTCTTTATCTGCTGACAATTTCTATGTTTCTATGACATGAAATCCCTCATTCAGAGCTCTCCAAATACATATAGAGAATACTGGATGGGCAGCTACGTGCAAGCAGTGTGTTCTGCCACAGAGGAGTTCTGATTCCCACTGACCTCGAGAGCGAACCTTGAGAGGTCCATGGGAATCAGAACCCTGAGGTGGCAGACAACATTGGTTATGCATAAAGTTGCTCATCATGTATTTTTGTATAGTGTACAGTATTATGTGAAATGTGTCGACTGTGCTTTTTCTCTTTCACAATGAAATTGACTTGTCCCGTCTTTAGAGGTTCTAGAATGCTGTTCTACCACAGCAGGGTACAATCACATTTCATGACCTTTGAACTGTGGTAAAACAGCATTTTGAAAAGGATGGATTTTTATATCGTACAATACTTTATTATACACTATAAGCTATTGCATCATACATGCCTGGTAAAAGGATGGATTACTATATGAACTCCTCACTCTCAGATCACAGTTTCAGAGCATAGCGAGGCATCTTAAATTTATAGGCTAACCAGCATCATTTTCAAGGTCTCCAGAGTTTGAGAAATATAGAAAATAATGAGTCAAAACAAAAAGAATTAAAAAAGGGGAGGGAGGGGCCCAAATGCCGTGCTGCTGATGCACTCACAGAAGAAAAAAGGGAAATGCTGTAGAGTAAGGAATTATTTGGATCCTTTAATGCCATGTCCTTATTGAATTCAGTGTGGCTGTCAGCCTGCATTTTGGTGTCCATGGCTATACAGAAATGAGAAACACCAGGTGGGATGACATTCTCCTGAAGGCTGATGAAAGCTCACTTGAATATTTGGAGTACCACAAGGAGCGGAAAACAAAAACTGATACTAGCAAAAATCCAAAGGACACAAGAAAAGTGAAGGAGAGAGTCTATTCTACACCATCAGACTGAGTGAAGTGCCCAGTCACCAGCTATAAACTTCACAGAGAGTAATGACCTAAAGAACTACTGACAGAGGACTCCCCTTTCTTCCTCTCCAGAAATATATAGGCATCGTATCATGGCTGTACTACGTAGTCTAAAAAATGGCTGATGGGCATCAATAAGATGTGCATCATGTCAGGTTGCCGAAAGTGATAACCACGAGATAGAAAACTGCAGTGAACTCGGCCGAGTTTTGAGTTTTCACTTGAGTGGAAGTACATGATGGTGTGGAATTAGAATAGTAAATCACACCGGAACAAAATTCCATGGTGGTTTTTGGTATGCGCTGGTTAGACAATGGCTGAGTGTGCCGCACAGTTTTATTTTGCAGTTATCATTTTCAGTGAATTGACGTGGAAGCATAAGATGATGAGCACTGTAAAGACTATGATTCAGCAAGCTGGTCCAAAAACAGAACAAACATTTGTCAATGCTGAATGTTGATTGCGTCGGTGTGTTGAGCTTGCTCACTGCCTCTCTGTCACTCGCTCAGCCTGTTTCTCCCGGTGCTGCAGGCTGCTCCTTTGTACTGGGCTCCTGCCTGCGTTGGCACCTTGTTCTGCCCATTAAGAAATACGCAGCTGTCCCGACAGAGCTCCGTTGAGGTGGCTTACTCCCCCCCCCACTCGCTTATTCTGTTTCTCCTGGCGCTGCAGGCTGCCCTTTTGTACTGGGCTCCTGCCTCTTTTGGTGGCTTTTTCTGCCCACAAAGAAGTCTGAAGCAGTCCCGACACAGGTCTGTTGAGCCTGCTGACTCCTCCTCTCTCACTCAGTCATTCCATTTCTGCTGGCGCTGCAGACTGGCCTTTTGTACTGGGCTCCTGCCTGTGTTGCTGCCTTTTTCTGCCAACAAAGAAATCTGCAGCAATCAAGATAGAGCTCCATTGAGCTTGCTCACTCCCCCTCTCTCACTCACTCATTGTGTTTCTTCCGGCGCTGCAGGCTGCCCTTTTGTACTGGGCTCCTGCCTGCATTGGCACCTTTTTCTGCCCACAAAGAAATCAGCAGCAGTCCCGACAAAGCTCCATTGAGCTTGCTCACTCCCCTTCTGTTACTCGCTCATTCCGGTTCTGCTGGTGCTGCAGGCTGCCCTTTTCTATTGGGCTCCTGACTCCATTGCCGCCTTCTTCTGCCCACAAAGAAATTTACAGCAGTTACAACAGAGCTCCATTGAGCTCGCTCACTCCCCCCCTCTCTCACTCGTTCATTCTGGTTTCCTCACCACTGCAGGCTGCCCTTTTGTACTGGGCCCCGGCGTGCATTTCTGCCTTTTTCTGCCCACAAACAAATCTGCAGCTGTCCCAACAGAGCTCCATTGAGCTCACTCACTCCCCCTCCCTCACTCGCTCGTTCTGTGTGTCCTGCCACTGCAGGCTGCTCTTTTGTACTGGACTTCTGCCTGCATTGGCAGCTTGTTCTGGCCAGAAAGAAATCTGAAGCAGTCCCGACACAGCTCCATTGAGCTCTCTCACTCACTCACTCAGTTTCATCTGACGCAGCAAGCTGACCTTTTGTACTGGGCTCCTGCCTGCGTTGCTGCATTTTCTGCCCACAACAAAATCTGCAGCAGTCACAGTAGAGCTCTGTTGAGCTCGCTCATTACCGCTCTGTCACTTGTGCATTCTGTTTCTCTTAGCGCTGCAGGCTGCACTTGTGTACCGGGCTCCTGGCTGCATTGTCACCTTTGTCTGTCCACAAAGAAATCTGCAGCTGTCCCGACAGAGGTCTGTTGAGGTCGCTCAGTCTCTCTCTATCACGTGCTCATTCTGTTTGTCCTGGTGCTGCAAGCATCCCTTTTGTACAGGGCTCCTGCCAGCATTGGCGCCTTTTTCTGCCCACAAAGAAATCCGGAGCAGTCCTGATAGAGCTCCGTTGAGCTCACTCAGTCCCCCTGTTTCACTTGCTCGTACTGTTTCTCCCACTGCTGTAGGCTGGCCTTTTGTACTGGACCCCTGCCTGCATTGACACCTTTTTCTGCCCACAAAGAAATCCTCAGCAGTCCTGACAGCGCTCCAGTGAGTTCGCTCACTCCCCCTCCATCACTCACTTTCTTGTTCTATTTCTCCTAGTGCTGCAGGCTACCCTTTTGTACTGGGCTCTTGCATTGGGTCCTTTTTCTGCCCACAAACAAATCCACAGCTCGGTCACTCCCCCCTCATTCATTCGATCTTAATCTGTCCCAAACAGTGATTTCCCACAGCGGCTGTGCTATTCTCCGGCAGGAGTGCAAAAACATATTTCAGCCAGGATGTGCAAATGGCAGCTGTACTGTTCATAAGGAGGTGTGGAAAAATGCCACTGTTGAAAATATGGCGTGAAAATATTACAAAATTGTGAAGTTACAAGGCTGCGTGCAAACAGTTCAATGCACGCTTGTAACACAGTCATGTTATGGAGTTTCATCACCAAATTTTTGAACATAGGCATTTTAGGACCTCTGCTCATGAACAGTGCCACTGTCATTTTCTTATACTGTCCTGAACAGTGATTTTCCACAGCGACCGCGTTATTCTGCGCTGGAACTGTGAAAAGACATTTTGGTCAGGATGTGAAAAATGACAGCTGTACTGCTCATAAGGAGATGTGAAAAATGACACTGTTGGAAATCTGGCATGACAATATTACAAATTTGCGGAGTTACAAGGGTGCGTGGAAAGTGGGCAACACACACTTGTAACACAGTCATTTGGTGGGCTATCGTCACCAAATTTTCAACACAGGCATTTTAGTACCTCTGCTCATGAACAGCATCACTCTTATTTTCTTAATCTCTCCCACATAGTGATTTCCCACAGTGACGCTCTATTCTGCGCTGGAAGTGCGAAAACACATTTCAGCCAGGATTAGAAAAATGACAGCTGTACTGTTCATAAGTAGCTATGGGAAGATGGCAATGTTGGAAATCTAGAGTGAAAATATTATAATTTCGTGAAGTTATGAGCATGCGTGCAAACTGCGCAACGCATGCTCGTAACACAGTCATTTTTATGGAGTATCGTTACCAAATTTTCAACATAGGCATTTTAGGACCTCTACTCATTAACAGTATCACTGTAATTTTCTTACTCTGTCCGAAACACTGATTTCCCACAGCAACCGTGCTATTCTGCGCTGGAAGTGCCTAAACACATTTCCACCAGGATGTGAACAATGACAGCTATACTGTTCACAAGGAGGTGTGACAAAATGCCAATGTTGAAAATCTGGCATGAAAATATTGCAAATTCACGAAGTTACAGACTGTGCAACACACGCTCGTGAAACAGTCATTTTTAAATTTGCAACATAGGCTTTTTGAGAGCCCATCTCATGAGCACTGGCACTGTCATTTCGTTAATAAGCCCCAGAAGATGATTCTGTACAGTGACCGCAATATCGCCTTTCGATGACGATTAACACCACGACAATTCAAGAATTCATGAGGAGGGGTCCCAAAAACCCCATGTTGAAAATTTGGTGTGAAAATTCCAAAAAATGACTGTGATATGCATTAAAGTTGGAAAACCCCCTATTTATTCCATTATACAGCTTAGCAGCATTTTCTCAGTTCACGGTCGGCTTTGAAGAGTGCAGACGTGTTCCCGAGCCACCGAAGATCATCACGCCAGACTCCAGAGGTAAATATGGGGTGAGGGGGGTGTGTGGGGAAGCAGGTTGCACAGTGGGTGGGTGCGGGTTGTGGCAGGGGGGCCAGGGAGACCGCCAGGGAACCATTTCCGTTTTTTCAGGGTAAAAAAAAAAGATGTCGCGGGACCATTTTTAATGTTACAGGGGCATGTGGCATGCTGAGGTGGTCCCCCAGCATGCCAAAGGACTCTTTCTTTGGGGGGGTCAGCAGTAGCCGACAGGGGATTGGGCCCCCCCGTCTGCACACAACAAAAGGGGGGGCTTAGATTATGCCGACGGGTATTGGGCATCCCGTCGGCAGACAATAAAAGCAGGGGGGTTGGTTACAGAATGCCGATGGGGATTGCGGCCCCCGTTGGCAAATAAACACGGAGGGGGGTTATATTGTTTGTGAACATGGTGGCAAGCAATATCAGGGTTTGGAAGTTCCGCCCTGCAATGACGGGTCACTCCCTCATTGCTGTGGATGGCTGACGAGCAATGACAAGGCGGTCCCTCATTGCAGCTGTGAAATTGTCACAAGGTGGTGGCAAGGATCCAAATTTGTGTCACTAGCAGCGTGCAATGGCATTGGGGGAAGCAGGACAAGCTTTTGCAGGCTGTGGGGGTATTAGCCACAACAGTGCCACACCTCCACAACCTGCTTCTGAGAAAGCTGTCCCAATATGTTTCTTGCACTGCATGCAATCAACATAAAAAAGACTAACTAACCATAGCGCCCCAAATAACCTAATCCAAAAATTGACCGATTCTGGAGTGGCTCCGACAGAAATAGTGCAGATTTTGGGGCACAAACTGATACAATCCCTAAGCTAACACTTTAAGCTTAGCGATGACAAACAGCTTCAGATTTCCATAAGTGGCGTCTCAAGCAGCATGACAAAAACTACCAGTCTGTCAAGCAACACAGCCGTAAAAAAAAAACCAAAAAACTGTAGGATTACCTATTACCCTGCATGAATAATCCACAGTTCAGAGCTAAAAACATCACTTTCCGTAACATTCAAGATAAGTTAACCCTACCACCAGACCTACACTGTAACTAACAGTCACTCGCCCCCCCCACCCATGCCATGCAGGAAACCACTACAAAAATGCACGAAAAAGGGCCAGAATAAGAGTGCTAGTTAACAACTCAGACTCTGAATAAATGGCTAGTTTTTCCATCATATACAGGTAAAAGAAATGAAATCATGCACCGAAAAAGCCTTTTAATTTCTTTTCTTTTTTTAAATTTTACAACTGGTCCAGAAGCAACATGGACAACCCCTGAACATGAAGACTACCATTCTCAGTAAAGATCTGTTTACCTCAGTTTTCTTTTGTTATAAAATGTTGATTAGTTGCAACCGTTTGCACAGAAAAAGTTGCATCACGTTACATACTTGTTCGCAGATAATTGTTAGCATTGCATGTAAATGTATTTAGACATGCAGTTTATTTCAGTTTTGCTGTTCCTTAACTTTGAGTTACAAGCTAAAGTAAAGGTACTTAAAACTATTGCTGTCTGTTTTTTTTTTTACTTAACATAGAATCATAGACTTGGCCCACTTAGTCTGCCCATTTCCCTACCTACAGGATAAGCTGCAGATCCTATATAACCAACAGCCTATTTCTTCCTACCCCACCACAAAAATTGCCTTATGTCTGTCCTATGCATTCTTGAATTCTCCCACAGTTTTAGACCGCACAACCTCCTCAGGTAGGCTGTTCCATGCATCCACCACCCTCTCTGTGAAAAAAATACTTCCTCACATTGCCCCTGAGCTGTCCCCCCCCCATCTTCAAATTGTGTCCCCTTTTTCTTGCACATCAATTTTTCTGAAAGATGCTACCCTCTTGGACTTTGTTGATTCCCTTGAGGTACTTAAAAGTTTCTATCATGTCCTTCCTCTCCCTCGTTTCCTCAAGGGTATACATATTGAGCTCCTTTAGTCTCTGCTCATATTGCTTCTCTTGCAGACCCTGCACCATTTTAGTTGCCCTCATCTGGACTGCCTCCATCCTGTCTATATCCTTGCGGAGACGGGGTCTTCAGAACTGGACGCAGTACTCCAGATGGGGTCTCACCAGCTGTCTGTACAGAGGAATAACAAGTTCCTGTTTTCTGCTTGTGATGCCTCTCCCTATACATCCCAGTATCCCCCCAGCCCTCCTAACTGCCGTCTCACATTGCTTGCTCATCCCAGTATGCTTAACCTTCACCATATGATATATTTCCTATGGTGGTCCAGGGAGGGTTCACAGTACAGATTTGCTGTATAAAATCCATGAAAACAAAAAACAACCCCCAAATCCGGAGAACTGTTCAGTATCTCCACTGAATCGCAAAATAAATCAGTGGTGATATAAAGAAAATGATAAATGAAACACTCTCCCAAATTAAATAAAAGAAAAACACAACTACTTCTGGTCAGTATCACTGGCTCCATCGAGAAGATTCATGGTGTGTTGCTGTCTTCAGAGAAACCCTGTCCTGGAGAAGAGTGACGATGGTCAATGAAAACTGATGAGTGCTGAATCTGGTGGCCAGCAATTGATCTACTCTGCATCCGGGCACCATCAACATCCAGCGGAAGACAACAATCAGCACATCACCTGCTGTTGCTGCTTCAGCATCCAACACCCAATTAATTTTGTGCATGTGTACATAGCATGCGAAGTCATGCCCACAAATCAAACTGGACAACTAGAATGCTTTCCCCACAGGACACCTTCCAATCAGAATAATTCTTTAAGCCCCCATTAACAAGTGTGTGTGTGTGTGTGTGTGTGTGTATGTATGTGTGTGTGTGTGTGTTAGTGGAATGATAAAGCCAAGACACAAACTATACACTAAATACAAAAAAATAAAACAAAAGCATAAAAAAAGTTAAAATTGCAATGTAGCTTAATAGAGGCCCATTGTATAAACTGAACATGCAACGGGCCACAGACTAACTTGTGTCACTTATTGGCTTTTGTTTTGGTTGCCATTCTGTGGAACCACTTGTGGCTAAGCTACACTCTGCCGTTCATGTGGTCACTGAATGTTAATCAAAACTCAGGCAGATAAATGGCACAATTCATACTGGCCTATTGCATATCCCCTATTTAACCAATTACCTCCATTGCTCCGTTTGAAGTTCGAACAGTTCATTGCTTAACCTGGTACAAACTGGCCACCCAGGTAAAAATAACTTAAACTATATAAAAATGTTACTGTTTGAAAAAAAACAAGTATATTAGGAAAGCATATTTTGTTTTTTTTCCAAACTACTATAGATAAAGAATTCTACCCTGAAGGACATTAGAACTGCTGTTCCAATTCATGACATGTTAAAAGATGTTGAACTCTGGGCCGGCCTGGTGGCGCTGAGGGTTGAGGCACTGGATGCCACACTTCACACCACGTGGGCGACCGAGTTTGGGACTGAGTTCGAACCTCCAGGGGTCAGCTGGGGGGAGGTGAGGAGTCAGGATTGAGCAGCCACAGGGCAGCTCTCCTCTCCGGGGAGGGATGTGTGGTTTCCCTGGCTCTTGGCTGCCACTTGGTGGAGGCTAGGTGGCAGTGCCAAACCAAGGGGGGAACGTTGCATTAGTCCAGGAGGAATGATGGGACCATCACAAGAAATGCATGCGCGACTGCAATCTGGGGTCCCGGGAACTAAGGGGAGAAAACCAGAAATACCATGTCTCCCCTGTTGCCAAGTAAAGCAAAGGGGTAAAGGGGGAGTGAAAAGCTATGTGAAAAAAGATATTGAACTCCCTTGGATTTATTTGCCAGCTGGAGCAGAATCTTTTCTTGCATTAAGAAACGATATAATTAAAAATATTTTGTAAATTAAACACTAACAAAATAGTCCATTGAGGCATAATAGTAGCTAAGCAAGTCCTGCATCCTCAGAAGGAACTGAATCTTAGCTACACACCATTACTCTAAACTGAATGCAGTGCAATCCATTGAAAGCTCTATTTCAACATTTTTTAAAGATTATAGGTGAAACTACAGGCATCAAGAACACGTGGGATAGGCATAATGGAATCCTAGCACCAGGACAAACGTGGGAAAAATCTGAGGACTCAAAGAAGGTTGAGGTGGTGCTATGGGCAGGATCAGCAGGGCGGACTAGCTGGGCCAGCTGGTCCTTCTCCGCTGAAAACTTCTCTGTTTCTATGTAACTAGGAATAGAGATTGGTAGAATAAAACATTTTGGGGTGAAAGAATTAAACTCACATTTTCACAAAAAGTAACTAAATGTAATGTAGATATGAGAAACTTCAGTTTAAAGGCTAAAAAGAGAAGTTTTACAGTAAGTTTAAAGATAAATATCAGGAGGAGTCTAATATTGATATAAGGAAGCACAAATGAAAAAACATATTGGACCAAAGCAAATAAAGCCTAGAGCTATTCCAAGTGTAAAATAATGTAGTTTGGAATACTTAGTATGGGCCCGTTGTTCTCCAAATAGATTATTTGGTATTGGAGTTGAGATGATTTATGATGGCACACTTTTAAAAAGAAAGGCATTGTATTTTATAATGCATGGAAATTTCCAAATGTACTATTGTGGTGGGAAACAATGGCTAAGTGGACTGCAACTCTTTTGAAGTCCCTAAGTAGTGAAAGACTATTACAAACATACAAAATAGGCAGCAGAAAAAGGTCCTTCAGTTTATCAAGTTGGCTCGATGCAGGGCACAGACATCTTATT
The DNA here is from genome assembly GCA_016271365.2 of Neoceratodus forsteri. NCBI lineage: Eukaryota > Metazoa > Chordata > Ceratodontiformes > Ceratodontidae > Neoceratodus > Neoceratodus forsteri. The sequence continues at coordinate 299,343,401 of CM057450.1, read as the reverse complement.
ACATGACCTGCCACCCCTTCCCCTTATACCGTTAACCTACTCTTGACCTCATCCCCACCCCTTTTTAAAACCCCCAGCTGTTTTCTGGTTTATCAACTCTTCCAGCAGTACTACCCCCTTGCTACCACTCTCTCAGTGACACGGTGCCTCCTGGCCTCCTTCCCGAATCCACTTCCTGTCAGCTTGCAACTGTTTCCCCTTGTGTTCTTGTTCTCACTGAATCTAAAAAGATCTCCAATGTCAACCTTGTTTGTGCCTTTAAGTTATTTGAAGATTTTTATCATACCCCCTCTCCTTTCTCTCCTTGAGAGAGTACATATTAAGGCTCACTAGTCTCTGTCCATTCGTGAGCCCCTGCTGGCCCTGAATCATTTTTATAGTCCTTCTCTGTACCACCTCCAGCAGGTGGTGTCCTTTTTGTGGTGTGGGCTCCACTACTACACACAGTACTCCTTGTGTGGTCACACCATTGACTGGTACAGTGGTAGTATGACCTCTTTCCTCTTACAAGTGACCCCCTGCTTTGCTGCGGTGCACAGCGGGTTTCAGATTGCTCATGAGTGACTGCAATCCCCAGATCATTCTCTTCCTTGGATACTGTGACGATCACATCTCTTAGTCTGTACTAAGTCCCGGGGTTCTTGTTCCCTACCTGCTTCACATTCCACTTTTTTTTGCATTGAACCCCAGCTGCCAGATCCCTGACTATCTTTCTAACCTTGCTAGGCCCTCCCTTAGATCCCTGAATCTTTCCTCCATGTTCACCCTCCCACAGAGCTTGGTGTCATCCACAAAGTGTCATATCTTGCCTTTTAAGCTGTCTCCAATGTCATTTGTGAACACACTGAATAGCACGGGACCAAGTGTGGACCCCTGAGAGCATGCTGTTGCTGTCTACCTAAAGTGTTAATCAGAAGAAAACATCGATTAGCAGAACTATAGTTACAAGGTACAGTAGGTAACTTTTTCTTCTGGCTCCTCTACCATTCCTGTTTAGTTCTAGCACTGCATCCTTACTGAAGGTTCTTCTTTTTTTTTGTGTCATTTTGTTTTTGCGCCTCCCCCTGCTGCTCAGTTGGCCTCTCCTTCAGGTGGCCTAGGACCTACTCATCCCAGGCAGCCCCCATCGCCAACTGCCGCCCCATACTGCAGCCCACCCCCCGGTAACCCCGATGTATCCCTTCGTCGGGCAGGTCCTTTCCTTCCGGGAAGAATGTGCCTTACTGCTTACCTGCTTGGCCCTGGGTGCTGCTGCTGCTGGGTCAGTCCCGGCTGTCTGGGGGCTCCATGGCGGTGAGGGTCTGGTGGCCATCATCTGGCTGGTTGAAATGCCGTTTTCCTTGTTTCTGTGCCCCAACCATCAAGTTCTTTGTTTTATTTGGGTGGTGTCCTCGGGCGAGGGCATGCAGGGGGCGTGTCATGGCATCACATCCCCTGAGCATGCACCCAATCCACCCAGAGGTGCCTAGGCAGTCCCTACCCCCCATGAGGGAAGCGTCCAATGGATGCTTGTGCATCCCTTCCCTGCTGGCCTCCACTCCTGGTACCCTGGCTCGGGTGTGAACCCAAGTTGCCAGCATGCCGAGTGAACCCCTTCACTTAGCACCACGGAGCCGGCATCAAGTTTCTTCTTTTTAATGTAATTTTACCTATTTTTCCTCTGGTGTGGCATAGTTTCATGAAGCTTACCCACTGACAAGGCTTTCCTTGGGTAAACCCTTCAGAAGTGTTTAAGAAGTGCACAAAGTTGAGTAATAATAATCATAATAATAATATTTATTTGTACAAAGCTTTACAAAAATTTCAAGGGAGTTTCCAGAAAAAATATAAACAACATAAAAACAAGAAAAGAAAAAGATGCTTGATAAGCTGAACAATACAAGAAAGTTTTGGATCTGATTTTAAAAGTGTCAGTGTCAGTGTTGCTGGCCCAGTGGCGTGGAGGGCTGAGGCATCATGCCTTACCTTCTGCCATGCTGGTGACCCATGTTCACGGTGTGAGCGGATAGTTGGGGGTTGGCTGGGGAGGGAGAGGCAGAGGATTGAGCATCCAGGGGACAGTTCTCCTCTCCCGGGGAGGGTGGGACACAGAGACCGGCACATGCCTGACACCTAGTGGAGGCTGGGTGTTGGCATGTTGTGTCCTGTACCGTGGGACTCGGAGAAGGAGCAGCTGACAGACGTGCTGCATACAGAAGAGTGCACAGCTTGACCATGGTTGACATTGCATGCCCCCCTCCTCAGAAAGTGGAAAAACTCGTCCCGGTTGAGCTGGATTAAGGCTGTCCTCTGCAGGCGCGGCCACCGAGAAGGCACCTGAACTGAATCTAGTCCTGGCAGGTAGAGAGGAGGGCTCCCTTCCACCCTGCCATGGAGGGTAAGCCATGGGAGAAGATGGGAGATAAGCCTGATGGTCAGGGGATGGGGCTGGGAGGACGGCAGGAACATGGGCCGACAGGGAGGTTGCAGGTGGCAGGGGAGAAAAAATGTACAAAAAAAAAGTGTGAGTGTCCATATGTCAATTGGTAGTTGGTTACAAAGTTGAGGAGCTTAACCTGAGATGGCTTGGTTCTAATAATAAACAAAGGCTACCTTAGTAAGCCAATGCCATCTACTGACCATAGCACATGCCTGTAGTATCTGGGTCCAAAGCACTTCAATAGCTCCCCTGATTGTCCTCCGTGTAGAATGATATTTAAGAAAAGTCAGGCATTGAAGTTGGAAGACTCCAACAGTCAAGTTCACCTTTACCAGTTCCAGTAAAGAAATGGAAGGGGTGTTATCTGGTTCACATCGGTCAACTTCAGCTTGGCACCGGTCCTCCAAGGGTGGAAAGCATCATGGTTCCAGTGCTGAGTAGCAGCCTCAGTATTAGGACCCCCTCCACTTCCTGTTTCAAAACTATGCCATTTGTTGGCTCCTGTTCCTAGTTTCTGCAAGAAGAGGAGGATGGCAAACTGTCATCAGACACTGAGTCGGAATCTGGGTCCCAGAAGTAGGCCTTATCTCTTGTTCCCTTTTTTATAGGGGACGTAGTTCTGGTCACACAGGCCAACCTATGGTAAGCAGTTTACTCCTCTGGAGCCTCTCCAGAAGAGTCAGTTCAGGTGTCCTCCCTCGGGGCTTCCCTTTCTGGGAATTGCACAGCCTACATTCCGTAGTTCCAGTTTCTTTGCCACTCTCGGTTCTGTTTCAGGCCACACTCTGGTTCGGAATAGTTTGGTTACAGCTCTTGGTGTTACAGTCCTGCAAGGGGTTAACCTAACACTCTTGATGTAGCTGGCTAGAAGAAGAATCCTACCCTCACAGCAGCCCCTTTTCTCCAAGGTCAAACTCTTACTGTTTTGCCTGCAGGCCTGCCCATGGGGTACCTCTAGTTCCCTCTGCTCCTGTAGGGACACCCAGTCAGCCCTTGAGGGATCCTGTTCTTAGTTCTCAGGGTGACTGTGCTAATTGGGATGCAGAGTCTGTGGAGATCTCAGAGTCTGAATTACAGACTACACCAGCCTCTTGTAATTTGAAGCCTTTCTGTTGGCAAGCAGCCATCTTAGTGCTCACCTTCAGTTTGTGGTTCTCATACCTTACCTAAGAACGTGAGTGAGATCAGTCTTACAACTGTAAGAGTGATCTCGGTGGCAGTATTAACATAGACAACAAAGCAGTAAAGCTATTCTTAGAACTCACCAAGGTTCTTACATAAGATTGCTTCAGAGTTCCATATATAGGATAGTTAAGCAATAATGCACAACAGGGTGTGTGTTGTGCTGGGATAACATCACGCCTGGGGTGATTACGCATGAGGCCGCAGGCCGAGTGCGACTAATCATCCCAGAATTGTAATTATCCCAACACAACACACACCCCGGAGTGCTTTATTGCTATTATACAATGGCTCCTGTGTAAAAATAAAAAAAGTACTTTTAAAATTATTTTTTTTTTTTTTCATATTCGTTTCAATGTATTGGAATACTTAGAAGAAAAGTAGTGCTGCTTGTTTTGCCCACTAGATGGAGCTCCTATGGTTTGTAACCTTGTCCTCCAATTTTTTTATGTTTGCTTGCACGCATGTACAAGAAACATAGTGCCACCATCCGAGTTTCTGGAGATGTGGCACCCCCTCTTCCAATTCCCTCTGCGTGTTTGCAGGCGTAGCCACAGTTGCCCAATGCATGCTGCAGCTGTCTATGACAGCACTCCAGAATGCAGTGGCTTACAGTTGAAAGGGAGAGAGCTGCTTCAGTGAGCACGATCAGATAAGGGAAGTGCTCACTGAAGTGCTCTCCCCCCCTCCCCAAACAGTCTTCTAGGTGCCACCCTGGGAGCCCACCCCAGCATGGCAACAATGTGTTTGGCCGACTGGGGTGCCCAATCCCCAGTCGGCTTCACAGTCCCCCCACAAGAGATTACCGAGTGTCACACTGGGAGCCCACCCCAGTGTGGCAACAGTCGGAATGGCCGACGGGGGTGCCCAATCCTCGTCGGCTCCACTGCCCCCCCAATGCTTTCCAGCTGCCACACTGGGAGCCCACCCCAGTGTGACAAACATCCTGCATTGTGTAATTGCCATGATGGGAGCCCACCCCAGCATGGCAAACGTCCCACATCGTAATTAAAAAAACCCTGAAAACACAAAAGCGGTCCCTCGCAGTCTCCCTGCCCCCTCCCCACCCGGCCCATCCTCTGCGCACCCTGCCTCCCCACCCCTACCTCACCCATACTTACCTCTGGAGCTCAGCGCGACGATCTTCGGTGGACCAGGAACACGTCTGCACTCTTCAAAGCCGACCGCAAACTGAGGAATTGCAGGTAAACTGTATAATGTAATGAATAGGGTTTTTTCAACTTTGCTGCATATATCAGGCATTTTTTGGAATTTTGGCACCAAATTTTCAACTTGGGGTTTTTGGGACCCCTCCTCATGAATTCTGTCACTGTCATGGCATTAATCAGGCCGAAGGGTGATTTCGCGGTCACTACACAAAATCTCTTTTGGGACAGATTAACGAAATGACAGTGCCAGTGTTCATAAGGTGAATATCTCAAAAAGCTATATTGGTGGTGGCGCTCTAAAAATAGGCTGTTTTAGAGCGTCTATTGCGCTGTTCCTACACACGCGTGTAGGTTTTCGAATTTTCAATATTTTCACTCCAGATTTTCAACATTGCCATTTGACCACACTTCCTTATGAGTAGTATAGCTGTCATTTTTCACATCTCACCCAAAATGTGTTTCCGGGCATGTAGCACACAATGGCGCAGTCGGTGTGTGAAATCAATGTTCGGGACACATTAAGAAAATCACAGTGACACTGTTCATGTGCAGAGGTATTAAAATGGCTGTGTTAAAAATTTGGTGAAAAAATTCCCAAAAATGACTATTTACGAGCATGTGTTGCGCTGTTCCTACGCACGCTTGTAAGTTCGTGAATTTTCAATATTTTCACTCCAGATTTTCAAAATTGCCATTTTACCACACCTTCTTATGAGCAGTACAGCTGTCATTTCTCACTTCTCACCCAAAATGTGTTTCCACGCATGTAGAGCACAATGGCACAGTCGGTGTGAGAACTCAATGTATGGTACACATTAAGAAAATCACAGTCACACTGTTGAAGAGCAGAAGTGTTAAAATGGCTATGTTAAAATTTGGTGAAAAAATTCCCCAAAATGACTGTTTTATGAGTGTTTGTGCTGATCCTACGCACGCTCATTAGTTTGCAAATTTTCAATATTTTCATTCCAGATTTTCAACATTGCCATTTTACCACACCTCCTTATAAGCAGTACAGCTGTCATTTTTCACATCTCACCCAAAACATGTTTCCGCCCATGTAGTGAACAATGGCACAGTCGGTGTGCGAAATCAATGTATGGGACACATTAAGAAAATCACAGTGACACTGTTCATGAGCAGAGGTCTTAAAAAGGCTATTTTGAAAATTTGGTGAAAAAATTCCTAAAAATTACTGTGTTACGAGTGAGCATTGTGCAGTTTCCACGCACCCTCGTAAGTTCATGAATTTGTAATATTTTCAGTCCAGATTTTCACCAGTGCCATTTTTCCACACTTCCTTATGAACAGTACAGCTGTCATTATTCACAACATGGCCGAAATGTGTTTTCACACTTTCAGCACAGAAATGCATGGTCGCTGTGGCAAATCATTGTTCTGGACAGATAAAGAAGATCACAGTGACACTGTTCATGACCGGAGGTCCCAAAATGCCTGTGTTGACAATCTGCTGTAAACAATTCCCAAACTAATTACATTATGGGTGCACGTTGCACAGTTTCTATGCATGCTCGTGACTTTACCAGTTTTTTTTATATTTTCACTGCAGATTTTCAACATTGCCATTTTTTACACCTCCCCATGAACAGTACAGCTGTCATTTTTCACATCCTGTTCAGAATGTGTTTTTGCACCTGTGGTGACAAATGCCTTAGTCGCTGTGCAAAAGCAGCTTTCGGCTAACAAACTGATATTGCCACTGTTCATGAGGTGGGGGTCACAAAAAACCCATGTTGAAAATTTGGAGTGAAAATACCAACGAATGCCTGAGGCGTTAGGGTTTCTGACCAAAGCACTCCACCCTATAGAGAATGACAGACATCAGGGCTGTGACTTGGGATTGTCACCTGCAATGCTCATACCATTCCACCCACACCCACACCCTGCAGCCACTGAGAGACATTGAGGTGTGTCTTGGACTCTTCGTCCCCAAAGTTCACCCCATTCTCCTATTCTGCACCCATCTCACAGTATTTCCTGATGGAATGGGGTGCGCATAAGGGCCAAAGACCCCAAGGCACACCATGGCACTTGTCAATGTCTGCAGGATAGGGTGTGGTGAAATAGCGTGGCTATTATACCTGATGACCCAAAGGCACACCCCAATGCCTGTCACTCTCTGCAGGGTGGTGGTGGGGTTGGCTTCAGTTCAATACTTCACTGCCATTCCTATTACGCAGCTCTGTAACTTCTACACTACCAATGCCAATGCCAGCAAGCAAACATTCGGCATTGACAAATGCTTGTTAAATGTTGTGTTTGTCTATGCAACTTCAAAGCTGCACATTCAGTTTGCCCTTCTCTGTGAACTGTGGCAAGTCCCCCCCCCCCCACTGGCCATATATTTGCTTTCTCTAAGTACAATGGGGGGTAGAACATTTAGTGCCAGTCTTTTTGCGTTCGATCAGCATGATTGTCTGCCACTCCGCTGTCTGGCTGTGATATATATCTGGTATGGCAATCATGTGATCAGTGTGGCGGGTTGCGAGTAGACGTGGAGCAACTTCCGTGATAGCGCTTACATTTCTGAGGGAGAGGGACTGCAAGGCTGTAAAGTATATCTGGTATAGCTCAGAGAACGATGCTGGCTGCTCCAGTCCTGCTCCTTACCCTAGGACAGGTAAAATGTATTTCAATTATTTTATTTTTTTGGGGGGGTAGGCAGACAGTCAGAAACACATACTGGAAAGTGAGTGGTTTCGCCAGTGAGCAACGGGCATGACTGCTTAAAAGCGCTCGTGCTACTGCAGCTGGAGACTCGAAATGCCGTCTCAGATGATGGTGTTTTTTTTATTTTAAATATTTTTTCTGGTTTGGGGCTATATTGTGGGAGTGAGGAGTAGGAGGTTGTTGACACTGTATGTGCTTGTAGCTGCTAGCAGCTGGTGGTAAGTGAGCTGAGTCACTGAAGGTGCCTGCCCAGTGATAGTACTGAAGCAGGCTGCCAAGCCAGATCGGGTGCGTGATGGAGGGATTTCTATTACAATTGCTGCGGTCCTCTGTGTACTGGGACTAGACCCATGATGTTGTACTGAGATAACATCACGGGTCTAGCCCCAGACTGACCAATCAGTGTCCAGGATTTTTTCTTGCCATTGTATAATGTATGGTTGCCCATACACAACAATGCTATTCTTACACCGAGTGGTTACTATGACGTCATGGAAGTCTCTCTGATGTCACAGTAACCATGAGGTTTAAGAATAGCGATGTTGTATATCTGGGCTACCATACACTATTCTGTGTAGTGTATGGTACCAAAAAACACAGTTCCTTACTTTTTTCTTCTTCTTGAGTCAGCCAGTCTCTGTTGTCTGGGGTCTGCATTTCTCAGCCATCTACCTGCCAGATAACTCATGCACACAACAATTCAACTGCCCCCTGTCCTATGAACAGCGCTGATAGGGCGGTTGCATTGTAAAAAGTCATTCTGCATCATCAGCTACGTCACTACTACAGCAGAATGACTTTTTACAGTGTATGGATGTCCATACACAATAATGTTTCACCATACACTATATAAACTTGTATGTCTTATTCCCTGTAGTCTTTCCTTGACCTCATGGCAACCGAGGAGAAACTGCCCTTTAATATCTAAAAAAGCTTTGAGCTTTTAAGGACCCATCAGAAACTCTGTTAAGCAGCTCTTTCTCACCTAGCCTCCCAGTGGCTAAAAAGATCCTGTCTCATTGGTTAGTTTATTTTATAAAAATGGGTAAAGACAGTCCCTTAATCTGATTGGCTGACATCCCTTGCCAGTTATTTTTTTAGTTTATAGCACACAAAATAACTAGCACCAGCACCCACAAACCCACATACCAAAAATATCCTTGTGCCACCTTGCCTGTCACCTCCTTCAAACCTCCTGTTCTACCATCTTTGTTTCCCACCTGGCACAAATTTGAAATATTAAAGGAAAATGTCTGATTACTGTACCGTTAATTTCAACATCTTCAATGATCTGAGAGTACAGGAAATGCTTTGGGAAGACGAACCAGGTCTCCCAGCCAGCAGTAGAGCAGAGTTTAAATCCTGGGGGGAAAAAACAGAATGTGGGCACAGTAAGTACCAATGAAATTAACACTATAGAGTAGTCTAAGGTGGAAAATAACACATGGAAAACAGCTGTCTGGGCCCTGTTTGTATTCATGGATTGGTGCATGCATAAGGGTTTAACGACTGATCTAAAAACTGTGGTCATAGATATGCTTAACTCCATGTTACAGGAGTTTTATGTTGAGGTCTGTGCAGCTGAATCCCAGCACTACTAAATAGCAAACTAAACCCTGCTATGGGTGGGTCTCAACAGAAAATGAATTTCTCCACCATAGTCCGAAAAGTGAATCTCATTAGCAACCAAATATTTACCCCCTGCAACAATAACGCAGTGGTTTAAGGCTATGAGCTGCAAACCTGGAGACTGGAGTTTGAATCCCATTGCCCACACTTGCATACTGTGTGACCCTAAGCAAGTCACTTAACTTCCTTGTGCTCCTAGGTCGCACCTGTAAACAAGCTTTCAGCTTAGTGTGTCTCTCCTGGTAAAAAATAAATAAATAAGAATCCTCTAACCACCCACCTTTCCCCACTTCCAGCTTAGAAAAGATACGCTCCTCCCCTCTGATGGCTGTTGGGCTCATCAGACACGTCTGGGTAGCCTTTCATCTCAGCTTCACCCAGCATGGCAGAGAAGGCCTTAGGGATGTAAAGGACTCCTATGTGTAAAGAGTGATGAAACAGGCAGAAAATTTGTGACACTGCAATTTATGGAGCACACCAGAAATCACAATGATGTGCTGGCAAGAAATAAAGCTGAAAACAAAGGGTGTATGTACAAACAGTCTGGAAATCCAAACTACCATTTAAGAACTTTGAAAATGAAAAAAGTACATCCAAACTTCCAGTGTTTTATTATTTTACCAATGCTCAAGTTCATTCCCCAGTCAGAACTACTTTTCCAGGCACAAGCATATTAAATAAAAAATGTATATTTTAATTGCAAAAAACATAAAAAAAAATGTGTGTCGTCTTATCATTTCTAAACCTGTACCTATTTTATAAGTGCAATAACACATGCCAGGGTGTGGGTTAAGCTCTGATAAATGCACTTCTAGGGGCAGTAAGGCACTCAGCCTCCAATACACCCCTAGGCATGCATTTATCAGAGCATAACGCTCACTCCTTTATGTGTTTTTGCTTACATATCAACCATTGCTACATATTTTGTTTAAGTATCAACCATTGCTACATGTTTGCTTCATGCTATACCCCTGAGGGACTCTGTGTCCATTCTACCCAAAGTATGGGTACATCTTTGTCAACTTCTAGATCTATTACCTTTGCCATCATTTGCATTGCAGCCACCTGGGTGTCCACCCACACTTTCATGGCACATTGTATTGCAGACCTGCATTCCTGAAGGATGAAGGTTTTGGCTCTGCCAACTATCTCCAGTACATCTGTCCTGCAAGTCCTTATTACCAGTAGTCTGTACTATGTGTGAGAGCTATAGATGAAAATTCATAGTGAAAAGAAGTTACTCATCTGTAGCTGTGTCTCTTGTAGAGTAATTCATCTATTGTAGCATACCATCCTCCCTCATCTGGGCAATTTGGATAAGCTACTACTCTATTATTCTAGGTTACTTGCAAGTGCTTCTCCCTTAAGTTAAAAATATATATTTATTTACTTACTTAAATTTCTTGACCTGGAGGCACACTGGGCCAGAGCTCATTTCTAGGTACAATGGGGTAACATGGTGATAAGAAATGCAATAAGCGAAAGAAATACTCACTGTAGTAATGGTATAACTTCTTAAGGCCTTCCTCATAATGGGGCCTATGCACTACTGGGTGGGAAGTACATGCCAAAGGCATATATCCCTCCTGCGCAGCTCCATACATTCGGACAGGTGCACTACTGGTATTCACCAATGGCCACCATCTGTCCATGGGCCCACCCCCCGGCATACAGGACCCCACTGGGTGGCCAGGGTAAGAGTCGCAGATCCAGCTGGGCATCCAATTGGATGAACATCCTGGGTCCCAAGTGGATCCCTTGCACTGCAGGGCATGGGTCTGGGTGCGTGAATAGCACCAGCAGACACTTGAACCCGTGCACCTATGCCCTGTCTGGTGCTGAGCACCTGGATCATAGGTGCTACCTGCTGCTCCTCCCCACCAACATGTAGCAGGTAACCCCGGCATCCATGCAGTAAGCTCCCCCTGCACAGAAGTACCCCGGATCCACACATCAAGTCCCCAGTCCAGACCCCTCGACCCACATTGGTAGTCAGTGACATCCCCCCACCTTCCACGGCACCAACATCCCCACCCTGTACCTGCATATTTGTTGCTATGGCAGGATGGCCAGCAGCACAGCACTCCACACACCTCTTCGGCTGCTGGCCATCCAAGTAATGCTGGAAATGCACTCCTATAAGTAGGCGGCACACTCTCAGCAGTACTTGGACAGCCGGTGTCTGAAAAGGTGTGCAGACAACAGTGCCGCTGGCCATTCCGTTCTGCTGCATCGACCTGCACATACGGGTGGGATTGTCAGTGCCTACAGGGGTGGGGGTGCCACTGATTACCAATGTGGGTCAGGGGGTCAGGACCAGGAGTTGGGTATGTGGGTCCGGGTGAAAATATCCAATAAATGAATAAATAAATAAACTGAGAATGAGGGGCAATGGCCACCACTGTGGGTGCTGGTGTCCTAGGTGGTGGTGGTGGTGGGGTTGGGAAGCCTGTAGGGGCCAGTACTGGTTGGTTGGGGAGAAATGTTTGGCACAACCAGGTTGGGCCGCCATGACCCTGGGGGGGGGGATGTCCGGCACCAGCAGTGACAGTCATGGCAGCACAGGGGTGTGCGGGCACTCACCTGTCAAGCTGCCCCAGCCCTTGCCATCATCCTAGTGGGCTGGGGCAGCACAGTGGATGTTTTCCACATCCACTGTGACTGGCAGGGCATGTACCAGGGGTGCATAGTGAGTTACGGCAGAGTCTCCCTTGCCATAAGCTGCGCACTCCTCTGCACCCCCACTGCCAGCACTATGTGCCTTAGTGTATGGCATGGTGTGTTGGCATGCCCCCAGCCTGCCCCATGCACGTTGCAGTCCATGTGCCAGGGATCGGGTGAGTAACAGTTTCACCCCCCCTTAGTACATCCCACACGGGGGCGCAATGGGAGCAGAGGCACTCTGCATCGTCATGCATAGACCCCATCATTTACACGTTATGCTGCCATCTCAGCTGAGAGTGATGCCCTGTAGAATAGAATTGATACAAATTTTTGAATTTGGAATGTAGAGTGCAAACTTTGCACCTGCACTCCACTCTGGCCATTGCTCAGATCTGTTTCCAAGGGGGAGTGGAGCAGTGGATTGTGAAACTAGCTATAAAAAGGTTATCAATCATTTTGAAAATGTTTATAGAATTTTAAAATCGCCAAACTAATTGAAAGCAGACATGAAAAAAAATTTGTCATGTAAATCTTATCAACAAACTTACAATTGTACAGTAACTGCAATAGTAATGCTCAAACAACCTCAATGAAAAATAACTGATTCTTATGTGAACCTATTTCAGGTTCTGAAAGGGGAGGCAGGGTTAGGGAGTGTAAACATAGTGAGGGACCCCTTAAGAAGAAACAGCATTACTACAGTGCCTAATTTTTTCTTCTAACTCCAGGAATCTCTCATTTAAATGTTTACAATTTATGCAGACTCAATAGCAGTACCCTGGGGAGCTGTGTCTAGAACCTATTTAGGAAAAAGGTTCTGCAGGACAGCAGTTTCAAAGCCGTAATCCCTTCTGGATTGTATGTCCAAACAGTAGTGTTTTGTGAAGGTGTGTACTGTTCTGAGGTAACTGTTTTGCAAATGTCTAACAATGGGATGCTGCCTGAGGATGCCACAGAGGTAGAGGTATCCCTTGTGGAGTGTACTTTTTCTTATGTCTCTTGGTAGCATTTCCCCAGCTTTTTTGTAGCAGAATTGAATGCAAGAAATTATCCAGTAAGAGCTAAATCTCTTTGTAGCTGGTTTGTCATTACAAACATCATCATAGGTAACAAAAAGCTGGGTACTCTGGGACCTGACATCTTTTGTCCAATCCACGTAGATAATCAAGACCTGCTTTAGATTCAAGCTGTGGAGTCAGATTCATTAAACTTTGCCCAGGCACAAACCCACTTTGCCCGGGACAAACTGGGTTTTGCCCTGAGCTGACATTCACAAAGCTCAGCTTGCCCCCGCAAACTGGGTTTGTGCCCAGGCAAAGTAGAGAGGAGGCCACCATGCTAATGAAGGGAAGGGGACCTGCATATCCCCACAATCCCATTCATGATGGATTTTCTCCATTTAAGGGCCTTTGTGAAGGCCCTTGTGTGGAGCAAAGTATTGCTGACAAAAACCTGGCAGCAATCCGTGTAACTGTAGTGGCTTAGGGAGGTACTTCTGCCCCCCTACCCTGGTTCCCAATCTCCTACTTAATGTTAAGAAATCATTTTTTCATATTGTAGTGTCCCACCCCGATCTTCCACCTGATAAGAAATAGTTTTTCCATAGTGTAGTGTCCCAACCCGGATCCTGATCTCCCACCCAATGTTAAAGAATTATTTTTACATAGTGTAGTGTCCCACCCTGGTCCCCGATCACCCACCTGATATTATAAAACCCCTTTTTCATAGTGTAGTGTTCCTACTCTCTCCCCAGTCACCGATCGCCATCCCCAAATGTCACACAACCCATGCCCTGGAGGTCTAGTGGCCCCCCACCCTCTCAGGTAATCATCCACTACCCTGCTCCCCCCAGCACGACTCTTGGTTGGCAAGCAGCACAGCCCTCCTCTCACCTCCATGGCTGCCCATTGACTGAGCTGTGAATGAGCATGTACACTCATTCATTTTTCAGTTGGTAGGCAGCTATGGAAGTGAGAGTAGGGCTGTGCTGCTTGCTGACCGCGATTCATGCTGGTTGGAGTGGGGTGGTTGGTGATTACCTGAGAGAGAGTGGAGGGGCAACTATACTACCAGGGCATGGGTTGTGTGACATTTGGGGATGGTGATCGATGACTGGTGGGGGAGGAACACTACACTATGGAAAAGGGGTTTTACAATATCGGGTGGGTGCTCGGGGACCATGGTGGGACACTACACTATGGAAAAATTATTTCTTAACTTTGGGTAGGATATCGGGGACTGGGGTGGGACACTACACTATTGAACAGTTATTTCTTAACATCAGTTGGGAGATGGGTGCAGGGGAGGGCACCACTAGATTGTGGGGGAATGTTGCTGAATGGGGCTTGGGCAGGTGGGGGGGGGTGTGCAACTCCACACTAATGTCATGCAAATGAGCCCATAATGGGCATGCTAATGACCACTAGCACCTTCCATGCCCAATTGGTTCATTTGCATAGCTCCTTTCATGAATGGAGGCTTAGTGCAGTGGCACTATTGCTGGCAGCCCATTCACCGGGCTGGCTGTGGGGGGCATTGCTACTGAGGTTCCCAGTGCTTTTCCTGGGTTAGCGCTGCCCATGCCAGCACCTATTCAGAGTTGGATAGCGCGGTTCAGTATCCGATTGTGAATAGCAGTTTTTGACCCCTGCGCAACAGCAAGGTATGGTGCGTACTTTTACACCACACTTTGCCCTTTTTTTTTGTGAATCCTGCCCCTGGATTGAAATGCTCTAGACAGAGTACAGGGAGGGTCCCTGACTGATTCAGATGGAATTTAGATACCACAGTAAGAAGGTGCTGGTTCTTTTTATTCTTGTTTTTTTAGTTAAACGGCATCTATTGCATACTCACATATTCACTTTTCAGAGTGTGGTCGATATCACTTTAGAAAATGGCAAGAAAGAATTCTAACTCCTGATTGGCTGACACTGCCTCCAAGCTGGGCATTTATTTCTCAATAGATGCCCAGCTAAAAACAAGTGCCACCAAAATCCACTTCACAATGTACCCTGCTGACCAGCCTACTTCCTCATTGGCTTTTAAAGGCAGCTCATAAATTTAAAATCCCCCATGTTTTTCTCTCGCTTAGCGAGAGACAACTATCCCCTCCACCTCCCCACTTTCCCTCAGTAGCAGGCAATAAATAATTAAAAACTAACACTCCGTCCTGTCATTTTGCGGTCAGAAGACTGAAAAGACACATTTCATTTAAAAATGACACCAGTCTCCTGACTGCGTTACGATTCGTACTCCGCCGTTTACATTTACGTCAGCTTCATCCTGCACGTGCCATTTCAAAAAAAAGAAGGCATACAGTACCACTTGGGTCAAAGCTGGTCCCGCTGCTGCTCTTCATTGCCTTTCTATTCCTGGTTGGCTAAGCACTCCTCGGTTTGCACAAGCTGCTGCAACAACCTCTAGCCATATGCACAATAATTACTCTAAAATGCTAGCTGCATTCACGCGTCTCCCAAAAAATGCAGCATTCAGTTCCTGTAAGGTCAAAGGGCGTGAGCTCAACAGACACCTTCCGAGTTCCGACCTGTGACCGTAACAAAATAAAACAAAACAACGTTTAAGAATTCAAAAGAAATATAAACAGCCGACACACTGTTAATTCAATTTCTTTTAAGGCACACTTCTTTTTTTAAGGCACACTTCTTTTGTTCTTCAATCTGCGTGTCTGTGTGCGCATGTGTGTGTGTGTGTGTGTGTGTGTGTGTGTGTGTGTGGGGGGGTTCAGGAAACCAAAATGGCACTGTAGGCAGCAGGGAGGAGTAACAGCACCTAGAACAGCTGGTGCACTACTTTGTCAATGAACACTGTTTTTAACAGTGTTTTGAACATTTTTGACACTGATTTCCACTTTTATTTTTACATTTCACAAAAATGTACTTACATGGCCATTTTCTAAGTGTAATAATACCCTCCAGGGTGGGCATTATTGGGAAATACCAGACCTTCTATGGGCTATAAGGCCCTCCGACCGGCGGAGCCGGGCCTCATTACGCCCCTGAGCAGTCCGGTATTTCCCAATAATGCCCACTCTGTCGGATATTATTGCTTACATAAACAATGTCTTATACAACTGCTATAACAGTTGGATTATAGCATTCATGTATTTTGTTGCAGACATTAAGGTTCAAATGTGTTGTAGAATGTGAATCTTTCTATACTTGTTTCTCCATGTGAAAAACATACGCCAATAAAAATATTAACTGCAAAGGAGGGAATTTTTATGTTTCTAAGTACTATTTCATCCCTGTGAGGGATTATGTAATTTGGCTCTGTGCAGGGTACTTACAATTCACTTAACCTTCTAGCAGAGGTAATTGTAACCAGGAATCATAATTTCCCATGTGACATACTTTAGATCAGCAGTTTCTATAGGCTCAAAGGGAGCCTCCATAAGCTGGGCAAGGCATATGTTGAGTTCCCAGGGTGGGGCAGGTCCCTTACTTATGGGAACAAGTGGATGAGACCTTTAGAAAACCTTTTGAAAATGAGTTCTGAGGCAAAAGACTTTCTCTTGTGAGATGATATGTATGTGATACTGCTGCAAAGTCCATCTTTAAAGTTGAAGGCCATATATTTTGATGCAGGTATTGCAGAATTATAGGCAATCTGCCTGTATTGATTTTATTTTTCTGGGGTCGCACCAGTAAAAAAATCTTTTCCACGTAGAAGAATAAGCTTTCACGGTAGCAGGTTTCCTTGAAACCCTAAGCACCTTTAGGACTTCCTCTGAGAAACCCAACCAGAAAATTCTAATTTCTCAAGAATCCTGTGCCCTGTTGTAGAGTCCTTGGGTTTAGAAACATTATTCCACCCTGGGACAAAGTCAACAGATTGTGACTGTGTGGCAGGCTGAATGAATTCTTGCTGGACAGGACCAGGAGCACTGAGTACCAAGCCTGTCTGGCCCAGTCTGGAGCTATCAGAATCATTGTTTCAGGTCCCTTTCTGAGTTTCAGGAGTACTTTCTAAATTAGTGGGAATAGTGGGAAGGCATGCAAAAACTTTCCTGTCCAGTCCAGCACCAGGGCGTGTTCTGGGACTGTTCCTCTGGCTGGTCGTCTGCAACAAAACAGTGGGAGCTGATTGTTCTCCTAACATGCAAAGAGGTCTATATTGGGAGTACCCATCTTCGGAGCACTGTGGCCAGAACCTGCTGGTTTAAGGCCCATTCATGATTTCCCTGGCTGATTCTGCTTAGGGAATCTGCCATGACATCATCTTTGCCTGGCAGATGCTCTTCAAATGCTTCTAAGGAATATGCTAGGTCCCAGATCCTCATTGCCGCTGTACACAGTTTTGAGGCTCTTCTTCTTCCTTGCTTGTTTATGTAGTACATTGCTGTGGTTTTGTCTGTCTTGATTTGGACAGACTCGCCCTGTAGCTGGGAGGAGAAAGATTGCATTGCTAGCAGTACTGCTGTGAGCTCCAGGAAGTGTATGCATTCTAGTGATTCCTATAGGCTCCATGTACCTCTCACTGCGAAGTCTTGCATGTCGGTACCCCACACCAGGAGTGAGGCATCTGTGGTAAGAATACATGCTAATGATTGCTGAAGGAAGGGAATGCCCCCTCTGAGGCTGCTTTCTCCATTCCTTCCTTCCATCCACAGCTTCAATAATTCTGTCAGTGCTTTTGTCTCTGGCACTAGCTTTGCAAGTGAATCCTGTCTTTGTGACCATTTGGTTCTTAAGTGGTTCTAGAAATCTTGCATTTGGAACCTGGCACATGAAAACACAACTGTGGATGCAGGCATGTGGCCTAGTAATTTAGGAAGTCTAAGGCAGGTCTTGGTTGACTTGCTATGAAAGGCTCTGTTGTTAATAGCAAAGCTGTAACTCTGAGCTGCAGATAGAAAGCTTTTGCCTGTATGGTGTTTAGCATTGTTCCTATGAAGTCTAGTACTTGAATAGGTGCTAGTTGGGTCTTCTGCAGTTTTAGCAGGAATCCCAGGTTATCCAAGGTGCTTTTTACTGACTGAACTGAACACCTTGTCTCTTCCTCTGTTTTCCCCGAGACTAGCTAGTCATCGAGGTAGAGGTAAACCACAATGCCTTGTTTTCTCAGATGAACCACGACCACAGCCAAGCACTTTGTGAAAACCCTTGGAGCTGTGGTGAGACCAAATAGGAGAGCTGTAAGCTGGTATTGGCAGTTCCCCAGCTTTAATCTGGGATATGTTTTTGTGGGACGCCCTCATTGGGATATAAAGATAGGCATCTTTCAGATCAAGGGATCCTGCCAATAACCTGCCTGCAAAGATGGTATCAATGTCCTTAATGTGACCATCTTGATTTATTTTTTCAAATGTTTATTAAGAAACCTGAGATCTAAAATGGGTCAACACTCCATTCTTCTTGTGGCTCAGGAAGTATCATGAGAATAGGTCTCTGCCTCACTGTGAGGCAGGGACTTTTTTCTATGGCTTTTAATATTAACAGTTTTTTACTTCCAGTTCCAGCAGACATTTTTATGTAGGAGAGTAAGCTGGAAAACATATGTGTTTAGGCAGGTTTGGAAAGTGTTTGAACTGCAGACAAAATCCCCTTCCCACTACTTCTAGTACTCACTAGTCTGTGGTAATGTTTACCCATTCCTGGAAGTAGCGTGCCAGTCTTCCTCCCACTGGCAATGGTTGGGTGACCTGGGCAAAAGTGTCAGGGGGTTTATTATGGCTGGGGCTTAGGCACTGGAGCTGCAGCATTACACCTGGAAGCCCTGTCCCCTTCCCTATAGTAACCTCTTTATGGTTGGTACTCATAGGGGGCATAAGAGGCATAGGCTATTTGGTAGTATCCCCTGCATCTCCTCCCCTCCATATAGAACCTGTTGGAAGTAGAGTCATTTTCCTTCTCATAGTTACTTTTGAAAGTGGTTTTGTATTCATTCACTTTTTTCATGGTGACCTAATTTTTGTCACCAAATAAGGAATTTCCCTCAAAGGAGAAATCCATGGCCTTGTTTTGAGTATCCTGATAAAGGATGGTAGTCCTCAGTAAAAATAAAAAAAAATTAAAAACTTCTTAAAGACACTGCATGAGCCCAAACTCTAGCAGTAATATCATTAGTGTTCACAGCAGTGTGGAAATGATATTTTGTGATATTCAGGTCTGATCTTGCTGTGGCAGTCAGGTCCGGTGCCAATTCACCATCTGCTCTTTCTGCCAGTACCAGACTTGTATTCCAGAGTGCTTTCTGGTACTGAATTGTATGTGCTGAGTAAGCTGCTTGCTTGATAAGCAGGGAAGCTGTAGCATAAACCTTTTTGGTCATAGTATCGAGGGCGAACTGGAGCTAACCGCTAAGACACTGAGGAGATAATGTCAGTAGCAGGTGTCAGTGAAAAGCTTGAACATTTTTTTAAAAAGTGTGCCACTGTTGCCATACTAATATTTATCATTTTTATAATTCACTGACCTTTCCAGACAAACTTAGAACTTGCAGTCTGTCAGAAGTGTGAAGTGGAGTGGTGGAGTTCTGCATTTGGGCCTCCTCTCAGTGGTGTAGGAGTTCTGGTGGTGGAGAAGCCTACCACGAGGGGAAGAATGCCCATTGCAGCCTGTAGAGGCTTAATGGCCGGCAATACCAAACCGAGGAGAGAAGTGATATAACAACCACTTCTAGAGTTAATTCCCCTTGAGAAGACTTGATGGAGATACGGAGATATGGAGATACAGAGTGTGGAGAAACTGTGAAACTGTAAAAACAGATTTCTTTTTTAAACTGGGACTGGGACTGGGACTATTTTCTGACTGTTTTGAAAGTACCCTGATTCTGACCTGTTTTACTGTGTTTTACTGTGTCTTGTGTTTTTGTAACTCATGTAGCAGCGAGTGACAAAAGAAGTATTTTTTCGGTTTGATAGAAGTGAAATTGTTTTAGTATTTTAGAGGAACATTCTTCTTTACATATTTTTGAACGTACTGTGCTGTTTTAGCTATTCTTATTTTTAATATATTTTATAAAAGTTAAAAAAAGTTTAGGAACTGGGAACCAGGAAGTAGTAGTTTTATTGGTGTATGCTCCCATGTGACATTGGAGCTTATAGCACATGCTTGGGCATTCTGGTGGAACAAGCACCATTTCTGACCAAGCAGTGCATGGAGCAGGACAGCAGGCAGCTCCAAAGAGAGAAACAGTCAATAGTGGTTATATTTTTCACTCTTTTTTTTTTCATTTTTGCTGCTTACCCTTTGCTTTTACTAGAAAGAGCTTACACTAAGTTCTCTCTCCCAGCTTGTGAGATTGATAAGAGGAGAGAGAAGCAGCATTTTATTTAAATGGCTTGAGATTAGAGAGCCATATATCAAAAGTGTACATTGAAAGCAGGCTTGCAATTTTCTGGCTAAACACATTTGCTCTGTGCAAATACTGAGGCTTCTTTTACAATAAGGGAGAGCCTAGAAATATATGGTGAAAAAGTGAATATGATTTAAGTGATCTAAGTGATTTTTAAGTGATTTAAGTGGTTTAAGCAATTTAAGCGATTGTCTAATTTGAACATTATAAGGACTACTTAAGAATAATTGAAGAAGATTGTCTTGAATATATTTAGCATATCTAGTATTTAGTATAAAATCCTGTGTACAAAACTGAGTTAGGAGGAATCAGATGAAACAGATAGTCCCCAGATATTCCCCCTTATCAGAATTTTTATTTTTATTTCTAGTGAAGAAAGAGACCTTAGAAGAGTGGGGAGAAGTAGTATATACCCATTTGGAACCTGAAAAAGACTGGAGATATTCAAGTCAACCTATAGCGAGTGAAAGGATCAAAAGGACAGTAGGGGTAACCCAAGAGAAGAGGAACAGAATATTGGGCTCTGAGATTTGTTTCTGGAGATTTGATAGTGAACAAAGAAGAGAAATACAGTGGTCTGATGGAACTGGACTTGGGTAGACTAGATATATAAATTCAAGACTGTGGAAAGAATATCAGGAATTGGAACATCAGATCATAGAAGGAAAGAGAGTGAAATCATAAAAAGTACATGAAGTGGTGAGACCATTTAAGGATCTTAAAAGAAATACTAAAAGTACTATAAGTTAATTGTGATTAATACATGAATCTTCAATTTAATTGGTGTGTAAAGCATACAAAAAAAATCCGATAATACCCTCAAAGCTTCAGTGATAATAGTATTGATAATCACTTTTAATACTATTGTCAATCACTTTTAATAGTATCATTTTGTGCTGGTAATAGTATCATTGCAACTGCACAAAAAGATAACTCTTGTCCCCTACGTCTTAAATGTGCCTCCTCATTGGCCGCTTTCCCTGTGCGGGTGGGCAGAACACTGTAAAAAACATGGTGTCCAGTCTCTCGCTTAGTGAGAGTAGTTACCCTCAAAAAATGTTCCCCATTTTATTTTATTTTTTAAATGGAGATATCTGGTTGATCCTGCATTCCCCATTCCCCAAAAACAAGAAAAGGTAGGGCTGCCTTTACTGCAAGTGAACCGAGTGAGTGAGTAAACTAGTGAGTGAGTGAGTGGCTGGGCGGGCAGGAGAAAAGTAATTGCAGCACTATACAGTGCAGCACTTGGCCAGGACTGACACTGTCTTTAAGCGACAAAAAAAAAAAAAAAAAATGAAGATCCCTATATTAAAAAAAATAATGGATAAGTCATTGGGCATTACAGAATTATTATTCGAGGTTCTGGACACAAGAACCTCTTGAACTTCGCTCTCGAGGTTCCCATGTGTCCAGAACCTCTTGATGGTATTACTCACTGGTAATGCCCAGTGACCTATCCGTTATTCTCTTTATATTGATGAGAAATTGCACTGTTTTTTTTATTATTCTTTTTTTATAAGCTTGGAAAATTCTGTACATAACAGAATTGATAATTAACAGCATCCATAATTGCACCTATAAATTCATCTATAACTAGATAAATCCTAGTATAAGCTAGGGATTTCTGAATGCTAAGTATATTAAAGTTTGTGGTATATCTTGTAGTTTGCATAAAAAATTAGAACTTTGTGAGAATAAGATATAATATTTGGGTGTTTGTATATCATATGGAAACTCCAGATAAAGAATGCTAAAGTTGGGATAGCAGAAATAATTATAATTCTGATAACTATAGTTTATACTTTTTAGTATTTTAGAATATGTAACTTGGATTAGACCTGAATTAGATTTGCTTTGATTTGAATTGGAAAACAGTTAACTCAGTAATTGGATAATTGAACAATTAGATAATGCAAATTGTAACTAGAAGTGGGAAAGAACAAATGGATAACCAAAGGATGGAAGAAATAAGGAAGAAAGGGACTGACAGAATAACTGTTAACGGTCTAAGGAAACAGAGAATACTTAAAGGGACTAAAGGGACAGAAAAGGATGTAGTAAGGGAAACAGAGGATAAAAATGAAGGAAATAAGAATGTAACTTCAACCCCAATTAGCAACATTAGAAGGAATAAGATGATTCAACCATTGATCTGTGATATTATTGAGAGAAATAAAAACAAATTAAATGAGACTCTGGAGAGAGAAGTTCCAGAGAAAAGGTACAGGTTAACACAGAAGTAAACACAGAGTCAGTGAGACCATTGAACAATGAGAGAAATGATATCTATAACTTGGATATGGTTAGTTTAGTAAATAAGGAAGTAAATAAGACAGTAGAGGAGATTAGGGAGACTATGGAGATTAACAAAAGAATAGAGCAGAAGATTTGGGACATGAGGATAAGTATGAATTGGTCTGCATTTTTGATTGAAGAACAATATAATCAAGGGCAGAATACAGAAGGTAATAGGAAGTTAAGTATGACAGCGACTACCTTATTGACCGAAGAACACATAATCAAGGGCAGAATATAGAAAATAAAAAGATTGAAGAAGAAGAAGAAGAGGATATAAGGGAAGGATGGTCTTCTAGGGGAGAAACACTGTTTATGAGCCCAAAGAGTCCAATTGAAAAGGAAGCGTTATTCACAGAAAATATAGTGCAAGATGTGTGTACAGCTTTAAGAGATCCATTAACTGCTGATGTAATGGTCTATGAACAATTGTTGGCTATTAGAAAAGATCTCTCCTTTGTCAAAGGAGTACATCTAGGGAATCAAATTTATATAGAACAAGTTATTGACACCCAAAGGAAGTGGGTCTCAAAACAAAGGACAATTGAAGAGAAGACAGAACAACATTTAGTTAATTGCAGGAAGGAGATCCCCTTCCTGATACTAAAAGGAAATGAAGATAACTATAAGGAGGAAAGTTATAATTCAGTGTAAATAGATGGAGAAAATGTGAAGAAAGAAATAATTAGTTATAAGAAGAAATAAATTGTAAATTTAACTGAAGGGACATTAAAGAATCAAATAGAAAAATAGGGAGAAAGTACAGAGTATGCATTGAAGTGTGAGTATAATATAGAAGGGACTTGGGAATCTGAGGCAGAGTTAATAATGCTCCCTGATAAAAAATGGAGACAGGGGAGTGTGGTAAAAGAAATGAAAGTGGGAAACACAAAATTATAGGGATAAGGGTTATTGCAAGAAGTCAGATACAAACAGAAAAGAGATCAGAATGGGAGAATGGAGCAGGAAGTACAAAAAAAAGGAAGGGATGGGAATAACCCAGAAGAAAGACAGAAACAAAACAGAAAAACAAAGAACAACTGGCAATAAGATAAGAGGTGAGCAAAATAATAAAAGGATTATACATTTAAAGGACAAGACAGGTGGAAAAGTAAGTAAGACAGATAATTAAAGGGAAGGAAAAAGACAAAAGGAAATAAGAACTTAGTAAAGAAAAAGGGGAACTTAGGGAAAAAATTAAGAATCCAAAACATACAAGATGAGAATAAAGAAGGAAACATACAAGACTTAGGTCAAAGGAAAGATGATAAATGCCTGCTTATTGGAGAACAGGAGAGAGGGAAGTTACAAGAAGAGCAATTGAACATATGTTAAAATGACTGACAGAATCTGACTTTGTACTGCCCATGTACAGGATAGCAATAATACCAGATGAAATGGAAAGGAAATTGGATAAACATCTAAAAAACATTGTTGGTACAGTTTTACAATGTATTAAGAATCATATTCCAATGCTTAACTGTCTAAGTGAATTAAAACCCTTGAAGGAGAAGGAAATGGTATTATTAGTGTCAGATCAATATTATGTCTTAAGGCAATAGAAAAACAGAAAATTAAATTAAAGAATTTGGGATTAGAAATATAAAGTGTGGTAATGTAAATTTATTGTTTCCAGAATATTTTGAATCAAAAAAGAGGAAAGATAATGATAACTTAGACTTAACAATCTCTAGCTTTGGTATTAACAACTTTATAAATGAAACAAAAAATAACTTGAAAATGAAAGTTACTAAGCTATTGAAAAATTTACTAAAGATAGAAGGGGTGTATAAGAAGAGCAAAAGAGTAAAAAGGTGGGAGAATAATGGACAGATAATTTGCACGAATAACATAGAAGATTACAAACACATACCTGAAAATGCTGAATTACTGGATAAAATAGATATTAATTTGATTGGAGAAGGAAAGGAGCAATTTCCAACTCAGGTTAAATCTAATTCAGAGGAATGGATTTACCTGATTCAAACATTGACTAGGTTTCTGAGTTTAGAAACTCAAGGAGAGGATTGATGTCAATATAACATTAAAAGTAAAGGGAAGAGTGATAAAAAACTCAAAGGACTGTGAAAGATATTTAAGAACAAAATCTTATCATGGAGCATAGCAGGAATTAGAGCTAGATTAGCAGACCCAACATTTATTGATTACATAAGGGGATTTAATTGTATATGTCTACAAGAGACATGGACAGACCAGGAGAAAGTATTAAACAGATACAAAGCATTTAGTAAAAAAGCAATAAAAAATTAAAAATGTAGTAGATTATCTGGAACATTAATTACCTGGCTTAAAATATTGAAAGAATATAAGGTAGCAGAAATTCAGATAGACTCTAATAATATTTTAGGGGTCAACATAGAGGGGAAAAAAGCAACCCTTTGTCAATAATTAATGTATATATTCCACCGGTATCCTCACAATATAAAGATAGTGAGATAATTAAGAAATTAGAAAAGATAACTGAGGATAGCAGACAGAGATAGATCCAGATGGTGGAATTATGATAATAGGGGATTTTAACTCAAGGGAATGGCATAATGAGGAATTATCCGCTGAAGTAACTGAATTCTGCTTAGTGGTAGGCCAGGATACAATAGCAAAAAGAAGGAAATCTAGGGATATTAAGTCATCAATAAGGGGTTGGATTATTAGTCAGTTATTAGAAGAATGGCATTTTATCCTATTAAATGGAAGAACTAATGGAGGCAATGCTGGGTCACATATTGACAAAACACATTGGTCCCCAAAAAGCTATTGTCCTGGGTGACTTTCAGAATATCTGCAGTTTGTTTGGATAATAAACTCTCCTACCAGAAAGGATAAATTAACAGGTCAGGGTAACATACTGGATTTAATCTTTGTTTCTGCTGCTTTAGTGGTACAGTAACAGGATTTAGTGCAGATGGCCCCAACCTAGGAAACCATAGGGTGATTCAGTGCACTATAAGGATTGGTGAACTCATTGATAAACCCAAATTTAAGCAGACCATTCTTAGGAGATGTTATAGGAGATTTAACAAGCTATTGTTTTGCAGGTATTCTTCAACTATGCCCTGACATCAAATTTTTCTTAAGCCCAATTTAAACATGGCAGTGAGTGAATTTACTGAGATGTTTTTGGAGGCATGTGACAAATTTGCACCACAGAAAGTCATTAAGAACGAATCTATTTGACCTGTTTGGATGGGACCCAAAATAAATAGATTGATTAGATTAAGAAACCAATTGTGGAAGAAGGCAAACAAATTCTTTTGCCCCGATTCTTGGGCTAAATTTAAAATTGTCAGGAACAAAGTTATTACTGCTACTAGAAATGCTAAGGCATTTTATTACAAACAAAAAATACAAGCCACCAAAGACCCTAGGGAATACTGTTCGTTGATAAATAGATTTAAAAAAACAGTTAGAAATATCCCAGTGGTGCAAATAAAGAGAACCGGGGTATTGCAGCATACAGAAGCTACTGCAGATTTGCTAAATCATTACTTTATAGATCTTTCTGATGTTGCAATAGCAGGGGCAAATTAAGAACAAAAAGTATTTACAGAAGAAAGTATTGGTAATAATAGCCTTAAGTTCAGATTCCGAAGAATTACTGTTAAGGAAGTTGCAACGATAATAGATAAACTGCAAACAAAAAAAGCCAGTGGCATTGATGAAATAGGACACTGCTTACTGAAAGAATCAGTGTTTGAAATATCGCACATACTAACAGTCCTGTTTAATAGGAGTCTGCGCAAGGGAATTTTTCACCAGAGCTGGAAACTAGCTAAAACTGTCCCCCTTGCTAAATGAGGTGATTCTACTGACCCCACTAACTATCGTCCTAGTGCCCTATTGTCCACTGTCTCTAAAATATTGCAGATAATTGTCCATGGGCAATTAATGGACTACCTGGAAAGGTATAGGAAGTTGTCCCCATTTCAGTCTGGCTCTAGAAGGGGCAGGTCCACAGTCACCGCACTCATGAACCTGTAAAATTTGGTTGCTACCCCCTTGGGGGATGCAAGGTCCATGGGTGCAGTGTACATGGACCTGACAAAAGCATTTGATCTTGTAAATCATACAATTTTGTTAAATGCATTGGAGAAAATGGGGGTGATGAACAAACCATATCAGTGGTTCCACTCCTATTTGTCAACGAGATCCCAGGTGGTTAGTATAAATGGAGTTAGTTCTAAACCATTACACATTACCCGAGAGGTACCTCAGGGATCAATATTGGGTCCCCTATTATTCATTTCCTATATAAACAGTTTATCCATCTGTATAAAAAATTATTCTGTCCACTTCCCAGTGTCCTGGCCAACATTCCCCTTTCCATAAACTGGTTCATGCAATTATCCAGGCTGTGTGTGAGTGATGTGTGATATGGCCGCCACTACACATTCAGTCACTTCACTACCAGTCTAGCATTGCTTGTAAATGATTTGGGATACACTGTGTATGAAAAGCACTATATAAATAATGATTCTTCTTCTTCTTCTATATGCGAACAATATAGTTTTAATTGCTGAAGGGAGTCACCATAAGGAAGTAGAGGATAGACTACAAAAGGATTTTTTAGTCAAGCAGGAATTTTATTTTCAATCTAGAACTGGTAATAAACAATAAAAAAAACTCAAACAATGTTGTTTTCCTCAAAATTAAACAGATAATCTGAACCCAAAACTAGAAGCTGAAATCAAGGAAGGTAATATTTTGAGGCAAACTGAGGTTTACAAATATTTAGGAGTCCATATAGACCAATATTTAAAATTTGAATATCATATAAATACATTGGGAAAAACAGTGGATATGAGGTTGGGGCAGTAAAACGGATGTCTTGCTGCACAACCATGAAAGTTTGTCAAACTGTGGTAAATCAATTAATACTGCCTATTATAGACTATTGAAGCAATATTTATTGTCATGCTAACAAACAGTATTTGGTAAGGTTAGATTTGGTTCTAAACAGGTTGGCAAGATTTGTACTGAAATGTGAGTTTAATACTCACCATTGCACTATGTATAGCTCCCTTGATTGGAGTTCATTGGAGAGTAGAAGGAAACGGGCATGGGCCGTACAAGTCCATGAGATTTTAAAAAATAATCTGTTGCATGAATTAGCAGGGAGGTTGGAAAAACCTAAAATGGTCGCAATTTGAGAAAAAAAGCAGCCAGAGAGTTGGTAGTTCCTCAATGTAAAAATAAATTTACTGCTAGACATTCCAGTACAAGGCAGCCACTTGTTGGAACCAACTTCCTTTGTATCTTAAGGATTTACATATGAAACCAAATACCTTCAAGACTGTTGTACAAAGGGAAATGGAGTAACATTGTGTCTGTAACAGACAGCTTAAAATTGACATCAAAAATTGGAAACATGCACGATGACTATAATGTGTAGTGTTTTTTTTTGGAATGGATTAGAAATAGTGTAATGTTTACTGTATTTTTTTTGTAATGTATGCTGTACTCTGCTTGTATGACATTTGTTGGGGATATGTATTGTTTGTTACACTCATGTACATGTATTTATTTGACACTTTTTTAAACAGGTGCTCCTTGAGAAAAGAGCATATATAGCTCTAATGGTGGTATCACTGTATAAATAAATGTTATCTACTCTACTCTACTATATATGGGAAGCAGGGGAGAATCAGTAATTGATCTATGCTGGGTTAATTTAAATTTAATACCCTGGGTGGAAAACTTAAGTATGGGGGAGAGAGCTAAAAGTGAGCGTAACCCATTACTAATTTTAATAAATCAGTGGGATAGGTCACAGATATGTGAGAATAAGACAAGTACAAAGAGAACAAAATTAAGAGTCAAATGGGAAGCTATAGATAACTATTCTTCTATTGGATTATTAACGGAAAGTGGAATAGGAATCTGATAGGGGAAATTGTGGTAAAGAAAGATGATAAGATTGTAATGGACTTTGAAGAAATTATGAAAAAAATAAGAACACTGATAGTGAAGGCCTCTATTTGTAAAGAGTATACAGGAAGTAAGTGGTACTAGGCTAAATGCAAGGTAGCCAAAAAATAACTAAATAAGAAGGCAAGACAAGCAAGAAATTATCCAACTAAAGGAAATAAGGAACAGTTGATAATTACAAGGAAGAATTATAAAAGATTATTGGTTAAAAAAATTAGTTATATAGAGATAGTTTATGGATAGAACTGGACATTGCAGTACAGAATAAAAATCATAAGAAATTCTGAAGAATGGTGGCTAGAGGATGGGACTCATACCCAGAAGATATATAAAACTTTATAGAACCTAGCACGTGGTGGGACTATTATGCCAAATTATTTCAGGATAAGGCTAGTGGGATAAGGGATGAAATATATAGGAGCTGTATACCTTTAAAGGATGGAATTAAGGAAGAAGAAATTATATAAATTCTAGGACTGGTCAAAAGACACAAAGCCCCAGGCCCAGATGGCATTCCAGTAGATATACTTTTAAATGACATCAATTTATGGGCACCTTTTTTTGAAAAAAATTATACAATCACATAATCAAATTTGGAGACATACCTGAAACATGGAAAGAAATAATTATTACAGTTTTTTAAAAAAGGAGGAAAAAACTAACCCAAAAGTGTATCATCCAATTAGTTTATTAGATACATTCTTAAAAATATTTTCAAACCTCATACACAAGAAAATGATGGAGTGGATACAGGAGAAAGGAATAATTGATGAAGCCCAGGCAGGATTTATACCTAGGCACTCCACTGTGGCTCAGTGTTTTGTATTATTCCACCTTATGAACAAATATATTAATATAAGGAAACAGAAATTGTACTGTGTTTTTGTGGACCTTTGGGCTGCATTTGATAAGGTAAAAAGAACTAAATTATGGAGGGTATTAGAAGAGTATGGCCTGGATCCTGCAATAATTGGAATAATAGTCTCTATGTACAGTGAGAATCAAACTTGTATAAGATACCATAAGGAAGGGGGGGGGGAAGAGATGTTTGAGTCAAGTTTGGGACTGAGACAAGGATGTATTTTATCCCCAATTCTGTTTAATATCTGCTTGAATAAGATATTGGAAGGATTGTATGATGCCAGTCTGCATATGCCGAGAATGGGAGGGAGGTTCTGCCCATTCCTGGCATATGCAGACAACATCGCCTTAATGTCCACAAGCTACGGTGGAATTAAAAGAAGTTTGGATAATTTTAAATCTAGGTGTCAGGATGCAGACCTGGAAATAAATCTTGAAAAAACTAAGTACATGGTATGTTGTTGGAAAGTAGTAAGGAAAGGAATGGGCACAGTATTAAGATGGCAATTATATAACAGAAACAGTGCAGAATTTTTGTTACTTGGGTCTTAATCTTTGTCTATAACTTGAAGTGGACAGAATATAAAAAGAATATAATTAAAAAAAATTAATAAATTTACTTCAACAATAGAAAGGTTTATGTACAGATTTTGAGGGCACTCTATTAAAGGGAACATAAGAGCACTGAATGCAAAAATTAAGAGCCAAATCATATATGGAGCAAAAATATGGGGGTATGGAAATAATGAAGAATTAGAGATTCCTCTGAACAAATATTATAACAGAATATTAGGCTTACCAAAGGGGGCATCATCTGTATTAACCAGAATGGAATTAGGGCAGTTCCAAGTGAAATGTTTAATAGAAGAAAGATTAGTTATATACTGGATAAAAGTATTCAGAATGGTGGAAAAGAGATTATCGAGAATATTTATGGAAGAGGCAATTACATACAGAGATAGTGGATTTACCTGCCCAAGTATGATCACTTTAGAAAACATTATTAAACCCTATTGTTTGCTGAACTGCTTGGTGGATAGCCTAAGAAAACCAGTGGAACATATACATTTAGAGATTCACGTACTAACATACTAATTGTCAGCAGATTAGGCCTTACGGTCTATCGAGTCTGCTCGAACCTCAGATCCCTAGTTGGGTGCCGAGGCCCTCTCCCCCTTGTGTTCCAGAAACCCCTTATCATCTATCCCAACCCCCTAGGCCAGGCCATCATCTGATACATCTGCTTTCTGTGTCTGTACCACCCTCTCTTGAAGCCCTCCACTGTGAATCTCTGAACCAGCTCACCAGGCAGTGCATTCCAAGGATCCTCCACCCTCTCAGTGAAAAACCTCCTCCTCTTTCCCCCCTCACCCTTCCACCTTCCAGCTTCAAACCACACCCTCTGGTGATACCTCCCTGCTTTAGTCTAAAGAGCCCCTCCATGTTTACCCTATTTATTCCCTTGAGGTACTTGAAGACCTCAATCATGTCCCCGCGTCTCTCCTCTCCTCCAATGAAAACAGGCAGAGCTCCTCAAGTCCGTCCTCATACGTCAAATACCCTAGTCCTTGTATCATCTTAGTTGCCCTCCTCTGTACCCTCTCCAGGAGCTGTATGTCCCTCTTCAAGTGTGGTCTCCAGTACTGTACACAGTACTCAAGGTGTGGTCTAACCAATCCATTGTACAGCGGCAGAATCACTTCCCTGCTCCTTGAGGTGATCCCCCTTACGATGCATCCCAACATCCTGTTTGCCTTGCTAGCCACTCTCCTGCACTGCTCAGAGTTATTTATACATGTGTCTACCATGACCCCTAGGTCTTTTTCCCTTGTTGAGGCCTCCAGTGCCTCCCCTCCCAGGGTGTACCTGTGTTTAGGGTTTTCCTGCCCAAGATGTTACACCTTGCACTTGGTGATATTGAAATTTAATATTTCCATGTTTGAGCACAGCTTTCCATGGTGTCCAGGTCCCCTTGCAGGGCCAACCTCCCCTCTTCCCCCTCAACTACTGCTCCCATCTTGGAGTCATCAGCGAAGAGACTCATTTCACACCCTATACTCTCCCTGATGTCCGATATGTATGCATTAAACAGGATCAGACCCAGGACCGAGCCCTGCGGTACCCCAGTACTGACCTCTCTAGGGTTCGAGCGCTCCCCACTAACCACTACGCTCTGGATACATCCAGCTAGCCAGTTTTCAATCCATATGACCATCAAAGGGCCTACTCCCAACCCCGTCAGTTTCTCCACCAGACCATTGAGGGGGAGGGAGAGAGTCAAATGCCTTGCTGAAGTCCAAGAATAATACATCCACAGGCTTTCCTCTGTCCAGTTCTGATGTTACCCATTTGTAGAACTCCACAAGATTGGTTTGACATGATCTACCTGGCACAAACCCATGTTGCCGTCTATCCAGACCTCTCACCTCCTCCAAGTGCACTCCCAATCATTCCTTTAGTATACTCTCCATTAATTTTCCCACCACCGAGGTCAAACTGATGGGTCTATAGTTACCTGGAACTTCCTTCGACCTCCCTTTATGGATTGGCACCACACGTGCCTCTCGCAAATCCCTAGGTACCCTCCCTGTCTCAAGTGACCTGTTGAAGAGCTCCGTCATGGGTGCAGCCAATAGGTCCGCCAATTCCCATAGTACTCTCGGATGAATGCCATCCAGCCCAGGAGATTTATCTTTCTTTAGGGCCTTGAGGGCTAACCACACCCTTTAGGTGGAGGTAGCATCATGCGCCCCCTCCACCTTACTGGCGGTTTTATCCTTATCCTGATGTGACACCCCTGTGGTACCTCTCCCTCCCTCCCTCTTGCTCCATTTCTGTTGCTCCCCTGATTCTACTCACTACCGCTTCTATCCCCATTGTGCCTTGCTTTGTAGATATCCCAGCCCCTTCCCTAGTGAACACAGAGGTGAAGTACTCATTTAATACCTCTGCCTGGTCCCTCACCTCTTCCACCCACCCTCCTTCTGATCTCAATCTGCCGAGATGGCCCTTAGTTTTTCTCCACTTTCCAATGTACCGGAAGAACCCCTTTTCCCCTCCATGTATCCCCTGGGCCAGCTGCTGCTCTTTACTGAACTTTGCCCCACTCACTATCCGGGTGACTTTTCTAGATGCAAGTGGTACATTTCCTTTTCCTTATCCCCCTCTTGTTGTTTTATATTTTTTGTAGGCCTCCTTCTTTTCTCTGACTGCTACCTGAACCTCACTGGACCACCAGCATGGTTTATGTGACCTTGCTCCCTTACGTTTCACCTTAGCGCAGGTCCTGACTGCCTCATGAAGTCCCCGTTTTATGACCTCCCATCTCTTTTCCACATTTGTCATTAATGTAATCCCCTTCAAGCGATCCTGTAGAATATTTCCCATGCCCACAAAGTCTGCCCCCCGAAGTCCACTGCCAGTGTCCTCAGGGTTTTAAATAATTGATTAGCATTTTTTTTCTTGGGACTATACTAACTTTACAGAAAGCATTTATATATATTTTCTAGAAGTGCTGTGTTTGTTAAACACAGTGAGGCAAGAGTTACATATTTTTACAAAGATTTAGGACGTTTATGAGCAAAACAGTAATCAATTTTTAGAGTTAAATAAATCCCTGGTCCTAGATCTCTCCCCATCTCCCCCATGCTTATTTGAAACCAGACAGTATTGGGGTTGCTCCCAGTCAGGGGATCCTGTACAACCAGGTCCCTTACCAGATCCCCATCTGCCAGAACCACATCCAGGACATGTCCCTCCCTTGTGGGCTCCATCACATGCTGTGTTATGAACACATCCTGGAAGCCATCCGGCAGCCTCTACTCCTTGGCTACCTTAGAGGACATGGTTCCCCAGTTTGTACCTGGCATATTAAGGTCCCCCATCAACACCACTCCTTCCCCTTTTGGTCCACACTGGGCAATGATGTTGTCGAGCAAATCATCCTCCAGAACATCACCCATCCTGGGGGGCCTATATACTACACCCAGCTTGACCTTACCTCCTGCTGGGGTTCGTAAGGTGACCCATAAGGCATCCATGTTTCCCTCTGCCTCTTCTACCCTAGCAATTTCTACTTCATCTCTAATGAACATAGCCAGTCCACCCCCTCTGCCCTCCTTTCTATCCTTCCTAAGCATAGTGTACCCCCGCACGTTTTGGTCCCAGTCATGGTTTTTGTTGGCCCACATTTCCGTGACCGCTGTCACATCCATCCCCCCCCCTTGAACAGCATGGCCTGGAACTCTGGCAACTTGTTTCCCAAGCTCCTGGCATTTACTAACACCACCCCCCACCCCTTATCCCTCATCCCCTTTGCCGAACCCCACCCAGGTTCCTTATACTTCCATCCTCCCTCTGCTCCTCCTGAAACCTCCTTCCCCAGTCTGTTTCCCCCCCCTTGGGTTTGAAGGCTGCTCACCTCATCTGGAGGAGAGGGCTTCTGGTCATCCCTCCTAATCCCCCTCAAGTTTAAACCCCACCTTTCCTTGAATGTTGTCAGCCACCCCTGTTTAAGGGCTTCCATCCCTAACGGGGCAAGATGAAGCCTGTCCTCGGCATACAGTCCCTTATCCTCCCAAACTCCTTTCCAGTTCCCTAACACCTCCAACCCACTCTCTTCACCCCACTTCCTGAGCCAGTCATTAACCTCTGTGATCTTCATTTTTTTCTCCACTGAGGCCTTTGGTACTGGCAATATCTCCAAAAAGGAAATGTTGCATCCATTATGCTGACAGACCCTGGCAAGTTCTTGGAACCTTGCATGGATTTCTAGAACACTATTTCCCTCTAGATTGTTAGTTCCCAAATGAACCAGGAAATCCGGTTTCTCTCCACAATCCCTAACCAGTTCGTACACCATGAACTTTGCTCTGTGCACTGTCAGCCCAGAGATACTCACTACCTTCACCTGGCTATGGCATCCACCCCCCTGTCGTTCCCACTGGATACCCCTAATCATGGAGTCTCCCAAATTAAAGATTGTTATATTCAATTAGGAAATAATTTGTCCAGTGAGAGTAAAATAAGTAATTAGCAGGGGGAAAACAAAAAGAGAGAGTTTGAGTTGGAACCATGACTAACTATAATAATAAATCCTGATAAAAAGGAAATGTTTCACAAGATTTCGTTTTGAGTATCATAACTCTCAATGGATAAAAGGAGTATACACCAAGCAGAAAGAACCAAAATGTGGGTGTGGATTAGGGGTAGATGATAATGTACATTTATTAATATTGTGTCCATTGTAGGAATACCAACGTATGCTATAGCTAGGTAATATCTTAAGTGAATTGGAAATGGAACCTCGATATCAGGCAAATTATCTGCTGAAATCAACTGGTGAATATGTTTTGAAGCATGTAGTTGAATTCTGTAAAAATATTGAAATGAAAAGAGTCCATTTAAAAAATTGTGGAAATAATCAATCAGGATTGAGGGGTATGTGCAACAAAAAGT
The DNA here is from genome assembly GCA_016271365.2 of Neoceratodus forsteri. NCBI lineage: Eukaryota > Metazoa > Chordata > Ceratodontiformes > Ceratodontidae > Neoceratodus > Neoceratodus forsteri. Next base: position 299,308,772 of record CM057450.1, on the reverse strand, counting down.
AATGCTCAACCCAGCCCGGTGGCATAGAGGATTGAGGTGCTGGTGCCTTACCTTGAACTACGCTGGTGACCCAGGTTCGGGAACAAGCCTGGGGCATCAGAATTCAGCACAGGGGAGAGGATGGAGATGAATGAAGCTGTCAGCAGGCAAGCTGTCCTCTCTGGGGAGGCAGGGTGGCATCCCTCAGCTGATGGCGAGCCCCAGTGGAGGCTGGGGGTAGCATAGGCTCAGAGGGGGCCACAAACACTAGGCCATGGGGTGGAGTGGGGGATAGGAGCTATAACCAGGGCCATATGATGCATGCACACCTCCACGCGCATGCGTGCATACTCCTGGGGCTCCTGTGAGAAAACCAGGAGAAAATATGCTGATTGGCAGGATGAAGACCGACTCCCCCCCACAGGTACCGCTCCCGGACTGAGCAAGGTAAGCACCGGTAATTCTGGGTGATGGGGCTGGGGGGGTTGGTCGGATGAGGGCTGACCGGCACAGAGCACAAATAGCAAATATGATAAAGAAAAAAAGTAATGCTCGAGAAAGATTTTGTGGATATATTAATAATATTTATTGTTCTAGGAATTTATAGATAGTATTGATTGCATGTATAGACGAGTGCCATTTAGTGATTGTATTTATGTATTGTATATTATATTTGTAATGACAATATTGTTTGTCACACAATAAAATTGAACTGAACTGATCATAGTATCCATTTTTTCAGAGTTCTTTTCAGGGGGTTGCACGGATAGTGATTTTTGTTCTCTCACAAGCAGCAGCCTGGACTACTCATGATGATCACGATGGGCATACAGATATTCCACTCCCTGTTTGCCCACCTGATATTTTCTTTCAGTTTTCTTATCTATGACTACAGCTGAGGTTGGTGCAAACAGATTTTTGTTATGACCTTCTTAATCGGTTTATGTATGGGAAGTAGCATTCTTCTTGGTTGAGCTACTCCCAACATGTCCATAAAAACTGCATCCTCTTCAACTTCCTCTATCTCTGGTGGGGGGCTGTTGAGGGTGTTGACCATTTATCTGACAAAAGAGGAAAAGGATGAGTTGTCCTTATTATGCCATGGAGGAGTTTCAGTATCTTGCTCAGATGCACCCTCTAATTCCAGGGGCTCACCTTGCTGCATGTGTACCTAATATTCTTCTTCCTCTTCATTTGCAGGCAGATAGGTTGGAGCCTGACCCTGGGGAGAGTCTTATTAAAATTTCCCATGGTTTGTATCACTTGGAAAAATTGCTAAGTTTTTGATATGTCCTCTGATGAGGGCATGTTATCTGTGCCATCTGCCGGTTCCTTTTTCCATTCAAGAGGAGTGGGAGTGACAGTCTTTTCTTTAAATTACTTTTGGACAGACACTGTTTCCAGTGTCTTCACTGAGGCTCTTTTATTAATATTTTAGCCATCACTGGATTCAGGGCTCCCCCTTTCAGACACCCGTGATGTCTGAACCATCTTTACCAAGTCTATCTGACGGCTGTGCAGCTTTACCTTTTTTCTTGTCACCTTTAACATTATTTGCTGCTGAACATGAAGAGATGAACCCTTCAGATATGTACTTTCCACCATCCTTGAGAACTCCCTCAGAGCCTCTTTTGTTGTTTTTAGGTTACACAGAGGTACAGTAGACTGAAAAGGCATGCTTATTTTTAAAATTCTTACTCTTTCTAAATGAGGTTTTTGGGAGAAAATGTGACAGGACTTACAATTTATAAAGTCGTGTTATGGACCTAGATGCTTTAAGCAAAATTCATGGCAGTCTGCCCTTGCCAGAAGCTGGAAACCATTTCTACAATTTTTGATGGTCCGCAAGGTTTCTCTGACATACCAATTTGAGAGAACCATGAAATAATAAAAATGATTCTCAAAAACAATGCTGTATAAGACCCCAATAGTAAAACATGGCCCTTGTACTGAGAAAACTGATCCATAGGTCAAATTGTGGGTCCTGTAACAGGAACCAATTAAGTAAGGTGAAAGGGCACATACAGAAATGGAAAGTGAAAATGCACTGTTATCTGTAACATGTGTAGTTAGAAAATACTAAACCTCTGTTAAATAAGTAAAAAGTTGTTCAGTTAATTATTAATTAAGGTGAAGGGGCACAGACAGAAATGGAAAGTGAACACATGCTGTTATCTGTAACATGTGTGGATAGAAAATACTAAACCACTGCTAGATAAGTAAAAAGTGGTTTGTTGCAATTTCCCAACCCCGACCCCCACCCAGAGACAGCAGCAGCCAGTTATAGCAGCATGGTGCAAGTAGAGTTCAGCATTGGGTGCCATTTTACAACTGAGCTTGAATTTGCACTGCAGCACCACCGTTTTACAGTGAGGGTCAAGAGGGCTCTGAGGTGTAGTTCACCCTCCCCATGTCCTGGCAACTGCAGTGTGATTCCCCCCACATCCAGAGACAGCGGCAGCCAGCACCACCACCATTCTACAGTGAGAGTCAAGAGGGCTCCAAGGTGTAGTTCACACTCCCCACGTCCAGGCACCTACAGTGTGATTCCCCAACCCCCCCAACCTGGAGACAGCAGCATCCAGCACCACCATTCTACAGTGAGAGTCAAGAGGGCTCCGAGGTGTAGTTCACACTCCCCACGTCCAGGCACCTACAGTGTGATTCCCCAACCCCCCCAACCTGGAGACAGCAGCATCCAGCACCACCATTCTACAGTGAGCGTCGAGAGGGCTCCGAGGTGTAGTTCACCCTCCCCACATCTCAGCAGCTGCAGTGTGATTCCCTGACCCCCCCCACACCCAGAGACAGTGGCAGTCAGGTGCAGCAGTGTGGTGCAAGTGGAGTTTGGTGTCTGGCACCATTTTACAAGTGAACTTGATCCTGCACTGCAGGTGTATTTTAAATCAGCCGAGAGTGACTGGTAGATTTCTTGTCCTAGGTAGTGCTCTGAGGCAATGCAGCCTAGGGAATATTAAATTGTACTTTCATTTGTGCCTGTACCCTGTTTTGTGCTGTGCAGAATTAATATTGTAGAGACTGAGTTGTGTGTATTGTATATAGGGTGGGATGGCTGAGGTCTTACAGTGTCTTCTCTCTCTCTCTGTCCTAGCAGCAGTCCCTTTCTCCGCCCACCTGCCTGATATAGTGCCACCTCTTGTGCTGACCTGAATAACCTTCTCTGTTTCCCTTCCAGCAACACCATTCTAGAGTGAGGGTCGAGAAGCTCCGAGGTGTAGTTTGCCCTCCCCACATCCCAACAGCTGCAGTGCAATTCCCAGACCTCCGCCTCCACCTGGAGACAGTGGCAGTCAGGTACAGCAGTGTGTGGTGCAAGTGGAGTTCGGTGTTGGGCGCCATTTTACAAGTGAACTTAATCCTGCACTGCAAGTGTATTTTAAATCAGCTGAGAGTGACTGGCAGATTTCTTGTCCTTGGCAGCATTCTGAGGCAGTGCAGTCTAGGGAATATTAATTTGTACCTTAATTTATGCCAGTACCATATTTTGTGCTGTGCAGAGTTAATATTGTAGAGATACTGAGTTATGTAAATTGTATATAGGGTGGGATGGCTGAGGTCTTACCGTGTCTGCAATCGCTCCCAGCAGCAGTCCCTTTCTCTGCCCACCTGCTTGATACAGTTTCACCTCTTGTGCTGACCTGAATAACCTTCTCTATTTCCCTTCCAGCACCACCATTCTACAGTGAGGGTTGAGAGGGTTCCAAGTTGTAGTTCACCCTCCCCTCGTTCCAGCAGCTGCAGTGTGATTCTCTGACCCCCCCAACCTGAAGACCGTGGCAGCCAGGTACATCAGTGTGGTGCATGTGGAGTTGTGGTGTTGCATAAGATCTGCCCACCCACTCAGTCACCCAAGGCAATGCTAGTTATATAGTTATCGCTTGGTTCTGTGAACCAATCAGTCCACTCCCCCCCATCCTGGACCATACCATTGCCAGCTCCCTTACACCCCCCTTTCTGATATCCAGTTGACCTCATCCAGGCTCCACCTCCTTTTTGGTACAGACCTTGTGTTTTATGAGTCTAGGCATTTTGCATCAGGATTTCCTAAGGACGTTCTGCCTCTTGCATCTCCTCCTCTAAACCTGGATAGATAATATCTCTAATTTCTGTTGGATAGTCCCCCCCCCCATCTCAAAGTACAAGGTTATGGCCTGCCATGGGATCTCAGCTTCTTCTATCCTAATAGCTTTATTTATTTCTGGGGACCTGGTAGTTGCCAAATATCTGGTTACTTCAACTACTCTGAAGGGAAATTATGACTCCACCCCTATGTCTGGGTTTCCTGTGACATCTGAAGACCCGCCCCCTTACTTATTGCTCTATGGTCGCTATAGGAAGGGCACATGCTATGTACACTTTGTAGGTGCTAGACAATACTGTATATCTATTGGTCTGTCTTGTTGGGGAGTACATCCCTGCTTCCTTACCTTTTTTAACTCTCTTTTACTGTTTGGGGACATTGAACTGAATCCTGATCCCTCCACTCAGAGTGGTAGATCCTTTTCTCTACCTAACTACGACTAGACCAAAACAGAAGGGCTGAGAATAACACACATGAATATTCACAGTCTCCTACCTAAGTTAGCAGAACTTGAAGCCTAGACACTCTGTTATTCACCTGACATTATAGACATCTCTGAGACCTGGCTTAAGTCTTCAGTACTACCCCATGAAGTTGAACTACCAGTGTATACGGTCTTTAGATGTGATCAGCCCTCAAAGCATGGGGGAGGGTTTCTTATCTATGTCCACTCTACCCCCATGGTCACTGAGCTTGCTATCTCCAGCCTGAACAATATCCAAGGAGAGTCTCTATTTATTTCAATTTCTTTAGGTGGAGGGAAGAATCTTTACATCGGGTGCCTCTACAGTCCCCCACAAGTGCAAACCAGGCACTAGTCCCCTTAATGTCTTGTCTAATCTAATTGTAATCAGCTAATTGTTGAGCCCACTGGACATAACACCAAGTCAGGTAATCATTCACTGCTGGTCTGGATCATAACAAGTTGGGCTGATAGGATCAGAGCCATAGGAATTCTGCCAGATACACTTAGTGATCACTCTTGAGTGTATTGTGTCTGGCATAGCAACTTTCTGAACCCACCCCAAAAATTATTCTTTCAAGGGATCTGTCTCACTTTGAAGAGGCAGTCTTCCTCCAGTGTCTTACAGAAGTAGATTGGACGCCTGTCAGGGACCTCCATAGTGTAAATCAAGCACTGGAATATTTTACTGATAATTTTAATAGTGACGTCAACAAGTATGCCCCTTTGAAGTGCCATAGGACTAAGGGCATATGTGCCTCAAGGATTAATAGCGATTGCAGGAAAGCCTTATGGCTCAGAGATAAGGCCTGGGTCCAATTTAAATAATATGGGCAATCCTCTGACTGGCTAACATATCAATGTCTCAGAAATGTCTGTAAGAGGGACTTGAAATGTGCAAAGGGGGCATATCTAAAGTTCTTCAAATTAAAACCTCTCAAATCCAAATCAGTTTTGGCATCAGATTAATCAGTTACTGAAAGGTAGGACTACTGAATCCGCTAGTTAGTTGCATCTTAATGGACAAGTGTTATCCAACCCACAAGGAATTGCTGATGGATTTACCAAATTTTTCACAGACCTTGAGAGATTTAGGGATGCCCAATACACTATCCCACTTGGCTCAAACTCCTCTCAGAATGAACCTGCTCCCTCCTGCACTCCCACAGCCAAATTCCACTTAAGAATGGTTACATAGGCCAAGGTCCTCAAGCAACTGAAGAAATTAAATTGTGACGGCTCCAAAGGCTGTGACACCCTTGAACCTAGGTTCCTGAGAATAGCTGCCCCTGTGATAGCCACTCCAATTAGGAACCTCATAAATAAATCCTTCTGTTTGGGTGCACCCCCAGCAAGTGGAAATTGGCCCTGGTAGTGCCAGGCCATAAAGGGGATGAAAAGGACAAGATTGAAAACTATAGACCTGTCTCCCTTCTCAGTGTGGTATCCAGAATTCAGAAGAGGCTATTATATAATCAACTGTCTGACTTCCTAGTGGTTAATAGCTCCCTTACTAAAGCTCAACATGTTTTTAGGAAGAATCATGGGACAGACACAGCCCTGGTTTATGTCACCTCCAATATTTTTACTGCAATGGATAGCGATATGGCCACATGGGCCTTTTTTGTCAACCTCATGAAAGCATTCGACTTGGTAGATCATAGACCATTATTAACAAAGCTTCAGGACCTAGAGTTAGATGATCTTTCTTGCCAATGGTTCCATAGATATCTGTTGGGTCAACAGCAGTGTGCCAAGTGGCAACGTAGTGTCTTCCACCGTAGGCCAATCACTGATGGGGTGCCCCAAGGATCAATACTTGGGCACCTGCTCTTCTCCTTATTTATAAATAATATGTCATTTAATTGTGGTGGTGCTTCAGTGCAGCTGTACTCTGACAATACTATAATCTACAGGTCCTCACCTGACTTAACCAGGATCAACTCTCTGCTGGCTAATGACTTCAAGGCACTAGAATGTTGCCTCCAGAAAAATAAATTGGTCCTTAGTGCAAAAACAACCAAAAGCAATACTTTTTGATCAGAATAATCTGGATAAGGACAGAAAGTACCTTATTAATCACTGCACTGCAACTGGTTGCAAACTGGAGGTAGTCCATGCTTTTAAATACCTTGGAGTAATATTAGACCAAACCTTATCATTTGAATCATATGTGGATGCTTTAGTTAAAACTTTAAATCAAAAAAATTGATCTACTTTATCGGCTGTCTCCCTACCTTTCAAGGGAGGCTCACTTAGCCATCTCCCGGACCTCTCTTCTGTCCATGCTCACATATGGCACCCCTGTTGTCCACACCATTCATGACTCTGCCCTTTTGAGGTTAAAAACAATTTACCACAGGACTGCACGCTTTGCACCGGGTGCCCATTCTACAGTGCATCATTATGAAGTATTAGCTTTCCTGGCCTGGCCTTCCTTCAAAAATAGACTATGACACACTGTACTCTGCCTTACATATAAGTTACTTCAACCCCTGTCTCCATGCAGCCTAACCGGTATCATTCAGTGAAAGCAGTTTATCAGTCCCCTAAGATCTGCAGCTATTCCATTGCTGGTTATACCTAAAGTACACTTTGCCTCTGGGAAAAAGGTAATTTTCCTATACTGCTCCATATCTGTGGAACACCTTACCCTCTGAAGTGCTTGAAAGTCCATCATGCATACTCTTTGAGAAACAGCTTAAATCCCTTCTCTGGGCAAAGCCCCAATTGCTCATGATGGCACTATATTGTGACCCCAGAGTAAATGGCACCTTGTATAACCTGCTCTAACTTCTTCCTCACCCTTGTGTTTCCTCCTTACCCTTCCTCATTACCCTTGCTCTGCGGCAGCTTGCATTATGGATTTTTTTCTTTCTATGATATGTACTCTTTGTTTGTGATATGTGCTCTACAACTTGGTGAACTACTTGAGTTATGGATATTTAATGATAAATACTCTTTATGTTTGTGAAATGTGTTTTACTGCTTGGTGTGGCTAATAATTGTATTAGTTTGATTTCTCTCTTTGTTTGGATCTTTGCATATGATCCTGTTTTTTACTGTATCTAGTTTCAATCTGTACACATTTCCTATGTCTATACTTCTTGTTATCCACTCCAAACAATGTACGCTCTTACTGTATGGAATATTGTATGTGTAGCTAATCCTGGATTGCTCCTGTACAAGGGACCTGTGGTCTCAGTGGGCTTACCCAGTCATCAAAATTCAAATAAATAAATAAAAATAAATAAAACACATAGCCAGAAATAAAACAGTAGCAACCCAGGATAGCCTCTGTTCCTGGGAATCATTCAGGAACTACAGAGATCATAATTACAAAAAAAAAAAAACTAGCTAATGCACAGTAATCGAAGAACTAACTAAAATACACTTTTCAAATAAAGCCAACTAAGTGGTGAACCAGCCTTTACCGGCATTCAGTATGGGGCAAATGCTTTCTTCAGCTGGAGAAACAGATCTGAGCAATGGCCTAAGTGGAGTGTGGGTGCAGAGTTTGAACCTGCATTCCAAATTCTAAAATTTGTATGGGTTCTAATTTCCGGAGTGTCACTCTCAGTGACATGACTGCATGAAGTGTAAACATTTAACTGAGGGATTCCTAGGGTTGGAAGTGACAAATAAAAATGTACAGCTCCAAATACAGAAACATACAGACTGTTGGCAGATAGGGGCCTATGGTCCACCCAGTCTGCCCATTTGAGCTTGCAAGTTCACTTTAGGTTTTTCTAGATGTCTGTTGCCCCCTTACCCCTGACCTCCAGAATTTCCTTATGTCTATCCCATTCATTCTTAAATCCCATGATTGTTTCAGCCCCCACCACTTCCTCTGGCAGGTGTTCCACTTGTTTACCACCCTTTCTGTGAAGAAATTCTTCCTCGTGTTTCCTCTGAATCACCCTCCCTCCAACTTCATCCCATGCCTCCTAGTTCTGGACCATCTTTTTTGCTGGAAGATAGTGTATTCCTGCACCTTATTCATTCCTGTAAGGTACTTGTATGTCTCTATCATATCCCCTCTCTCCCGCCTCTCCTCCAGGGAGTACATATTCAAGTTCTTCAGCCTGTCCTCATAGGACTTGTGATGCAATCTCTGTACCAAATACAATACAAACATACTGTACATCTCCAAATACAGAGACATGTGCCATATACAATACAAATATACAGCTCCAAATACAGAGACACATGCCATATACAGTACAAATGTACAGCTCCAAATACAGAGACATGTGAAATATACAATGCAAATGCACAGCTCCAAAAACAGAGAAACATGCAATATACAATACAAATGTACAGCTCTAAATACAGAGACACGTGCCATATACAATACAAACCTACAGCTCCAAATACAGAGACACATGCAATATGCAATACAAATGTACAACTCCAAATAGAGACATGAGCAATATACAATACAAATATACAGATCCAAATAAAGAGACATGTGCAATATACAATACAAATGTACAGCTCCAAATACAGAGACATGTGCCATATACAATGCAAATGTAAAGCTCCAAATACAGAGACAAGTGCAATATACAATACAAACTTACAGCTCCAAATACAGAGACATGTGCCATATACAATACAAACGTACAGCTCCAAATACAGAGACACATGCCATATACAGTACAAATGTACAGCTCCAAATATAGAGACTTGTGAAATATACAATGCAAATGTACAGCTCCAAAAACAGAGAAATGTGCAATATACAATGCAAATGTACAGCTCCAAATACAGAGACACATGCAATATACAATACAAATATACAGCTCCAAATAAAGAGACATGTGCCATATACAATACAAATGTACAGCTCAAAATACAGAGACACATGCAATATACAATACTAATGTACAGCTCCAAATACAGAGACATGTGAAATATAGAATACAAACATATAGCTACAAATACAGACACATGCAATATACAATACAAATGTACAGCTCCAAATAAAGACATGTGCAATATGCAATACAAATGTACAGCTCCAAGCAGAGAGATGTGCCATATATAATACAAATGTGCAGCTCCAAATACAGATACACGTGCAATATACAATACAAATGTACAGCTCCAAATATAGAGACATGTGCAATATTCAATGCAAACTATCAGGCAGCACATAGTACAGCATTTACAAGCTTGGAAGAATTGGAAGAAAGTGACAAGTGTAGTGTGCAATACCGACTATCAGATGACACAAGGTACAACAATTTGCAAAAGTACAAATATTTACTGTGTTAATGGTAATAAATCATTAAAGGTACAGTGTGAGGGGTGCAGGGTTAGCCACTGAAAAGCAATGCACCAGCTAAAACTGGTGTGATTGACTAGCTGCAAGAGCAGGGTAGAGAGAGATGAGCAAATAGGACTGACTTAAGAGAGGGCAATGAGGATGAGAGATGACTCGGAAGAGGAAGATTTTCTAAAAAGTAGGAAAACAGACAGAAAATGAGGACTACCTAGAGAAAGTTTTGCAGCAAGCGATATGGAAATTGTGAGCCTTAGATGAGTGATGGGGAGCATGAAAGGATGAAGATAAGATGGTTGGAAAGAACCACATGACAATAGTGGAAGTGTACATGCATTTGTAGTTTGCATCTGGACAGGTATGGTGGGGGGGGGAAGCTGGCTTCTGGAGCCAGGATGATGCAATGTGTGTGGTTATAGATGAATAACTAGAAGAAACATAGTTCTTACCCCAGGAATTCTCCAATATTCCTAACTCTTGCAGTCAGCCTTTAAAGTAGCACTGCCTGGAGATGGAACGTTATGCTAATGATGGAACCATCATTGGCTCACACCACTTATTCAAATGCTGCCCTTATCATCTGTCACATATGAGTCCTGCTCATAATTCATGTTGTTGTATGTGTGTGACTGAGTAAAGAAAGCACAGGACAAGTACATAATAAAGAAAGTTTATTACTAAAATACTCACACCAAAGCATGTAACAAGGAGTTACAAAGAGGATGATTTCCACTAGTCATCCCCAGGGTACATGTACTATATAAATCTAACTCTAGACATGAAATGAACAAACATATGGAAAGAACACCAGAATCTCAGAGACTGGGGAATGGCTGGCTGGCAGTTACATATCATATAGGTAAAACATTATAAGATTATAAGACTATAGTAAGGCAGTAATACTTGTAGGTGTACAAGGTTATGGTTACATATAGGTCAGTTGGTGGCATATAACCCAGGCATAACAGTCCCCTCCTTGTTGCCTTGCTCAAAGGGCAACACAACAAAAAGAAGAAGGTTAGGTGTAGTAATGGTATGTCTTATTTTGTTAACAAGCCCAAGGCACAGGAATCGTAAAGGAAGTCTAGTTGCCATTTGTGTTGTTGTAGGGTTCGCCGAAGACAGCAAAGAGTTAGTTTCATGAATAATATAAAAAAAAGATTGAATTGTAACAGACATTTTAAATGTAAATTCAACTAGAGGATTTTCTAAAAAGAAACCAATATCATCGTTAATCAAATCATTCAAAGATGCATTCACCTTTGCAATATCATTACTAATGTAAATCAATTGAGTATCAGTACGATCGAGAAGGGATTGAAGAGACAGATTAAGAGGACCGATATGGACCTTGAAGACAGGTGAATATTGATATAAAGCATCCAAGTAGTCCAGTTCAGACTCAATTATGTCAATTTCCATAGAACAGACAGCTGAGATCACTGTGTGACCAATAATAGTTCTTTCATGCGTTGTGAGATAACAATTTGGTTGAAGAATGTCACATTGTTTATCATTATAGTGGAATGTTTTCAGGTCAGATACAACACAAAATTCTCCATCAGATGAATAAGTCACTTCAGCAGACAGTACAATCCATTTGCGAAGGTGAACAAGACAAACAAGGTCGATGTTTTTGTCCACAATCCATGCACCAAAATTAGTTCCAGGGATAGATCCATGGTTTCTTCCAGTGTCAAAAGAAGAATTAACAGATGTCAAACCATCAGTATTAACTCCAAAGTTCCATAAAGAGGCATGAAAAGTTCCATTGTTAGAAGACCAAAATTAGATGCATATGACCAATCCAAGTTAATTGGTGAATATTCACAAACAGGATGGATGACATCAAAGACATCACATCTGCAGACAAGATGATATCCCTTCCAGACACAGCAATCGGTGTAGGGGAGCAGCCCAAACACTGAGCATAGGGTGGAACACCAACAATGGAGGAAGATCTAGATGTTCATGATAAATGTTACCATCAATATGACCAATAGAATGAACAGTTGCCAGATGGTCAAAAATTGCTAATGAAGAATCAAATTGCAGTAAGGAGATGGTAAATGTCACATATAGTGCATCCTGGATTGAGCAGGAGTGAGATGCAAAGCATGGAGAAATGTTCGGGTGTGGGTTATATATCACAGCTATCGTGCTGTTGATAACTGCATAGATAAAGCTTGTGTCAAACATATTGCCACACATGATGTTGAGAAATATTGAGGACAATACCATTGTCCAAGATGTTTATCATGGATGACATCCAGAAAATTCCAGATTTCAGATCAAGTAACAATCCCTTAATCGTTGTTTCAATGTGGGAACCATACGCAGTGCATAAAATTTCCCTTCCAATTGAATGCTTTTCTGCTTCTTTATTGTGAGCAGAAATCAGTTAATTTTTATCTTGTGTCTCCAAACCTGTCAAATATTTCTTTCATATTATAAACTGTGAAATTCTCTTCCTGGCTTAGACCATCTATACCATGTAACTGGTGGGAAAATGTTATATTTAAATGCTTCATCAGTTTTAGACATTTGGGATTTTAAACTGGCTATATCAGCCCTATTCCAAATAGACATACCAGAACCAAAGAGGCCTGTGACAGTGCCGGTAGCTGCACCAGCAGATGTCATATCAAAACTTGTATAGAATTTTGGTTTATCAATTTTCACAGAAGGTTTAGGGTGGGGTCTAAGGACTCCCCTAAGGTCAGTGCTAAGGATCCCAGTTAAGGGGTCACTAAAGCATGTTTGATACGCAGCAATAATATCAGTGAGTAAAATGTGAAAAAAACTTGAAACATTTGTTTCAGAACATAAAGCAAACAATTTCATGTCCCACAAAGAGAGGTTCAAAAGAACATGAATGTGCATGAACTGCACATTGTTAATCAAGGCACCTGCCAAACAATTTGCAATCAAGCCACTGGGTGGACCTGGTGTTAGTTTGGGACATTCAGTTGCCTTGATAAACCAATCTTGATCTCTAAGAGAGTCAATTTCAGGTATAACTTCTAGTTGAATAATAGAATGTACCAGGAAATGTAATATACAGAACTTTTGTTCATCATAATTTTTAAAATTATTGCTTGAGCTAGGATCGAACCAAGCTGTAATGTTATACAGACCAGAATATGAGGGGTTTGCATGACAGATGAAAAGGGTACCATTAGGTACCATTTTGGTGTTGGGCCATCCTTGAAAAGTGCTATTAACTAGACGGGCAACTTGTACTTTTTCTCCATTGTGATCTGCATGCCATGCAATATCAAGGCTGGTTTGACCTGAGGTGGTAACGATAACATTCAGTAGTGCTTCCTCGCCCTCCTGAATGATGATCTTTGTACTTGTGACATCAGTTTGGGTTCCATGAGGCATTACTTCATTGGTTTTGATGTTGATGTTGGATACCCCAGGATCAGGGTCATGGGGAGATTTGTGATAAATCACACAATTTGAGGTTATGAACAGTACTCCTTAAAGGAGTAGGTGCTGGTTCACCATCTCAGTTCGGTACCTAGAAGAAAACAGAAAAGAAAAACATGATTAGTTTAGTATTCCACCCTGTGGGGGTGAGGAAAAGTAGTTTAATCTCCTTTATATAACTTCATCTGATTGCCATATAGCCATATGTCAGTGAGCTTCTTATTTTGTGTCAGTTTAACTTGGTAGACTGATGGACTGAGCTTATTTACAATAGGATAGGGACCTTCCCATTTGTTTCTGAATGCATGAGTAGGAGCAGAAAATCTGAGAAGCATCACTTGATCTCCAATCTGTCACTCCACATTGTGGAATGTCTTATCAAACTGTATCTTTGACTGTTGGGCCTTGCCCAAGCATTTCACAGCAAACAAGTGTATCTGTTGGATGTCTTGTTTCAGTTTTTGGACATATTTGTCCACTAATACTCTATCAGTAGTAGGAGCACACAAATTCAGAAGTAGATGCTGGCCAATAAGCACAGCGGTTGGATTTCCGCCTGCGATGCTGGGGGCCCTGGTTCAGGAACGGACCTGGAACACTGGAGGGCCGGCTGGGGGGAGAAGGATCAAGCATCCCAAGGACTGCTCTCCTTCTCTGGGGGGAAGGGGTGTGTGACTTGGGCTTGATGGACCCCTGGCTTGATGGACCCCTGGTGGAGGCTGGGAGTACCCCAGTGACTGGCAGCAGAATGACGCTTGAGGGGAGGGGCGGATGCTGGTGTCATTGCACATCCCCATCCCCACCTACGGGGGGAACCAAGCTGCCAGCCACCCTAGATGAAGTCAGCCCTCAGCTTCAATCAGCCTCCAGAATGGCCCCTTCAACCTATCCTGTCATCTGGAACAGCATGCTGGGTCAGTGCCGCAACCTCACCCTGGGGGGTAAGCCAGGGGGTATCGAAGGAGTGCATCTAATGTGGAGGTGGGAGAGAGGGTCCATGACCTGGCTGAGGTTCTGGGTGTCTGGCAGCTGCAAAAAGTGTAATAAAAAAAATTCAGAAATAGATGTTCTGGTGATCTCATTGACCTTCTGGTCATGACCTCAAATGGGGTACATTTTGTACTTGTTGAGGATGTAGCCCTTATTGCCATAAGGAGCAAAGGCAATAAGGAATCCCAGTTCTTGTGGTTTTCTATAGCAGATTTGGATAGCATAAGCTTGATCTGCCTGTTTGCCCTTTCCACCTGCCCTGATGATTGTGGGTGGTAAGGGATGTAAAACGTCTGACTGACTCCTAGGAGTTTCTGAGTTTCCTGCATCAGTTCACCTGTGAAACTAGAACCTTAATCAGAGTCTGCCTTCAAGGTGAGACTTCATCTGGTGAAAAGTTATTCTACCAGAACCATGGCAGTTATCTTTGCAGTGTTGTTTTTCATTGGGAATGCCTCTACCCATTAAGAGAACATATCCGTGACCACCAGAGCAAACTTGTTGGTTTTGGTTATTGGGAGTGGCCCAACATAATCAATTTGGATGGAATTCCAGGGGCCTGAGTGTCTCTGGGGTAACAATTTGGCATTTTTCTTGGCCAAAGTTGGGTTATACTGTGCACATATCAGACAATTATCAATGCAGTATTCCACATCATGTTTCACTTGTGGCCACCATCCAAAAGTAGTCTATCCAGAGTTTTTTCCACTCCTTGGTGCTCTCCAGTAGGAGTGTCATGCACTTGATGGATAAAACACATCCTCATTTGTCCTGGAATTACCCATATTTTCTCAGAATTGTTGGGGTTGTGATACCATATGAGTAGGTTATCACTGGAAAGGTGAAAGTGATCCATTACCTTCTTGTAGGGACTGTGTGGTGGAAGGTCTTCCTCATTACCTTTGTCAAGGAATTTGAATACTGCCCTCAGATGAGGGTCCTGTTGTTGTGTGGATGCTAGACCTAGTGACACAAAAGGTGTTGTTTGCTGTTTCACTGTAGCAATGCATACAGTACCTGTAGTGGAGAGGGTTTTCAGTTCCCATTTGTCCCATCCTCGAGCACCAGCTTTCACAAGAGAGTCAGCATGGTCATTGAAAGAATGGTAGGGCTCACTCTTAGAGTGGGCATGAACTTTATGGATGTACAGTTTATGCTTAAACTGTTGTGCAAGTGTTGCGATGTACACCAACAAGTCTTTGTATTTTACAGGTGTACCAACAGAGGATGCAAAGTTTGTTTTCTCCCAAAATGGTAAGAATTCAGACAGGGAGGAACAGACCCAGTTAGAGCCTATAAAGATGATTGTGTCTGTAGTGCCTTGTTTTAGCAATTCCAGAGCACATGCCACAGCTGCCAATTCGGCATACTGTGAGGACATGTGAGTACAGTTCCAGGAAATGCAGACTGTATTATTGTCAGGATGCACAATGAGTACCCCAAATCCCGCTACCTGATCCCCATCATTGTATGAGGCTCAGACATCAGTGAAAACATGGCACAAGTTGATGTCATTTAGTACTTCTGGTGTTGCTGGAAGAAATAGTCCTGGGTCAGGCAGGTCAGGCGGTTGAAGGGAGCACTCGTGTGTCACCTGTATATAATATGCCATGGGCCAACAGGGATGGTAATTTTGTAGAGTGTACAGTAATGTTAAGATCTTCTAAATGAAGAGACCAGTGTGTAAGTCTGGTGTTAGAGACAGAGCCATCTTTGACTCTATCTGACAACAGAATGTTAGTGGGCGTATGATTGGTATGCAGAACAATGGGAGTATAACCAATAATGTATGAAAAGTGTTTCACAGCCCAGTAAGTAGAAAAGAGATTCCTTTCACAGAGATTATACTTTCTCTCCACTGGAGAAAGCATGTGTGATGCATAAGCAATAGATCTAAAGTGTCCATTGGATTTCTGTGCTAGAACTGCTGAAATGGCTACATCTATAGCTGCTGTTTCCAAATGGTAGGGCAAAGATGGATTTGGATTACCAAAGCAGGAGCTGAGCACAGCGACTGTTTCAGGCTGGTTACAGCTGCTTTCTGTGTTGGACCCCATGTCTAGGGGATGTTCTTTTTCAGTAACTCGTACAGAGGTGCATGTTTCTGTGCAAAATCACAAATAAAATCCCTAGAGTAGTTTACCATGTCTAGGTAATGTCTGAGTGTTGCCACACTAGTTGGTAGGGGCAAGTCTTGTAGTCCTTGAATCTTTTTCAAGTCAGGGCTTCTGCCTTTTTCTGTCATGCAGAGGCCCAGAAAGGTGACTTCTTTCTGACACAATTGTGCTTTAGAAGGGTTGCATTTGAGTCCTGCCCTCTGTAAGTGGGTCAGTAGCTCATCAAGTAGAACCAAATGTTCTGTTTTGGTAGCTGTGGACAACAGCAAATCATCCATGTGCTTCAGAAGGCATTTAGGGGCTGAAAATCCCCATAATGCATCTTTCATCTGTAAATGAAAGAGGGAGGAGCTATTATGGTACCCCTGAGGGAGGCAGGTCCATGTGTACTGACGCACTTCAAAAGTGAAGGCAAATTTATATTGGTTATCCTTAGCCAATGGTAAAGACCAAAATCCATTGGGAATGTCCAATGTGGCGAACCATTTGCAGTCAGGTGTTAACATCCTTAACATATCTGGTGCTGACGCCACTGTTGGGGCACAGCTTGGGGTTACTTGATTAAGTTTTCGGTAATCAATTGTGAGTCTCCAGACCCCAGTTGGATTCTTCACATGCCAAATGGGGGAGTTTACATTTGAAACACATGGTCTAATCACCCCCTTTTGGAGTAGGGACTGGATGGTCTCTCTCAATGATGGCAGGGCTTCTGCAGGAAAAGGGTATTTTTTTTTTGTCATACAGGGTCTGGGTCTGCTACTTCAATGGATGTTTTCATCCTGCCACAATCATGTTTGTTTGTTGCAAAAACCTCTTGGTATATGCTGCAGCTCACTATATGAGTCATGATCCTTGTGGATGTCTATGACATCATACTTCTTGTCATTGTGTGTAATGGCAGCCAGGACATGTGAATCACATATCATGACAGTATGGTACTGTCCTGGAATCTGAATCATTAGTCTGTTGGCTAAATCCACAACACAGTCATGTTGTACAAGGAAATAAATCCCTAAAATACTGGGATGATGATGTAATAGCATGAGGTCAAAAGTGAATTGGGTGTTTAAGATACCCATTACCACTGGAATGGGGATGGACCTGTATGTCTGCAATATGGTACCATCCACACCTTGAGCACCGGTCAACTGTCTGGTGGACCAGTGTGAGGAAGCTGGATCCTCATCATGTAGTACTGACAGAGCTGCTCCTTTATCAAGCGGCATTACCTGTTGGCAGCCACCTACCATGGCCTCTATACAAGGCCTTCCACTTGTATCCACAACCAAAGGGGAAACAATGGGGACTGGAGCCTCTAATTGTCATTGTGATTTATTAAGGCTACCCCCTGTGAGTTGTGCAACCATTGCTTGCACTTTCTGACCAGTTCTGGCTTTATTCACGTTATAAGCTGGAAGTTACTGACTTTGGCTAGTAGTAGCCACTGCTGCCACAGGTGATGCTCCAGTGGCACATGTCCGTGGAGAGGGCTGCATGGTAGGTGGAGCTGGTGCTGGTGATGGTGGGGGTTGGGGGTGGTGTTAGAGCAGTAAAAAGAGGCTGCAAGACCTGGACTGTCACAGACCCTGTATTTCCCCCCCATCATGGTCTGGGATGCTGGAACAATCGCTGCCATGATGCAGTCACTACCAGGGCCTCTAGCAGATCTGACTTGATCTAACATCTCTCTTAACCTTATATTTTCCTCAGCAATCTGTGTATATTGTGGCCCAGTCTGGTAATTCTGGCTGCCTTTAGTAGTCCCAGATTGATTAGCATTATTATGCTTCTTACTCTGATAGTTGTTCTTGTGATTCTTTTTATCATGCCCATATTTGTTGCCCTCCAGATCAGGGTAGTGGTGGCAGCTGAGCTGCTTGGTGCCCTTCCCCCTTCCACTGCATAAGTGGTGATGCCTCTGGTAGACTGCTGTAACCTTGTTTTTGTCCTTAGAATTGAGTGACCAGATGTAAATCTCATAGTCTCTCTGTTACCATTTGGATTTTATCAAAAGTGTCTTGTTCTGAGAACACTGCACACTCAACCCTCTCACTTATGGCTGGTGTCATGTTTCTGATATACAAATCCTTGTATTCTGTCTGGTCTGTGTTATGCTCCTTCTTTTGCAAGGAGCTTGCCTGTGTGATAAGCCATCCATAAATGGGATGAATTCAAAACATCAATTGCAGGGGGGTAGGACAGCTTTAATTTATCCTCAGCTTGCTGCCGTTGGCCATCTTGGAGGAGGGTATAGGCTGAATGGGTGCAGCCATCTTGGAGGAGGGTATGGGCATAGCCATCTTGGAGGAGGACCCCCTGAGGGAGGCCATCTTGCTGTAGGTCAGTGCCATTTTGTGAATGGCACTACTGCACAAGATGTTGACATCCACCTCCATTTTGTGAATGTGAACATCCACCATTTTGTGACAAAACAGAAGCAGGGACAGCCATAGGGCTAGCCTGCTCTGATTGATCTTCAGAATCCTCTGCATCAGAATTATCTTCCCCAGAAGAATAAACATCAATGGAAGCATAACTAAAGCCCTTCATAGCTTTAACGTGACCTTGTGAAAGGAACAACTGTTGACATAACTTCACCACTTTAGTAAGCCATTTGTCAAGATTAACCTTTGCATTTGTAGCAAACAAACCACTAGACACATCTTTTTGTAATATCCTGTAGGCTGCAGACACCTCAACGTGATCTAGCCTTAATTGTTTTAAATCATGACTCCCCTGTTTGCAATCAGCATTCAGTTCATCATTCTCCTGAATTAAAGACTCATTAGTTTTAGACAGTAGATAATTCATTTGTAAAACTTGCTGTCTATCAAACTTCAGTTTATCACAAAGTTCCCTCAGCTCAAGCACTTTCATGTTAGAGTGTTCCTCTGAAGTAGCTAGCAGGCAGTCATACTACTAACACAATGCCGGCAGCTCAAATTGAAGTATGTGTACATTCTTCGAATGTTCTGCATTCTGTTCTCCAACAAATTTCTTATAATCAGTAAAACTAGACTTCACTGATATCAACATCTGTAATGAAGCCTCTAATGAAGCTAATAATGTAGCTAGGAGCAGTCCCTTAGCGGACCGCTTGTTAGTTGACAGTCTTAGTGCAATACACTGCTCACATATCAACTGAATTACATCCAAAATATCTTTAATTAACTCATCTTCAGTTAATTAATTATGCACTCCCATCCACTGTGTGTAGTGAGATAAACCAAGATGTCTTCTCTCAACTCTATGCTAATTACCATAGACATGTCTGGCAAGCAGGGGAAATCCTTAGCCATTTGTTGGTCAGCTCCTGTGTTTTGACCCACAGTAGATTAACACTGGCAAATGGGTAGCCATGTTTGGATGACTTTAAGAGACAGAAGAAGTTACCACAAACTGCTGCATGTTTTTTTTTGTTTCTCTTCTCACTCCGCTGTTAGTGTATACAATAGACAACGGCAGCCTGTCTGAATAGAAGCAGGGGTTTCTGATGCCTTATGAGTCACACTGGAAAAAACACAGACTGAGAAGAATTAAACAAAATCCTCTCACAGCAACTTGTCTGTCATGAATCCCTTACTAGCCACAGCATTAGCCACGGTTCACCTATATGTCACATATGAGTCCTGCTCATAATTCAGGTTTTTGTGTGTGTGTGACTGAGTAAAGAAAGCACAGGACAAGTATGTAATAAAGAAAGTTTATTACTAAAATACTCATACCAAAGCATGTAACAAGGAGTTACAAAGAGGATGATTTCCACTAGTCAGCCCCGGGGTACATGTACTATATAAATCTAACTCTAGACAGAAAACGAACAATTGTAAGGAAAGAACATCAAAATCTCAGATACTGGGGAGGGGATGACTGGCAGTTACATATCATATAGGTAAAACATTATGAGACCATGCTAAGGCACTAATACTTGTAGGTGTACAAGGTTATGGTTACATATAGGTCAGCTGGTGGCATATAACCCAGGCATAACACAATTGCTGCTTTCTGTTAGCACCTGAGATTTCTTTCTCCACCTGTCAAGACTAGATGCCTCGGAGACTTCTCTTCACAGTCGCTCCTCAGTGTTTGACTTTCAAATTATAAGTATTTCTTTTAAAAATGTTCACTTGCTGCCTTTATTTTCTGTTTAAATTTAATAATCGCTAGTTAGTGTAGTGTTTTAAGTGTCTTTCCTGGTTTCTCTCTGTTCAGGATAAACATTGAGGAACCAGAGTTTTGGTTAGTTTAGTCAGAGTTTTTTTAACAAAAATTCCATTTTTAGTTATATAAATTCTACTAGTTTTTGTGGATTTGGAACTGATAAGTTGGGTTCTTTTTTCTCTGGATCCCAGTTCGTATTGGACTCTAGCTCAGTTCCTGAATCAACTGCAACCGCTGAATATATTTAAATTCAAATTTCAGTTTGCAGTTGTTGTTATTGGTTTTACTTTAAAAAAAATGTCAAAAAAACCTAAGAAGAAAACCAGACCTCCAGGGTTTAAAAACTTAAAGTGTGGGGATGTGTTTGCAAAGGCTGACAAACATGATTTATGTTTGGTCTGCCTGGGTGAAGAACACTTCTGCTGTGAGTGTGAAATATGCAAGTCTTTCCCTCAAAAGATGCTTGAAAAACATCAGGAAAGACTCCTTAAAAAACTGGGTGCTTCAGGCTCTGACCAGCCTACACCCACCAAACATGCAGGTGAAACCGCAGAACCAAAGCAAACCACCCCTGATAAGGGTGATTCTTCAACCGGCAAAAGAACCGGTGTATTGGTTCCAGCAAAAAACTAGAGAAAACCAAACATACTGAATCCCCTGCGGAAAATCATAAGGGGACTTCTGCTGTGCCTCCCAGTTTGCCTTCACCTGAGGAAATTGCTCAGGCTTTCAAAGTTATGCAAACGTTACAGGGGTTAGTCCCTCCAAGACACTGGTTCAAATCCTGGTTCTGCAAACACCTACCTCAGCTCATACCTCACTCCCATAGCAGATGGAATATGAGGATTATAAGGAGTATGAAGAAGAGGAAGGGGAACCCATTGAACCTGAGGTTCCCCTGAACAGGAGTTTGGGTCTACACCCAGAAAAACTGAAGATTATTCTTCCCACTTCTCCTTTGTGAGAAAAATAGTAGAGGCTTTGGACATAGCCACCACTGAAGTAGTGGAAGGTGAAGAAGAGATTGAATGCCTAAAATTTATGGGGTTAATACCCACTAACAAGCTGTTATTTCAAATCTACAAGTTCTTTAAAATGGCAATTTAAAAAAATTTTCAGACACCAAACTCTGTCCCACCTCTGGATAAGAGGGCGGACAAAAAGTACCAACTGGACAGGGAAGGGTCTGAGTTCCTGTTTACCCATCCTGACCACCAGAGCATCATCCAAACAGTAGCCTGTGATAGGGAAAAGGTGCCTTTGGTATCACACCCTCCTGAAAAGGACTCCAGGAAAATGGATAACATGGCCAAGAAAGGCGATCTGTTGGCCTCTGTGGCTATAAGGCAGGCTAATTATCAGGCGTATGCTGTCCAGTATCAAAAGTCTCTGTGGCAGTCAATATTAGCCATGTCTGATAAGGCTCCATCTGGTCTTTCAGCTGACTTGAATAAAACTGCCAGGCTTGGCCTGGAGGCTGCAAAGTACCAATTCCAGATGACAGCAGATGCTAATGATACTGCTGCCAGGTGGATGGCTCTTACTATAACCCTCAGACAATTTGCATGGCTCAGGGCTATGAACCTCACACAGGATACCCAAATGAAAGCCATGGACTTTCCTGTGGAGAACTATTCTCTTTTTGTGACAAGACAGATTCCTGTATGAAAAAGGTGGATGAGCACAAGGCCACCTGCAAAAGTAATTTGGCCAAAGAAAAGCCTTTACCTTCCTTCAGGCCCTATGGAAGGGGAGGCAGGGGTAGAGCCATCTATAGCAGGCCCTTCTATCAGACCCAGACCATGCCTCAATATCATCAGTAGCCCCAGCAGACAGGGTACTTCAGGGGAGGGGCAGATGGGAATCCAGATGTGGTTCCCAGACTGGTCAGGCCCAGCCTCAGACTAAACAGAATCCCTGACTTAGCTGCCAATGCCGCCTCCCAAATTCCAGTGGGGCAGACGGGCTCACTACTTCCAGGCTTGGAAAAACATTACCACAGACAAGTGGGTCCTGGAAGTAGTGAGTCAGGGCTTGTCCCTAAGCATCAAATCCTTTCCACCCCTAAGGACAAGAAAGTTCAAACCAGTTTGACTTACAGAAAGAATGCTGTTAGAAAAGGAGGTGCAAAACCTGCCACTGTCAAAGGCAGTGGAATCTGTTCCTCCACAGCAAAGGGGAAAGTATTTTTTTACTGAAGATGCTTCCTCGCCACAAAGAAAAATGGAGAGTGGTGGCATATTCTAGACCTAAGGTTACTATACAGACACTTAACAAAGCCAGAGTTCAAAATGATAACACTGGCAATGATTCTGCCAACTCTCCAGGAGGGAGCTAAGTTGGCATCTCTGGACCTAAAAGATGCTTACTTTCACATCCCCATAAGGGAGTCTCACAGAACATACCTCAGGTTCAGACTCCCACCAAGTCATTATCAGTTCTCAACACTTCCATTCAGGTTCACTTTGGCACCAAGAGTGTTCACAAAGTGTCTGGCAGTGGTGGTAGCTCACCTAAGAAGATTAGGTATTACAGTGTTTCCCTACCTGGGCGATTGGCTAGTGGTGGGAAACTCACCACAACAGGTAAAGGATCACCTACAGATAACCCAGGGGTTCCTGGACTCTCTAGGGTTCCTCATAAACCTCAAAAAATCTGTCCTAATGCCAGTGCATGTGTTGCACTTCATAGGGTCAGAACTGGACACATTGAAAGGAAGGGATTACCTGCCTCAGGACAGGGTAAGCAATCAATATTCTGCAGATTTCTGGCTCATTCAGGCTGAACAAACCAAAGACAGAAAGTCAGTTCCTGCAGCTACTGGGACACATGGCCACAGCAACAGGAACTGTACTGGGTTCCAGGTTCTAAATGAGAGATATTCAATTCCACCTCAGGGCACATTGGTGCTAAAGGAGAGACCCTCTCTAAAAGTTGATTACAGTAACAGGGACATTACTGAAAGCCCTCCAGTGGTGGAGGGAGTTAGACAATCTCAGGGAAGGGGTACCCTTCCAGCAAGAGTCTCCATCAGTGATTCTCACAACAGATGCATCATTATTAGGTTGGGTGCACACCTAGGGAAGCACACCACACATGGAACCTGGTCAAGTGCAGTCACTTCAGCACATAAATCTGCTGGAACTGAAGGCAGTACTATTAGCCTTGCAGGCCTTCACCCTGCTGGTGCAGGACAGGGTGGTACAGGTCAGAACAGACAATACTACAACAATGTACTACATAAACAAACAGGGAGGGACAAGGTCAAGCTCCCTGTGTAAAGAGGCAATGAAGGTACAAGTCTAGCTTACTCACTCAAAGCTTCACTGCAAGCTATTCATCTGCCTGGCAAGGGGAACACCCTAGCAGATGCCCTGAGTCAGATTAACTAGGTCCATCACAAATGGACCCTGAACAGGCAGGTGCTGGAGGTAGTATTCAGAAGGTTAGGCACCCCAGAGGTAGACCTCTTTGTGTCTCATGAGAACCACCTTCTGCCACAGCACTGTTGCAGACCACTAGCCAGAGGTACAATATCCCTAGAAGCTCTGACTCTGGATTGGTCAGGAAGACAGCTATATGCTTTTCCTCCTTTTTCTCTACTCCTCAGAGTTCTGAACAAACTCAGATCCCAGCTAGCATCAATGATCTTGATAGCACCAGACTGGGCAAGGCAGCCATGGTACTCCCTGCTGCTTTCCATGTCTGTGGCCAAGCCAATATACCTCCCTCAGAGGTACAACCTTTTAGACTCCTGCCAAGGGAGGATCCTGCACCTGAACCTCAGATCCCTCAGGCTCAAGGCATGGCTCTTGAGGACTTAGAGTATGCAGGCTTGCATCTCTCAGAAAGCATACTGGATGTTTTAAGAGATTACCAGAAGCCCTCTACAAAGAAAATCTATGCTTCTAAGTGGAAGAGATGTTCTATTTGTTGTTCCACCAATGATGTGGTACCTGCACAGGCAGGAATTCCAGCCCTGCTGTACTATCATGCCCATTTGCATTCCTTGGGCTTGCAGCCCACAACTTTGAAGGTCCATCTGACTTCAGTATCTGCTTACATCTCAGCTGGAAAAGGTGTCTCCATGGCATTATATCCTAGTTTGAAAAAGTTCTTCAAATGTTTTCCACACATACACCCTCCTTACAGGGAATCGTTGCCAGCTTGGGACCTGAATTTTTGCACTGCCCAGCTCATAGTACCTCCATTTGAGCCCATGACCTCAGTTCATTTGAAGTATGTTGCCTGGAAAACAATATTTCTGGTAGCCATCACTTCTGCCAGAAGGATTAGTGAGCTTCAGGCTCTGTGTATTGAAAAAGACTACATCTCATTCCATAGGGATAAGATAGTTTTGAGAACAAATAGGAAAATCCTCCCTAAAGTGGTCTCTGACTTCCACTTAAATCAATCCATCACTCTACCAGTCTTTTTCACTGACCATTCTAGTTCAGGTGAGCATCGACTCTACAGTCTGGATGTCAAGAGAGCTCTGAGTTACTATATGACTCTCTCTAAGGACCATAGACAGAACAGACAGTAGCTGTTCCTGACCTATGGGGATGTGGGTAAAGGAAATACAGCATCTAAAAGGTCCATTTCTCACTGGGTAGTTCAGTGCATCCAGTTTTGCTATTCAAAAACTGGAAAGGGGGCTCCTACAGGACTAATGGCCCATTCCATAAGGGGAACAGCTGCTACTATAGCAGCTGCCAGGGATGTCCCACTGCTGGAGATCTGTAAAGCAGCTACCTGGAGGACAGTACACACCTTTACAAAGTATTACAGCCTAGACACCCTGTCCTGAAGTGATGCCAGGTTTGGCATAGTAGTCCTGCAGAGTCTGTTTCCAAAGTAGATTCTGTGCCCACCTCCAAAGGTACTGCTTCTTAATCTGCAAGAGTTTGGAATATTGGAGAATTCCTGGGGTGAGAAGAAAAATTACTTACCATAGTAATCTTGTTTATTTCAAGATATTCTCCAATATTAATAACTCACCTACCCTGCCTCCCCTTCTAGAACCAGTGGCCTCTGCACTCCATGCTGGATGGGTAGGGGTGCCACACTCTGGCTTGGTCTGTCTTTTTAGGCCCTGTTGGGCATCGTTTTCCCCTTCTTCAGGTTATTCTGAAATTCAGGGAGGGGTTTGTTCCTCCATTTGGAGGTTTGTTTGAATTAGTTTAGTTATGTATATTCAATAACAAGGGTTGGGCATATATTACATGGTCTCCATGAAATCTTAGGTGTTAATATAATGCAGCATTTGATAAGGGCAGCATTTGAATAAGTGGCATGAGCCAATGATGGTTCCATCATTATCATAACATTCTATCTCTGGACAGTTCTACTTTAAAGGCTGACTGCAAGAGTTATGGATATTGGAGAATAACTTGGAAGAAACAAGATTACTATGGTAAATATTTTTTCTTACAGGTGAGTAACTTGTTCTGTACTTCTTGAGCTCGAACAACTGAGTGGTTTATTCTCAGTGACTGGTGAAAACTGCCCACCAAGAGGTAGTTTTAAGTGTTTCCTGGTGCTGCATATTATATACTGTTTTATCTATGAACAATGCATGGCCTCCTTGAATAAGAGTGAAATAGCTTGAAGACCAAGGTATTGCATTAGTGATCAGTGGGAAAGCTTATCTGTATGAGATGTCAACTTTTCAAGAGACAGTCTAGAATTCAGTTTAGTTTTCTTCTGTTCATCAATGTTATTACTTACCACTTTTTTTATTTTAACTTCCTTAGCATATAAAAACATTTTCATATGTGACTTGTATATGTTATACATTTGTACATTTTGTAAATTTGACTAACTACAGTATATTATAAATGTTTGCATCTGTGGTGGAGCTTGTATAAAAAAAGTATAGATAATTTATTTGACTTGTCAGTCTAAGTTCTAGCCTAAGAGCACAACATCAAAACAAAGCAAGGCTATGCTGAGTACAGAAGCAGGGTCAGGTGTCTGAAGTGAAGAGATGTCTATATCTGTGCCTTGTATTGTGTGGGCAACTGCATAAGTGGGATGAGAGTGGTACAGCTCAGTGGTGATATATAACAGAGCAGTGGCAGCCAAGGTGTACTGTCTGAAACCTATTAATAGCAGGTGAGATTCTATAATAGGAACATAAAATGTTTTTTATTTATTAGGAAATTTTAGAATGTATGTGGCCTTCTTAATCTCCCAACTGTATTTTCTTGTTTGGGTTGAACAATCTTGTATTCTTAATTTCTTAGGGTCCCTGTTGATGACACCTTTTCCCCGCCTGCTATTCATTGTTATAATTCCTGATCAGTTCAGAACCCAGTGACATTGGCTGAGCAGAAGCTCTCTGTATTCATCTGAATGCAGAGCATCCAGCTATGTCACTGGGTTCCAGAACTGAGCAGCATTATGACAAGAGTTGACTGAGACAACAATGAGTGCTTGTTACGTGTTTGTACATTGCTTACATGGAGGTTAAATGAGTGGCTGAGGGTGGTCATGTCATACCTGAGTATCTCTGTTCACAGTTCGGCACAGTAACCCACCCCTCATTAAGGTAAGGAAAACATCAAAAAGTGGGACCAGCAGTGCCTTGGGACTGCTGCTGTTGGAAACCAAAGCAACTAGAGTGGGAGAATTAAGTGAGGAAAGTATATATAAAGAGCTCAATACTTCACACTTAGATGGCCTCTTACACTTAAATGAAGTTACTTTTCTGAATTGTAGTCTGCAGTCACCCAGGTAGACACATACTGTACATACATGCAGTTCAGCTGGCAGGCAGACAGACACATATGCTCACATACACCTGATCACAGATACAGTACACATACACACATACAGTATCTATACACACACACATCAAGACTAAGTTGCCTTCCACCACACAACCCCACACCCCTTTCATTCTTGGCAAATAACAAAGAAAGGAGGCACAGTGGGAACAGATGAGGAATAAGTTGTTTTAGTTGAAAAAGACCACAAGGCTAACCCAGAGACAAAGAAACAGCAAAAGAGACAGCAAAATGTTAACAAATTCTGGTCAGAGCCGATATGGCTGTGGTGAGCTTCTGGGAAGCTTTTACCCATTATTTCTAAATAATTTGCACAATGCAGATCTGCAAAGAGGCAGTTTCAATGTGATCTTCCTTTTACACATTTTTGTAATGTATTTTCCTAGAATATGCCTGCTGGCTGCTATATATTTAGCCTGGATAGTTCACAGAAGAAATGACATCTTATTTTTGGGTGGTGGAGCACTGGCAGTAGGACACTGGAATGTATCAAACATGCACAAGCTGTGTGTGGGCGATAACGCCCATTGACCATACACTTCAGGTGCTCACATGTGGATCCATCATTCTGGTGCCATTGCAATGCTCAGTGCGGGTAACAGTCGATGCATGCTGTACCCACTCACACAGGTCCTGGAACAGGCATGTTACAGCCGACCTCCCATTTGTTTGTACAATTGGGGAACTGCGGACGCACTATCCATAGCCTGGAGCATACACAGCAAATGGCATTGCAGGATACCACACCCCATGGCACCCAGAATACCTCAGCAGTCCGGAGGGTGGCACGTTACACAGGGGAATGGGGAGAATGTGGGCCTGCAGTGGTGTATGACAACAGGAAGATACAACATCGACAAGGCATGCATTGGAGGTATGTAAATTTCCTCTTATGGTTTGCCAGGGACATATACATAGCTACATACACTGGTGGGTCCACAGCTTGTGTAGTTCCTCAATGCATGGTACAGCCACTTTGGTCATTCCAGACTGCGGGTCTCCGGCCTGGGTCCAGTGCAGTCAGCTTCTGGCCATGGCAGGGTGTGGAGGACAGTGCCAGTCTCTGCAACAGGTTAGGTATGGGGGAGCAGGGGTGTCTATGTACCAAGGCAGTGTGGGGGGGTCCTCTATGCTATGGATATGGACCGTGATTTCCTCTAGTGTGATTGGGTCCAGGGGGCCCTACAATATGGAGCTCTTCGGTGATGGAGTTGGCTTGATCATGGATGGGAGGGGGTACCTCTACTCCACCAGTGCTGCCACGCTGCTGTGCAGCTGGATGCACTTCTGCAGCCTGCCCGTGGGTGGCTGCCAGGTTAGGCCAGCTATTCATGGCCTGACTATGGACCGTGCTGCTCTGGTCTATGAGGGGTGCATTCCTATTGAGTATGCCACAGCACAGCATATGCATAGGAACATACCCTCAACTTGCAGAGCATAGTATTTATGTGCACTCTGGCCCATTCCCTTGTGGCAGGGGCATCCCGCATGTTTGAATATCATGCTGTGGTACATTGTTGTAGTTGTGGGGCACATCTCCCTTTTCCACCAGGATGCGCTGCATATCTCCTTTGAATATGGGGGGGCCCTGAACTAGGCAACCCTGAAGAAATACTGTACATTATCAAAATGGTAAAATCATGACCCCACTGAAAACAAGATATGGCATCTAATTTGAGACATCCTGAGTAAATACAGTGCAAAAATGTGTAAATGATGATCCCTATGACAATGAGATGTAGCATCTCCCCTGCACTATCCAGGATACAAAATATAGGATAAGAAATATTTAAAGGAAATCTACTCTAAACTGAACTTCACTATGTTCACTGACATAAACAAACAGTTTACTATTTTATAACATTAGAATGCAGTATTTATTTCGAATGCTCTGGTCATGAGAATGGTGTGTACCATGTGTGTGTGTGTGTGTGTGTGTGTGTGTGTGTGTGTGTGTGTGTGTGTGCGTGTGTGTTTGCTGTAGCTCAGTATATTTTGTTCCCAAAAAGCAAAGTAGAAAATGCCTGCTGATTGCTACATATTTAGTCTGGGTAGTTCACTGAAGACCTGGCATATGTCTGGGACAGTGCTCATCAGATAGTGTCTTTAGAGGTTAAAAAACAGTGTAAATTATAGATTTGCTGGGAAAGGGATGACATTTATAAGGTATGAATCTTTCTTGAAAGACAAATATGGAAATGAGATGTAGCATCTCCCCTGAACTATCCAGGATACAAAATATAGGGTAAGAAATATTTAAAGGAAATCTACTCTAAACTGAACTTCACTGTGTTCACTGACATAAACAAACAGTTTCTTTATTGTTTTATAACATATCAGAATGCAGTATTTATTTTGAATGTTGAGGCCATGAAGATGGTGTGTGTGTGTGTGTGTCTCCTTAAAACTAGTTATTCCCCCACTAGGGGGTGGGGTAGAGTCTGTTGTGTGTGTGGAGGGGAGGAGAGAATTTAACTTTTATTTCTTATTCAGATTCCTTAGACATTTTTGGTACATCAAGTTGTTATACACTGAGGCCCAGATATTCAAAAGGGTTGCGCATGCTCAAGTCCTACATTGCGCCGTTCTGCGATATTCAGCAGGAGGCAGTTGCGCCACTGAAAACAGGTTGAGCAACAGCGCAATGCAAATGAATGCATGCTCAACAGGAGGGGAGGAACTATGCATAAACTGCACAGCCCGATATTCAGTCGGGTTAGCAGAGGTGCAGGCGAACCCCAACCCGCGCCTGCACAACTTTGAGCCAAAAAGGATCGTTGAGGCCACCACAGGTGAGCTGCTGCATTGCAGGGCGCAACACAGCAGCTGCCACCCATGGCTGGCCCCCAACTCAGTCCCTGTGCCCCCACCAGCCTGATTGCGGGCATCAATGTGGCCCCCTCCCGTTCACATCCCTGGTGGTCAGTGGACCGTATGCCTGATCGCGGCAGAATGTATAATGACAACCTCCAGTGCCCGATCGCTGGCAGAATGTGAAACAACCCCCAAACATCTTCTAATGCCCGATCATGGGCAGAATGGGAAGACTTCCCAACCTGAATAGCTCCCTGGTGGTCCAGTGACTGAACAGTGACATCCCTCTAAATATCTTCCTGGCAACAGTGTTCACCTTCACTCACTCCATGAAGACACTCATTCCCTCCCCCCGCCGCCGGGCGGCAGCATCCACCCACTCGTTAATTCGCCCCACCGATCGTCCGTAGGGCCGCATGCCCATTGGTGCAGAGCTAGAGCCGACGGGCGCAGCACTTACATGTACATGACAGTTCAGATTTGTGAATGATGTTCATTCACAAAACTGGACTGTCATGTACGTATGGTTGCAGGGCCATTGGCTTTAGTTTCAGACCATCGGGCGCAGAGTCATGTCAGACATGACAGTCCAGATTTGTGAATGATGTTCATTCACAAACTGACTGTCATGTACAGTATGGGCTGCACGCCCATTGGCTCTAGCTCTGCACCACTGGTGTGCAGCCCTACCGGACAGTCAGTCGGCGGGCGGACGTAGGTGGCAGGCGGTGGGATGCTGCTGCCGCCGCCGCCAGAGGGGAGCGGGGTGGTTGGGCTCGTGGGTGGGTGTGGGGGACACTAGACACCAGGGAGATGTTTGGGGGTTGTCATCGGTCATTCTGCCCGCGATCGGGCATTATGGTCCACTGGACCACCAGGGAGATATTCGCTGGGGGGTCTTTTACATTCTGCCGCGATCGGGCACTGGGGGTTGTCATTATACATTCTGCCCATGATCGGGCACTGGGGTTGTCATTATACATTCTGCCCGCGATCGGGCATTACGATCCACAGGACCACCAGGGAGATATTCGGGTTGGAGGGGGTCTTTTTACATTCTGCCCATGATCGGGCATTAAGGAGATGTTTGGGGGGGTTGTTTTCATGTTCTGCCTGCGATCGGGCTGAAGGGTGTGTCGGTCCCCGACGGCTGCTGCCTGGCAGGGCGGCCAGGCGCAAGTCCTCGGGGATCGGCACACCTACATGCTAATGGCATGCAAATGGGGCCATAATCAGATGCAAATGGCCCCCTGTGCCTTGCATGAATTATGGCCCCATTTGCATGTCACCTTTGAATATCGGAAATTTGCGATGGCGCATGGTACTGCGCCACCGCAAGTTGAATGCTCCACTCTGACAACTTGTGGTGGCGCAAGTTCCACTGCACCATGCACAGTGGCTGTGGCTGGGGGGTGATATTCAAAGGAGTTGCTCAATAGCGCAACTCCTTTGAATATCGCCCCGGCCACACCCCTGCACAACTATTTTGAGCAGCGCAAGGGCTTGCGCCTCAGAATGGCGCAGTTTGAATATCCGGGCCAGAGAATTTATTGACATACTTAATTCCTTGGTTGTCCTTGACAAGAGTTTTTTGTTTGACACTTGTACTGTCCATTTATATTTAGATTATCATTTATAAAGTTCTGTTACTACACTACAGGCTTTTGAGGTTTATGAGGCATAATATCTAACTGGAGAGTATAGCTGGATAATGGATCCAACTAAGTTTTACACATCATACAGTGTGTAACTACTGACCATTTTAAGACAGCTTTACTGGGTACTCTTTGTCTGTAATACATACATAGATGTGTCCTGTAGTCCTAAGACAATCTTAGTATGTCTTTAATTAGGGTGGGGGTTGTTTTCTATTAATTGTATTCTTATATACATTGTGACACTCATAATTTTATTTAAGACCCATCTGCTCAAGAAGTTGTTATCTCATGTCAATTTAATTTATATGCAGTAGAGTTCTTAATAAGTCTTCAGCACTAAGCACCTCTGACCCTGTGACTCTCCCAGCTAAAGGTGACATGGTACTGTTAAGCTTCTCTGACATCATCTTTTGTTTTTTTTTAAATGAGTAATTTAAACCAACTGGGATTTTTTATGTTTTTTTTTTCTGCATGATCTGGGTGTCAAAAGTATTGCTTTTTCTAAATAACTATCATTACGCTTTTGATGAATGACTTTTTGGTCCAAAAGCTAGAGCACTTTGTTCTTGTTGTTACATCCATGAAGGTCCATTAAAAGGTATCAAATAATTTGCTTCTGCACCTCTTGAAAGACAATACATTCCAAAGTGAAACTAGTAGTAAGAAGCTGTTTAAATGCTAAGTATTTAAATGTGCAAGTTGTTGCATTCTGAAGGGGTAAACAAATCTCTAGTTTAATAGGCAACCAATATTTAACAAATATTTAACAAGCTGTTTCAGTTTCTTATTGGCATCTGATAAGCAGCTTGGAGTTATATCTCCAACATTCTTAACAGAAAGAAGGGAGTATTTTATTTCAGTTGGCATGGAAGGATACATTAAAAAGTCCAAAACATGTTCCACGATACTCCATTTTCCAGCTACAGATAGCAAGATGGCTGTACGCCCCACCCACAGCCATAAAAAGGAAGGAGCTGAATCATTAAGTATTGTAGGAGGAACATTTTCTGAGAGACTACATTTGTTACAGATTTTGGTAAAAACAAGTTCTGCTGATAGAAGCAAATTGAGGGCAAATAGCTAGTTTATACCTCTAATTATCTATTTTACTCAAAGTTAACTATTTTAAATAGATTTAAAAGAGTTAGATATTTGAAAATTCGCACCAGAGAAATTAGTGAGCGCTAGCAGGCACTTTATCCTTCTCCCCCAGGCTGGCCCCCCAGCAGCCCAGGCTTGCTACCAAACCCAGGTTGCTGGCATCACAAGTGGTATTGCTACCACTGTGCCGGTGGGCTGGCATTTCTTTATCTTATTCAATGTTAAGAATATATAGGAAAGATTGACCAAGCTGAGGTAAAAACACACTAAGGCAGTAATATACTTTTTAGTTGTCTTTGACAATATGGAATTATTAAATAAAATGGTGCAAGGTATAAGAAAGTCAATCAGGGAGGAAGGAAATAAGAAAGAGGCAGAAGAGAACATGCTTGAAAATGAGCAGAGAATGTGTAAACACACTAACCAACTCCTAATATGACTAAATCCCAGTTTTGAGCCCAGAAAGTTTAAGGGTATCCAGTGATGATAGTGACTGTAAACAAGTGACTGTCAAAACAGCAACTCATTTACAGTGCTATCCTGTTGGGCTACCCTGTAAGGGTAGTGCCCTTATGTGACTGTGACTGTAGGGGAGGGTGACCAGAAGGGGAGGGGAAGGTGAGGGATAGGGAAGAGGATTTGTCTGGGGTAGTGTGGCTGCTGCAGCTGAGCCAGCCATGTGGTGTGGTGTGGTGTGTTGGTGAGGGTGGCTAGTTGCATTGCTGCAGGTAGTAGGTTCGGGGCTGAGGACTGGGGAGAGAAAATTTTGCTGCTGCCTGCTGCTGATGTGTATTTTTTTATTTATTTTGGAGTGTTGCCCCCTCCCCAACATGCACCCCCTGGAGTTGGTAATGCTAAATCAGCAGAGTGCAGAGGGCAAAGCCCCCCCCCACATAAACAATAAGATTCTTTGCTGGATGTCTGTTCACCGGCATTTATATATATCACCAATTTTCTTTTCAGCGACATGCACTTGCCATAATAGTGATTGCTATTTTGTGATTGCTGTTATGATATGGAACCAAGTTCAAGGGTACCTAATTTGGAAAACATAGCCAAGAATGTAGCCTTAGCCCTGAGAAACCCAGGCCCATCTAATATCTTGTTATATGGACAACTGGTTGATGTTAAACAAGATTTGGCATACTGTGAATGAGACATGCTTAATTAAGAGTAAATTAATTTTGGAAGTGTTAGGAAAAGGGTGCAACTCTCTAATGGGGAGCATAATCCTTCTATAAAGGATGAACACAGTATAACAGAAGGGAACAGTGTAATGCATTTGCATCCATTGCCATGGTCAGAAGTTTTCTGAAATGTTAGTGATGTCTCTAGAGAAATTTCTACCTGCCTGCCTGTAGTACCACTGTGAGACACCAGAGGTACTGAGGGCAGTACTATTAGCCTTGCAGGCCTTCACCCCATTGGTGCAGGGCAGGATGGTACAGATCAGATCAGACAATATCACAACAATGTACTACATAAACAAACCAGGATCGGCAAGGTCAAGCCCCCTGTGTACAGAGGCAGTGAAGGTATGAGTCTAGCTTACTCACTCAAAGCTTCACTGCAAGTTATTAATCTGCCTGGCAAGGGCAATACCCTAGCAGATGTCCTGAGTCAGATCAACCAGTCCCATCACAAGCACATGCTTCTGGTAAAAGACATATTAGAACTATGTGAGAAAACCACCAATAAGTGAATAGGTCAATAAAGGCTTCAATCAATACTTCATCTGTAACACCTACTAAATTTATATGGTATTGGAATAAACATAATTATTGTGCAATATTTGGAAATATCTGACCATGTCAGTGGCTGCAACTGTAACTATTGAAGGGAGTGGTTCTCAGGAAGACTGGACTAAATCAAATACTGAAGAATTGATAATGCTACCCCAACCAGGGCATAGAAATGATGGCAGCTATAGAAATAAAAAAGCAAAACAGATCACTATGGGAAAAAGCAGAAAAAAGGCAAAGAGCAAGATCCAATAAGGAAAGGAAATTAGATCAAAAAGAGAAGGAAATTATTACTGGTGGTGCTTTACAGGTTTTACAGTTTTATCTAACATTAGGATAAGCTTTCAGGGTTACTGCATTTGTTGTTGACTGATTGTTTCTGCTCTTACCTCCTTGTTCTTTCATCCGTGGTTCTTCTTTTTAGGCAGGGGAAGGGCCCAGCCACCCACCCCCATCCCCAACCACCCCACGCTACACTCCTTTATAGGGTACCACAGTTGTGACATTTCCTGTGGCAGAGCAGGAAGGGGCGGATCAGTGGGGCCTCCACAAGGTGATCTCATTTACAGGGGCACTAGTAATTTAACTTGTTACAACAAGTTAAACAAAGCACAATTAAACCATTACTTGCATTTTTTTCCTTTTTTTTTCCTTCTAATTACTCTGACTAGGTTACAAACCCAGCAACTTATTTGGAATGGATTTCATTAACTGCAGGCACCGTGGAACAATTTTCAGAAGGACAGTCTTACAGGATTTAGGACACTGTCCTACATGCTGGGCCTTTGGAGATCTTAGGGCTCAGCTCCGGGCAGCATGGGCAGAGATTGCACACTCAAATTTCATATTGAAGAGAAATACATTATAAGAACCACCCGCCATTTCCCCAGCATCCAACAGAAAAACCTCGACCGCAGAGGGAGTAGTGGTCCAGGAGGTTGGCAGGTGGTTAGAGGAGCAAATCAGGTGCCCCATCACCTCTGCTCTCCAACACATTACCTCCAAAACCATATAAACACTACAAACAGGTATCTGCCTCATCTCTGAAATCAAATAAAGAGGCAGAAGACACTGCAGAGCAGGACACTGCGGCACAGGAGCTAGCACAACAAAACTCACCCAAATCAGGAACCAAAACAAAACAAGCACAAAGGAATCAAAAACTTCTGATCATAGGAGACTCCATGATTTGGGGAGTGATACCCATCTCCAGCCAGGGGTGATGGTCAGATGTCTCCCAGGTACATCAGCATGGAGAGACACTGACCGCATTGCTAAAATTGTTCACAAAGCAGGAGAAAACATTGATGTCCTAGTACACATAGGGACTATGATCTCGCCAAGCCGGTCAGTTGTGGAGACCAAGGAACACCTGACTAGGCTGGGTGACAAACTATCATCTATTTCGTCTATCATCTCCTTCTCTGAGATCCTGCCAGTCTGGGAGAGGGGAGCAGATGGACTGGAAGGTCAGAGAAGGGAGATAGGGGAGCTAACATGTGGCCTCAAGGGCTGGTGCCAGGAAAGGACACAGATTTGTAGGGAACTGGCAACAGTTCTGGGAGCGAAAGTTCTTTAAATTTGATGGACTGCATCTGACTAAAGAGGAGTCAGTGCATTGGGGCAGAAGTTTGACGTCTTTGCAGAATATTTAAACTAGCAAATGGGGAGAGGGTGCAGCACCCCATATGTCGAAATGGGAAGAACACCCTCCCCTCAGCTAGTGGTCAAACAGGAATTCAGCATGTTTGCCATTCATTTGCATCACCAGGTAAGAAAAAGGTTTGTCTCCCCATACGACGACAGGGTAATGCCAAACTCACCCAGCAACAATACACCAAAATCTGGCCAATGGAAGATCATGTACACAATGCTCACAGCCTGGGAAATAAGATCCCAGACCTGCAGGCAATAATGTCAGAGGCTAAACTGGACATAGTAGCATTAGTGAGACGTGGTTTACCAGTAACCACACTTGGGAGACTTCAGTACCTGGCTATGTATTGTTCAGAAGAGACCGAGGCAAAAAGGGGGAGGAGGCCCTGTATGTTAATGAAAATATCAAAGCTACAGAAATTCAGAATACACATAAGGAGCCAGAAGAACTGTGGGTCACCCTGGAAACAGGAAATGGGACAGCCATAAGAACTGGGGTTGTCTACAGGCCCCCAGACCAGAGGGAGGATATAGACACATTACTGTTAGAAGATATACAAAACATGACAGCTAAAGGGAGGTTCTGATAATGGAGACTTCAACATGCCGGATACAGATTGGTCAATACCAGCAGGAACATCTGCCAGAACTAGACTCATAGTGGATTCCTGCAGGGAGGGCCTCAAACAACTGGTACAGCAACCTACAAGAGACAGGGCTATCCTAGATCTAGTACTGACTAACAAAGAAGGGATCACAGATCTCCAGGTAGAAGGTCACCTGGGGCCAGTGACCATCACATGGTATGGTTCAATTTGGCTACTACATCTAAATCATCCCATTCCAAGGCAAAAATATGGGACTTCAGAGGAGCTGACTTTGATAAGATGGCCAACAGAGTTAAGCTAGCCCTGGCAAAAAAGAAACACAGGTAAGGGCAGGCAAAGTGGGCAAGCATTATGATGCACATTTGGAAGCAACATCCCATTGTGTTAGACAGAAAAGGAAGTGCAAAAGAAGAAGGAAACCACTTTGGTTCTCAAATACAGTAGCAGAAAAGGTCAGAGCCAAAAGGCTGGCCTTCAGGAAATATAAGGAACACAGCGGATGAAGATAGGAGGCATACCAAACTGCCCTAAGGGAAGCAGGTAAGGCAGTAAGGCAGGCAAAGTCCCAAACTGAGGAAACACTAGTACCTAACAGTAAAGAAGGTGATAAGACTTTCTATAGATACATTAGTGAAAGGAGAAAGTCCAGAGGGGGTATTGCTAAGCTTAATGGAGAAAAGGAGCATGTGAGGAGGAGGACCCTGTAAAGGCATCTATCCTAAATAGATACTTTTGCTCAGTATTTACTGAAGAGAAGGTAGGCAGGGCCCAGAGCTCAGCATCATGGACAGGGGGGAGGGAGGTGAGCACTACTCCTTCACAAAGAAAGGGTCCTACAAGAGCTTGCTAAGCTCAGGGTGGATAAGGCAATGGGATCTGATGGCAACATCCCAGGGTATTTAA
Source organism: Neoceratodus forsteri (assembly GCA_016271365.2). NCBI lineage: Eukaryota > Metazoa > Chordata > Ceratodontiformes > Ceratodontidae > Neoceratodus > Neoceratodus forsteri. The sequence goes on along the minus strand of CM057450.1, from coordinate 299,270,965 downwards.
GGAGCTAAAGGAGGAACTAGTAGAGCCATTAGCAGAATTGTTTAGTGAGTCTCTGAGCACGAGAGGTCCCAGAAGACTGGAGAAGGGCTTATGTGATCCCGCTCCACAAGAGTGGTAGCAGGGAGGAGGCGGGAACTACAGACCGGTCAGTCTTACCTCAGTAGTGGGCAAGATTATGGAGGCACCCTTAAGGAAAGGATAGTGCAACACCTGGAATCCATAGGGCACAGGATCCAAGACAGCATGGGTTTACAAAGGAAGGTCCTGTCAAACTAATCTCATAGATTTCTTTGACTGGGTAACCAGAGTGGTGGACCAAGGGGAGCAGTTGATGTCGCCTACCTTGACTTCAGCAAAGCTTTTGACACTGTTCACATAGAAGATTGATAAATAAGCTGGGTAGGCTCGGGTGGGTCAGAAGTTGGTCAACTGGGTGGCAAACTGGTTGACGGGCAGAAAACAGAGTGGTGGTAAATGGTATACAGTCAGAAGAGATGCAAGTCACAAGTGGGTACCTCAGGGATCAGTCCTGGGGCCAGTCCTCTCAACATCTTCATTAGTGACCTTGCAGATGGACTAGAGGGTAAGACTTGTCTGTTTGCAGATGACACCAAGATCTGCAACAGAGTAGATGATCCAGATTGGGTGGGCAGAATGAGAAGAGATCTGGATAAACTAGCAGAATGGTCAGAAGAGTGGCAACTGGGATTTAATGCAAAGAAGTGCAAAATCATGCACATAGGGAAGAGAAACCCTGAAGCCACCTATAGGCTGGGAGGAGTTGCTAGCAGTCACAAAGGAAGAAAGAGACTTGGGCATCATCATCACTGATGACCTAAAATCATCCAAGCAGACCTCTAAAGCAGTAGGTAAGGCTAGGGGGTGTTAGTGTATTAGTAGGGGTATCACAAGTCGTAAGAGGGAGGTAATAATCCCTCTTTACAAGACACTGGTTAGGCCCCATCTGGAGTACTGCGTGCAGTATTGGAGGCCACACCTTCACAAGGACATTAACCAAATTGAGGCAGTCCAGAGAAGGGCAACCAAAATGGTGCAGGGACTGCATCAGAAGACATATGATGACAGATTAATGGAGCTCAATATGTATACCCTTGAGCAAAGGAGGGAGAGAGGTGATATGATCGAGGCATTCAAACACCTTAAGGGCATAAACAAGGTGAAAGAGTCTAACATGTTTAAATATAAGAAAAATAGCAGGACAAGAGGACACAGCATGAGATTAGAGGAGGCCGATTAAGGGGAAATGAGGAAATTCTTTTTCACAGAAAGGGTGGTGGATGCATGGAATGGCTTACCACAAGAAGTGGTGCTATGAATACAGTGCAGGGCTTCAAACAGGGATGGGATAGGCATAAGGGAGCAATACAAATGACTATGAATAGATAGGCCACTGACAGAGCAATGGCCGATGGCACATTTATAAGGTAGAAAAAGAAATGGGCAGACTGGATGGGCCTTGCGGTCCTTATCTGCCGTCAACTTCTATGTTTCTATGTAGAAGGATAAAAAGAGAGAGAGTAAGTGTCTACAACATCATTTAGATATTGCACCAGCAATGATGTCGCAATGTCAGTGGCTCAGTAGGTAGCACACTCGCCTCTGAGGCCGGGAGATCAGAGGGCTGTGGGTTCAGTTCCCACATCTGGCACTTAGGTTAATATATAAGTACTGACACTATAGTGCAGCATAAGAGGGGTGCTGCACTTCTGAGGTGCCGCCTTTCGGATGAGACATTAAACCGAGGTCCCATCTGCCTGGACTGGTGGTAGTTCAGGTGGATGTTAAAGATCCCATGGCACTTATTGAAAAGAGTAGGGGAATTTCCCTGGTGTCCTGGCCAAATTTCCCTCATTCACTAAAAATACCACCAACAGCTTAATCTGGTTCATGGTCAGTTGGTAATCATCTGTATCCCCCTCCCCCAGGTCGTGCCTGAAAATAGGCAGGATTTGTCTAGTGCACTTACCCGGTCAACAAAAACTAAAATAAAAAAAAATAAAAAATGATGCCACTATCTGATCATTGTTTTATCTCCTTCAAACAAAGTAGAAATCACCAGGGATAGAGAGAAAACAATAGATAAAGACAGACAGCAACAGAGACAGCGATAGGTGAGACAAGTGTAGGAAGAGAAAGAAAAGACACGCAAAAGAGTAAAAAAAAGAGTAGAGGGAAGGGTAAAACCACAGTTTGCTCAAAAATAAAAAAAAAGAAATTAGGAAACATAAAAAGCCTCAAAGTCACAATCATAACAAACACATAAAAACGGAACCACAGAGGAAGGAAAAGATCAAAGGAAAAAATGAGCACCCAGGAGGGAAGGACAGAAGTAAATCTATAGATAGGAGGTCATATAAGCAAGAATCAATTTAAGGAAGGAAAAGAGAGGTTTGGTGAAGATATGGAGTTTCCTGCCACAGATAAGTGGGATGAGAATGCCGACTTAAAAGTATTTTGTGCTTCCACTGTTTAATGTCAGTATAATGCTGAATGAAAATCATGAAACTTTCAATTTTAATGTGAAGGATCTTCTGACAGCCTTGTTGGGAGGGAATAAAATATGTTCAGATCAAACTACAATCATCAGACCAATTCAGAATCTAGAACTGGCATTGGTAGTCACAAAGTAATATTATATATTAAAAGTGATAGGGAAAAACACGAATGAACTAATAATATGAGATGACATCTTTAGTCATTTTATTTCCAGAATTATATAATGGCAATATAAACTCAGGGTTAAATCAGCATACTTAGATTATATCCATCTTGGGTGGAATCAGATAGAGAATTACAATTCTAAAAATGTACAAAATAAAATGAAAGCTACATTTCAGCTGATGCTAAAAATACCGAAAGAAAGTGTGATCATCAATAACGCTGTGTGAGGTGTGGGATAAATTAGGACTCCAGGCAGCAAGTTATGGATAAGCTGATATTTTATTTCTTTGTACTTACTCAACGGACTGAGCGACAAAACAACAACAACAAAATAAACATACAAAATAATATATAAATACACTAGAACTAACTAGTGTCAATGCTCAGAACAGAACCTGTCTGCTCTTCACAAAACTATCTACTGAAATGAAGTAAATTATTATATATTTATAGGGATCTGATAGGGGAGGAGTTTAACTCTCCACCCATCAGAGTCACAAGGTATATAAAGTCTTTAAATCAATAAATTATTAACTTCTAAACATGAATTATAATGTTATTTTTCATTAACATATTAACTTAGGTTCCTAATCGAAATAAAATGTACAAATTAAAGAACATAACTGAAAATGTCTAACAGAAGCTCCACCCCTTATGTGTCAGGTCTATAAGTATAGCAAAGCAAGGCCAGCCGGCTGGTATAGACCTGAACTCAGAGAAGGGTGGGGCTCTTAGAACTTTGGCTCAGCAACAATACAGCCTGCTACAAACCATTCCAGGTAAATCCATACAAGTTCATAATTATCCCTTCCTACAGCATGTTTTGGAAGGATAGACAATATAAAATAACCTGGCAACTATAACATACAGTATTTATTTTTAGCTTCTAATTAAGCTTGTAACCAACCTGAACTTCATGAAGTTAAAACTGTGCTGTATGTGAAAACTCAAACTGCCAGGCAAATATTCAGACAGAGGTCTTATTTCTCCACCCTTCCTTCCCCTAGAAACTGCTACACATTGCTACAGGAGAAGTTACAGGAGGGAACTAATAACCCTGGTGTGTAAATAAAATATTTAACCTGAAACAAGGTTTTATTTTTATTAAAGTGATTGCAGCACTTTTATGACCATATACAGCTGGCTTTTCAAGAGAGATTTAAAGCTGGAGGCTTTAATTCACCGAATGAGGTGTAATTTTTATTAATGATATGTGTAAAAAAAACTTCTTAAATGTACACATATACTGTACATATTACAAATAGCAGCCAAACCCACAGAGCTGCTTCAGTGTGTTTGGCTCACAGTACACTGTTTGGGGTGGGGGGGGCGTATGGTTTGCAGTCAGATCCACTTATAGCTACAGGCACAACGCTGAGCTGAATTATTGGGCAACTTCCTTACTACTTAAAGGAACTAAGACAAACAAACTGTTTCTCACTACTGTAGGTACTAGAAGGCAGGGCATGCTGAATGGATTCTGACAAGGGATTTCTAGGAGAGGACAGTATACGACTAAAGTAAAATGATATCAGGTGGCCAGCCTGATAATAAAAGAAATACAAATTAAAGCTACAGAAGGAACAAAGGAGAAAATGCTGTTGCAACAGACTGAAGACAGGATAGAGGTCCCTTGTATTGAATCCATTCTCACACGCTGTCAGAGGGGAAAAAATGGTCAAATTACATTATGGATGGAGGATGGTGTTTTATATGCCAGCAATAACGCACAACGAGATGTGGGTTATGGCCTGATAAAAGCATACCCCAGGTGCGTTATAAGGCATGAGGAGATTGCACAGAGTACCTTTAGCACCTGGAAAGTGCTCTTATCAGGCCATAACCCACACCTCAGAGAATCTTATTGCTCTTATAAAAGGGACAAAAAATTCAAATGAACACCATAAGTCAAGATTTAACATATTTATTTTGTTTTATGAAGTATTTGTTTTTGTGAAGTTTGAGAAGAAATTGTCCATTTTCATAGTTTGAAATGCATAGGAATGAACTGTAACCATAACTTAGTGAACTGTAAACTGTTTCAGGAAACTGCTTTAAACTGAAACATGATAAATTATTTGCTTTAAGAACTGTAATATTTAATTTCTTTGTAAAGGGATAAATAGTTTTTTTATTTTTATTTTTAAGGAATAACAGCGTTATGCAATGCAGTTGAACTGTTGTTAAACTTATCTGGTGGCAATTAATTTATCTTGTGAAGTTTATAAACTCAGATTTTTCCATGTAACAGTCCTGGACTATAAATAGAGAAGTCATTGTTTCTTTAGTTAGCTGCTGGATTAGGGTGAGATTCTCTCAGGTCTCCTTCTTGTCATCATTTCCTTTATGTGCTGTAACCTTTTCTTGGAGACAGGTGTTGTCGAGGCACAGGTCAAGAAGCATAGGAAAACCAGGAGCAGTTGTAAAATTTGCAACAAGAGTTTTATTATTAATAACAGTAAAATAAAATCGTTCAGAATAACTATTTACAAAGGCAGTACAAACGGAGAAAGTCCATCTGGGTTTCTTGCAATTTCTAATCTCAGTCTCTGCCTCTCTCTTTTTGCAAAACATTGCAGCTCCTTTTTATAAGTCTGTTCAGGAGCTCGTTAAGAAAATAGCATGCTTCTCACACACCATTCTTGTAAGTTTCCAATGTTCTTGTCAGTTTCTGCAGGTGCAGCAAAAAGAACATTGTGATGCAGAACTGACTTTTTGTTTATATCTTCTGCAAAAAGGCTTAAAAATTGCATCTCAGACTTACCCCTTGAGTTCCAAATAGCTTTGCAATCAATTCAGCAGTATAACTATATACAGTTTTAAACAAAGGGATCCCAGTATCAATTACATTTCCACAAAATGATTCTCAAATATTTTTATACCAGGAGATATGCGGGGGGAGGGGGAGAGAAAATACAGAACAGCAAGTGAGGGAAGAGAGTGAGAGGCAGAGAACTGCAAGATGATTGGGGTGATCATGTCCTAGGTCTCACGAGAAAATGTGGTTGTGCAACCAGACAGAGAAGAGACAGAAAAAGGAGAGAATAGAACAGATCCTTGCATTTAAATGTGTTCTCCATAACAATTGGGACAGGGCCATATTCAACCCTGTCACAAAAGGATGCGCTTGTTGAAGGTTGATCTGGAAGAGTGTTCAGACAGGATTTGGTCATGGATTGTTCGGCTGCAGAAGCTGTACACGTTGCATTTATTTAATCTTGTGCAGGTTTTCTTTTAAAGTTAAAATGGTGCTCCAGCATCATTGATCCTCTTGTGTGGCTGCCCAGCATGACCGCAGGCTGCATTCACTTTTATGGCCCGTCACCACCATAATTTCAGTGGCTTCTAGACCAGCTTCCGATTGAAGTTGCACAGTGGTTGCCCTCACGCTGTGGTTAGTGTATCTTTGGGACAGTCTGGCAGCTGTGCTTATTTTGGTCATTAAATTGGATAAATAGTTAATCCCGAGTGGCTCACGATTGTACCAGACTTCTGCAGTAGTGAATTCTTCTGGTGGAATACACCATGGGTGGCAATAGAAGGCAGGAGGGTTGGGCTGTAGCTTGCTTAGATATTTTTTAAAGGATGTGATGGGGCATAGTGGATCTTCAGGCAGGGCATATATAAAGCCTCGGTGCTGTTGCTTATCTGGTTCTTTTTTTTATGATTTTTATTAAGGTCATTAAATGTTAAGGTGATGTCCAGCTCCATCATCTGATGTCTTGATTTCAAAATGATCGGACTTTAGTTGATATAGTCCTTCCCTGCCTCTTCAGGCCATTGTGGCAGGGAGCTCCTTCCTCTCTTGAGGACTGACTTTTTCTTAAATTTGTTGCACCAGTTCTTCTATTTCTTTGCCTAACCTATTCTTTACAATTTTTAGTCCATAAGGCTGGCCACATATGGGTACCCCCTTCCCTTGCCTTCCCTTTCTTGACTATGCTATACTGTCCTCTAATTGCTCTTTTCCCACTCAGGTCCTTATACAGGGAGGTTATTGTGGTGACCTCCAAGCATATAAAAACAGGTTGTGTTTATGGTTGTTGGATTTAGTATGTACTAGCACTACATCATAAAATACCTTGATGTATATACCTTGGGCCGGATATTCAAACTGCGCCATTCATAGACCAAGCCCTTGAGCTTCTTAATATATTATGCAGGGTGTTCTGGAGATATTCAAAGAGTTGGGCGCCATTGAGCAACCTTGAATATCACCCCCAGCCACAGCCACTGTGCATGGCAGAAAGTGGAACTTGCGCCACCGCAAGTTTACAGAGTGGAGCATTCAACTTGCGGTGGCGCAAGTACCATTGCGCCATGTGCAAAATCATGATATTCAAAAGGTGACATGCAAATGGGGCTATAATTCATGCAAGGCACGGGGGGCCATTTGCATGTGATTATGTCCCCATTTGCATGCCATTAGCATATAGGTGCACCGATCCCCGAGGACTTGCACCTGGCACCCTGCCAGGCAGCAGCCGTCGGGGACTGACACCCCCTGCAGGCCGATCGCGGGCATAGTGTACCCCCCACCAGCCCAATCGCTGGCATCAATGTGGTCTCACCCTCCTGTATATATTTCGCGGTTCAGTGAATGAGTGCCGATCGCTGGCGGAAGGTGTGATAGCCACCCCGAACATAGTCCTGATGGCAGGTTCAGCTCACTACTCGCCTTCAGCAGCCGGGCGGGTGGCAGCATTCACCCGCGCCGCCTCGCCGCCGCTGCATCGACTGCCCAGCAGGGCCGCACCATTGGTGCAGAGAAAGAGCCAATGGTGTGCAGCCCATACAGACATGACAGTCCAGATTTGTGAATGTCACAAATCTGGACTGTCATATGAGAGCATGCACTGGCTCTTGCTCTGCGCACCAATGGGCGCAGAGCCCCACCGGCAGTCAGTCAGTGGGCGGCGGGTGGCAGGCAGGTGGATGCTGCCGCCCCGCCGCCGGGGAGCGGGTGGTGGGGCTTCGTGGGTGGGTAGGGTGGGGACACTAGCCACCAGGCTATGTTCGGGGGTGGTTTTATCACACATACCGCCCGCGATCGGGCATTTCGTGCACTGGACCACCAGGGATGGAACGGGAGGGTGGGAATTATTGACATACCGCCCATGATCGGGCATTTCGTCCACTGGACCACCAGGGATATGGAACGAGGAGGGAGCCACATTGATGCCCGCGATCAGGCTGGTGGGGAGTACACTATGCCCGCGATCGGGCCATGGGGGGGCATAGGACTGGGTTAGCTGCCACAGGTAGCTGCTGTGTTGCACCCTGCAATACAGCAGCTCACCTGTGGGTGGCCTCGACTTAAACCTTTTTTGGCTCAAAGTCCTGCAGGCGCAGGTTGGGGTTGCGCCTGCACAACTCTGCACAGCCCGTTGAATATCGGGCTGCGCAGTTTATGCATGGTTCCTCCCCCTCCAGTTCAGCATGCATTCATTTGCATTGCGCTGTTGCTCAGCATGTTTTCTGTAGCGCAACTGCCTCCTGCTGAATATCGCAGAATGGAGCAAGTTTGGACTTGCGCAGGTGCAACCCTATTGTGCATGGCGCAACCCTTTTGAATATCTGGCCCCTTATGTTTATGAAACCTGTAAATGTTGAAAATACCATTGCACTAGGTGTTTTTGATAATGGTAAAAAGTACAATGTGACTACTATAGAAATTAAGTTAGTCGTTCTATTTAAAATACATGTAAATTGCTGTACATTGAACAAGGCTGAAATGTCATGGTGATTTCCATATATCCCATGATGCTTTGCATTATGGAAGTATGTACGATGTTGTATTTCTTTGAAACTTGACATGTTGCCAATGCCCTTTGTGGTAACCCATGTTTCAGTGCTTCTGCACTGATTTGCTTTTTATTTGAGTCCTCAATACTCAAGCAAACAAGGCCCGCATAGGGGTGGAGGCTGAATCTCAACTGCTGAGTAGATCAGAGATCAGTGTCAGTAGGTACTGACTAAGTGTAGAGAAAGGACATACATAGTCTGTTGCTGCAAATGTTTATCTACTGTACTTTGAATAAATATTACACAAAGATTGTGTGTTGAACTTGAAGTTCGGTGGCTGGCCCATCTGTTATCCCACAACCCCTCCACAACCATGCACAACTGTATGTCTGACCAGACTTTGTACAGTAGCTCTCTCAGTGTGTCTGGTGATAGGACTTCAGAAGATTAAAGATGGGCCAGGTCTGTTTTGAGATATGGGGATTGTGTTGTGATGTATCTTGCCCTGTGTGCCTATATCTTTTACAAACAGCAGTAAATATGTTGTTGGCAGCTTGCAGATTTGTGTCTGTGTGCAGATTTATATTTCTGTTAAGCTCAGGGCTGTTAGTTAGACGGTTGAGTCCTGCTCGTAGTGCCAGAAGGCTTGCTAGACTATATTCTTTTCCATCAGTCTGCCGCACCTCTGCATAAAATTTCCTCAGGACATGGCAGAGTTCACTTGGTGTTACTGTTTGGAGATTTACTGTTAGGTCTCTAGCAGCACACCAGTTTTCAAATTCTATTTTAGCCAGTACTGTGTTTTTTTGAGTATTTTGTTCATCTTTTTCTTTTTTGAGTTTGTCTCACTTGTCTGCTGTTAGTTCTGGGTATGTACTCACTAGGGCTGACTTTTTCTTTCTTTTTCTAGGTACTTCCAGGTTTGTTTAGCTGCAATCTGATGCCCCTTCCAGATGGGTGAGTACCTCATCAATTTTTAATTGAAAAGTTATGTCTGGAATGTCTGGCATTTTTTTCCCCATTTCTCTACTTTTATGTGAGGTGCAATCGGCTGTGTCAGGTGTGTGAGTGCTTCACAGGTGCTCCGCTGTTTCCACTGCCCACTCAGCTGTTTTTGTTGTCAAACTTTGACAGTGATTGTTCAGCGATATGGGCATTGTTGTGAGGCAGACTGGCACTGAATAGCGCTGGTTGGCAGGTTATGTCCTGATAAGGACATAGGTAAATGAGTGTTTTGGCCAGTCGGAAAGCTTGAATGTATTTGCCTGTTTTATAAGCAAGCAATAAGATACAATGAGGTGTGGGTTATGGCCTGAGAAGAGCACACCCAAGATGCGTTATGAGGCATGCAGCGCTTGCACCAAGTGCTTTTAGCACCTGGGAAGTGTAGCATTCTCATTGCAGATTGTGTCAGCAGATATATTTGCACCTTTCTGAATTGTCTTATCAAGTATATGTATGCCCAATTGATCTAAATCTGACGCCTTGGCTATTAAGTTATCTTAGTTTGGATTATTGTATTTTATTATTGTGTATTTTTTTATTTCTATTCAGGGCTTCCAGCCTCCAGGGATGGGTGCTTTATACATAACATTTTACTTACTTACAGTACTTACAAAGATTTTTTCTTGTAATGTTGCTGGTTTAAAAAAAAATAGTAGATCCAGAAAACGTAGAATTGTATAACCAGTTCTCACCCCATGTATTCTTCTATAATCCTTGCTCTATGTAGTCAGCCTCCTAAGTAGAACCACCAGGAGAATTAGAACGTATGCAAATGATAGAACCTATCACTGTCCTATGCCACTTATTCAAACTGCTGCCCTTATCAGCTGCCATGTTCCAATAACATATCAGATTCCTTTCTCCGCCCGACAAGTCAAGACGTCTCGGAGACTTTCCCTGTCAGTCATTCCTGAGTGTGATTCTTCTCTGCATTTAAGTATTTTCTTTTAATTATTCTTACTACTGCCATTATTTCTGTTAAAATTCCTTTACTGTTACTTTAGTGTTTTAAGTTAAGTTTTCTAGATTCCTCATGGTCCTGGATAACTACTGAGGAACCGAGCCCTAGTTGTTTATTCCAGATCTTTTATTTTCAACTCTGGTCCGATTTAGTTATTTTTAGCCTTTATTTTAATGACAATTTCTGTTTTGTTAACCTCTAACCCAGTTTACTGAACTGCTAACCTGGTTCTTGTTGCCCCGGTTCTCGGTTCTGTATTGGAACTTTCATCGATTCTTAAACCAATCGCAACCGTTAACAAGAAAAAAAAAGGGTTATTGTGTTGCAGTTGTGTTTTTCACTCCTGTTTTGATAATGCCAGAAAAACCTAAAAAGAAGATGGGACCCCTGGGGTTTAAAAATTGCCTTAAGTGTGGTGATGTCTTTGTCAGGGCAGACAAGCATGACTTACGTGTGGTCTGCCTTGGACATGAAATTTTTTTCAGCAGATTGTGAAATCTGCAAGTCCTTTCCACAAAAGACCATAGTTAAATGATTGGAAAGGCATCAAAGTAAACTTGAGAAGGGTGCTTTGGACTCTGACCAGTCCAAACCCGCTAAACATGTGGGTGAAACCGCACAGTCTAAACAAAATACCCCGACAAGGGTGAAGCATCATCCAGTAAAAGGATTAGTGAACTGGCTGATTTCCCGGTTCCTGACAAAAAGGCAAAGAAAGCAAAGCACGTTGAACCCCAGGCTGAGAAGCCAAATGGAGTTTCATCTGTGTCTCTTAGCCTGCTATCCTCAGAAGAAATTGCGGTTGGTCTGGTTTAGTTATTTTTACCCTTTATTTTAATAACAACTGCTCAGGCTTTCAAAGTAATGCAGGCTCTGCAGGGTCTCATGCCCTCTTCAACTCCTCGGTCACCGGTTCAAGCCCCAGTTAGCCTTTTTCAACCCCTACTCCATCCCAGGAGCAGATGGAGTTTGAGCAATATAAGGTACCTGAAGAGGATGAAGGTGAACCTATTGAGCCTGAGGTTTCTCCTGAGTAGGAATTTGTGTCTCTTACTAGGGCTGAGGGTTTTTCCTCATATTTTCCTTTGTAAGAAAGATTGTTAAAGCCCTTGATCTGGCTACCACTAAAGTTATAGAGGATGAAGAGGAGGTCCAATACATTGAGATGATGGGGCTAACACCCAACAAAAAGTTGCTACTCCCTATCAACAAGTTTTTCAAGAAAGACTTGTTACAGTTTTTGCAGATCCAGACCTCTGTTCCCCCAGTGGATAAGAAGGTGGACAAGAAGTATTAGCTTGACAGAAAAGGGGCTGAATTCCTTTTCTCTCATCCTTATCATCAAGGAATAGTTCAGCAAGCAGCCTGTGAAAAAGCAAGGGTACCACTGGCATCTCACCCACTTGAAAAGGACTCACATAAAATAGACAGTATGGCCAAGAAGGGCTACCTGGCAGCCTTGTTAGGAGTCAGGCAGGCCAATTACCAAGCCTATGCTGCACATTACCAAAAGTCACTGTAACAGTCAGTACTGGCCATGTCTGAGAAGGCTCCTTCCAGCCAATTGGATGATTTGGCTGAAACAGCCAGGTTTGGACTAGAAGCAGCCAAATATCAGTTTCAGATGACAGCAGATGCTAATGATACTGCTGCCAGATGGATGGCTCTCACCATAGTCCTCCGGAGGTTTGCATGGCTCAGGGCCACAAACCTTACACAGGATACTCAGAACAAGGCCATAGATTTTCCTGTGGTCACCCTATAAAAAGGCGGACATTATTAAATTAGAAAAAATTCAAAAAAGAGCCACAAAGACAGTCATTGGATGTAGAACTCTCACTTACACAGATAGACTCAAAACCCTGGATACATTCACCCTTCAGTATAGAAGTGCAAGGGGAGATATGTGCATGGTATACAGAGCACTTCAAGATGCTACCTTGGTGGATTGTTTTGGTCTGGTGTTTAGAAAAAAGGGAATACACCAAACTAGAGGCCACTCTCTACAACTATCAAGAGGGAAATGGAATTTACTTAAAAGAAAATTCTAGTTTAGCCAAAGGGTGGTCCCCTTGTGGAACAATTTACCCATGGAGGTGGTTACTAGTAACACAATCAAGCTATTTAAATCACAACTTGATGCTTATACCAAAAATAAATATACAATTGTGTAAACTGGATCCTAGCAAGCACTCAAGGATGAAAGTCCATTTTTAGCTTGTGTAATCTATGAAATCATTCTCTGTTTGGCCAATGAACTGAGGCCTATATGAAGAAGGTGGATGAGAACAAGGCCACCTATCATAGTAATTCAGAAAAAGAGAAACCCTCTTCCTCCTATAGGCCATATGGGTGGGGCAGAGGCAGAGTAGCCTACAGCAGGTCTTTTTACCAGGCCCAAGCTATTCCTCAATATCAGCAATACCCTCAACAAACAGGGTATTTCAGAGGTAGAGGGAGAAGGGGGTTTAGGAGGGGAACCAAGACCACCTAGGCCCAGCCCCAAGCAAAACAGAACCCCTGACTCAGTGGTCAAGGCTTCCCCCCCATCCCAGTAGGGGGCAGGCTGGCTTATTATTTCCAGGCTTGGAAATCCATTACCACAGACAAGTTGGTCCTGGAAGTAGTGAGTCAGGGTCTGTTCCTGAGTTTCAAGTCCTTCCTTCCCTTAAGAACAAGAGTGTTCAAACCAGCTTCCCTTTTGGGAAGGAAACTCCTGGAGAAGGAGGTGCAAAGCCTTCTGCTAAAAGCAATGGAACATGTTCAAAAAGGAAGGGGATTTTACTCAAGATACTTCCTCACCAAAAAGAAAAATGGGGTGTAGCGGCCTATCCTAGACCTCAGACTACTGAACAAGTATTTATTAAAGCCAAAGTTCAAAATGGTCACATTGGCAATAATTATGCCAGTCATTGAGAAAGGAGATTGGGTGGCATCCCTGGACCTAAAAGATGCTTACTTCCACATCCCCATAAGTGAGTCTCACAGAAAATACCTCAGATTCAGACTTCCATCAGAGCACTACCAGTTTTCAGCCCTACCCTTCAGTCTCACTTCAGCCCCAAGGGTACTTACAAAGTGTCTAGCAGTGGTGGCGGCACACCTAAGAAGGTTAGGTGTCTCAGTTTTCCCCTATCTCGACAAATGGCTGGTGGTGGGAAGCTCATCCCAGCAGGTGCAAGACAATTTGCAGGCAACACTAAACCTTTTACAGTCACTAGGGTTTCTGGTAATTCAAAAGAAAACTATCCTCACCCCAATGCAGGTGCTGCACTTCATAGGAGCAGAACCGAACACTTTGGAGGGAATGTCCTTCCTCCCTCAGGACAGAGTGCAAAGCATCCTGCAAATAGCTGCTTCTTTCAGGCTGAAAGAACCAAAGCCAGCAAGACAATTTCTGCAGCTTCTAGGACACATGGCTGCAGCAACTGGCACAGTTTTGGGTGCCAGATTCCAAATGAGAGACATACAGTTTCACCTCAGGGCACGTTGATGCACAAAGAATGAATCTCTCAAAACTAATTCCAGTAACAAGAACGTTACTGCAAGTGCTTCAGTGGTGGAAGGAAGGAGACAACCTCAGGGAAGGGGTCCTCTTTCAGCAGGAAACTCCATCAGTCATCATTACAACCGATGCCTCTCTGTTAGGGTGGTGTGTACACCTAGAGAAACACACCACACATGGAATCTGGTCCAGCACAGAGTCACACCAGCACATAAATATTTTGGAGCTAAGAGCAGTGTTCCTGGCATTGAAAGCATTCTCACCATTCTTACAAGGAAATGTGGTGCAGGTCAGAACAGACAACACCACAGCAATGCACTACATAAACAAGCAAGGGGGCACAAGGTCAAACTTCCTTTGCACAGAAGCAATGAGGGACTGGAGTCTGGCTTTCTCACTAAAGGCCTCACTACAGGCCATCCATGTGCCAGGGAAAAACAGTACCTTAGCAAATGCCCTGAGCAGACTCAATCAGGCCCACCATGAGTGGTCCATTAACAGGCAGGTACTGGAAGCAGTGTTCAGAAGGTGAGGTACACCTGAGATAGATCTCTTTGCATCCCATGAGAATCATCACCTGCCTCAGTACTGATGCAGACCACCAGCCAAGGGTACAATTCCCCTGGATGCTCTGACCCTGGACTGGTCAGGGAGAAGCCTGCATGCCTTTCTCCTGTTTCCCCTTATTTTCAGAGTCTTGATCTAGTTCAGGTCACAGCCTGCATCAATGATCTTGATAGCACCAGACTAGGCCAGACAGCCCTGGTATCCCCTGCTACTCTCCAGGTCTGTAGCCAAGCCAATACATCTTCCCAGGAGGCACAATCTGTTAACCTCCCATCAGGGCAGGATCCTGTACTCAAACCTCAAATCCCTCAGGCTCAAAGCATGGCTATTGAGGACTTAGAGTATGCAGACATACAACTCTCTGAAAGTGTTCTGGATATTTTGATGGGTTACAGGAAGCCTTCTACAAAAAAAAATATGCTTCAAAATGGAAGAGGTTCTCTGTCTGGTGTGCTTCCAAGGATATTATCCCCACACAAGTAGGGATACCAACTGTCTTGGACTATCTTACCCACTTGCACTCCCAGGGCCTGCAGCATACATCCCTGAAAGTGCATTTAGCGTCTGTGTCTGCTTACATTTCTGTTGGGAGAAGCACCGCCCTGGCATCTAATCCTATTTTCAAAGGCTTCTTTAAAGGTCTGTGTCATTTTCACCCACCTATTAGGGAACCAGTACCAGCCTGGGACCTGAATGTATGCATTGCACAGCTCATGGGGCCTCCATTTGAGCCCATGACTTTGGCACACCTGAAATATGTTTCCTGGAAAATCGTGTTTCTAGCAGCCATCACCTCAGCTAGAAGAATTAGTGAACTTCAGGCCCTGTGTGTCAAAAAGGATTACCTTTCTTTCCACAGAGACAAGGTAGTACTACAAACAACTAGGAAATTCCTTCCTAAAGTGGTTTCTGATTTCCATTTCTATTTGAACCAGTCAGTTATCCTGCCAGTCTTTTTCACTGAACACACTCATTCTGGTGAATGCAAACTCCATGTAAAAAGGGCTTTAAGCTACTATATGTGCCACACCAGAGATCACAGACAGGACAAACAGCAGTTTTTTGCTGACTTATGGGGGTATGGGTAAAGGGAATCCTGCTTCAAAGAGGTCCATTTCTCACTGGATAGTCCAGTGTACTCAGTTTTGCTATTTGAATGATAGAAAAGAGTCCCCAGCAGGGCTGAGGGCTCACTCCACCAGAGGTACAGCTACTTCCATAGCAGCTTCCAGGGATGTTCCCTTGTTTGAAATCTGTAAAGCAGCTACCTGGAGAACAGTACACACCTTTACTATGCACTATAGCCTGGACGCTCAGCCCAGAGGTGATGCCAGGTTTGGCACTGTAGTCCTGCAGAGTCTATTTCCAAAGTAGGTTCTGTGCCCACCTCCAAAGGTACTGCTTTGTAGTCTGCATAGTGTTAGGAATATAGAAGAATACCTGGGGTGAGAAGAAAAAAATACTTACCATGGTAATCTTGTTTCTTCCAGGATATTCTTCTATATTCATAATTCTCCCACCCTGTCTCCCCTTCCAGAACCAGGGTCTCTGCACTCCTAGCTGATTACAGAAACATGGAGAGCCAAACACTGGCGTAGATTGTTTAATCCCTTATGGGTAAGTTCTTTTTCCCCTTTTTTTCTCAGGTTATTCTGATAGTAAGGGGTGGGTTTATGTTATTAGTTATAGTTGTCGTTCATGATAGTGTAGTCTTTACTATAGGTAGACAGATTGGTATAGTAGTAGTTACATTTCTTTGCAGGCTCTCCAGAAAACCGATATGTTATTACATAGAAAAAATAGAAGTTGATAGCAGATAGGGACCGCAAGGCCCATCCAGTATGCCCATTTCTTTTTCTGCCTTATAAATGTGCCATCGTCCTTTGCTTTCAGTGGCCTATCTATTCATACTCATCTGTATTGCTCCCTTATGCCTATCCTATGCCTGTTTGAAGCCCTGCACTGTATTCATAGCCACCACTTCCTGAGGTAGGCCATTCCATGCATCCACCATCCTTTCTGTGAAAAAGAACTTCCTCACATTACCCCTTAATCGGCCTCCCTCTAATCTCATGCTGTGTCCTCTTGTCCTGCTATTTTTCTTATACTGGAACATGTTAGACTCTTTCACTTTGTTAATGCCCTGAAGGTGTTTGAATGTTTCAATCATATCACCTCTCTCCCTCCTTTGTTCTAGGGTATACATATTGAGCTCCGTTAATCTGTTCTCATATGTCTTCTGATGCAGTCCCAGACCCATTTTGGTTGCCCTTCTCTGGACTGCCTCAATTTGGTTAATGTCCTTGTGAAGGTGTGGCCTCCAATACTGCACACAGTACTCCAGTTGGGGCCTAACCAGTGTCTTGTAAAGAGGGATTATTACCTCCCTCTTATGACTTGTGATACCCCTACTAATACATCCCAACATCCCCCTAGCCTTACCTACTGATTTAGAGGTCTGCTTGGATGATTTCAGGTCATCGGTGATGATAATGCCCAAGTCTCTTTCTTCCTTTGTGACTGCCAGCAACTCCCCTCCCAGCCTATAGGTGGCTTCAGGGTTTCTCTTCCCTATGTGCATGATCTTGCACTTCTTTGCATTAAATCCCAGTTGCCACTCTTCTGACCATTTTGCTAGTTTATCCAGATCTCTTTCATTCTGCCCACCCCATCTGGATAATCTACTTTGTTGCAGATCTTGGTGTCATCTGCAAACAGACAAGCCTTACCCTCTAGTCCATCTGCAATGTCACTGATGAAGATATTGAAGAGGACTGGCCCCAGGACTGATCCTTGAGGTACCCCACTTGTGACTTGCATCTCTTCTGACTGACTTATTGGAATGTGACAGCTGATAAGGGCAGCAGTTTGAAGTGGCATGGGCCAATGATAGGTTCCATCATTTGCATACTGTACATTGTAATTCTCTGAGCAATTCTACTTAGCAGGCTAACTGCATAGAGTTATGAATATAGAAGAATACCCTGGAAGAAACAAGATTACTATGGTAAGTAATTTTTTCTTCCAGTGTATCTGTCTATGAGAGACCTGGATGAGCAAAGATGTCATAAATTTTAACAGTTATAAATCATTTGTTAAACCAGCAATAAGATATAAGAAATTTGGTAGACACACTGGTGAGCTGCTTATTTTTTGGAAAATATAGAGAATGCACATACATCAAAAATATGTATTAAAAGCGACAATGTTTTGGGACTGCTAATCATTGAAAAGAATGCAGAGGAATATATATTTTTTTAAATGTGTATCACTGACCAGGTAACACAAAATACTATATAGAAAATTTGGGGGAGGTAATGGATAATACCCTGGATGACCTTATAGACCAATGGCTAAAATCATAAGTGTGGGTGACTTCAACATGAGGGTGGGTAGGTGTTTAGAATTAGAAAAAGATCAAACTGAAGCATTATTAGTAATAGAAAACAATAATTTACTCTCTACTAGACAGGCAAGAGATGTTTATAGCAGTGAGAAGGGGAAGAAATTATACAAATTAATGTCCACCAGGAACTTCCTAATGGTAAATGGTAGAACTAAATCAGACAAAGAGGGAGAATACACCAATATCTGTACAATAGGGTAATCAAATGTAGATTTAATATGGATAAATGTTAATGCCATACTGATATACGTAGATTTGACAATAAGAGATAGGGCTGAAAACTTACATTTTCTTGTAGAAATTGATATTGTTTGTTTATTTGAATCTTGGATTAACTCCTTTGAGCTTAAAGCTCATTTACAAAAGTTCCATGTAGTTTTGTACAGTACAGACACATAGAGCAATTTACAGTTAATTATAACAGAGGTAATAATTTGCTGTAGCAGGATTTACGGGTTTTGCTGCAAACGGTATACAATTCACACAAAATGAGAGTTAGTATTAACATTACAGCAGAGAAATAAAAAATTCAAGTGTTGACGAGCTGACAGATATTAATGCGCAGCTACTGTGTAGCATAGGAGACAGAGTAGGGGAAAAGTACTGGGAGAATAGTGGGAGGAGGTAAGGTAGAGGTCAGAAAGGCTAGAGTCGAGTAGTAGTCAGCAAAGGTGAGGAGGGGGACTAGGCAGGAGGTTGAAGATAGTTGGAGGAGTAGCCACCCTAGAGGGGCCTTGTCAGAGAGATAGTAGAGACAGTCGATGCTGAGGAGGTCCGGGGGAGTACGGCAGGGAAGAAGATGCAGGGAAGGGGAGGGTAGGTAGGGGCCTAGGGGGGTCAGGAGGATTGGGGGATGAGGTAATGAAGGTAGTAGGGGGAGGAGGCACAGTGGGGTGGAGTTAAATGAGAGAGGGTTGGTGGGAAAGACAGGGAGAAAGTGTTAGTGATGGAAGGTGGAGGGCAATGGGTAAGCTCACATGAGGGGGAGAGGAAGAGGGGGAGATACCATGGAAGGGAGTGTGGAAGGGGTAGTAGATGGGAAGTAAGGGATGGAGAGGGTTAGGGGGTGGGTGATTAAGTGCTGGAGATGGACAAAGCCATGGGAAGTGGGAGGGAGGAGTGCAAGCGGGTGAAGGAGAGTGGAGCCAGGTGTTACAGTTGCACTTACTTGAGGCAACGAGGTGTTTGTGAAGATGGGTTTTGAAGTGGCCAATTTTTTGCACTGCTTGTAGGTCAGCATTGAGAGAGTTGATCCATTTAGGGGCTCTGTAGGCAAAAGAACGTTGCCCTAGGGATGTTCTTCGGAAGGAGACAAGCAGTATACTTTCACTTGCGTTCCTGGTATTTCTAGGTTGAGAGAATGGGCAGAGGAGGTTCTGAACCCCTGGGGAGTGAGGCCAAGGGTGGCCTTCTTGCCAAGGAAGCAAAGCTGGTACTGGATTCTGTTGTATAAGTTGAACCACCCTTATGAGTGTAGAGCTCACAGGAGTGAGTTAACCTGTGAGCACCAAGTACTAGCCTACAAGCTTTATTGAGTGATGTTTTTATCCTCTTTAGTGTGATATCATTGGCGGCACCTAAACTGCTAGCCTATAGTCTATGACTACTAGAACAGTGCTAGACACCGCAAGCTTGAGGGCAACATCATTTAGACAGTGTCTTTTCCTGTATGGTTGACCTTGCCTTGCACTGGCAGCCTTGGCTACTTGATCAATATGCACCAAGAATGTGAGGGCACTGTCTAGTGTAACCCCAAGATATTTGAAGCTGTTTACCAATTTTGAGTGGAGTGTTCTGATTATTTTGGATATCGAGGCAGTATGACCTATGCTTATTCTGCACTGCGGTGAAGAGCATTGTCAACATCTTTTGTGCTGTAGATGGTAGACCAGTTCTGGTGCAGGAGATGTGTTTTAAGGAAGTCGAGTTGCCCTTTTTTTAGTACGTGGGTGGGATTTTAGGAGTTTTGTTAGTCCAGGTAGAGGATTGGGAAGTGGTCACTGATGACATCAGGGATTACCTTTGTGCTGGAACGTCTGTCAGGTCTGTTGGTTAGCAGCCAGTCTATTAGCGCACTTGAACCAGTGCAGTAATTCTCGTGGGTAGGGGTCTCCATTAGTTGGGTCATGCCGAGAGCAGGAGGGTATCTCTGTAAGTCAACACCTCAGGGAACAGCCAATTGATGTTGAAATCCCCAAGCAGGAGAACTTCAGAGGTGAGTTGGTACTCCAATAGATAGTCTATAACTGAGTTAAAGCCAACATCTGGCCTTTAGGGAATATATAGACAGTAACTAAAGTGAGCGATTTGCCCCCAGTGCCTACCTGGACTTTAATATTGAGCATTTGTGTATTCTCATTGGTTGGGGGGGTCTAGTGCAAGCTCTTGATCTGTGGCAAAGATAAGATAATTTGGAACAGTCACATATTCCCATTAGGATAAGTAACAGACAATGTATAGGATGGAAGTTAATTTATAATGAGGAGTCCACTGAAAGATTACAGAATACTGCTGGATGTTCTTCAAGTTGAAGAGGAACTACTATGGGTAAAAGCCCTTTTCCCAACTAACAGCTTAACAGTAGGGGCAGGCTATAGGTCCCCTAATCTTATTATGAGAGAGAACAACAAGTTTTTAATGGTCATAGAGCAAATGGAAATAGAGGGCAAATATATTATCCTAGGAGACTTTAATTTCCCCAAAATAAAATGGAACACACAGGAGGCAATGACTCAGATTGAGAGCAGATTCATTGATTCCACTATTCAAAAATATCTAGAACAAGTCCTAACAAGTAACACAATAAATAATAACATACTTGACTTAGTCTTCATTACTGCACCAGAGAATATAACAGAATTAACAATAATAGAGCCATTGGCAGACTCTGATCACAATATGATTAGATGTAATATTAAAACAATGTGGGAAACAATTAAAGGTGTAACAAGAATAAAATGCTACCACAAGGCAGATTACAATGCAATGAGAAGATACTTAAGGAGCTAGAATTGGGAAAAAGAACTATGGATGAAAGAAATGCAACAAATGGGGAATATAATTAAGCAGAAACTAGAGTACTGTATTGTAAATAATGTGCCAGAAAGAAATAAATTCAAAAAAACAAAAGGCAGAGAGTCAGGTGGTGTTGACAGATAATCAAAAGAATATTAGGAGGAAAAAAATTCTGCAATATGTACAGGAAAAATAAATCAGAAGTGAACTGGAAAGACTACAAAAAACAGGCAAATGTAAACATCTCATAAGGAAATCTAAAAGAAATGTTAAAACTAAGTTAGCAAGTAATATAAAAGACAATAAAAACTGTTTTGTAGTTACATTTCTTCTTTAAGGGGGAAATCAGCCTAGGATTGGACCACTGAAAAAAGGTGACACCACGATCAGTGATGAACAAAAAATAGCAACAGAATTTAACACATACTTTTTAAGTACATACCTACCTAAGGAACCACATACCAGTAATAAAACATTAGACCACACACGTTGAACAGAAATCAAAATCACCAAACAAGATGTCGGGGGGAATCAAAAAAATTAAACCTGATAAGTCAGCTGGCCCAGATAGAACTAGCGGATGAAATAGCAGGCCCAATTGCAATGTTGTTTTCAGCCTTGATTTTTGAAGGGAATACACTTGAAGAGTGAAGAGAAGCCACTGTATCTCCAATTTATAAAAACAGGGGACAGGCAAGACATCAAGAATGTTCACCCTATAAGTTTGATATTGATTCTAGGTAAACTAATGGAAGGGATACTCCAGGATTACATGATCAGACACATCAGAGAAACTGGATGTGGAGATATAACACAGCATGGATTTGTCCAAGGGTATTCATGACTAACAAATCAACTATTTTGTTATGAAATAGTCAGTTCATTATTTGACACAGGCCATCCTTTTGATATTGTCTTTCTGGACTACTCGAAGGCCTTCAACTCAGTCTCACATCAAATTTTGATTAACAATCTTTGGGAAATGCAGTTACATCTGAAGAACTTTTCTTGGATTGAGTCTTGGATAAATAGTAGGAGACAAAGAGTTGGTATCACAGGCTACTATTCTGTTGGGGTGAGAGGTGACAAGTGGGGTACCGCAGGGGTCTGTTTTGGGCCCCACACTGTTCAACGTGTTCATAACATCTATGCAGAAGTCCACCCATACCTGGATAAGCAAATATGTGGATGATAGTAAAATAGAGACCATTGTAAACAATGAAACAGCTACCCAGCAACTTCAGGATGACTTAAAGCAACTCAAACAATGGGCTGAAAACAACAAATTAAAATTTAATGAGGCAAAATGTGAGGTCATGCATCTAGGTAAAAATAACCCAGGACATCAATATGTACTGAATAACAGTATTCTATAAGAAACAACAAATGAAAGGGACTCTGTCATAATAACAAATGGCCTATCATTTGATACACACACACCAGACATATGGTCAAAAAATGCAACAGAATACTAGTCAGTGTATTGCAAAACATCAAAAGCCAAGACCCTACAGTTATGATTCCACTGTACTCATCACTTGTAAGACCCCACTTAGAATGCTGTTTACCCTTTTGTGCACCCCAAAGTACAAGAGGACAAAAGCTAATAGAGCATGTTTAAAGAAGAATGACCAAAAACATTAAGAACCAAAGGCACAAAGCATATGGTGAAAGACTAAAAGATCTTGGGTTTCTACTCCACGCAGTATAGGAGAATAAGGGGCAACCTCTGTTGTGTACACAGAGCCACGATGGATGGTTTGGTTTGGGAAAGCTCTGGATTAAATAGGAGAATAACAACATGAGAAACTAGATCACACAACTTTCAGTTGCAGGGGGAAGTACCAAACACTGTTAAGAGAACAAAGTAGTTTAACCACTGAGTGATTACATCTCAGAACTCTTTACCAGAATGGGGGCTTACGTGTGATACCATGGCAACATTTAAAAAAGCCCTGGACAAATACATAGGCATGGAAAATTGTAGGCATTACCACTGAAAAGTGACGAGTCACTAATAGGTTTTTAACCTCCTGAATCATAATACACCCATGAACCTATGAATACGGACATCCTAGAATATTTGTCTGCGAAGGATAAAGAGAAAACAGAGACAATGTAATTTCAGACATTGAAGGAATGAACAGACAGCTTTATTTTAAAGGAAGCAATGTTATATAAACATAAAGAGGACAGTTGGTATAATAAAGAATGCAAAAAAGCTAAAACTGAATTAAACAGGCAAATGAGGATAGTGAGAGCTAACCCTAATATTACCAATAAGACAAAACATAATAGACTGAGGAAGGAATATAATAAAATAATTGAGACAAATAAAGAAAATTGTAGGGAAAAAAATTGGGGAAGAACTGGAAGAGGCAGTTTTAGATAAAAAAAAATAGTAAAGAATTTTGGAATTTGGTGGCAAAGGGCACAGAGAAATTCCTGAGGATCCAGAAGTATACATAGAACTGAATGACTGGGTTAAGTAATTTCAAAACCTGTTTTATAACAATAATATTGAATATATTAGGTCCTTTATTTCCCATATTGATGTTTACCCTCCGTGGCGGGATGCTGCTTACATCGGCCAACCTTTGCTGGGCTCCGGGGTCATTCTGGATCTTGTGGTGCTTTGCATGTCCTGTTGGATCCCTGGAGTTGGCCCAGAGACGTGATCTTTTCATGGAACTCTCAATTTATACATTTTTGCTCTGTTACCCTGAGGCCCCAGAATGCGGTAACGTGCATGGAGGCATGCATGTGCACTGCGGCTCCAGTTACAGTCCCTTCTGCCCTCCCCCAGACTAGCACCAAGGCTCCCCGTGCATGGCACTGCCACCCAGCCTCCACTAGGAGGCAGCCAAGTGCTGGGGAGGCCCTCAAAACCCTCCCGAGGAGGAGAGCTACCAGCTGGCAGCTCGATCAGTTCCCCGCCCTTCCCCCTGGCTGACCACCATCACCCCGAGCTCAAGCCCAAACTTGGTTTGCCAGCATGGTTCGAGGTGTGGTGTCTGGTGCCTCAATCCTCAGTGCCACTGGGCTGGCCCGAATATATTAGGTCTTTTAAAGAGACAACAGAGACTTTATTATGAATTCCAATTAAGCCTAAGTTCTCCTTGGAGGAAATTGGCCATGCTGTCTCTTAATTCACTCGTCAAAACCACCCGGGCCCTGATGATATCCCCATAGATGTAATTTTAAGACAAATGATGATATAGTTTTCATATTTAGAGTTATTTAATCATATTAATAAAAGAGTTCTAATACTGGCATCATGGAAGAAAAAGATGATAGTGACAGTTTTTTTAAAAAGGGGATACTAAAGATCCCAACTGTTATAGACCAATTAGTCTTATAGATTGCACACAGAAAGTTTATTATAAAATAATAAACAATAGACTAGCAAAATGGATGGAAGAAAACAAAATTTTAGCTGAAGCACAGGTAGGATTTCATTTTGATCATTCAGCCATAGATCAATGTTTTATATTGTTCCATTTAGTTTATAAATATAACATTATTAAAAAGCATAAGCTATATTGTGTATTTGTAGATTTAAAAGCTGTCTTTGATAGTATAAGTAGAGCACTTTTAAGGAAAGTCTTAGAAAATAAGGGGATGGACAATGTTCTACTTAATATGATTAAAATGTTATATTTGGACAAGTCTGCTTAGGTTAGATATGATACATAGGGAGTTAGGACTAATGAATTTGCTACAAACAGAGGGGTTAAACAAGGTTGCACTTTATCCACATTGCTTTTCATCCTTGACCCGAATACCTTATTCCAAAAATTATTTAATCCTAATTTCTGTCCTATGAAAATAGCAGATTATGGCTGTCCATACCTGGTGTATACAGAAGATATAGTATTAATATCTACAAGTTATTCATTTAGGGGGTAAAAAGCATGTTAGAGAGATTTTATTTAGAATACAACAAGTCAGATTTACATACGAACATACGAAATTGCCAGCAGATACAAGCCTTACTGTCTATTGAGTCTGCTCGAGTGTGCAGCACCCAGTTTATTAAACTGCCACTGCCCTGCTCCCCTTGCCTGTCCTTCTGATGTATTGCCCCTACCTCCAATTTCTCCCCTCCCAATCTTTCCCTCAGTTTTGACCCTCCCCTTGACCCTGTCCCACTCCCTCTTGAAGCATCCCACTGTCTGCAGTAGTATCACTTCCTCTTGTAGCACATGCCACTTTGCCGCCACCCTTTCCATGAAATAGTGCCTCCTCATTTCCCTCCTGAATCTTCCTCCCTCCAATTTTAGACTGTACCCTCTTGTCCCACCCTTTAACTTAAACAAACCATCTGAATTAACTCTGTTTATGCCCTTTTGGTACTTGAAGGTGTCAATCATATCCCCTCTCTCCCTTCTATCCTCAGGAGGGTATACATGTTAACCTTCCTCAGTCTCCCCTCATATGTTTTATTTACCAGTCCCAGAATAACCTTTGTAACCCTACACTGGACCCCCTGAAGTAGGTTGATGTCCCTATTCAAATAGGAGCACCAGAACTACATGTATTACTCCAAATGCAGTCTCACCAGGGCCCTGTTCAGGGGCAAAATAACTTCCTCCTTCCTAGAGGTGAATCCGCTGGCGATCATCTCAGCATTTTATTCACCTTTATGGCTGTCTTCCTAAGCTGTGCTGAGTGATTCATGTCCCCTGTTGCTAGTACCCCCATATCTTTCTCCCCCACTGAAGTGGATAGCTGCATTCCCCCAATCAGTAGCTATTCTCAGGGTTTTTGGCCCCCAAGTGCATGACTTTACATTTTTTAGCATTGAACCCCAGTTACCATGTGTCTGACCAGAGCTCAAGTCTCACCAAATCCTCTTGGAGTACCTTGCCCCATTCCTCACTCTTCACCTCTGCGTAGATCTTTGTGTCATCTGCAAAGAGGTTGATCTTACTCCTTATTCCATCTGATATCTCCTACCCTGTAGGAAGAACTCAATCTGTCAGGATTGGCAACTATGTCTCTGCCCCCTACCCATCTCAACTGGTGTACCCAAGGCTCGGTCCTTGGCCTGCTCCTGTTTTCTATCTTCCTCAATGATCTGCCCACTGTCTGCCCACACACATACATTCATATGTATGCAGACAACACAGTCCTGTATACATCCGGCCCGTCTACCACTGATGTGGCATCCTGACTTCAGTGGGACTTCAATGATGTCCAGCTCTGGTTCTGCTCAAATCAGTTTTTCCTGAATGCCAAGAAAACTGTCTCCATGACTTTCAGCACAAGGCAGAGACTTTCTCGGCTCCCCTCCCTCCCCACTTTCCACACCCTGGATGGGACAATGCTGAAGGACTGCACTTCCTTTAGCTACCTCAGGGTATGGCTCGAGCAACACCTTAACTTTTCTGCACACATTGCGGTCATCCACAAGAAGCTGCATCCCATGCTGGGTGCCCTGTTCTGCAGCTGAGGTTGCATACCGCTTCTGGCCCACCGTGAAATAGTACAGAAAATGATTCTCCCTATTTTTGGCTATGGCGATGTAGTCTACAGTGCTGCTCCCAAATCCACCCTAGCCAGACTGGATACCCTCTTTTACTCCTTCTGCCGCTTCACCCTTGACTATCCTTCCACCACTCACCACTGCATCCTCTAGCAGTCCTTGGGCCTCCCCTCACTGCAGGATCAGAGGCAATCCCACTGTGTCAGACTCACGGCTAAGTTCTGGACCCTGACTCTGCCCCGTACCTCTCCTCGGCCCTATCACTGCTCCCCCTCCAGCTCACTCACTCAGAAATTATGACACCCGCTCCCTGTCTGTCCCTCACAGGACCACCTCCACAGGCCAGGCAGCTTTCTCATACTGCATGCCTAAACTGTGGAATGCTCTCCGCTTTGCCATCTGCCATGCCTTCTCCACTCACCATCTCATCCCACTCCTCAAGGCACTCTTCTGCTCCTCCTTCACATGCAATAATCAGCCCCCCATCCTCAGATCTAGACCTATGCCCTTACACTCCTGTCTTGACAAGGTAGGTAGGGTATGCTGTCGGCTTGAAGTCACTGATTTTAGGCATTGCAGACTAGCTGCAAAGTATAATTTCCATGTGTTTGCATTGTCTAATTGAATTGCCTCTGTATTGTAAAATAATTATGATTGTTACACACTTGGCTCATGCACTGCTCTTGTACATTGTGTTGCTAAATTCTGTATGCTCCCATACCCCGGATGCATCTGGAATTGAGCAGTATCCTGCTCAGTATGCCTTCCTGGTAAAACTTTTAAATAAATAACTAAATATGTCAGCAATGAAGATGTTAAATAGTACTGGTCCTAGCACCAACCCTGTGGAACCCTGCTGATTACAGCCCTGGGTGCCGAGAGCTCCTCCCAATGATTACCCTCTGCTGTCTGTCCACCCAACCAGCTTTTACCCAGCTCCTAGGCTGCTCAACTTCTTTGTCAGCCTTCCATGAGGCACCAAGTTGAAAGCCTTGCTGAAGTCCAGGTAAAGGATATCTTCAGCAAGGCCCCTATTCAGTACCCACATCACCCAATCAAAAAAGTCAACTAGGTTTGTCTAACATGATCTGCCCAAGACAAACTCATGCTTCCTGTCATCCTGTAGACTATTCCCCTCCAGGAAACTCACCAGTCAAATAATCCCTGGTAGTCTAGTGGCCCCCCTCCCCAGTCCCCAAATCCCTGAGGAATGTAATAACAGACCATCCCTGGTGGTCTAGTGGTCCCCTTCCCACCCAATGCCCCGAGATGTATAATATTGACTGTCCCTGGTGGTCTAGTGAGGGCCCCCCTGCCCATTACCACCGTGATTGTGGTATATGTAGTACAGAATATCACTGGTAGTCTAGTGGTCCCCCCCTCCCGATTCTCTGACACCTTGATAAATGCAAACGACATCCGTCCCTGGTGGTCTAGTGGTCTCCCCCCAACCCATTGCTGTGATCGTGGTACATTGCCATCAAAATTATCCCTGGTGATCCAGTGGCACCCCCAGTCCTTCCCACCCACACAGAACCCCTTGCCCACCTGCTCCCCTCCCGTGGTGCGGGCGCTGATCCACCGCATGTACCACCCGGCCACCCAGCGGACTGACAGGTACAGTATGGGCTATATGTCCATTGGTCCCCAAAGTGGACCAATGGGCTTGCAAGGCATACTGTACCCGTCAGTCAGTGGGCGGCCGGCAGTATGCAGGTGGGTTGCTGCCACCCGCAACTGACAGGAGGGAATGCGGGCAAGGGTTCTGTGTGGGTGGGAAGGGTGGGGTGTGCCACTGGATCACCAGGGATATTTCTGACTGCGATGTACTGTGATCGCAGTGACAGGAGGTGGGAGACCACTAGACCACCAGGGACGGGTCTTCTGATACATATATCAGGATTTGGGGAGTCAGGGGAAGGGACCATCACTGCCTTGGGATAGATGTCTGTTACACTAATTGGGGTATTGGGGACTCGGGAGGGAAGGGGGTACCACTAGACTACCAGGGCATGTATTACCATACATTTACCAGTGATCGGGGTTTCAGGAGGGAAGGGGGTACCACTAGACTACCAGGGTGATGTGTGTGCTTGAGGATGGTGTTCTGGGTGGGCCAGTGACCACCCACGGCTGGGGGCTGCTGTTTTGCATCCTGCAATACAGTGGCCCACCTGTGGGTGACCAGGATTTGTTCCCACTCCTCACTGGCTCAACTTTGAGCCCTCCTATGTAGCTCACTTCAGGGTTGTGCTGGCATATGTGCCACACATCCCGGGCTGAATATCAGGATGAGTCGCATATGCATGGGAACACACCCTGCATCTGCACCGCATACTATTACATTGCGCCCCCGCGCATCGGGATTTGTGCTGTGCCTGGCATCCCTTTCATTATCCCACCAGGGCGCAATGCAGTGTTGCACCAGTGCAACTCTGTTGCACCAGGCACAACCCTTTGAATATCCAGGCCAATGTATTCTACAATAAAAACATGTCGACAGCTTTATGTAAATGCAATATGGATCTGGCTAACCTCTTACATATAATGATTTTATGCCATTTGCATAACTTCTATTGAAAACATTTATTGGTAAACTTTTAGTCGAAGTAGAATTAGAACCCATGCATCAAGTAACTTTTTTTATTAAAATCACATTCTCCATCAATCTTGGATGCCATAGCCTCCTTCCTAAAAATTGTTGACAAATAGAAATTGCATTTGTATGTTGAAGGTGTAAAATAATCGAAAGAATTATATGCAAGTTTTGGATATGATTTTTACTATAATTGTGATATGGGATTTTATATAATGTAAAGTTATAATTTTTAATGGATACTGTAATGACTTTCATGGTTAATCAATAAACTTGAACTACTGAAATAAAATAAAACACTTTACAAATTTACACACACACAGTTTTTATATAATAAGCTGGAGATTCCACTTACAATAAACACTGATTATCACAAAATTGCAAGTCTATAGTGGTACAAGACAGTTATTATTTTCTTCTTTTATTTTTTGCAGGTCGAACTCTTTGATTTGCTACTGCCAACAGGAAGAGTAAAAGTCTTCTGTATACATCATGGATCACGTTCTAGAGAATGTGGGTGCAACTAGATCTCTTTCTAGTGTCTTATTAGGAAGATTCTTCACTTATGGTGCTTTGGATTCCTGGAACATAGCAGCATTTGGGATTCTCATTACATTTGCTTTAGTGATAATTGTCCCTGCTCTCATAATAACTTGCAGCATGTGTATTGATGTATGTCTGTTCAGAAGCTCAAATTCAGATGTAGTTCAGGTGCTGGAGTATCCTGAAACAAGGCGGGTACGCAAACCACAAAAGGAAGATAAAAATAAATATCAACTGAAAGGAAAAGGGGTTGGAAGGAAACCAGACAAACCACAAAAAGAAGATAAAAATAAATATCAACAGAAAGAAAAAGGGGATGGAAGGAAAACAGACAAACCACAAAAAGAAGATAAAAAGAAATATCAACAGAGGGAAAAAGAGTATGGAAGGAAGCCAGTCAGGGCACTAGAGAAAAAAGTCAGAACAACACAGAAACGAGTACAGAAAGTTTAGTTTCCATCGCTGGAGTCTTTGGACTTCAAAAAGAAAGACCTTTGTTATTATATTAAACAGGTGTATCCAAAACTGATATGTTGCAAACTGGTGGCAGTATTATTGGAAAAACAATATATCAATAAATAAATAATACAAGTAGTTAAATATATCTTAGAGTAACCAGAACTTCCAGATATAAAAATATGGAAGTTTACTTGAAACACACACTGGTCAATGCCTTAATGTTTGCCTTCAAGTTTCATTAGTGAAGTTGTTATGCTTAGTGATGGAAGGTACATTAATTTAAATTAGGACTTAAGTGCTAATAAAGCCCTTCTGCCAACAAGATTGGCATTTTAACCAACAAATCACATCTAAGTAACACAAAAATATCAACCTCACAATGAGAATGGTACCTTAACTAATGAATCACTTCTGCCATAGAGACAGACACATCAACCAATGAATGACATCCGAGTAACAAATTATATTAGACTCACAGTGATCACTCACTCAGTGAATTACACTGAAGTGTCATAGGCAGAAAAAAGCCAGTAGGCAAAGGTGTGGCTGATTCTGCCATGCCATAGGCAACAGCTGGCTGTACAAATGGTTGCATGGATCAAGAGGCCCACAGCACCAGCCTCCTCCCATCTCCCTTACTCTGCCCCAAATGCAAGCAACACACCTTTGCTGCAGAAAGAAAATTAAGCAAAGGCCCTTTTCTGCTGCCTCCCAACTGGGCTGCCTCTGACTGTGCTTTGTGTGAGTGTTGACCCATGTTATAAATAAAACCTTCCATAGGGCATCCAGGAACAATTTTTTATTGACTCTAGTGTGTTAAACACTGCTGACATAACAGTTATTGTGCTGGTGTGCTCGGCTGCTGTTTGCTAGGCAGCATTGTTGGCAGTCTTTCAAAGTAAATAAATAGCTTATTCAAGCCCCAGGAAATCTTATTGTATTTTGACAAATGCAGTATGGTCTCACCATAGGACTGACCTGGAGCTGAAACAGTTAATAGAACCTATGCAAATAGTGGAATGTTAGGCTCAAGCTCAGTTTTCAAACCACTGTCCCTGGTTATACTTCCTGCAACCATCAGATTCTTTACTATACTTGCCTCAGTAAGACACCTCCAGAGAGCTCTCCTTCACTAACTTGAAGAGTTTTACTTTTCATTTGTTTTTGAATGTACCACTTATTTCTTTCATTTTTTTAAAGCATTGTCCTTGGTTTACAGGTAGATTTAGCCTAGATTTAATGTTTACTTGGTAAGTTCTTGGTTCTCTAGCAGTTCCTTGCAACTGGGAGTGAACCGACATCTAATTATTTTTTCTGAAGTGAAATTCAGTGAAATTTCATTTTAAATTGACTTCTCCTGTAAGCCGAATTAATTTGAATGTCGGTTAACTGGGGTAACGCTCAATTTTTACATTTGAAAGCTACCAAAAAAAAAAAGGTATTGTTCAGAGAGGTGATTTTCTCTGTTGTGTGTTTAGATGTCACAGAAAACCAAGAAAAGAACAGCCCTACAGGTTTTCAGCATTGCACTAAGTGTGGAGAACAGTTCGCTAAGGCTGATCCTCATTTAATTTATGTTTTCTGCCTAGGGTTTGACTACCTGAAGGCAGATTGTGAAATCTGTAAAAACTTTCCACAGTCCACACTTGAGAGGTGACTTAAAAGGCTGCAGAAAAGGTTGCCTGAGAAGGCTGATGATCCAGCCTTGGTTAAGCTGACTCCTTCTCAAAAGGAACTGGAGGAACAGTACTTCTGACAGGGGCAAAGGTTCTTCCGGAAAGATATGCACCGCAGATACAGCCACTGAACCGGCTACTGCTGGTAAAAGGAAAAAGAAAGAAAAACATACAGCGCAGGAACCACAACTGAGAAAAACCTCAGTTCCAACCGCTGAGGAGTTTGCTAATGCAATCAGGATTATTCAGTCACTGCAACCCATAACTCTGGTTCCAGATGAAAGGCAGCTGCGTGCACAGACACCAGTTCAAACCTCCAGTTCAATTTCAGTTCTTGGTTCCTTGGAACAGAGTGGTGAATTCTATGATGAAGATGAGGAGGAGGATTATGGAAAACCCATTGAACCTGACAATTCTCCTGATCCTCACGATCCTGATCCCCCTGACAAGGGATCTGAGGATTACACATCCCACTTTGTCTTCATGAAGCAGGTTGCCCAAACCCTGGACCTTCCCACTCAGGAGTTCACTGAGAAGGAGGAGGAACAAGACTATATGAAAATTATGGATATCCCAGTGTCAAAGAGATTACTGTTGCCCATCCATAAGTCCCTGAAGAAACAGGTTAACAAAATACTGCTGACACCCATTTCTTTGCCACCAGTGGACAAAAATCTGGGTAAAAAATTACTGGGTAGCCAAGAGAGGAGCAAAATTCCTCTTTGGGCACCCCAGCCATGAGGGCGTGGTACAGGCTGCAGCTTGTGACAAAGCTGGCATTCCACTAGCATCACATCCTCCTGACAAGGACTCCAGGAAAATAGATTCCATGGCTAAGAAAATTTACCTGGGGTCCTCTCTGGTTATTAGGCAGGCTTCTTATATGGCCTACATTTCCAGGTATCAGAACACACTCTGGAATGCCGTCCTGGAAATTGTCAAGGCTGTCCCAGCTCCCATGCCATCTGATCTGGAAGAAGCTGTAAAAAGGGGTATAGAAACTTTTAAGGCCCAGTTTAGGATGGCAGTCAATGCCAATGACACTGTAGTCAGGCAGGTGGCAACATCAGTGTCTCTCAGAAGGTTTGCTGTGGCTCCAAGACTACTAACCTGACCCAGGATACCCAAACGAAGGCTTCAGATTTTCCATGTGAGCCCACATCCCTATTTGTGGAACAAATAGAGGATTACATGAAAAAAATGGATGATTACAAGACTGCTTACAAAAGCGCTATTGCCAAGGCAAGGTCATCCACACCCCAAAAGCACCATGCCAGAGATGGCAGGGGCAAGGCCCATTATAGACTATTCTTCCAACCTCAAGCTTTCCCCCAATACCAGCATCAGAGGGAATTTTTTAGAGGCAGGGCAGAAGGGGCAGTGGCCATACTAGCCCCAGCACACAGCCAGCAGCTGAAGTCAAGCAGGTACCCTGAGGTGTCTGTCTGGGTTGCCTCCCAACCCTGGTAGGGGGCAGGCTGGCCCACTATCTACAGGAGTGGCAAACCATCACCACAGACAAGTGGGTTCTGGAGATAGTGGGCCAAGGTCTTTCTCTCAGTTTCAAGGTCATGTCAAAGCTGAGGGCAAGGGATTTCAGATCTTCTACCCCATCAGAAACAGCTCTGCTGGAGGAAGAAGTATCCAACCTTCTGTCACAAAAGGCAGTAGAGCCAGTCCCCTTTACACAAAAGGGAAAAGGCGTGTACTCAAGATACTTCCTCACAACAAAGAAAAACTGGGGAGTGGCAACCCATACTGGATCTCAGACATCTAAAAGGACATTTGTTAAAGCCAGAGTTCAAGATGGTGACTCTGGCAACCTCCTCTGAACACTAAGGCAGGGAGATTGGTTAGCATCTCTGGATCTAAAGGACGCTTATTTCCTCATCCCCATCAGGCAATCTCACAGAAAGTATCTCAGATTCAGATTGCCATCAAGCCATTATCAGTTCAGGGCAATGCCCATCAGACTGACCTCTGCTCCAAGGGCATTCACAAAGTGCTTGCCTGTGGTTGTAGCACACATAAGGAGGCAGGGGGTGGCAGTGTCCCCCCTTTCTGAATGCCTAACTAGTCATAGGTCAATCATCTCATCAGGTCAGAGATGCTCTGGCAGTCACACAGGATACTCTGCAATCCTTAGGGTTCCTGGTGAACCAAAAAAAAGTCAGTGCAGGAACTAGTTCAGCTTCTGGAGTTCATAGGAGCCGAGTTGGACACTGTACAGGGAAGGGCATTCCTTCCACAGAGAAGAGTGGACAGCCTGGTGCAGCAAGCCATCTCTTTCCAGCTGCACACCCCAAGGCCAGCAAGGCATTTTCTAACATTGCTGGGCCATATAGCAGCATCAACAGCAACAGTGTCAGTGGCCAGGTTCCAAATGAGAGACACAGTTTCATCTCAGGTCACACTGGCATCAAAAAAGGGATTCGCTGTCAAAGCTAGTGCCAGTTACAGGAACTCTCCTTCAGGGCACTATAGTGATGGCAGGAGAGGAACAATCTCAGACAGGGTGTGCCATTCTTGCAGCAACCCCCCTCATTGGTGCTAACCACAGATGCTTCTGTCCTGGGATGGGGAGCACACCTGGAGGAGCACACTGCTCATGGCACATGGCTCAAACAGGAGTCATTGTCGCACATAACCCTGTTGGAACTCAGAGCAGTTCTCTTAGACATCCAGTCTTTTGCCAAGATGTTATAGGGCTAGGTGGTGCAGATCAGGACAGACAACACAACCACCATGTACTACATAAACAAACAGGGAGGCACAAGGTCAACTCCAATGTGCACAGAGGCCATGAAAATGTGGAGTCTGGCAAACTTCCTGGAAATCTCTCTCAGCAGTCCACCTTTCAGGGAAGGACAATGTCTTACCAGATGCCCTCAGCAGAATCAGTCAGAATCACCACGAGTGGTCACTCAACAAGCAGGTTCTGCAGGTTGTTTTCAAGAGATTGGGCACTCTAGAAGTGGACCTCTTCACAGCCCCAGACAACCATCAGCTACCTCAGTTATGCTGCAGACCTCCTCTGAGTGGCACAGTCAATCCCACTGGATGTTCTACTGCTGAATTTGACAGGGGAGTTCCTGTATGCTTTCCCTCCCTTTCCATTGTTGCTAAGGGTACTGAGCAAGCTCAGATCTCAGCCAGTAACAATGATCCTCATTGCTCCAGACTGGGCCAGGAAGCCCTGGTATTCCCTGATTTTCTCCCTGTCAGCAGCCAAACCAATCAGCCTCCCTGGGAGGCACAACCTACTGACACCCTCTCAGGGCAGGATCCTTTACCCCAGCCTCCAGTCCCTCAAGCTCAAAGCCTGGCTCTTGAGGACTTAGAGTATGCCAACCTGAACCTCTTAGATGGAGTCAGGGACGTCCTCAGGGTCCCTAGAAAGCATTCCACTAGGAAGACCTACACATCTAAGTGGAACAGATTTCCCATCTGGTGTCAGAGAAAAGACATACAGCAGATCACAGTCAGGTGGATTTGCCAGTCGTTATGGATTATCTGACCCACCTTCACTCTCTTGGCCTAAGACCATCTACTCTTAAGGTGCACCTGACAGCTGTCTCAGCTTACTTATTGGCAGGCAGAGGCTCATCCCTGGCATTGAACCCAGTATTCAGAAATTTTTTCAAGGGGCTTTTGCATCTGTATCCCCCACATAGGGACCCTATACTAGTGTGGGATCTTAATATATGCATTGCCCAGCGTATGCAGCCTCCTTTTGAGCCCATGTCTTCAGCAGAACTCAAGTATGCAACCTGGAAAACAGTGTTCCTGGTGGCAATTACCTCCGCCAGGAGGATTAGTATGCTCCAGGACCTGTCCACAGAGCCTGACTACATTACATTCCATAGGGACAAGGCTGTACTCAGGACTAATAGGAAGTTTCTCCCCAGGGTGGTATCTGACTTCCACCTCAATCAGTTCATTGCACTGCCTGTCTTTTTCACTGATCATTCCACTTCAGGGGAATGTCAACTGCATAGCCTGGGTGTTAAAACAGCTATCAGCTACTACCTGGACCACACAAAAGGCCACAGGCAGGACAATACTCAGCTTTTCCTGACCTATGGAGAAGTGGGAAAAGGTAAACCAACTAGAAAAAGGTTAACTGCATGCTGGAATGTTGCATGCCTTCAGTTTTGCTACAGCAAGGTGGACAAACAGCCCCCTGAGGGGCTCAGGGCCCACTCTACCAGGGGAACAGCTACCTCCATAGCAGCTTGCTAGAGACTCTTTTGGAAATCTGCAAAGCTGATGACACAAAGCTCTGTAACAGAGTAGACACACGAGAGGGTGTAGACAGAATGAGAAGGGGCCTGCAGAAACTTGAAGAATGGCCAGGGGTTTGGCAGTTGAAATTCAATGCAAAGAAGTGCAAGATAATGCATATGGGGCACAAAAACCCTGGCACAATATATCAATTGGGGGGTGAGGATATAGCATGCACCAAGCAGGAAAGGGATCTTGCGGTTATCATCTCTGATGACCTCAAGGTAGGGAAACAGTGTGACAAGGCAGCATGTAAAGCAAATAGGATGCTGGGATGCATAGGCAGGGGCATCACCAGCAGGAAAAGGGAGGTCATAGTTCCACTGTACAAGACACTAGTGAGGCCCCACCTGGAGTACAGTGTACAGTTCTGGAGACCTTATCTACATAAGGACATAGACAGGGTAGAAAAGGTTCAGAGGAGGGCAACAAAGATGGTGCATGGATTGCATCACAAGTCCTATGAGGACAGGTTGAAGGAACTGAACATGTACTCCCTGGAGGAGAGGAGGGAGAGAGGGGATATGATAGAGACATACAAGTATCTTACAGGGCGGAACAGGGTGCAGGAATACACTATTTTTAAGTGAAAAAGATGTTCCAGGACTAGAGGGCATGGGATGAAGTTGGAGGGAGGACGATTCAGAGGAAATGTGAGGAAGAATTTCTTCACAGAACGGGTGGTGGACAAGTGGAACACCCTGCCAGAGGAAGTGGTGGGGGCTGAAACAATCATGGGATTTAAGAATGCATCGGATAGACATAAAGGAATTCTGGAGGTCAGGGGGTAAGGGGCAACAGACTTCTAGGAAAACATAAACTGAACTTACAAGCTCAAATGGGCAGACTGGGTGGGGCATAGGCCCTTATCTGCCGACACTGTCTATGTATCTATGTATCTGTGTAGATACCTGGAAAACTGTCCACACATTTACCAAGCACTACTGCTTGAATACCCAGGCCAGAAGTGATGCCAGGTTTGGCATAGCAGTACAGCAGAACATGTTTCTTAAATTGGTTCTATACCCACCTTCAAAGGTACTGCTTGGGTAGTCTGCATTTGTCAGAATACAGTAAGATGTCCTGGGGCTTGAAGAAAAAAAATTACTTACCATAGTAACCTTGTTTCTTCCAAGGGATTCTTACTGTATTCTGAGCTCCCACCCTACCTCCCCTACTAGAACCTAATGGGCACTGCACTGCCCATACCCTACTGCAAACCTGTTGGTATGATTGATTGTTTTCTTGGGTATCTGTGACTTGAGTCTTAAGGATGACCCTGTTGTTTAAAGAAGGGGCTGGTCTTTAGGGGGGAATTGGTTTTATATTGGGATAGTTTCGTTAAGTTAAGCGTATTTATGCATGCTTCATAAGAATCTGATGGTTGCAGGAAGTATAACCAGGGACAGTGGTTTGAAAACCAAGCTCAAGCCTAACGTTCCACTATTTGCATGGATTCTATTAACTGTTTCAGCTCCGGGGCAGTCTTATGGTGAGACCATACTGCATTTGTCAGAATATAGTAAGAGTCACATGGAAGAAACAAAATTACTATGGTAAGTAATTTTTTCTTCCTGCATGCTGTATAGAGTGTCCCATGCACTTCTGAGGTGCCGTCTTTTGGATGAGACGTTAAACCGAGGTCCCATCTGCCTGGATTGGTGGTAGTTCAGGTGGATATTAAAGATCCCATGGCACTTATCGAAAAGAGTAGGGGAATTTCCCCGGTGTCCTGGCCAAATTTCCTTCATTCACTAAAAATACCACCAACAGCTTAATCTAGTTCAAGGTCAGTTGGCATTCATCTGTATCCCCCTGAAAATAGCAGGATTTGTCTAGTGCACTTACCCGGTCAACAAAAGCTAAATAAATAAAATAAATAAATATATTGAACTGGGGTGACTATAAATAGAGGCAGCACAATCCTGTTTTCAAGCCCCAGGAGTCCCCACTATGCTTAACAACTGCAGTCATTCCCCTGGAATGAGCTGCCCTGGAACCTAGAATTTTATGCTAATTATGGAATCTTAGAATGAAATTTAAAACTCTGCTGTATGATCACACTAACACCTGTCCACTAATGTGAAAAGTATTTCTCTGCCTGTCAAAGAAGTCACCCTGAAGTCATTTCCACATCTTTACCATGCCATTCAAGGGCTTATTATTTTATTCCAGTAAAACTACCTTAGTTTTCAATATCTGCATTAGTTAGGCTGTTATTTAGTGTGTGTATCTGTATTGTTTGCTGGTTTCTTTGGTTCTTCATCAATTCCTGGGAACAAGACCTTTGTGTCATGGTTCCCACTTTAAGGGAACTGGGGAACTGCAATATATATCTATATATATATATATATATATATATATATATATATATACACACACACACATATATATTAGAGGCAAAAACTCTGTTTAATGCATCAGTCATTGTTGTTCACAGTGACAAAAGTGAGGAAATTCGATGTTGGGTTGAAAACCCCCTTGAACCACCAGTCCACCCGAAACTGGCATCGGGGTGCACGTTGGGGTCACGGCCTAACTCACACCCCAACACATGTGTAAAGAAGCAGAGGTATGAGGAGAATGGGGTGAGAGTTAGAACCGATGACTAGCACACCCGATGCCAGTTGGGGGTGGGCTGGAGGCAGGGGATTTTCAACTAACACGAATTTCCTCACTTTGTCACTGTGGAACAACCCCAACTGATGCATTAAATGGAGTTTTTGCCCCAATTTGCCTTCTTTTGAGAATGATGATGACAACAGTGAAACTAATGCAGCAACGGGCGCGCAGGGCCCTTTGGGCCCCGCACTCCCGCCATGTGATGTCTTGTGACTTAGTATCAGGAACAGCAACACAAACAGAAGTGCCAACAGTGACGCACATGGTAAAGAAAACATTAATAGAAACACAAGCGCAAAGTGATGCCAAAGCGAACAGTGACACAAATGGACATTGATGTGCATACAAAAACACAACTGGTAACGTGAACAGTGATGGCAGTGGTATTTTAAATGGAAATGTTAAGTGTCACAGCAAAAAAGGCGTGAAAGGGAACAAGCAGGAAGTAAGCGGCGCACATGTAGACGCAAACCGTAATGTGCACAGCCATGGTACCACAATAGTAAATGCAAATGGTAAAGTTAACATGAAGAATAATGCCAAAGGAAACAGAAACAGAAACTGGAATGGAGGCGCGCATGGAAACGCAAACCGTAACGTGCATGGTCATGGAACCGCAATTGTTAACGCAAATGGTAACGGTAACAGCAACGATAACACCAAAGGAAAGAGAAATGCAAATGCAAGCGAGTACAGAAATGCAAACCGTTACATGCATGGTCATGGTACCGCAATTGTAGACGCAAATGGTAACAGTAACAGCAAAAATAATGCCAAAGGAAACAGAAACTAAACAGAAATGCAAGCGTGTATGAAAACGCAAACCGTAACTCACGTGAATGTTACCACAATTGGAAATGATACTGGTAATGGTAACAGCAACAATAATGCCAAACAACACAGAAATGCAAACGCAAGCGAAAACACAAACAGTAACGCACACGGTGGTGTAGACGGTAATGGTGCCACAAACGGTAATGGATACACAACTGGAAATGCTAACTGCCACAGTAACGAAAGGGCACACCCTTCTTTTCCCCAAAAAATGCATTGGAAAACACAGTGAAAACAAAGAATGTATACATAACAATGGGCCTCGGAGCAGAAAATGAGGACTTGGAATATTAAATTGCTTATATCTCAGGAACCGTACGACGTAGAAAAAAATTTAAATTTCATATGAATTATGACTCTCCCGGCTAGATTTTTGCTTAGCTTTTGTGACGAAAAGTCCGTATCTCGCACCGTTTCCAAGATATGGGCCCTGAAAGGTGCGACGGGTGCCGTAATGTTATCCAATGGGGAAAAGTGTTAACTTCGGAGTGCCGTCACTGTGCCACCCTGTAATATTTTTTCACCAAACCACTAAAAAGTACATCAGTGGGATGTTGGCTTTCTTCTCTCCAAATTACAGCCCAAACGACCAAACCGTTATTTTGCAGCAGGGTGGCAAAGGATTCCTGTAATGCGGCAGACGCTGTAATGTTATTCTATGGGAAAAAGTGTCAACTTTGGAGTACTGTAACTTTGCCGCCCTGTAATATTTTTTCACCAAAACACTGAAAGGCACATCTGTGAGATGTTGGCTGTTTCCCTCCAAGTTTCAGCCCAAAAGACCAAACCATGCTTTTGCAGCAGGGTGGCAAAGTGCTGTCATTTGCCTTAGCCTG
Source organism: Neoceratodus forsteri (assembly GCA_016271365.2). Lineage (NCBI taxonomy): Eukaryota > Metazoa > Chordata > Ceratodontiformes > Ceratodontidae > Neoceratodus > Neoceratodus forsteri. The sequence goes on along the minus strand of CM057450.1, from coordinate 299,230,741 downwards.
GAAAAGTAGTGTTGCAATTTCTGGCTTCATGAAGTACATAACACATTCATGAGTTCGACACTACTTTGCTAAAGTACTTTTTCCAGAAACTTGAAAAACATATTTCTAGGGTGTTTAACCTCAAAATAAAGACATGCCTAGCATCCTCAGGGTCCGACTAAGTAAACACAAAAAGAACTGTGCTGCTAGAGGGTCCCAAATTTAAATGCTAAGCATTTTTCTGATTACAAACTGGAAACAAAATGGTGGATTTGCGAAAGTAAAAACTGTATTAGCTAAAGTGTTTAACTTTTTGCTAACTTCTCCCATTGACTTATAATGGGAACTTGTTTTTTAATAACTTTTGAACCGTTCAGTATTTTTTCTTGAAATCTTCAAAAGGCACATTGGGGACACTGGCTGCATGTTCCCTGAAGTTTTTGGACCGGTCGCACAAACCGTGTGACCTGTAGGTGAGAGCAAAGAAATTGCAAAAAAGCATAAATGCGCAATTGGTTTTTGCTTAATAACTCTGCAGCCGTATATCCACCGGTACGATACTTGGCAGATCCCAAGACCTACCATGCCCAATTGTGCATACCAAATTTCAGGCAAATCTGTTGAATGGTGGAAAAGTTATTAAGGTGCAAAACTTGATTTGACCCTTTAACTTTAAAAGTGCTACTCTACCATAATATATGTATATGTGTGTATATATATATATATATATATATAGAGAGAGAGAGAGAGAGAGAGAGAGAGAGAGAGAGAGAGAGAGAGAGAGAGAGAGAGGAGAGAGAGAGAGAGAGATAAAGTATGGGTCGGATGTGTAATGAGATTTTACACACACCGAGTTGTGGGATGTTACAGAAACCCTGAGGGTGAAGCATGAGGGGTTTGTGAAAAGCATCCCACAACAAGGGTGTGTGTCAAATCAAGTTTGACACACATCCTGACCCATATTTTATTTTATATAATTGCTGGGTTTCCCTTTTTCGCCTCAGCAATTATATAAAATAAAAAGTTTCTGATGCATTTGCGGTGTGGCTTCTCAGGTGCCGATTTGAATCTACATATTTTAAAACCTTTTTTGCCCTGGTTTGTGAGGTTTTCACTGTGTAGGAAAAAAAAAAGAACTTACCGTCGAGTTCTTCTGGTGGTCGCGGTGCTGTTTCGGAGAGATGGAAGCGGTCAGCGGTCTTGAGTGGTGGCGCTGCTGCGCAGGCATCAAGCAAGGGAAACTGGCAGATAATGTTTGCTATTATAAACACTCCTTTATAATGGCAAATTACACTGTGTTTCTATGGAAAAGGAAGCGTTATTATATATATATATATATATATATATATATATGTGTGTGTGTGTGTATATATATATATATATATATATATATATATATATATATATATATTATGGTAGCACAGTAGTACTAGAATTAAGTTAAGTACTCCGTTTAACTTTAATGGTGAAACTTTGCATTTTAATAGTTTTGCCAACATTCAACAGATCTACCTGCAATTTGGCAGGCATGGGGTGTAACCATAAATCTTTTCTTGGGATCTTCCAACTTTCGTACCAGTCAGATATACGGCTGTGGAGTTATTAAGTAACATTTGTGCATGCAATTACTTTTTTTGCGCATTCTTTGCTCACCTACAGGTCGCATGGTTTACGTGACTGGTCTGAAAACTTCATTTAACATGCAGCCGGGTTCCCCGATGTGCCGTTTTTTTTAAACTCATGTTTATTGACAACAAATGGGTGTATTAACATCAGTATTCATCAGACTGCTTAATTTACAGGTCCATTTTCTTATAACCAAGAAATAGTTAATTAGTTGATCCTCTTAAACCTACTTTACTTAAAGTCAGCACAGTTCAATTTTATCAACTTGTCCATATTATAATAATCTCATTACAGTAAAAAGCCTTTTCACATAAAACTAAAATAGATCAATCCAGAACCTCACCTCCCTCCTCCCACAACCCTATCCCCATCGAGGCCCAACCTCCCCTCAAACCTCACTCACAGAGTTGATTCGGGATGTATTTCACCCCAGAGGAGCCATCTTGTCCACCTTCTTGTATATATGTGTGTTTTCTGGTTAAGTTTGTAGGTTAACTCCTCAAGCTCAGAGATCTCAGGTATCTTGTACCAAGCCACAAGGGTAGGCGGATCAGACCTCAGCCAAGAGTGTGTTATGGCCTTGTGCGCTGCCACTAGTAATATTGCCCATAGGTAAAGGGCATCTGTCTCCTTGAGATCTCTGGGAAGTATACCCAGAACCATGTTTGGCCAACTTAAGAGGTGATCCAGAGAGAAGATGTCTGTCAAGGCGGCTTGTACCTCCTCCCAGAAAGCCCCCAGTTTCGGGCATTTCCAGAAAATATGTAGATGTGTGGCCCTCCCCTCACCATATCGCCTCCAACATTCTGGGGCATGGGTGGGGTCTCTTTTGTTGAGAGCCACAGAAGTAAGGAAAAACCGCACTTTTACTCTCCACTTGAACTCTTGCCAGTAAGGGGAGCCTGTGGTTTTAGAGTTGACATAAAAGGCCCTATCCCAATCCAGCCCCTCCAAACCAGGTTCACCCTCCTCTAGCCACTTAGCCTTAACTCTATCCAGGGGGTCCTTTTTTAACCCTGATAGTGTTTTATAAATTATTGATATGAACCCCTTTTGTACCTGACCTGATAAAATTGCTTATAGGCATTTGAAGAGTGGGATGGCCTTGGTGGAGTTATGATCTAAATCCTGGCATCGGGTTATGTATGTTTGGACTTGTAGAAACCTGTAATGAATCACCTCTCTGAGTGCATAGGTGTCCCTAAGAGTTGCAAAATCTACAGTTTGGTTTCCCTGAATAAACTGACCAAGACAGGTCAGACCTAGTCTCCCCCAGGTCCTAAAATTGTGATCTAGGTGCGCCGGGAGGAAACCTGGAGCCCAGGCTATTTTAAGAAGGGGCCAGAGGGAATGTCCCAGTCTCTGTTTCTGCCAGATCCTATGTGTAGCAGCTATGGTGTTCCTGGTGGCCATAAATGGGTGGGGAGGCACCCCAACTGGGCTCCTAGGTGTCAGTGCTCTTATATCTAAGGGAACCTCTCTCAACTCTGATGTCTTCCAATGAGACAAATATGTTGGGGTGGATCATCCTAATGCTGACTTTAATTGCGCCGCTAAATAGTAGTCCTCAGATTAGGCAAGGACCTGCCTCCTCTGCTTCTATGTGCCTGGAGCAGACGTAGGTAGATCCTGGGCCTTTTATTATTCCAGATGAATTTTGATATTAGTTTGTGCCAAATATGGAAGTGAAATTTACGTATAAGTAGGGGCAGACACTGAAAGAGGTATAAAAATTTAGGGAGGACATTCATAATTATTGTTTGTATCCTAGAATACATTGGGAGATTAATTACGGTCCATCTCTCAAAATCTTTCTTGATTTGATCAATTAGTGGGGTATAATTAGTCTTAAAGAGCTGGGAGGGGTGTTTAGTGATAAATGAACCCAGATATTTCATCTTTTCAGCCTTCCATCTCAAAGGTAGGGTACTTAAAAGTGTCTGAGATGGGGCATAATAGAAGGTGAGTCTGCTTCCCAGATTCCTCAAGCATTGACCACGCCTGAGGGATGGATAGCTCTGGATCTGAAAGGGAGAGGAACACATCATCCACATATAGAGATATTCTTCTCTCTAATCCCCCTACTTCGATTCCTTGGATAGTTTCCGACTGACAGTGGCTCAATATACAGTGCAAACAGCAGGGGGGAAGGGGACAACCCTGTCTGGTACCTCTACTCAGTCTAAATCTCTCTGATAAACTCCCATTTACCCAAACATAGGCTTGTGGGCCAGTGTATAAGGATTTTATACTATCTATGCATGGGCGTGGAAAGACCATGATCTCAAGCACTAGAAATAGAAAGCTCCAAGATACTTTATCAAAGGCCTTCTCCGCGTCCAGGCTCATGAGACATGCAGGTGTTCGAGAGCGATGAATGGAGTCAATAGTGTTCAGTGTGACCCATACAGTATCCGAGGCCTGTCGCCCAGAGACAAATCCTATCTGGTCCAGAATGATCAGGTCTGGTAGGAGAAGATTTAAACAGGACGCTATAATTGAGGTGAAAATTTTGTAATCTGAGTTAAGTAGTGAGATGGGCCAGTAAGATTCACAATGGGGTGGGTCTTTATGTTCCTTGTGAATCAGAGAAATAGTGGCATACTGTCAGGAAGGTGGGACAGGGTTTCCGTCTCTCCAGATGTCTGTATAGACTTTCGAGAGGAGGGAAATCACCTCCCTCCTGAATGTCTTATAGAACTCAGCTCTGAAACCATCTGGACCCAGACATTTGCCCGTTTTTAAATCTTTAATTGTGTTTAGGATTTCAGTGTGTGTAATTGGTCTGGTTAAAGATTGGCCAGCCTCCTGGGAAAGAGTGGGCAGGGAGAGGGATGTCAGAAAGTCCTCCCTCTCTTCAAGTGTTGTTTCCCCCGGGAGCCTGGTAAAGGTTCGAGAAGTATGAGACAAAAGCCTCAGCAATCTGATTTAGCTTGCTGACTGACTTACCAGTAGTTGGGGAGGTTATTTTAGTGATAGAGGTCTTGACCTGGTGTTGCCTAAGTCTAAAGGCTAATAATCTGGTTCCCCTAGGACCTCCTTCATAATATTTCTGTTTCAGGAAAAAGAGGGCCCTCTTCACCTCAGCCTTTTGGAGTCTTCCTAGGTCTCTCTTGGATTTTTTAAGCTCGAAGTCCCTAGTCTTGTTTCATTTGAGCTTTTGTGCCTCCTCTAAGTGCTTAATATGTGTCAAAACCTCCTGCTGCCTTTGTCTACCCGCCCTTTTTTGGCAACGGCAATAGCAATGAGCCTCCCTCTGACTGAGGCCTTAATGGTATCCCACATGATCTGTGGGGTAGATCCCTCCCTAGAATTCTCCTCCAGAGTTCTGGCAGTATGTTGCTTGATTTCTGTAACTATATCCTTGTCTCGGAGGAGAGAGCAGTTTAATCTCCAATGTGTTTTCCGTGTAGGGAGATTAAGATCTACTTCTAGAAAAATCAGGTTGTGATCTGATAGTGTACATGTTCCTATCCACATGGTTGGGAACCTGGCCAGGTCTTTCAAGAAGGTAAAAAAGGTGTCCAACCTGGAAAATATTTTGAACCTAGGAGAATAACAAGTGTATTCCCTCACCCTGGGGTACCTCTCCCTCCAGATGTCCCTTAACCTCACCTGCTCCAGAATATTTTTAAAGGAGTGTGCTTTTCTGAATTCAGGGTTTGGTATCTGGGAGGTGGTGTCCAGGGCCCTATTGAAACTTAAGTTCCAGTCCCCCCCCCCATAATCAAGGGGCCTTTTTTTTTTCTACCATCAATTGTATAAGGGAGGAGTAAAAAGAGATCGGCGAGCCTGGAGGGGCATAGACATTGGCTAGTGTGATCAGAGTGTTTTGGACCTTGCCAATGACTACAATATATCTGGCACCTGGGTCCTCCACCACCTCCTGCACCTTGAATGGGAAGGAGGCTGCAAGTAAAATTGCAACTCCTCTCTTCCTGCCACTTTGAAGAGAGAAGTGGAACACTTGAGGAAAGCTTTCAATTCTTAGTTTCAACACCTCTGATGGAGATAGACGTGTTTCCTGAAGGAAACTGACTTCGCAGTTTTGAAGGGACATATATCTTAGTAACTGCTTTCTCTTTATCGGACTTGTGCTCCCATTTATATTAAATGAGAGAGTTTGTGCAAGTTGGCTAGCCATCCTTAATAATTATACTACAGCATTTAACCTTTCTGTGCATAGAACATTTTCTCTGTATGAGCCTGATATTAGATTGTGTAGTTATACAATTGCAACCCATAAAACTAATGGCTATAAACTGTACACCATAACCATTCAACATTAACCTGTCTCACCGTTGCACAATCCATGAAGACAGTGAGACTACAGTGCTTCGAAGGTACCCGGGTAAGCTGGCCCAGGTCCCCACTCAAAGCAGCGAAATTATGGTGACTTCCTAGGCTAAGTTGGGACGAGCCCAACTTATGGGCTTTAGTATCTGTAGCTAAAGATAGGGAGCTCAAAAACAGGAAGAGACACCCAAATAGCCCAAGGGGTATTCCCATTTTAGGGCATAGCCCCATGATGTCAATAGCTATATAGGTCAGCATCACCCACGCCCCCCAGAGACTGCCTGCTTTTATTTTAGGTAGTGAATAAAGTGAAAAGCCATTAGTACATAATGTAATTATGCATCCCCCCCCATGAGTAGCAGCTTAATAATGTATTTTAAGGATTGAAGCCGTTTTTATAATTGCAGCCTTTAATTTCCAGAAGAGTGATGGGTTAGACCCCTCACGCTACCCTTCCCGGGACCCCTGTCCTGGAAGCGGACTTCCGTGTGGGTCATGGACCTCTAAGAGCAACTTCCAGGGTTGCTATGGATATCTGGAGGAATCACCCTGTATCCAGGTTTCAATTCCCGCCAAATCCCCACCACTTCCAAGGAACACTGACCCCCCCTCCTCTTTAATCATATGTTCCTGGCCCCCTTCTCCATGTAAGAAGGCATCCTGATCAGTTTCTTCCCCTTTAAGACACCCTTTCCCCCCTCCCCAAGTCAGGGCCTCACGGCCCATCCTTATCTAATGAAAACCCCCCAAAAATGGTTCCAACCAGGTTGGGTTCAGATGAGCTGTCCAGTCGAGAAGTTCCCTGGAGCAGCTGCTCTGTTCAGTAATTCCGCCAAGCAATCAAAGGTCCAAAAGCGTATGTCGGGGAGACACTGGACCAGAAAGGAGCAAGGAAGGAAGGGGGGGGGGAGTTCATCGGCCAATGGTGTGGGGAAGCAGGCCAGCAATCAGATACCAGGGGAGCCGTAGCAAGGGAAAGGCCAAAGAAGGAAAATACCGGCCTTTTCAATCTTCTAGCTCAGCTACTCACTGTTTCAGATTGGCTGGGGCCAGGGTCCTCTCTTAGGTGCTGGGCCTGTTTGTTGACTGTGGAGGGGTCACCATATCTCCGCAGCAATGTTGAGATGTCTGAACACAGATTTGATGAAGGCACCTTTTTCACAGTTCCTGGGAGAGTCTCCCCCTTCCGTGCCACAGACCACGTGGATGCTAGCTGGTCTCTCTCCAGTTTTTCCTTGGTCAGCGATGGGGTGGGAATAGAGAGGGACTCTAGAAATTGGGATGCAGCAAGCAAATCTGGGAATATTTTCACCCATTTGTCAGTGTCCACCTTTAACCAGGCAAGAAAGAGAATCTAGGCCTTAATGGATTTGGCCTTCAGTTGATTTACTATTGGCCATAGAACTCTTCTGGCCTCTTGGACTGTGGTCATGTGGTTGTTGTTGAGAGTGATTCATTGGAACTGAAAGATTAAGGGGCTGTGTTGCCAAGTGCATCTCAGTACCTCCTCCTTCGATTTGTACAAAGTGAAGTGGGCTATCAGGGACCTCAGCCTGGCACTAGGATCACGAGGTTTGGGTGCAAGTGATCGGTGAACCCGATCCATTGAAATATCGAGGTCCTCCGGGAGGGACAAGAGGTCCCAAAGCAAATCTCTCAGGAAGGCTCCAGTATCTTTATGTTTATCCTCTGCTCCCTCTGGAACTCCATATATTCTGATGTTCTGTCACCGAGATCTACCCTCCAGATCATCTACTGATTGGGTCAGTTCCCTGTCCTGGGCTAAGAGGTATAATAGGAGCCAGTCGTGCCTGTCGGCCTGTTCCAATGTTTGTGTGAGGCAAAGTTCCAGTTGCTCTGTCTTGTGGTCTATACTGTTCAAATCTGTGTGGAGATCCGACAAATTTTGGTAAATTTTTTTGTATGGTTTGCACCATTTGCATTATTGTTTTGGTAACCTCCACCGGTAGATCCGCGCCATGCTGTGCCGCTAGATGGGGGCCATCCACTTCTCCTCGTCCCTCCACAGCATCCTCCTGTTCTGCTTGTATCAACTCTCTAAATTTTTGTGCGGGGGTGTGCGGGGGTCTTCCAGCCTTCATTCTGGTAGCTTTGGCCGGGGAAGGCATCGGTTTTGTCTATGATGGCTTTAGATTTTGCCGTGTCGGGGTGGGAGCCACAGAGCTAGGCAGCCATCAGTAGGCTAACGTTACCGGAAGTCTCCCCCGATGTGTCTTTTGAAGATTTCGTGAAAAAATATTAAACGGTTCAAAGGTTATTCAAAAAACAAGTTCCCATTACAAGTCAATGAGAAAAGTTAACAAAAAGTTTGAAAGTGTCGCAAATGCACTTTTAGTGTCGCAAATGGCCCTAGTAGTGTCACAAATCCACCATTTTGTTTTCAGTTACTGATCACAGAAATGCTTAGCATTTAAAATTGGGACCATCTAGGGACATTATTCATTTTCTGTTTAAATATTCGAGGCCTGAGGATGCTAGCCATGTCTTTATTTTGGGGGTTAAACCCCCCAGAAATATGTTTTTCAAATTTCCGGAAAAAGTAAAGTTGCAAAGTAGTGTTGCACTTGTGACATTTTTGCAAATTTTTGCGAAAGGTGTCGTAAATCATGACACTACTTTTCTAGACTATGGCCAAAATGACAGGAATTCCTTGCCACCCTGCTGCAAAAAAACGGTTTGGTCTTTTGGGCTGAAATTTGGACAGAAGGCAGACAACATCTCACAGATGTGCCTTTTGGTGGTTTGGTGACAAAATATTGCATGGGTGCAAAGCTACAGTACTCCAAAGTTGACATTTTTTTCCCATAGACTAACATGCAGGCATCCGCTGCACTTTTCGAGGCTCGTACTGTATCTCGGAAACGGTGCAAGATATGGAATTTGTGTTGTGACGATATGTAGTTCTATGGTCTTTGCATGCAATGAAAACCTAGCCAGGAAAGTCATGAATCATGTGAAATTTAAATTTTTTTTCTACATTGTATGGTTACTGAAATATTACAATTTTAGTATTACAACTGCTCGTTTTCTGCTCCGAGGCCCATTATTATGCATACATTCTTTGTTTTCGCTGTGTTTCTCAATGGAGCTTTTGGGGAAAAATACGGTGCACGCTCTAGTTACTGTTACACGTAGGCTTTACACTTGTGTTTCTGTGCCTGTTTTCATTACCATTCCCGTGTACGCCACCGTGTGCGTTACCCTTTGCATTTCCATTTACGTTTTCATTACTGTTACCATTTGCATCTCCACTACTGTTTGTGTTTGCTTTCGCTTAGCGTCACCATGAGCATTACCATTTCTGTTGGCGGCCGCCCTTCCCTTTTCATTTGTGTTTGCCTTTCGTTTTGCATCATTGTTGTTCTTAGCATTACCATTCGCATTTCCAATTGCGTTCCCATGCCCGTGTGCATTACGGTTTGCGTTTCCATACGAGCTTATGTTTGCATTTGCATTTCTGTTTTCTTTGGTGTTATTGTTGTTGTTACCATTACCATTTGCGCTTACAATTGTGGTGCCATCACTGTGCATGTTACGATTTGCGTTTCCGTACGCTCTTGCATTTGCATTTCCATTTCTGTTTCCTTTCACGTTATTGTTGCTGTTACAGTTATCGTTTGCATTTACAATAGTGGTACCGTGACTGTGCACATTACCAGTTGTGTTTCCATATGCGCTTGCATTTCTGTTTGCATCACTGTTCACTTTGGCGTGTCACTTTGCACCTGCATTTCTATTCACACTTGCTTTACAATTTACATTTGTGTCACCATGTGCGTAACCATTACCGCTTGCATTTGCATTGCTGTTACCGTTACTATGTCATTAAAAAATCACGTGGTAGGAGCATTCCATTCACTATTTATAGTCATCATTCTCAAAAAGAAGGTTAAGTAGAGGCAAAAAACTTTGTTTAATGCATTAGTTAGGGTTGTTCCACAGTGAAAAAACTGAGGAAATTCGGTGTTAGGGTTGAAAAAAACCCTTGCACCCCCCCTCATCCTGCCCCCCAACCAGCATTGGGGTGTGTGTTGGGGTCATCAGTCCTAACTCTCACCCCATTCTGCTATGCCTCAGCATGTTCATGCATGTGATGGGGTGAGAGTTAGGACCAACAACCCCAACGCACACCCTGATGCCAGTTGGGGGGTGGGCTGAGGGGGTGCAATGGTGGTTTTCAACCCTCACACCGAATTTCCTCACTTTTGTTGTTGTGGAACAACCCTAACTGATGCATCAAATGGAAAGTTTTGCCTCTAATTAATATATATATATATATATATATATATATACAGTATATATTACTTATGCAATAGTCATGGACATAAATCCTATGTGATAAATCTGAGCTACTATGAGATAAATTCTAAATTTTAAATTTATAAACATAATAGACACATCATCACATATTTACATACAAAGTAGCTATGTCACAATCACTCCAGATCTCATTTAGAATGTTCAGCCTCAGTACCAGTACTAACTATATTCAAATGCAAATATTTTTAAAATGAAAAAAGATAGCATAGTGCTGTGAACATAAAAGTTCTGCAGCACAAAATTATCTACAAAATGAGTGGTATTTAATTTATAGATACCTTATAGATTTTTTTGTAATAGCAAAAAAAGCAGAAAATGCAATTTTTTGTTAACTTTTTTGAGAAACACATGCAAAAAAAGATAAGCAATCAAAAGCAAATGTCCTGCACTGACAGAAAGCATCCCTATTGCATAAATTAAATATACAATGGTGAGCTGTCAGATAAATTATTATCTACACTCATACTGTTAGACCTGGACATCTCACTAGTGGCTTATACCTCGTGAAAGTACCGAGTCAAACAACACTTGTGTAGATAAATGATTTATCTGCACTCATGCTGTTTGACCTCAGACATCTCACTTGTGGCTTATGCCACTTGTGAGGTAACCCGAGGTCAAACAGCACTTGTGTAGATAAATGATTTATCTGACAGCTCACCATTGTATATCTCTTATATATCAAAATTTCAAAGAATCTGATTGCCTGGTAGGTCATTTGAGCCATGACCTTATCACAGCATAACTTCACACACTTGTTATGCTCACATCTGAGGGAGGTATACCTTATTTTAAATTTTACACCTGTTATTGCCTTTTTGTGGGTTTGCAATATTGCTTTGTGGATTGGGAGATTTGCAATACTGCTTTGTAGACTGGGGGATTAAACACAGAGAGATTGAAATACTGCATACTTTTTTTCCCCTTGTGGACATCTGGCTTATTGTGGACTAGTATTTTGGTGACATTTTGTATCAAACTTTTGGTACTGTGAATTATTCACTGGGCTGAGGATTTTCCATTGTAGGTCCTAGTGCAAGTTAGTGAGTTGTGTATTTAACCCAGACATTGCCTCAGGTGGTAGAAACTGGTTTTATCTGGTTGCCTTCAGAACGCAGATGACCAGGTTGTATCAGGCTGTGCTTACATCATAGGTATTGTCAGTCAATAGTGTTTGGGTGCAGTCTTCCAGACCTGATCAGGTTACTATAAGCCACAGTTGTGTAGCAGATTCAGACAGAAAGGTCAATCTTCTTGGAAGTGCAAACTGCTTTTTAAACAACTGGGAGCTGGGAGGGAGACAAAATACTGAACTTGGAATCAACTTGGAACTTGGAATCAGCAGAGAAATAGAATGTTGCTCACATCTGTGGGAGGTGTACCTTACTTTAAATGTTACACTTGTTATTGCTCACATCTGGGGGAGGTGTACTTTACTTCACATTTTTTACCTCTTATTGCCTTTTTTGGGGTTTGCAATACTGCTCTGTAGATTGGGAGATTAAACCCAGAGGGACTGAAATACTGCATACTTTTTCTTCCCTTATGAACAGCTGAATTGTTGTGGACTAGTATTTTGGTGACATTTTGTGTCAAACTCTTTTTGGTACTGTGAATTATTCACTGGGTTTAGGGTTTTCCATTGTAGATCCCAGTGCTGGTTAGTGGGTTGTGTATTTGACCCAGACATTGCCTCAGGTGGTAGAAACTTATTTTATCTGATTGCCTTCAGAGCTGAGATCACCAGGTTGTATGAAGCTGTGCTTACATCATAGGTATTGGACTCAAGTGCTTTATTTTTCTGTGTTTGAAATTGTTTTGTGCAGGGTATATTTTCTGGTAGATTGTTGTGCAGGTTGTCTTGCTGAAAGAAAGGAAAGCACTCACTGGGGAGTGGGTCAGAACTGTAGCTGATTGTTTCTGGAGGACATGGCCATGCCTTCCCCACCCTGTCCCTCATCCCACCCATCCCAAGGTAGTCATTTCCTTTATAGCAGGGGTTCTGACATCACTTCCCCAAAAGGGCAAAGGACATGCACCTGTCATATCCTAAGCATCCCAGCACACTGCAAAGGGGATAAACAAACCCACACAGTAATAAAAAAAACACACAAAAAAAGAAGACTAAAAAAGTTTAAACAGGAAGGGTGAGAGACATGTAGGGAGTGGTGAAATGCACTGGTTGTGAGGCATCAGTCTTCTGAGAGACATTCTGGAGGCTGCAATGCTGCCCTTTTTGCAGGCACCTTTCTGCTTTGAGGGAGGAGGTTGCCCATCTCTAGGCCAAACTGTCAAAAAGTAGGGAAACCTCCTCTCCACTCAGGAACCACCAAGGCTGCCACCGCTGCCTCAGAGGTTGCCAAGAAAGAGCAGCAGTTAGACCACAGTGGGCTTGGGGAAGATGAGGGTGGTGGAACAGAGGCACATCCTCCAGTTGTACCTCTGCATAATTCATATGCTGCTCTGGTGGAGCATGGTTCCTCTATGGAGGCACCCACAATGGAGACCAAAGAGGATGCTGGGAACCTCCACAAGGTAGACCAAAAGGAAGGTGGCATGGGACCCCACAGGAGAAGGAAACTGCTCCTGGTGTGGGACTCAATTGTTAGAGGGGTAGAACTGTGGGAAGGAGGGGACAGTGAGGTAAGGTCCCTGACTGGTGCCATGGCTTGGAGGGACAGGAAGTGAATCCTCAGGATCATGAAAGCAGCTACATGGGAGAGAGAGAGCTGGACATCATTGTCCACCTAAGGATAAGTGACCTAGCTGGGAATGGGATCAAAGCAGTATAGGAGGAGTTTGTGAAGTTGGGGAGGGGGCCTTAGACAAATAGCACACATGGTAACCTTATAGGAGGTGCTGCCTACCTATGGCATAAGTGAGGCTAGGGTGCACCGCATCATGGGATTCAATGAATGGTTGAAAAACTGGAGCAGTGCACAGGCTTTTGGCTTCATTGGGGACTGGGGGGTGCACCTGGAGGGATACAGGCCTATACTGGCATGATGGTCTGCATCTGTCCAGGAGGGGAACCAGGGTCTTAGGTGATAGGTTTAAATGCTTCATAGGAAAGCTTCTAAATTATCCAAGTGGGGAGGAACTGAAAAGGAGTAGGGAATTCCTAGCCTCCCCCCACAAAACAGGGTAGTTAGCGAAGTAAACACCAAGGTAGACAAGTCGATGGGAAGCAGGACAGGGGTCAATGGAGAAAAAGGCAGTAAGGGCAGGGATGGGGTTAAAAGGGGTAAGGCCATCAAAAAATGGAGGGCAATGATTACCAATGCCCATAGTCTGGGTAACATGCTTCCTGAACTAGTGGCCTTGATGTAAGAGGGATGGCTGGATATTGTGGCAGTCACAGAAACATGGTACATGGAGGACCATGTCTGAGATGTCAACATACCAGGGCACACAATCTACAGAAGGGACAGGGATGGTAAAAGAGGAGGAGGAGTGGCTCTCTATGTAATGGAGGGGATCAAAGCAACAGAACTAAAGGGTAAATATAGAGGAGAGGAGGCACTGTGGGTCACCTTGGAGACAGGAAATGGCACCACAATCCACACAGGTGTTGTTTACAGATCCCCATATCAGGGAGAGAAAAAGGACAAAGAAATGATGGAAGGCATCCTTAGAATGGCAGAAAAGGATGAGATATTATTGATGGGGGACCTGAATATGCCAGATGTTAACTGGAGCACCTTTGCTGCAGCCACATTCAAAAGCAGGGTCCTTCTCAATGCCCTACAGGGGGCATGCCTCTGACAGCTAGTGTTTGAACCCACTCAGGAGGGAGCAGTCTTAGACCTGATACTCTCAAATGGGGATGAAGAGAGGATTTCAGATTTAGAAGTGGGTAGTCATCTGCGAACAAGCAACCACCAAACTGTGGTTCACGATAAACACAGTCGTAGAGTCAAGCCATACAAAAAGCGAGGGTACTGGACTTTAGGAGGGCTGACTTTGTCAAAATGAGAGCATGCATAAGGAATGCACTAGCAAATGGGCAGGAAGGAGGGGTGGAGGAACAGTGGGGAAAAATCAAAACTACCATCACAGAGGCAACAAGCCTTTGTGTGAAACAAATAAACAAAACAAAACAAAGGAAAAAAACACTATGGTTCTAAAAAGAGGTGATGGGGAAGGTTAGGGGGAAAAATAGCATTCAGGAAGTATAAGGAATCACTGAAGGAGCAGGACAGTGGACTGTATAATTCTATTAAAGCAGAAGGAAGCAGGGAAGGCAGTCAGAATAGCAAAGGCCCAAACAGAGGACAAGATAGCCAACTCAGTTAAGAAGGGGGATAAAACATTTTATAGGTACATTAGGGAGTACAAAAAGACCAACGGAGGGATAGTGAAGCTTAATAAAGGGAAGGGGAGGTGGGCAGAGGGTGACAGTGAAAAGGCAGAGATCCTGAATGAATACTTTTGCTCAGTATTCACAAAAGAGGGGGGCACCTAAATCAAACAATAGAAGCACTTTGGATAGGGGGTCAATACCAGTCCATTCACAGAAGAAAGGGTCCTGAAAAAACTCCTAAAACTCAAGGTGGGCAAAGCAATGGGGACTGATGGGATTCACCCCTGAATTCTGAAAGAACTAAGTGGAGAACTAGAGACACCACTGACTACCCTTTTAAAAAATCATGGGAGGATGGTGTGGTACCTGAGGACTGGACAAAGGTGGATGTTATTCCCCTCCACAAAAGTGGGAACAAGGTAGAGGCAGGAAACTACAGACCTGTTAGTTTGACCTCAGTGGTAGGGAAAATTATGGAATCATTTCTGAAAGAAAGAATTGTTGAGTACCTAGAGGTCAGTGGGGCAGAGGACCCAAGCCAGCATCAATTCACAGCAGGGAGGTCATGTCAGACGAATCTAATAGATTTCTTTGACTGGGTGACTAAAGTAGCAGACCAGGGAGGGGCTGTGGATGTGGTCTACCTAGACTTTAGCAAGGCATTTGACACAGTCCCACACAAAAGATTAATAAATAAGTTAGCCAGCCTGGGAGTGGGTCTCAGAGTGGCAAAAAAAACAATTGGCTGGACAACAGGATGCAGAGGGTAATAGTAAATGGAGTCCACTCGGTGGAAAGGGGGGTTACTAGCGGGGTACTGCAAGGTCCAGTACTGGGATTGGTCCTCTTTAATATCTTTATAGGTGACATTGCTGAGGGGCTGGAAGGAAAAGTATGTATCTTTACAGATGACACAAAGATCTGTAACAGGGTTGATACACAAAGCGGGTGGAAAGGATGAGAAGGGACTTGGCAAGGTTGAAGGAATGATCAAAAGTATGGCAGCTTAGATTCAATGCAAAGAAGTGCAAAGTAATGCACATGGGAAGCAAAAACCCAGGGGAAGAATACACAATGGGGAGGGAGGTACTAACAACAACAAAAATGTAACAAGACCCGGGGGTAGTTATATCAGATACCTAAAGGTAGGCAAGCAATGTGAGAAGGCAGTAAGGAGGGCTGGGGGGATAATGGGATGCATAGGGAGAGGGATCACCAGTAGAAAACAAGAAATTGTTATCCCTCTGGACAGACAGTTAGTGAGACCCCATCTGGAGAACTGTGTGCAGTTCTGGGACCACATCTCCGCAAGGACATAGACAGGATGGAGGCAGTCCAGAAAACAGTGGAGAAATTCAAGAATGCATGGGACAGACAAAAAGCAATTCTAGTTGGGGGTAGGAGGAAGTAGGCTGTTGGTTAACTAGGATCTGCAGCTTATCCAGAAGTTAGGGAAATAAGCAGATTGGGTGGGCCAAGTGGTCCTTATCTGCCGTCAAAGTCTATATTTCTATGTTTTGATGTTTCATAACCAGCACTTACTATGCCCTCCCTCTGTCCCTTCTCATGACTTGCCTCAGCAATCAGTCTGCATCATGCTCCTTCGCACCCACCACCCCACCCCCCCCAACTCACAATCCCATGAGTTTCCCTAACAGTCACTACTAATGCAGGCTGCCTGAACATGCCCACTTCATTCTCCACCATTTACTTTAGCATGTCTTCTCCACTCAACCTCCCGTCACCCCACCATTTATCCCTATACCTTATCGACCTTTCCCCCCACCTTTCATCTCCATTGCAGTACACATACCTCTCTCTCGTACCTCCTTTCTTCACCCCACTGCCAGCTATCTCTGTCTCTCTGGACTACTGACAAGGCACTCTGTGGCTGCTCCCCCCATCTCATAAAGTGTTTTTCTTGTTATTTTAACTTGTACCAATGTTTTGAGTTATTCTGTAAGTTCTGAATCCAAGTTGTATCGTTCATTGTAATGTACCTTTGATTTCTCCTACTGTACTTTGTTTTTCAATCTATGACGTGGAACCTTTATAAAAGAGCCTGCACTCAAAGGTCTTTTCCGAATCACTAAATAAATAAATAAAATAAAAAAAAAAGACAATGCCCCATCACCACAGATATCAGTGTACCATGGCTGGGTACCATGCTACCCCTCTCAGCTAGTCCACAAAGACGACCTCGATTTTGGAACTGCTGTCCAATGTGACCCTAACACACAGACACAGGCTGACAAGATCACTCTTCCTGTAATTCCCTTAAAGTTTCCTTTTTAACTGAAGCCTGACCCATGTTGCTTGCTGTGGTTCCCGGCTGTTGTTGAAGTCAAGCACAATAAAGTCAGTGAACCAAGTGCCACAGCTTTCAAATGCAGCTACAGACCCAGTTGTCCACCTACCTTGAAATAAACACAATTGTATCCGCTGCTCCACAGGTACTTTTATCAAAACTGAAAATTTAAAAAAAAATTGCTTTATGAGAGACCAGCCAGCCATTACAATCATGATCTAGGAAGCACTGTGCTGAAAGTGCTATGTACGGCGGCTGCAGAGAGACATGCTCGCTCTTACTCAAACCTGATGATTGGTCTAAGGCAAACGGCCACGGATTTGCAGCTACCAAACAACCACAGCAAACAGCACAGGTCAGGCTTCAATTAAAATAAAAAGTTTAAGGGAATTACAGAAAAAGGAGATTCTACTGGAGGTGTGTGTGTGTGTGTGTGTGTGTGTGTGTGTGTGTGTGTGTCACACTGGACAACAGTTTTAATTTCTCGGTCATCTTAGTGGAATAGCTGAGTGGGATATCATGGTAGCCGTGGGTGGTACACTGATACCTGTGCTGATGGAGCATTGCCTGGCATGGAGTGTATGTGGTGATGGTACTAAAAGCAACAGTGTAGACAGATAACCAGAAGAATCCATAGGGTGCCCTGTACTGCTGATAGACACTTGTGAAAGTACTTTAACATGGGGATTATTTTTTACTGTTTCAGATATTAAAACCTCCTTTTTTATATTTTTGACTTTTATTTTTTTAATTTTTTTAAATTACTTGTGAGCCAATTTTATAAGCTCAATAAGACACTCTGAGATGTGGGTTATGGCCTGATAAGAACACTTCCCAGGTGCTAAAGGCACTCAGCACAAGCACTTTCATAACTCACCTGGGGCGTGCTCTTATCAGGCCATAACCCACACCTTGTCATGTCTTATTGCTTGCATATGTGTATATACAGTGTGTGTGTGTGTGTATATATATATATATATATATATATATATATATGTATAGTATATATATATATATATATATATATGTATATATATATATAATATTTATTATAAAAATGAATTTAATGCATCAGTTAGGGGGTTCCTATCAGAGTGACATAAATATGGAAATTCGGTGTTAGGTTTCCCAACCCTACCTCCCCATCTCACCCACCACCATCCACACACTAACAGGTGTTGAAGTGTGCCTTGGGGTCATAGAGCCTAACTCTCACCCCATTCCATGTGTAAGGAAGCTGAGATGGTACAGTATAGAAGAATGGGGTGAGAAATAGGCCCGACAACTCCAAGGCACACCCTGATGCCTGTTGGTGTGTGGAAGGTGGGGGGTGAGGTGGAGTGGTAGGGTTGGGAACCCTAACACGAAATGTCCATACTTTTGTCACTGTGGTAGGAACCCTAACTGATGCATTAATGGCGTTTTCTTTTCTATTAATTTCCTTACTTTTTAAGATAGTATAATAGTGTTCTTATTTTACCATGTGAGCACGGGGTCCTTTAGACCCTGCATTACAATCCCTCCATAAATGTGCATTTGTATGTAGGTGTGGAAGCACAGGATGTGTCAAACAACAGTGACCAAGTTGTTAGCATAGCCATCTTATTAGCCCACTTCATGTAACCCGGTACAGAGACATTGTGAAATACAAGGCAAAACATAATTATGCACAACTTCAATATTATTCTGTGCCACAGGTGCAAAAACACACTTTGGGCAGGATGTGAAAAATGACAGCTGTACTGTTCATGAAGTGGTGTGAAAAAATGGCTATGTTGAAAATTTGGCTGCAAAATATTGAAAAGTACCAACGTTATGTGCATGCATAGAATAAATTCAATGGACACATGTAACTCAAGCATTTTTAGGAATGTTTTTACCAAAGTTTCAACATGTCTTTTTTGGGACCCCACCTCATGAACACTGGCACTGTCAATTTGTTAATCGGTCTTGAAAGGTAATTTCATGTGAATGTACCATTTTGTGCCACAGGTGAGAAAACACATTTTAGGTAGGATGTGAAAAATAACAGCTGTACTGTTCATGAGGTTGCTTAAAAAAATAGCGATGTTGAAAATTTGGTGGCAAAATAATGTAAGGTACCAAAGTAACATGAGTGCATTGGGCAAATTCAATGGACACGCATAAATCAGTCATTTTTAGGAATGTTTTCACCAAATTTTCAATATGGGCTTTTTGGGATCCCACCTCATGAACACTGGCACTGTTCGTTTGTTACTCAGTCCGGAAAGGTGATTTTTGCACAGCGACCGCGAAATCACCTTATGGGTCCGATTAATGAAATGGCAGTGACAGTGTTCATAAGGTGGGTTCACAAAAAGCCCATGTTGAAAATTTGCTGAAAAAATACCAAAAAATGGCTGAGATATCAACATATGTTCAAAACACCATTGAGAGCCATTATACAGCACTTACTTTGATTCTTCAGTTCATGGTTCAGCTTTGAAGCTTACAGACGTGTACCAGTCCACAGAAGATGATCTCCAGTGGTACGTATAGGGCAAGGGGGTGGGGTGGGGTGTGGATTGCTCAGTGGGAGGGTCGGGATGGGAGAGGGTGGGGGTGACGATGAAGGACTGTTTTTTTTTTCAAGTTTAAAAAAAGATGTCGAGGACTGTTTTCTTTTTTACAGGTTACTATAAAGCAATATTTTGGGACACTGGGGGTAGGCTCCCCAGTGTCCAACAGTACTGCAGGGGGGTAGGACATAACTGAGGGGTGCACTAGTGCTGACAGGGGGACTGGACACCCCGCTGTCAGCAGAGCATAAAACAAAAGAAGACATTGTGGTACTGTTTTTTTTTACAGGTTGACATAAAGCCATATTTTGGGACATTGGGGGTGGGCTCCCTAGTGTCCAGCAGTACTGGAGAGGGTAGGACATAATTGGGGACAGGGGGAGCGGGCTCCCCTGTGTCCCACACTACTAGGGTTGGGTGGTTCAATTCTGACATGGGGATTGGGCACGCCAATGTCGGCAAAAGTTTTTTTATTAATTTAGACATACCTCAGCCCCTTGGCAGCAGGAAAGGATATGGGTCATTGGGCCCAACTCTCACCCATTTGACATGTAAACAAGCTTACATGCAACAGTATAGGGCAATGGGGTGGGAGTTGGGCCTAACGACCAATGACCCTGACTCCTGTTGGTGTGAGGTGGAGGATGGGCTGGAGTTGTAGGGTGGGAACCTGGGGTGAGGCATTAGAGTTGGAAACCCTAATGCCTCATTTCCCGGCATTTGTTGCTGTGGTGTTCACCCTAACTGATGCATTAACAATGTTTTTTGCAAAGAATTCCCCTCCTTTTTTAGATGGTATAATTGTATCCTCATTTTACTGTGGAAGCACAGGGTCCCATCCCTCCATCCAGATAGTACAACATAGTACAACAGTATCCATATGTCACTTTGGACCCTGCACTCCCATCCCTCCTTCAAGATAGTACAATACTGTCCATATGTCACAGTAAGAGTGCAAGGTCCTTTGGATCCTGCGCTGCCACCCCTCCACAGATGCGCATATGTATCTAGCTTTGGAAACACAGGGGTCTTGTGCCCCTGCGCTCCCACACAATAAGTTATGAGCAGATGTATCAAAATTGCAACAAATAGTCATAACTGTGTCATCTCAAATAATTTTCACCCCAAATGTTCAACATAACCTTCTTAGCACCTCACCACATGTACCCAGTACAACAAACTTTCAAACTCCCATGAAAATGTAATTCCGCACAACTATAACACTGTTTTTGTGCCACAGTTGAGGAAAAACATTTTCAGTAGGATTTGGAAAATGACAACTGTACTGTTCATGAGGTGGTGTGGAAAAATGGCAATGTCAAAAATCTGGAGTGAAAACAAGAAATATAGGCAATATTACAAGCGTGTGTAGAAACTGCGCAACACACGCTCATAACGTGGTCATTTTTTAGAATTTTTTCACCAAATTTTCAACATTGGCATTATGAGATCTCCGCATATGAACAGTACAGCTGTGATTTTGTTAATCCATTCCAAAAGTTAATTTCGCACAGCGACTGCGCCATTCTGTACCACAGATGTAAAAACACATTCCAGACAGGATGTACAAAATGACAGCTGTACTGTTCATCAGGAGGTAAGAAAAAATGACAATGCTGAAAATCTGAAGTGAAAATATTAAAAATTGGCAAAGTTATGAGCGTGCATAGAAACTGCACAATGCACGCTCATAACGCAGTCATTTTTGGGAATTTTTTAACCAAATTTTCAACATGGGCTTTTTGGGACCCCACCTCATGAACAATGGCACTGTCATTTCATGAACTGGTCCCAAAAGGTGATTCCACACAGTGACCGTGAAATCACCTTTTGGGACTGAGAAACAAAATGACAGTGCCAGTGTTCATGAAGTGGGGTTTCAAGAATCCCATGTTGAAATTTGGTGCAAACATTTCTAAAATTGACTGAGACAACAACATAAGTTGAACCCCCCTCCTTGACTCCCATTATACGGCTTACCTTGATTCCTCAGATTGCAGTTCGGCTTTGAAGAATGCAGACATGTCCTGATCCAGAGAAGATCACTGATCCCTACCTCTAGGAGGATAAGTATGGATGAGGGGGTTTGGAGAGGTGGGTGCGCAGAGAAAGGGTGGGGATCGCGGGGAGATGACGATGAACCGTTTTCTTTTTTTCAGGTTTTAAAAAAAAAAGACTACATGGGATGGTTTTCTGCATTTACAGGATAAGTTTTATAAAAAATAAATAAGGGCACACCCTGGGGTGAGCTCCCAGTGTGCCAGATGAGTCTGGTGGGGGCATACATGATGCCAACAGAGGGATTGGGTACCCTCATTGGCCGTGAAAGTGGACAGCGGGACGGTAGGGTCATCCAGCACCGGGAGTGGGCATCATGGTGTTGGAAAGGGTTAAACATATATCAGCACACTAGGGTGGGCTCCTTTGGACCCTGTGCTCCCATCCCTCCATCGAGATAGTACAACAGTATCCATATGTTATGGTGGGAGCACAGGGTCCGTTGGACCCTGCGCTTCCATCCCTTCATTGACATAGTATAACGGTATCTTTATTTGTGCCTACATTTTCAACACTGCCTTTTTATGACCTCACCACATGTACTCAGCACATCAAATTTTAAAATCCCTGCCAAAATGTAATTCTGCACAACCACAATGCCATTCTACGCTACAGATGCAAAGTCACATCTTGGACAGGATTTGAGAAATGACAGCTGTGACACACATCAGTTGGGGGAATAAGAAGAATATGCTGAAAATATGGTGTGAAAATATTGAAAATTTACTAAGTTGTGAGCATGCGTAGCGAGATTGTGCCAAATGCCCATAACGCAGCCATTTTTCAAAAATTTGACTCAAATTTTCAACATAGCCTTCTTATGACCCCACCTGATGAACAGTGTGACAGTCGTTATGCAAAACTGACCAGAAAGGTGATTTCACCAAGTGACCATGAAATAATTTTTCTGGCAAGAGTTGCCTAATGACAGTTATATTGTTCAGGAGGTGGGGTCCCCAGGACTCCATGTTGAAACTTTGGGACCAAAATATAAAAAATGGCCGAAAGTTGAAGCTCCCCCATTAAAATACATAAGACTGTGTTTATCTTAGTTCAGATTGCAGTCACCGGTTCCAGCAGCAAGATGTGTCTTCATCATGGGAGTAGATGCCAAACCAGGGACCTCCTCAGGTGAGTGGCAGTCTGGTGAGACATCGGGGGTGTGGGGAGGTGACTACGCAGTGGGGGGTTGGGTGGGGGGTAGAGGAACAATTGGTGATGGATGGTTTTCTTCTTTACAGAGCAAACAGTGTGCAAAAGACAAAGAGGGACAGTTTTCAACATTTCAGGAAAAAGAAAGGGGAACAGAAACAGATGGGACCCACTGCCAGCAATGATAACTGGGGCAATGGGGTTGGGGGGTACCACTGGACACCAAGGAGACATGGCAAGTAACCACAAAAATTAAAAAAAATAATATCTATATATATATATCCCTCTTCAGAATCCTTTTTCACCAGCCGATCCCTGATCCTCCCCTCATGAAAAGGGATTGACTCATGAAAAGGGATCGTAAAGAGGGATTGGCTGGTGAAAAGGGATCACAAAGAGGGATTTTTAATTTTTAAAACTTCTGTTTTTTTTAAATACCTACACAAAACTAAAGGCATGGGTGGATAGAGGATGTCCCCTAAGCAAAACCCATGCCTTAGTTTTCTCAAAAGCCAACACTGGGACAAGTTGTAACATTTTGTTTTCTCCCCTCGCTAAGTGAGAAAACAAAATGGTGGCTGACGAACACAGATTTTTCTCCCGAAAAGGGATTTTGCAAGGTTTCCAAATCCCTTTTCATAATCCCTGTTCACAAGCCGTTCGCAACCAGGAATCCTTGATCAAAACTGTGCAGCTAACTAAAAGATAGAATTGCACATGCTCAGAACCCAAATTATTAAAATTTAATTACTTTGGAATGGATTAATATTTTTTCACCACACCAATGCTGAATTGTTCCTTAGGATAGCCTCGTTCTACTCTGAACATTTCAGGCCGAAATTCCAAACAGTGGGCATGCAGCATGATGTCACAAATGACCCTGACATTTGCCAAAAGAAGTGAAAAATGCTTTTTTTGGTGCTTTGCTGCATGAAAACCACAAATCCAATCAAGCTCACCGACCACCTTAACAATCATGACCTACTCTGTAAACAGCAACATGGCTTTCACAAAGGGCACAGTACAACGACAGCCCTCTTGGAGTTCACCACACTCGTTCACTCTGCCTTAGACAGAGGCCATATCACTGGTGTGGTCTTTGTTGACCTCTCTAAGGCGTTTGACACTGTCAACCACTCCCTTTTACTAAACACACTTTCCAACATCGGCTTCTCACAGGATGCCCTTGGCTGGTTCACTGACTACCTGTTGGACTGGTACCAACAGGTCAAAATTGGTACCGCCCTATCAAGCAAACTACCAGTCTGCTCTGGTGTACCGCAGGGGTCCACCCTTGGTCCTCTACTCTTCAGCCTCTTCCTTAACTCCCTCCCCTCATCCTACTCTGGCAATCTACTACTGTATGCAGATGATGCAGTCCTATATTCCTCCAATCCAGACCCCACTCAACTCCACTATTCCTTCCAGTAGAGATGCAGCACAGGCCTAGAGACATTCCAAGTAACCTTTGTGCTGCAAATGGCACAATGTCTCAGTAAATGTAGGAACACTGGAAAAAATTCCACTGCAGTTGTAATCATGGACTGGTAACTTGAATCATTACTTAGTATACCTACAGGTGTACTAAGCTATGTTTAGCGAAAATCTGTATCTCAAACCATTTTTGAGATATAGGCGCTGAAAGGTACTGCGTCCACCATAGTGTTATCCTATGGAAAATGTCTAAACTTCAAAATATTGTAAGTATGGAAGCAATGTACATTTTATCACCAAACCAGCAAACCAAAAAAAGTCAGATCTGTGGGGCAAGCCCTTTCTACCCTGAAAATTGCAGCCTGAAAGTCATAACCATTTCTTTGCAGTGAAGTGACAAAGAAACAGTAAACTTTAAAAATCCTTATTCATGAGCCCTACATCTCTTTTTGTATCATGCAGCTATCCAAAAGAGTGAACAAAGCATGCTCAGAATCCACAGTTTCAAAATGCAATAACTCTGGAACAGATTCTATTATTTCACAAAACCAACATTGGCTTATTCTGTGGGGCAATCTCTTTCTACCCTAATAGTTAAGGGCCAAAATTCCAAATGGTGTGGCCACAGCACGATAAGGGAAAAAATAGCTAAAAACTGTGGGAAAAAAATGACTTTTTCTGGTTTTTCACTATTTGCAGCACGAAATCCGCAAATCTGATCAAAATGAAACTAGGTACATCAAGAAATCTACCCCACGGGATAGTGCATACCAAATTTTGAGCAAATCCATAGAATAGTTGCAAAGTTATTAAAGAACACAATTTGAGGTTTAGCATTAAACTGCCTTCTCAACTCTAACTATAGTGACACTACCATGCCACTATATATATATATATATATATATATATATATATGTAATAGATAAACCACTCTGAGGTGTGCGGTCACGCTCTGCTATACATATAAGGCCCAGAACAAAAGTAGCGTCAACCGCCCACAAGGCGTGTATACATATCAGAGCGCCAATCACACACCTCAAAGTGGTTTATCTATCTTATAAAATGTCAAAATTGCTTTTTATGGGGGTAAAAGTGCAGGTGTGCAGTCGCAGCTCTGATATACACATGGTCATACGATGTGTTTTATACAATCAGAAGTCTGGATTTGGATATGGCTATGGATGACATTTATAAATATATATATATATATATATATATATATATATATATATATCATTGCAAAAAAACTAAAAAAAAAACTCCATTAATGTATCAGTTAGGGTTGATTCCAGACTGACAAAAGTGTGGAAATTCAACGTTAGGGTAACCAACCTTACCACCCCATGCCCCAACCTCCACACACCAACAGGTGTTGGGGTGTGCATTGGGGTTGTTGGGTGTAACTCTCACCCCATCCCATGTGTTAACAAGCTGAGGTGGTACAGCATAGGAGAATGGCGTGAGTTAGGCCCGATGATCCCAACGCACACCCTGATGCCTGTTGGTGTGTGGAGGGTGGGGGTTGAGGTGGTAGGGTTGGTAACCCTAATGTCGAATTTCCAAACTTTTGTCAGTGTGGAATCAACCCTAACTGAGGCATTAATGGAGTTTTTTTCAATAAATTTCCCTTATTTCTGAGAAGGTGAAATGTTGCTCATATATATATCCACAGGTGGGAGCATGGACCATCTGGGAACTGTGCTCCCATGCATCCATAACAGTGTTCTTTGGTTAGAAAAATGGGATCCATAGGTAGGAGCATGGTCCCTCTGCGCTCCCACCCACCCATAAGTATGTCCTCAGTTTTGCAAAATGGTATCCATAGATGGGAGCGCAGGCCCTCCGAGCCCTGCACTCCTACCCAACCATAACTATGTCCTCATGTTTCTAAAATGTTACCCATAGATGGGAGCATGGGCCCTCTGGGCCCTGCACTCCCACCCACCCATGAGTATAGAGGCATAGCATAGGACAGCCCAGTGCTCCCAGTGCAGCATAAATAGTATGCATAGTTGGGATAAGTACAGACAAATATCGCAGGCCTAGAGGCATTCCAAGCAACCCTCATAACATTTATTTGGCAATAGCTCAGTAACCATAGCAACTGTAGAGCAATTTCTTTCGCAGTTGTATTCATGACCTAGCCACCTCCACGTATGTTAAGCTGCAAAAAATCTGTATCTCGAACTGTTTTTGAGATACAGGCGCCAACAGCTTAATCTGGTTCAAGTTTCAGTTGCTTACCATCTGTATCCCCCCTCCCCCTGGTCACCCCTGAAAAAGGGACTTCTAGACCCAGTGGACTTACTGGGTCAACAAAATTCAATAAATAAATAAAAGGAGCCACGGCTGCCACAGTGTACTCCTATGGGAAAATGTGCAACTTTGGAGTGCTGAAACTCTGCAACCCGTGTAATGTTTTTCACCAAACTAGCACAAGGTACATCTGTGATGTAAGGGCTTACCACCCTGCAAATTCAGCCCCAGACTCCAAACCATGTAGTGGCAGTGAGGTGGCAAAGAAACTGTGCTTTTGTCAGATACCACAATGTTAATCTATGGGAAAACTTCAGAACTTCAGCATGCTGTAACTATGGAACTGATGGAAATGTTTTCACCAAAGCACAAAAAGGCACATCTGTGGTGCAAGGGTTTGCCACTCTGCAAATTTCAGCCAAAAAGTTCAAATCACGTGGTGGCAAAAAAATGGTAATTTCTGGGGCAGTATTGCTGCAAATTGCAACACTATTGGCAGATTGTGACAGTACAAGCATGAAATGTGTACAAATTTGTGAACGTTTCGTGCTTGTACTGTCACAAATTGTGACAGTATAAATGGCCCGATCAAAATAAACATATTGCTGAGTACTATTTTCAAATTCTGATGCACGGATGCTGTTTCTAGGACCCTGTTTATGTAAACACAATAGTTGTGTTTTACCTAGGGGCAGTAGGTTTTTAAACTATAATGTGTTTTCTCCACAGCTAACTGAAAACAAGATGGCCAACAAATGATAGTATTGAGAGCATTTGCGACAGAAAAAGGTGCTTTCATGAAAGAATCTATTACTCTCACGTGGAACATATATTTTTTTCCCTTCATATATAGTGGGAAACTTTAAACTTTAATAACTTGAACGGATTAATATTTTTTCACCAGTCCTTCAAAAGGCACATCCCCAGACACAATCCCTATATATCCTGAAAATTCCAGACCAGACCGATAAACCATTTGGGCTGTGGAGATGAGCAAAGAATTTGCAAAAGTTGATGATTTCTCACACTTTTCAATGCTCTGCAGCTCTGCAATCACAAAACCAACCAGAAAGAAAATGGCCTGATCCAGAGATCTATGGCATGACAATGTGCCTGCCAAATTTCAGGCAAATCAGACAAATGGTTTCAAAGTTATTAAAGTGCAAACGTTTGGGTTTAACATAGAAGTGGCCATGCAACCCTAACTATATAATATATTCATTGCAAAAAACAATGTTAATGCATCAGTTAGGGTTCATAGCACAGCAACAAAAGTTTGGAAATTCAATGTTAGGGTTACCACCCTACCCCCCCACCCTTTAGACACCAACAGATGTTGGGGTGTGCCATGGGGGTGTCAGGCCCAACTCTCACCTCATTCCATGTATAAACAAGCTGACATGCTACAGTATAGGAGAATGGGGTGAGAGTTAGGCCAGATGACCCCATGGCTCACCCCGATATCTGTTGGTGTCTGAAGGGTGGGGGGTGAGGGTGAGGTGGTAGGGGTGGTAACTCTAACACTGAATTTCCAAACTTTTGTCTCTTTGCTATAAACCCTAACTGATGCATTAATGGAGTTTTTTGCAATGAATTTCCCTTCTTTTTGAGAAAGTGTAATGGAAGCGGTATGTGGTTGTGGGAGCGTGGGCCCTCCAGGCCCTGTGCTCCCTTCACACTGTCCATTTTTGCATTATGGTATGTGTATGAGTGAGCACGGGCCATCTGGGCCCCGTGCTCCCACTTACACATAAGTACGGAGACATTCCGTAGCCATATAGTCTGGAAAAGCAAGTCTTGTAGCATTAATATGTCAATAACTGTTGCAACTATGAAAAAAATCCACTGCAGTTGTAATCATGATTTGGAAGCTTCCACTCAGGCTTAGTTCACCTAAAGGTGTACTAAGATGGCCAGACCAAAAAAATCTGTATCGCAAACTGTTTCTGAGATATGGACACCGAAAGGTGCTGCGGATGCCGCAGTGTTATGCTATGGGAAATTTTTGAAGTTCAGAATGCCGTAATAATGGAACCTGTGTAAACCATTTCACCAAAGCATCAAAACACACTTCTGAGGAGGAAGGGCTTGCCACCCTGCAAATTTCAGCCAGAAAGTCCTAACCAGTTTGGGGCTATAAGGTGGCAAAGAAACTGCTTTGTAACATGGCAAAAATATTAGGAGTGTAGGGAACAGAGGTGGTAGGTGTAAGAGCATCAGGTGGTACAAGAGCAACACGCCATTATGAGTCGATAATGCCGTGTTGAGCTCGTGAACACATGTACAAATCCCTTGAGAAATGTGGTTAGCAGTTGGTACATCACTTGGTCGACCAAGAGGTGGTGCAATCTGCAGAGGAGAGAGCGAGTAATGGCTCAGGAGTGCGAACAAGGTCACCACTGATTGGTCAGAAATGGAGTCTGTGTGCGGAGGAGACGTCCGACTGAGGTGTAGCTCGCTGAGAAATAGGCAGTAAAGAAAATAGATGTGGCAGCTGAAAGTGTGCAGTTTGGAGCGGAAGACAGCACTCGATGCAAAGAGCAATACTGGCAGCACAATCGGATAGCAGAAGTGCAAGATCCTAAATGACGGCATTGAGAAAAAGAGCAAAAGTGGTCTGCTGTTGGACTAGTACCACCTGTTGGTCGGAAAGATCAGCGGAGCTGTAAACACTCAGGTCACAGAACTGCTGTTAGTGTTTTGGGACAGTAAACTATGCAGCCAACAAATAGTTCCCACAATGCACCAGGGTAGGAATATGAGTGAAAAAGGAAGTATATGAGTACAACAGCCAATCAGAATGGCGAGGTTTCTAATTAAGAAAATAATGTTATCTGTATCTTGCAACGTTAATGAAAGTTGCAGCGTGTCACAAGCTGGTACACACTATGAAAGTCAATGTCGGCAGTGCAGTGTGCACGTGCATTGTGGAACTTATACAGAGAGTTACAAAGGACGAGATATGAAGCATAAATGAGTAAGTGACATAATTAGTAGCAGTGATGAGTGTGTTATAACAAGTAAAACAATAGCCACATAAAAGTAGCATAGCACAAGCCATGTTACAAGCGCATTAATCCACTCCGAAGGTGGCATCTAATGGGGAATTAATGCATGGTTGGTCCATTGTAGGCACTCGGCCTGCGGCCTCGTGCCACAGCAGTCCCAACCAGGCATTAATTCCCCATTAGATGCCACCTTCATCATGGATTAATGCTTACTTATTGGGCCTATGTGCCAGCATACTTTCATGAAAGTACTTTGTACTTTCACAAAAGTGCCATTGGTTTACATGGGGGATTTCCACAAAAGTACTGGGTATTTTCGTGAAAGTCCTCTATGTCAACCAATGGTACTTTCATGAAAGTACCATTGGTTGACATGGGGGACTTTCGCTAAATTACCAAGTACTTTCGCAAAAGTCCCCCATGTAAGCGAATGGTACTTTTGTGAAAGTACACTTTACTTTCATGAAATTACCATTAGTTAACATGGGGGACTTTTGTGAAAGTACCCAGTAGTTTTGCAAAAGTACCCCACGTAAACCAATCTTTCGTGAAAATGCCCAGCACTTTTGCAGAAACTTTCATGCCATACATATATGTTTCCCCACAGCCTATAATGGGGCAAATACTTGCAAAGATATATACGTGTGTGTATGTGTGTGTGTGTGTGTGTGTGTGTATATATATATATATATATGTATTAATTATACTGGCGTGGTCGCACCAGTATAGTTAGGGTTCAGTAAGCAGTTTAATGCTAAACCTTAGATTTTACACCTTAATAACTTTGCA
Source organism: Neoceratodus forsteri (assembly GCA_016271365.2). Classification (NCBI taxonomy): domain Eukaryota; kingdom Metazoa; phylum Chordata; order Ceratodontiformes; family Ceratodontidae; genus Neoceratodus; species Neoceratodus forsteri. The sequence continues at coordinate 299,200,651 of CM057450.1, read as the reverse complement.
ACCATTCAATGGATTTGTACAAAATGTGGAATGCACTCTTGTATGGCAGATCTCTTGATTTGCCAAGTTGTGTTTTGGTCAGACTTGTGGTTTTTGTGCAGCGAAGTGCTGAAAAACATGTCGTTTCGCTTTTTTTGAGCACTTTTTTGCTAATTTTTGCCCATTATGCTGCGGCCACACCGTTTGGTATTTTGGTCTGAAAGTATCAGGGTAGAAAGAGGTTTGATCAAAGAACAATTCAGCAGTGGTTCAGTGAAAAAAATGTAATCGTTCAAAAGTTATTGAATTTTGAAGTTTCCGGTTCTGAGCATGCTCAGTTCACTCCAAGATTTATTTGTATGTTTTGCGAATGGGGATTGGACTCATGATCAAGGATTTTGTCAGCTCGCAAATGAGGATTTATGAAATCTCCATTCATGAGGAAACTAATTCTTCTGTCATAAGCTGCCATCTTGTTTTCATTTTTTCACCCAAACAAAATGTTGTAGCTTGCCCCATGGCTGACTTCTTTTACAAATGAGGCATGGGTTTTGTTCAGGATGATGCCCTTTACAAATCCATGCATTTGATTTTCTTTGTTTTGGCCAAATAATGGGCGTTTTTGATTTTTAAATTCTTCTTTTGTGACTTGCTTCTGATCCTTGTTCGCAAGGTTACAAAATCCCCATTCATGAGCTGATCCCCTTTCATGTGGTAGCAAAATCCTTGATTGCAACTTAGGGACCTGATGGCCCTATCTCGTGAACAAGCATTAGCTTACAGACGGGGATTTTGTCATCTCGTGAAAGGGAAGTGGGTTTTTCAATTCCTTTTCGCGAGTTGACAAAATCCCTTTTGTGAGGTGTCAGAATCCCCTTTCATGAGCTGATTCCCTTTCGTGAGCTGATAAAATCCTTGATCGGCATTTCACAACCAGATGGCCCTTCTCACAAAGAAGGATTAGCTCGCGAATGGGGATTTTGGTACCTCACAAAAGGAGATCAACTCGCAAAAGGGGATTTTTTTAATTCCTCGTTCGCAAGCTGTCAAAATCCACTTTCGCGAGCCAATCCCCTTTCACAAGCTGACAAAATCCTTGATCGCGAATGCCAGACCAGATGGTCAAAGTCTGACAATCAAGGATTTCTTGCAAATGTGGATTTGGACAGCTCACGAATGGGGACTGACCTTGCAAACGGGGATTTTGCCACTTCACGAACTAGGAATTGAAAAACTTTGCCAGTGCACTGTAAATAAAGGGTTTGGTCTTTTGCCTTCAAATTTGCAGGGTATAAAGGGGGCATCGCAAGATGTGAATTATGCTATACGGGTGTAAAAAAGTTAATCGGTTCCATAGGGATGCCATCACGAAGTTGAAATTATTCCCATAGGATAACATTGCGGCGCTCATGACTTTCGGGGCCTGTATCTTGGAAACAATGCGAGATATGGATTTTTTGCTACCCACAGCTTAAGCATGCATAGCGGTTTTGAACTCATGATTACAAGTGCAGTGGAATTATTTTCATAGCTTATATGGTTACTGAGATATTGGCAAATTAGTGTTACAAGGGTTCCTTTTCAGCCCTATAGGGCTACTGTATGACTCCATTGTTATGTGTAAGAGGTAGCACAGGACCTGGGCCCTGCACTCCCACTGGTACATATTGTTATGCACAAATGGGTAGCTTGGTGGGAGGCTCAGAGGGCCCTGCACTCCCACTAACACATACCATTTGCCAGTTACATTACACTTTCTTAAAATGTAAGGAAATTTACTGCAAAAAGCTTCATTAATGCATCAGTTAGGGTTAAAGTGACAAAAGTGGGAAAATTACATGTTAGGGTTGAGCCTCCCACCCTACCAACCAACCCCCATCCTCCACACACCAACAGGCATCGGGGTGTGCCATGGGGTTGTTAGGCCTAACTCTCACACCATTCTCCTATGCTGCACCATGGCAGCCTCTTTACAAATGGAATGTGGTGAGAGTTGGGCTAATGACCCCATGGCACACCCAAATGCCTACTGACGTGTGCAGAATGGAGGTGGGGTAGTAGGATGGGGGGTTAGAGGCTTAACCCTAACATCTCATTTCCCCACTTTTGTCACTTTAACCCTAACTGATGCATTAACAAAGTTTTTTGCAATTAACATATAGATATATATTTGATGTTAGGGGTACCACCTTGAGGCATGCCATGTGGTTGTCAGCACTAACTGTCACGCCATTCTATGTCTATACAAGCTGACACACTACAGTATAACAATGGGGTGAGAGTTTGGCCAGATGACCACATGGATGCCCCAACACCTGTTGGTGTGTGAAGGTTAGGGGGGTTGGGATGTGTGGTGGTGGGGTGGTAACCCTATCATCAAATTTCCAAAGTTTTGTGGCTGTGGCATCAATCCTAACTGATGCATTCACAGAATTTTTTGCAAAAAATTTCCTTTCTTTTTGAAAAAGTGTAATGTAACAGGTATGTGCCTGTGGGAAAGAGGACTCTACAGGTCCTGCGCTCCATCATGCTGCCCATTTTTGAAGAACAATATACCTATGTGGGAGCGTTAAAACACAAAAAGTCAGGAAAGAAATGTTTAGGGTTGCCCCCCCCGTGGACCCGTCCATCATCCCGAGATTGACAGCCGATGGGGTGTGTCATTGGGGTTGTGAGGCCTAATTTTGACCCCATTCTTCTTTACTGTAGCTTGTGAATATGATTACACATGAAATGGGGTGAGATTTAGGCCTCACAACCCCAATGACACCCCCCGTCAGCTGTCAATCTCGGGATGATGGGCAGGTCCATGGGGGGGCAACCCTTAACATTTAATTTTCTGACTTTTTGTGTTTTAACCCTAAATGATGCATTAACAAAATGTTTTGCATAGAATATATATATATATATATATATATATATATATATAATTAGAGGCAAAAACTCAGTTTAATGCATCAGTTAGGGATATTCCACTAGCGACAAAGTGAGAAATTTGGTGTCAGGGTTGAAAACTCTTGGACCCCAGCCCACCCCCAACTGGCATTGGGGTGCACATTGGGGTCGTCAGCCTAACTCTCACCCCATCACATGTGTAAGGAAACAGAGATATAGGAGAATGGGGTAAGAGTTAGAACTGAAGACCCCAATGCACACCCCAATGCCGGTTGGTGGGGTGGGCTGGGGGGTGCAATCGGGGTTTTCAACCCTAACACTGAATTTCCTCACTTTTGTTGCTGTGGAACAACCCTTACTGATGCATTAAACAGAGTTTTTTGCCTCTAATTTCCCTTCTTTTTGAGAATGATATTGAGAAATAGTGAATGTAATGTGGCAGGGCCCCGCGCTCCCACCACGTGATGTCTTGTGACATAGTAACAGGAACAGAAACACAAGCAGAAATGCTAACAGTGGTGCTCACGGTAACGCAAGCTCGAATGAGAACAGAAAGGGTAACGCACACAGTGGTGTAGATGGGAATGGTCCACTGCATGATGTCTTGTCACATAGTAACATGGTGCCCGCAAACGTAAATGGTAATGGGCATGGTGACGCAAAGCGAAACAGAAAGAGAAACAGTACTGTAGACAGAAATGGTACAAAATAACGGAAACGCAAGTGCAAATGAAAATGCAAAGGATAACGCACATGGTGGTGTAGACATGAACGGTAAGTGAAATGGGTACAGAACCGCAAGCGGAAAGGGCAACGGTAATAGTAATGGAAGCACACAGGCTGGTTTTCCCCAAAAGCTTCATACAGAAAGACAGTGAGTACAAAGAATGTATGCATAATAATGGGTCTCAGAGCAGAAAATGAGGAGTTGGAATACTAAATTGCTTATATCTCAGGAACCGTATGACGTAGAAAAAAAATTTAAAAGTCATATGATTTAAGACTTTCCTGGCTAGTTTTGTACTTAGTCCCTTTGTTGGGGGCTGAGAATTTTTCTGACAAAAAGTCAGTATCTCGCACCGTTTCCGAGATACGGGTCCTGAAAGGCACAGCAAACGCTGTAATGTTACCCTATGGGGAAAAAAAGAGAAGTTTGGAGTGCCATAACTTTGGCTCCCTCTAACATTTTTTCACCAAACCACTAAAAGGCACATCTGTGGGATGTTGGCTGTCTTTCCTCCAAATTTTAGCCCAAAAGACCGAACCGTTATTTTTTAGCAGGGCGCCAAAGGATTGCTGCAATGCGTCGGATGCCGTAATATTATCCTATGGGAAAAAGTGTCAATTTTGGAGTGCCATAACTTTGCCACCATGTAATATTTTTTCAATGAAACATTGAAAGGCACATCTGTGAGATGTTGGCTGCGTTCTCCCCAAATTTCAGCCCAAAACACTAAACCGTTCTTTTGCAGCGGGGTGCCAAAGAATTGCTGTCATTTTCCCACAGCCTAGAAAAGTACTGTCGCAATTTGCGAAAGCGTTCGCAAATTCATTCGACAGTGTCGCAAATGTGAAAGTACTTTGTGAAAGTACTTTTTCCAGAAATGTGAAAAACATATTTCTGGGGTGTTTCACCCAAATATAAAGACATGGCTAGCATCCTCAGGGTCCTACTAGGTGAATACAAAAAGAATTAGGTTGCTAGAGGGTCCCAAATTTAAATGCCAAGCATTTTCTGATCACCAACTGAAAACAAAATGGTGGATTTGCGACAGTAAAAGGGCCATTTGCGAAAATAAAAACTGCATTTGCGACACTGTCAAACTTTTTGTTAACTTTTCCCATTAACTTATAATGGGAACTTGTTTTTTGAATAACTTTTGAACCGTTTAATACATTTTTTGACAAAATCTTCGAAAGGCACATCGGGGACCCTGGGCACATGTTCCTTGAAGATTTTGGACTGGTCGTGCAAACCGTGCGACCTGTAGGCGCGACTGTAGAGTTCCAAAAAAGTGTAAACGCATGCGCAGATTAAGCTTAATAACTCTGCAGCCATATATCTGACCAATACGAAACTTGGCAAATCCCAAGGCGTATGGGTCTTGATCATGTATTCCAAATTTTAGGCAAATTGGTCAAACAGTTGCAAAGTTATTAAGGTACAAAATTTTGGGTTTAACATGTAAATGGCTCCTCAACCCTAACTATGGTAGCACTACTGTGCTACCATAATATAGATATAGATATAGATATAGATATAGATATAGATATAGATATAGATATAGATATTGCCTGTATAGTTAGGGTGAAAGGTAACTTCTATGTTAAACTCACATTTTTGAATGTTAATAACTTTGGAACCATTCAACTGATTTGCATGAAAATTTCTCAAGCATAATGCATAGATCTCTTCACCTGCCAAATTTTGTGGGAATCTGTTCTGTGGTTTCCGAGATAGAGAGTGTTTGAAAAAACAGAACAATCAGTGTTTTTTGTCATTTTTTTGTCCACCTGGATCTCAGAAACGACTTTAGGTTGTAGTCTGACATTTTCAGGGTAGAAAACCTTTGCCTCACAGATGTCTTTTGAAGGATTGGTGAAAAAATATTAATCCGTTCAAAGGTTATTAAACTTTACAGTTTCCCATTATAGCCTATGGGGAAAAAAGTACATGATCTGAAAGTGAAGCAGGTAAACAGCCCCATAAAACAGTTTCTTTGATGCTTCATAGCAAGAAAACAGTGAGGACTTTAGGGCTGAAATTTGCAGGGTGGTAAGCCCTTGCCCAACAGATGTGCCCTCTGCTGGTTTTGTGAAGAAATGGACATAGTTACAGCACTCTGAAGTTGCAAATTATCCCATAGGATAACACTGTGGTGGTCGTGGCGTCTTTTGGCGGCTATATCTCAAAAACAGTTTGATATGTGGATATTTTGCTAAGCACAGCTTAGTACACCTGTAGGTGTACTAAGTCCATGTGAAGGTGGCCAGGTCGTGAATACAACTGCAAAGGAATTTTTTCATAGTTGCTATGGTTACTGAGATATTGCTACCTTTGCAGTACAAGGGTTACTTGGAATGTCTCCAAGCCTGTGCGATGTGTTTGTACTTATTGGTAGGTGGAAGTGCAGGGCCCAGAGGGCATGCACTCCCACCTTTGCGTACCCTTAATGATAAACTGGAAGCACAGGGTCCTCCTATGCTATGCCTCTACACTTATGTGTAGGTGGGAGCACAGGATCCAGAGGGCCTGTGCGCTCTCCTATGGATACCATTTTGCAAAACTGGAAGCACAGGGCTCTCCTGCAATATATCTCTGTGCTTATGGGTAGATGGGTGTGCAGGGTCAAGGGGGCCTGTGCTCCCACATAAAGTATGGATATGAGTAACATTACACTTTCTCTAAAAGGAGGAAAATTTTGACAGCTCATGAAAAGGGATTTGGATCATGAAAAGGGATTTTGACAGCTCATGCAAAGAGATTTTTAAAGTTTTCTATTTCTTTCCCACTTCACTGTAATGAAATCGTGAGGACTTTGGGCTGGCTTGGTCGTAAAATTAACACCCACTCCATGGTTAAGGAGGCAGTGTAGTGCAGTGGTTTTAGGATCTGAGCTGCAAACCTGGAGACCTGGGTTTGAATCCCACAGCTCCCACCTGCATACCGTGTGACCTAGAGCAAGTCACTTAACTTCCTTTTGCTCCCAGGCCACACCTGTAAATAAGCTTTCAGCTTAAAACAATATGTATCACAAGGTTTTTACGTCTAGATGAAGTGCACTCAAATTCAGCATGACAGCTGTTGCTTGTTTTGCTTAAAAATTATTTATTATTGTCATAGATCCATTCACATATCTGGACTGTGTAGTATGGTACAGTCTGCACGCCCATTGGCCCATACTGTGGACCAATGGGCATATAGCCATACTGTACGCAGTCAGTCAGCGGGCGGCCGAGTGGCTTGTGGGTGGGGAGCTGCCACCCGCTGCAGAATGGGGAGGCGGGGTGGCAGGTCTGAGTGGGTGGGTGGGGAAGGGGTACCGCTGGATCCCCAGGGTTTTTCCACATACAAAGCCCATGATCAGGCTGGATATGGTCCACTGGACCACCAGGGATATATCATTTATTACAATGCCTGCGATGGGGCTGGAAGCGGTCCACTGGACCACCAGGGATACTTTGAAATGATTTTATTAAACATATGCCTGCAATTGGGCAGGAAGTGGTCCACCGGACCACCAGGGATATCTTTTCTATTATAATGCCTGTGATCAGGTGTGGGGGGGGCGCGACACTGACAGACCCTGGATCCGGAGCTCGGGTGGCCACCCACAACTGGCAGCTGCCATGTTGCATCCTGCAATACAGCAGTTCACCTGTTGGTGGCCAGCCCTTGCTCCTTTTTTTTTGGCTCAACTTTGAGCACCAGTGTGAGGCATAAGTAGGGGTTGCACCAGCATATGCTCAGCACATTCTGGGCTGAATATCGGAATGTGCTGAGTATGCATGGAACACCAGCTGCATTTGCGCTGCATACATTAGTGATGCACCCTGGGCATCAGGATTTGAGCAGCACAACATCCCCTTCTGAATATTGCACCAGAGTGCATGAGTGGGTTTCACCTGGCGCAACACTGTTGCGCCATGCGTAACCCCTTTGAATATCCAGCCCATAGAGTATTGAACAAACAGAAAAATCTGTGTTTTTTGACATGTTTTGTCCACCTGGAACTCAGAAATGGCTTTAGTCTGTGGTCTAATATTTGCCAGTTAGAATGCCTTTGGCTTGCAGATGTGCCTTTGGAAGATTTGGTGGAAAAATATTAATCCGTTCCAATGTTATGAGATATTGAATGTCCCATTATTTCCTATGGGAAAAAAAAGAAGTCAGGCACAAAGTAGGATTTCTGAATCAGAGTAGGATTATGATGTAGAATCCTGCCTGTGTGGCTGGGATGATACAGAGTACACTAAACACAGACCACTAACACACACAATTCACACTGTGCAACGTATGGTCACATTGCAAACCATTACTGCTGCCGGTGCTGTTTCAGCGTAGTTCTATCACTGACTGGCTGGTTGGCTTCTAAGCAATATAACTGCATTGTATTCCACAGTTTGGGTGCCTGTGCATATGGTGTGGCCTTGGGAGACAGTCCGCCCACACGGCCTCCTCATTGGCTGCAGACAGCCTTGTTCCCTGTTGCTGCTGTGTCCACGCCCCCCAATCTTGGTTTGCCCAGAGTTAAGACTACCTTTTCCTAGGCTGTAATTTGCACCACGCAAAATGTCACACTAAGTTACCTAACAACACTTTTCGCAGCTCTAATGCACTGAATATATAATTGCACCTGTATTCATGTACCCGCTCCCTCTTTTGGCCCCTTGCATACATTATACTTTTGCCTGGTGCTAATGAAGTTTGCCCACACTATTTGGCCTTTTGAATATAGCAGACCCACGCAAACCAAGTGCAAATGATTTGCACTCAGTGCAAGGTTTTGAGAATCTGGCCCACTGTGTCTCAAATATGCTTAAATTTGCATGTTTTTCCCATTTCTGCAAAGTCATCCAGTTTTGCGTACTTTGCACTTTAGTAACTTTGCAGCCAATGAACAGATATGCATGAATGTTTGCATGCATAATTTCATGGGGTAGGTCTGTTGAAGTTGCTAACTTCATTTGAATTGCTTTTGTGGTTTATGAGATATTGGGCCAGATATTCAAAACTTTGCCCCAAGGCTAAATTAACACTGCCTGGTGGGCAAACTTAGCCTGGAGCAAAAAGCAAGCTATATTCAAAAGGAAAAGCCCAGGGCAAACAGCTTCTGAATATAGCATGGGAATGAGGCTGGGCAAACTGGGTTGGGAGTGCAGGGCAAACTTAGCCCTGGAAAAAAAAGATAGCTCTGACTATAGCAACCAGGAAGTGCAAACCACAACAGCAACACAGTGCACAGCAATGTGAAGGTCGGTAGAGGTGAACTATGTGGCCGATGTGTGTGCCAGCAAATGCCTGGACCCAGTACAGCTGCAGGCAGCAGTGCATGTGTAAGTACAGTGTGCAAGACTGTATAATATTCCCTGAACCATTTGCGCGGCACTAACACATTTGTGCGGGTTTAGTGCAGAGCTAAGCCATTTGCTCAGTGCAAACACATTTGCCCAGTGCTAAACTTTTCCATATTCAAAAGTGACATGCAAATGAGTCTACTTATGTAGTCTCTGGGCACACATCCAGATTAGCATCTCACTATGCCCTGATTTGCATGCAGTTTGCCCAGCATTACTGCAGGGTCCCTCAGCTCCACCTGTAGATCAGTCTGGAAGTACAGGGGCTGGCCAGGTCTGCCCACAGCTCCATCTGTAGGTCAGTCTGGCAATGCATGATGGTAGCTGCAGGCTACATGTATACAGTACAGTACAGCATATTGTTCCCCAGGGGACAACACAGTACAGGCACAGTTGGTGGTGGTGCTGCATGCAACTTGTCACACTGTAGGTCATGCTACAGTGCACAGCAGACACTACAGTAGCAAGGGGATCAGTAGTGTGAGGGACACAGCAATGCCTATGGTGTGTGGGGCAGTGAAGACCACTGCACTGTACACAGTGACAGGCCCACCTTGCAAGTGTTTACTGACAGTAGACAGTACTGTTACACTGTTGTATGACCCACAGATGCAGCACTTCTGGCATGGGATGCTCACAGTGACATATACATGGCTGGTTGTGTGTGAAGTGGTGTTTGTACAGCTATGCGGTATGTGGTTGGGGGGCATATATAATCAGACAGGCACACTGGTGTTGGAGTATTCCCAACACTGGTCCATGTGCACTGCATGATGTGTCCCAGCCTTGTGGCCACATCTGGTCTGTGGCACAGCCTGGCCACCTGTACACCCGCCCCCTCAACATCCTCCATGCCCACAGTGCTGTATGTGTGTGCTGGCATCTGTTGGTGTCCACAGAAAAGTGGTCTGCAGGTGTGTGCTGTATGGCCACACTGCCATGCTGTCCACTTGTGGCAGGGTCACCACTTACTGCCTGGCATGGCTGGGACTGGTGGCAGATGATGGCATCATTGTGATGCCATCAGTGAGCAGCATGTTTTCTCTATGTCTGGCATTGTCTATGTGTCATATTTATTTGTTAGGGTCATGCAAAGCTGTGCAAAAGCCACAAAAACAGCATGCAAAGCCAAAATGCCATGCAAAGCTAATTGCCCAGGGTTAAGACTACCATTTCCTGAGCGGTAATGTGCACCATGCTAAGTGTTGCACTAAGTCATGCAAAAAAAACACTTTGCATGACACTAATTGTTGTTTATACAATGGCAAGAAAATTTCCTGGACTCTGATTGGTCAATGTGTGCCTGAGACAGTGATGTTATTACACAATAACATCACTGTATTGCTTTTGGATGCTATGGATGATGACCTTTATACTATGGATGATGATCTTTATGCTATGGATGATGACCATTTGGATTACTTAAAATCATTTTTTTTTTTATTTTGTATGACAACGAGCCATTGTATAATAGCAATAAGGCACTCCAGGGATGTGTGCTATCGTGTAATAACGTCACTCCTGGGGTGGTGGAAGCACTCTGCTTTGCCTCATGCTTCAACCCACCCCAGGAGTGACGTTATTACACGATAACACACACCCTGTCATGCCTTATTGTTTAAATATAGCATTGCGCCTGTATTCATATACACACACACACACCCTTAGTTTGCCTCTTGCATACATCAGGATTTTGCCCAGCGCTAATGCAGTTTGCGCATGCTATTTGGCCTTTTGAATATAGCAAACCCACGCTAATCCCACACTAAACCTGCACAAATGGTTTGTGCCCAGTGCAAAGTTTTGAATATCTGGCCCACTGTGTCTTAAACATCCTTAAATTTACATGTTTCTTTTCCATTTTCAGTCTTCCAGTTCTGCATACTTTGCACCTTAATAACTTTGCAACCTTTCAATGGATGTGCATGAAATTTTGCATGCATAATCTCGTGGGGGTAGTTCTGTTGCTTGGGCTAACTTAGTTTGAACTGCTTAATTGCAACATTGTTTGCCAAAAGAACTAGGGTAGTGCTGCAGTTTGTGACACTTTTTTCCAGATATGTCAGTTTCTTTGTCACTTTAAATATAGACATAGACTTTGACAGCGGATAAGGACCACTTGGCCCACGTAGTCTGCCCATTTTCCTACCTATTGAATAGCTGCAGATACTAGTTAACCAATAGCCTACTTCCTCCTACCCCCTCTACAATTGCCTTATGTCTGTCGCACTTCATAACTAAAAATGGTTTGGGCTTTCAAGCTGAAATTTTCAGGGTACAAAGGACTTGCCCCAAAGATGTGCCTTTAACTGGTTTGGTGGATAAATGTTAATGTGCGTAGAGTTATAACAATTTTAAGTTTCAGAATTTCCCTTAGGGTAACATTGTGACGGTGGGGGTACTTTTCAGATGCTGTGTCTCAAAACCACTTAGAGATACAGCTTCAACGCTATGAACAGTTTAGTACACCTTTGGGTGTACTAAATTTTTTGCATGTTACCAGGCCCCATTTCAAACTGTTGGTGAATTGTAACAAATGGGGCAAATGTGACCTATACTGTGGCATGCATTGCCAACATGGTGGTAGTACTGCTTTGCAGGGCACAGTGGTATCACAACACACTATGCACTGATGGGAGCACAGGGTCCAGAGGGCCCAGTGTTTCCACATGCACATGAGGGACAATTACAATAGGTAAGGATGTGAACAGGCCCTGTGCCCCCACTGCTCACTATGGACTGATAGGAGTCCAGGGCCCAGAGGTCCCTGTGCTTGCACATGGAAATAAGAGACAATTACAAAAGGTATGGATAGGAGCACTGTGCCCTGAGGGCCCTCTGCTCCTACTGCTCACTATGGACTGATGTTTTGGGGTTGTGAACCCTAATACTCACCCCATTCTCCTATATTGTAACCATCTTATCTTACTTATCTATGGAACGGGGTGAGCATTAGGGTTCACAACCCCAAAACACACCCCTCATGCCTGCTCCTGCATGCACAGTGGAGGTGGGGTCTTAGGCTTAGAAGCCCTATATTTGTATTTCCCTTCTTTTGATGCTTCAACCCTAATGGTGCATTAATGAAGTTCTTTGCAATGAATATATATATATATATATATATATTATAGAGACATGATCGCACCTCTATAGTTAGGGATGAGTAGGCAGCTTAATGTTAAACCCAAAATTTTGCACATTAATAACTTTGCAACCATTCAACAGATTTGCACAAAATTTGGGATACAGGGTCTCGGATGGCAGATCTCTTGATTTGCCAATATGTCTTTCAATCGGATTTACAGTTTTCATGCAGTACAGCACCAAAAAATGCATTTTTCATCTTTTTTGGCAAATGTCAGGGTAATTTTTTGAGATCACACTGCATGCATACCATTTGGGTAGAAATAGGTTATTCTAAGGAACAATCCAGCATTAGTTTGATGAAAAAATATTAATCCATTCAAAAATTATTCAGTTTTCAAATGTTGAGTCCTGACCATGCTCAGTTCAGTCTTTGGGATAGATCCACAGTACAAAAAGGGAATTCAGGCTCATGAAAATGGATTTTGACAGTTCACAAAGAGGGATTAAAAAGAAATTCCCTTTTCGTGAGCCGCCATCTTGTTTTCACTTTTCCTCAAAACAAAATGTTACAACTTTATGTACAGATATGTTCTGAAGTAAACAAAGCATGAGTTTTGTTCAGGTGGACGTCCTCTACAAACCTATACCATTGGTTTACTTTATTTTAATCATAAAATGCTCATTTTTAAATTTAAAAATCCCTTTTCATGATTCGCTTTCTATCCCTTTTTGTAAGCTGTCAAAATCCCTTTTCATGAGTTGACAACTAGATGGCCCTATCTTGCGAAAAGGGATTAGTTCACAAAAAGTGATTTTGACACCTCATGAAAAGGAATTGGCTCATGAAAAGGGATTTTGACAGCTTGCGAAAAGGGATTCGCTTTTTTAAATCTGTTTTCATGAGCTGTCAAAATCCCTTTTCAAGAACTGTCATAATCCCTTTTAGTGAGACATTCCTTTTCATGGTCAGCATCTCACGAAAAGGGATTTTGTCAGCTCACAAAAAGGATTTTGACACCTCATGTAAAGGGATCGGCTCACGAAATTGGATTTTGACAGCTGATGAAATGGATTGGTTCTAAAAATCCCTTTTCGTGAGCTGTCAATATCCCTTTTTGTGAGCTAACAAAATCCCTTTTCGTGAGATGCTGACCAGATGACCCTACATCATGAACAGGGATTTCTCATGAACAGGGATTTTGACACCTTATGAAAAGGGATTCAACTTGTGAACAGGGATTTTGACAGCTCAGGAAAAAGGATTTTTAAAATTTGCTGTTTCTTTGCCAGTTCACTGCAAAGAAATGGTTATTTTATTTATTTATTACTAGGATTACAACTACCTTTGAACCAAGGTTTTTTTTACAAAGGTTCCGCATCAACAACGGGTGCAAGCAAAACAGTGGTAAGATACAATACAAAATCAGGAGGTTAACATAGAAGCAAACAGTGGTAAGATACAATACATGTCAGGAGGTTAACTTAGTAGGAAAAGTCAGTCCATGTGTATAGTTTAGCACAGTAGCAAACAGTCAGTGGCAAATAATAATGCACAATTAACAATATGGGTGTATATATAGCAAGACACAGATACAAATGAAAACCCTCCTGGTGTGACATAAGTGGAACAAGGGTTGGGGGATAAGAGGGGATAAGGGGAGGTAGGCAGTCAAGGATTTGACATTGTCATAAGTGCAAGAACAGAAAGATAAGTGCTAGGTAGTTTGGGGTGGAGCAACAAGAGATAGGGGTAAAGGGAGGGGGAGACAGGAGGAGAGGAGAGAAGGAGAATGGTAGGTGGGAGGTGAGAGGGGATAGAATGGTAGGTGGGGTGGGACAGAGACGGGGAGTAGGAGGGGAGAGAGGGGTGGAGAGGGTGGGAAGGGTAGCAAGTGAGGAGAGAATGGGAGGGAGAGGTGAAACAAAGCCACAAGCCTAGGCAGAGCAGTCACAACTGCTAAGGTCAGTGAGGTGCTGGCAGAGTGTACGTTTGAATGGGCCAAGCTTGTTTTCAGCTGCAATTTCAGGGGGAAGGTTGTTTAGCAGTGGTGCGGGGGGGCCTGGTGTGGAAAGCATGTTGAGCCTGGTTGGTACTGCAGAATGGAACGATAAATGTTGGTTTGAGGAAACTGCACATAAAATGTGCAGTGACTGTGGGCAACATTAAGGCATGAGTTGCAGGGAGTGTGAGGTTAAGACAGATTTTCTTAGCCAGTAGGCAGATCTGGTAGGCAAGTCTACTATTTAGATTGAGCCAGTTGGATTGCTTGTAGAGATCACAGGTATGCGTATGCTTCCCTGCTCCAGTGAGAAGTCTACAGCATTTGTTAAGGGCTGTCCTGACCCATTTTAGAGCAATATCAGTGGCAGCCCCATAGAAGACAAGCCTGTAATCAATGACAGGTAGGACTGAGGCAGTCATGGCTGCATGCATGGCTTCGCTGATAAGACAGTGATGGTGGTTAGAGGCCCCCAGTTCTTGAGTTGACTGATTTTGAGATGTGTTGAACATGTGAGCTGAAAGACATTGTGCAATCAAGGGTAATACCAAGGTATTTAAACTTCTGCACTTGCTCAAGTGGCTGTTGAAGCTCATTACGTATGGTGAAGTTTATGGATCCGTATTTGCTGTGAGCACTATGGAACAGCATGGACTTTGTTTTTTTTTTAATTCATCAGCAGCTTATGTTGGAGAAGCCAGGTTTCAACTAGGCTGAAGTTCATCTGTAGGACCTTGGAGAGCAAGACGGGATCAGTATGGGAGAAAAAGAGGACTGCATCATTGGCATAGAGTATTAAGTTAATGTTGTAAGCTGCAGGGAGAGTATTGATGAAAAGGCTGAAAAGTAGAAGGCCAAGGATGGAACCCTGGGGTACACCAGAGTGGATAGGAAGGGCGCTTGAGAGAGAGTCTACAATTTTGACTTTTGGGCTCCTTGCTGAGAGATAGCTTTCAAACCATTTGGCTACATCATCAGATAGTCCAAGGGAGAAGAGTGAGTGAAGCAGGAGCTGGTGATTCACAGTGTCAAAGGCCTTGGTCAAATCAATGAACACCACACCCAATAGGTGGCCACTGTCAATCGCCTTATGAATGTGGCTGGTGAAGTCAAACAGGGTGATGGTAGTACTATGGGCTTTTCTAAAGCCATGTTGTTGCGGGCAGTGTAAGTTATATTTGTTGAGGTGTTAAGACAACTGGTCAGCTACAATTC
This sequence comes from Neoceratodus forsteri, assembly GCA_016271365.2. Classification (NCBI taxonomy): domain Eukaryota; kingdom Metazoa; phylum Chordata; order Ceratodontiformes; family Ceratodontidae; genus Neoceratodus; species Neoceratodus forsteri. The sequence continues at coordinate 299,185,397 of CM057450.1, read as the reverse complement.
ATTCTAACACTTTGGATAGTGGTGGGAGGATAGAGATGAGGCGGTAGTTAGAGAGAAGAGACCTGTCACCACTCTTATGAAGGGTGTGACCACTGCTGATTTCCAGAGCTGTGAGAATTGTTTATGAGAGTGAGTGAGAGATTAAGAAGTTTAGTGAGAGGTTGTAGGACAACATCAAGGGAGAGAGAGAGAGAGGAGTTTGAGGTCAAGGGTATTGCTGCTGAAACTGGCTTTGCTTAGCACTTTGTTCAGGTATCTTTTAGCTTCAGACATGGATACCCTCTTAAAGTAGAATGAGGGATGTTATTGTGGAAATTGGTTTTATTATTGAGGCATTGCTGGGCTGAGTTGTCAAATAAGTTGGGGGGAAGGATGCTGCTAAGATCAGTGAAAGCAAGATTAAAGGAGTCCACTATTTCTTTGGGATCCTGTAAAGTGGAGCCGTTACCCTCAATCATAGTGGGGGAGGATTTGCTCGGTTTACCTGTGAGGCTCTTGATATTCTCCCAGAAGGTTTGCTATTTCTCCAGGAGTTAGTAAGTTCCTGGTTGTAGAAGGCTTGTTTGGCTCTACATATTGCTATTGTGCACTGGTTCCTAGCCACCTTATAGAGCTGCATATCATGCAGTTTCCCTGAATCCATGGCTTGGTGCAGAGGTTATCTCAGTTTCGCATAATGGAGATGAGTTCAGAGTTAATCCAGTGAATAGTAGTGGATTGAGTTTCGCATTTATGTAGGGGGGTAAAACTGTTAAACACTTTGTTAAACTGGGCAATGAAGAAGTCAAGTGCTTGGTCGACACTGCTCAAGGAGTCAAGGGGTGTCCAGTCAACCATTGACAGGGCAGGAAGGAATTGTGGAAGCTTTTCTTTTGTTAAGATTCTTTTATAGGAGAAAGAGGACTCAAGTTTAGGTGCCTTGTTTGACCATTGGCAGATAACTGGGGAGTGATCACTGAGGGCATCTGGGAGAACTTCCGTATTAATGATTCTGCTGGGGTGAGAGGTGAGGATCAGGTCAAGTAAGGGGCTACTACCAGACTTTGGGTTTGAAATGTGCTGGGTATGAAGGGTTTGTCCCACAGATGTGACTTATGCTTGTTTGGTGTAAAAATTGTCATCGGTTCCATAGTTATTCCATTCCAAAATTGAAACATTTCCAATAGGATAACATTGTGGCAAACACGGTGCCTTTCGGTGCCTATATCTTGAAAATGGCTTGAGATACAGATTTGCTAAGTGCAGCTCAGAAACATAGAAAATAGAAGTTGACGGCAGATAAGGACCTCAAGGCCCGTCTAGTCTGCCCATTTCTTTTTCTACCTTTAAATGTGCCATCGGCCTTTGCTCTGTCAGTGACCTATCTATTCATAGTCATTTGTATTGCTCCCTTATGCCTATCCCATGCCTGTTTGAAGCCCTGCACTGTATTCAAGCCACCACTTCTTGTGGTAAGCCATTCCATGCATCTACCACCTTTCTGTGAAAAAGAATTTCCTCACATTCCCCTTAATCGGCCTCCTCTAATCTCATGCTGTGTCCTCTTGTCCTGCTATTTTCTTATATTTAAACATGTTAGACTCTTTCACCTTGTTTATGCCCTTAAGGTGTTTGAATGCCTTGATCATATCACCTCTCTCCCTCCTTTGCTCAAGGGTATACATATTGAGCTCCGTTAATCTGTCCTCATATGTCTTCTGATGCGGTCCCTGCACCATTTTGGTTGCCCTTCTCTGGACTGCCTCAATTTGGTTAATGTCCTTGTGAAGGTGTGGCCTCCAATACTGCACACAGTACTCCAGTACCGGAGTATACCAGTGTATACCTTTGGGTGTACTAAGCATGCATAGAGGTTTCCAGTCCATGATTATAACTGCAGTGGAATTTTTTTCCAAGGTTGCTACCGTTACTGAGATAGTGCACCATTTGCAGCACAAAGGTTACTTGGAATGTGTCTAGGCCTGTGTTGCATCTCTACAATTATAGGCAGGGCCCTTTATGGATAGATGGGATGCGCATCAAAAAACTGGGCCCTGCGCTCCCAAAACCATATAAGGGTAAGATTACAGTTTCTCAAAAAGTAAGGTAATTCATTGCAAAAAGCTTTGTTAATACATCAGTTAGGGTTGGAGTGGCAAAAGTAGAGAAATGAGGTATTAGGATCGAGACCCTAACACCCCCCCACCATACCACCCCACACACACCTCCACAGAGCAACAGACAATGGGGTGTTCCATGGGGTCACTGGGCCTAACTCTCACCCCATTCTCCTTTACTGTACCATGTCAGATTTCTTACACATGGAATGGGGTGAGAGTTAGGCCGAATGACCCCAAGACACCTCCATCACCTGTTGGTCTGTGGAAGGTGGGGGTGGGGTGGTAAGGTGGGGTAGTGTTAGAGTCTCAACTCTAATGCCTCATTTCCCTACCTTTGTCGCTTCGGTCCTAACTGGTGCATTAACAAAGCTTTTTTGCAATGAAAATATGTAGATAGATATATATATATATATATATATATATATATTATACTGGCACTGTAGTGCTAGTATAGTTAGGGTGAAAGGTAACTTCTACTGTATGTTAAACCCCAATTTTTGAATGTTAATAACTTTGGAACTGTTCTACAGATTTACATGAAGGCTGGTATGCATAATGTCTAGGTGTATGTCTCAGGAACTACCAGATTTTGAGGGAATCTGTTTTGTGGTTTCTGTGATATAAAGCATTGAAAAATAGAAAAATCCATGTTTTTTGACATTTCTTTGTCCACCTGGATCTCAGAAATGACTTTAGGTTGTGGTCTGAATTTTTCAGGGTAGAAAGCCTTTGCCCCACAGATGTGTCATTTGAAGGTTTGGTGAAAAAATATTAATCCGTTCAAAAATTACTAAACTTTACACTTTACCATTAAAGCCTAGGAGAAAAAAAGAAATGTATGATCTGAAAGTGAAAGCAGGTAAACAGCCCCCCAAAAACAGCTTCTTTGCCACTTCATAACAAGAAAATGGTTAGAACGTTTGGGCTGATATTTGCATGGTTGCAAGCCCTTGCCCCACAGATGTGCCCTTTGCTGGTTTGGTGAAAAAATGGACCCGGTTCCATAGTTACAGCACTCTGAAGTTGCACATTTTCTCATAGGATAACACTGTGGTGGTCATGGCGTCTTTTAGCAGCTACATCTCGAAAATGGTTCAAGATACAGATTTTTCACTAAGGACAGCTTAGCACACAGGAAGGTGGCCAGGTCATGAATACAACTGTGAAGCAGAGTTGCTATGGTTACTGAGATAGTGCCACATTTGCAGTACATGGGTTACTTGGAATATCTCTAGGCCTACACTATGTGTTTGTACTTATGGGTAGATGGAAACGCGGGCCCAGAGGGCCTGCACTCCCACCAATGCATACCATTTATGCCAAACTGGAAGCACAGGGCTCTCCTGCACTGTGCAGCTACACTTATGGGCGGGTGCGCAGGGCCCAGACAGCCTGTGCTTCCACCTATGGATACCATTATGCAAAACTGGGAGCACAAGGCACTACTGTGCCTTGTCTCTAGGTTTATGTGTAGGTGGGAGCACAGGGCCAAGAGAGACCACACTTCCCTCCCATGGATACCATTTTCCAAAACTGGTTGCACAGGGCACTCCTGTGATATGTCTCTATGCTTATTGGTAGGTGGGAGCGCAGGGCCAAGAGGGCCCGCGCTCCCATATACATAATGGATATGAGTAACATTACACTTTCTCAAAAAGAAGGCAAATTTTGACAGCTCATGAAAAGGGATTTGGCTCATGAAAAGGGATTTTTACAGCTCATAAAAAGGAATTTTTAAAGTTTTTTTTCTTTCCCACTTCACTGCAAAGAAATGGTTAGGACTTTCGGCCTCAAATTTGCAGGGTACAAAGGGGTTGCTCCACAAATGTGACTTATACTGGTTTGGTGAAAACATTTACATCAGTTCTGTAGTTAGACTATTCCAAAATTTAGAAATTTCCTGTTGGATATCATTATTGCGGCACTTTGTGCATTAGTAACTTCACAGCTGTTCTTGTAATTTACATCAAATTTGGAATGTTTCCTCAAAGATAAATGGTCTCTTGATATAACAAGTTTCAGTTTTATTAGGAGTGCACCTCTGGAGATATACATTCCCAAAATGTGTACATCTCCTTTTTTTGTCAATTTTTTTTTCCGATTGCTTTACTTCGTGCATTATGAATTTCACAACTGTTCTTGCAGTTTACATCAAATGTGGCATGTATCCTCAAAAACTAATTGTCTCTTGATACAGCAAGTTTCATTTTGATTGGGAGTGCACGTCTGGAGATATGCAGTCCCTAAATGGGTATACCATCTCTACAGTGACAACTTTACAGCAATGTGGTCAATACTGACAACATCACCACATCTCTGTAAAGTCTGTTTGGGACCCAAGCACCCTTCCCCACGGTCCTCAACCCCTTCCCCGACTCTGCTTCATCTCGGAGTTGAGAATCATAAAGAGGGGGGTGCAGTGGGTACAGTCCTCTGCATAGGGTTTGGTGATAAAATTTACATTGATTCCATAATTATAACATTCTGAAGTTTAGAAATTTCCCATAGGAGAACATTGTGGTGTTCACGGTACCTTTCAAAGTGACAGAACAGGAAAGGGACCTGGGGATCATAGACTCCTCCTACCTTTGGGTATTAAGCCAATGTAACTAGGCAGTGGAAAAGGACAATGTAATGTTGGCATGCATAGGCAGAGGCATTACTAGCAGAAATAGGGAGGAAATAATCCCCTCTACAAAGTCATGGTGAGGCCGCAGCTGGAGTATGGGCTCCAGTTCTGCAGACCATGCCTCTGCAAGGATATAGATGGGCTGGAGAGGGTTCAGAGAAGGACTACCGAGATGGTGCAGGGTATGCAGGGGAAGACATATCAGGGATTTATTTAACTCTAAAAATTGGTTAGCATTTTGCTCATAAAAGTGCTAAATCTTTGTGAAAATGCATAGCTCTTGCCTCACTTTGTTTAACAAACACAGCACTTCTAGAAAATCTATATAAATACTTTCTGTAGAGTTAGTATAGTCCCAAGAAAAAAACTGCTAATCAATTATTTAAAACCCTGCATATGACCCTGTGCCGGGTCGCCCCTGAAAAAGGGACCTTCGGGGCTCAGTGGGCCTACCCAGTCACCAAAATTTAATAAATAAAATAAAATAAATAAATAAATATGAGCAGAGGTGTTAGGAGCTGGATTTGTACATGCTGGAGACTAGGAAGGAAAGCAGAGACATAATTGAAACGTTTAAATATGTGAAGGGGCTCAAGAAAGTAGGGGAAGGGGTTTAGGTAAGAAGAAAGAGGGGTCCAGAATTACAGTGCATTGCCTCAGACTGCATGGAAAAGATACAGTGCTAATGTGAAAGGGTGATTCTTCACAAAGTGGTGAAGTCACCCTGGTGGAGCCCTGGAACAGATTACCAGATGAAGTGGTGGGGACCGAATCAGTGGAAGGATTCAAGAGGGCATGGTACAGGCATATGGGTCTGAGTAGCAGGTGGAGGACAGGGGTTGACAGGAAGGGGGAGATGTAAGAGGAAATGGGGAAGACTAGATGGGCGAGTGTGGTTTTTCCTGCCATCAGGCTTCTATGATTCTATGATTCTTTTGGTGGCTAGATCTTGAAAATGCTTTGAGATACAGATTTTTCTCTTAACGCAGCTTAGTATGCCTTTAGGTGTACTAAACATGCGTGGAGGTGGCCAGGTCATGAATACAACTGTAGTGGAATATTTTTAAAAGTTGCTATGGTTACTGAGATATTGCCACATTTGCAGTACAAGGGTTACTTGCAATTTCTCTAGGACTGTGCTATGAGTCTCTACGTATGGGCAGGTGGCTTCCACCTATGCATACCATTTTGCTAAACTGGGTACACAGGGCCCTCCTGCGCTATGCCTCTACACTTATGAGAAGGTGGGAATGCAGGGCCCAGAGGGCCCACTTTCCCACCTATAAATCCGATTATGTAAAACTGGGAGCACAGGGACCTGTTGTGTTATGTCTCTATACTTATGGGTGGGTAGGAGTGCAGTGCCCAGAGGGCTTGCACTCCCACCTATGGATCCTGTGCTGCCACCTATGGATACCATTTTTCAAAACTGGTAGCACAGGTCCCTTCTGTGCTATGTCTCTACACTTATGAGTGGGTGGAAGCCCAAGGCCCAGAGGGCCTGCCCTTCCACCTATGGATACCATTTTCCAAATATGGGAGCACACTGCCCTACTGTGATATGTTTCTACACTTATGGGTGGGTGGGAGTACAGGGCCCAGAGTGCCCGTGTTCCCACCTATGGATCCCATTATGCAAAACTGGGAACATAGGATATGAGTAACATTACACTTTCTCAAAAAAGAAGCAAAATGTATTACAAACACACTCTGTTAATGCATCAGTTAGGGTTGTCATTACAGCCACAGAAGTCTGAAAATTCAATGTTAGGGTTACCAACCCCACCCCCACCCTCACCCTCCACACATCAACAGGCATTGGGGTGTGCCTTGGGATTATTAGGCCTAACTCTCACCCCATTCTCCTATATTGTACCACCTCAGCTTAATTACACACGGAATGAGGTGAGAGTTAGGGCCGATGACCCCAATGCACACCCCGATGCCTGTTGGTGTGTGGAGAGTGGGGGTGGGGAGTGGGGGTTAGGGTTGGTAATCCTAATATCAAATTTTCAAACTTGTTGACCCTAACTCTTACCCCATTCCATGGATAAGGAAGCTGAGATGGTTCAGTATAAGAAAATGGGGTGAGAGTGAAGCCCGATGACCCCAAGGCACACCAAGACACCTGTTGGTCTGTGGGGGGTGGGGTTGGGGTGTTTGGGTTAGGTGTTGGGGGGAAGGTGTTAAGGTTGAAAATCCTAAACACCTAATTTCCTTACTTTTGTTGCTTCAACCCTAACTACTGCATTACAAAGTGTTTTGCAATTGATTTCCTCAGTTTTTTGAGACAGTGTAACCTTATTTTCATGTGGGAACTCATGGCCCTTTGGGCCCAGCACTTCTATGTAACCATAACTGTAGAGCCCTTCTAAGTAACCCTCACCTCCCTGTGGGAGCTCAGGGTCTTGCACTCCCATCAGTACATAATGGTATCCATATAAGTGATCTACCTGTAAGACTATAGATATTGCAAGTAACCTTCATCTCCCTGTGGGAGCGCAGAGCCCCTAGTACTGCAAAATGGAGTACCCTGTGGTATCAGTACTGCATAGTGGCAAGCATATGTGGCACCTCAGGGCCCTCTGGGGCTGCACACTCCCATCTGTCTCTAACTGTACAGACACAGTGCAGTGCTACACACATTCTAAGTAACCCTTGTACTTCAAATTCAGCAATATCTCAGTAACCATACTACCATTGGAAAAAAATCCACCACAGTTGTAATCATGGCCTGGCAACCTGCATGCATGCTTAGTACACCTTTAGTACACCAAAGATGTACTAAGCTGCGTTTAGGAAAAAATCCATATCTCGAACTGTTTTGAAGATATAGGCACCGAAAGGTACCACGTACATCACAATGTTACCCTATGGAAAGTTTCTACATTTTGGAATGTTATAAGAATGGAACCAATGTAAATTCTTTCACCAAACCAGTAGAACTTACATCCATTAGGCAACCCCTTTGTACCCTGCAAATTTCAAGTCGAAAGTCCTAATCATTTCTTTGCAGTGAAGTGGCAAAAAAACAGTAACCTTTAAAAATCCCTTTTCGTGAGCTGTCAGAATCCCTTTTTGCAAGCAAATCCCTGTTTGTGAAGTAGGGCCATCTGGTCATTTCCTCACGAAAAGGAATCAGAAACGAGTTGCAAAAAGGATTTTAAAATTCAAAAATAAACATTCTGGGGCAGCAATAAAGTAAACCAAAGGCATAGGTTTGTAGAGGATGTCCTCATGAACAAAACCCATGCTTGGATGTCTTCAGAAGTCATCCATGGGTAAAGTTATAATGTTTTGTTTGATGAGGAAAATTGAAAACAAGATGGCGGCTCCTGGAAAGGGATTTGTTTCTCATGAAGAGGGATTTTATGAATCTGTCAAAATCCCTTTTCATGATGCCTAAAACCCATGCAGTTATCCATAAGACTGAACTGAGCATGCTCAGAACATGAAATTTCAAAATTGAATAACTTTGAAATGGATTCATATTTTATCACCAAATCAATGTTGGTTTGTTCTTTGTGGCAGGCTCTTTCTAACCTGAAAATTTCAGAACAACATTCCAAATGGTGTGGCCACAGCACAACGAGGAAAAAACAGCCAAAATAGGAGAGAGAAAAGCAACTTCTACACTTTTTTCACTATGCAGTGCACAGAATCAGCACATCTGATCAAAACAAAACTTAGTACATCAAGAGATCTTCCCCACAGGACAGTGAATACTATATTTCATGTAAATCTGTTGAATGGTTTCAAAGTTATTAAAGTGCAAAATTTGAGGTTTAACATTAAATTGCCTACTCACCCCTAACTGTAGCAGTGCTACCGCTGTTACAATCCCTTTTCATCATTTCGGGACGAGATGGCCCTACCTTCTGAAAAGGGATTGGCTCATGAAAAGGGATTTTGACAGCTCGTGCAAATGGATCGGCTTGCAAAATGGAATTTTGACAACTCACAAAAAAGGATTCCTTTTTATAATCCCTTTTCAATAGCTGTCAAAATCTCTTTTCATAATTTCAGGACGAGATGGTCCTACCCCATGAAAAGGGATCGGCTTGAGAAAAGGGATTCTGACAGCTCACAAAAAAGGATTACTTTTTATAATCCCTTTTCATAAGCTGTCAAAATCCCTTTTTATGAGCTATCAAAATCCCTTTTCAGGAGCCAATCCCTTTTTGCAAGCTGTCAAAATCCCTTTTTGTCATTTCAGGATGAAATGGCCCTACCTCGCGAAAAGGGATTCAGTCCATGAAAGAGATTTTGACAGCTTGCGAAAAGGGATTTTTAACGGTTACTGTTTGTTTGCCACTTCACTGCAAAGAAACAGTTTGGAATTAAGGGCTGTAATTTTCAGGGTACAAAAGGCTTGTTCCACAGATGTGACTTTTGTTGGTTTGGTGATAAAATTTACATTGCTTCTCTAGTTATAACATTTTGAATTTTGGAAATTTCCTATAGGATAACATTGTGGTGGACGCAGTACCTTTCAGCGCCTATATCTTGAAAACAATTCAAGACACAGATTTTTTTGCTAAACACACCTTTAGGTATACTAAGCATGCATGCAGTTTCCCAGACCATGATTACAACTGTGATGAAATATTTCCCCATGTTCCTATGGTTATTGAGATGTTGCACTATTTGCAGCACAGGGGTTGCTCAGAATGTCTCTAGGCCTGCATTGTGTCTCTACAATTATAGATAGATGGGAGTGCAGGGCCCAGAGGACCCTGTGCTGCCACATATGGATACCATTATGCAGTACTGGGTGTGCAGGGCCCTCTATTATGAAGTACTGGGAGAGAAGGGCCCTGCACTCCCACAGGGAGATGACAGTTCATGATAATGTCTAAACACTTATTAATAGATGGGAGCGCAGGTCCCATAGGGCCCTGTGCTACCCAAAAATGGATACCATTATGCAGTGATGGAAGTGTGACTGGAGTGCAGGGCCCAAAGGGAAATGAGGGTTGATTGCAATGTGTACACACTTATGGTTACATAGGGCCCTGCTCTCTTGGCCCTGCACTCCCACATGACAGTGGGCCCTGTACAACCAAAACATACTATGGACTGATGGGGGGGCCCTGTGCTCTCAAAAACATATAAAGGTAAGATTACACTTTCTCAAAAAGTAAGGAAATTCATTGCAAAAAACTGTGGGTGGTGACATGCGAAGGACCTTGCGCTCCCACCCCCTAATGATGTTGTGATGGAGTGTCTGTGTACTGTTGTGCTGTGGGAGGGGTGACATGCTGTGGTAGCATACTGTTATAAGGACCTTGTGCTCCCACCTCCCTAATAATGTTGTGATGGAGTGTCTGTAGACTACTGTGCTGTGGGTGATGACATGCTGTGGGAAGGACCCTGTGCTACTACCTCCTTAATGATGTTGTGATGAAGAGTCTGTGGACTATTGTGCTGTGGTGGGTGACATGCTGTGGGAGTGTAATGTTGCAAGGACCCTGTACTCTCATCCCTTAATGAAATTGTGATGTATTGCCTTTGGGCTACTGTGCTGTGAGTGATGACATGTGGTGGGAGCGTAGGGTCCAAATGATCCTGCACACCCACCCACTAATGATGCTGTGACAGAGTGTCTGTGGACTACTGTGCTGTGGTAGTGACATGCAGTGGGAGCTCAGGGTCCAAAGGACCCTGCATGCCCTTCCCTAAATGATGTTGTGATGGAGTGTCTGTGGACTATTGTGCTGTAAGGGGTGACATGCTGTTGGAGTGTAGTGTCATAAGGACCCTGTGCTCCAACCCCACTTAATTATATTGTGATGTACTGCCTTTGAGCTACTGTGCTGTTGGTGATGACATGTGGTGGGAGCATAGGATCCAAAGGACCCTGCACTTCCATCCCCCAATGATATTGTGACAGAGTGTCTGTGGACTACTGTGTTGTGACAGTGACATGCTGTGGGAGCGCAGGGCCCCAACCCCCCCTAATGATATTGTGATGGAATGTCTCTGGAGTATTGTACTGTGGGGGTGACATGTTGTTGGAGCGTAGTGTTGTAAGGTCCCAGAAGATAGAGGTTAAGGTCCCAGAAGATTGGACACTAGCACACATTACCCCATTTCATAAGAAGGGTCCAAAATCCATTTGTTCTAATTATAGGCCATATTAGCCTAACTAGTACACTAGGCAAAATCATTGAGTCCTTTATAAGGAAATTATTAAGTCACGTGTTGTAGAAAATGGTTACGCTGACATACAGCAGCATGGGTTTAAAAAGGGCAGATTGTGTTTAACAAATTTAATCAACTTCAATGATCCAGTTAGTAATGCCCTAGATAATAACATACCAGCAGACATCCTACATATTGACTTTGAAAAAGCATTCAATAGCATCTCACACCAAGAGTTGATACAAACCATGAAAGAAATACATCTCAATAAATATATAGTCAAATGGATAACAGCTTGGTTTGGACAAAGGAAACAGAGGGTATGTATCAAGGGTCATATGTCACCTTGGGCATCTGTGTTTAGTGGGGTCCCCCAGGGATCCGTGTTGGGACCTACACTGTTTAATGTATTAATAGCCTCAATGGTTGGTACCTCCAACATCTGGATATCGAAATTTGCCGTCGACATTAAACTGAGGGCTCTAGTATAAAACAGACATGATGCTGACTCTTTTCAGGACTGTATAGATTTAATAGCAAGAATGGTGGAATTAAAAAAAATGAAGTTCAACATGAATAAGTGTGAGACCATGCATCTAGGTAGAAAGGACTGTAGATTCAAATATACTTCAAACCACAGATTCAGAAGGGGACTTGGAAATACAAATTACTAATGAAATGATCTTTTCTAAACACTGCACCCACATAATGAAAAAGGGATATAGCATTTTGGCTTCAATTGCAAGAAATATAAAGATTAGAGATAAGGAGGTGCTGACTCCACTTTATGTCTCCCTGGTACATCCCCACCTGGAGTACCGTGGTAGTTTCTGGATGGCATACTTGAAACAGGATATCCAGAAACTAGAGGGAGTTCAGAGACGTGCAACAAGAATGGTGCACAATTTAAAGGATACACCATATGAAGAGAGACTGCAGGAAATAGGGGTGTACTCTCTACAATACAGAAGATGTAGAGGTGACATGTGCCTGGTTTATAGAGCCTTTAGAGAGGTTGATCTTTGGGAATGTGTGGGTTTATACCAGTGGTGTGATCAAAGAACTAATAGAGGTCACCAATACCAGCTCAAAGATGATATTTACAACAGGAACCTAAGGGGCAACTGGTTTTCGCAGAGTGGTTACACAATGGAATGCATTGCCAGAATGTATGGTGTCCTGTAATTCAACAAACCAGTTTAAGCATGCACTAAACCATTGCTCTTTAAATAAATACCAAATAGTATTATAATGGTGCAGGTCTTACTAATGCTAATGCTATATGTACCTGAAGTCTATCTTATGAATCTTATGACCCTGTGCTCCAACCTCTTGTCTGTGGACTATTGTGTTGTGGTGTTGACATGCTGTGGCAGACCCTGTGCTCCCTTCCCCTAATGACATTGTGATGGAGTGTCTCTGGACTATTGTGCTGTGGTGTTGACATACTGTGGCAGACCCTGTGATCCCTTCCCATAATGACGTTGTGACATAGTGTCTGTGGACTATTGTGCTGTGGTGTTGACATGCTGTGGCAGACCCTGTGCTCCCTTCCCCTAATGACATTGTGATGGAGTGTCTGTGGACTATTGTGCTGTGGTGTTGACATGCTGTGGCGGACCCTGTGATCCCTTCCCCTAATGACGTTGTGACATAGTGTCTGTGGACTATTGTGCTGTGGTGTTGACATGCTGTGGCAGACCCTGTGATCCCTTCCCCTAATGACATTGTGATGGAGTGTCTGTGGACTATTGTGCTGTGGTGTTGACATGCTGTGGCGGACCCTGTGATCCCTTCCCCTAATGACGTTGTGACATAGTGTCTGTGGACTACTGTGCTGTGTATGTTGACATGCTGTTGGAGCGCAGGGCTCCAACCCCCCAATGATGTTGTGATGGAGTGCCTGTGGAGTACTGTACTATAGGGGTGCATGCTATTGGAATGTAGTATCATAAAAACCCTGTTCTCCAACCCCCTTAATGATATTGTGATGTACTGCCTTTGGGCTACTGTGCTGTGGGTGGTGACATGCTGTGGGAGTACAGGGTCTGAAGGACCTTGCGCTCCCACCCCCCTAATGATGTTGTGATGGAGGATCTGTGGACTATTGTGCTGTGGAGGGTGACATGTGTGAATGCAGGGTCCATGGGACTCCGTCCTCCCACCCCTAAAGACATTGTCTTGTATGGTCAGTGGGGTTCACTGCTGTGGCTTGACATGTTGTGTGAGTGCCTGATGTTGTAGAAATGGAAAGTGCTTAAATTCTTACTTGTACTGGAGTCGCAGTAGGACCGCTCATGGAAATGGCCACTTTAACCTCCTACATTATATTTGTTTCTTCTTCAGTCATGGAAATGTCTTCCAGCATGTCAAACATGGATGAATGAGAACCATTAATGGGAGTAGGCATCAAGTAATGTTGGTCATCTGATTGAGTGACTCAGTGTGCTTCACTTCTGGCTCTTCGTGGCCCTTCTTCACTAAAGAACCAACAATGGCCATTTGGGGACACCAGTAGAGGACCCTCTGTGTTCAGCAATCTGGATAAATAAAGTACTTTCCTAGCACATGAAACATTTAACTATTCAAAATACTTATGGTGCTGCCCTTTCACCCAGACACACCAGTAATTGTCACTACTAACCCATAATCATTTATTGAAGGTCCTAAAATCCTGCACATTTGTTTAACTTTGTGCTGAATTGTACTCAACTCATCCTATTGCATGTTGTTTTTTTTTATTGAATACATTCTATTACAATTGTTATAGTTATTTTTATGTTTGTATCTGTACTTAGTTGAGGAAGCTTTGAAAATGAGCACCTATAGTGAAATGTGTCTTTGAATATAATTAAGTGATGAACTGTCACAGTGACTATAACATTTTGAATGGATACTTTTTACACTTTTCTCTTTGGGAATTACAATAGCTTGAAGAGTCTTCCAAGATTTTCATTACCAGTCAACTAATCACCACCTAGGGTCAATATGACAGTCGTGTGTGGTTTATCACACATTACACTTCTACATGGTGATTAACAGGCTGTTCATCTAAGCTGTAGTCATGACTGATTGAAAGTTTTGACACACAAAATATCAATTATTCATGTCTACAATAAGACAGCCAATGTTGTATGTACATGGAATAGATTTTTTTAAATCTTGAGCTGACACACTGCAGATGTGTAGTACTTACAGGTGCATGTGTTTCCACAAGTGTTGTTGTGGAACTACTGAGGGTGGAAGTTCACAGAATGATCGTCATTCATTCCATAGGATAGTGTGACCTTGGAACTACCAGGTGGTGATTAATATTGTATTGTAATGCAACTGTCCTCATTAAATGATGCTAGAACTATGCCCTCTAACATCATTTCACGATGACAGCTGCATGCAGTGTAAGGTCTGTACCTGTTTATTGGCATGTACCCTTTGTAGCCACACATGGCAGTGTGTCTGCACAGGTAGATGAAACTGGTGACACCTCCCCCACCCCTTCCCATCCGCACTCATATTGGTTGAGCTCCCATTACTAAAGGCATTGAGCTGGAGTGTTTGTGGGTCCTGGTCCTTGCTGTATGCACTTGTGTGGAGGCACTCATCTGGCACAGTATTGGGACATCATCCCACTACTTTGCTGCTCGTTCACTTTGCACTGCCTGTGGGCCTCTATCTGGAGGGCACTGGAACTATAATGGGTGGCATACTCATCCCTGGGAGAGGAGAGCTACATTCTTCCCCCACCCGTGACAGTTTTCTGACAACATGTGTCATTCCTGAACCGGGGTCACTGCAATGACACGAGTTGAGGAGTCTAGTGCCTCAGCCCTCAGTATCGCCTGGGCAGCCCAGTGTGAGCTATCCTATCCCTGCAGGTTCTGAGACTGTCAGTTTTTTACCACATTCCGTGATTAACCATCTCCATAAAGTTCCCAGATGCACATCCTTGCTGTAATCCAAGACTTCATGTCACTAATACAATCTGAAACTGTGGATTTCCACCACCTTCAGAAATTGCTAATAACTGCCACATTTCAGGAATGACAATATGAAAACCGATAATGAACTATGAATTTCTGTGTGTAGCCTTTAGCAATAGTTATCATATTGAGAGGAGCCACACAACCTTTTTGATTCAAAATATTTGTGTTCTTTACTTTTTTAAATAAAATAGAAATGTTTTCTTTTAAACTTTTTCTTTTGATATATATATATACCTTTACAGTAAATAAAATACTTTTTTTGACAGAAAATGATAAAGAGTTTGGAATAAAAAAAAACACTGTTTTTGTATTCACACATGGAGAAAAAGTGCCAGATATAAAAAAAACAAAAAACAAACATTTCAGTCCAATCCCTATACCAGGGGTCTAATGGAATGATGATGATGTGCTCGCCCTCATGCTGTGATGAGGGTGCCTTGGGGGAGAGGGAGGATGTGGAAGCACTCCACAAGAGATAGGAGGGATCAGGAGTTTATTGCCCCTCCACTTCTGATGACTCTTCGGGAGGAGCAATCTCTTGAGGTTTCTGCTGCTGAGGAGGATGGAGGGCCTGGTCCAGGCTCTGCAGCTCCTGCAGGCCACAGCATTACAAAGATTGACTGCCTTCTGGGGCCTCCAACTGCCCCTCCACCAGCCACTGCAAGAGACTGCGGGTGGTCTCCTGGACTATAACATGGGTCTCTTGCTGCTCACACAGTGCATGCACCACGTGAGTGAGACCCCTGTTGCTGTCCTGGAGACCTCAGACGGCCATGACAGTTGCATGCTCGACATGACCCTTTCACTGAAGGAGATCCAGAATATCATCCTGTTGTGCAGTGATGACATTCTGTTTCTCCAACAACACTGACTGGGCGTGTCGGGCATCAACCCAGTTGCTCTCCTCCACAGCCTCGAGTAGCCAGCAGAGGGTCTCCTGTGTGGCCTTTGACTGTTCCTGTTGTGCTGAAAGAGAAAGGAGATAAAGAAATAAACTGTAAGAATGTACTCAAGTTTATATTTGTTTATGTGGCATTTTTCCATTTTTCTCTTTGTTTCATAGCTGCTATAATCAGGTACATTTATTTGGACAGCTGAACATAAACAAGATAGGTTGTAGATCAATCTTATGGTAACAATGCACTATGTCATGCTTTAAAAAAACTATAGTTTTGTGAGATTGTTATTATGCTGCTTAATGTTATTTAAAGTAATTTAAAAAAACATTTCCTTTCATAGTTTAAGTTGCAGTTCATTGTTTTCTATGGGAAGTTGAAGCACTTTAATGGTGAAGAGAAGTGTTAAGCAAATTGCATACATTATATTTTATGCTGTATGGGCACAAAGACTGTAAAATTGTAGACTGAACTATGTTACTTTACTTTACTGTATGACTTTATGCTACAATTACTGCTTTTGCCATGGCTCTGATATGATATAGAAAACAATCGTTATCAGCAGAGTGATATCATTTAATAATAATAGCTCACTATGCATGATAATGTTGATCTATTAATTAAGGCAGAGAGAAGTTTTGCTTACTATCAATGTAACGTAAACCGAACTGTTGAGTGTTCACTCAGTGGTGCTGTGGCACTTTTTTATGTGTAGAACTATGTTCACAAAACAGTACAATTATGTATAGGGTATGCATCTATGTACTATATATGTATAGTGTGGTTCAAGATAAATGTATACAAGAACATACAGTAGGTAAATGATTATGGGGTGATAGGAAAAGATATATCACTGTGTTGGCATGTACACTATATTGTGCAAGTTGGTATGATGCGGGTTGGGGGATCACATAGAATTGAGAAAAAGCACAAACCCTATTGCATGCAGTTGCAAGGTCTAATGTTATCACACACCATATTTCATAAAGAAGCACAACGACACACCAGAGCAGTGTTTTATCTAGCATGAGTTACACATGGCTTGCTGTTCAGTTTTTTCATGTTGATTGTTGCAGTGGAAATATGTAGTGGTTTTGAAGACAAAAGGAAACAAAAATGGTTATATCAGCAGTGGTACATTTTTGAATGTCACATTTTCATATTTGCTTGGAATGCATTCAATGCATTTGACCTAGAATTTATCTGAGGCTATCAAACAAAGCAACACTGTAAATATTCTCAGTTTGTAGTCACATAAGACAATCTATAAAATCTGTGTTGCTTGTTCCGCGTTGGTTTAAAAAATGTCTTGTAGCATACATCTAAAAATTAAAAAATTAAAGGAAAAATATACAACATTATCGTTTTAGGAATTGATGCACAAAGCATCAGGTGACTGAGTTATATAAAAACTGTGATATTTCACAACATGTGTAATGAGTAACACAGAAGATGCTGTACTGTTCAAGACATGTACTAAGTTACTGTACTGTAAGTTAAAGCAAAACAGAATTAGAAGCAAAGAGATTTCTAAAAAGTGTGACTTAGTATTTCAATAATATCTTTCTAGTGTACATTTTTAAGGCAATTAGTGGCTTCCAGGCAAAAATTAACTGTGGACTATACCATAAAATTCCAACCCCCTTCCCAATTCAGAAACAGAGACAAGCAAAGCAGTTTCTTTATATGAAGAGATAGTGTTATGCTGTGGTAGCGCAATGACTAATGGATCCTCTTGCTGTATGGCTACTGACTTTATATAAAATGGGAAAGCAAACCACTATGTCTTGACTGGCTGAGACATGGTTCTAGCCATGGCAGTAATATAGTAGCAACAATGATTAAGAGAAAAGTTCCTCTCAACTGGGATAAGTCACATAACTGATAAGCCATTTTTGCCCTGATTTACATCACAAACATAGCTGCAGGCTTTACTCATATATAAAAAAGTTAAACTAGGACCTAAAAATAAAAATCACATTCTATTAAATTAAGTAAATAACAAAAGGTTATTTACACTCATGAACTACCCTTGCACATACACAAATTTAAAAGAATCAAGTACTATTGCGATTTACCATTACTGATGTGTATTTGATGACCATGAGAAATATTCCTCCTATCGCTACCACTTTGTGTCAGAACTCAGGGCTCCTTGTTTGAGAACAGAGGAAGGTAAGTTTCTGGCTCCACTTGAGTCCTGTGCATGTGCCTTTGTTTGTATGCCAGTTCAATGCTGTACAATTTTGAATTCATGTTAGCATTCTATATATGTGCGTGTGTGTGTGTGTGTGTGTGTGTGTGGTGGGGTGGGTCATATTCCATTACTGAAATAATGAAGTGTGTGTGTTTTTGTGGGTATGAAGGGAAGTTGATTAACATGCTGTGTCACTACAGATTTATAAGGACTCACCTCTCTGACCTCAAAAGATGTTCTAGTGCCTGGTCTGTGTCATACTGTTATGCTAAGTGTTGTAATGTGAGACTTCTGTGCTTTAAGATTCATGTGGTGTCAGTCATAATGATGGCTTGTGTTATGTTGTTTGGGTACTGCAATGCTGCATGAGACAGTATAGCAGTACATGGTGTGTTGCCACTTGTAAAGATACTGTATTGTAGGGTGTGTTGTTCAGTATGCTGCTGCCTGATGTATTGGGTGGTTGTATGGTTGGAAGGACAGTGTGCCTAATAATGAAATGTGCTGTGTTATGGGACAGCCCATCCCCAATTCCTATACTGTGTACAACTTATGCTGAAGTAGTGATTCTCACTCTAAGGTGTGACAATTACGGGTGGGTATAGAGTAATGCCTACCTGCAAGTTCCTCCAACCCCCTAAAAAAAGTATACTGGTACAGTTAGAAAGTGGGCAAAGGGCATAACTGTCTGTTTAATTCGTTAATGGAGTCATTTGTTTCCCCCCAAAAAATTATGTATTGCTAACTTTCTTCAACTGCCAACAGCTTCTGCCACACAGGAGAATGGTGTACTAAAAGAAAAGTTAAAGTTAAGAATTTATGCTTGAAAAATGAATTGATGAGTAGCAGTGTGTTATTTATTTTCTTTGTGTGGTGAGCAAGCTCAATTCTGATTCTTGAAAAAATGACATTTATAACATTGTGTATTGTGGTACCACATATGACACTGAAGCTGGACATAGATGAAGTACCTGAGAACTTTTGACGACCCCCCCCCCCACACACACACAGACTCAACATCAGCTATAGATTGCTTACTGCAGTTTGATTTGATCAGCTACTATTAGCTTTGCTGAGTAACAGATGGTGCTAATTATGCTGGCACAAATCTGTTATGTCTATATACACTGCACTGGTATACAAGTGTCAGCATAACATGAATGAGGACTGCATGGTACCCAACCTCAGTAGGTCCACAATCATGTTATGCTGCCATTTGCAGTGTAGTACAGGGTCTGTTTACATTGACACAAATACGCATTAAGGGATCACACATGACAATGTTTTAATTTATTTATTTTTTTAACCAGGAAATGGACTGGGCGCAGCCCTTTTTCAGCCTTGCCTGACATATAGACATTCAGTACAAAATACAATTAATACATATAATTAGTCACAATTAACTACATGTACACACATTCTCAACATATAAAAGTTTAAACAATTGTTTAAAATGTGGTGCACTCTGTGATCAAATTCACGTATTCATTTAAAAGAGATGGAGCAGATCACGAGGAAGCCCTTCTGCACAGTTGTAATTTAAAGGCAGGAGCTGAATAAAGTGACACCCACTATTTCTAGCATACCTCTCACTTTTGGGGGGATACCAGGGTGTTTAACAAGGCTAAAGGTTCAGCTGACTCAGCTATATGATAGACAAAGTTAGTTCGGAAGCCCTTTATCACCTCTCTGGAGAAAATGCACTCAATTTTGCATATAGCTGGCAGTGATGAGTTCTTAGAGGGGCTCTAAGAACAAATCTACATATGTTGTTGCAAAGGGTTTTGTACTTGGACTCAAATAGCCCATTACAATGGACAAAGGTGACACTGCCATAGTATAGAGTAGGCATAAGAACCTGTTTGGCTATGACCTGTCGTGCCTCATTAGTCAGAGAATTTACATTTCTATACAGAAAACCTAGTTTTTGATTTAATCATTTGCCTAGTCTATCAATATGAGGTATCATACCAAGACTGGGGTCCAGGTATATACCAAAGTTATTTAAAAATGGAAACCAGTGGAAGAAAAGGACCATTTTGCCCCTTAATTTGTAACTTACCCTGCTTCAGTAATTTTTGTGGAGTCCCAAACATCATTATATTTGTCTTATTTTCATTAATAAGTATTCAATTTGCCCTGATCCAGTTTGCCAATATGTCGTATTTATTTTGGAGAGATATCTGTATATTGTCACTGTGTAATCTCGAGTCACAAATGACCATATCATCTGCATAAATTATGCTATTTTCTGTAGAAAAGGGGGAGGGGCAGGTCATTCATAAAAATAGAGAACAAAAGGGGGCTCAGCACTGATCCTTGGGGAACCCCTGCTTTTACTTCCCTTGGTTGTGACAAGGAACTACTGATTTTTATTCTTTGTTTTCGATCAGTCAAACAGCTCCTGAACCAATCAAGCTGAATCCCCTTTACTCCCATACTTCCCATTTTACACAACAGGAGTTCATGATCCACTGTGTCCAATATGCCAGCCAGGTCCACGAAGACTGGACCAGTGGCTTTCCCACTTTCTGTAGCCACCAGCACAGCATCCATGAACCTGGCCAGTGCAGTCGCAGTGGACTGCCTGCTACAAAAAACATGTTGTTAGTCTTTAAGCATTTTATGCCATTCTAAGTATGCAAGCAGTTGATTAAGGACACATTTCTCCAACAACTTGCTGGCTACTGCTACGAGGGAACTCAGCCTATAACTTGACATGACAAGCCTATCTCCCCTCCCTTATGAATTGGAATTACGCCTGATTCCTTCCAAATTGTTGGAACAAGACCCTGCTCCAATGATAAATTAAACAAAACAGTTAGTGGGCCCTTTACTTGTATTGCTGGTAGTTTGATTAATTTAGGAGTCATCTCATCTACTCCCCCACTCTTCCCCCACTTTAAACTCTGTAGCAGTTTTAATATCACGTTTCCATCTATCTTTTCAAATGTAAAGGGTGGCACCTCACTGCCCAGCAGTACAGGTTGCTGTTTAAACGTACCCTCATCTACTTTCCCTGTCACATCATTACTATCACTTATTGTTTTTGAAATAAAAAAAATTATTAAAACATTCAGCCATAACCTCACTGACCTGAATTAATACTGCACCTATTTTTATACTTCTAATGCTTCAATCGTTCTGGGGGCTGTAAAACTGTCTGAAGGACTGCCAGGATTTCTTTGGGTCTTTCATATTTTTTGACTGGGCTTGTTGATAGTAACTTGACTTTGCCTTGGCAATTTCCCTTTTAACTTTATTCCTAAGTGTTTTATACTGTCTTACACTTTCTGCATCCTTGCTTTTCAAGTACTATTTCCTAGATACTTCTCGAGATTTAATTTGGTCGCTTAAATTTTTGTTTAACCATGGAGAAAACTTCCCTTTCACCCTCCATTTTGTGACTGGGGTATGTTTGTTAAATAACTGCTTTATGTGGTCATTAAACTGTTCTACCTTAGTGTTCAGGTTGACCGAAGCCATTACCTTTTCCGAGTCCATTTGCTTTAAATCCCTTATGTAAGCCTCCACATTTAGTCTAGTAATGCACCTTTTGTTCATAAATCTAGGGGGGAGCATTTGTTTTTGCATTTTGCGTATATGAAATACCGGGCAGTCAAGTCATACATAGATGAAGTACCTGGCAACTTGTGACCCCCCACACACACAGTCAGTTATATACTGGTTACTACAATTTAGCTTGTTCAGCTAATGTTATCATTGCTGAACAACAGATGGTGCTAATTATGCTGGTATGAACCTGGCATGCCTATAGACACTGCACTGGTATACAAGTGTTGGCATAACGTGATTTTGGACTGCATGGTGGTCTTGCCTAATCACCTCCAGGAGATCTTCAAGATTCAGTTTCACCAGAAGAGAAGAATCTGAGGTAAGAGAGATGCCTAGGTATTTAAGAGAGCGAGAGTACCATTGCATACCAAATGAGGCAGTCTTGACTGCTGATAGAGTGATTAAGGGGGTATATTTCAGTTTTACTGAGATTACGTTTGTAGTTAAGAGTAACAACTAAACTGATCAATTACCTTTAAGGCCTCAGTAAGAGAATGAACTGGATCAGAAAGATGAAGTAGGATGTCATCCGCATATACCGAGATGAAGTGGAAGAGGTTGCCAGTGGGTGTGCCTTTTATGTTAGTGGAGGACTTGAGACGCCGAATAAGTGGTTTAAGATATAGATTAAAGAGGAAGAGAGATAGGGGACAGCCCTGAAATGTGCCAGAATGCAGGGAAAAAGGAGTAGAAAAGACATCATTGCAGTAGATCTTTGCTGATGGAGAGGAAAAGAGCATTTTAAACCATTGAAGAAATGGGGCCAGAAATCCCATCTTCTGTAGTGTAAGCCACAAAAAAGACCAGTCCACTCTATCAAAGGCTTTCTCTGCATCGAGAGATATTAAGGCCATTGAGAGGGGGGGAGGCTTGGGCAGCCTGAAATAAGTGACTAATCTTTTGGAGGTGATCCGTGGTGGCTCTCCTGGGAACAAACCCCACCTGTTCCAGACTTAATAGCCCAGACCATATTCTTTAATTCTGGTTGCCAGGAGTTTGTCAAGAATTTTGATATCGCAGTTTATAAGGAAACAGGGCAATAACTTGCCGGGTTAAAAGAGGGGTTTGTCTGGTTTAAGAAGAAGGATTGTAGTGGCTTCCAGAAGTGAAGGGTCCAGCTCTTCAATGGAGATCATATATTGATAGAATCGAAGTAAGATAGGGGACAGGTCTTTGAGAAGGATTTTGTAAAAGTTCAAAGGAAATCCATCAGGGCCAGGAGCGTTATCTAGGACTATACTTTTTATTGCAGCTTCTATTTCTGCCAGGGAAAGAGGTGCTGAGAGAAAAGCATGATGGTGACCCATAAGGCAGGGTAGTGGAGCAGAGTCCAGATACAACGACAGTTCTGTTGTGGTTGGTGGCGAAGGGTGTTTACCATATATAGTGGAGTAGAGATTCTCAAAGACAGTCACCACTTCCTTGGGAGTTTTTTTTTAAGGATCCATCTGGGGTGGAAATTGAAGGGATAAGGGATAATCCTAGAGGCCTCCAGCTGCCTAAGTCAGAGAGCAAGCAGACACCCTACATTTTCTCCTTGTTCAATTTATTTGGACTTAGTCTTAAGAATGGAATACTCGGCTTTCTCTTGGAGGAGAGCAGCATACTTGTCCTGAAGGGTTAGCAGAGTCTTTAAGGACTCTGGAGAGGATGTGGAGGAAAGATATTGTTCCAGAATATGTATTTGGGCCAGGATCATTAATGCTTCCACTTCCCTGAGACGTTTCCGGTTGGAAGCTAGACGGATAGTGGTTAGTGGTTAGTGGTGATAAAAGACTGTATTAGGTTAGAAATTCTAGTAATCACTTGTTCATCCTTGAGAAGCTGGGTGTTAAGTTTCCATGAATTATCATGCTGTTGGTTAGAGTTTGGGGTAAGTAACAGCCAGGCCACTGCATGGTCAGAGATCACAATAGGTTCAAGGCCAGCATTACAGAAGCTAGGAAGTAGGGAGAAACTAGTAAGCACATAATCAATTCTTGAGGAGGTGTGATGTACCATTGAATAGAAAGTGTAGCTGCGAGATAGTGGATTGAGAACTCTCCAGGGGTCACAGAGCCTCAACAGCTCCATGAACTCCCTCAAGGGTTGTGTGGCTGAAAGGGACCTGAGGGAACCACATGAACGATCGAGGTCTTGACTGAGAAAGATATTCCAATCTCCTCCCAGAATGAAGGGAAGGTTAAGGAAAGGAGTCAATTTGTCAACTAGCTCCACAAAGAAGCATGGGTCACCACCCACCGGGCCATATACACTATCTAAAACCAGCTCTCGTCACTCAAGTAGACCTGTAGCAAAAACATAATGACCCTGAGGGTCTGAAATAGTATGGTCTACCTGAAATGAGACAGAACAGCCTATTAAGATGGCTACACCCTTACTGGAGGGCGATTCCCCAGAGGTGAATACCTGGCCAATCCCCTGTTTACGAAGCCTAACCGCCTCATGGGGAGGAGGTGGGTTTCCTGAAGAAACCCTATTTCGGCATGAAGTATAGAGAGATGTTTTAATACATGATGCATCTTGAGCTGATCTCTGAGACTCCTAACATTCCAAGATGCAACTTTAATTCGGTTGTTAGCCATATTCATTAGAATCAGCCTGGGTAATATTATAATTAAACAACTTCAAGCACACTCCACCCCACCCCCCATATTTCCCCATCCTCTGATGACTGAACCAAATGATAACTGGTATGGATAGTAAGCCTGAATGAGTGACAAAACCAGAAAACATATATAGCTCAGAGACCAGTTTCACACCAAATCACAGTTTGCAGAGGTTCGATGGGAGACCACCCACCCTCCCTCCCATTGCAATCAGTTAGTTGAACAGTGCCAATTGTTGAATAGACTGAAATCATGAGACTAACCCTATCCCCATAGTGAGACAGGCACAGTATAGCAGAAGTGATGTAAAACAATTTGACCTGTCCCATTTTCCTCCCCGCTCTCCACCTCCAAGACCAACTCCCCACCCACCCTCCCTCCACCCCTACAACAAGAACTATGTACAAAGGCCCTCACAAAAAGCCAGGTATTTAGTGGTCTAGAACATTTCAAAACTGAGGAGGGCTGTGTTCCCAAGGCCCTGGAACTTCTGACATTTAAGAAATAGAGCTGTCATGAATACACCCCATGAGTAAAATACGGGCAGGAGAGCAAGAGGGTATAACCCATATCTGAAACAAGTAAGGGAGCCTCCCATACCCTGACACAGAGCAAGTAACTATATGCTTGGGTGCTGCTGAAAAAAACTATTAGAATGGTATACAGGCCCTCCCCTCCCCATACTCCAGAGTGTGATGAAAAACAACTCACAGGAAAAGCCACACCTTGGGACCACCCCCATCCACCCACCCACATCTCCATCTAAAATGTCACCACATATATATACAAAAACAGATAAAATATTAAATCATGGGACTGTATGATGGCTGTTAGGTATATCTGATTGCGATAGCCTAGGGAAGGTTTTGGTGCATGCCCCAGCTGGTGTTTCCCCAGTGCGGTGCTCAAATCCAGGGATAAAAGTAGAAAAGAAAAGCCAAGCAGGAAAGGGGTTGAAAGTGAGAAACAGCTTAGTAGCCTAGAAGATAGAACAAGGAGAGAAACATGGCGATCAGGAGGGAGACAGTGGAGTTTGTCTAGAGATCCATTCGACCAGAAGGAGGAAAATCTGAGAGGGTAGAAGGGAGTGGAGAGCGACCCACTGTATCACAGGGAGGAGATTTCACCAGACAAACCAGGCTAAAGATACACCTTCAGCAGTCATAGGGTAGAAGAAAACTAAAAGTACCAAGTGGAGTGAGAGAGAGCTGATTTGGCCACTGGGAACCCAAATTAAACAAAACTGAGACCAAAATTGAACTGTATGTCCCCTCGCAAAAGTCCTAGATGGTATAGCCCAATTGGTTCAGGTAGGAGCGAAAATACCACCGGACTGTCTCACATAAATTCACTCCCTAGAATAACCAGGATTAGAGTCCAGAGTTCCTGTATTCTATATTGAGTGACAATGGGAGAAATGAGTTACAGAACATACTTTGGGCCCAATTCTCCACAAGGTCTCGGAGACTTCAAGCTGCAAGGAGAGACAACACTTCGAGGGTGCACTTCAAGGGTGTCCGTTCAGGAAACAGTCACAGGACCAGAGGTTAATTCAAAATTACATCATCCAGTGCTCCAACATACAGGTATGATCACAGAGGGCACAGAGGCCAAACCACTAACGTTATGATCAATTGATCATGGGTCTTTGAATAAGTCCGGTAGTCGAGAGGCCAATTCCTTCGATGCCTGGGCAGGGGTCTCAAAGCATAAGCTATAAGCTTGCTGACAATTGGGTGGAAAGTGGATCTTTTTTGTCTGATTTCCAGTGGCAGGTCCTGTGTTACTTAAAGCTTTTTCCCCTCCCAGCGGATTGACTGAAGCTCTTTAGTTTTAGCCAGGATTTGTTACTTCTTGAGGTAGTTCAGGAATCTGGCAATGATAGGCTGGGGGGGGCAGAATCTGCGGGGCGAGGGCGCAGAGAATGGTGAGCTCGCTCAAGTAAGTAGGTCAGGTTGTGGAGAGATGGGCCCACTATCTTGGTCAGAAGCTTTTGTAGGAATGTGATTGTTGAGGTGCCTTCCTCCCCTTCTGGCAGACCAAATATTAAAATATTGTTTCAGTGGGAGCAGCCCTCTAAGTCCTCTGTCTTAAGCTATAGCTTTTGGACTAGTTGCCTGAGCTTTACAATTTCAGGCTCTGTGTGCTCTTTTCATCCCACCAGGGATACAGTGCGAGCTTCAGTGCCCCCAACTCTTCTGCCCAGGTCTCCCATATCCAAACGGAGAGATCTAAGTTCCACAGATATTTCTGAAAGGGTATCCCTGAAAGGTGCCAGCTCCTGGAGAAACATGTCCTCTGTCAGGAAGATTGGAGTCGCTGGAGAAGCTGAGGATTTAGCTTGCTGTGTAGTCTAGCTTTGTTCTTTTTTGTGGCCTTCTGCGGGGTAGACAGAGGCAGGTGTTTCAGCGAGGCCTGACTGGTATACATATCCATTGTGGCAAAGAATGCCAATCATGATGTGAGCTAGCCTATTAGATGGATTCAGCAGGTGGTAAAGTAGAGATCTGAGCAGCTTTGGAGCACTACCGAGCCCAAAAAGTTAGATATTTGGCAGGTGGATGAGCAGTGAGGAGAAAGCTCCAAAGATGAGCTGCTATAGTGCTGCAGACATCACGTGATCTCCTTCAGGGAGGGAGTTTGCCACAAGAGAAAAGAGGAGGGATGCCAGAATGGAGCCCTGAGGAACTCCATATTTGATGGGGGAAACGACTGAGAGAACATCTTTGATGACAGTTCTGTGGGATCTTTGGCTTAGTTAATTGGAGAGCCAGTTTACAACATTGATGAAGTTCAGACTGGTGAGGGTGTAGAGGAGAACCTTGTGGTCAACAAGGTCAAAGGTTTTTGTGAGGTCCACAAACACTGAGCCAGTATAGAGGCCTTCATCATTGGCTTCATCGGTGAAGTGAGTGAATTTGATCACAGCTGTCTTGGTTTTGTGGCCGGCTCTGAACCAGTGCTGTGCATCTGTTTACTAATTGCATTTCACCAGGTATTCTATGGTTTGGCCCAGGATGATTTTTTCAACAATTATGGACAGAGGAGCAAGGAGGGAGATCAGCCTGTAGTTAACAACATTATTTTGGGGGCCAGATTTGTGAAGGGGTTTGATGATGGTGCATTTCCATTTAATGGGGAAGGAACCAGAGCAGAGGGAGTAGTTAAAAATGTTGGTTAGGGGGAGGGTGATATGCTCACAGACTAGCTTAAGGATGCAATAGTCAATATTGTTCAGTCCAAGGTTAGGCCTGGGGTCATTTGTTTTCATGAGTCTTATCGCCTCTTAGGGGTGAAAGGTATCTGAAGTGGAAACTGAGGTGGGAGTTTGGGTTGGGGGGCGGATTGGAACTGGGGTCAGGTGGAGGGTTGAGCTTGTACCTGTCAAGGTAGGAGTTTATATTGGTGGCAATTGCAAGAGGGTCTGTGACAGGTTTTCCCCCAATGGAGAGGTTGATTTGTTCACTTTAAATTCCTCTCCCAATGAGGTCATTAAGAAGCCTCCAGGTGTGTTTGGGGCTTTCTCTGGAGGGTTGCTGTTTCTCTCTGAGAACGTTGATTTTTACATTGTGCAAAGCTGATTTACAGCTATTACAGAGTGTTTTGTCCCATTGTAAGAGGCTGAGGAGTTTAAGTTTCTTATATTTTGACCATGCCCTGTCTCTCTTCCTGATTAGGTTAAGGAGGATTGGAAGAGACCCATTCATGGTTGTGCCCTTTAACTCTGAGTTTTTTTAAGAGGGATGAGGGTGTCACAGATAGGTAGAAAGTTCCTATTGAACGTGTCAAGGGCAATATCATTAATGGATTCAGTGAAAGACCAGTTAGTGGCTAGTATAGATTTAATGAATTCTTCCATGCAGATTTTGTTTTAGCTGCCTTGAGTAGATGTACTTGTGTTCATTTTGGGGGGTTTTAGCTGACCAACAGCAGAAGATAGCACAGTGGTTACTAAGGGAGTTGGGGAGTTGGGGAGAACCCTCGAGTCGGTTACATCAGACAGGCTTGAGACAAGAATCCAGTCCAGGACTGATTCATACCCTATCCTGTAGTTTGTGCAGGTGGGGGTAGAAATTAACTGGTGAAGGCCAAGGCTGACAATTGTTTCTTTGGTAATGTTGGTCTGTGAGGCCTGCCAGTTAGCCTGCCTCTGTCATGGCCTTCCCTACCCCTCCCCTGTGGGGCTATTTTTTTTCTCTACACCTTCAGAGTTTATATCGCAGGGAGAAACAGGAGCCATGATTGGCAGAGTGGTGCCTGCAGGGTACTGGTTAGTGGTGAGAGAAACTGTGACTCTATTTTGTGCACTTTTTTGTGTTACTTGTACTATTTTGTTTGAAGTTTCACGCAATTCTGCAAACTGAGCAGTTAATTTAAAGAAGCAGTATTTGTTAGTCACTGTAATTTTTTCAGTAATATTTTGGCAGAAACATCAGTTTACCAATTCATTTTCTTTTATTCCTAAACAGAGATATGGGATTTTGACATTTCTAAAAGTTCCTCCTTGCCACGCCCATCATGAAAAAATTAATGTGTGGTTCTGGCAGTTTTCCATCAGAAACATGTGGCAGCACCATCCTAATGCATCCAAAATATTCCAGTATACCCATTAATACAATAAACTCAGTGGAAGAGAATTTTAAAAATAGTAAATAGATGCCATCTTTAATGACTTGAGTCATTAATTACGTAATAAGTTACAACAGCTGCTTTAACTATCTCAGCTGAGGATAAAACAAAGGATATCACAAATATAGTTTGATTAAAAAGGTAAATGATGCAATTTTGGGTTGAATAGCAAATACTGTTGCTTTAAAAGTGCATTTTTTCCACATATAGCACCACTGCGTATGATGTGCATTATGAAGCAAAAGCATGGATGAGCACCACAAAAAATCCATAATTATTCCCCTTTAATTTCTTAAATGAACATAGAACAAAAGGGAGGCATTTCATGGCACCACCATTTCATCAGCCCTCTGGGTTTCCATTCTGTTATGCAAGCAGAAAAAAATCAAATAAAAATCTGTACACGATTTATCGCAAAATTTCCCATGTGTGCCCATCACAACTACTAAATAGCATTAAGGCGAAAAAACATGTGTATAATTTCCCTGCCACCAAATGCTGCAAATTGTAATATTAAGAAAGTTCCCTAAGGACCTTCAGATAGAGTCTTAAAACACATTTGTGCCAAATAGCTAAGAACATGGCCTATAATGTCACAGCAGTCTTTATACAACCCACGAAAAGCATCTTTCTATATATATATATATATATATATATATATATATATATATATATCATGCATATTGTGTCATATGCAACCATGAAAAGTCTCATACCTTCACACTTACTATACATTTAATTCCAATGCATTATTTTCCCAAGGTTTGTCCCTGAAAGATAAAACATATATCCACCATTTGTACTGGGACACCAACATTATCAGACAGAATGGTAGGAGTATGTAAGTAACATAACATCTTATGCTTTGTAAAGCAAATCACTTTATGAGGCCTGACAACATTGTTCCTGCTGTTTATTCAAAATGAAGTAAACATGTCCCAATTTAGTCCACACTCCTTAAAGAGCTACTGATGCCTCAAAAAAAACCTCTAAAAAGCATACTAATTAGGCACAATTCTGACTGCATTCCATTTATATTTTATATTTTTCTCCTCTCTGTTATTTATTACTAAGAAGAGTTGCAAGAATATATAGTATTTATCCCTTAGAGATTCTTTAGTCCATTTGCCTCTGTAGTTTACTCCCTACTTCAAGTCATAATCCTCTGTTGTGACATCACAATCTGTTGCCATGGGAGTAAACTGTGATATCACAAGCAGTGCTCTGTGACTTCAGATAGGGAGAAAGCAGTAGAAATAGACACACTCTTTAGGAGCAAAGATCCTGTTTTCATACAGATGACCTCGGTAATAAATAATGGGGAGCAGGAAGACAGCACTTATGGTAAATACAAGCTGGACTGTGTCTAAATATTAGATGTTTTTAAAGATCTCCTGGATGTGTCTCCAGATCTTTAAGTATACTGCAAAACAATATATACCAATAGTAAAAATGAAGAAAAAGTAGCACAGGGCTTAGGACTTTCAAAAAAGGTTCATAAAATAAACAAACTCACTTGAAGGTTGAAGGGAACTCAACTGTCTGTCCTGCAATCTCAAAACAGTGTAGAGTGGCTGGATGGATAGCGAATATCATGAATGAAGTCACACAGCAGCTCCACCTGCTGCAGTTGCTATAGAGGCCACAACAGAGCAATTGAAACTGCAACATTAGCACAGCACACTAAAGGGGGAGATGCTGCTGCACCTGTGAGCAACCACAATCTGCAGCAGTTTGATCCCCACCAAGGGCTATAGCCCTTTCATTGTAAAAAAAATTTTTTTTTTAAATAACTGCTCCAAAAAAATGTGAATAAAGAATACACCAATACTAAACCAGTTCCTAAGGGGAAACAGTAAGGGGAGGGGGGGCAGGTAATAGGTCGGTATCCCAGTATACTAAATGGACAGTCCTAAACACAGTTTAATCATCCAAATATTACCAAGTAAATGATGAGCTCATGATAACCTCCCATGAAACTATGGAGGTTATACTAAGAAACAGTAGTACTTTTAGCAAAGTTCAACAGGCTATACAGACTGCACATAACAGACAACAGGACCAATGAGATGTGAAAAAAACATATAGGAAGCATCTGACTTGAAATCTGGGTGAGTCCAGAAAAAAAATTGAAAAGTAACATAAACATAAATTATTCAAGGAGCCTCCGTAAGTTTAATAGTGTCACACTGTCACCAATATAGTGATTAGTCACCTTCTTCATTTAAACCAATCCTTGGATCTGTACAGTTCATGACATATAGCCAGTACACCTCTCCTCTAAACAAAGTATCATCCCAGTCACTCTTCTTACTTGGTGAGTAAACATGCTTGAGTCCCCAAAATCTTAACAGTGTTACTGAGTGTCCTGCTGAATTAACATATGAACATACGAACATGCCAGCAGAAACAGACCACCTGGTCTATCTAAGTCTGCTCGAGTGTGCAACTACCACCCCTAGTTTGCAGCTGCCTCACCTCCTCCTTTGCCATCCCACTGCCAGCCTCACCTCCCCCACCCTCACTCTCTCCTGTTCCCTGTCCCATGCCCTTTTAAAGCTGTTCACAGATTTACATGATACCACCCTTTCAGGTAGTGCATTCCATTTTGCTACCACCCTCTCTGTGAAATAGTATCTCCTCATTTCCCTCCTAAATCTTCCCCCCTCTGTTCTTAACCCATACCCCCTGGTGTCCCTCCACCTCCTTAGCTTAAGGACCCTGTCTGCCCCATCCTTATTGGTTCCCTTCAGATACTTGAATGTCTCTATCATGTCCCCCCCCATCCCTTCTATCCTCCACGGAGTACATATTCAGGTCTCCCAGCCTGCTCTCATAGTCTCCCCCCTCTATTCCACATATCATATTCATTGCCCTCCTCTGCACCCCCTCCAGTAGCATGATATCATGTTTCAGGTATAGCCTCCAAAACTGCACACAATACTCTAAGTGCAGCCTTACCAGTGACCTGTAAGGTGGCAAGCTCACCTCTCTTTGCCTGGAAGAAACCCCCCTCACTATGCACCCCAGCATTGTGTTCACTTTTGCAGCCACTCTGCTGCACTGGGCAGTGTTGTTCATGGTCCCTGTTACCATTATCCCTAGGTCATTCTCTTCCTCAGTGATCTCCAGCTTAACCCCTCCCAGCCAGTATTCTCTCCTTGGATTCTTCACCCTAAAGTGCATAATCTTACACTTCTTTGCATTGAACCCCAGCTGCCACCTCTCTGACCACTCCTCTAGCTTGTGTAGGTCCTCCTGCAGCTGCATCCGTCCCTCCCCTCCATTATCTTGCCACAACAGAGTTCTGGTCCCCACATCTGATATCACTTTTATGTTCACTGATTCTTGTTCGAAGTTCCCTTGCCAACATAAAGTTTATCGCAGAGGCACTGAAGAAGGTAAACCACCCGGTCTGTAGCACACAAAATATGTTGTTTTATCTCAGATTTCACATTCATATACGGATGTTCATATATCCTTTTATTGCTAGTGTTATGGCATTGAAAACATCTGCCACAAGGTTAATTAAGCAATAAGCTACGAGGGGGTGTGGGCACATATACAGTGCCTTGTTTTTGTCCATTTTATCTGCGACTGTATATTTTTATTGTTGTCCAGGACCACTTTGAAAATTAGCTTGTTCAATGGTGTTTACGCCTGGTTAAATAAAGTTTGATTGATTGATTGATTTGCCGCGGCTGGAGTAGTTTGCCCTGAGTGGGTAAATTTTCACCAGCCATGGTAAATCCCCCGATAACCCACATCCTCTGAGTGGCTTATTGCGATTATATCAAGGTAAATTTTTTTACTATAATAAAATACAAATATTAAAGAGGTTGATTTTTTTTTTTTTTTTATTCCTGTGCTGCAGATGATTAAAGGGATGGTCTCATCTACAGCTGTTGATTATCAGATGATTTACACTGACAGTAAACTGCCAGTCTAATGATTTGATTGACTGTTCACTTATGTCCATGGTATAATTTTCAGTAGTCAATGGACCCAATAGAAGCTGTTTTGGTTCATGTTTTGGAATATGATGCTTAGTTTATCCTAGTCTATCTCGGGGATGGTTGGATTTCATTTGGATTTAATAAGGGGGAGTTCTTTAAACCTAATATTTTCATTCTGTGCCTGTCATATGTGTCAATACCTACACAGAATCTTTTGATCTGACCATTTATATGGCTATAGGCTGTGGAAAATACAATACTATTACCCACTTTATCTTCTTGTGTGCTGTTAAGCAAGTTCTCCCTGACCATGGAGGAAATCTCCTCCTCAGTCCATCACAGAAGTGGGGTGCTGTATCCCCTATTCATGAATCTACTCACCATTTTGGTTTTGACCTTCATAAATTCCTGTTATTGTACTTCACAGCAATTTTTCCTGGCACAAATAAGTTGTGCCTTTGGGATGCTCCTTATCAACTTAGGGTCATGGTAACTTGTACTTTGTAAAGTAATGTTCCTGTCAGTGTCCTTATGAATAAAGTAGTGTGTAAACCACCCCACACTTATAAATCAATACATCTAACAACAAAATTGTCTCCCTGTCTGCCGACATTGTAAAGATAAGTTGTTGGGTTCTACTATTAAGAAACAGATGGAACCTTTACAAGTCATTACCATGGCCATTCCAGATAACCAGTATATCATCAATATATATTTTTCCAGTACATCACATTCTCAGAAAATAGGTTTGTATCCCTGTGTTTTTGAAGGCCCACATATATAAATTAGCATAGGCAGGGGCCATGGTACTGCCATTGCTGTTCCCAGTAGTTAATGAAAAGCCTACCTTCAAAACTAAAATAATTTTTTGTGAGTACTATCTCTGTAAGCTGGGTGATAAACTCATTGGGGGTGTGTGCGGGTCCTCCCTATTCCTAAGGGCTGCCTGTAATGTTTCCAATCAGCCGTACATCACTTCCCTATTTCACTGATCACACAACTGCTATTACCTTAGGGAAAAACTCCTTCATCTTGCTAGATGTGCCCAAATTGTGTACACTCGATGGAAGAGCTGCAGTCAGCTATGCCATCCCAGCCACCTGGAATAAAATTCAATCCTCACTCGAAAATACCAAATTAGTCTTGGTAAACTTCTTTAAATCCCTTACCAACAGGGCACTTAAGGAAACTTGCCACTGCCACAATGGCTAGTACTTCCCCTCTATGAATAAGCTACTACTATAAGCACTTTTCCCCACAATTATCTTTTCTCTGTCTTCCCTTGCCCTTGTACTCTTTAGTATACCTACATGTTTAGTCACAGCTATATCCTTGCTCTCAATGTTTAAATGTTGCCTGCCTCCTTATTGTTTGAATTGTGTTACTGCCAATGTATTGTACTGTATACTGATGTTGCCTGCCTCCTTATTGTACGAACTGTGTTGTGCCAATTAATTGTACTGTATTCTGTTGTAACACATTATCCGACTAGAAACTCCTTGTAAATAAGCGTGTTCAATGGAGTTTTTCCTGCAAATAAACTTGAACTGCACAGTCCCTTCTGATGGGGTATACTAGTGTATAAATCCTTTATATCAGAACTTAACAAAGTCACTTCATCCCAGTCTATGTTACTCCTATTTAGATCACCAGAAGCTCTATGACATGGCTGGAGTCCTATATATACATGCTCATTTTGTACACCACTGGCTGGGAAAAAAAATCACATATTTAGATAAGGGATCTAGAAGGGAATCACTCCCTGAAATGGGTCTTCCCTGGGGAGTTCTGACTATCCTTGTGAATCTTGGGGTGGGCATAAAACACAGGGCTCCTAGGTTTCTTGCAGTTTAGCATATCCACCTCATCTTCTGTGATCCTTCCCATGCCCATGCCAAGTTCTAATACATCTTTGATCTCCTCCCTAATATTTTTTGTTGGGTCCATTTCCAATTCCATGTACTGCTCTATGGCCCCTAATTGTCTCAAACATTCCTGCTGGTACTTATGGTAATCCCAGATCAGTATGCCACCCCCTATGTCTGCTGGTTTAATCACAATGGACTTGTCACCTTCCAAATTATTCAAAGCTTCCCTTCCTACCCTAGTGATAATATATTTCTTAGGAGTGTTTCC
Source organism: Neoceratodus forsteri (assembly GCA_016271365.2). NCBI lineage: Eukaryota > Metazoa > Chordata > Ceratodontiformes > Ceratodontidae > Neoceratodus > Neoceratodus forsteri. The sequence goes on along the minus strand of CM057450.1, from coordinate 299,150,543 downwards.
TCTTCCTCTGGAATTCAACAGTTCCTTAACTTCACTCTCAACAACTTTAATGAAGCTCTCCAACAAGTTAGAGCCCCTAGGAAGATTAAACATAGATTTCACTCATAAAGCCTTCTTGAGTTCCTGTTTATGCGTGATTGGTTCTGGAGATCTATTACTGAAGCAGCCTGCAGGCCTAATTTTCTTATGAAATCTCTAAGTCTGCTTGAAGATCAAAATCATTAATCTGTTTTGTAGGAGAAAAAGACCCTTTATTAATACCTGCTCTTCCCCCTGAGATATCCCTGCTATTCAAGTTAAAAATCATTGCAGCTCATGGGTCTCAACCTGCCACCCCTGCCTCCTCCGCTGCCTCGTCTTCCACCTCCTCTACCTGGAGGTCAGCAAGGCCTTTGACTCTGTACCCCACAGAAGGCTAATCAGAGAGTTAGTGGACCATGGAGTAGGAGAGAAAATGGTTAGATGGGTGGAAAACTGGCTAAGGAACAGGACCAAAAGGTAAAAGTGGGGAGAGAGTTGTCTAGCACCAGGGTGGTCACAAGTGGTGTCCTGCACGGCTTTGTACTAGGGCCAGTGCTATTCAGTATTTTCATGAATAATATTGAGGCTGGCATAAAGGACAAAATGTGCCTGTTCCTGGACAACACCAAGCTCTGCAGGAGGGTGGACTCAGCTGAGGGAATACAGGACATTAAAGAGGACCTAAGAAGACTTGAAAAGTGGTCTGAGATCTGGTAACTGAGCTTCAGTGCCATGAAGTGTAAGGTTATGCACATTGGAACCACAAAACCCAGGGACAGAGTATTACCTGAGAGGGGTCCAGTTATCTCCCACAGAGGAGGAGAAGGATCTGAGAGCGATAACTAGTGACCTGAATCATTCTTTGCAGTGCAAGAAGGCAGTGGCAAGGGTAACCATAGTAACATATTTGTTGGCAGATAAATACCCTAGGGTCCATTTCGTCTGCCCTTTAGTCCCTTATCCTACACAGCAGATCCTGCTTAATCTGCTTATTTTCTTACCTCCCTTTCTATTTTAACCCCCTTCATGCCTATCCCATGCATGTTTGAATTCCCCCACAGTGCTTAAACCCACCACCTCTACCAGTAGTCTGTTCCATGCATTGACCACCCTTTATGTGAAGAAGTACTTCCTAACATTTCCTGTGAGTCCCCACCCCCACCCACCTCATGTTGTGTCCTTTTGTCCTAGAGTATGCCCTTTTCTGCAGAATGCTTCTCTCCTGTACCCTATTGATGCCTTTGAGTTATTTAAAAGTCTCTATCATGTCACCCCTCTCCCTTCTATCCTACAGAGAGTACATATTTAATTCATACTACGCAAGGTTCATACTAAGATATGAGGAACTGAAAATGTGGTAAGCTCATAATTGCTCCTGTCCCATTATCCATAATACTTCCAATGATCCCCACCTAAAATATAAGAGTCTAGCATGTTCTTGAATTTATTTTTATTTTTACTGGCAATAACATCTAGAGGCAGCTGATTCCAAAGATTCATAATTCTTTGAGTGTAGAAAGCCTTCCTTTTATGTGTTAAATTTCCTAGGTTTTAGTTCTAGAGGGTGTCCCCTAGTGCTCATTCTGTTACTTTGGAATTCTAATTCCAGTTCATTTAGTAGATATTCATCTAGCATTATATCATGACGTAGAAGAAGGTCACCCCTTATACGTCTAGTTCCCAGAGTCATGAGGTTTATTTTTGCAGGCGCTCATTATATGTTACATTCTTTAGGTTGTGTATTAATTTAGTGGATTGTCTTTGCATTCTTTACATCTTTTTTATTCCACCCATTGCTAATGGTCCCCAAACTGGGCTGCCATACTCTAGTAAGGCTCTGATGCAGGATCTATACAATGGCATAATAACTTGTTCGCTTCTACTTCAAAAATTACATTTTATAGACCACAATACTCTTTTTACCTTTACTATCTGGTTATTACAGTGTGAATCATAAGTTAGATTTTCATTTATGATTATTCCTAAATCTTTTTCGTCATTTGACTCTCTAAGTAGTTTTGCATTTAGGAAGTATGTTTCTTTATTGTTGTGTCTCCCTATGAGTATAATGCAGCATTTGTCTTCATTAAAAATCATACCTCTATGATTGGCCCATAGCTGGATGCTTTCTAAATCCCTTTGTATAGTGGCTGCGTTTTTACTATTATTAGCAATCCCAGTGAGTTTTGTGTCATCTGCATATTTTCTGAGTCAGTTTGATGTTTGTTTACCCATATCTGACATGAAAACCTGAAAAAACACCAGACCCAGGACTGATCCGGGTGGCACCCCACTCGTCACATGTACAGGGGCTGAGTGATAGCCATTTATACACACCCTCTGTATTCTATCTTCCAGTTAACTGGCAATCCATTTCACTATTCTGTGATCCAATGTTATGTCATTTAGACTTTGAAGTATTTCACCATGTGGAACCTTATCAAAAGCCTTTGTAAAATCCAGATACATACAATCAACTGGCATTTCCCCATCCAGAGCTGCTGTTATTTTCTCATAGAAACATAGCAGATTAGTTACCCAAAATCTGCCAGCCATGAACCCATACTGATCCCTATCTCCTTGGCCGCTGCCTTTTATATGATAGTTTATTCTGTCTTTAAATATTGCTTCCATTAACTTCCCTGGGACCATTGTCAAACTTATAGGCGTATAGCTAGTGTGATCCGCCCTACTTCCATTTTTGTGTATTGGTACCACACTTGCGTTTAACCAGTCTGGTGGGACTTAGTTATCAGTCAGTGATTTTAAGAATAGTATTTTCAGTGGGGTAGCTATGTGAGGTGACATGAGATTTAGTATTTTTGGAGAAATATTATCAGGTTCTGCAGAATGTGAATTTTTTAAATTTTTTATTTGCTCTGCAATACTATCTGTGGTTATATTTATGTTTGTTTTTGTATTAACTGGGATATCCTTAGAGTATACCGTCCCTGGTGAGAAAACAGAATATGGTTTCAGGTTCAATAATAAGGTTGCTGTCTACCATTATAGAACATTGGCTATAGTTTGATTTATGTAATGAGTTCATATATCCATAAAATTCCAGCATTTTGTTCTTATTAGCATTGCTAGCTATCCTTCTTTCCATCCTTTGCTTATTTTTCTTGATCATATTTTTACTTTTTTTTTAATATATTTTTAACCCTTAGACTGCTGACAGAATTAGTACGTATTTAAGTTCTGGACTAATATATCAGTCCGCGGCCCTGCAAGGGTTAAAATGGTTCCATGCTTGTTCAGTTTTCGTTTGTCTAAATTTGACATCGAGCTGTTTTTTTTTCTTAAGCTGTTTTACTAGAGGTTTATTTAACCATTTCGGCTTGATCCTGCCGCCATTATATTTCCTGATTTTTTTTGTATATGTTTGTCACATATTGTAAATATATGCCTTTTTATGATGTCCCACATTTCTGTTACAGTTTTTTTTTTGTTTAAAATCTTTCATTCAGGTAAATATCACACATAGTATGGCATTACAGGCAGCAGACAACTCCTCTTCAGACCTCTGAGGTTGCTGCCCAATCACTTCATTCTATTGCACTCTTATTACAATTTCAGCATTGCCTGACCTTCTGCTACTTTCAGGCAACCCATATTTGAGAGTTTTGTTTTTTAAAATAACATCCCAGTTGTTTTTTGTGGGTCTTCTTGAATAAAAGGTTATTTTGCCATGGTGAATTTATACATTTCTCCACGTCCCTAGTCTTGCACTGAAAATTTGACACAATTATAATCACTATTCTCTAGTTGTGCGTGAACATTGCAGTTTGTGATAATAACCTCATTTGTTGCTGGAACTACATTAAGCATATTTTCTCCTCTAGTTGTTTCCTGTACACATTGTATAAGTCCTAGTTGTTTGACTACCTCTAGGAAGGAATTACTATGTACTTTGGTGGCTTTGAGTTTTTGCCAGTTAATATTGCTGTAATTTAAGTCTCCTGAGAAGATCTATCTACCAATTTCCCATGTGTTCTCAAGTTCTTCATTTATTTGTTTGGTTATATCATAATTTGTGCTTGGTGGTCTGTAGCATAAATCAATTACTATATTCCTATTGTTACTTGCATCAGTACTAATCCAAATTGATTCAGTTTTGCTACCTTTTTTTTATTTTTTCTGAGATATTTGAAGATTTTTATTTGATATATATGCTCCACCTCCTCCTCTCCTCTCCTCTCCTCTCCTCCCCTTTCTATCAAGGTGGTATAAGGAATACCCCAGGACGTCCCTACCCCAGACATCATCTCCTGTCCACAAAGTCTCTGTTATGAGTGCCATTCCGATATTTTTGTGTGGTTCTAGTATTGCTTCAAGTTCTTCTTTTTTTGTTTTGGAGACTTCTTGCATTGATTGAGTAGCAGTCTAATATGTTTCTGGTGTTTCTTATGCTATTCTTTGGTTGGGCAAGTTTATGGTTTATTGTAGCTGTTTGTACTAGTCCATCCCCCCCCCCATGTCAGTTTAAATGACCTGCTGCTGGAAGAACATTGTTTATCATGGTAGCTAGCATTTGCTTTCCTAAGCTGCTCAGGTGTAGTCCATTTCTAGCATACAACTGCTTCTTTTGGTGAAATGTGTCCCAAGTATTTATAAAGTCAACTCCCAGTCCATCACACCAATTTTGTAACCTGGCAGTCTTTTAGATTGTGTTTTTTTTTTCTCTATGACAATTTAGATTTGGTAATAAACCAGATATTACATGTTCCTGTCCCCTATTCATTATAATCACACTCATGTCCATAATATCTTCTATGACATCTTTTTTCCTTAAGTCTTTCCTCGTAGCTTTTCTGCTGCATGCCCTTCACCATCTTGGTTACCCTCCTCTGTACCACCTCGACTCGATCAATATCTTTCTTCAGATGTGGCCTCCAGAATTGAGTGCTGTATTTCAGGTAGGACCTCACCAGTGACCTATACAGGGGAGCCCCACCTCCCTCTTCCTTCTTGTTATACCTCTGCCTATGCACCCCAGTATTCTACTAGCTTTTCCGACTGCCTTGTTACACTGACTTGTCACTTTGATGCCATCTGTTATGATTAACCCCAGGTTTTTTCTTGTGTTACACCTGTTACCTCTACCCCCCCAATGATACTGCTCTCTTGGGTTCTTGTATCCTATGTGCATAATTTTGCACTTCTTAGCATTAAAGCCCAGCTACCATACCCTTGACCAATCCTCCAGTTTGTAATTTGTTTATTGTTTTATCAGGATAAGGCTCCATTGAACAAGCTCATTTACAAGGAGGTCCTGGGAAGGACAGCATAATAATACAACAGTTCCAGTAGAGTACAGTAAGTAATGAAGAGCAATGCATGCTAGTTACATAATACAAGGAAAAGTCCTCTCTTATTTTGTCTACCCCCCAGTCTATCCACTCTATTGCAAATTTTTGTATCATCTGCAGACACACCTTCCCTTCCAATCCTTCCGCAATGTCACTAATGAAGACATGAAGAGTAATGGCCTCAGAACCAACCCCTGAAAGACCTTAATAGTCCCTCTCCCCTCTTCAGAATGCACCCTGTTTACTACCACCCACTGGCTCCTGTGACTTAGCCAAATCTGTTCCCAATTTACTACTTTTGACCCCACCTCGAGATTGCACAGTTTGTTAACTAATCTTCTGTGTGGGACAGTATTGAAGGCCTTGCTGAAATCAAAGTAGACCACATCTACTGCCCCCCCCAATCCACTTCTCTTGTCACCTAGCCAAAGAAGTCGATCAGGTTTGTTTGGCATGATCTTCCCCCTGTGAACCCTTGCTGCCTTGGATCTTGTAGCCCATTTGCAGCAAGGTACTCCATCATCCTTTCCTTAATTAATGTTTCCATGATTTTACACACTACTGGTGTCAGGCTTACTGGTCTGCAGTTCCCTGCCTCCTCTATATTGCCACTCTTGTGGATTGACACCACATCCGCCTTCTTCCAGTCCTCTGGTACCACCCCTGACTCCAGGGACCAGTAGATTAGGGCTGTCTGGGGTGCTGTTAGTACCTCCCTCAGTTCCCTCAGTATCCTTGGGTGCACCCTGTCTGGCCCCAAAGCTTTATCCCTTTTTAATCTTTCAAGTTGCTTCATTATTCTCTCTTCTGTAAAGGTTAGTGTCTATCTCCCTTCCAGTAATTCTCTTACTCTCTATAAGTGGCCCTTCACCCATCCCTTCCTTTGTAAATACTGAACAGAAATATCTGTTCAGTATATTTGCCTTCTTCCACACACCCCTTATAATCTGACTTTTCCTGCCTTGCCTTTTCTCCATTCACTTATACAGTATATCTAATGAAGGTCTTGTCTGCACATGTCACTGTCCTAGCTATGCTCTCCTCTGTTTGTGCTTTAGAACACCTTCTAGCTTTTGCTGCATCCTTCAGCTTCTCCTGATAGGTTTCCCTTTCCTCTGCCTTCTATGTTGCATTGTATCTCACAAAGAATATCCTCTTTGCCTTAACCTTTGCTGCAACTTCATTGGAGAATCATAGTGGCTTTCTATTTCTCCTTTCCTTTGACACCTGCTTAATGCAAAGGTTTGTCACTCCCTCAATGGACTTCTTTATTACTGCCCACCTTTTCTCTACCCCCTCTAGCTTCCCTGTCTGTGCCAGTGTTTCCTTGATGCACTTCCCCATCTTCCTGAAATCAGCCCTTCTGAAGTCCAGGACTCTCGTCTTAGTGTGGCATGTTTCTTTCCCAGGTCTAGCCTCGAACCGTGCCATGCAGTGATCACTTGACCCCAGGTGACTTTCCACTGTGATTTTCATGATACTGTCTCCATTTGACAGTATCAGGTCCAGTATGGCTTTCTGTCGTGTGGGTTCCATGACAAGCTGTCTAAGGAATGTTCCGTGTAGTGCTTCCAGGACTTCCCACCTTTTACTTGTTGCTGTAGCTGGGATGCTCCAATCTACATCTGACATGTTGAAATTTCCCAACAGTACTATTTCCCTTTGTTGGCCGTCTCCATTATTTCCCCTATCATTTTCTGGTCAACTTCCTCTTTCTGTGCAGGCAGTCTACATACTATCCCAGTTCAAATTATAGCCCCCCATACGTGTCTCTAGTGCTACCCATGGTATTTCAGCTTCACCCTTCTCCCTTCGTAACTGTGTGGCTTTTATACTGTCCTTCACATGCAGAGCCACCCCATCTCTTTTTTTGCCCTCTCTGTCCTTCCTGAACAGTGTATGCCCTGGTATGACTGTGTCACAGAATCACACAAATCTGACAGCAGAAAAGGACCTCATCAGCCATCTAGTCTGCCTTTTTCCCCTCCTCTACTCATAACCATTTTTATTGGCCCACCCCTTCCCCCACTTCTCAACCCCTTATGTCTGTCCCATGCCCTTGTGAATCCTTCCACCATTTTGGACCCTGCCACCTCTTCTGGTAGCTTATTCCAGGCCTCCACTACCCTCTCCATGAAGAATCGTCCCCTCACATTGCCTCTGTACCGTCCTCCTTCCAATCTTAGGCTATGCCCTCTAGTTTTTGCCCCCTCCTCTTTCTGAACAAGCTCTCCTCCTCCTTCACCTTATTGATCCCCTTCACATACTTAAAAGTTTCAGTTATGTCCTCTCTATCCCTTCTAGTCTCCAATGGGTACAGATCCAATTCCCTCCACCTCTGTTCATATGGTTTCCCCGCATGCCGTGCACCATCTTGGTTGTTCTTCTCTGTACCCTCTCTACCCCCTCAATGTCCTTTCCAGAGGTGCGGTCTCCAGAACTGGACCCTGTACTCCAGGTGTGGCCTCACCATGGCCTTATAAAGCGGCATCAGCACCTTCATCCTTCTGCTAGTTATGCCCCTCCTATTGCATGTCAACATTCCATTTGCCTTCCCCACTGCCCTGCTGCACTGGTTACCCATCTTAAGGTTGCTTGATATTATAACCCCCAGATCCCACTCCTGCTCTATTTTTTTGATATCCTACCCTCCTAGGGTGTAAGCTGCTTGCGGGTTTTTATGCCCCAGGTGCATCACAGCACGCTTTTTGGCATTGAATTTTAGTTGCCAAGTTTCCAACCACCCCTTCAGAATTTCAAGGTCATGCTTCATGGCCTCAACCCCCCCACTGAAGATTTTCATATCATTCACAAATAGGTACACCCTTCCCTCCAGACCTTCTGCTATATCACTGATGTGTATATCAAAAAGGAGGGAGTCCTAGTACTGACCCCTGGGGAACTCCACTCATCACCCCCCACCTTGGAATGCACCCCTATTCACCATCAATTTCTGGCTTCTGTCCATAAACCAGTTTCCACCCACCTAGTTATTTTCTGTCTCACCCATAAGCTTTCCAGCTTATTTACTAGCTTTCTGTGAAGAACGGTGTTGAAGGCCTTACAGAAGTCCAGATAGGCTACATCCAAAACCCCTCCTTGGTCAACCACCTGTGTCACCCAATTTGAGAACTCTATCAGGTTTGTCTGGCATGACCTCCCATTTTGTGAAGCCATGCTACCTTTCGTCCTGCAGCCCGCTGTCCACCAGGTAGTCTACCACCCTTTCTTTTATTAGTGGCTCCATCACCTTGCCCACTACCGAGGTGAGGCAGACCATGAGATAATTTTCCACTGCCTCCTCACTGCTCCCCTTGTGCAGTGGCACCACATCCACCCTCCTTCAGCCCCCTGACATACACTCTGTATCCAGGAACAAATTAAACAGTTTCATCAGTGGGGCTGCCAACTTCTCCCTCAGTTTTCAGAGTACCCTTGGGTGCAAGCCATCTGACCCCATTGCCTTGTCCACCTTTAACCTACCCAGTTCCTTCCCTACCCTGTCTATGCTGAACATGCTAGGATCCACCTTTTTGCCTTTCCTACCCTTCCCCTCTTCTGTGAAGACTGAACAGAAGTAGCTATTTGACACCTCTGTTTTCTCAAAGTCCCCCTCCAGTTGCATTCCTCTCTCTCCCTGCAATCTTACTATCCCCTGCCTTGCCTTCTTTCTTTCCCCCACATACATAAAACAAGTTTTATCTCCCCTTTTGGCCTGTTTAGCTATTTTCTCCTAGTGTTCACTTTAGCCCTCCTTATCTTCTGCCCTGTAACCCTCCTCTTCTCCCTATAATTCTCCCAGTCCTCCTCCCTTTGTGTCCTCTTGCATTTCTTTTTTTTTTCATATTATGCTTTTTCCTGCTGGCATCCCTAGCCCTGCGAGTGGGCTTGCCCTGGGCTCGGTGACCCATACTCTCACCCAGGGATGCCCCCCCCCGTGTGGGGCTGCTGAGGTGGAACTGAAGGTGGCTGAAGGTTTGGACACAGAGTCCAGCTCGCCACGGGGCAGTGGATTTTTGTAGTGGTTTCCCTTGGAGCTGGGAATGTGCAGCCCAGTGCTAATGCCAAGCAAGCGCCGTCCTACCTCCACCCACGTTGCAGTAGGCACTGTGCCCCTGCCTCCATCAGGGAGCAAGTGACACCAGAACCAGCTCCCTTACCCTCCCAGGAGGAGAGCAGTCCTCTGGATGCTCAATCCTTCTCCTCCCCTGCCGACCCCTGGCAGCCCGTGCCTGTTCCCAAACATGGGTCGCCGGCATGGCGTTAGGTGTGGCATCCAGTGCCACCAGGCTGGTGCCCTTTTCCTTTTCCTGACTGTCCTTGCTGCCTCTCTTATGAGCCATAGAGGTCTCCTCCTTCTTTTGTTCTTCCTCACCTTCTTAATTCAACTTTCAGTGGCCTTCAATACCCCTCCTTTGATAGTTCCCCATAGTCATCCCCATCCCCCATATTCCCCTTCCCTGCCATTTCTTCTCCAAATAGCCTCCTCATTCTGTTAAAGTCCATCTTTCTGAAGTCCATCACCCTCGTTCTAGTCCAGTTTGCCACCTTCCCCATTTTTACCCTGACCCTTACAGTTCTGTGATCACTTGTACCTAGTCTGTCACCCACCTCTACCTCTTCTACATTTTCCCCATATGTGAGGACAATGTCCAGCAGGTTATCACCCCTAGTGGGCTCCCTAACCAGCTGTTGCATGAATACCCCTTGTAGCACCTCTAGAATCCCCCTGCTCCTAGCTGATACCACAGTTGGGATCTCCCAGTTCACTTCATGGAGGTTTAGGCCCCCACTAGCAGAAGCTTTCCCTTGAGAGCCATCTTTGTAACTGCCTTTATCAGCTGTTTATCCTCTTCCTCCCAATGCATAGGAGGTCTGTAAACCACCCCCATCCTCAATGATTTCCAGTCCATTTTCTAGTGTGACCCACGTGTTCTCTGTCTCCTCTGCCTCCTCCTACCCATCCATTGCCCTAATCTCTTCTTTGTTGTATGATGCCACCCCCCTCTTGCACGTCTTACCAGCCCTGTCCTTCCTAAACAGTCCCTATCCTGGGATAACTGTCTCCCAGGCATGATGCTCTATCCACCAAGTCTCACTTACCGCTACTATGACCAGATCCTTATCCACCATCATGGCCTCCAAGTCCACCATTTTGTTTCCCAAACTCCTGCCATTGGCTGATAATCCCTTCCACCCTGTACCCCTCCCCCCACTGCCCTGTACCTCTACCCCTTTCTTGTTCTTGCTATTATCCAGCATTTTATTGCCATCCTGGTGGGGGAGGCTGATAGCCTTCAATCTCTCCTGTCTCTTTGAGTGGTCCTTTTCTTACCCCACCACCAAATTCACTTTAAATTATACTTCCTTTCGATAAAGTCCTCAAACTTACTCTTTAATACAGTTGATCCTTCCCTGCTCAGGTGCAGTCTGTTTGGGGCAAATAGGCTCTCATCCTCCCACATCGCTCCCCAGTCCACCACTAACCCAAACCCCATCTGCCTGCACCAACCCTCCAGCCATTTATTAAATTTGTCAATCCTCTGCTTCCTTGATGTGCTTGCTCTTGGCACAGGCAGTACCTCTGAGAAGGCAATAGAATGGAACTTCATGCTACTGCAGAACCTCGCAAACTCCCTGAACCTTGCCCTTACCTCCCTTAGACTATTACTCTACAGATCATTGGTGCCTAAGTGGAACCACAAGTGTGACCTCTCATCTTGCTGCTTGCCCCATGAGGGTATAGTGTGGCTCACCTCTAGCGCCATCATTCCCAGCATACACGCAACCCAAACTGCACTGGTCCTGCCTCCCTTTCTCCCCCATCTGATTCCCTTTAGTAGTGAGTCCACTATGAACACGACCCTGCTACTCCTTACTTTCTGCATGTTCTTTGATTTTCCAGCTTACACCCCTCTCCATGCATCCCATTTACCTCCCTGTTTCCATTTTCCCCCATGTCCATCTCCTTCCCCTGAGTTACACTCTCCTCCCGGACTACATCCCACATTCCTCCCCCTCTGGTGCCACCACCAGTCCTTCTCAACCAAGGCTCACTTTTCGCTAGCCCTTTGCTCATTTCCTACCTCTCTGCTGCCTGAGTCCCTCAGTCTACGGGTACCCCTCCTTCTCCCCTCCATTGGTCCTTTTCTGTCCTTAGCTTAAATTAGGCTATCTTCTTGTATCTTCTATGTGTTTTGACCCCTTGAGATTGTTTTCTCCCTCACTTCTCGCTCTTTTGGGCTATTTCCTTCCAGGTTACCTCCCAAAGGTGCATCCCCCATTCCCAAAGAATCTATATTCTTAGACCCTCCTCCATCTCCTATGAACTCCTCTCAGCCACTCTCCTTGCTGTTATCCTCCTCAAGTGTCCCCAGGGGTGCGAATCTGTTTTCCTGCTCTGCACCCCTGTCTTGCAGACCGCTGTCTGATGTGCCCCTTCCTAATTCCTGCCCTCTCCCTGTTGGTGCTTGCTTTGCTTTTTTTGAATTTTACTCCCTGCCACTCCCCTGACCCTCTTGTCCTCTTCCTCTCCTGTACCTAAGTCACCTGGGGCCCCCCTTGTGTCCCCTCTATTTCCTCTTGCCCCTCTGTTGCATCCTCTGGACCACCTCCAGTCCTCTCCCCTTCTTCTCATGTCTTTCTCTACACCTCTTTCTAATACCCCTGCAAACCCCCCACATTTTTTCTCTTCCCCACCATGAGCTGGTGCTTCTTCTGGTCCTCCTCCACTCCACTCCTCTCCACTTCCCCCCTCCCCACTTAGTGCCCACCTTAACCACCCCATCTCCTTTCTTAGCTGTGTACGCTGTCTACACACCATGCAGCCTCCATGTTATATTTAACACCATGGCCGGCGCACACCCACTGCACCCTATCACCTCTACAAAGATTCCCTGTGCCCTAGTGGCCTGGAGACCATACTCAAGACCTACCTGATCCCCTTTCAGGCTACCTTTCCAGCTTCACTGCACGTCCATATGAACCCTTAGCCTTACAAAAAAGGGAAGAATGCTCCCTACCTCCAGACACTAAAACAATTTCTTGTACTTAAAATACCACTCTGTGACTCTACTGTGCTAAGCAATATGGACAATATTGAATTCCCTAAAATAGTTTCTGTATAGCAAATATTATTCTAGAATCACTGTGCCACACAGTTCAAATTCTGGGATTCACAGAACTATTTTCTGTACAACAAATACTATTCTAGAATCACTGTGCTAAACATTTCAATTCTGGGGTTCACAGAACTACCCTGATAACAGACACCAGTTACTGAACTTTTCATTCAGCAGTATAGGAAGTTCTGCCAGGCAGCAGTTTGTGTTAAGTTTTGTTGCTGTGGAAAAATAATTTCTGCTAGTGGCCACTCCCCTCCCTCTGCTGAACTCTCTTCACCTCCTCTCCCCTCCTGTTGGTGGTAGCCTCCCCTGGGTGGAGCCTAGTGAGTTTATTTAATATGTGGAGGGGGTGGAGGGTGGAAAATCCAGCAACCAATCCGGTTTGGGGACCCCATTTAAACTTGGCACCTTTTTCTTGGCGCTCCCTGACTGCCTACCATTGCAGAACAGAGCACAGTCCTGAAACAGGAGCCTTCTTCCACTGTGGCGACGGCCACCAACAATGCACCCCGTGGCAATGGCTACCATCCAGCTCTCCTGCGGCTACCGCTGTGGACCACTTCTCTTGCAGCTACAGTCACAAAAAAGAAATCCAGCAATCAATCCAGTTTCGGTTTCTGCTTCTATAGAAGAGACCCCATTTAAACTTGGGCACCTTTTTCCTGGTGCTCCCTGATTGGCTCCCCTTGCAGGAGGAAGCCCTGTCCCAAAACAGTAGCCTCCTTTCACTGAGGCAATGGCCACCGACACCAGTCTCTTGCAGTTACGGCCTCCATCCAGCTCTGCTCTCCTGCGGCTATGGCCATCAATGATGCACGCTATGGCTATGGCCACCATCCAGATCTCCTGCGGCTATGGCTGCCGACCAATTGTCTTGTGGCTATGGCCTCAAAAAAGAAATCTAGCAATCAATCCAGTTGGGTTTCTTGTTTTACAGCAGAGACCCCATTTAAACTTGGTGCCTTTTTTTTTGGCTCTCCCTGATTGGCTCCCCTTGCAGGAGGGAGCCCAGTCCTGAAACAGGAGCCTCCTTCCACTGTGGCAACAGCTGCCAACACCAATCCCCTATGGCTATGGCCACCATCCAGCTATGCCCTCCTGCAGCTACTGCTGCCAACGATGCCTCCCATGGCTACAGCTGCCATACAGCTCTCCTGAAGCTATGGCTTCCAACCAGTTCTCCTATGGCTATGGCAGCAAAAAAGAAATCCAGCCCAGTTTTGATTCTCACTAAACGAGGTCTCCATGATTGCTACTATGTCTAGGTCTTCTTCCGCAGGTGGTCTTCTTCTTCTTCTTCCGCAATGGTGTCCTCCAGATCTGCAATCTTGTTGACCAGACTCCTTGTATTTGCAGACATGGCTTTCCAGGTTACATTGCCCCTTCCCCTGTTTCTGATAGTCTTCCTATTTATAGCCCTTCTCTTGTGTCCCTTGAACCCTTCACTTTCCTCTTCCACACACTGTAGTACTGGCTTGGATTCCCTGAGTTTTCTCCCTCCTTAGTCTTTTACTGTTTCTCCAGTTGTCATGTGGGGGTGGACATACATTGCCCTTGTCCTCTAGACCAACCCCCCAGCTAGTTTAAATGCCTGACAATGTGGCACATAAACTTTTCACTGAGGAGCTCATTTCCTCTCCTGGATGGATGCAGGCCATCACCTTTGAATAGGCCTCCATCCTTCTATGTCCTCCATCCAACTGCCCTAGCCGATCACTCCGCTCGGCCGACATGGGGTTGTTAGAGATTCCAAGAGTGAGTTTGAAATCCTCCGGCAGTAGAGCATTTTCTCATGCTGCACCCACTCTTTGGAATTCTCTACCATGCCAGTTACAGGAATGCGCCTCTATGGACATTTTTAAGAAGGAATTGAAAACCTATCTCTAGACAATGGCCATCTCGGAAAGTTAAATGCACTGTTTAGTGTGTGAAATTTTATTGTAATTTATTATGCTTCTAGAACATATTTTATAATTTTTATGGTTTTGTGGTTTGTATTGTGTGTTGATGTTTTTATTGTTCTGTTCAGTGCCTTGATATAGTGAAAGGCGCTATATAAATAAAATTATTATTATTATGTGGACCCCCAGTTCCCAGTGAACCTGTATCCCTGTTCATTGTACCATTTCTTCAACCATGTGTTGAAGTTCCTAGTGCAGATGCTCCTTGTTCTCTCCCATGTTTTTGACAGGTAGTACTTCCGAGAAGGTGACGGATTTAGCTACCTGCATCAGATCCCTCCCCAGTCACCTGAAATCTTCCTGGACTGTCTCCTGACCATCACTGACCAGGTCATTTGTCCCTAAATGGACAATGATGTCCAGCGCACCCTCCCTCCCCTATGAGGCAGTGGAGTTGGACTGGGTGGTCTCTGGCTGGGAGTGAAGGTCCCCCTGACCGAGGACAGCTCAGCCCTAAGTCTGTCAACCTACTCCCTCAAACTAGAGAGGCTTGTGCAGATGGCACAGCACCTCAGTGTCCAAAAGGTTTGCCTGAAGATGGCTGCCCTGCAACCACTGCACCACTCCCCACATTGCTGTCACTTTACATATCTCAACCAACCTTCCTTCCTTTCTTCCTTCCTTCCTTCCTTCCTTCCTTCCTTCCTTCCTTCCTTCCTTCCTTCCTTCCTTCCTTCCTTCCTTCCTTCCTTCCTTCCTTCCTTCCTTCCTTCCTTCCTTCTTCCTTTCCTGTGTGTTTATAACCCTGACACAGTAAATATTAGTTCTCTTCCTCCTATGTCCCTATATAGGAGATGAGCCAGGCGAAGGATGACCCTGGGGATGGGGTGGGAGGTTTTATTCCTTGTTCCTGTTCCTTCACCAAAACAGTCTCCTTCACCCCAAGCTCTGCCTTCTGATGCTGCAGTTTATGGAGTCTGACCAGAGCACTGAACTCCAAGTCTTTTAAGCGTAACCCCTAGGTGGCACTATCCCTAGAGTTACTACCCTGTCTTGCCTGGCCACAGCAAGGATGAGAGGCCTGGGTTCCCAAGATTACATTAAAATGGTTCTTTTCCAAGGTAGTATATTGATGCAGTGCCTCCACCCAGAGTTTAGCTTTAAGTGGGCTAACTTGGAACCTGTGACAATCCCCTGGGATACTGTACTCACCCACTGTAACCATAAGCCACCTCAAAACATGACCCGATAACATTTCCCCACATTTCAATACCTTTCACCATTTAGTGACTTGATCCTAATAATATGCTCACGACACAAGTATCTGCAAAAAACAACAATGAACAATATATTTACAGGGGGGACAGGGCTTAGGAATGGGGAAGAAGGAATAGCAATTATGCATTGTAGTATTTACAATATCTACATGCAAATTCCAAGTTTTGGATTTGTGCTGGTGAAACCCTCCAGCTGGGTAGATACACTGCATGTTAAACCACATAGTGTACCAACAGTCAAAATAACCAGAACCCTGGCTAGCTAGCTAAACTGCATAAATCAGATGACACAGAACATTTACCTTTTTCCCACACTGGTACCAGTCCCCATATTTGGTATGAGACCCTGCAATACCATCCTTAAATCTGGGTACCCAGTAACCAAAGTCCAGTTAAAGGTGCAGGCCTGAGGTATGGTGCAGCTGTACGTTGGCTGGCTAAATTAAGCAGATTTAGAACTTGACTTGAAACAGTTGAACACTTGAACTATGTACAATCTCTTAAAGGGGTTGCGGGGGCTGCATTCTGAAAGCTGGAAGCACTGCAGAGTAACCAGCAGGTTACATTTGTTTTAAGCCATTTCCCATTTCCTGAACATCCGGCACATTTGTGATCCTGGAACATTCAGCACATTTACAACCTCAGCACATTTACAACCTCAACACATCCAGCACATTTGTGATCCTGGCACATTCAGCACATTTACAACCTCAGCACATTCAGCACATTTACAACCTCAACACATCCAGCACATTTGTGATCCTGGCACATTCAGCACATTTACAACCTCAACACATCCAGCACATTTGTGATCCTGTCGCATTCAGCACATTTATAGCCTCAACACATTCAGCACATTTATAGAAGCTGTAAGTTCTTCATCCAGGGGCCAGCATGGCCACCCTGGTCTTTTTCTACTTAAATCTGTGGGTACTTGTTCCCTGGGATTAGGATGACTCGGTTCTTTACATCCCGTTTCTGAACAAAATTGCTTTATCAATACCATTTCTTTTACTTGAGCAATTAAAACAGTTCTTGCAAACTCAAATTTTTATGCCTTAGTGCCCATGTGGCATATGGCTGAGGTTCACAGCTTCCACAGAATGTCTTGACCAATTACTGACAAAATAATGGACCACCCAAGATGAGCCCTGGTTCTGAGTGCTCCTCTTCCAGTCCTGTAGGCACTTTAGCAAACTGAACACATATCAACACATTTACAGTATATGACTAGACCACGCTGGGCCCCTAATACATTTAGGTTCACCCGTGCTGGGCAATGGTTAGCGCAGCAGATGCAAGGTGCAGACCAATGAACAATTTCAAATAATTAGGCAGTCTCTAGGGCACTGGCAACCCCAATAAGCTTTCACTTTCCCTTGCACCGGAGGGTACAAGATTACTCACTCAGGCTTCTCACGGAAAGGTTCTCTGTCATCAAAGGTTCCTGAAGTCTTCAGTTCTCTCGCCACTGAGGCAGGATCAGCTCTCTCACAGCTGGCTTATCATCAAGTTGTAAGTCCATGTTTTTCCCAAATGTGGTAGGGATGGGATAGCCCCTGGAGGACATTTTCTGGCAACCCACGGGCTAGCAGGCTTTACATTAAACTAAGCTGAACCATTTACTGGCAAAGAAGCACAATTCCTCCTCATTTGTGGAGAGGCTTACACTGGATCATCAGGCCCAGTTGCATTGCTGGGGGCCTCAGCCCCCACTCCTGTAGGGGACTCTCACTTGAATCTGCAAAATTTGCTGAAACACAGTCTTTTATGGGGCTCTCCTGAGGCTGTCTATTGGCTGAAGCTATTGGTTGCTTTTGCTCTGATTGGCTGGAAGGCTTGTCAATCAGAAAAATGAATTATTCATTAAGCCTCCTCGAAGCACAGTTTGATTGCTGGTTTGGTGCCTGAATTTAGGTTCCTACAGTTTCCCCATGCGCTCTAGGAAGTTTCCCGTGAGCTTTGGCAAAAGTCCCACAAGTTCTGGTTTAAGGATCCTACCTTTCCGATTGGCCGTTGCTGCTCTATAATTGCTGCTGAACACACAGTCCCCTAAGAGAATTGACACAGTCCCCAAATGAAGTCTGGATGTAGCCAAAAATAATTAAACTATTTGCCCAAATGCTCACAGTCTGATAGCCACTTGTGTGTCCTTAAAGTCACTGCCCCGCTTTTGCATTCCCCTCAGTCTGTATGCCTGTTGCTGCTGCCAATATGTTAGAGCCACCATTTGCAGCAGGCAGGCTCTCTCTCTCTGAGTCCCAACATATACTGGTGCAGCCAGTTTAAAGTATTTATTTAAACAGTTTCCCTTTCACACATTTGTCCCCACACTCAGACAACACTTACATTATTTATTTATATTTTAGGCACATTTCTTTCCTTTTTGGCAGCCATTGAAACATTGCTTCCCTGAGGACAGAAGAAACCTCATTAATATTCATAGGGATCGGGGCTCCAGTTCATTTATATTCACGGCCTTCAATCCTAACACTCCGATGGATTTCCTTATTCATTTTAAACAATGGGCTCTCATGGACCTTGCTGATGTCCCTCTTACAAGATGGGTATGCTGGGACCGTTGAACTCTCCTGCTCAACCGCAAATAAAGTGGTCGGAAGATCAAAGGAACCACATTGCATGTGCATGATCTCCGTGGCACCAGGGGTGCCGATCAAGCAGTGGGGGAGGGGTGTGGTTGGAGACTTGAGCCCAAACTGGGCTGAATTTAACACTGGGGCTATGACATGGGGTACCAAGGGCACAACAAGACTCGGGCCAGAGTGGAGACATACAAAAAAAAATGGCAGGCATTCAGAGGTGCTATGGAGAAGAGCAGAACAGGAGCTAATGGGCACAAAATAAGCACCCAAATAGGTAGAGGTTACATAAATGTTTGGCTTGGTATGCTTTTCTTTTGTTCAGTTAATCCGTTGTAACTATCCTCACAGGGAAAAGAGGCAGAACAAACAATACAGCAAAACCGAAAGGAAGCGCAGTATAACAAGTACCAAAACCAGCAGCAAATAAGTACTGTAAACTTAAGCTAATTCCTGTAGCCTAGACAGTTTAAACCAGAACAATGAGTTTTTGCAAGGAAATAAGTTTAGCTCAACAACAAAAGAATTAAAATTTCTACTTCCCCTGCTTGAGTTCCCAGTCTCTGATATGGCACAAGGGTGTAGTTCTACATAGAATTCAAAGCTCCTGTCACGCCTTGTTCCCATTCCTCCACTGAAAACAATCTCCTTCACTGCAAGCTCTGCCTGCTAATACTGCAGTCTGGGGAGCAGGATGTTGGGGGGATTAGCAATGGCTGACAGGAGGTGGTATTGCCCTTGTACAGGTCTCCGGTGAGACAACATCCGGAGTATGCAGTGCACTTCTGGAGCCCTAACCTTAAACAAGACATCAACCTGATGGAACTGCCAGAGGAGGGCTATGAAGATGATTGTGGGGCAGCAGGGTAAATTATGAAGAGACTGAAGACCCTAAACATATACTCCCTGGAGGATAGGAGGAGAGGAAGCCATGATCGAGACCTTCAAATACTTGAGAGGAATCAATAAGGTGAACAGGGACAGTCTCTTTGGGCTAAGCTGCAGCAAAACCATGAGGGCACAGCCTAAAGTTGGAGGATTTGTGAGAGGGAGGTTTGAAGACAATTCTTTACATAAAGGGTGGTGAGCAAATGGAACACGCTGCCAGAAGGGGTGATCTCATCAAGCATCGTGGGCAGCTTCAAGAGCGTCTGGGATAGATATGGGAAAGATATAGTCAAAGAAGGGGGGGGGAGGAAATGGATGGAAAGATGGGGGGGGACACCAACCTGAGTTGAGAACCTCCATAGCAAGCAGATTAGATAGACCAATTGGCCTAATTTTGGTGGCTTCTTCATATGTTCCTACACTCCCTCCTCCTCTGCAGTACATAGTTTGATCTCTGTATTACCCTTCCTGATACCATCCTTTCCTCCATAACTCATATCTGGGTTCCTGTCTCCCAGTAGCCAAAGTGGGAGCCTGTCCACTCGTACCAGGCTCCTCTTCTAAAAAAGACTCCTGTTCTTGTTGTGCCTGTTCAGTAGGTCTGTAAGTGGAAGGTACATAACTATCCCATTGTCAGAATCAGATTGGCAGCCCTGACATTGTATATACTGTGGGTTTCTGTTAAAGCCTTTTGGTTTAAGTTGCATCTGCTTAAATAGGTGTATTTAAATTCCTAAACAAATAAAAAAGAAACACATTTATAAGCACATTGTGAAATGGGTAGAAAGAATGCTGAATTCTGATTGGCTGAGAACTGCTTTCAGCTGGGCTGTTATCCAGCACAATGGCCCAGCTGAAGTATTATGTTTAAAAGCATATAAAATTTACTAAAAATAACCATTTCACAATCGCATTGGCACTCTGGAGCTACTATGCTTCAATCCTACACTCGAGGTGGGCCATTATCCCACTATAACACACACCCTGTCATGCCTTATTGTTTAAATAAGACATTTGGGGTGCTGCATTGCACTGAATAACCACACTTCCCAGGTTGGAAACCCTGAGTGTAGGTCATAGCACAGTTCACACCTTGTCATCTCTTATTGCTGACTGACGGTTTGGCTTCAACTACTGTACCTCCTGCACAGTATATTCCATTCATCTATTCCTGCTCCATGAAGAACATCCACACATCAGTCCTGAATCTCCTTTCCACCAGTTTCTACCCATATGCACTCTTCACTGTGCTTACAATCCTCCATATTGGTTCCTCATAAAAATTGTAAGTCTCAATCATATCCCTCTTTCAAACAACATGAAGTCTTGCTATATTATGACATTAGCAGTTATCTCCTCCTGTAGAACTGCCCGGAGAGGAAAGAGTTAACTCCATACAGGATGGAGTTCTGGCCTGACGCTCCTCTTAAACTCTATCTGGCTAGTTTCAAACTGAAACTGTCAGATTCTTTACTCCGCCTCACTGAACAGTCGCTCGGAGATTTCTCCTTCAGCTCGGTTCATTTCTCGGTTTAAATCAGTATTTCCGGTTAAATTTAACCGAGAACAGTGTTTATTTTACCGCATTTCGTTCAAAGCTCTATGTGGTAACCGTAAGTACAAGGTCTTTAGTCTGTGTGGAATTGTCATTATCGTTCGGTTTTGAACCGATCGGTTTACTTTAAAAGACTGTTAAATCATTGTACTATATATTAGAAGTCGCGAGTTCGGTTCTTATCAGTTCTAAAAAAAAGCGGACTTTGTAATACGGTTTTCAAATACCCGTGACACGGTTAGGAACCGATAAAGGTGTCTTGCCTGCTTTTCTGCCATTAAAAGGGACAAGTTTTGGTTAGGCTGGCATTATGTCTGAAAACCCAAAAGAAAAACCGGGCCCACTGGGTTTCAACACTGTGATGCTTGTGGGGAAGCCTTTGCCAAGGCTGACCCACACACCACATGTGTTTATTGTCTGGGGTTTGACCACCTCCAGTCAGACTGCCAGATTTGCAAGAATTTCCCTGCAGCCACCCTGGAAAAAAGATTGGGCAGGCTCAGGGAACGAGAGGCCAAAAAGTCCGCTGACCCGGATGGCCAGCCCGGTCCAGTGCCAACTGGACCAGAGGGAGTGCCCTCTGACCAGGGTGAGACTTCCTCGGGCAAAAGAAAAGCTGGTTCTGAGGAACCAGCCCCAGTAAAAAAATCTAAAAAATCAGCAGGTCTGGAGTCCAAAATTTCCTCTCCAACTGCTGCAGAGATAGCAAAAGCCATACAAATTGTCCAGTCACTGTCTCAGGGGCCGTCCAAACCACCACTAGTTGGCAAAGGTTGGTTCGTCCGGTCCCAGTGGTTCAGGAGTATGATGTTGAGGAATTTATGAACCACAGGAGGGGAGGAGGATTATGAACAGTATGTATGTGGCTGGGAGGGTCTGGATGTGCCCATTGATCCGGACATCTCTCCAGACAGACCTTTAGAATCTCCCCCTATGCTGTCTGAGTCCCCATCTCATTTTATGTTTTATAAGAAAGTTGCTGAAACCCTCCAGCTTCCCTTAGAAGAGGCTGTGGATGAGCAAGAGGAGCCTGATTATGTTGAAATGATGGATATTCCAGAGTCTAGGAGATTGTCTATTCCTTTGCATAAGTCATTTAGGAAGCAAACAATGAAAATTTTGAAAAATCCAAATTCTGTACCTCCTGTCGATAAAAAGATGGACAGGAGGTATACTCTGTCAGGCCCTGATACAGACTTCCTTTCTGAGCAGTGTAGTCATGTAGGAGTGGTGCAGGCTGCAGCCTGTGACAAGGCTAACATTCCCCTGGCCTCACATCCTCCTGATAAGGATTCCAGGAAGATTGATGCCATGGCAAAAAAGCAGTATATGGCAGCCTCTTTGGGACTCAGGCAGGCAAATTATATGGCTTATGTGGCTAGATATCAGAAATTTAGATGGGATACAGTTATGCAGTTAGCCAAGCAGGCCCATGGCCATCTGGCTAGTGAATTGGAACAGGTGGCTGCTGATGGCATTGAAGCCTCTAAAGTTCAATTTCATGCTGCTGTTGATGTTAATGATGTTTCCTCTAGGGTCATGGCCACTTCTGTAGCTTTCCGTAGGTTGGCATGGCTCAGGTGCACTAATCTGTCACAGGACACTCAGTCTAAGGCTATGGATTTTCCTGTGGTGGGGAATTCTCTGTTTGGGGAGCAGACAGAGAACTATATGAAAAAGATGGATGAATACAGAACTACCTACAAAAGTGCCCAGGCCAAGGAGCGGCAAGCCACTCCCCAGAGGCACACACCCAGAGGTAGAGGCAGGCCTTTCCACAGGCCTTTTTATCAATCCCAAACCTCCTCTGCTTATGCTCAGAGGGTTTTTTTCAGAGGCAGAGGCAGACGGGGCGCAGGTAAATCGTCCCCCACCCCTCAGCCTAAGGCAACTGCCAAGCAGGCACCCTGATGGGGTGCCCAGGGCCGATTCTCCTGTACCAGTAGGGGGCAGGTTGGCTTACTTCAGTCAGAACTGGGTGTCCTTAACTTTGGACAAATGGGTTTTGGAAGTAGTAAGCCAGGGCCTGGTTCTCAGCTTCAAAAAGTTCCCAAAGATGAGAACCAGACATTTTCCACCTGCAAGCCCTCTAGAGACCCTTGCTCTGGAAGCAGAGGTCTCTGCCCTGTTAATTTGCAAAGCAGTGGAAAGGGTTCCTCCTTTACACCAGGGCAAAGGTCTGTACTCCAGATACTTTCTTACCCCAAAAAAGACAGGAGAATGGCGGCCCATCCTAGATTTAAGATATCTGAACAAACACCTTTTGAAACCAAAGTTCAAAATGCTAACTCTGGCAATGATATTACCCTCCCTGAGGCCAGGGGACTGGTTAGCCTCCCTGGACCTCAAGGATGCTTATTTTCATGTC
Organism: Neoceratodus forsteri; assembly: GCA_016271365.2. Classification (NCBI taxonomy): domain Eukaryota; kingdom Metazoa; phylum Chordata; order Ceratodontiformes; family Ceratodontidae; genus Neoceratodus; species Neoceratodus forsteri. The sequence goes on along the minus strand of CM057450.1, from coordinate 299,127,497 downwards.
CTCATCAGGCCTTCTCACCGAAAGTACCTCAGGTTCAAACTGCCCTCAGGCCACTACCAGTTCAGGGCAATGCCCTTCGGTCTTACCTCTGCTCCAAGGGTATTCACGAAATGTCTAGCGTGGCAGTGGCTCATTTAAGAAGGCAAGGGATTGCTGTTTTTCCCTACCTGGATGACTGGCTCATTGTAGGACAGTCTCCAGAACAGGTGAAATCCCACTTGCAAGTCACCCAGCAGCTTCTCACCTCCTGGGATTCCTGCTAAATCTACCAAAGTCAGTTCTAGAACCAGTTCAGGTACTCACTTTCATAGGTGCGAATTGGACACAAAGCTGGCCAGGGCCTTCCTCCCTTGGAAAGGGTAGAGAAATTGATTGCCCTGGCTGCCTCTTTCACCCTGCAGGTCTCTCAACCAGCAAGACACTTTTTCAGCTCTTGGGCACATGGCTGCCTCCACAGCTGTAGTGCAGGAGCAAGATTCCAGATGAGAGACATTCAGTTTCATTTGAGGGCCTATTGGTCCCAAGGAGGGACCCCTTATCAAATTGGTTCCAGTGACCCGAACTCTGATCCTAGCTCTTCAGTGGTGGCAGGATCAGAGCAATTTAAGACTGGGGGTCCCCTTCATTCCTATCTCCCACTCCCTCACCCTCACTACGGATGCCTCCCTCCTGGGGTGGGGGGCACACTTGGGCGACCTCTCCACACAGGGAGTGTGGTCCCCCAGGAATCTCTGCTCCACATCAACTTGCTGGAACTCAGAGCTGTCTTTTTAGCTCTTCAAGCTTTTTCTGCATCTGTCCAGAACAAAGTAGTCCAGGTCAGAACAGACAATACCACAACAATGTGGTACATCAACAAGCAAGGGGCACGTACGGTCGTCGGCCTTGTGCACCGAGGCAATGAAGTGTGGTCTCTGGCTTACTCCTGAACACTTCTCTAATAGCAGTTCACCTGCCAGGGAAGGACAATGTCCAGCGGATGCCTTCAGCAGGATTTCTCAGGGCCATCACGAATGGTCCCTGAATCTCGAGTGCTGGGGACAGTTTTGCCAGATGGGGCACCCCTCAGATAGACCTCTTTGCAGCCCCAGACAACCACCAACTTCCACTGTTCTGTTGCAGGCCCGCAGTGATGGGCTCAGTCCCCCTGGATGCCCTTCTTTTGGATTGGGAAGGGAAGTTTCTGTATGCTTCCCCCCCTTCCCTCTTCTTTTCAAGGTGTTAGTAAAAATCAGATCCCAGCTTTGCAAAGTGATTCTGATTGCACCAGACTGGGCCAGGCAACCCTGGTACCCACTCCTGCTATCACTGACAGTCCACCTTCCCCTGTGTCTTCCCAGGATTCAATCTGCTGACCTGTGTCCAGGGAGAGTTTGGTATCCGAACCTCAATCCCTCAACCTCAAAGCCTAGCTCTTGAGGAGTTAGAATTGCTGATTTACACCTTTCTCAAGGTGTCCTTGATATTTTAAAGGCCTCTAGGAAGCCTTCCACTAGAGCCACTTATAATTCCAAGTGGAAAAGGTTTTCCATATGGTGTTCTGGGAAGCATATTGTCCCAGAATCTGCTGATTTGCCCATTTTGCTGGACTACATGGTCCATCTTAATTCTTTGGGCCTCAGGCCAGCTACCTTAAGAGTTCATTTGGCAGCTGTCTCTGCTTTTATTTCAGCAGGAAAGCCTTCTTCCCTTTCCTCTCACCCTGTGTTTTCCAAGTTTAAGGGGTTACTTCATACCAGCCCTCCTTTTCGGGACCCAGCCCCTGCCTGGGACCTTAATGTTTGCATTGCTCAGTTAATGCAACCTCCTTTTGAACCCCTGTCTTCAGCAGACCTTAAGTTCTTAACTTGGAAAACTGTATTTTTAGTGGCCATCACTTCTGCTAGATGCATAAGTGAGTTACAAGCCCTTTCAGTAGAAAATGATTTTATTTCTTTTCACAGGGATAAGGTAGTCCTCAGAACAGAAAGTTTTTACCTAAAGTGGTTTCGGATTTCCATCTTGACCAATCCATCTCCCTTCCAGTATTTTTCACTGAGCATTCTTCCTCTGGTGAAAGGAGATTGCACAGTTTGGATGTTAAGAGGGCATTGAGCTACTATTTGGAACGCATTCAAGGGTCACAGGTTTGAATCCACCAACTCTTTCTCACCTATGGTGAGGTTGGCAAAGGAAAACCTGCCACTAAGAGGACAATTGCCAGGTGGATTGTCTCTTGTATCCAATTTTGCTACCAAAGACTGGGTAGAGAACCCCCCTCAGGTTTGAGGGACCATTCTACCAGAGGTACAGCTGCATCTCTTGCGGCTGCTAGAGATATTCCTATTTTGGAAATCTGTCAAGCTGCAACCTGGAAAACAGTTCACACTTTCACCAAGCATTACTCCCTGGATGTCCAGGCCAGGAGAGATGCTCGGTTTGGCACAGCCGTGCTTCAGAGCCTATTCCCTAAGTAGGTTCTGTCCCTCCTCCATGGAGGTACTGCTGTGTAGTCTGCTAATGTGATAATATAGCAAGACTTCATGTTGTTTGAAGAAAAAATTACTCACCTTAGTAATGTTGTTTCTTCTAATGGAGTCTTGCTATATTATGACCACCCCCCCATCCTGCCCCTCTCAGAACTTCTACTTGGGTAGGGTGTGGGCAAATCAGTGCAAGCACTGTGTCATACCATTATAGGTGTTTTTTCCCCTTTTTAGGATTTGGGGGAATTATGTTTCTATTGTTAATTAGTATTTTTTGTCTGGCCCCCCTCCTGGACTTGAGTCTTGGTGGGGGGTCTAGCAGTGCTTGTCAGGGTTGATATTGGTTGTTGTTATTGTTGTTGTTGTTGTTATTAGTAGGTAGCCATTGGGCTAGTATAGGTTACAGTTTCCACACAGACTTAGTGAGTGTTTTGCTCCGTAAAGATCTGACAGTTTCAGTTTGAAACTAGCCAGATAGAGCTTCTAAGAGGAGCGCTCGCGCTCAGAACTCCATTCTGTATGGAGTTAACTCTTTCCTCTCCGGGGCAGTTCTACAGGAGGAGATAACTGCTAATGTCATAATATAGCAAGTCTCCATTAGAAGAAACAACATTACTAAGGTGAGTAATTTTTTCTTCTCTGCTGGCCTCCAGCGTATACATGTTACGATCTGCCAAACTTTCCTCATGCAGCCTCCACTGCTGCCCCAGGATCATCTTCAGTGTCCTGTTTAGTATGGTCCCTATGCAGCCCCCGTCTTTCATGAGGTGTGAAATCCAGAACTGCATGCAGTACTCCAGGTGCAGCCTTGCTGAGGAACTGTACAGGGGACGTTTTGCCTCCTTTCTCTGCTTATCAAATCCCCTTCATATATAGGACATCACATCATCCCCTTTGCATCCCATGCACTTTGTTGCACTGATCTTGGCTATGTCAGCTGCAGAGGATGGCATATCAACCACAAACCAATGTATTTACAACAAAACTTGTAAATAAAAACGTTTTTCTGCACCCAAGTGTGCAAATCGGAGCAGCCCACACCTGTGTGCAGGCCAGGATCATAGATGCTCCTTCATTTAAAGTGCTGAAAGGGCTCTGATCTGAATAAGAGCTGGTAGGCAAATACTGCATTTTGTGTATCTGTAAACTGAGTTAGATTAAATTATACTGTTTATTAGTGGTGCATGGGCGAGATCCCAGCTAAGGTGCATCCACCATCTTATAGAGCTATGGTATGCCAGCACCCTTGGCATTTTGTTATCCAGGATGAAAGTTTTCTTTCATAACCATCTTATTTCTGTATTACAATCTCCCTGTCCTGTGAGGTGCTGCAGGGCTCCATTTTGTCACCCATGTTGTTTGCTGTTTATATGCTGCCATTGGGAGACATTATTAGGCGATACAGTTTGGGTATTCACTGCTATGCAGATGATACCAGCTGTATCTGTCCTTAGTCCCGGACAGGAAGATGCGATCTCTATGCTTAATAGCTGTCTATCTGAAATCAAAGATTGGATGAGTGGCAGCTGGCTGAGGTTAAACCTGGATAAGACTGAGGTGTTGGCTGTGGACTCAGGTTGCCTTGAGGCAGGTTGTAGGGCTGGGGCTCCATCGGGCATATGGCTTGATGGTGTCCAGCTCCCAGCCTCAGACCAGGTACGTAATCTGGGCATTATTATAGACGATGGCCTGATCCCAAAATCACAGGTGTCGGCCATTGTCAAATCTTCCTTTTACCATCTTAGGAATATTGCCTGGGTAAAACACCTGGTTCCTCTGGCTGATCTTCCTATCTTGGTCCACGCCTTTGTGACCACTCGCCTTGATTACTACAATGCCTTGTACCTAGGGCTACTGGGGATTGATATCCGCCGCTTGCAGCTGGTGCAGAACGCAGCAGCCAGGCTTTTATGCCTGTACTGCGTGGACTGCACTGGCTGCCGGTTCAGTGGTGGATCACCTTCAAGGTCGGGTTACTGGCCTACAAAACCCTCTACACAACAGGGACTGTGGTATCTACAAGATTTCGCATTTCTACTGTCCTCCGCTCACTCCGATCCGCCAACGAGGGATTGTTAGAGATTCCCAGGGTTTGTTTAAAGACATCTGGGGCACGTGCATTTTCTTATGCTGCCCCCACTATGTGGAATTCTCAACCTCGTCGGATACAATGCTGCCTGACCGTCGAGAGTTTTAAATCAGAGCTAAACACTTTTTTGTTTGTGAAAGCATTTGAAGAATGATTTTATTGTTGTTATTGTTAATAATATGCTTGTAATGTAAATGTTGCTCATTTGTACAGTGCTTTGGATTTCTGAAAAGCACTTAAAAAATAAAATTTTACTTACTTACTTACTTTTATTGGGTATGAAGTGTTATGTGCTTGTTTTTGCTTCATATACTACACTTTAAAAAATGTTTTACTTGATTGATTAGCTTATTGGTAGGAAAATCAAGATAATCTCTTTTACAGTTGCAACTAAATACAATAAACAAGTTACATAAAAGTATAAAAAAAATCACGATACAATGATTATAAAATTTTAATCAAGCATCATGTTATGCATGTTACTTACAAGGCTATTTATAAAACCTGCAAAGTTTATAAAGCATACAAAAAATTAAAGATGAGAGGCATAGCACAGAGATCAAGGACTTCAATTTATAATCCTTTGGAGTTCAAACCAACATTTGGACTATTGAAAAGAAATTGCTAAGGCCCCAGATATAGTACAATGCTTAAGAATGACCAGAGGATAAAGGTTTCTGAATGGAGTTTACGAGGTGTGCCAACACTCATGATATAGGGGCTGCCTTTTTGTGCAACACTTTGCAGACATACTGCTACCAAATGACATAATTTCCTACATGAAAAAGACAGCCCCCTAGTGGTTGGTATAGATGGCACTGGTGTGTCTGAAAATACAGAAGTGTTATAAAGCATATCATATTATGGTATATGGGAGTCAGTGTAGCTAATAAAGTACCTCAGGTAGTTCAATGTATGCAATCATCATAGTCTACTGCTGAGAGGAAAAGAAGACTTCTTTTTAAGCAAAGTACTAAGAACTAAAACTTGTGAAGAGTTCTCAGGAGTCTAAGGGAGAAAAGCAAGTAAATCATGTTATTACTGTTTTTTTTTTTGTTTTTTTTACTAAAAAATGGGGGTGTTATATAGATGTAGTTTTAAGGTTTTTTTATAAAATGGCTAGAGAGTATCTACATCCTGAATGATCAGGCCCATGTCCTTATAGGACAACAACCTTGTAGGTGGCACTTTTTTGGGCAAGCTGGACACACGCAGCCCACATAACCATGCCCAACAGAAACTTAAAAAAATAAAAAAAATAGGCATCCATGTTAGTAAAGTCAAAAAAATTAAACATTCATTACTTGCCCTTAACCCATCAAGTACTATTTGCATTCCTCAAATAAAACCCATCCCTCCCAACACCTATAAAAATCATTGCATATTAAAACAAGCATTTGTCAATACCAAATGTTGTCTCGCTGGCATTGGCATTGGTAGTGCAGGAGTTAGAGATGCATAATAAGAATGGCAGTGAAGTACTGAAGTGATGCCAACCCCATCCCCACCCTGCAGAGACAGACAGGCATTGGGGTGTGCCTTTGGGTTATCAGCTATAATGCTCATGCCATTTTACCTCACCCTACCCTGTCGACACTGACAAGTGTCATGGTGTGCTTTGGGGACTTTGGGTGTTATACTTACCCCATTCCATAAGGAAATACATTGAGGTGGGTACAGAATAGGAGAATGGGGTGAACTTTGTGGCTGAACACTGCAAGGCACACCACAATACCTGTCACTGGCTGCAGGGTGGGGTGGGGTGGAATGGTATGAGCATTACAGCCGATGATCCCAAGTCACACCGCCCGGCACCTGTCAGTCTCTACAGGGTGGGTGCTACAGTTGGAAACCCAACACCATAGCATGTGTTGGTATTTTCACTCAAATTTTCAACATAGGCTTTTTGTGAGCCCATCTCATGAAGAGTGGCACTAACAGTTTGTTAGCTGAAAGGTGGTTTTGCACAGTGGCTATGCCATTTGGTGACACGAGGATGAAAACACATTTTGGGCAGTATGTGGAAAATGACAACCGTATTGTTCATGAGGAGATGTAAAAAATGGCGACATTGAAAATCTAGAGTGCAAATATGAAAAGTTGGTGAAGTCATGAGCATGCATAGGAACTGTGCAACACACGTCCATAACCCAATTATTTTTGGGATTTTTTAACCACATTTTTAACAGAGGCATTTTGGGACCTCCCTCATGAACAGTGGCACTGTGATTTTGTTAATGTGTCCCAAACATTGATTTCCCACAGTGACCATGCCATTGTGTGCCACAGATGTGAAAACACATTTAGAGCAGGATGTGAAAATGCCAACTGTACTGTTCACAAGGAGGTGTGGCAAATGCCAGTGTTGAAAATCTGGCATGAAAATATTGCAAATTTACGAAGTTACAAGAGTGCGTGAAACTGCGCGCCTCGCACACTTGTAACACAGTCATTTTATGGAATTTTGGCACCAAATTTTCAACATAGGCATTTTAGGACCTCTGCTCATGAAGAGTGTCACCGCCATTTCCTCAAACTGTCCTGAAACTGATTTTGAACAGCAGCCACACTATTCTGAGCCGGACATGCAAAACCACATTTTGGCCAGCATATGTAAAATGACAGCTGTACTGTTCATAAGGAGGTGTGGAAAAATGGCAATTTTGAAAATCTGGAGTGAAATATTACAAATTCACAAAGTTACTTACATGCGTGAAACTGCACAACACACGCTCCTAAAACAGTAATTTTTGATTTTTCCTCCAATTTGCAAAATAGGCTTTTGAGAGCCTTGCTCATGAACAGAGCACTGACATTTTGTTAATCGATCGAAGGTGATTCCTTTGGTGACCGCAAAATCACCTTCGGGACCGAATAACGCCATGACAGTGCCTGAATTCATGAGGATGGGTCCCAATAACCCTATGTTGAAAATTTGTAAAATTCCCAAACATGCCTGAGAGATGCATCGAAGTTGAAAAACCTTATTTATGTCATTATACAGTTTACCGGCATTTCTTCCAGTTCGGTCGGCTTTGAAGAGTGCAGACGTGTTCTCGGTCCACCGAAGATCATTGCACCATGCTCCAGAGGTAAGTATGGGGTGAGGGGGTGTTGGGAGGTAGAGGCGCAGAGATGGGTGCCGTATGGGAGGGGCAGGGAGACTGTGAAGGACCATTTTCTGTTTTACAGTAAAAGAAAACATTGTGGGTCATTTTTTTTTTTTTACAGAGTACTGTTGCATGCTGGGATGGGCTCCAGCATGCTACCAGAGTTGATTTTTTGGGGGGCTGTAGCCGACTGGGGATTGGGCACCCCGTCGGCAAATACCAGTGGGGCGGGACAGCCGAGGGGGATTGGGCACCCCCCTCTACACACAACAAACGGGGGAGGGACATTATGCTGATGGGGAGTGGGCTCCCCTGTTGGCAGATTGAACTGGGAAAGAGGGGGCTGAAGCAGACAGGGATTGGGCCCCCCATTGACAAAGAAAGACTTTTGGGGGGTGCATGATGCTGAGGGTATTGGGCACTCCCTTGGCACACAGCAGAAATAGGAGGGGGGACATTATGCTGACGGGGAGTGGGCTCCCCCATCGGCATTGTGACAGGTGGCGGTCACTGCCGCTATGTTGCTTGCACATCAGGAGGCGTGTTGTGGTCCCGCTGCATGAGAGTTTCACCTTATTGCAGCAGACCTTTCTTAGATCTGGTGGCCACATTAGGGATGCATGATATCAGCGCCTGCTGCTGGCTCATTAGGGAAATGAGGGATGCACCTACTGATGCATGCCGTGCATTCACCCAACAGTGACCGCCCCTTCAAATCTGCTACTACCTCAAGATGTTGGCTGGCAAGCAAGCGCAAGACAACATAAATAAATAATTGAAATATCTAATCTGTTTTAACATGTGGCTTTCAATTGTTTTTTTCTTTCCAGGCCTCTGATCCGCAGACCTAGAGTTACTGCAGTCTCACAGCTCCTACTATCCACTCTGGTCATTTGTCCCCCTCCCAAAACCATTCTGGTAATTTGTTGTCCCCTGCACCTTATCTTCCATCAGAAAGTACAGCAAAATTACAATATAAATGAAAGTCTTCATTAGTAGTGAACAGAGTCTCTGGCTTCCATTTAAACAGCACAAACCTGCTCCATTCCTTGACTGCCACACATGTGTGATGAGAAGAGTGGAAAGATCCCTTGTAAACAACATGGACCCACTCAACTCCTTGAACACAAGATGTTGTACTGAGTGGAGTGGGTGCCCTTCCATTTAAACAACATGAATCCACTCTTCGACTGCCACAAATGCTTACTCAGCTAAACATGAAAGCCATGGGTTTCACAAACACACTTGCTCAAAGCTGCAGCTTTCACCAACACGGTCACCTGTTAAATCATGAAAACAAGGGAACACCACGTGCAGCCACAAGAACCACAGTACAGTATGGATGAGTGGGCTGTACTTTGAGCAAGCACCTCTACTGGTTGCCCGCATATACAAACAATATTTATAATGAACCTATTTCTATGGCAGTAATTGAGAACTACTTTGTCGCAAACTGGGCAAAATAATACATTTATAGTATTTTTCTTAAATGTGCTGATTATTTTTTTTTAATATTCACATGTAGGAAGATTCATTTTATAACAGCAATAAGGCACTACTGGGGTATGGGTTGAAGAGCATTTGTCAGGTGCTAAAGGATCAGTATGCAGCTGGGAAGTGCTCTTATCAGGCAACAACTCACACCCCATCATGTTTTATTGCTTTCATAATAAGGTAGCTGCAGTACCTGCAGCGGGTATCCAGGGGAGGTCTCCCGAGTGTCAATAAACCCTCTCCCATCTTTCTTTCATTATATTTTCATGAAATAGACCTTTGTACACTGTGACTAATCAATGGGATTTCTTTTCTGAAATCTCCTTCAAACCCTGGCAATGCCCCTTATCTGTAATGCCCTCCACTAGTGAGAGGAAGGTCATACTAAGCCTCTAGGGTTCTGTATATAGTTAGCTTGAGAGTTAGGACCTAAGGGGTTAATAATTAGGCTCCTAGAGGTGAGGAGCTACAATAGTATAAAATAGGAGCAAGCAGCCATTTTGTTAGTTGGGCAATGGAGACACCATGGAGAGATTTCCAAAGTCCCTATGACATGAAGGTTGGAGGCCCATTCCCTCATGGGGAAGGTCGCTCATGGCATTGCAGTGCAGCACAAGACAGAGAGAGAAACTAATGTGAGGAGACTGGTTGGAATCCACTGGATCCTGAGGTTGGTATCCCATGAAGAAAGTGCTGGAACTAGCTCTCATTGGAACCCCAGTGCACCACGGTGGGGTAGCCCATCTGAACCTGTAAAGAATCTAGGAATATTTACCTAGTACTGAACTTGGGTTCTGGACTAAATTGTTGGGTTCAGTATCTGTCATGTCAGTGAGACTTCTGCTTCCTCAACAATTCCACCTGCCAACTTCAGTTAGTGCTGTTGCACCTGTTGTGACTATGGGTTCTACCTAAACTGCTGATGCTGCACCTACTGTGATATGGGTTCTACCTAAACTGATACTGCTGCATCTACTGTGATTATGGGTTCTACCTAAACTGATGCTGCTGCACCTATTGTGACTATGGGTTCTACCAAACTGATGCTGCTACACCTACTGAGATTATGGGTTGTACCTACACTGCTGCTGCTGCACCTACTGTGATTATGGGTTCTACTTAAACTGATGTTTCCTCACCTACTGTGATGATGGGTTCTACCTAAACTGATGCTGCTACACCTACTGTGATTATGGGTTCTACCTAAACTGATGCTGCTGCACCTACTGTGATTATGGGTTGCACCTAAACTGATGATGCTGCTGCACCTACTGTGATGATGGGTTCTACCTAAACTGATGCTGCTACACCTACTGTGATTATGGGTTCTACCTAAACTGATGCTGCTGCACCTACTGTGATTACAGGTTCTATTTAAACTGATGCTGCTATACCTACTGTGATTATGGGTTCTACCTAAACTGATGCTGCTGCACCTACTGTGATTACAGGTTCTACTTAAACTGATGCTGCTGCACCTACTGTGATTATGGGTTCTACTTAAACTGATGCTGCTACACCTACCATGATTATGGGTTCTACCTAAACTGATGCTGCTGTACCTACTGTGATTGTGTTCTACCTAAAATGATGCTGCTTGCACCTACTGTGATAACAGGTTCTACCTACTGCTGTTTCACCTGCTATGATTATGGGTTCTACCTAAATGGATGCTGCTGCACCTACTGTGATGATGGATTCTACCTAAACTGATGCTGTTGCTGCATCTACTGAAAGGAAGACCTGAAGTGATGCTGCTGCACTGCCTGTATTGTGCTTGTATTATAGGCAGGGCCCCGATTTTTCTGCGGCACATCGGAGCAAAGTTCTGCGGCAGGGTTCTCATTTGCCACAGAACTTCTGCGGCACTCAACACCAATTTCTGCGGCAATTCTGCGGCACATTTTTACCCTTAATTTTTTTCCTTTTTTTTTTTTGCCTTATCTGACACAATGCACGCTCGTAACACAGTCATTTTATGGGTGTTTGTCACCACATTTTCAACATAGCCAGTTTAAGACCTCTGCTCATGAACAGTATCACTGTGATTTTATTAATCTGTCCGGAACATTGATTTCCAGACACCGACTGCGCCATTCTGCGCTACAAGGGTGGAAACACATTTTGGGTGAGATGTGAAAATGACAGCTGTACTACCATAAGACAGTGTGGTGAAATGGCAATGTTGAAACTCTGGAGTGAAAATATTGGAAATTTCGCGAACTTATGCGAGCTCATGAGGAATCCGCGCAACGCACGCCCGTTAAACAGTCATTTTTGGAATTTTTCACCAAATTTTCAGCATAGCTATTTCAAGACTCTCTGCTCATGAACAGTGTCACTGTGATTTTCTTTAATTTGTCCCGTATATTGATTTCAAGATAATCGACCGCGCCATTCTGGCGCTACAAGGGCCTAAACACATTTTGGGTGAGATGAAAAATGACAGCTGTACTACCATAAGACAGTGTGGTGAAATGGCAATGTTGAAACTTGGAGGAAAAATATTGAAATTTCGCGAACTTACGAGCGCCTGCGTAGGAACTGTGCCAACGCACGCCGCTAAAACAGTCATTTTTGAATTTGGCACTAAATTTTCAAATGGGGGTTTTGGGCCCCTTCTCATGAATGATGTCACTGTCATGGTGGCATTCGGTCCCAAAGGGTGCGATTTCGCAGTCACTATGCAGTCACTGCGCGAAATCACCCTTCGCAGGCCCGAATAACAATAGCGACAGTGACATCATTCATGAGAAGGGGTCCCAAAACCGGCGTTGAAAATTTGGTGTAAAAATTCTAAAATGCCTGAGATATGCACAAAGTTGAACCTCTCCTATCTAGCCCATTATACAGCTTACCGGCATTTCCTCAGTTCGCGGTCGCCTTTGAAGAGTGCAGACGTGTTCCCGGTCCACCGAAGATCGTCGCGCCAGAGTCCGGAGGTAAGTATGGGGTTGGGGGTGGGGGAGGCTGGGAGCAGTGGTGGTGCGGATGTGGAGGGGGGCTCGGAGACGCGCTCGCGGGACAGTTTTTATTTTACAGGGAAAAAAAGACGTCGCTGGATCGCTTGCCACGCTGGGGTGGGCTCCCAGTGTGGCACAATGACTTTGGGGGCGCCTCAGCCGACGGGGATTGGGCACCCCCATCGGCAAAAAAAATATTGGTAATGCTTGCCACGCTGGGGTGCCCCGGGCGTAAGTACACAAGCGACCTTGGGGGCATTCAGCTGATGGTGGATTGGGCACCCCTTGGCAAAATCAGTGATTGCCACGCTGGGGTGGGCTCCCAGCGTGGCTGTGAAGCAGTTGGGATAAGGAAGCCGACGGGATTGGGCACCCTGCCGCAAATGAAGCGGACGCTTGTTCCGGTGGCGGCCGCTCCCACGGGTGATGGCAAATTCCATGGATATTTCCGCGGTTTGCCACATCCGCGGAATCGCGGAAAACTCGGGGCCCTGATTATAGGGGTGCGGTCACCCTTAAATGCAAAAGTTTGCACTTTAATAACTTCACAATCATTCAAGCAATTTGCATGACATTTTGCATGAGCCATTAGAGACCAAACATCCCTTGATATAGCAAGTTTTGTTCCAGTCAGATGTGTGGGTGTGGAGATATGGAGTGTCAAAAAATGTGAACATTACCATGTTTTGCCAAATTTGTTGTCACTCCACTGCACAAAAAGGGCTTGGAACTTTGGTCTGACATTTTAGAGTAGAAGGTCTTCAGTTGCAGATGTGCCCTTTGAAGGTTTGGTGAAAAAATATAAATTTGTTCCGAAGTTATTAAATTTCAACATTTCCCATTATTTTCAATGGAAGCAGTTAGATGTCACGCTTGAAAAAGGATCCTTTGTCGCAAATGGGTAATCCTTTTCACAAATGGGAAATCCTTTTTTGTGCTTGTGCCGTTTTGTTTTCTGTTAGTGAGGGAAACAAAATCAAATAACTCAAAAACAGTTATAGGTCGAGTAGAAACCAACACATGTAGCTTGCTTATCGGGACCCTTGAATTTTTTTTTCTGATTATAAATCTTTTTTTGTGATTTGTGATATGAAAAAAGATTCTTTTTGGTATCACAAGTCATGAAAAAGGATTCTTTTTCTTGATGGGAACAGATGTACTTCCTCTTTAGTTCAGTGCTCTTATACGTTCTGGGGTCCCAGTTAGAAGCCAATCTATGCCTTGCCCGTAGAAGCATAAATTCTGCAAAGGCAAAAATATAGCAATGCCAGGTACAAATACTGGAGTATCACACATACCCCTAGCCTTATGCATGCTCTGTAAGTGAAATTATGTATAGCAGCACCTCAGATCTGAAGGTGTACCATATTCAGTGCTCCCTGCTATAGTCCTGTGTAGAGATGCAGTGAATTTAAATTTCGCCAATGAAGTGAACGAGAAGTGGGCACTTCACATTGTCACTCTGCTTCGCGGAGTGGCCAGCATGAAATGCCCACTTTGCCTTGTTGTTATTACTGCGCGTTGTCATTCCACCTTAACGCGAAGTAAGGCGGAGTGACAACAATATTGGCAGCCGCCCACACACACAGTTACTAGAATTAATGTGCATCCCCAAAATGCTACTGTTGTCTTGTCTCCAGAAAATTCCCCAGTGCTGATGAAGTGAAATGAGAGCCTAACAAGAAATGCAAAGTCTCCCAGAATTAGTGGCACACTCAGTCATCTGGGCAGTGGTCAGACAAAGTTACCAGAATTAATGTTCATCCTCAAAATGCTGCTGTCTTGTGTCCAGAAAATTCCCCAGTGCTGATGAAGTGAAATGAGAATGTAACAAGACATGCAAAGTCTCTCATCTTAGAGATGCAGCGAATTTAAATTTCACCAGTGACGTGCCCACAAAGTGGGCACTTTGCATTGTCACTCCACTACGCAGAATGGCCAGCATGAAATGCACACTTCACCTTGTTATTGTGATTGTGACTTCTTGTTGTCATTTAAGCAATAAGGCATGACCAAGGGTTATGTTAATGGTCTGTTAATCACCTTCTAGGAGTGTACTGTCTCACAAGGTGTAACTGAGTGCCACATGCCCCTAGAGGGTGATTAACTGACCATTAACATAATCCCTGGGAGTGCCTTATTGCTATTATAATAAAAAAATGTTTTAAAACAGTGTTAAATCTTGTTCAACATATGATTAAACTCTACATGTATGTTAATAAAAGATTAACATAAGGCTGTTAGAATGTTTGCAGCCAATCAGAAAGCTCCATATCTCAGACCCTTTTTATAATCCACCTTAACCTGAAGTTAGGAGGAGTGACAATAATATTGGCAGCCCCCAGGCCCCTACACATCACATGGCTTACAGTACTGTAACTCACATGCTGTACAGGAACGCGAATGCCTACGGCTATAGTTCCTCGATGACAATGACCTGTATCACAAAACTCCCCAATTTGAAAACTCATATCAGTGAGTACAGTGGTGAAGTCTGGAGAGATACTACAAAACAGGCTTACATGATGCAAGAAACTAGTAAAAAAAAAATAATTTTGTGATTCGTGATGTGATTGTGAATCGTGACTGCATTCGTGACCGTGAAACATGAATTTATTTTTCTCAGACTTGGAGCTGACAAGCGTATTGGGAATGCGAATGCCTACAGCTATACTTCCCTGATGACCTGGCTGTTCAAAAAACTCACCAGCTTGAAAACCAATATCAATGGGTTCAGTGGGGAAGCCTGGAGAGATACTACAAAACATTAATTTCATTATTCGTGATGTGATTGTGAATCGTGTGCACCACACCAGTACTCTGAAGGGAAGCCAAAGAAACAACTGTGACTTAAGTAACAGATGGAGAGTGGGCCCTAAAGAGATGCAAATGCACAGACAGATTAAGATTGCGCTGTGCACTAAAGAGATGCAGACACAAAGGCACAACACCACCTAACCAGTGCTCACCATCAGAAATCCAAATTTGGAAAAGAATACCTTTTGCCAGTTGGGGGAGGTAGTGCAGGGCAGTAACAGTCCACTACTATCAGTAAAGATACCACAAGCAGTACAAAAAATTCATGCAGGTGCAGTGGATAGCAGGTTCACACTGCTGAAATTACTCTGTGGCACAATAAATGGTATCTAATTTAATGGCACGCGTGCATCGCACACACACTCTCACACACACTACAAGTAATGTGTAGCAAATTGAAAACCTTTTGTAATATAGCCAAATGTTTTAAACAAACAAATTATACACTGCTGCACCACAACAATCAGCAAAAAAATGCAAAGAATTACTGAAACTTTTACTGTGTGTACATTAACAGTTATATATGAAAAATATAACCAAAACAGAAAGACTGCCCTTTTCTCCCAGTTAATCTACCTACACCACATATACACCCCTCCCCAAAGCACACTTCACAGTACACAGACTGACTGTTTTAAATTAACATTCAAAATCCACACACAAACAATAAACACTCAATGATATGAGCAGAGGAGGGTTTCCTACAATCGATGCACTACATTTTGAGCAAAAAAATGGCTCAAAAAGGCTTTTTTAACAGCTTTTAGAGGATTTGAATGGCAGAGCTCTGAGAAGAAACTGTCTCCATCTTTCACTACACACACATACTACACAGAACTGAGGCTGTGCAGAACAATCTAGAGCCCATGTGGTCTGCAATCCCATGAAGCACTGCAAATTTGTTTTGGAACTCAATAACATGGCGAAGTGATGCAAAGTACATTGATTTTGGTGTTACTTTGCCTTAAACTTGGTGGAGAAGTGGTTTGGAGAAGGCGGAGTAATGTGAAGTCATTGTTTTCAATGGACTTCGCGTTCCCCATTATAGTGCGAAGTACTCTGCTTTGCATTGTGGAGCACTTCCCAGATTCCATGTCACTCCGCGAATCACTTGGTGGAACAAATTTAGCCCACTTCGCCCACCACTAGTCCTGTGTGGGGTATACCTGGCTTGCCACTAAGAGAAGAGGATGGGGCATTAACTGATGAGGGGGTGAGAAGTGTCACAGTTATCAGGGGACGAAGCTCAGTTATTTCAGGAATGTAGTATTGCCCTCTGTGAGGCCAGAGGGAATAGTGCAGCCTGAATATTCAAAATCAATCTCTCCCTTACCAGCCTCACACAGGCGTGCAGTCTTGCATTGCAATCAAAAAGTGACAGTGTGCTGGGGCTGCTAGGGAAATATTAGATATTGTAGTTTGTTAAAAAGCTATGTGACTGCTTGTCCCAGTGAGACATAGAGGTTCCCTTTGAGTTGGACACACCACACAGGATTTCCCACCATTCATAATGGAGACAGTGACCCATCACAGAGGCTACCTCATGAATGTGCAACATGTGTAACATCGAGGAGGAACCCTGCAGTGGTGACTGTTTTTTTTTGCCTCTGCCTCAAGATATAAAATTCACAAGGGTCACTTCTCAAACATGCCACAGTTCACATCGTCGAGAGGGACTCTTTCAGCAAGCACCATTAAATCATATCAGATTCCTGGCCTAGTCCCCTCTCCCCATGACTTGGAGGAAAAACCTTGCCACTACATGATTTGCAAAGCACAATACAACACTTCTGTCCCTTGGGTTACCAACTGGCAGTATCTAGTGTTTTCGAAGTGTGTGTGTGTGGTACCAGGCAGGGTTGCAAGGACAGGATCTGGGTTCAGAAGTTCGGTACTTCACACTCTTGGGACTAAGTGATGAAGCACAACAATAAGGAAGGTCTTTTGTTCTTTCCTTCTCATTTAAGTGAACGGCGGATCTGCAGCAGGTGAGCCCCCATATAGCCTAGATGTCACCTGCTATGGCCTGTGGATGCATCATCGTTCTATCTAGTTCATTTATCAAAGTTTTATTGGCTCACAGAATTTCAGAGAGCACTGCATTAAGCTGCACACACAATCTCAGGAAGCAGACATAAAACATACAATAAGTTCCATCATGCAAAGTAGTCTGCAGTATTTCTGCACAATTCATATGCAAAATATAAGCTTTACAAGTTTACATAAAATTAATTCCCTTTATCAGCACATCAGTTGCTTGTGGATTTCAAGCACTTGTCTTCATCGCCATCTCTCCGACATGAGTAAAAAAGGAAGCAATACAAGCAGGCTTTGGATATGGACCTTACGGGTATAATTATGTTCTTCAGCTCCATAACTGCCACCACCATCACCACCATTCTGGCACCACTTTCCCCCTTCGGGCCACCTCATTGCCCCATGCCATCACCGGCCTCTATGTTTCCAGCACCAGCCTTGCCTTCACTCCCTGGGAACAATTTGACTAGGAAACCCTTCTACCCACAGCTGAGTCCAAACCTGCAGAGTCTGCCGAATCTTAAGGGTGATGTCAGCAGTCAGGCCTAACCATCCTTCTCCATAGACAACATCATAGGGGGCTCTGGTCCAGCCCCCTGATCTCACCCTACACCACCCCTGATGTTAGGAGCCAGGCCCAAGTGTTAGCCATGCTGACTTCAGTGTTGATGCCAGCCCATTAGAACCACTTCAGCTTGGCAACTGAAACCATTCTACAGACTTGCCAGAACTTTCCCAGTAAAATCCTAAATCTTAACAGCTGTCATTATTAATGTGCTTGTCTACCCTCTGTCATGTACATGTGTGTTTTAAGGTAGGAATAAACATATTTTCTGAGAATATTCCAAACCACATGTGAAACTGTACATATGTAAAATATGGGAGATATTAATGTCACAGTTTATAGAGTAAGAGCTTTAATGAATGTTATGGGGTCATAAAACATTTTCAGCAAGAATGTGCATGCCTTTGCAGTTCTAACAGCCTTATGAATGCATAAAGGTTCAGTCCATGTTACGTACGATAATCTATTAACTTATTCCCCTACTAGTCAACTACAGTATGCTTTAAATTACATCTTACAATGCTTTGTTATAATCTGAAAATGTTTTATACATAGATACATAGACAGTGTCGGCAGATAAGGGCCTATGGCCCACCCAGTCTGCCCATTTGAGCTTGTAAGTTCAGTTTGTTTTCCTAGCAGTCTGTTTCCCCTTACCCCTGACCTCTAGAATTCCTTTATGTCTATCCCATGCATTCTTAAATCCCGTGATTGTTTCAGCCCCCACCACTTCCTCTGGCAGGGTGTTCCACTTGTCCACCACCAGTTCTGTGAAGAAATTCTTTCTCATGTTTCCTCTGAATCGTCCTCCCTCCAACTTCATCCCATGCCCTCTAGTCCTGGAACATCTTTTTCGCTTAAAAATAGTGTTTTCCTGCACTCTGTTTCTCCCTGTAAGATACTTGTATGTCTCTATCATATCCCCTCTCCTCCTCTCCTCCAGGGAGTACATGTTCAGTTCCTTCAACCTGTCTTCACAGGACTTGTGATGCAATCCATGCACCATCTTTGTTGCCCTCCTCTGAACCTTCTCTACCCTGTCTATGTCCTTACGTAGGTATGGTCTCCAGAACTGTACACTGTACTCCAGGTGGGGCCTCACTAGTGTCTTGTATAGCGGAATTATGACCTCCCTTTTCCTGCTGGTGATGCCCCTGCCTATACATCCCAGCATCCTATTTGCTTTACCTGATGCCTTGTCACACTAACATGTAACCATATAGCATTCGAGTTTGGTTGACCTTACTTTTAAAAGCACCGTGTCCAACTGGTCAGGAAAAAACTCAGGATTGTTAAAAAGAGACAAATAAACTGAAAACAAACAGTAAATGCACATTCAAAACGGAAGTTGTCAGAAAAAGTCTAGCCCTTATTAACTACCCCACATGTCTCCAATGACGTTTTGTGTATTTGTAATTATATTTGTATATAGGCTATATAAATGGTGTACAGTGTACATATACCTCTTTCTCTGTTCAATGGCTGTGCATCCATTTTTATCTATTGTGTTGAGAATTTAAACAGAATTGACTGCCACATCATTTTGGGCTAAATTAATAAATGTTTGTAAATTGTTAAAAATCAATGGCTGCATACTTATTTTCTTTATAAGAGTTCTCCTCTCCCAAATGTTAGGGAGTTGTTCAGATTCAGTGTGTCCAGTAAGTGTGCAGTGGATAGTAACTGCTAAATTAGTAATGCTAATGACATCTGAGAAACAGAAGCATGAAAACTGGGTTCTGGTAATACATTTTAGCTTAGACAGTAAGATGATTTATGGTGTGAAATGTATTAGTTGCTGAGAACCACACCCTCCTCCCAAACCAAACATGCCACCATTGTAAAGGTGCCTGTCTGTAGTGTAGTAAGTCATACCTTGTTACAAGCAACTGTTGGTAAGTTTTGTTGGTTAGTGAAACCAGTGGCATAACTGAAGTTAACACAGAAGAATGGGATAGATAATGCACAACTAGTCCACAAAACAACAGGAGTCTTTTGCTGTAGCGATATAGCAATTTCCCGAACAGGTTATATTTCGTGGCCATTCAGTCAAGTACCTAGTACAAGCAACTTACCATAAGCACCCTCCAACAGAACAAAAGAGCTATAGAATATATATTTACTAGGTAAAGTTATCACTATAGCCAAGGGTGCTATAGAAAAGGTAAACACAGATCTCAGAAGTTTCCACTTCTAGGGGAAACATGGTGATTATGTCCTATGCCATATAAACCTTTACTGTGCATGCATGGGATACATTTTAGTTAAGTGTTTTTTTTTTTAATATAGTGTTTGTTACCAAACCTGGAATACTAATAGCTGGTATATTATTTTATCTATTTTGCACCCTGTTTTGTATACCAGATACATTTAGTTTACTACCACCAATTAATAAATTAATAAAGAAAATAAGAACTGCAGGACATATACCACCAATTGACTTCTAAACTCCATTTACATGCTGCTTATTATCTTTGGAACAGTTCCTCATTTAAACAGGTGTTTGTAAAATATAATATGATTTTCTTGCCACTTCTGTCAGCTGAAAGAAAAATCAAGTTGGTTTGCCTTACCTCTGTAAGCCCATGGGCCTTTTCCTAGCTTAATTCCTAATGAAAATACAGTTGCTGGAGTTATTTAGCATACAAGTAAAATTACGTATGTGTTACAAACTGTGTGGCCTTTCCATATCAGTATACTCATCTGTTACAATAAGATGCCAGTTCATGAAAGCTTGCTTTTTAATGATCGGTTAGTATTTATTTTTAGTTGCATTTTTTTGACAAATAGATAATATAAAAAGTGATACTTCATTGGTTGGGTCTTAATTTCATTCGCTGCACACCCACAGGCAAATAAGGATACAATTATTCTGTCTCAAAAAGTAAGGAAATGTATTGCAAAAAAACTTTCTTAATGCACTAGTTGGGGTTAAACCAACAAAAATAGGGAAATGTGGTAATAGGGTTTCCAACCCTAACACCCCCCAGCTTGCAGGCAGCAACAGGAAAAAAAACATTATGGTTTGACCTCTCTTGCATCTTTGTAAATCAGGTATGGGATGTGCCTTGGGGCTATCAACCCCAACACTCAGCACATTCTAATATACCATACACATTTCAGCTTCCTTGTTGATGGAACGGGGTGAGCATTAGTGCATTAGTGTTAGCAACCCCAAGGCACACCCCATACCTGATTTGCAAAGTTGCAGGTAAGGTCAAACCATAATCATTTTTCCTGTTGCTGCCTGCAGGCTGAGGGTGGAGTATTAGGGTAGGAAACCCTAATGTCACATTGCCCTACTTTTGTGGGGTTAACCCTAACTAGTGCATTAATTAAGTTTTTTTTTTTTGCAGTGAATCTACAGTAAAGTATGTGATTCACGTCAAATGGGTCTTCCAGTCTATTTTTTTAGGTAGTGTCTGCTACACTGGACCAGAGGATTTGAAGACAGAAGGCAAGGGCCATGCCACACCACCCATTAAACTGAGACCTCCTCAAATCCCAGCTGAATATAAATATTTAATACAAGTGTCACTCCCCATAAGCTTTGCTCATATTCCTAGCTGGATTGGGGTGCTACATACCACTTTCATATCTTTGAGAAGTGGTGAAGAATGGGAGTTAGGAAGTTGCTGAACTATACCAAGATGGCTGCTAGAATTTATTTTTAAAACATTTCTGTAAGACACTGATAGGAGGTGGGTGACGCACCCTGGTTGCTGAAACAAGTGAGAAACTATAAGTTGCTACAATGTGTAGTAAACAGATGGCTTCAGAATCATCTCAATTAATCAGGATGCAGGAAATTCCCTACCCATGTAATAACTCATGATGTATCTTACTCTGCCAATGGTAGCACATTAGCCAATCAGATCATTTTAATTTCCCAGGCCACTTTATAATAAATCTGAAACAATAGGTCATGGTAAAAGATTTCTGAAGTTATTTCAAAATCTTAGTGAAGTACTACTGATGCTTTGTCTGGTTTTAGTTTATCTCGGCTCAACACAGATCTTGTAGGGATGAGGAGCCAATGTAAGAGCAACCCGACCCTCCATCTTTGGTTTGGGTTCATCTTTAGGGAGTTTGAAGGTGAAACGTTGCATCAGAGACGTGAAGATGATGAAGAGCTCTGTTCTGGCTAGTTGTTCACCCAAACAAATGCGACGACCTGTAAAGAGAACATACAGTTTAAGGAAGTCAGAAATATTATACAATTCCATAAATAAAGGAATTCAACAGTAAGAAGTAAATAACAGTGTTTGTCTTATGTTCATTTCAATGGAAACCAGGTGAAAAGGGTATGTTGTTCTCTTAAAAAAAATCAATCCAATGTTGTTGGTCTTCTATTGACATTGTTGCCACTACCATACTCAGTATTCTGTATTCAGTTCTTGAGATGGACTACCATCAGGGCCGGCAGGAACTTCATGGGTGCTGTGGAAGTTGTGTGCTGAAATTCTGGTGGGAAGTGCCTCAAGTGCCCCCTGGTAGCTGAGAGGTTTTCAAACGTACAGGAGTTGCGAGATGTCATAGCCAAGATGGGAGGAGTGTAAACTGGTCTCACAAGCGTAATGTGAGAGCTGAGTGGGAGGGGAGAAAGTGGGAAAAGGTCCCACTTCTATTGATCGTGACTCTGGCCTCCAATGTGCTCCCCAGTTGCCTACCAGTTGGGGCCTTATCATAGGAGGATTCTCCATGATGCTTTCTGGCCTATGGAAGTGTTAAAAATGCAGAGATGGGGGACACCCTATGGCCCAGTGGGTAGCGCTGTGCACTCCCATGCTAGTGACCCAGGTTCAGAAGTGAGCCCGAGAAGCTGGATGGGTAGCCCTGAGAGCTGGAGAGGTGCTGCCATGCTGCAGCACTCCCAGCCAGGGAAGGATGACATTGGGTTCCACTGCTCTAGTGACCCCTGTGGCATGCAAAGTTTGATGAGGCATGGTCTGATGTTGGGAAGGTGGGTGGGGGATAAGGGAGGAAAAGAAAAAGGCAGCCCACTGGCAGATCAAGCTCCTGCTTATTGCTGGCCCCACACCACTAACTGGGCCATTGCTCCACTGTATCTGGATGAGATCAAGAGGGGGGGCAAACCTGTCACCTGGCCCTTCCATGTGAGGCCATCCCTATGGGATCAACAGAGCCAGGTAAGCTCCAGGGACGGTGAGATCTGTAATAGGGCAAACATGATAGTCTTCAAATAGAAAGTAAATAACCGGAACTAGGAAGATTAATTTATAGGCTGTGATCTAAAAAAATGTTGGGATAAGTTCAAGAACAGAATACTCATCTTGGAATATAAGCATGTCCCTATAATAAAAATATCTAACAAAAGGGGAAATAATACTATGAATGTCAAATGAAGTTACTAAACTGATGAGACAGAAAACAATTTGTACAAAAAATACGCTAATAATACAACTGAACAAAACCTTAAATGCTTTACATCAACAGTCAGAAAACTAAGAATACAATCAAACCAAAAAAAATGGCAACCTGAATTCAGATTAGCTACACAAAACAAAACAATAAAACATTTTTGCGGGGAGGGCTCAGGGGTATCAGTCAGATGCATAATCTGTCACAAGTGGGGTCCAACTGGACTCTGTGTTGGGACCAGTATTGATCAACCTCTTAATAAGTGATTTAAATGTCAAACAGGACTCTGTGTAATGAGTTTGCCAAAGATTCTAAGCTGGGTGGTCCAGTTGGCAATAGTACAAATAGCAACAACCTGAAAAGAGACTGCACAGAATCTGATAGATTGGCCAATTAAAGCAAAATGGAGTTTAATCTAGAAAAATGTGTAGTTATATGCCTTGGTCATAACAGCATCAAAGTTTGGTATCAATTAGGTACTAAATCATTAAAACTTAGAAATGAAAATTACTGTTTTTTTCCAACGTTCTTTATGCTCCTACGCTGCCTTACCTGGACTCTCTCCAGGGGGTTGCTCGCCTTTGGCCATGATCTCACCTGCCTGAAGTCATCTGTCCCTCCTCCAGCAGCCACCTCTGCTCCACTACCCGATCGCCCAGCCCCTCAGCTCTGAGTCCCTCGAGGTGGGACCGCCTACTCCTCCTGATGCTTTTTCTATAATCTAGCAGAGCGACCAGGTAGGGAAGAGAGCTGGAGGATGTGGACAGAGAGACCCGGCACTGGGTGTGGTTGCCTGGCCCCTGTACCCCCCTTCACCTACTGGGAGGCAGGGCCATCTTTCCTTGTTCCACCCCCTGGTGCATCTGTGCAATGGCATTGGCACACAGAGGGAGCAAACCCACCCCTCCCACAGATGCCTGCCAACACCAGACCCCATTGGCTGTCCCTGCCCTAGGCATTTTGCCGCCAGCCTCTGCCAGGAGCCACCACAGAGTGGAGAAATCCCCAGAGCCCACCCCAGGAGAAGAGAGCAGTCCTCCAGATACTCAGTCTTCTCCTTCCCCTGTTGACTGCTGACAACCCAGGCTCATTCCTGAACCTGGGTCACCTGCGTGGCACGAGGTATGGTGTCCAGCACCACAGCCCTCAGCGCCACTGGGTCGGAGAAAAGAAAAGGACTTAAGGTGTAGTCATAACTTACAATGCAAAACATTAGTTGACAAAGCAAACAGAATCCTTAGTTGCATCTGTAACACATTTATCAGTAAAAACAGTAATATTATACTCCACCTATTAAAAGACATATGTCAGATCACAAATGGACTACACTTCCCAATTCTGGAACCTGTGCCACTGTAAGGATATTAATCATCTTAAACAGGTACAGCATATAACTACAAGAGTGATAAATAATATCCATGGTAAAACATACAGTGAGCAACTCGAACACTTAGAACCGCACTTGCTCAAGAGAAGAAGAATGAGGGGTGATATCCTTCTACTGTACAACAAACTGCATGATGGTGACTTGAACTGGGTTTTGATTATAAAATTAACTTATATTTTAAGAGGTCACAACATGCAAATTAAGCGTGTCACTGTCAAAAAGGATGAAAGAACAAATTTCATCACTCAATGAGTGGTAAAGTTTTAGAATAACCTCCCACTTCAGTAGTTCAGTCTACTAATACATCAACTTTAAAAAATGACCTTGATAAATATATGACACTAAATAAAATTAATGATTATGACCACTGAGAAGTGAGGGACAGTTTACTTTGGGTCACACCCTCCTATTGTCCTAAAACCAAATACAATACCAAGTATATTATCAAGTACAGTACTTTATAACTCAAGTAGTGGATTTGCCCTCTTTGTTACGTCATAAAGCTCACCACTTCATGTTGTATACGTTCAAAAACAGATAGGGATGAACTCAGAGGATACTCAGCCAAGTAAGAATTATAAAAATGTAATGACTACTTGCTGTTAGTAAGCCTGCATATACCAGTATCAAAACACTTCAGAGTTCTTAGTAGTGGACTTTATTTATTATTACTGTCATCTGAATAGGACATTACATTTGAGACATGTGCAAGGAAAATCAGACATTGCCCCGTAGAGCTAAACGGCAATGCAAACACATGACTATACCAATTTAAAGTGCAAAAAAGTGCTCAGTGCTAAGTTGGAGAGGTTATGTCCCTTGATGCCCCTTGGTGAAGCCCAGAGTGCAATGTGCAAGGGCTGAAGAGCTGGTGGTCATGGTGGGAGGTAACATGTATGAAGCATAGCTTTTCCAACTCCAGCATAAAATCACTGACTTTAGCATCTAGTGTTCTAACATACAGGTTTCCAGTGCACAATTGTCCACATTTCAGTGTATTTTAAGCCCTCCACATCAGATAAATGACAATATTTTTACCCATTGAAAAAGGAATGAAGGCCTCTTGCTTGACAAAGTGTCCATCTGCATCCAAAAAATGTTGAGGATAAAACTCGTGTGGCTTTTCCCAAACTGTCTCATCAAAGAGTGCAGAGCTAAGGTTTACAATTATGGTTGTTCCCTGCAAAACAGAGAAAGACTCAAGTGACTGACAAATTCAGTTAACACAGAAAAGGCTTGCTACAGGGGTACTGGTACCCAAAGCCACTGGCAGTCACACAAGTTTCAAAAATGAATCAGCATTTACCCCTGTAATGTACAAACAGACTGCAGTCTCTGTTAAAATGTATTGCCTCGTCTTTTCAGACATTAAAGTGCCAGATACAGTGTAGATGAGGAGCAAGTGTACAAGCCAAGGACACCGCAGCATACACTGACCCAACATTTTGCTCCTACTAGCTGGAGCCTCATCAAAGGTTGAATCTCTGATGGGAACTCTAGCTGCATTCATTCAACAAGAGTGCAATCTGTCTGTACTTTATGGGGGTAAGTGCTGATCTATTTTTCAAACTCCTGTGACTGACAGATTCTGCAGAAACACAAGTTAGACACACATTGAGCTTCATGAAGGAAAAATGAGGTGAACCACATAAACCTATCTCCTGCAATGGATCAGTTATGCACACATGTTGGCAATTCTAGCCCGCCAATAAAGGGTCCAGGTTTTCTTCCTCTACCTGGGATTAACAAAAATACACAAATGGTATTAATTCTATGCTTTTATTGACTTTATAAAAGGCTCCAGAAATGTGTTAAAACCTATTTAAATGATTACTTTATTTGACTTAAAATACCTGTTTTGATCTACATCCTGGGGTAGGAAAAGGAAAAAATAGAAACATAGAAACATAGAAGTTGACGGCAGATAAGGACCGCAAGGCCCATCCAGTCTGCCCATTTCTTTTTCTACCTTATAAATGTGCCATCGGCCTTTGCTCTGTCAGTGGCCTATCTATTCATAGTCATTTGTATTGCTCCCTTATGCCTATCCCATGCCTGTTTGAAGCCCTGCACTGTATTCATAGCCACCACTTCTTGTGGTAAGCCATTCCATGCATCCACCACCCTTTCTGTGAAAAGAATTTCCTCATTCCCTTAATCGGCCTCCCTCAATCTCATGCTGTGTCCTCTTGTCCTGCTATTTTTCTTATATTTAAACATGTTAGACTCTTTCACCTTGTTTATGCCCTTAATGTGTTTGAATGCCTCGATCATATCACCTCTCTCCCTCCTTTGCTCAAGGGTATACATATTGAGCTCCGTTAATCTGTCCTCATATGTCTTCTGATGCAGTACCTGCACCATTTTGGTTGCCCTTCTCTGGACTGCCTCAATTTGGTTAATGTCCTTGTGAAGGTGTGGCCTCCAATACTGCACGCAGTACTCCAGATGGGGCCTAACCAGTGTCTTGTACAGAGGGATTACAGGGTTTTAAATAGCCGGTATCGCATCGCATTTTGCGATGCAAACCGGCTGGTCATGCGAGACAAAACATGGAATGGATCGCATAAAAGTGCAATTCATTTTTTCCATGTTTTTTGTGGTTTCCACCTTGTTTGAGGCACGATTTCAGCCACAGTGCTGTAATTCATGCAAAATGAGCTTTACTATGCCCATTCTGCCCATGACCTCCACAGTTATTGGCTGCCTGATCCCGCTCTCTGGAAAGTGGCTACCTGATGGAAAAAACGTGACTTCAGCGTGTGATACAGTGAGCAAGAAGGAAGAGCAGCTCCCTGAATTGAACACTGCGAGAAGACCGACGTCGGACCTGAGAAAAGCAAAGCTAAAGGTGGGTATTTATTTTTATATTGTGCACTCAAGCATTGATCGTATCTCATGGGGGAATTCTGTTGTGGTGGTCAGGTGGGAAGAAATAAAAACGCAGCTTGGGTCAGCCAGGGCCTCATTATAAGTTGGACACAGTGGTGGTTGTTGAAAGGCTGTGGCAGAATGCAAACCCCTCCCCACAAGGTGCAGAGCTTTATGGCAAGGTTTAAACAGTGCGACTTGTAGTCTGTACCCCTTTTGTCGTCGATGATTGTAATCAGTCGGGACCCCTCCTGCAGAGAATAAAAGGTAAAGTGCAGGACTGGGGGGTAATTCTGTGGTGGTGGTCAGGTGCCGGGAAGAAATAAAACGCAGCAGAGCTCAGGTCAGGGCCTCATTACAAGTTGGATACTGGTGGTTGTTGAAAGGCTGTGGCAGAATGCAAACCCTCCCACAAGGTGCAGAGCTTATGGCAAGGTTTAATTATGTGCATTCCAGCTTGAAGTCTGTACCCTTTGCCATCGGGAGGATTGTAATCTGCATGCTGCAATGAGCCCAGCCCAGCCCATAGACTTTCGGCACACCCCTTTCCCACCCATAGCCTCCGAGCTGCTGTGGACCTGGGCTCAGTTGGGACCCCTCCTGCAGAGAATAAACTTACAGGTAAAGTGCAGGAGTCCTGAGGGGGTTGCTGGAGTCCTGTTTCACTGACCGTAGCCATCATCATCGCCGAAGTCTTGTCTGTGCTGCACGCTGCCCATCCACAATGTCGATCACAGGTCTGCATGCCGCCCACAGGCTGAGCCCTGGTTGCAAACAATTTGGATCGATGGCCCTTTCTCTCCAGCATGACCAGATAACCCAGCTTTCACCGATCAGATCACGCTCTTTGTCCGTGTGGGTGATTGCAGTAAGCCCTGATGATTCCCAATTGCCTGACCGCTAGAACTTCTGAATTGCAATCCGTCATAGTTGGGATCGCTTCTTTAGCAAGCGCCGCGGGTCTGGCAGCAACTATGTGCAACTTCCTCGAGGGAACTACTGTAGGTGGAGTCCGTGTTGGGGGTAAATGATGGCTCAGACTGTGCCAGCAGTGCCAGTGTCAGTTCTGTGACAGTGTTGGGGAGGGCATGACCACAGTAGTTGTCACCAGGGGTGGTCCTCAAGTTTGGGGGGGGCTCTGTTCCCCACAGTGTATTCCTTCGATACAGACAGTCTTCAGTTTTGTCAGGCTGAGCATTGGGTTGTGCAGCCTCCCTGAAGCAGTCCTGAGTGACCAGGGTTCAGAGCTCCTTCTTCACTGACTGCCCTGCATTCAATGACTGAGGCCCAGCCATGATGCATGATCAGTGTGGCCTAGTGGGTGGCTTATGATTTGTGCCAGCCATAACTGCTGGTACGGCCCCCAATGGCCGGGTGGTATTTTGAATCAGGTGGTGGTTTGTGCAGCCTCCCTGAAGCAGTCCTGAGTGACCAGGGTTCAGAGCTCCTTCTTCTCACTCGACTGCCCCTGCATTCAATGACTGAGGCCCAGCCATGATGCATGATCAGTGTGGCCCATGGGTGGCCTATGATTTGTGCCAGCCATAACTGCTGGTACGGCCCCCAATGGCCGGGTGGTATTTTGAATCAGGTGGTGGTTTGTGCAGCCTCCTGAAGCAGTCCTGAGTGACCAGGGTTCAGAGCTCCTTCTTCTCACTGACTGCCCCTGCATTCAATGACTGAGGCCCAGCCATGATGCATGATCAGTGTGGCCCATGGGTGGCCTATGATTTGTGCCAGCCATAACTGCTGGTACGGCCCCCAATGGCCGGGTGGTATTTTGAATCAGGTGGTGGTTTGTGCAGCCTCCCTGAAGCAGTCCTGAGTGACCAGGGTTCAGAGCTCCTTCTTCTCATTCGACTGCCCCTGCATTCAATGACTGAGGCCCAGCCATGATGCATGATCAGTGTGGCCCATGGGTGGCCTATGATTTGTGCCAGCCATAACTGCTGGTACGGCCCCCAATGGCCGGGTGGTATTTTGAATCAGGTGGTGGTTTGTGCAGCCTCCCTGAAGCAGTCCTGAGTGACCAGGGTTCAGAGCTCCTTCTCCTCACTCGACTGCCCCTGCATTCAATGACTGAGGCCCAGCCATGATGCATGATCAATGTGGCCCATGGGTGGCCTATGATTTGTGCCAGCCATAACTGCTGATACGGCCCCAATGGCCGGGTGGTATTTTGAATCAGGTGGTGGTTTGTGCAGCCTCCCTGAAGCAGTCCTGAGTGACCAGGGTTCAGAGCTCCTTCTTCTCACTCGACTGCCCCTGCATTCAATGACTGAGGCCCTGCCATGATGCATGATCAGCGTGGCCCATGGGTGGCCTATGATTTGTGCCAGCCATAACTGCTGGTACGGCCCCAATGGCCGGATGGTATTTTGGATCAGGTGGTGGTTTGTGCAGCTGCCCGCTAAGCTCGCCATTGAACTACTCTGTTGTGGAGCAGTCTGGTGTCTGGTGAAGGTTATTATGTGGGGAGGGTGGTCAGATGTAGTTGTTAGAGTCTGAATCAGATATTGCTTTAACTTTTTCAGGTTGGTGACCAGACCCGACTGAGAACTTTTTCCCTGACGGCACAAGAGAGTGAAAAGAGGAGCCTGCCACAACTGGTGGCCCTGCGGTAAGTGCTGTTTTACTGTCCTCAGTGAAAAATGAATTTATTTGAATTAAACGAGTCTCTGAATGTAATGTCCTGTTGTTTTGCAGGGGCTCGCTGCCGCATTGGTTCATCGATTACCCGACCAGCCTGGCCAGCCAGAGGTTGCATCCAGTTTTTCAGAGACAAGGTAGGGTAACTTACATTTGGGGCATTTGGCAAGCTAGCTTGGGGATTCTTGTATTGGAAGTCAATCAGATTAGGTGAGTAAAAGTATACAAACACTGTCATTGTGTTTGTAGGTTCAAACTGAGCTGCAGCTAGCTGCACGCAGACTGAATTGGAGCCACTGGGGTGGTACACTGGGACTCAGGAAGAGGAAGAGGAGGAGGAGGGTCGGGAAGAAAAAGAGTGACAGGATTCAGAAGTGCCAAGAGTGTAGAAGCTCTCAGAGGGACAAGACACAGGCTGACACACTTGTGAACTGAAAAAAATATTGTGTCAGTGAAACTCTAAAGCCAACTGAACATTGTCATATTCAAAGTGGAATGAGGGGTGTTGTTTGGTGAGCCTAGGGCTAGCAATCAAACTCTGCCTGAAAACATTGGAGGGGTTTGGTCGGTGTGGCAAACTGAGACCGGACTTTTCACTTTTGGCATTTGAAACTTGTGATGGTAAACAGTCACTCTGTTTGCTGTGCTCGGGGTGCCCATTTTGTGTCTGGCCGCTGCAATGTTCAAACCAGCAGCTGTGACAGAGTGAGTCAAGTAGTTTCTAGGGCCTGCCATATTGATGACTGGTGTTTAAGTCCAGTATTTTGTTGTCTGAGGTCCCTCCTCCCCAATAAAACCAAGATTTGGTCATCAGCCTGCACAGCTGTGCAGACAGCAGCAGATAGTGATTCTTGTCAGTGACCGCTTTGTTAGAGGCTCTGACTTGTTACTAGTACTGTGTGGTGTGGGTACTGACTGACTGGTCCATTTAAGTTAGAGGGCTCAGTCAATCAAGCCCCACCCCATGGTCATTTTCTGCCCTGCACAGCTCTGCAATGTTGTGTAGGAACGCGGGTTCTGAGACCGTGTAAGTTAGAGGGCTCAGACACGGTGTTGCTAGGGTAGCTACAGATTTGTCCCCAATTCCCGTTTAACTTAGAGGGTAAGTCAGTCTCCTCCTACCCCTGACAACTGTTCAGTTGCAAGTAATCACTGGGTGGTGTCTGTAGGAAAGAAACGACACAAGACAGAATTTAGAAGCCTGCTGTTTATTGTCAAATGTCTTTTAACAAATTATACACACTGGAAAAAAGCACACACATATTCTTGTTCGAGTTGTTTTATTATTGTTACATACTCAGTGAGTCAGTGACAGTGTCACACACAGCTACGTGAACCTAGAGAACAGACAGCAACCATGGCAACCAGCACCAAAAAAGTAAGGAGGCACGCTGTAGAAAAATGGAAAAAAGAGACTGATCACCGCAATGAATGGTTAGTGTATGAAACAGACAATGGTGGTGAGTTTGTAGACCGGGTAAAATGTTCCCTGTGTGAAAAATGGGCAGACCAGTTAAAGTACTGCAGAAATTTAGTGAAAGTTTCATTGTTGGCATCCGAGGTACAGCTTTGAAAAAGGACAATGTTGCAAAACACAGTCAATGTGATGCTCATAAACGAGCTGTTACATTCAACCGAAAACCAGAATCAATTGCCTCCATATACAAAACTACACCAATAGGACGTGCACTATTGGGAGCAGAAGTAAAAGACAGAGCTGTAGTTCAGCTGCCTGATTGAAATCGCTTATCTGCTCGCTAAAGAAGAGCTTTCATTTACTAAATTTGAATCATTTGTTAAACCTGAAAAAGACATGATGTTGATCTCGAAGTGCATATGCAAATATTAACGGTTGTCGATGTTCACGTCAGTTATTGGTGAATTGTTGCAGGAAAATCTACTCACAGCCCTTCAGAAAAGTCTGTATTTTGCAGTTCTTCTAGATGGGGCAACAGATGAAAGTTGTATTGAAAAAGAATTACTGTATATTATGCATTTTAACGAAAGTTCTTGTTTAACGGAGATGACCTTTTTCAGATTAAAAGACGTTCAGCACGCCAGTGCAGAAGGTTTGTTACAAACACTTCAAGAAGCCTTCTTAGAGTTTGGCATTTTAGACTTGAACAGTCGCATGGTTGCTATGTGTGCAGATGGTGCTGCAGTAAACCTGGGGAAAAGAAAAGGGCTATCAGCTCTGCTAAAAGTGGAAATGCCATGGTTGCTGTCTATTCATTGTCTAAACCATAGACTTGAATTGGCAATTAGAGATGCACTGAAAGGAACATTTTTTGATCAAGTCAATGATAATCTCATGACATTGTACTACCTTTACGAAAAAAGTCCAAAGAAACTTCGCGAGCTCAGAGAATTAGCTAAAATAGTGGGCGGTGAAGTCAGCAAACCAGAAAGAGCATTTGGAACAAGGTGGGTAGATCACAAACTTCGTGCGCTCAGACACTGGTAAAATCCTACACAGTTACGATTCATCATCTTGAAAATCTCGCAGAAACTGCCACTACACCACCAACAGAGAAAAGCAGAGTTAAGGGCATTTTGACCAAACTGAAAACTGCCAAATTTGTCACTCATTTGCTGTTCTATATTGACCTTCTAAGGCCACTGTCGCGACTCTCCCTCAGTTTACAGGGTTCTTCTGCTGACTTGATCTTAGCTTTGGCTTGTGTTGATGCAACCTTATGGCAACTACAGCATCTCGCAGATAATCTTCTTGGAACATGCAACTCTGAACTTAAGACACTGTTACAGCAACATGACCATGACGTTACTGACAATGATGAGTCTGACGATTCTGAACCAGTCGTATTTAAAGATGTTACGGTCTCGAATGCTAATGGCATCAGGCATCTTATAACACAGGTACCTAATTACGTCAGTAGTGTACAACAGTGCATTTCTGATAGATTTTCAGATATCACTGACTGTGACTCTCAGGACCAACACCCAATTTTTAGGACTTTAAAACTGTTAGATGTGAAACAGTGGCCTAGGAGTGCTGATGACCTAGAAATATTTGGAAACGAGACTTGGACGGATTTGTTAATTACTATGGACAGATACTCACAAAACATAATGTTGACCTTGCTGCTTTGCCAGGAGAATGGTCCGAACTTAAAACTTAATACAATAAGTTTTAAGTCACTTAAACAGGGAAGACTTTTGAACTGTATTCTGAAGTCCTACAGAGAACAGTTCTCAAACTTCTACCACGCTTGTCGTATTTGTAAGCTCATTCCAGTGTCCAATGCAAAGCTGGAAAGGTCATTTTCAATAATGCAGCGTGTCAAAACTGACTGGAGAAACAGACTGAGTGAAGTAATGTTGGAACACCTGGTTAGAATTTCAGTTGAGGGTGACAGCCCAGAGACATTTGATCCTTTTCCAGTTGTAGATAGATTCTTCAGCACTCCTAGAAGAGTTTGTGTGAAACAAAGGCAGTCAGAAGCAAAAAGGTCAGATTCATCCCGCACCACAAATGTAACTAGTTCAGAAGATGCAGCAAGTAGTACTAGCATTATGTCTTACAGTACTTCTGAGTCAGACAGTGACGACATGATTGATCAGTAGCGAACCCCTTTAAACTGCAGGAAGTACACTTTTGGCTTATAACTTTTAGCCTAAGTGGCAGTAAGTGCCATGGGGAAAAATTTCAGATCCCTGAGTGTTGGTAGCTGGTCACCGGAGGGAAGTGGGTCAGTTGAGAATCCACGCCAGTCAGCAGAGCACCTCTCTTCATGTCTGCCTGCCAGCCCCTCCCCGTGCTTAGGCGTCCAGATAGATCTCCAAGCAGGGGGAGTACTGGCAATTATGGGGGGGTGGTGTCCTCTGCACTCTCTCCCTACTTAGCAGTCTGGATCTCAGTGATTACGGGGGTTGGCACAGGCAGGCAGATGTGGAGGTGGACACTCGGAATCCCAGCTGGCCATGGGAACTCAGCTCTTCAGAACTTCCTACCAATCCACACAGGTCAGGACTTTGCTCACTTCAGCAAATGGGCTGCACCTGTCTTGAGTTCAGCAATGTGTGCACTAAGTTTGTACATGCTGGGGCACCAACCATGCCATGAGATGTCTGAGTTAGACTTGTTTCAAATTATATTTTTTTCTTGTGCTGACTTCATCACAACTTTACTAATTGTACAGAGCTCTCAGAAGCCTGTGTGGTATTTGGGACACCACCTTAGTCTCACGTTAAAATTTAGCACTGACTAAAGTGCTGCAGCTTATGGTAAAAGCAAGTAGTCTAAGGAATTAGTTTTCCAAGTTAAACTTTTTATAGGGCATTTAAGTCCTCAGGTTCATTGGCTGGTGGATACGCTCACTGCCATATGTATTTTTTTCAGTGGCTCAAGTTGAAGACAGTTGTTAAATTTCTTCATTGTTGATAAGAATGATATAGTGACTAGAAGTGTTTATAATAATTCTTGCACTGTCACTGTGACTAAACAAATCAAAAATCCCATCTCGCTCAATTGTGGGGTTGGTGGGGGGAGACTCATGAGCAGGCTTCTCAGGTGGGTACACAAAAGCCATCATCATCTTTTGTGCTGAGCTCTCTGGCTGGTCCTGGAAATAAGTAAAAAGTGAAGTTAAATGCCACAGTGAGTCTGACAGTGTATGCTGCTGGCAGCCTTAAACTGGCTGTTCTTAATATCGAAACTGTAAATCTGCACTTACTGAAAAGTGGGATCTGGCCGCTGGAACTGGGCCTACAGGCCTGAGTAGAACAACTTACCGACTTCGAACCACCCTTCAAAATTGACCGGTTGTTAGAGGCTCAATCCAAATCTGATGGTGGTTCGGAACTTTACTGTAGTAGTAGTCCAAGAACAATAACAGCTCATGTCAGTTAGGGGGCTGCAGCTGCTTATTCTCAGTTACCCATTGCTTCCCAGCCACCGCAATTAAATTTCCGTGCCAGCACAAGTCATGACTGCACCACAGGCTTTAGGCTTATTAAGGTCAGATAATGTTCGGTACTGAACGTAACTTTAAATTTTGTTTGAGACACTAGACTTGCATCTCTTCTGACTGTATACCATTTACCACCACTCTCTGTTTTCTGCCCGTCAACCAGTTTGCCACCCAGGTGACCAACTTCTGACCCACCCCGAGCCTACCCAGCTTATTTATCAATCTTCTATGTGGAACAGTGTCAAAAGCTTTGCTGAAGTCAAGGTAGGTGACATCAACTGCTCCCCCTTGGTCCACCACTCTGGTTACCCAGTCAAAGAAATCTATGAGATTAGTTTGACAGGACCTTCCTTTTGTAAACCCATGCTGTCTTGGATCCTGCGCCCCTATGGATTCCAGGTGTTGCACTATTCTTTCCTTAAGGAGTGCCTCCATAATCTTGCCCACTACTGAGGTAAGACTGACCAGTCTGTAGTTCCCCACCTCCCTGCTACCACTCTTGTGGAGCGGGATCACATGAGCCCTTCTCCAGTCTTCTGGGACCTCTCCTGTTCTCAGAGACTCACTAAACAATTCTGCTAATGGCTCTGCTAGTTCCTCCTTTAGCTCCTTAAGTACCCTGGGATGTATGCCATCAGGTCCCATTGCCTTATCCACCCTGAGCTTAGCAAGCTCTTGTAGGACCCTTTCTTTATGAAGGAGTAGTGCTCCCTCCTCCCCTGTGTCCATGATGCTGAGCTGTGGGCCCTGCCCTACCTTCTCTTCAGTAAATACTGAGCAAAAGTATCTATTTAGGATAGATGCCTTTACAGGGTCCTCCTCCTCCTCACATGCTCCCCTTTCTCCATTAAGCTTAGCAATACCCCCTCTGGACTTTCTCCTTTCACTAATGTATCTATAGAAAGTCTTGTCACCTTCTTTTACTGTTCGTGCTAGTGTTTCCTCAGTTTGGGACTTTGCCTGCCTTACTGCCTTACCTGCTTACCTGCTTCCCTTAGGGCAGTTGCAATAGAAAACATATAATGCAATAGATGGTTACAAACACTGCAAAGCTTACTTCAATGTTTGGTGAATACAGTATAGTCCATGTGTATACTTAACTTTGAACATTCTATAGTAGTAGAGGAGCTGGGCAGTGTTAGGAAAATAGAAGGCCCAGCACTAAGGGTTAGAAGAGTGCTGGAGGAGGAGTCAAGGAGGATGGTGGCTGCTTGAAACACACTGAGTGCAGGCAGCTGGGAGAGGCTGGCTCATACTTGATATGTGTGAGGAGTTATTCCCCCACATTGAACCATGGGCAAAGCCCTCACATTCAATGTTTGGTGAATAAAGTATAGTGCCTGAATATACTAGTGTTGTGCGAAATTTTTCGCATAATTTGCGCATTTTGCAAAAGATTTCACAGGGCAAAATGAGAAACTTCACCAATGGAGCAAGCGAAATTTCACCCACAAACCGCAAAATTTGCCGTCGAGTGAAATTTTGCCTTCAAGGAGAATTTTCTTACCACTGTGGGTGAATTTTCACCACCCAAGGGCAAAATTCTAAAGTGGCCAAAGTTCTCCTTTGGTGTCTAGTGGTCCCCACCGACTCTCTCACTGGTCCAAATTATTCTCCCGGTGTCTAGTGATCCCCTGGCCTCTCACCAGCCAGAGTTGAATAAAGTCCCCCGAGTTACCTGGCACCCTCATGTCCTTTTGAAAAAAAAAAAATTAAACCCACTCTCTCCATGGTGTCTAGTAGGTCCCCCACCCACAACCGCTCACTAGCCCAAATTATTCTCCCTTGTGTCCTAGTGATTCCCCAGCTGATCACCAGCCGTAATTGAACAAAGCCCCCAGGTATCCTGGCCCCTCATTTCCTTTTTATTATGGGTCAAACCCACACTTCTGGTGTTCAGGACCCTCACCCTGACAGGGTGGGGAGTCCACTAGATACCAGGGAGTGTGAGTTTGATTTATTTTTTTTAATAAAAGGAAATGTGGGGACCAGGGTATCTGGGGGGTGCTTTATGCAATTATGGCCAGTGATTGGCCGGGGGGGCACTAGATACCAGGGAGAATAATTTGGGCCAGTGAGCAGCTAGGGGAGGGGGCGGGGGAACCACTAGACACCAGGGACATTTTTACATAATGGGAATTGGATATGCAGGGTGCAAAATTGTGGAGAAATTTCACCGCAATTTTGTGAACAATTTCATGTGGCAAAATTGGCAATTTCACCAGCAAAATTTAATTTTGCAACATCTCTAGTATATACTTAATTTGTGCTTTTCTCTATTCCTGCCCTCAGTAGAGGAGCTGGGCAGTGTTAGAAAAATAGAAGACCCAAAAAGAGATGACATCCTCCAACTCATGGAAAGTGTGGACAATAGCACACAGGAGAGGAAACCCCCCTGTGGAGGAAACCTCTGAGGACCCATGGCTCCTGAACTGCCCATCCTCTGGGCACACTTAGAGGAGATGATCCTAAATGCTAGTCTGTTTTCTTCTGCTGGATTGGAGATAAATGAGCCAGGATAGATGACCCATCTTCTGATTCTTGATTATAGGAGCAGGATGTTGTTTGTGGATGCTACTGATGATGATGCTTCGATTCAAAGGAAGGCCCTGAGAAAGCATAAGAACTCAGCCTAAGCAATATGAGATGAGTTCTCAGATGCTCCAGGAACCATGTGATAGTCATGCTGCATGACTGTTGGAAGTCAGAAGAGATTGAGAAGACTCGGAGTAAATGTGGTGAGCATGAGTTGCTCAAAAGATCTGCTGGGCACCAGTTCTTAAGAACTGGGAATATGAATCTGGACTCCTCTGAGAAGTCTGTTGTTTGCAGCTGGAAGTAACAAGATGTAATAATTTGTCTGTTTTCTTAAAGTGATGACTGTGAGGATTTTAGCAGACAAGGCTGATGAACTGGTTGACTCCCCAGGATGCAGAAAGGTAGACAAAATGGCTTATGAGATCACATTTTGGACCAGGAATAACTGGAAGTACACAGAAATCCAATCAGTTTTGGAATCTAAGTCTATCGCTAGGGAATCTTAAGGCGCTTTTGCAGATGAAGGTCTATGGATTCCAAGCGGGAAGAGTTTAACTGTGGCATAAGCTAAACATAGACAGGAATGCATTTTATTAAGATAGAAGACTTGGAGTCTGGAGAACTACTGCTTTATGGTCCCATGTGATAATTTGGTTTGATGGCAGTAGGTTATGGATTCAAGTACATGATCGGTACAGGAGAAAGTCCCATGGATTGATAGAATAGCACAAAACAAGAAAGACTTTTTTCAAAGTGGTGATAAAAGTTGTTTAGGAGCAGGTGCTAAGGTGGACAACACAAAGCTTCTACTTGCTGACAAACATATGTTATGTCATGATGAGATCAGTGACTCAAGTTGGAGAAATCGTGGTCAAGTCTGTTGAGGGATATATGTTATAAAAGTCTCTGAACTGACATTGAGATGAAGAATCAGCTTCTTAATCCATGTAGACAGGAATAGAAAAGCATTTCAGAGTAAATTATGTTATAGGGATGACCAAATCAGCTTCTGCATAGACATCGTTATGGAAGGAGATGAAAATCTGCCCTTATAGATTGTTTTTTAATTTTTTTATTTTTTAAAGTCTTGGAATTACAACACCTTTGAGCCAGGGGCCCGTTTACAAAGGCTGCACGTCAGTAAGGGAAGGAACAAACAGGGACAGTTTACATGAAGTAGGGGCAGTCAAACAGGTTTACAAGTTACATAGTGCAGTGTGGAAACAGAATAGCTTAAAATTACAAAAACCAAAAAGCTTAAGTTACGTTACATAGTAAGATTCATAGCAATCACAACTGGGTAAGATGGGATACAGGGTTACAGTTGTCATACCCCAAGAAAGAGCGATCAGGGGTTGACCTTGTCCATGGCTTCAGAGGAGTGGGGAGCAGCCTAGCTGGCTTTGTCAAAACCAGAAGGAGAAGGTAATAGGGAGGTGGGATGGCAGAAGAGGGACCAGGAAGGGAGGGTGGGGAAAATGGAAGGAAGGGGTAGGGCTTACATGAGGGGGTGACAGGGGATATAGGGAAAAGAGGTGGGGAAGGGGGAAAAGGGGGTGGGAGCAGATTAGATTGAAATGAGAGGTGTCAGTGGATGAAAGAAGGGGTGGAGGTGGAGAGGAAAAGGGGTAGAAAGGGAGGAAAGCAGTTTAGGAGTGAGCAGAGGGTGGTATGATACAAGCCATTATGATGGCTACCAATCAGAAATCACTCGTAAGAAGGCAGAATTCCTGTCCAGAGAGATTTCTGCTGCAAAGAATCGACTGGCTCAGCATTTCCGGACTGTGGACAGGCTGTGCAATCCAGTCTGTCTTCAGCCTAGAGAAGCTTTTTCTCAACTTAGATGTGAGGAGTTCGCTCGCTTCTTTGCAGATAAGGTTGCCGACATCAGGTCCAGCATCGGTCCGACCTCTCTCTTGGGGGGTCACGTTGGGCAACCGGTTGTATTTAATCCTCGGCCTATCTGGTTGGAGTTTTACCACCCGGAATTCGCAGACATTGTGAAGATCATCCAATCAATGCGTCCAACTAGTTGTAGTTTGGATCCGGGTCCTACACCTCTGTTAGTAGGATGTGTTGAAGTCATCTACCCAATCCTTGCTGACATTGTCTGGAAATCCTTGGAGAGGGGGGTTTTTCCTAATCCCCTCAAGGAGGCAGTTGTTCATCCACTCCTTAAAAAATCCTCCTTGGACCCAGACTGTCTAGCTAACTACCGGCCTATCTCTAACCTGCCATTTGTTGGTAAGGTTATTGAAAAGGCAGTTGCACTGCAATTGGATGAATATCTCACCTCATAATGTCTATGATACTCTCAATCTGGCTTCAGGAAAAGGCATAGTACTGAGACTGCCCTTGTTCGGGTATTGAGTGACCTCCTAATGGCCAAAGATCGAAGGCTTATACCATCCTGGTCCTTCTTGATCTTTCTGCTGCATTCGACACTGTAGACCATGAGATGCTATTGAGCGGCTATGGTTTTTGTGGACTGTCTGGTACAGTCCATGAATGGTTCCTGCTTACCTCACTGGTAGGTCTCAGAGAGTTGTCACTGAATTTATTCCTCTGACACCTTCTCCTACCATGCGGGTACTGCAGGGTTCCATTTAGCTCCCATGTTGTTTGCAGTGTATATGCTGCCATTAGGAGAAATCATCAGGAGATACAGCTTGAGTTTCACTGCTATGGATGATACTCAGCTGTATTTATCCTTTCTCCCGATCAGAGTGATGCACTCTCTGTGCTTAACAACTGTCTGGATGAAATCAGAATTTGGATGAGTTCGAGTTGGTTGAAGCTTAATCCGGATAAGACCGAGGTATTGGTTGTGGGCCCAGATCATCCTGGGAGGGGTTTGAGTGCGGCACATCCATCAGGCTTATCACTTGGTGGGGTGCTGCTCTCTTGCTCTCAACAGGTGCTAAATTCATGGCTATTTGATCGACGGTCTGACCTGAAATCCCAGGTGTCAGCTGTTGTCAAAACCTCTTTTTATCATCTGAGGAATATCGCCCGGGTGAAACACCTGATTCCCTAGGAGGATCTTCCGACTTTGGTTCACGCTTTGTTACAACCCGTTTGGACTACTGTAATTCCCTATACCTAGGGCTCCCAGGGATTGATATCCGCCGCCTGCAGCTAGTGCAGAACGCTGCAGCCAGGCTTTTGACTGGGACTTTAAGAACCAGTCATATTACGCCTGTGCTTCGCGAACTGCATTGGCTGCCTGTGCGGTGTCGTATCACCTTTAAGGTTGGTTTACTAACCTTTAAAGCCCTACACGATCAGGGACCCAGTTACCTGAAAGATCTTCTGATTCCCTATCGCCCCCTCCGCCCCCTCTGCTCCGCCAATGAGGGATTGCTAGAGATTCCCAGGGTTCGTTTGAAGTTATCAGGATCTCGTGCTTTTGCCTACTCAGCTCCTACCCTGTGGAATTCTCTACCTCATTGGTTGAGAGAATGCCCGACCGTCGATAGTTTTAAAACTGCTCTAAAAACTTATCTTTTTAACTTGGCTTTTTCTTTATAGTTTGTTTGCTTAATGTTGATCTCTGTTTTATTATCATGTACAACGCCTTGATTTTGAAAGGCGTTTTATAAATAAACACAAATCGAATCGAAGGCTCATTTGTTGGGGTAGGGTAAGTGCCTAGTGGTGTAGTAATGGTAGTTGGAAGAACTGCAGTGGTCCTAGCCCCCCAAAAAAGTCAGGGTAGTAAGTGAGGTAAACACCAAGATAGAGATGTCGATAGGGAGAAGGGCAGGGATAAATGGAGAAAGTGAAAAAGACAATAAGAACAGAGATTGGGCAAAAAGGAGTAAGGCCATCAGGAAATGGAGGGTAATGAGAACCAATGCCCATAGTCTGGGCAACAAGCTCCCTGAACTGGTGGCCTTGCTGGAAGAGGGATGCCTGGATATTGTAGCAGTCATAAACATGGTACACACAGAACCATGACTGGGATGTTAACATACCAGGGTACATAACCTACAGGAGAGACAGGGAGGGGAGAAGGGTGGAAGAGTAGCTCTCTATGTAAAGGAAGGGATAAAAGCAACTGAACAAGAGAGTAAACAGGGAGGAGAGGAGGCACTATGTGCCACTTTAGAGACTGGAAATGGCACCACAATCTGCACAGGGGTTGTATACAGACCCTTATGTCAGGGGGAGGAAATAGACAAGGATATGATAGAAGGCATCCTTAGGATGGCAGAGAAAGGGGAGATACTGTTGATGGGGGACCTGAATATGCCAGATGTTAACTGGAGCACCTTTGCTGCAGCCACATCCAAGAGCAGGGCCATTCTCGATGCCCTACAGGTGGCATGCCTCAGACAGCTAGTTTCGGAACCCACTCATGAGAGAGCAATCTTAGACCTTGTACTCTCAAATGGGGACAGTGAGGGGATCCCAGATTCAGAAGTGGGTTGCCATCTGGGAACAAGTGACCATCCAACAGTGTGGTTCATGATAAACTCAGCTACAGAGTCAAGCCATACAAAAGTGAGGGTACTGGACTTCAGGAGGGCTGACTTTGGCAAGATGGGAGACTGCCTTAGAAAAGTACTAGCAAACAAGCTAGAAGGAGTGGGTGGAACAAATATGGGGAAACATCAAAATTGCCATCACAGAGGCAACAAGCCTTTGTGTGAAGCAAATAAACAAATCAAAATGAAAGAAAAAGCCACTATGATTCTCAAAAGAGGTGGCAGGGAAAATCAGGGAGAAAAAGACAGCATTTAGGAAGTATAATGAAACACAGAAGGAGCAGAACAGAGAGCTGTACCAATTGAGGCAAAAGGAAGCAGGGAGGGAAGTCAGAATAGCAAAGGCTCAAACTGAGGAAAAGATGGCCAACTCGGTTAAGATGGGGGATAAAACATTTTATAGGTACATCAGGGAGCGCAGAAAGACAAAGAGAGGGATAGTAAGGCTGAATAGAATTGACGGTGGGTGAGCAGAGAGGGACAGTGAAAAAGCAGGGATACTGAACGAATATTTCTGCTCAGTATTCACAAAAGAGGAGGAGGGGGATGTGCATATTCCAATTAACAGAAGCACTCTTGATAGGGGGGTCGATCCCAGTCCTTTTACAGAAGAAAGGGTTCTGAAAGAACTCCTAAAACTGAAGGTGGACAAAGCAATGGGAACTGATGGAATTCACCCCAGAATTCTAAAAGAATTAAGGGAAGAACTAGTGAAACCACTGACTACCCTTTTCAACAAATCATGGGAGGATGGTGTGGTACCTGAGGACTGGAGGACGGTGGATGTGATTCCCCTTCACAAAAGTGGGACCAAGACAGAGGCAGGAAACTACAGACCTGTCAGTTTGACCTCTGTGGTAGGAAAAGTGATGGAATCACTTCTGAAGGAAAGCATTTTTGAATACCTAGAGGCCAGTGGGGCATAGGACCCAAGGCAGCATGGGTTCACAGCGGAAAGTTCATGTCAGACGAATCTAATTGATTTCTTTGACTGGGTGACCAAAGTAGTAGACCAGGGAGGGGATGTGGACATGGCCTACCTAGACTTTAGCAAGGCATATGCCACAGTCCCACACAAAAGATTAATTGTCAAATTAACCAGCCTGGGAGTGGGTCCCAGGGTGGTAGCCTGCATAAAACATTGTCTGGACAACAGGACACAGAAGGTAATTGTAAATGGAGTCCACTCTGAAGAAAGAAGGGTTACTAGTGGCGTACCGCAGGGTTCGGTACTGGGTCCAGTCCTTTTCAATGTCTTTATAAGTGACATTGCAGAGGGACTGGAAGGAAAAGTATGCCTCTTTGCAGATGACACAAAGATCTGCAACAGGGTTGATACACAGGGAGGAGTGGAAAGGATGAGAAGGGAATTGGCAAGGTTGGAGGAATGGTCAGCAGTATGGCAGCTTGGATTCAATGCAAAGAAGTGCAAAATAATGCACCTGGGAAACAAAAACCCAGGTGCAGATTACACAATAGGGGGAGGTAGCAACAACAACAAAAATGGAAAGGGACCTGGGGGTAATCATATCAGATGACTTTAAGGTTAGCAAGCAATGTGAGAAGACAATAGGGAGGGCTGGGGGTATACTGGGATGTATAGGGAGAGGCATCACCAGCAGAAAACAGGAAGTTGTTACCCTCT
This sequence comes from Neoceratodus forsteri, assembly GCA_016271365.2. Lineage (NCBI taxonomy): Eukaryota > Metazoa > Chordata > Ceratodontiformes > Ceratodontidae > Neoceratodus > Neoceratodus forsteri. Next base: position 299,084,064 of record CM057450.1, on the reverse strand, counting down.
GTACAGACAGTTGGTGAGACCCCATCTGGAGTACTGCATCCAGTTCTGGAGACCGCCATCTCCACAAGGACATAGACAGGATAGAGGCAGTCCAGAGGAGGACAAGTAAAATGGTGCAGGGTCTGCAAGAGAAGCCATACCAGGAGAGACTAAAGGAGCTTAATGTGTATACCCTTGAGGAAAGGAGGGGGGGACATGATAGAAACTTTTAAGTGCCTCAGTGGAATCAACAAAGTCCAAGAGGGTAGCATCTTTCAGAAAAAGAGATGTGCAATAACAAGGGGACACAATTTAAAGATGGGGCGGCTCAGGGGCAATGTGAGGAAGTATTTTTTTCACATAGAGGGTGGTGGATGCATGGAACAGCCTTCCTGAAGAGGTTGTGGGGTCTAAAACTGTGGGAGAATTCAAGAATACATGGGACAGACATAAGGCAATTCTTGTGGGGGTAAGAAGAAATAGGCTGTTGGTTAACTAGGATCCGCAGCTTATCCTGTAGATAGGGAAATGGGCAGACTAGGTGGGCCAAGCTGCCCTTATCTGCCGTCAAAGTGTTTTTATGTTGATGCAGTTTGCATTTAAAAGAGCACAGTTTGGGTTCAGTGGTGATGTCCCTGCTTAGGGGAGTTGAACCAAAAAGTGGCTCTGTAGGCAACGGACCGTTGGCCTAAGGTAGTGCTGCATTTGGGGACAGTGAAGACCTGTGTCGACGAGTTGTGAGTATGTTGCTGATTGCAATAGGGGCTTAGGAGATTTTGGGGCAAAAATCCAAGGTAAGCTTTCTTAGCAAGCAAACAGGTTTGATATTGGATCCAGCCTTGTAATTGAAGCCAACCAGTTGGAGCGCAGCGGTCGCACGTGTGCATGAGGCACTCAGCTCCTGTCAGCAGCCTACAGGCTTTATTTAGAGCAACAGTAATCCGGCAGAGGGATGTAGTTGAAGCAGAGTCATAGATAACCAGACCATAGTCAATAATAGAAATGATGGAGCTGGAGATCGCTATTCTTAGAGCGTCAGGGGTCAGCTGTGCTTGTGCCTGCGGAGTAGGCCAATCCGTATGTTGACAGCTTGGGCTCCATTTTCTATGTGCTGTGTGTAGGACATAGTGTTATCGATTGTTACCCTGAGATATTTGAAAGTGTGCATCTGTTCAACCATGGTGCCATTACAGTTTGTGATGGTCAGAGGATTTGACTTATGCTTTTTCTGGGCACTGTTGAATAGCATGACTTTAGTCTTTTTGCAGTTTAGTACCAGTTTTTGGGTGCTAAATCACTTCTCTATTTCAGTAAAACTGTGTTGAAGGTTATCCTGAAGGCTCATTGGATCTGAGCTGCATGAGAAGATCATGGCATCATCCACATATAGTATAATCTGTTGTTGACAGGTGCTTGGGAGTTTATTCAAGAAGATGCTAAAAAGAAGGGGTCCCAATATAGATTCTTGGGGCACACCTGAGCAGATTGGCTTCCTTTCAGAAAGAACATTGGTTATTATTGATAAATTGTGGGCAGTCTTCCAAGTAGCTTTTGAACCAATTGACAGTATCAATTGATATCCCTAACTGTGATAATTGCTCAATAAACAGTGGGTGGTTCATTGTATCGAAAGCCTTCATCAAATCGATGAAGGTGGCACCTGCCAGGTTGCCTTGATCCAGTGATTTATGTATAAATTCCATGAATTCAAGCAGCGCAGTGGTTGTGCTATGGCCTCGTCCAAAGCCATGCTGTTGGGGACATAGAATTCTGTATTTATCTAGGTATTCCACCAGCTGATCTGCCACAATATGCTCAAGGGCTTTGGACAATGCCGGTAGTATGGAGATTGGCTTATAGTTGGTGTGCAGTGCCCTATCTCTGTTTTTGTGCACAGGGGTTACTAGGGCCTGTTTCCACTTTTGGGGGAACTACCCAAGCCTTAGGGAGAGGTTCAGTATTTTGGTAAGGGGTGCAATGGTTTCCTCAAGAGTGAGAGCAATGAATTTGAGGTCAAGCCTGTTCCTGCTGATTCTATTTTTTCCAAGAAATATGCAGAAGTACTTTCTGGACTCCAGTATAGAGACTTCTTTGAAGTAGAAGGGGGGCATGCTTCTGTTCATCATTAACTGGGAAACAAGTAGGGACGAGGACCATGAAAAAATCGGGTGGGGGGGGACATTGCTGAGGTCCGTGAAGGCATTATTAAAAGTGCGGGCTATTGTCATAGGGTCTTGTGTCATGATGCCTTTAAAGTTGAGCATGGTAACTGCTCCCTTGGATTCTTTGCTGGTGATATCCTTTATGTTGTTCCAAAAATATTTACTGTCCCCCCAGGAGTTGTAGAGTACCTGCCTGTGGAAATAATTCCTAACAAGATGAATGATCCTGGTGCAAGCATTTCTGGATTTTTTAGATTCCTGTATATCAGCTTGTTTGCCTGTGGCTCTTGTGTGGTGCCATAGGTGATCCTTGATCTTCATGCTACCAAGGAGTTCAGGTGTTACTAAGGGGTTACATGCACCCTTAACCTTCCGCTTCTTTAAGGGTGCATGGACATCACAAGCAGAATTGAAGTGATCGATAAAGAGCTGTAGAGCTTAATCAATGTCATTGGTTGAGTCAAATAGTGACCAATCCTGGCTACATAGCTGTGATTTGAGTGGTTCCAGGTGTCTTGGAGTTAGGACCCTGCTGAGGATTACCTTGGGTGGTGGCTTGTTGAATTTATTGGACCAGTCACACAGTATAGGGTAGTGGTCGCTAAGGCTGTCAGGGAGTACAGAGACATTTGAGATATTTATTTTTTATTTCATTCTTCAGAAGATAACCTTTGAGCACAAAACTCTTTTTCAAAGGTTCCACGTCAAAATTTAGGAACATGACGAAATCTATGTTATTTTGTTCTTCTGATATCTTGAAGGAAAGCCTTACCCTAGATATTTATAATGATGATGGCCTATTAATTGAGCAAGTTTATGGCTTTAAATATCTGAGAGCCTTGCTTGATCCCAGCTTGACTTTTCATTCTCAGGTAAAGTTTGTTTATAGAAATATTAATCAAAAAATAGGTTTATTATATAAGTTGAAAAGAGTTTTTCTCTTGAAACCAGACGTGCAATAGCTCATGGGCTCTTGTTACCTCACTTTGATAATGCTGCAGGGTTATATTATGGATTATCAGTTAAGAAAATAAATGCACTAACTGTGTTGTATAATAATGTCTATTTGTCCTAGATCTTCCCTTGCATACCCATCACTGCTCTCTGTATTCCCAGATAGGATGGTTATCTCCTATATCCCAGTTTAAATATTGTTATGGGGATTTACTTTTTAAATAATTATACTCAAAGACTCTTTTTTCTCTAAGTAGTTTGGTCACTGTTCATAATACAACTTTAAATCTGCGGTCATTTAAAGGGACCCTTCTTTCAGCCCCCTTCCAAAACTAAAGCTGGTTCCCGTTCTTTCTGACATGCTGCCCCTCCCCTCCCTTCTGGAATCTATTGCCAGGAAATGTAAGGTCTGCTTCATCTCTATCTAGCTTTAAGTTTCAAGTAAAGAATTTCTTGTTGGATGTGATGTTTGTACTTGTATGTAATGAGTAATGTGCTTGTTTGCATTGTTTGTATTTATGAGCAATTTCTTTTGCTCGGGTGGGACCTGAAAATGGACTTGTTCCAGTGCCCTTATCCTAGTAACAAAATAAAAATGAAAAGTGAAATGAAAGAAACAGAAACAGTGAACATAATTAGGAGCAAGAATAATACAACAGGTGCAACTGACAAATAACAATGAACAATGAATTGCAAGACTGGCATAGCAGGAGGTATAGTGAGGATAACTCTTGCAGCGTCTAGGGTTGTAGTACAAAAATTCAAGTGCTAGAACATTGAGACAACAAGTACATTTGCAATGTCAGGGAAGAGACAGCTACAGTTGAAACCATGTGTGCATCCCTAGGACTCCAAGATATATAGGAAAACAGCAAGTCAATAGCAGGACCCGCCGTTCTAGGCATTGTCTAGAAATTAGGGGTGGGGGGCAGAAGGGTGTTGTTAGCTAAGTAGGAGGGAAAAGGGGGTGAAAAGGGAGATGAGGGTAGGAACAAGATACACAGTAGGCCCAGGAGGACCAAGGAGAAATTAAGTGTGAGGACTAGGATGGGGCAGTGAGTGGGGAGGAGCACAACCATCCCCCCCTCACCTAGCACATGTAGGAGAAGTCAGCAAGGACTACCTGCAAGAACATGTACCAGCAGTAATGAGATGCTGCTTCAGTTCCATTTTAAAAGCTGGGAGACTGGAAGAGGTAGTTATATGTGTGGGGATTTCATTTAGCCATAAGGGTGCCCTATAGGAAAAGGACAATTGGCTGAGAGAGAGAGGTTTTCCTGAAAGGGACGGCTAAAGAGCACCGGGTCATAACCCTGGTGTGATGAGAAGAGTGGCCAGCCTGTAGCGGTTGTTTGAGGGGGGAGCGGCTTTCCCTAAAAGGAGTTTCTTGCCCAGAAGGCACATTTGGTGCTTTATTCTGCTGTTGAGATTCAGCCAGTTGGTAAGCTCATAGAGAGTACAGGTGTGTGCTCGGCTATCAGCACCCAGTGTTAATCTGTGTAACCCCCCTGCAAATGGGGGTTCCCAAAAGACTTCCAGGAGCTTGCTTGAATGCTCCAAGCCTGAATGGTGTTTGGCATTTAAGCCATTTATCAGTGAGTGTTTTTAGAGCCTCTGGTACTGTCTCTTTAAGAGCTGTCTGCTTGCAGACATAATTAGTTTGTATGGGGGGACGGTGTTTTCTCTGCTTGAGTACCACTCAAACTGCTGCCAATTCACTCCATTTTTGCAGTCACTAGGAGTGCAAAGGGAACCTATCTGAAAGATGTAACTGTTTGCCAGAAATCATTTAGAGTAATAATGAAAATACAGTTTGTCTACCTGCTTCCTTTGCAGTCAGAACTGTGTTTGCCTAGTTCCCCATTCTAGTTTTGAACTGCTGAACTGGACCAATCAGTGTGGGATAAGGTAGCTCTAAAATGGTGCCTTGGACGAATCAGAACTTGGACTCGTAATCTGAGCCAGCCACAAGAGGATTGTATGGGCAGTGACTCTGGGAGATGTAGTTTAGACTTCGGCGCCTTTTTGGACCAACAAGGGCAGTCTATCGTGAGTGACAGCCAATCCAGCCAAGAACTGGGAGGAACTCAAAGGAAGTGCCCGTTTTTGTCTGCTGGAGTTTCAGTTTGTGCTCTGGCAGTGAAGAGGGAAGGAGCCCTGTGCTTTTTCGGTGTGCAGTTTTAGTCGGGAAACGTGTGTAAGGCCCCGAGTTCCGGTCTGCAGCTTGTGTAACTGCTTGTTAGGACTGAATCTGTCCTGTGAAGAGAATCAAAGGATATCTGAAGAGTAGAAACCAGGCTCACCCTGTAGAAGACTGGAGAAATTGCTGAATTGCACTCGGTCTGTCAGGAACTGAATCTGCTGTGTGTTCTCCCGGGTATTGTGCAGTAATTGCAATCGGGATAGAGAAGCAGCCTGCCTGGTATAGTACTTTCTTTTTACCATATAAATGTGTGTGGAGGCTTGTGTAGCTCAAGTGAATCCTGCTGCCATTAAAGGACTTTTGCCTGTGACTGTTTACCATATAAATGTGTGAGGAGTCTCGTGGAGCTCAAGTGAATCCTGCTGCCATTAAAGGACTTTTTGTTGCAGTTTGTCATATAAATGTGTGAGGAGTCTTGTGGAGCTCAAGAGTAGCCCTGCTGACGTTGAAGGACCCTATCTTGTTTGGAGGTTGTGAGTACTAATTCAGGGTCGCTCCCTGTTGAATTGCCACATTGAATCCAAATGGAATTACTGTACTGCTGACTGTTTAACTAATTTTTCTTTTCTCTCTGGGAAAGCGCCCCTACCAGCTGCCACGGTTTGGACTAGCCACTAGGGCTTGGGTACCCAGGGACAGTAACTGGTAGGGATAGGCCTGTGCACAGAGCCATAGGTAGATGAGTAAAGTGATAAGCTAATTAACCTGATTTCCCATGTCCTTGTTATATTCCCTAAATAAATCAGAGCTGCTTGTTTCAGCAAAGTTATACTGCCTGAGGTATTTGTCTATGTTAAAGTATTGTACTGTGATTGTTGCACTGTATCTTATTTTACAGGGGTCCCAGTGCCTGAACCTGTCCTGGGGTAAGTGTATACTGTGAAGGTAATTCTGATATACTGTGTGGGCCACTATTGGGAAGAAAGGGGGGTTGCAGTGTCCCAGAGGGCTGTGACCAAGTAAGTTTAACTATTGCAAACCCTGACCTCTGGGTGGAGGCACCCGCCATTGGATCCAGGCCCCTCAACCTGTTAGTGGCAAATCAGGCAGGGGTAGTAGCCCCTTGGATAGCGCCATCTAGGGGTTACATCTTGGAGGCTCACCGCTGGGATTGTGTGTCCTCTAGTGGCCATATTTACAAACCACTGTTAAGAAAAAATAAATGGGTACCCCGACAGAAGTGGCTGTGCACCGGCTGGTGGAGTGGTGTACTGGGGAGGAGATCGACCCCCAAAATGCTATGCTTATCCTGGACATCCCCCTGGGTATCAATACGGACACTGTAAAGGGAGTACTTTCCAAGGTGGAAGGTTTACAAAACCCTGTGGTGGTGGGTCGGCATGCTAATCTGCTCACCCACACTTTCCTGGCCCTAGTAGAGTTTAAGGATCCCATAGATAGCTCCAAAGTGCCACAGACCATTACCCCAGAGGGAGCCCTCACTGCTTGGAGAGTGATAACTAAGGACAGTAAAGACCTGGGGGGGAATGAGCCCCCACCACTATCTGAAACTTTTGAGGAGAAATTTGCTAAATGGTTGCTGGGGGAAGGGAAAACTGTGGAGGACTTGAAGAAACTATTCTTGCCACCTGGGGGTGTTCCTCTCCCAACACCCTCTCCCGCCAGTACCAGTAATGGTGGCTGAACCAATGCAGACTCCTATTTCTGCACCTGCCATTAGTCACGACTCTTACCGAGAAGGTTGAGAATCTTTCTGGCACCTCCCCATCCCTCAAGGGAGGATGACTGGGAGACCTGGATAGAACTATGTTGCCCCAAGTGCTAGAATGACAAATGCTCGGAAGCCGAAAAGTGAAAGAGGGTTAGTGAGAGCCTCGAGGTCCTGCCCTGGCTACCATCCGCGGCTAAACGGGCCAGTAACCCTGAAGCGACTGCACAGGCCTATCTTGAGGCTTTGGAGAATGTGTATGGGAGCCCAGATTCTGATGAGGACCTATGGTGAGAGTAAGAAATGCACAACAGTACCAAGGGAGTTGTTGTCTGTGCATGTATCTCGGTTGGAAAAATTGTTGCAAGAATGCCTCAGAAAGGGTAGTTTGCCAGCGATTGAACTGGACCGAACCAGGCTGGACAGGATCCTTAAGTCTGCCCTTCTCAGAACTGCTGTTGCTTCAGTTATGCCTGGCAAATCGACTGGAATCCCACCCTCCTATGATGAGTTAATGAGAGAAATTAGAGGAGTTGAGAAAAGGCGACCTGGAGGGACCTGCACCAATAGCTGCGGCTACGACTCCAAGTGACTGAGGGTGTCACCATCAAGTGAAGTTCGGGCAGAGGTTGGCAGTCAATGAGTGCTCTGACAAGGAAAAAGATATGCCACAATGGGGCAACTGTTGAGAGATCCGGAATTCAAAACAGTCCTTTCGAAGGCCACGCCTGCAAGTACGGGCCTGACCATATCCGATCAGACCATATGGGGGTGGGGGTACACCATGTATCTCCTGCTGATAACAGCTTCAAACTCAATTCCTTGACCATGGAAGTGAGAAACTGACGAATGTCTCCAAATGCTAATCACGCCGCAGACAGAGTTAGCGCCCAGGTTTCCAGTTAGTAATACCCCGCGCCTGTCTCAGTGTGGCGCCTGCCAGCTCAAACTCCAGAAAGTATGTTTTGCTATAATTGTGGGAAAGATGGGCACATGAAAAGGGAATGCCGGTCCCCAAAAGACACTGACAAAGTTGCATATAGGCTACAAGGAGAGCTTCGAGAACAAATCAGTGGTTAAGAGGTGCACGAAATGATCCCAGTGAGGGCACCAAAAATGCTAACTCACGCCTTTTGTGGCAAGGTCAGTTGCCCAGGCCCCCACTACCGCCTCTCCAGACTGGTCCAGAATAGTGGGTCCCTCCATGGAGACCACTGTAAAGGTGAATGGAGGTCTACAAGAGCTGTATTAGACAGTGGCTCCTAAGTGACAATTATGTTCCAGGATTGGTATCAGAAGCATTTGTCAGACGTACCCTTACAACCATTAGAAGGACTGCATGTATGGGGGTTATGGAGAAGGCCTCACCCCTATTCCGGTATATCCGAATTTGGCTGTCTTTCCCACCTCCGTGGCTGGAGTGGCATGAACAAGTAGAGACCCTAGCCTTAGTGTGTCCCCCACTGGACTGTATGATGGTGTCCCTTTGTTGATTGGAACAAATGCTCATATGTTCGGAAGGCTGGCACAGTTGTGTTATGAAAACAGGGTCAAAGACTAGTAGAGCTTTAAGAGTTCGCTTTAATTAAGAAGGCCTATGAGGCACAGAGAGATGCTGAAAAATAGAACCAGAGGAACCGGTCGGAATTGTATGGAAGAAGGATCCTGAGTCTCTGATCCTGGCCTAAATGCCCAGTGTACCTTACAGGAAGAGGTCCGTATCAGAAAGGATGTTAAGAATAAAATATTAATGTTGGATGCACCAGGCGATGAAAATTGCCAGAGGGACTGCTGGTCAAGCCTAGTATTTTGCCCGCTTAGAGCCCATGCTTATGCCAGAAGGGTAATGGTCCAAGTTCATAATGTGTCTGAAAGAGACATTCGAGTAAATAGAGGTTGCATCCTGGCTAATGTGCATTGTGCAGACACTGCAGTGCTACCCAGCAGCAAGAGTTCGAGAAGAATGACAGAGTAACGCCTGACTTGTTTGATTTCGGCGACTCCCGCTGCCAGCTGAATGGAAAGTGAGGATCAGTGAGAAGCTTGCCCAGAGAGACCAGGTGTTTTCTTTAAAGGAATGGGACGAGGATGCGTAAGGAGCTGAGCACAATATCCGCTGCATGACGAAAGACCATTTTGTGAGAGGTCTCGGCTGGCACCTGCTGATATAGATGATGTGAGACGCATCTGCAAGAGATATTAGCTGCTGGTGTAATACAAGAATCCAGAAGCCCTTATGCTTCCCCATTGTGGTAGTGAGGAAAAGAATGGGACAGTAAGGATGTGCGTGGTTATCGCACCTTAAACCGCGGACTATCCTGATCAGTACACAATGCCCCGCATTCAGGATGCTTTGGACTGCCTAAATGGGAGCAAGTGGTTCTCTGTGCTGGATCTCCGTGAGTGGGTACTACCAGATCCCGATGGCCCCAGAGGACCGTGAGAAGACAGCCTTTATCTGTCCGCTTGGTTTCTATGAATTCATGAGGATGCCTCAAGGTTTCAGGTGCCCCAGCCACTTTTCAATGATTGATGGAGCGGCAGTGGGGACATGAACTACTAGAGTGCCTGGTATACCTAGATGATGTTATTGTGTTTGGCAGCTCACTGGAGGAACATGAGAGCAGATTATTTAAGTTATTGGACCGACTGGAGGACTTTGGCCTTAAACTGTCCATTGATAAGTGTCAATTCTTTCAAACATCAGTAAAGTATGTGGGACACATAGTATCCACCGAGGAATAGAGACCGACCCAAGTAAAGTTGAGGCCTTGACACACTGGCCACAGCCCAAAAATCTAAAAGAACTGCAAAGATTCCTGGGATTCTGTGGGTTATTATTGATGCTCATCAAGGACTATTCAAGAGTGATCCGCCTTTACTTAACCTTACTCAAGGGTATCCTCAACCACAAAAAATACCAAAGTCAGCGCCTCAAGACTGAAAGAGTGTATTTTCATCCGAGGAAGTATTTGGGGCCGCTGGACTCTGATTGTGAGACTGCTTTTCATGAGATCATATATCAACTTACCCATGCTCCAGTGCTGGCCTATGCCGATCCAAGAAAACCTTACGTCCTGCACACTGATGCTAGCTTGCAAGGGTTGGGGCTGTGTTGTACCATGAGCACGAATGGCCTGAGACCAGTGGCCTTTGCCAGTAGAAGCCTGACCCCATCCGAAAAGAACTATCCTGTACATAAGTTAGAGTTCCTAGCTTTGAAGTGGGCTATTGTTGACCAATTCCATGAGTACTTGTATGGGGCTAAAATACTAGTAAAAACTGACAATAATCCTTTGACCTATGTGCAGACCTCAGCTAAGTTGGATGCCACTGGCCATAGGTGGCTTTCGCATTATCTACATATGACTATGCTCTCATCACCGAGCAGGTCTGAACCACATAGATGCTGATGCTCTCTCCGGAGGCCTGTTCCCCAGGATGATTGGGTCAGATTGGCAGAACCTGACATTCGGGCACTCTGCCGGAAGTTTGACAGGGAGGAACAAATGTCCACGGACGCAGTGGACTGCATGGTGAATTGCTTGGGACCCTCTGAGAATTGCATACCTGCTGCTTATTACCACTTTTCTGCAATAGACATTGGTGCACTGCCTCAGCTGGACAATGACAGTATTCGGCGGGCTCAGTCCCGCGATCCCATGATCAAATCAGCTTTAGAAGCCCTCTGTGCAGGAAAAGATGTGTCCAAATTACGCTCCACTGATTTGAGAACTGCATTGTTATACAAAGAAGGTCCTAAGTTGAAACTGATCAATAAACTGTTATACAGAGAAACAGTAGACAGAGGGGGACAAGTAGACAAACAACAACTAGTGCTGCCCACTGCCTTTCGAGACTCAGTACTGAGGTCCTTGCACAACCACATGGGGCACTTTGGTATAGACAGAACACTTGACTTGGTGAGATCCAGATTCTATTGGCCAAAGATGGGGCTGATGTGGAGCAACACATTCGAACTTGTAGTCGGTGCTTACAGAGGAAAGCTTTGCCCCAGAGGGCTGCCCCCTTGTTAACATCAACCAGTGCACCCATGGAGCTGGTCTGTATTGATTTTCTGAGTTTGGAGTCAGATCAAAGAAATATCAGTAATGTGCTGGTGGTCACTGACCATTTCACGAGATATGCCCAAGCTTTCCCCACCAAAGACCAGAAAGCATCCACTGTGGCCAAAGTACTTGTAGAAAACTTTTTGTTCACTATGGGGCTCCACAAAGAATCCATTCTGATCAAGGAGAGACTTTGAGAGTCGCCTGATCAAAGAGATGCTTTCTCTGTGGGGAGTGCGAAAGTCCAGAACCACTCCTTACCACCCCCAGGGGACCCACAGCCTGAACGTTTCAACCGCACTTTGCTTAGATATGCTAGGCACCCTGCACCCAAAGGACAAGCCTAGATGGAGCCAACAAATTAGCACCCTGGTACATGCTTATAACTGCACCAAAAGTGATGCCACTGGGTTCTCCCCTACCGCCTGATGTTTGGAAGAGAAGCTCGACTACCGGTAGATTGTGTTTTGGGGTCTCTCCTGATGGGGTTCAAGCTGACAACTATTTACAGTATGTGCAAAGTTAAAAGGCCCAGCTAACTCATGCATACCAACTGGCTCAAACCATGGCTGCCAAAAGAAATCTGGCCAACAAAGAAAGGTATGATAAAAGGTGAAAGCACAGGAACTCCAGGGAGGGAGATCGGGTATTGCTAAGAAATCTGGGACTGCATGGCAAACACAAGATTGCTGACAGATGGCACCATCTCTCTCCATATGTAGTGGGCAAACTAGATGATCTGCCAGTGTACAAAGTAAGGCCTGAGAATAATTCAAAAGATGTAAAATCAATGCATAGAAATCATTTTACTGCCCATTGGACAAATCTTGATTGAGTCTGAACCCCCAGAAGATGCCCCTCTGGACCAGTGACTAGAGGTGCTGCTAAGAAAAGATCAAGAAAGTCTGCACCTACAGAAGCAGAGTTAAAGTGTTCCCTCCACAAGTCCCAGTTGAGCATGACCGCAGTCCATATCAGAAGAAAGTGAGAGTGACTTTGAATACTATCCTTCTACGAACTGAGTCAATTGTTCTGGGCAATCCCTAGTCAATACTGGAGACAAAGCTGGGCCTTCTGGACTGTCTAAGCCCCCAGTTTCATCCCTGGAGCCAATGCTCCCAGAAAGTGAAGTGCAAAGTATCAGATCAGATGAAATGGAATCATTGTGCATGGTTGAACTGTTTGAGCTTTCAGGGAGGAAAATGATGGATTGGGCAGACTGGTGATAACACCAGAACAAGAAGAGTATTTTGAGTGCCCTGACAGTCCACTGCCAGTGTCCAAAGCTCCATGCGAGCCAAATGTTGTGGACTCAGAAACTGTAACTCCTGGAGCTGAAAGTGCCCCAAGTTCTAGCCTCTCTACCCCCATGGAGACTCCTGACAAGTGAGGACAATGCTGAAAATGAGGCTCAGAGTGCAGAGACTGTAACAGTTCCCTAGAAAGACTGGTCGAGCTATAAAGCCTGTGGTGCACCCTCAGTTATGATTCCTTGGGAGGCCTGTGGATTTGTCTCTCAATGTTGTCCATAAAGGAGTGTATGTGTCCCGAGAACATTTGCCCAAACTGAGTGTCAGTGCTAACTCAAGTTACTTGTGTTGCCCTCTAAGTATGGTGCCTTGCCCATTAGCCCACAAGGTAACTGATAGGGAAGGGCCCCTCTTCAGGTTTCATGTACAAGAGGTAATAACTTGAGTTATGGTACAATGTGTGTGTAATACTGTGTAAAGAGGATTTACTGCAATGTTTCAGAAATGTGTTCTTGGTAAAATGATATATTGACTGATGATTACATGTGAGCCTAATGCAAATGTATATGTTGCAGTTAAAACTTATAGGGGTACTTGCTTGACACGGACGCCAAGCTTCCCAAACCAGGAAGGGTGTAACCCCCTGCAAATGGGGTTCCCAAAGACTTCAGGAGCTTTGCTTGAATGCTCCAAGCCTGAATGGTGTTTGGCGTGTAAGCCATTTATCAGTGAGTGTTTTTAGAGCCTCTGGTACTGTCTCTTTAAGAGCTGTCTGCTTGCAGACATAATTAGTTTGTATGGGGGGACGGTGTATTTCTCTGCTTGAGTACCACTCAAACTGCTGCCAATTCACTCCATTTTTGCAGTCACTAGGAGTGCAAAGGGAACCTATCTGAAAGATGTAACTGTTTGCCAGAAATCATTTAGAGTAATAATGAAAATACAGTTTGTCTACCTGCTTCCTTTGCAGTCAGAACTGTGTTTGCCTAGTTCCCCATTCTAGTTTTGAACTGCTGAACTGGACCAATCAGTGTGGATAAGGTACCTCTAAATGGTGCCTTGGACCGAATCAGAACTTGGACTCGTAATCAGAGCCAGCCACAAGAGGATTGTATAGGCAGTGACTCTGGGAGATGTAGTTTTAGACTTCAGCGCCTCTTTGGACCAACAAAGGGCAGTCTATTGTGAGTGACAGCCAATCCGGCCAAGAACTGGGAGGAACTCAAAGAAGTGCCCGGTTTGTCTACTGGAGTTTCAGTTTGAGCTCTGGCAGTGAAGAGAAGGAGCCCTGTGCTTTTCGGTGTGCAGTTTTAGTCGGGAAGCGTGTGTAGGCCCAGAGTTCGGTCTGCAGCTCGTGTAACTGCTTGTTAGGACTGAACCGGCCCTGTGAAGAGAGAATCAAAGGATATCTGAAGAGTAGAAACCAGGCTCACCCTCAGAAGACTGGAGAAATTGCTGAATTGCACTCGGTCTGTCAGGAACTGAATCTGCTGTGTGTTCTCCGGGTATTGTGCAGTAATTACGTACGGGATAGAGAAGCAGCCTGCCTGGTATAGATACTTTCTTTTACCATATAAATTGTGCGGAGGCTTGTGTAGCTCAAGTGAATCCTGCTGCCATTAAAGGACTTTTGCCTGTGACTGTTTACCATATAAATGTGTGAGGAGTCTCGTGGAGCTCAGTGAATCCTGCTGCCATTAAAGGACTTTTGCCTGTTGCAGTTTGTCATATAAATGTGTGAGGTCTCGTGGAGCTCAAGAGTAGCCCTGCTGACGTTGAAGGACCCTATCTTGTTTGGAGGTCGTGAGTACTAATTCAGGGTCGCTCCCTGTTGAATTGCCACATTGAATCCAAATGGAATTACTGTACTGCTGACTGTTTAACTAATTTTTCTTTTCTCTCTGTGGAAAGGGCCCTACCAGCTGCCACGGTTTGGACTAGCCACTAGGGCTTGGGTACCCAGGGATAGTAACTGGTAGGGATAGGCCTGTGCACAGAGCCATAGGTAGATGAGTAAAGTGATAAGCTAATTAACCTGATTTCCCCCTGTCCTTGTTATATCCCCCTAAATAAATCAGAGCTGCTTGTTTCAGCAAAGTTATACTGCCTGAGGTATTTGTCTATGTTAAAGTATTGTACTGTGATTGTTGCACTGTATCTTATTTTAAAGGGGGTCCCAGTGCCTGAACCTGTCCTGGGGGTAAGTGTATACTGTGAAGGTAATTCTGATATACTGTGTGGGCCACTAGTGGGAAGAAAGGGGGGTTACAGTGTCCCAGAGGGCTGTGACCAAGTAAGTTTAACTATTGCAAACCCTGACCTCTGGGTGGAGGCACCCGCCATTGGATCCAGGCCCCTCAACCTGTTAGTGGCAAATCAGGCAGGGGTAGTAGCCCCTTGGATAGCGCCATCTAGGGGTTACATCTGCATGCCCTATTGAGAGCAAGTGTGACCCATTTGAGTGCAGTGTCAGAGGCAGATCTGTAGACCATCAACCCATAGTCAATAATTGACAGTATGGCACTGGAGACTGTGAGTCGAAGGGCAGAGGGCATGAGGTATTGTTTATGCTTATACAAGATACTCAGCTTAACATTGACTGCTTTGATGACCTGATCAATGTGCTGCAAAAAGTTAAGGGTGTCATCAATGTGGACCCTGAGATACTTGAAGGTGTCTACCTGTTCTAAAGGGGCGGCCTGATTATTGACAATAGTAAAGTCAGGTGAAGATTTCTTGTGTTGGGAGCTAGAGATCAGCGTAGTTTTTGTTTTCTTATAACTGAGAAGTAACTTCTGTCTGCAAAACCACTCTTTCAAGGTGTAGAACAAGGACTGGAGCTCATTCTGTACCTGGGCTAGATGAGTGCTACTGCTCAGGATGACTGCATCATCAGCGTACAGAATGACCTTACACTGACAGGCTTCTGGGAGTCATTTCAGAACAGGCTAAAGAGGAGGGGACTCAGGATAGATCCCTAGGGGTGGAGACCACGGGCCCAATCCTTACGCTCTGGTTCTGGTGTGAGATATAATCATGAAACCAGAAAACTACTTCAGAGGAGAACCCCAGATGTCACAGCCATAGGAGAAGTAGTGAGTGATTTACAGTGTCAAAGGCCTTGGCGAGATCTATAAAGATAGATCCCACTAGTTTGCCTTCGTCCAAAGCCTTCCGCACAAGGTCAGAGAATTCGACAAGAGCAGTGGTGATACTGTGGCTCTTACAAAAGTCATGCTGCTGCGGACACTGAAGATCATATTTCAGGAGGTACTCTGTGGTTTGATCAGCTACGATTCTCTCAAGTGCCTTTCATGGCGGGGGGGGGGGGAGAATAGAAATTGGCCTGTAACTGGCTGTGCTAGAGCGATCACCACTTTTTAGCATGGGGGTCATCAATGCTACTTTCCAGGTGGCAGGAAATGTTGGCATGGAGAGCAATTTATTTAATATTTTGGTGATTGTGACCAGCAACTCTTCGAGGGCAACTGCTACTAGCTTCATGTTAATATTATCACTTCCCAGTCTAGTTTTTCCCAGGACCTTCCTGACATAGGTTCTGGTCTCCCTTGTTGAGACACTCCTAAAGTAAAAGTTTGGAGTATACAGTCTTGCCTTGCAGTCAACTTGTCAAGATCAGAGGGCACAAAGAAGCCAGGGGGCTAGAACAGCTCTGAGGTCAGTGATGGCTGAATTAAAGGATTCAGCTATTAAATAAGGATCCAGTGTGGGAGTACTGTTGACATTTAACATAGTAGGATGCACCCTGTCATCTTTTCCCAGTAATTCCTTGATATTATGCCAGAATATTTTACCGTTACCAAGTGCTGTCTAGTTGCTCCTTGTAGAACTTTGCCTTTGCCAGCCTAGTGAGGTGTGTGCACTTGTTTCTGGCTGCCATGTAATTCTGTAGATCCTGTGGTTTACCAGAGTTCTTGGCAAGAGTCCAAAGGTTATCTCGAGCCCTAAAGTGGTCAAGGAGGTCTTGTGTGATCCATCCATTGGATGTCCCCCTGACCTTTCTTTTCCTTAAAGTGGGCAAAGGAATCACAGATTTCATTAAATTTGTGAATGAAGTACTTCAGAGCCTGGTCTATGTCACGGAGTCTGTCCAAGTGGGACCAGTTTGCCTGGGCAAGGGCTGACCTAAAGGCCCTCATGTGGCCCCTCTTAATTACTCTGCTCCTAATAATGATGGGAGAACTTTTTCCTCCTTATTCACCTACTTACTAATGACTGGAGAGTGGACACTAAGGCAATCAGGGAGCACCACTACCTGTTTGAGCCTAGTGGGGTGGTTGGTTAGAATCCAGTCCAGTAACGAGCCTTTGCCAGTCCTGCAATTTAGCCTGGTGCACTGAGTTACCACCTGTGTAAGATAAGCATCTGTAACCTGGTCTTTAAAGGTATCAGACTCCCTGGAGAGCCAATTACTATTGAAGTCACCTGTTATTATAATGTCAGAGTTTCTCTTAATTTTAGAGACCGCATCAAGTATGGGGCCTAGACCCAACTTTGTCTTACCAGGTGGTAGGTAGATTGTGCCAGTAGTAAGGGATTTGTTTTGCCTCCCTATTTGGAAATCTACTGCTAGTAACTCAAAGTCACCAGACATACTCGAGATTTTTGACACACACACCCCCATATGCATTCCCTAAAATAAATGAGGCAGCCCTCCCCTTTTCTTGAGTCTATCATGTCTGTGGGTGCTATATCCCTGTAATGCAACTGCATTTTCCTTTGTCTTTGGGGTGAGCCAGGTCTCAGTCAGACAAATGATGTCCGGGGAGTGGAGGCTAATCCATGCTTGGAACCGAGTTATTTGTGACAGGAGACTACAGATATTCATGGCAGCTATTTTCAAACCACAACTCCTGTGATCTGCCATTTTGTCACCCGTTGATGGCTCGGAGTGGGGTGCACATCACCAGAGAGTAAAAGTAATAGTAGGAATAAGAGTTTGGTGGCAAAGGGAATTAGTCGCTTATCTCTGTTCTTCCTTCTGGGATGGACAGAAGTATGTGAACACCATCTTGGGCTATTAGAGGCAGCAGTTAACTGGGTCAGCACCAGAATGCTGCTACAGACAGGGAACAAGATTTCATGTTCTGGTTGGCGAGAGGGTTTAGAAGTGCCAAGGTCACCTAGTGAATATGAGGTCATGGAAGACCCTATTTCATGTGGCATTAAGGCAGTGGGGCAAGGTCTGCTTTCAGGAGGTGCATTAGATATGTTCCCAGTGACAGGATAATACCCAGTCTAGAAGGGTGCTTGATCCCATCCTATAGTTTATTCTAGTCCACTGTTGGTTGATTGATTGAAAAGACTGAAACAGTCACAGAATGGAGAATTTCAAGAAGAAGAGACGATGCTGAAAGCATCAAAGGGTGGATATATCAAAAGACCAGGGAATGGTGATTCAGGATGCTCAAGACAGCAGTGTATCCATGAGTTGGAAGTGTGTTAATATATTTCAGGATGAAAGATCGGCGATGGTTCTTGTAAAACATAAAACATCCATTTCCGTAGGCAGGATAATGATATGAAGTGACTGTCCTTGTCTAGGATGAGACACTTGTGTGTAATGATGTAAGCATGGGCAGTATCCCAAATTGAACATATGGAGAAACAGAAACCAAGGCAGGTAGTCTTCACCACTGAAGATATTGCAAATCGGTTGCTTTCTGCAATTTAATGAGTCTGCTTCCTGTCTTCAAGATAGGGTGGAAGGAGGCGTTAGGAAGAGCAATCATGTGGATCATCCTTGCAGGAGTTGTTCCAACTGATCTATCACTCTTAGCTAAAATGATAGAGGGCAGTTTAGCCTAGTGGTTAGAGTAAAAAGCTATGAATGAGCTTGGTACATCCAGCAGACCAGGGTTTGATTCTCATAACCTACACTTCAACACTGTGTGATTCTGAGCAAGTCACTTAACCAGCCCAAAGCTCCTGGGTCACCCCTGAAAACAGACACGTGTGTCTAGTGGGCCTTACCTAGTTACCAAGGAATAACTAACTAACTAAACAAAGATGGAGAGACATCTAATGAGGGAAAGCGAATGGGAAAGGAAGTCACATAACAGGCAGGAGTATGCTTGCTGCCCTGGGCAGTGATGACAAAACTGCTCACTATTGAGGATGGCCCAGTTCAGATTGCATGAAAAAATGCTTGTGAAGCTGCAGCTGTGGAGACGGACCAATGATAATCATGGAATTGTGTCCCTGCCTATCAATGCCTTTATTGATCAAGAGATAGGAATACAGCCCTAGGTCTTCACAACTAGTCTGTAATGCAAAGTACAAAGCATCGCGATACAGCAGAAAGCAAAAGCAAGACATGTATAGAGGGTGTCTTCACTAGTCAGGGAATTGTTGACTTTGAAGAACAGAAACAGTTCCGCAGGGTACTATTCTTTTCTCGATGGTATCATGGGATGAGATGAGAAGGGGTATCAGGTTACCTCCTTTCTGTCTAGGACATCCCTACAGAGATGACCCAGGAGAAGTTGAATGGGACATGACCAGAGGAGGAGTGGCTGGAAAGGAAGTAGTACTGAATTCTGTCTAGTTTGAAGATCTGACATGGATGGAGTGCTTATGGATGGTAAAGCACTGTTACAGCATAATGGCTGGTAGATGGGAAAAAAAACAACAGGTAATGCAAAGCCAGAGGCTGGAGAAGGTTGCAAGGAAAGGCAAGCTTCAGGAGAAGCGATTATGATTGTAGCTCTGATGGAAGTGTCACTAGCTGAGCCAGGAATCCATGAGGTGCAGATAAAGCAGCAGGGTCTGGCTGGAAATGAGCAGGCTATGTGCAGGATCTCAGGCAGGCTGAGATTTAGCAGCTTCTAAATAAATTGCACAGTTCTGCTTCCAAGGCAGAGCTGGAGGTGGCATACTGAGGTTTTCAGTACAGACAGAAGGCTTGGGATGGTCCTGTCCTGATGAAGAATGGATTTGATGGACTTGTGCATGTCTGAAGATTTCCAAGGGGAACCCTGAGAACCTTCTTGAATCTGAAGATGGAGAACCAGTAGGAGCGGACAAGGCTCCATGGAGTATCAATGTGAAGGTCTTTTGTAAGACTGACACATGACTGCAGAAGTCTGAGGGAAACCCTGAGAACTTGCTTCTAATCTGAAGATGGAGAACCAGTAAGAGTGGTAGATTGTTCATGGAGTATGTATGAGAAACTCTTGCTGACTGAAGTGTATCTAAGAAGTCCAAGAGAAGCCATGAGGACCTTCTTTAGAATCTGAAGATCTAGAATCAGTAGGAATGGAGAGGCCTCAGTGCCAACACACCACTTCTTATGGCACTTCAGAGGAATGAACCCTGGGCTGAGGTACTCAAGCCTTTTATAAATCTTGGAGAATAGGGGGCAATATACTCTCACATGTTTGTGGGGAAGTGTTACCACTGGCGGTGCTGAGGAGGAGAACAAACTCCAGGCAGCTAGATCTGGTTTCAGGACACTGTCATGGAATGAACAGCTCCAGTGAGGCTGCATTTGCTTTAAGCTTTGCAGGTCTGTAGGATCACACCTCTGGTAGACAAAGTTAAGCCTTGGATCTCATATTTCGTTAAAGAACAGTCAGAACAAGAACGATATATGAGTGCGAGGCATTGCTGATGAATTGAAAGTTGCAGGCTGCTATCTCTGATGGATGAAGTCAAACCCTACCTATACTCATTTACCTCCTACTGGTGCGATGTAGGGAGACAGAGTTCTGTAGGCTGTCAGTGAGGGCTGCTGAGGACAGGAGACAGCAGAATGGTTGCTTCAGGAGAAAACAGGAGGCAGTGAAGTATAAATATGGAGGCAGGAGATGCGAGACCAGGCAGAGAAACAGTGAGCAGCAAAGGAGTGAGGAGCTGAATGACAGAAGAGAATGAATGCTATGAGGTGCAGGAGCTAGGACTGAGATGGAGTGGATTACCCCCTCTGGTAGAGCTGCTAGTAAGGGCTGATAGAGAACAGGAAAGGCAGCAGGCAGCTACTTTAGGCAGGTGAATGTGTGATGCTATGGTAGAAGCAAGGCAGAAGTACTAAGCAGAAGGAGTGGTGAAGGCACAGATAATGAATAGCATAAAGTTGAAAGAAGAATAGGAGATGAAAAGTCAGATGTGCAGAGTAACTACATAGTGAACAAGGCAAGGCAAGTTTGCAATTATAATTGAAATGTTTGTCAAGATATCAGAGCTGGATAGGGACTCTTTTATTTGATTAGACACCTGTAGGGTGTCTGTTCTGTTTTCTATCAGCTTGCCCTACCTCCGTGCAGATATATTTGCTAAGTATGTTTAAGCTGTACATGCCTTTCATCCGCAGTTAAATCTGTGAACAGCAAACAAAATTTTACTCTGCCAGTAAAGTAAATCATTGCTGCACTGCTTGTGTCTAATACATCTGCAAATGCAAAAATAAGGGCAATGACAGGGTAATGAATGAGTTCGGCTTTAAGCTGGGTGGTGACTTACGTGCACATCACAACCCAGAACAATGGTGGGCTCCAAGCAGAGCTAGATAGCTTCTAGGATGGAGTGAAAAAGTGAAAGGGATATTGGGTAGAAACAGTTAACCCCCAAAAAGAACAAAAGGATCAGCAGTGACAGGAGAGAGCACAGATGCAGGGGGAGGAAATGGAGTGGAGTCCGGAGGAAGGAGTTATATGGGGCAGTGAGAGGACCACCCACCAATGCCACAGAGGGAGGCAGGCAGACAGCAGGAAGATACAGTGGAATACACTGCAGAATGCAGCATGGAATGAAGACCTAAGGACAGTGTGAACGGCTGGCCAGGGAAGCAGGAGACAAAAATGAAAAGTGAGAGACAAGAGGAGAAGGGGAGACAGACGAGAGAGGAAACCCAAGGAGAAGGGAAGAAGGGTGCAGGGCAGTGGAACCACTGAGGGAGGGCTGCCTTAGTGGTGAAGCAAGAGACAGGCGATGGAGAAACACAGACAAAGAGGGGAAAAAAAGCAAGGTAAAGAAAAGGAGCACAGTGACATGGTCCTCGCAGCAGCTCAGGTGCCTGAAACACACCAAGCACATGTTGCTGGGAGAGGCTGATTTGTGTAAATAGTTATTCCCCAAAAACTGAACCTCAGCCAAAGCCCTCCCAATATAACTAAACAGGGAATAAAAAAAAAGATCACTGGACAAGAAACAATTGCATTTCATAAAGATATACTATTAGACTGATACAAGGCAATTACACGGTCAAATGGAAAACTATGAAGTAATAGTCACTGCTGCCATGCTGTGGGATGCAACCAAAAATAGCTGAAAGCAAATAAGAAGTTGTGTTAAACATGGTGCTCCCTAAATTCTCTTGTATTCAGAATTACAAAAACTCTTAATAATTGACTATTTATTTAAGGTGAACATTCTTGAAGTTTTTTGAGAGTCCTTATTAGGCATGTGCGGTTACCATCTACCTGGTGTCAAATGGATCTGACAGATGCACCACCCAGCAGTGTGAATAAAGCTGGATAATTTTGCATACAACTTCTTCTATCCACTTTGATAGTCATTGTCCAGTCTTTGTAGTGCTACTATTTAGCACCTCAGTCCACACCCACAAAACAGCATTTACTGTATTATGTCTGCTGACCCAAAAGGGGGGGGGGATTTACAAATTCTCTAATGCCTCCTATACTTGGCAACACAGGTGATAACGCAACTATAGTACTTCATACAGGCATAAATAATAAAGGAAGGGAACCATCAAAAAGGTATAGTGGATGAAATTATTGACAATGGCAATAGGATTAAGCAAAAGGAAGGAAAGGTCATAATATTTGTGATTTTACCAGTATTAAACAAACACCATGAACGTAACAATACAATACATAGGATAAATGCACGCTTGGAAAATTGGTGCCAGAAACTGGGTATGACTTTCATAAATTCCTAGAACAACTTTGTGGGTAAAGAAAGCTTGTATACTAAGGATATATGAACATGCTCATGAAGAAGCCAGCAGAAGAAGGCCATTTGGTCTATCTAGTCTGCTTATATTGCAGGGTCCACAGTTTGAGCTACTGTCCCTGCCCCTCTACTTCTCCCATCCTTCCTACCCATGATCCTTACCTTTGCCTATGCCTATTCCAGCCTCTCTTGAAGCTGCCCACTTTTTTCAATGAGACCATCTCTTCTGGCAGCGCATTCCCAGTGTGCACCACACTCTGTGCAGAAGTGCTTCCTGACCTCCCTCCTAAACCTCCCCTCTCCAGCTTAAAGAGCAGCTTCCAACTAACTGTACTAGCCCCCCAGTGAAACAGAAACTATAACTGACCTGGCCAGGAGTCCAAATGTACAAAGTTTTCCTTTTGTTTCAGTCATATTAAAAAGTTATGCCCCTCGTAATTTTATTCCCAGACCCACCGGCAAAAAATGGAGCTAGTTCCTGATCCTACGTCCAGGCCCCAATGCAGCCCCATTTTGTGATGTCACTAAACGAAGGCTGCATGTGCGCGCCCCATTGACTTGAATGGGGGCAATTTTTCCAAAGGATTTATACCCATTCAACATTGGGATTTTAACAAATCAAAGCGATCACTTGACTAGCAGAGTCCCTTTGCATTTCTTGCATTGAAGCCAAGCTGTCAGATCCTGGACCACCTCCCCAGCTTTTCCAGAGCATCCTGTAGGTAATGTATCCCTTCAACTGTGTCCACTCTCCCACAGAGCTTGGTGTCATCTGCAAACAGGCACATTTTGCCCATAATGTCTTCCCCAGTGTCACTGACAAAGACATGGAACACCAGCCCAGCACTGAGCCCTGTAGGACCCCACTGATGACCTCTCTGGTGCCAGATAACTCCCCCCCTCACAACCACCCTCTGAGTTCTGTCCCTCAGCCAGTTTTCCGCCCATCTGGACATCTTATCCCCAACCCCAAGATCCACCAATTTCCTAATCAACCTTTTGTGGGGCACAGAGTCAAAGGCCTTGTTGAAATCCAGATAGAGAATGTCTACCACTTGGTCCCTATCTACTGTCTTAGTAACCCAGTCAAAGAAGTCAATCAGATTCATTTGACACGATCCCCCCTCCCCCATGAACCCGTGCTGCCTCGCATCCTGGAGACTATGCTCCTCTAGATATTCTATCAACTTTTCCTTAAGTATGGTCTCCACAAGCTTGCACACGATTTAGGTCAGACTGACTGGTCTATAATTCCCTGGGTCATCCTTGGAACCGCTTTTGTGGAGGGGCACTACATGTGCTGTTTTTCCAATCCTACAGTACCACGCCTGACTCAAATGAACTATTAAATAGGTCTGCCAGTGGCCCTGCCAGTTCCTCAGTCAGCTCCCTTGGTCTGGGCCTGGTGATTTGTCCACCTTCAATGCTAGCAGCCCCTCCCTCATGCTATCCTCCTCTATCACTATATCAGTGTTCCCTTCCCTCCCTACTCCACTTCTCCCTCATGAAGGCATTGGTCCATCCTTCTCTGTGGTGAGATGGAACAGAAGTATTCATTTAGTGTCTCTGCTTTTCCCTCATTATCTTTCACCCACCCTTCCCCTTTCTTAAGTCTAACAATCCCATCCTTCTGGTCTCTTTTCTCACTTATATAATGAAAAAAGGCCTTCTCCTCCCCCCCTCTTAATTCCTTCAACTTTCTGCAGCTTCTTCTGTGCCTTAGCTCACCAGACTTCCTTACTTGCCTCATTAGCCAACCATAGGTAGTTTTTCCTTTCCCCCCCTCTCTCTCTTGGTCTTCCTGAATTTTCTATAGGCTAACCTCTTTTCCCTTACTGTCTGAGTGACCCCAGAAATGAACCAGTTGGTGCTTTGGCCCTTGTGTTCTTCCCCCTGAGCCTAACACACTCCTCGGTGGCAACCTGTATTCCTTCATTAATAATGAACAACCTTTGGTCCACCCACATATCTGCTCTGATGCCTGCCAGATGACTCCTTAGCACTAACGCCCATCTTCCTGAAGTCCCCCCTCCTAAACTCCCAGGTTTTGGTCTTAGTTGGGATGCTTTCCCTGCCCATATCCAACTGGAACCACACTGTGCAATGGTCACTCCCATCCAGGGGCTCCCTGCCTGTTATTTCCTGTACATGCCCCATTTATGAACATCAGATCAAGAATTACCTCTGCTTTTGTTGGTTCTATGACTCCCTGAGTCAGAAACCCACTCTGCAGTCCTTCCAGGATTATTTGACTTCTAACTCATGTTGTGGATGGTACACTCCAGTCCACCTTGGGCAGGTTGAAGTCCCCTACAATTACCATCTCTCCTTTCCCCGCAGCTTCCAATATTTGTGAGCTCAGTTCCCTGACCCTCTCCTCATCCTGACTGAGCGGTCTATAAACCACCCCCAACCTCACATTTCTCCCTCTATTGGACTGTAACTGAATCCATAACGCCTCCACCTTACTTCTCTTCCTCTTACTCCTCCCTCGTGCAAGTTATACCCTCCCTGATGTAAACTGCCACACCTTCCCTCTTTCCAATGACCCTGTCCTTCCTGTATAGTTTGTATCCAGGGATCGCAAGGTTCCAATCGTGGTATGGTGTTGCACAAGTCTTGGTTTCTGCCACTATGTCCACCCTCCTGTCTGCTCATTGTGCCTGCAAGTGGTCCATCTTGTGCCCAAGACTCTGTGCATTCAGAGACACCACCCTCCACCTAGAATCTGACCTTCCTTCCCTCTGTTCTTCTCTTCACATTTCTCCCTTCTGTGTGCACCCCCCACCTATCATTGTTATGTGTTCCTCACCCCCTCCATCCTTTGCTGTTTTCTCAACCCTTCCATCTCCTCCCTCCAGACCTTTTCCATCACTGTGGGGGAAGATTAATTCAGTGAAACAGAGAGTAATTCAGCTACATCGTATATAAGATTGTAAAGTTTGCACTGAATCTTGTTTTGAAAGCAATGGCAGTGCCTTGATATGTTGCATTGACAATACCATTTAAGTTCTTTAAATTTATCAGTGTTTTGTTCAATGCATGTAGTTCTGACTGCCAAACAACAATTACCTTGGGAATAAAGTACCCCATAACCTCTGTGTCTCTGTAAGTCATGTGAGGCAGACTAACTGGAGCAATGTTACCATAGCGCTGGGTTTCATGGATGATGGCATCTGTGAAAGGCATGTTCACTCTGTCTTCAATTGTAGGGCTCCTCTCAGAACCGAGTACCCTGTCAATCTCTTCATGCACTTTACCTGAAAATGCAGACACACTCTTTATACAGACCTAGGCAATGATAAACCAGTAGATCATATTCTGTGTTCAGGATTGGATTGGAAATCCACTGCTAGCAGTCAGGCAAGAGAATTAAAACCTTTCTTTCTATCATGCACTCATGCTGTACTACACATCTCTGCTTCTCCCATCCTCATCCCATAGTGTTGTTCAGAACCTGATTGATAGCATCAGAGTGTGAGCAAGTATTCTGTTCTGAGAACAAGACAAAATCCTTTTCAAGAAATGGTGACATGAGGCAGCATTGTTCCACAGTGACTGCAAAGCCCCCATCTCAAAGAATGATTGCATTACCTCCATGATGGGTTTTTTTCCCCACAAGAGAACTCTTTACCTGTAATTCTGTCTCTGACAGTTCCTTTTATGTTTTCTGTCATTGTCAGCATACCATGAAAGCCTATATGCAACTGCCATGGGGGCCTTTGCACAAATGTGCAGAGGGCCTACGTGCTGCATAGCCGCTCTGCATCCATTGTCCCCCCCGCACGGGAAGCAAGAAATGTCATGCACAGCCTGTATGCACCTCTTTCCTCAGCTGCACAGACAGCAACACACCAAGGGCAGGAGGGGGGCATGCCTGCACTACACACCATTCACAAAGGCCCATAGTGCAGCCAGCAGGGGGTGTAGAGGTGAGCAGGATATTCCAGGGGCAACCTTGCCATAAATCGCAATACACTGCCAGACCCTCGCACACACAGAGCCCCCAGCCCAGCAACATGAGTACAGCACCCCCAATACAACGACCCTCCCGCTCCAGCAGTACAGAGCCCCCAAGCAAAGTCCTGGCCCAGTCAGCAAGGCAGTGACGTGACCCCAGCACATGTTTGCCCCATCCCAGTACAGTATCAGCATCTCCTCGCACATGCCAGACCTATCTCCGATATAGGCATCACCCCCCACAACATGTCAGCCCCATCCCTGTATATGCCAGTGAATTCCCCTCCCCAAACACATGCCATCCCTGACCCGGTAGTGCCACACAAACCCCCCACAAACTCCCAACAAGAAACATGGTAGCCCCATCCCCAGTATAGCATAAACACCCCCACCCCCAATACATGTCTGCCCCATCCTTGTATAGCGTAGGCTTAACCCAGCTCACACAAGTACCCCAGTTCCCGGGTAGATCAACTCCACTCACCCCAAAATGTACACTGGTGCCCAAGTCCCCAGCCCCTGACCCATGATTCTGGACCCTCTAAGCATTCATTGCTGCTCTGTGTTCCCCCCATGACACAGACACCCCCCCCAAACCTGTCCCTTGGTGCGAAAGCTCTAGACAGCCAGTGGTACAGCCCTCCTCTCCCTCCTTGGCCACAGGCTGTTCAAAGTGATGCTGGGAGCGTGCCACTGTCTATATATGAGCGGCCCGCCCGGCATCGCAGATAACGAGGAGGTGTGAGGCTTTACTGGCCGAGCCAGCTTGTGGCACTAATGAATGCGAAACCAGGAAGTGTTGTCTGTGCCATGGAGAAGGGACACTGAACACCAATGAACACCCAGATGGGCCTGGATCGGGGGTCAGGAATTAAACTTGAGATCAATGTGCGATAAGAGGGCATATCTACCTGGATCAGGATATCTGTGGGCACTGGGTCTGAACATAGCAGACCACAATGCCGTCAGCAACAATAGCATGGCAAAAATGCCATCACTTTTGTTTTTGGGAGCGGATTATGGGGCAAGTTAAAATTTAAGGGGCCATGGAACACTGTTTACATGTTCTCTTGTAAAATAATCTAAGTCCCGATGTCAGCAAAATGATAGGAGACCAGGAATAGAACCCTGGTCTCCAATGCCTCCCGGCCATGCTGCTCCATGCCCCAGCACTCCACACCATGAGAGCAGCTCGGCCAGTGCCTGGTCTTCTGCTGCCTTTGTCCTATGACAGTGAGGAGCACATATTGCAAGTGCTATGAATCCCCGCTCGCTGTCCATGGTAACACTAGATGGACCTGCGCTCTCTTGAGCAGCACTGTTAAGGTAGCGTGAGTGTAACCAGGTACATTGTGTGGGTTGGTGGTATGCTTGCGCTGTACCTGGGATGGGGAGGACATGTGTTGGGGTGGGGGGTGCTTTTGCTATCCCAGGGATGGGGCTCAGATGTAAGGAGGTGGGGGGTGTCTGTCTGCAAACAGGGTCGGGGCATGGTTTTGTGTGTGTGTGTGGGGGGCAGGTGTCAGCACCCTGCATCTGGCGGGGGATTGCTGTGAGGCAGGTGGAGGGGGGAACTTCACAGGACAGCTGGCCATATGGGCATAGCCACGCAGGCCTGGGTGCTGGCGGAAGCTATTCACGCACCCGGACCCGTGCCTTGGCATGCAAGGGATCCACTCAGGGACCCAGGATGGACATCCAACTGGATGCCTGCCTGGGTCTGCAACACTGCCCCTGGCCACCCTGCACAGTCTTGCATGCTGGGAGGATGCGTTCATGGACAGGTGATGGCCTTTCATGAATACAGGTCTGCACACACCTGTCCATGGGTGTGGAGCTACATGGGTGTGGTTTGCACCTCTGGCATGTACTTTCTGCCCATTAGTGCATAGCACCCATGGAGCAGTGTTCACATTAAGGCTGCAGATCTGGGGGTGCACTGCACCCTCTTCAAAAATTTTCAGGGGTATAAAATAAATTATATGGGTTCATTTTACCATTTGTACAACATTTTTGTGGGGTACATATACTTCAAACAGAATTATGGGGGTACAGTGTACACCTTCACACAAAAATGTACTTGAATTTCATAATTTGTACTCGAATCAAGTACATAGGATAATGGGGGTAAATGGGAACACTGCCATGGAGAGAGAATGAAGTGGAACCAGAGGGTCTCCAACGCAGGACAAAGAATACTGCGCAAGGTGCTGAGTTCACACCTGAGGACAGACTTCAACTAAATGGAAGCAGTACAGCTCAGGCAACCAAGATGCTCCATGGACTAGGGGGCAAGACATATGAGGAGAGGCTAGCAGGCATGCTGGTGCAGCAGTAGCACTGCCCTCATGGAGCTGATGACCCAGGCTCGGGAACAAGCCTGAGTCATTGGATGGCTAGCCAGAGGAGGTGAGAGGAGTATCCCATTGGGCACTCTCTGCCTTGGGGGGGGAGGGACAGTGCTTGGTCTCTGCTGTTCTATGACCACCTGGGTGACAACAGGTGGTGGTACATCAGAGTTGATGAGCTGGGAGGGAGAATGCCACCAAGCTTTGACCTGAGTGCACACACAGTGTGCACATGCATCAGCAAACTTCCTCTGAGTCGCAGGGAGGGGAATAAAGGGTAAAACCACTGGCTGCTGCAGGAGGATGTCCACCCCTCACCACAGGCCCCACACCACTGACCATGGTACTCTCTTTCCTGCATCACTGACTGAGTCTCCATTTGGGGTAGTGCCCTCGATGGCCCTGCCCTGGGGACAAGCCAGGTTGTACTCAGGGAAGACAGGTAAGTCTGGGAGGAGGTGGGTGACGGGGCTGGGTGAGGTCAGGACTGGTGGTGGCCAGCCAGTAGAAGGAGATGAAAGAAACTAAATAACAATATGAGGAGAGGCTGAAGGACTTGAACATGTACACCACTGTGAACAGAAGGGAAAGGGGTGACATGATCAAGGCATACTAGTTCCTGCATTGGAATAAATCGGGTGTACTCTAGGGAACTTTTCTACTTGAGCTCAAATACAAGGATGAGTGGGAACTTAAACTCGCTAGGGGAGATTCAAAAGGGATGTCCATGAGCATCGTTTCACAGAAAGAGTGGTGGACAAATGGAGCAAGCTGCCAAAGGAAGTGGTACAGGTCAGATCAGCGAACAGCTTCAAACAGAGATGGGACAGGCATACGGGATTAGTGAGAAAAGGGGCGAAGAAACAAAGGGGAGGATGGCCACTAGGGTGAGTGCAGTGTAGGTACTGTAGGTAGGGTGGGCAGACTGGATGGGCAAACAGGTCTTTTTCTACCACCATTGTCTATGCACCTCTGTATATAAGAAGTACATTCAGGGGATCAGCAATTTTATCTGTAAAGCTCCCTATCCCAAGGGCTCAGGGTGCTTCACAGTAAGGGAACATACAGCAATTTAAAATTCATGTAATGAGCAAGCAATAATACCCAACAGGGTGAGCGGTATTGGGCTATAGCGGACTGCCTCAGGGGCATTAAAAGGCCCGTTGCCACAGGCGGAGAAATTTATAGCCCCTGTAAGGTACAGTATAGCCCATACCACCTACCCTGGAGGGTATTAGTGCACTTAGAAAATGGTCAAGAAGAAAAAAAGATAAAAATAAACTGACAAAGTTAAAATGAATATTTTAAAAACACATTTTTAAGGCATTTTTGGCCAAGTAGTCCTTCAGTGGTACAGTTGCCAGTAGAGGGTGCTGCTGACAGAGGGTATCTGTTGCTAGTAGGACTGTTAGGAAGACAGAGTTTAACTCTTAAATTGTAGCATTTGTTTTACAAGTTTTGTCAGTTTAGAGTAAAGTGGCTATAAGTGTAGTCGGCAAACAGCATGTTAGGCAGAGGTATGAGGCATTGAGACTGGGTTGGGAAAATGAAAGACTGAAGGTTGATGGAGTATGAATTCCAGACCAGGAGATGAGCTGCTAGCAGGGGGAATGGATCGGGAGCAGATCTGTGCCAAAGTTAAAATTAGCAGAAAAAATGCTTCCTGTCTTGCCAGCAAGTAATTGTTTTGCTGAAGTGATAGGGAGTAGGGCGGACTGTAAATGCTGGCAGGAAGCCAGTCGACAATGTAGCATGAGTCTACAGTGCTTTCTGAGGGGGCAATGAAGAGTGAGTGTGCAGCCTTTTCGTGTGTGTGTGTGTGTGTGTGTGTGTGTGAGAGATACGTATAGGTTTTGCTGCGTTGAACTACAGACGCTGCTACAGTGTTGTGGGGCCAGTCGAGCTCTCAATAAGCGAGAGGGAAAAATAGTGGCCATTTATAACTGACTTCCGAGCTGGCACAGTGATACCAGCTGGTAATGGGGCAGTTGGCAATGAGACTTGTTATTGCCTGGTCTCTGTCAGCACATTAATGCATACCCCTTGCCAGTGGTCTTAGCCAATCAGAAGCTGGGAAATCTCCTTACCCATTTTCTAACCATAAATAAACAACTCATAACTCACTGAAATTCATAACAACACTTTTAATCTCAGATCACATAAACAACAAATCAAGTTAGAACACGTAACAAGAAATGGGAGATAACATACCTTCTCACAATGATTGAGAAATTATGGAACAGTTTACCACATTACATAATACAGAGTGACAATGTGGTAGCATTTAAAATCAAATTAGATAACTAACTGCTCGGGGTTGGGGGGTGGGGTGGAGAATTGACAAACAGGATGGGCTACTCGCCTTCTTCTGTTATCCAATATAAATACCCAGTATTAAAAAAAAAAAAAAATGTCACAGAAGTGCACTTTACAACATAAGCAATCAGAGCCAAAAGCCCATGTGAATCATAAGCATTTTGGACATTTCTTTCATGCCTCCACAGAGGGAGAACTCCTAAGGGGAAAAGGCAGTAAGTTCAAGATAGACAGGGCCACCACCAAAAACACCCAGCTGTTTCAGGCGAGATCAATGTGTAACCCCACTACAAATGGGGGTTCCTGAAAAGTCTTCCTTGAGCTTGCTTAAATGCTCACTGCCCGGCTGGTATCCTGTGTTTTAGCAGTTTAAATGCATTGCCAGAGAGTGCCTGTATAGCCTCTGTGTACTGTCTCTTTAAGAACTGCCTGCATTGCAGTCATAATTAATCTGAGAGGGAGTTCTGTTGAAAGATGTAACTATTTACTTGTTTGCTGATCATTAATTTAGTTATTTATTAAATTTTGGAGACCGGGTAAGCCCACTGAGCCGCGGAGGTCCCTTTTCAGGGGTGATCCGGGAAATTACATAACACGAAAGACAAATAAAGTGTTTACACAGAAACATAGACTTTGACGGCAGATAAGGACCACTTGGCCCATTCAGTCTGCCCATTTCCCTACCTACTGGATAAGTTGCAGATTCTAGTTAACCAACAGCCTACTTCCTGCCACCCCCCACTACAATTGCCTTGTGTCTGTCCCATGCATGTTTGAATTCCCCCACTGTTTTAGCCCCAACAACCTCCCCAGGAAGGCAGTCCCACGCATCCACCACTCTCTCCGTGAAAAAAGATTTCCTCACATTACCCCAGAGCCGTCCCCTCTCTATCTTTAAATTGTGTCCCCTTGTTCTTACACATCTCTTTTTCTGAAAGATGCTACCCTCCTGGACTTTGTTGATTCCCTTGAGGTACTTGAACATTTCTAACATGTCCCCGTCCCTCCTTTCATCAAGGGTATACATATTAAGCTCTCTCAGTCTCTCTTCATATGTTTTCTGATGCAGACCCTGCACCATTTTAGTTGCCCTCCTCTGGACTGCTTCCATCCTGTCTATGTCCTACGTAGATGAGGTCTCAAAACTGCACACAGTACTCAGATGGGGTCTCACCAACTGTCTGTACAGAGGATAACCATTTCCTTTTCTACTTGTGATGCCCCTTACTCGCATCCCAGTATCCCCTGGCTCTCCTCACTGACTTCCTCACATTGCTTACCCACCTTTAGATCATCCGACATGACTACCCCCAAGTCCTGCTCCATTTTGTTGTTGTTAGTACCTCCCCTGCTATTGTGTACTCTTCTCCTGGGTTTTTGTTTCCCAAGTGCATTACTTTGCACTTCTTTGCATTGAATCTAAGTTGCCATATGTCTGACCATTTCTCCAACCTTGCCAAGTCCCTTCTCATCCTTTCTACCACCCCCTTGTGCATCAACTCTGTTACAGATCTTTGTATCATCTGCAAAGAGGCATACCTTTCCCTCCAGACCCTCTGCAATGTCACCTATAAAGATGTTAAAGATGTTTGTTAGAGTAGTTATAATATTGCTGTTTGTTCTAACCTGCCTTCTTTGCAGCATGGACAGTTCTGTTTATTTCCATCATCTTGGTCTTGGACTGCAGAATGGACCAATTAGTACATTTGGGACTCTAAAATGGAGCCTGCCTACAGGGGCTTGGTGGGGCCAAAACTTGTAGGAATTGTAGTTTGGGGCTTTTGGCGCCTAAAATAACCTAGAGGGGGAGCCCTTGTTATGACTGACACAGATCAGCCAACCAAACCTTTTGGATCTTGGGGAAAGTCCCACACTGCTTGCAGTTTCAGTTAGATCTGAGTCGGGAAGTGAAGAAGTAACAGCTCGAGATAGTTTGAGCAGCAATCCATAGTAAATTTGCGTGTGAGAACTGTGGAAAGGCTTGAGTTTGGGCTGCATGCCTGCCTGCTGTACCTGAGAGGGAACTTGTGCTTTTTTGGACTGAATCCGAATTTAGAGAGTGAATTAAGCCACTGAATTGTGACCAGGCTTTAACCTGAAGAAGACCGAAGATTTGCTGAATGTGATCGGCCTGTCAAGACTTTCAGCTACCTCTGAACTCCTGAATTGTGCAGAGACTCTGTAATTGCAACCAGAGAGCCATTTGCCTGGTATAGTGGAATTTCCTTACATGTGAATGTGCTGTGTGCTTATACTAGGTCATGATTTGGTCCCCCTCTGTGTGTATGAACTGTGTTTTGTTTGCTGGAGGCTGTATCCAGCTCCACGTACTGAATCCGTATCCATTTCCATTTGCCTTGGCCCTTCTAGATTTGCCCAGCCAGAATACCTGCTATGCAGAGAAAGTCATTGACAAGAGACCGGTCTGGGGATCAGCCCCCTGCTTAACGCCTTGAACAGGAATGACGCCTCAGTGATTGGTGTGGGCCCTGCTTCTCCGGGCACTCCAACTCAACAGCCTGCAGTCTTGATTTCATCCTGCCTGTGTCCAGTATTGGGTGTCGTGAGTAAACATCAGGGTAGCTCCCTGCACCAACAGCTAATTCTGAAAGTGTTGTCATCTGATTGTCTTGTTGCCTTTTCTTTCACAAACTGAGACCTCCGGCTCTGGATTACAAATAGTGTGTGTTGTGCATGTTGCTTTCTTCCATCACAGGGCCCCAACCAGCTGCAACATTCCTGGCTAGTCCACCATTTTCCTACCTGGGTACCCAGAGTGTGTGACTGTGTAGGGACTCTGAACTGCATGCATAACTGTCTGATTAATACTGCTTTTAAGCAAATCAACCTGATTACACCCCTCCCCTGTTTAAGTCCCCTGAATAAATCAGATTTATCTTTGTTTGCATTTAACCTGACTGTGGTTCCAGTTTGTGCTAAAAGTATTGTAATCTTGCTATTTGCTGTGCTGGAGGAACCAGCCCTGGTGGTAAGTGCAAACATTGTGGGTAATTGCCTGGTGAATAAGGGTCATTATGAAAGTAATTATTGTATATTGTTCAGGCCACTAGAAGGGAAAGAGGCTGTGCCCAGGTTACCTTGACCACTAACAACCCCTGACCTCGAGTTGGAGGCTATCCAGTTTCATTACCAGGCCTTAACCTGCTGCTAATGGCTTGAGCAGGGAGTAGTAGCCCTTGAGATATTGCCACCTAGGGGTTACATCTGGAGGCTTACTGATGGGATTTTGTCCTTCTAGTGCCAGGAAATTATGAATTATTGTTAAAGATTGATGGCTATCCGTAAGAAATGGCTGTACAACCTATTGGTGGGGGTGGTTACTGGGCAGGAGATCGACCCCCCAAATGCTCTGCTTATGCTGGATATTCCCCTGGGTACCAGTAAGGGCACTGTAGAGGGAGCACTCTCTAAAGTTGAATGTTTAAAAAACCTTGTGGTGGTGGGTCGACAGGCTGATTTGATCACCCAAACTTTCATAGCCTTGGTAGAGTGTAGTGACCTCGTGGACAATGTTAAAGAGCCATAGACTATTGCCTCAGAAGGGGCCCTAGCTGCCTGGAGAGTGATAACAAAAGACAGTAAAGACCCTGGGGAGGATGAGCTCCCACCACTATCTGAGACTTTTGAGGAGAAATTTGCTAAGTTGTTGCTGGAGGAAGGGAAAAACCATAGAGAACTTTAAGAAACTATTTCTGCCACCTGGGTGTGTGCCTTCCCCAACATCCCCTCCCACTCCAGCACCTGTTACTGCCCCACCTTTTGTGCCCATGCCAATGCTGGCCCCTATATCTGTATCCAATAGTCATGACTCTTATCGAAGGCTGAGAATCTTCTCGGGCACCCTCCCCACCCCCCAGAGAGAGGATAACTGGGAGACCTGGATCAACTATGATGCCTCCTTGGTACCCGAGTGGCAGTGTACGGAGGCTGAGAAGTGGAAAATAATCATAGAAAGTTTGAGGGGCCCCGCTGTTGAAGTCATTACATTGTTGAGGTCCACGAACCCTGATGCATCTGCTCAGAAGTACCTATCTGTACTTGAAGGCAATTTTGGGAGCATTGAGTCAGGGGAGACTGATATGGAAATTCAAAGGTACCAAACAATGGAAGGGGGAAAGTTTAACTGTGAATGTTACTCACCTAGAAAGAGCTCTGCAGAAAGCTTACTGGAAAGGTGGGGTAACCACCAGTGATTTGAACCGTGTGAGATTGGGGCTCATACTGCAACATGCCAAGCATTTGAAACTGCAGATCATCCAGTTAAGGCTCCAGGATAGGAGAGGTAATCAACCTGACTACTGTGACTTGATAAGAACTCCAGGAGGTAGAGGTGAAGAGAGATTGTAATTGTCTTGGTGGTACAGCCCAAGTGATCCATGGCACTGGAAGGCCCTTCGAAATGACAACCGCTACTAAGTGTCCGCCTGGACCAGGGGCTTAATGGTGGAGGGAGAAAGGCGGAGGAAGTCAGAAAAGTACAACCAGGTGTGTTTGCTGAGGTATCCCCTGCTGACAAAGACCCTGGCTCCTGTCAGGACGTGACTGTTATGGGGGTGGGGGTGCACCCTCAGGCATCCTCTATTGAGGGTGGCTTCTTGGCTGAGCTCAAGGAATTGACTGCCACCGTAAAGGAACTTTTGAGACATGGTACACTACCTGTGGAAGTCGGATCACAATATCCCGTCGATGCTCCAGCATTCTCTGCTATGTTTTCCCCAAGGATGCCCTGAGAGCCTGTCATTTGTCACAATTGCGGCAAGGATGGCCATATGAAGAGGGAATGCTGGTCTCAGTAGGACTTAGAGAAAGTGGTGAACCATCTTCAAGGAGAGCTTCGGAAAACAAGTCAGTGGTCAAGAGGTGCATGAAATGACCACAGTGAAGGCTTCAGCCATCCTAACTCAAACCCCTCTGTGGCTAAATCATCTGTCTAGGCCCCTGCTATTGTCCCTCCGGACTGATCCAAAATAGTGGGCCCTTCAATGAAGACTACTGTGGCTGTGAATGGTATTCCTACTCGGGCCGTCCTTGACAGTGGGTTGCAAGTGACCATTGTATTTCAGGACTGGTATGACAAACACTTATCTGATGTGCCATTACAATAGCTGGAAGGCCTACATGTGTGGGGGCTGAGCGACAAGTCTTATCCCTACCTAGGATATGTCCGCCTCTGGTTGTCTTTTCCTGCAACTGTAACTGGTGTAGAGAAGCAAGTAGAGACACTGGCCCTAGTGTGTCCTCCCACCAGACTGTATGATGGGGTTCCCTGTTAACTGGAACAAGCAAACACCCACATGTTTGGGAGACTAGCACAACTCTGTCATGAGAAACAAGGGCAACTGACTGGACGGGCCCTAAGAATTCCAGCCTTAGTAAAAAGGGCATATGACTTACAACAGAAACCCAATGAAGAGGACCCAGATGAGCCAGTGGGGATAGTGTGGAAAAAGGAGCCTGACTCCTTGGTATTGGCCCCCAGTAAATTCACAGTCCAAGGGAGAAGTCCGCCTAGAAGAGAAACGAAAAGAACAAAATATTAATGTTGGATGCACCAGGTGATGGAAAGTTGTCAGAAGGATTATTGGTTAAGCCCAGCATCTTGCCTGCCCATGCCTATGCCTATGCATGTCGAGTGGTGGTCCAGATTCGAAATGTGTCAGATCGGGAGGTCCGGGTGAACAGAGGGTGCACTCTAGCTACAGTACACTGTGCAGACACGGCAGTATTACCCAATAACAAGTACTCTGGCCAAAAGGAGAGAGTGACCCCGGGCTTTGACTTAGGTGATTCCCTGCTGCCAGCTGAATGGAAGGCTAGGATTAGCAAGAAACTTGCCCAGAGAGACTCACTGTTTTTTTTTTTTTAAAAAACATCTCTTTATTCAATTTTAGATAAAAAAAAAAAAAAAAAGACAAACATACAACAAAACCAGTCGGACCAGGCACACAGCCCAAAAACTGACTGTGTAAACTATGTACACTACAACTATGTACATGCTCAGGAATGGTGTCCCCCCCCCCCACCAAGACTATCTTTAAATCAAGCAATACTCTTATATAAAAACAGCATCATAAGGCCAGTTGTAAATCAGACCACTTCTTTAGTCCTATATAGCTACCACGGCCTGATAGGGTTCCTGGCCCCATTTTATAGGGATTAATTCCTCCTCAAGGGGTGACACCTCCCTGAGCCCCCCAGAAAGAGAGTCCCCAATCTCCTATCTTTATAGCAGACCCAGTATTCTTATTTCCACAAGAGTCCCCAAGACCCCTTCAATCCGTCTTTATGTGTAACATAGTCCTCAAACCCCTTTAACATCTCTATAATCTCATTCCAATTCAGTTTAAGCTAGACACAGCCAGACAGACAGACCCGAGCCCAGCCAAATGGCCCCTACTGGGAGTAAATTGCCTCCAATACCGCCCATCTTTTAGCATATAACCCTTTCCTCCCCTCTAAATATAGCTGTCTCTTAATCCAAATAGGGCTCCAATAAGATCTCCCACCCAGTGATTATACTCATAAAATTGATAATCCTTCCAGTGTTGGACCACATATGCTTTAATTACCATTACCATCAGAGATACATGATATTTAGGTGTAGCTCCCTTGATTTGCGAGAAGTCCCCCAAAACACATATCTCCGGTGTTATGAACTCCGAATAGTCCAACAATGGATCCAACCGCCTCTTAACTTCATCCCACAAGGGTCGAATTCTACTGCAATTCCACAACACATGTAATAAGTCTCCTCCCTCTAACTGACATCTAAAACACCGGTCTGTCTGTCTGAGGCCTCGTTCATATAGTTTCACAGGGGTAAAATATAGATTAGAAGCAATGAAAAATTGTAAGCTCCTATATTTAGGTATCACTATATATTTGATGCACTTCCATACATTAGCCCAGTCAATGTTTCGAGGCACCAACTTATTGTCCCAATATGACACTACTATAGGAGAAATCGGCCCAAAAAACCCCAGCAAAATTCTATAAACTTGCGACAGAGCTCTGGTTTTCAGATCAATCTCCCTCAACTCACCCCACTTAAATGAATGATCTGAGAGGCCCCATGTTTTCTTTAGTGTCCCCTCAAGTACCCGCGTGACTTGCAATCTATGGAAAAAAGGCATTCTATTGCACTGTACTGGAAGGGCTACCCTGCTGTCCTGGATAACCTCCTTTAAGCTTAAGTCCGACACCCAGTTAGCTCATTTCCCCCTAATTAGCCTGTTACCTATGGTTAAGTTGGGGGCTGCCCATAAGTGGCTGTTCTTGGGCCCTCATTTGCTCTTTTCTCTGGGCCACAATCAAAAACGACCACCAAGCTTCTGCCGTCTTCAAAATTGGGCTTCCCATCTTCTGTTTAACACAAACAGCTAAATTAGGCGCCTCTGGGGATAAGCCTGCCCCTCTCAATATTTGGGTTTCTAAATGTAACCAGTCTGGAATGTAGACTTCTCCCTCCATACTCCTACCCCACTGAGCCATTAAACCCAACTGCCCTGCCACGTAATACAACTGAAGATCTGGCAACTTGACTCCTCCCAATCCCGGAGGCAATCGTAAATCATTATATTTTTTCCGGGGTGGTTTACGGTCCCACAGAAAATCTGAAATTAACTTCTTAATCAGTCTGAACCATTTCTTGGGGATACTGTATGGGGCTAAGTATACCGGGTATAGCAGCCTCGGCAACAGGTTCATCTTAATGAGCCCAAGCCTGGCCATGAAGTTAAGGGGCAACTTATTCCATTTTACTAAATCTCCCCTGATAGCTGAAATTATCTCCTCCATATTAATTTCGGCCCCTGCCTCATAATGTTTTGTGATCCATATGCCCAAGTATCTCATCTTATCTGCCATCCACTGGGTTTGTAACTGGGCAAAGTCTGCCCTGTATACATGTGGCATCAAGGGTAAAATCTGAGTTTTAGCCAAGTTTAATTTATAGTTCAAAACTTTAGAAATCGCTAGATTAGTCCTCCTAATCCTATTAAATCCATCCACTGGGTCTCTTAGGTGAAGTAGGACATCATCTGCAAAAACTTAAAATTTTAACTCCCTTCCCATTATCTCTACCTCCCTTATCTGTCTATCATTATTAATAGCTCTCAGCAAGGGTTCTAAATAAATATTGAACAATATCGGGGAAAGAGGGCATCCCTGACGCGTCCCATTTTCTAACTGTATTTCCTGCGAAATATAACCATTGCAGAGGACTCTTGCCATCGGTGCAGCATATAGGTTTTTAATGCCCTTCAGGAGGCCCTCAGGGAAGCCCATCCTCTCCATTGTAGCAAAAGAAAGGAGTGAGACCCTATCAAGGCCTTCTCAGCATCAAGTGATATTAGGCTATAGAATCTGAGGTCCACTGCATAGTTCAGGATATGGTGAAGCTTCCTCAAGCGTTGTGAGCCCCCCTCCTGGCATAAATCCCACCTGCTCCAGGCTAGTGTCCAGGTGCTATCCACCAGATCCTATTAGCCAATATTTTGGTAAGGATCTTAATATCCTGATTCATCAAAGCAATGGGCCTGTAGTTGGCTGGCTCATCTTTGGGCTTCCCCGCTTTGGGGATTAAAATAATATAGGCCTGGTAAAGGGGAGAATGGAGCACCCCTTCCTGTATTATAGTATTATAAAAGTCCTGGAGTATGGGCAGTAAAGTCTGAATAAAAGTCTGATAAAACTTCCCCGTAAGGTCGTCCGGTCCCAGTGTCTTACCCCTGGGCAGGGATTTGACTACATCTACAATCTCTGCCTCTCCTATGGGAGCTGCCAGTTCCTTAGCCTGTAAAGGGTCTATCACGGGCAGAGGTATCTACTCTAGGAATGCCATAATCTCCTTCTCCCCTACCGTGTTTCCAATCTGGTGTAAATCCTTAAAGTACTGCCCAAAAGTATCTGCTAGCTCCTGGGAATCAGTAATTAACTTCCCATCATATCGGATAGACGTCACTGTTCTACTCGCCTCCCACTCCCTAACTCTAGCCGCCAACAGCTGACCCGGAACACCTCCTTTCAAGAGATATTTAGCATTAATCTTTTCCAACCAAAAATCCATCTTACCATAGGCCATGTCCTCCAACTCATGCCTTGAACTCCTAAGTTCCCCGTCGATTTCCTCTGAGGACCCCTCTAAAGGTGTCAAGTAGCTAATAGCCCCTAAAATAAACTCCTCCTTTGCCCTCCGCTGCTTATTTTTTTGAGCTGTCAGCTCCTGAACCACACCTGCAAAGAGTACTTTACAAGCCGGCCAGGCCAGATTCCTGTTTGTCATCGTGGGTAATTGTTGCTGGATGATTTCTAGCAGGGCTCTCTCACGCTTATCTTTAGTCCCAGGTTCAGACATTAGCACGTCGCTCAGCCTCCAACGAAAAGTTCTGGGTGGGCCTACTTTCAGTTCCCAAACTAATGAGATCAGAGAATGGTCTGAAAAGATTCTACCTTCTGTCGTCAGCTCTCTAATCCCCATAAGTACCTCCCTATTCAGCCGAAAAAAATCAATACGAGATTGAGTCTTATGTACCGCTGAGTAAAATGTCATACTCAAACGTCCACCCGTGTGGGTCTGTGCCGGGTCTACCAAATCCGAAGCCTCTAACAGCTTATTCAAGGCAATTTGGGCCTTGGTTACTGGTCCTCTAGCTGGTGGAATCCTATCATTACAGTTATCGGAATAAGCATTCCAGTCCCCTGCCAAGATGAGAGCATACCCCGGTAGGCCAGCTATATCCCTCTCTATCGTCGCGAAAAACTCCACGTTGGGAGGCGTCGGACCGTATATGGAAGCCACCGAGGTGGCCCTACCATAGAGCAAGCCCGAGAGGTAGTTCCCTCTACCATCCTCTCTTGTAACCACCTGTTCAACACTATACATACAAGACTTCCTAACTAAAATCGCGACTCCTCCAGACGCCCTCTCAGTGCCTACCTCGAAAACCTGTCCCACCCATAATTGCTTGAGGCTATTCAATTCCTCTGTCAAAAGGTGTGTTTCTTGTACAGCCACAATATGAGCTCCCAGATGATCCAAGTGCCTCATGATCACCAATTTTTTGCGTCTACCCCTGAGCCCTTTAACATTCCATGAAATCAATTTAATAAACACCATTAACAGTGCCAAGGACTTATATTGGGACAAATGACTCTCGAAACCATGTCTGAGCCTGCCTTCCTAACGACTACCATAAGGGACTCTCTCTCTTTCTCCCCCCAACCCTCCCCCCTGCCACCGATCCCTAGATTGCTCATCCTCTAATCCTCGGATCATCGATGAACTCCTCCCGGTACCGCTCCCCAGCCCTCCCTGACCTTCTACTCCCCGGGCCCTCTTAAAAACACTGCAAAGCTTCTACTAACCCGTTGCTCTCTTCGCCCTATCTTTTGACTCCTTTTTCCTGACCCTCGACTAATCGACCTTCCACCCCATCTATGCCCGTGCCCCTTGACCAGTCTTTCAAGAAAGACCTTCCCCCTTCTCCGACCTTGTAAGCCGTAATGGTCTCCAGCCCTAACTATAGCTATTAGGACACATATTAAACTAATCTGTTCTCCCATCTGTAGTTCCCCTTAAACTGAGGGTTCCTCAATTATTGTCCACTTGACCTGGGTTTCTGTCCCCTCTCACCTAGTTCACCCCACATTGCCTCCTACCACCTACCATTACCATTAGCAAGACTGTCCAGGCACCCTTAAAATTATAACCCCCCCCATCCTAGGGCAAATATCCCTCCGGGGTGTCATTATACTCAGGGCTCATATCCTAAACCTTTCTCTAATCAACTCCTTTCCCCTTCACCAGAATGGTCAGGGTATGAGTAAGAAGGGGAGGTCCCAGAGGCCCCTAAATAAAGAAGAAAGAAAGCAGCATAGTCCCACAGAGGGATCTGGAAAAGAAGCCCCTTCTCAGAGGTAGAGCCAACCTCACTGTTTCAAGTCCCTCTCGAATATATCCTCTGTGTCCCCTTTTTAATTATAACTTACGCTTTTCATGGTCTGTAACCTTGACTTATTCTTTCAAACCCCTATTATAATTATTTTCCCTCGAATGCTGGACCCCTTCCATACGTCCAGCACAGGCCCCCCACAGCCAGCTTAGTAGCCTCCCCCAATCCCTACCTCTATCCCCTTCAACTCTTCCGCCTCACTTAGCAAGTTCCCTGGCCTCCAATTGTGCCCCAATATTAGTGCTAACCCCCCATGCAGACTCCTTCCAACCATTACCTTCCTTCCCCAATCTTGTGGCAAATTAAATTGTGCCCCTCCCTGTGATTTCTTTCTGTTAAGCCCGTATTTGCCCATACCCTTTTCCTGACCCTATCTCTGTATCCATGTTTCATACCAGCCAGTTAGAACTTTGGGTTCAGCCATTTAAATTAAATGTAACAAACTTAAATTTAACCAGCTTACTATTTCAACAGTCCCAGTCCAACGAGACTCAACATAATTCTCCCATTCGTCTCAGACAACTCAGCTCGATGCTCTGAATAAATCTGGCAATTCCACTCGTAGCCCTTCCAATGCATCTTTAGCTGTAAGGTATCTCTTCTCCCCCACTTGTAACTGGACCACCAGAGTAGCAGGATACTGGAGCCAGAATTTAATACCAGCCAGGTATAACTTCTTTTTAATTTCCACGTACTCCTTCTGTT
The DNA here is from genome assembly GCA_016271365.2 of Neoceratodus forsteri. NCBI lineage: Eukaryota > Metazoa > Chordata > Ceratodontiformes > Ceratodontidae > Neoceratodus > Neoceratodus forsteri. The sequence continues at coordinate 299,041,542 of CM057450.1, read as the reverse complement.
TACTTCTTACTGACGGCGTTTGGTCCTGAAACATCCACAAGGTGGCACCATTCCACTGTATTGCTTTCTTTTGCCTCGCTGAAGCCAACACAAACATTTTTTTCTTATAATTGAGAAAGCGCATTATAATTACTCAGGGTCTGGCTCCCAGTGGTGGTGGTACCTCTCTCAGAGCCTTATGCGCTCTCTCTAAATTATAGGCTTCCCCATATGGCGTGGGGCCGAACAGTTTAAGTAGCATGTCTTGTAAGAAAATAACACAGTCCGAACCTTCTGCCCTCTCAGGAAGCCCAGCCAGAATCAGATTATTTCGTCGGCTCCTAGACTCTTGGTCCTCCAACCTTTCTTCCAATTTTTTGATTTGCTTTCTAACCATCACAAGCTCTTGCTCCACTGTTGCTACTTTCCTTTCTTGTGATGTGATCCGGACCTCCACATCTCCCATCCTTTGAGCTAGTGACTGCAGCGCAGGCTTAAGAGCTGCAAAATCTACCACTAGCCCCTGCAGCAAACACTTAATTTCTTGTAAGTCCTCATTATTTGATTTCACCCCCCCCCCTTGTTCTCTCAACTTCTCTTCTTGATCATTGGGGTAGGGATTGGGACTTTGGCCTCTTAGATGCTGGTGATCTCTGCCAGGGCTCCATTATCTCGGCTCCATTACAACTCCTAATCATGGCTGAGCGTATTACAGGTGCTCCTCAGAAGCTGCAACTTCAAACCGCCAGGAATCCTTTCTTCTTCAGATCGCCACTGATTAAGTCCACAAGCGTCTTGTGGGTCGGGAAGGGATTTAATTAGCTAGGTCTGACTGGTCCCGAAGAGGTTTAGACTTTTAAAAGTAGTTTTTGGCCTCGGAGCAGCTCGGGAGCCGTCCTGCTCGACTCAGCTCATCACGTGATCTCCCATTGTTTTTGTTAAAAGAATGGGACGTGGGGTGTGTCCAGGGTGCAGAGCATCATATATGCCTGCATGATGACCGGCCATTTCGAGAGAGATCCTGATGCCTCACCCCAGCAGGCATAGATGATGTGAAGAGACACCTGCAGGAAATGCTCGCTGCTGGTGTGACAGAGGAGTCAAGGAGACCATATGCCTCTCCCATTGTGGTTGTGCATAAGAAGAATGGGTCGGTGAGGATGTGTGTTGATTATCGAACCCTGAAATGGCGGACTGTCCCAGATCAGTACACCATGCCCTGTATACAAGATGCCTTGGATTGCTTGAATGGGAGCAAAGGGTTCTCAATTTTGGATTTTCGCAGCGGATATTACCAGATTCCGATGGCCAAGTAGGACCATGAGAAAACAGCCTTCATCTGTCCTTTGGGGTTCTACGAATTCCTGAGAATGCCACAGGGGATTTCGGGTGCCCCGGCCACCTTTCAGCAACTGATGGAACGTGCGGTGGGAGATATGAACTTGCTGGAATGCCTAGTGTACTTAGATGATGTCATTGTGTTCGGACGCACGTTAGAGGAACATGAGACCCGACTGTTTAAAAGTCCTGGACCAATTCGAAAACTTCAGCTTCAAGCTGTCCATTGACAAGTGCCATTTTTTTCAGCTCTTCATGAAGTATGTGGGGCACATAGTATCTGCAGAAGGGATAGAGACCGATCCCAGTATGGTCAAGTCACTGACTACTTGGCCCCAACCCCATAACTTGAAAGAACTACAATGTTTCCTGGGATTCTGTGGCTACTACCACAGGTTCATAAAAGACTATTCCAAGGTGATTTGTCCGCTCCTGAATCTCACCCAGGGTTACCCCCTACCAACCACAAATACAAGAAAGAGGCTGTCAAAGAACCCGAGAAAATATACTTCCAAACAGGTGAATGTTTTGGGCCCCTCTGGACACCTGAATGTGAAGCATCCTTCTACGAAGTCATATACCAGCTCACCCACACCTCCACCCTCGCCCATGCTGACCCTACCAAGCCCTATGTGCTGCATACGGATGCTAGTCTGCAGGGCCTAGGAGTTGTGCTGTATGAAGACCATGAGGATTGTTTGAGATCAGAGGCTTTTGCCAGCAGGAGCTTGACCCCATCAGAACAAAACTACCCCATGCACAAGTTGGAGTTCCTTGCCCTAAAATGGGCCATTGTTGACCAGTTTCATGAGTACCTCTGTGAGGCAAAGATATTGGTGAAGACCGACAATAACCCGTTAACCTATGTACAGACTTCAGCTAAGTTGGTCGCCACTAGGCACCGGTGGCTCTCTGCTTTATCATCCTATAATTATGCTGTCAAATACAGGCCAGGACTGAACCATATTGATGCTGACACTCTGTCATGAAGGCCAGTCTCCAAGAGTGATTGGGTCAGTTTGTCTGAATCAGACTTCCGAGCATTGCACCAAAAGGTTGATAGAGATGAACAGATGTCTACGGACACAGCGGACTGTTTAGTAGATTGCTTGGGCTCTCCTGATACCTGCATACCGGCTGCCTATTGCCATTTCTCTGCTCTAGATATTGGTGCACTACCTCAGCTTGACAATGACAGTATCCAGTGGGCTTAATCCCAAGATCCTGTGATTCAGCCAGCACTTGATGCTCTGCATGCGGGGAAAGATGTGTCCCAGTTGCGTTCCCCTGACTTGCAAACTGCCCTATTGTTTAAAGAAGGCCCCAGGTTGAAGTTACACAATCAGTTGTTATACAGAGAGATAGTGGATCACAGTGGTCGAGTAGACAAGCAGCAATTGGTCCTGCCCACGGCCTTTGAAGATTTGGCACTGAGATCACTCCATAGTCACATGGGGCACCTCAGTATTGACAGAACTCTCAACCTAGTATGATCTCGATTCTACTGGCCCAAGATGGGGGCCGATGTTGAGCACCATGCAAAGACCTGCAGTCATTGCCTGCAAAGGAAAGCCATGCCTCAGAGGGCTTCCCCCCTTGTCAATATTACTATCAGCACCCCAATGGAACTGGTCTGCATAGACTTTTTCTGTTTAGAACCTGATCAGCGGAATACTAGCGATGTGTTAGTGGTTATGGATCATTTCACATGGTATGCTCAAGCTTTTCCAACTAAAGATCAAAAGGCCTCTACCGTGGCCAAGGTGCTAGTGGAACATTTCTTTGTCCACTATGGTGCCCAAGTGGATCCACTCTGACCAAGGCTGAGACTTTTAAAGTCGGCTAATCAAAGAAATGCTCTCTCTGTGGGGGGTGCGGAAGTCAAGAACCAATCCCTATCACCTGCAGGGGGACACTCAACCAGAAAGTTTTAACCACACCCTTCTAGACATGCTGGGCACCCTCCACCCAAAAGACAAGCATATGTGGAGCCAGCAGATTAGCACCTTGGTACACGCATACAATTGCACCAAAATGACGCTACTGGGTTCTCCCCCTATTGCCGCATGTGTAGGAGGAAGGCCTGCCTGTCAGTTGATGTCTGTTTTGGGGTCTCTCCGGATGGGGTCTGAGCTGAAAACTACCTGCAGTATGTACAGAAACTGAAAGCTCAATTGAACCATGCACGTCAACTGGCACAGACAATGGCCGCTAAAAGAAATTTCACCAACAAAGAGAGGCATGACAAGAAAGTACAGGCTCAAGAGCTACAGCCCAGAGACCATGTGTTGTTACACAATTTAGGACTACATGGCAAGCACAAAATTGCTGATAGGTGGCACCATCTTCCTCATGTAGTAGTTGGAAAGTTGGATGATCTACCAGTATACAAGGTACGCCCAGAGAATAAATCCAAAGCTGTCAAGACCATGCACCGTAACCACTTGCTGCCTACTGGCCAAGTTATTATTGATGCTGAGCCAACAGACATTGCCTCCCCTGGGCCGGTGACTCATGCTGCTATAAAAAAGAAACAGAGTCAACCTACCCCAGTAGTTACAGAGTTAAGGTTTCCCCCATAGCAGGCACAGAATGATAGTGACGGTCAGTCCACCTCTGATGATAGTGAATGTGACAATGTCTATTACCCCTCCTACGAATTGAGTCAGCTGTTTTGAGGTAACCCTATGACTAATTGTGGGGATGAAGCTGGGCCTTCTGGACTGCCTAACCCCCCAGCTTCGTCCTTGGAGCCAATGCTCTCTGAAAGTGAAGTGCAAAGTATCAAGTTTGAGGCTGCAGAGTCCCTGTGTTTAGCGGAACTGTGTGACTTGCCTGAAGAAGGGGCTGATGGTCTGAGTCTCTCTGGCGACACACCAGAACTTGAACAACAATATGTCCTCCTTCAGTGCCACAAAGCCTAATTGTTCCAGAACATTCTCTAAATGAGCCAAGTGTTGTGGAAACAGAGCCTACAGAGCAAGGAGCTGACAGTGCTCCCAGTTTGGACAGTCCCATCTGTGCAGAAGCACCCCTCACGTATGTCGAAAACTCCAAAAGTTAGTGCTGAAAGTACAGAGACTCTGGCTGTTCCCCCTAGAAGCACTGGCCGAACTGTCAAGCCAGTATTGCGCTTCAGTTATGATTCTCCCGAGAGGCCAGTGGATTTGCCTTGCAATACGGTTCACAAAGGTGCTTATATTTCTCAGAGCTCACTACCCAAACTGAGCTTAATGGCCAATTCCAGGTTGATTGTTCTTCCTTCTCAGTATGGTGCCCCTGCCCCATCCAGCCTAAAGTTAGCTGATAGGGAAGGGCCACCTTCTACATTGTTTAATGTACAGGAAGTTATAACATGAATCAGTATTGTGATGTCACAAGTATGTTAATCATAGTAGAATCAGTATTGCCTGTATGAAACAAAACATGCATAAGTATTGTCCTTATGGATATAGTATCATGAAGTTTAGTGAATATGTATAGTAAAGTAATAAGTTTATATTAACTGATGCATAATGGTACAGACTTGTCGCGGACACCAAGTTTTCTCCAGGCAATGAAGGGTGTAACCCCCCCCACCCCCACAAATGGGAGTTTCCGAAAAGTGTTCCTGAGATTGCTTAAATGCTCACTGCCAGGCTGGCGTTCTGCATTTTAGCAGTTTAAATGTATTGCCAAAGAGTGTCTCTATAGCCTCTGTGTACTGTCTCTTTAAGAGCTGCCTGGATTGCAGTCATAATTAATCTGACAGGGAGCTCTGTTAGAAGATGTTCTTGTTTGCTGATCATTTTCTAGAGTAGTAATAATATTGCTGTTTGTTCTAATCTGCCTTCTTTGCAGCATGGACAGTTCTGTTTGTTTCCACCATCTTGGTCCTGGACTGCAGAATGGGCCAATCAGTACATTTGGGACTCTAAAATGGAGCCTGCCTACAGGGGCTTGGTGGGGCCAAAACTTGTAGGAATTGTAGTGTAACCCCCCTGCAAATGGGGGTTCCCAAAAGACTTCCAGGAGCTTGCTTGAATGCTCCAAGCCTGAATGGTGTTTGGCATTTAAGCCATTTATCAGTGAGTGTTTTAGAGCCTCTGGTACTGTCTCTTAAGAGCTGTCTGCTTGCAGACATAATTAGTTGTATGGAGGGACTGTGTGCTTCTCTGAGTACCACTCGAGCTGCCCGATTCACTTCATTTTTGCAGTCACTAAGTGCAAAGGAACCTATCTGAAAGATGTAACTGTTTGCCAGAAATTATTTAGAGTAATAATGAAATTACAGTTTGTCTAACCTGCTTTCTTTGCAGTCAGAACTGTGTCTGCTAGTTCCCCATTCTAGTTTTGAACTGCTGAACTGGACCAATCAGTGTGGGGTAGCTAGCTCTAAAATGGTGCCTTGGACGAATCAGAACTTGGACTCATAATCTGAGCCAGCCACAAGAGGATTGTATGGGCAGTGACTCTGGGAGATGTAGTTTAGACTTCAGTGCCTTTTGGACCAACAGCAGCAGTCTATTGTGGTGACAGCCAATCCAGTCAAGAACTGGGAGGAACTCAAAGGAAGTGCCGGTTTTGTCGGTTGGAGTTTCAGTTGAGCTTTGGCAGTGAAGAAGGAAGGAGCCCTGTGCTTTTCAGTGTGCAGTTTTAGTCAAAAAGCGTGTGTAAGGCCCAGAGTTCCGGTCTGCAGCTTATTTGGGACTGAATCCGTCCTGTGAAAAGAATCAAAGGATCTCTGAAGAGTAGAAACCAGGCTCACCCTGTGAAGACTGGAGGAATTGCTGAAAATTACACTCGGTCTGTCAGGAACTGAATCTGCTGTGTTCTCCCGGGTATTGTGCAGTAATTGCGATCGGGATACAGATGCAGCCTGCCTGGTATAGTGCTTTCTTTTATATGGATGTGTGAAGAGGTTTGTGCACCTCAAGTGAGCCCTGCTGACATTGAAGGACCCTATCTTATTTGGAGGTCGTGAGTACTAATTCAGGGTCGCTCCCTGTTGAATGCCACATTAAATCCAAATGGAATTACTGTACTGCTGACTGTTTAATTCTCCTTTTCTCTGTGAAAGGGCCCTACAGCTGCGCGGTTTGGACTAGCCACTAGGGCTTGGGTACCCAGGGACAGTAACTGATAGGGATAGGCCTGTGCACAGAGCCATAGGTAGATTATTAGAGTGATAAGCTAATTAACCTGATTTCCCCTGTCCTTGTTATATCCCCTAAATAAATCAGAGCTGCTTGTTTCAGCAAAGTTATACTGCCTGAAGTATTTGTCTATGTTAAGTACTGTACTGTGATTGTTGCACTGTATCTCATTTCTCAGGAGGTCCCAGTGCTGGAACCAGACCTGGGGGTAAGTGTATACTGTGAAGGTAATTCTGATGTATTGTGTGGGCCACTAGTGGGAAGAAAGGGGGGTTGCAGTGTCCCAGAGGGCTGTGACCAAGTTAGTTTAACTATTGCAAACCCTGACCTCTGGGTGGAGGCACCCGCCATTGGATCCAGGCCCCTCAACCTGTTAGTGGCAAATCAGGCAGGGGTAGTAGCCCCTGGGATAGCGCCATCTAGGGGTTACAGTAGTTTTGGGCTTTTGGCACCTAAAATAACCTGGAGGGGGAGCCCTTGTTGTCACTGACAGACAGATCAGCCAACTGAACCGTTTGGATCTTGGGAAAAGTCCCAAATTGCTTGCAGTTTCACTTAGATCTGAGTTGGAAAGTGAAGAAGTAACAGCTCGAGATAATTTGAGCAGCAATCCATAGTAGATTTGTGTGGGAGAACTGTGGAAAGGCTTGAGTTTGGCCTGCATGCCTGCCTGCTGTTCCTGAGAGGGAACTTGCGCTTTTTTGGACTGAAACTGAATTTGGAGAGCGAATTAAGCCACTGAATTGTGACCAGGCTTTAACCTGAAGAAGACCGAAGATTTGCTGAATGCAATCGGCCTGTCAGGACATCCAGCTACCTCTAAATTCCCAGATTGCACACAGACTCTGTAATTGTGACTGGAGAGCCATTTGCCTGGTACAGTAGAATTTCCTTACATGTGAATGTGCTGTGTGCTTATAGTCAGTCGTGATTTGGTTCCCCAGTGTGTGTCTGAACTGTGTTTTGCTTGCTGGAGGCTATATCCAGCGCCACAGACTGACTCCCTATCCATTTCCATTTGCCTGGGCCCTGCTACACTGGCCCAGCCAGAGTACCTGCTACGCCGAGAAAGCCATCGACGAGAAACCGGCCTGGGGATCAGCCCACTGCTCAACGCCTTGAACAGGAATGACGCCTCAGTGATCCGTGTGGGCCCTGCTTCTCTGGGCACTCCAGGTCGACAACCTGCAGTCTCGATTTCTTCCTGCCTGTGTCCAGTATTGGGTATCGTGAGTAAACATCAGGGTAGCTCCCTTCAACAACAGCTAAATCTAAAAGCGTTGTCATCTGATTGTCTTATTGCCTTTTCTTTCACGAACTGAGATCTCCGGCTCCAGATTACAAATAGTGTGTGTTGTGCATGTTGCTTTCTTCCATCACAGGGTCCCAACCAGCTGCAACGTTCCTGGCTAGCCCACCATTTTCCTACCTGGGTACCCAGAGTGTGTGACTGTGAAGGGACTCTGAACTGCATGCATAACTGTCTGATTAATATAGCTTTTAAGCAAATCAACCTGATTACGCCCCTTCCCTGTTCAAGTCCCCTGAATAAATCAGATTTAACTGTTTGCATTTAACCTGACTGTGTTTCCAGTTTGCTCCCAGAGTATCATACGCTTGCTATTTCCTGTGCTTAACCTTGTTTTACAGGGGGTCCCCAGGATCAAGCTAGAGGAACCAGCCCTGGTGGTAAGTGCAAACAGTGTACGTAATTGCCTGGTGAATAAGGGCCATTGTGAAAGTTATTATTGTATATTGTTCAGGCCGCTAGAAGGGAAGGGGAAGTTACAGTGTTCTGGAGGGCTGTGCCCAGGTTAGCTTGACCACTAACAACCCTGACCTACGGGAGGAGGCACCCATTTCATTACCCATGCCTCTTAACCTACTGCTAGCCAAGCAGGCAGGGGTAGTAGCCCTTGGGATAGCTCCACCTAGGGGTTACAAATGGAACAGAGTGGGCAACCAGGAGTATATCATACCAAAAAATCTTTTAAGTAGCCAGGGTAAGGAATTAGGGCACTGTAATGAGATGTCACATGTGGACATTAAAGGGAGGGAAGGTTCAAAAAGGATGTAAGAAGCTAACAAGCTATAAAGACACTGAAAATGTCAGCAGAAAAAGACCATTGGTTCATCAAATCTGCCCTGTTTTACCCTGTCCTACCCTGGGACCTAATGTCTAGTCAAGGTTATTGCACTTACCTTCCCCCTTGCCGCCTACCCTACTTCTTTCCTCTGTGTAACTATAAGGTCTTTTACTTGGTCCCTTCTAGGTTTGAAATGATTAATGGTTCTTGCACCCCCCCACCTCTCCTGATAGGTTGTTTCATGGCTCAACCAATCTCTATAAAATAAAACTTTCCTACATCCCTCCTCAATCTTCACCCTGCCAGCTTCCACTCATGTCCCCATGTTCTTGATTCACCAGCCCTGATGAATATTTCCATGCAATCAATGTTGTTCATTCCTTTCAGGATATTGAAGGTCTCTATCATATCTCCCCTCTCCCTTCTGGTCTCCAGTGAGTACATGTTCAGGTTCATAAGTTGATCCTTGTAAGATCTGCCCTACTGGTCCTGAATCTGAGCTGTACCAAGTCAAGCCCGACTTTCTCTTTTCTTAGGTGAGGGACCTAGAACTGGCAGGCAGAGTATTCCAGATGTGCCCCCCCCCCAGTTACCTATAGAGAGGCAGTATCACTTCTTTCCTCCTGCTGTCAACCCCCACCCCAACATCCTGGTTAACTTGCTGTAGGCCTTGTTACCTTGGCTAGATAGTTTTAGGGAGATGCTTATGATGACTCTCAGGTCCCTTTCCTCGTTGGTGGTGTCCAACTTAACCTTATCCACCCAATATTCCATCCTGAGGTTCTTGTTCCCTATATGCAACACTTTGCACTTTCTGGCCTTGAATCTCAATTGTAAAACTTTGGACCACCTCCTTAATCTTTGCAGGTCCTTCTGCAACCCGTTATTCACTGTCTGCCCTGTCACAGGGCTTAGTGTCATCTGTGAAGAGACACTTCTTGCCTTGCATTCCTTCTCTTACATCACTGATGAACGTATTGAAGAGGACCAGCCACAGAACTGAACCCTGCTGCACACAACTCATGACCTCCCACTCCCCTGACTTAACCCACGTTACCACCACTCACTGCTATCTTCACCCCCTGCCAGCTTCCAATTCACCTAGCAAGATCCTTTTGTTCGTCCCAGATCCTCTAACTTCTTCAGCAGCATTCTGTGTGGCACAGAGTAGAATGCCTTGCTGAGGTCAAAGTGGAGCACATTAACTGCTTGTCCCTTTTCTACTGCCCTAGTTATCCAGTTAAAGAACACTATCCAGTTCGTCTGACAAGACCTCCCTGCCACAAACTTGTGCTGCCTTCTATCCTGGAGCCCATTTCTCTCCAAGTAGTTCACTAGGTTCTGTTTGACTAGATACAGTACATTCATACCAGGACCACTAGGTGGGCATCTAGACAGTTCCTTTAAAAAAACACTATCAGAGGTTCTCCTGGGATACTTGTTACGGAACACATTCCCTGAGAAGTCCTCCAGGGGACTGTTTGATAGTTTTAATTAAAGGCACTGCATGGATTACAGTCAATGGGGCCTGGTATGCTTAATTTCTGGGATTATTACTTAACCTCTAAACCATTTACAGTATACCGTAGGAGCTACCATGTGCTCTAATGCAGCATGGTAGTGCCATGGAAATATTACTGCTTATGAGTGCAAGGAACCATGTGTTTGATTCCTGCTAGAAATTTTATACTTTTGTATTTTCAGGTGCAGAGACCAGGGTTCTAATCATGTTAATTACAACAGAATGATGATCTATGGGGTGTGATGTTAGAAGAGTGAATATGTGTGAAAGAGAGTTAAGTGCAAAAGTGAAATTATTTATTTTCCTGTGTTCCCTTCATGGATATCTTGCAGGGACGTCTCAGGAAGCATTTCCACACAGTGTCATTTATACCAGGATAAGGCAGCTGGTGTGACATGAAGCATCTTGTCAGAAACATGCAGTATTGGTCTAGTTTGTAGTGTAAACGCCCTGCTGGTATTAGGACTATGGTTGCCTACTTTGTACATTGTGATTTAACCTCTGCATCACATTAGGTGCCATTTGCTTTTGTTCAATTCAGCAGTGTAAGGGTTATGTCTTGGTTAAAAACCAAAGAATCAGGGGGTTTGAACCCATGTAAAACAACAATTCTGTATTTACAGCAGGAGACCATGGTTTTGATCCTAAAAGGGACATGTTTGTCAACTATTTTGTTGGATTTTCACAAGAATGGGTATCCTTATTGGTATGGAAATGGAAAAGAAAATTAAACAGACTTCCGGTGACATCATCAAGGAAGAAGCAGCTACCCTGACTGGCTCCACTCCACACCTCAACAAAATCATAGTTCATCCTCAGCTAAGACTTAAAAATTTCAGCACTGGATATGAGAATACAGCAAATAAGAATGACGGCAAAGCAGTGGCGGAAAGATTTTGGTGTAGACAGCCCTCAGTCGAAATGAACATCCATGAGGCTGATGAGAGACAACGTAGCAGGCCCGGCATTAATGGAGTAAGAGACTACTAAATATGTGAGCGATTGCGAAGAGAAGGAAACAAGTTTCACAATTGCCTCTAAAAAGCTGGTCACAGAATTGTAGAAAATCGGCAGCACCCTGTGCTCCATGCAGTCTGACTTGGCAGAAACATGCCAGGAGCTGTGGGACATTGGGAAATGTACATAGGGACTGGAAGAGGGCCTCACTGCAGTTAGCGAACAAACCAACCTCCATAATTCAGCACTGCTGTATTTGTAGTAGTAGGAGGGAGATAGCAATCACCACAAAGATGAAAAACTTAGAACAGAGATCACGGTGAAACAATATATTGCTGCATGGAGTGGCGGAAGGCACAGTACAAGGAGAAATGGAAATGTTCACATCCTAATTCTTGCTGGAACTGCTGTGATGGGAGAAAAACACAAATCTTCAGCTGGAAAGGGCATATTGTTCACTGGCGCCAAGACTGTCCGATCCGAAGGCCTGTCTGTCATTGATTGTAGCCAGATTTGTGGACTATTCAGTCAAAATGAAGGTATTATGGGCCATGTGGAGCAAGAAATAACTACTGTTTGGGGACCAGAGGATTTATTTGGAACACAACTTCACCCCCCTCATCATGGAGCAACAACAGGAAATCTTGAAGACCATATAGGATCTTAAAGCATGCAACATCAAGCCTCAGTATTTCGCCCCAGCACAGCTAAAAATTCATTTGGGTGGAGGGGCAAATTTCTTCTGGAGCCTAGCTGATGACAACCGACCCTTTGGCAACAAGGACGTACTGACAGGAATATGGACCAGAGGAGCACCAGGGGAGAAAGACTTAAGACAATTGCAATGGACCCTTGAGGATCCTAAAAGTCATCAAGGTGTCCCCTCTCCAGCACCTATCCAGAGCTGGGAAGCGACAGAAGCCAGAAGAGTGTCATGCCGAGACGACAAGACTCCAAGTACCTCCACGCAAGCTGGTTGATTTTCAGCAGTTGTGAGTAAGTGCACTACAAACTTTATTTACCTTGGTTGTGCTTTTGACCAAAATAGATCAGTGCCACTTGTTTGATCTGTAGCATTGCAGATGCATGCAAAAGGTAGATGCATGCTCTGGATACACCTTGTGGGGCTGATTAAGGGGGAAAAAGGGGTGCAGCATGCTCACGGATATTGGAAGGGTGCACTGTGCTGCCTGACTCCTGATTCCCAGTGATATGAGACAGTTGTAGTAAATAGACAATATTTAAAGCTATTTTTTTCCATGTTGCTTGTTCATGAAGTTTTAGCAGTTGAGGGTGGTTCATTGTGATTAACAGGCTTAATAACTTCCCAATCAGTGGAAAGCTTAGGGGTACACAGAGGCGGATGGCACATGCCCAAAGAGGCAGCACAGTAGGTTGTACTGTGGGGTTCAGTTCAAATGTATTTTTTTTCTAGAGGCTGTCTCTATCCAGGTTCACCTCCGACTCTCCCCAGCCATATGAACAGAACTTCCAGATCAGCCTTATTCAAGTTATTTATTTATTTTTTGTTGACCGGGTAAGTGCACTAGACAACTTCTGCCTATTTTCAGGCACAACCCAGGGAAGGGAGTGTGACAACCCACCTCTCCCTCTGGGCTGAAACAGCTTTTAGAGAGGTGTGTGTGTCCTCAGGTATTCGTTGCCACCAGCTGGACTTTCTTTCCGGCACCTCTTTCAAGTGTACAAACTTGAAAAATCACACGTGCAATTGCACAAGTTAAAGTCTGGTAGTGTGTCTCTTTCAGGTGGCGGATGCTACACAGAGTTTACCCTAGCCAGTGGAAAACCAAATCTTACCTTAGAAAAATGACATCAGAGACACAACTGTTGAGCAAATAAATAGCTTTTACTTAACAGAAAGTGCAATGAACATTTACAGGAAATGTATTTACAACACAAGAGAATAACACTCATACAGGAAAAGTAAACAAATGTTTTTAAACAACAGATGGCAAAAGAAGAAGGCTATTACTGAAATATACTATCACTAAACTTACCCTTCCCTGTCCTTACAAGAGACAATGGGCCCTGTTCTAACTGCCAGCTCCCACGGACATACCAGGTAGGCTCAAGCTTATGTTCCCTCCACAGCTTCCAGGGCAAGAGAAAGTTCTCTGTCTTACAGAAGCTTATATAGTCTATGGAGACTAGGTCATTCCTATTCTCCCTTAAATGCACCAACCAACTAACATGTATGTATTTAATTGTCCCAATCAGAGTGAACACCTATTGGTGACCAATTATATTCCTTTTCACCTTAAGTTTATATTTGAATGATCCAATCCATTCAAACTGCTCTGTTCCGTGTCTGCAAGGTCTGTGTGTGTCTGGAGATGTCCACTCGAGATTTATGACCCAGCTCTTATCTAGCAGCTAGGAATTCCACAAGCTGGTTGCTGCTGGAGGATTTCAGCCTCAGTGTATTTTTCACACTGCTAAAAAATAAGGCATCTACAGAATCCAAACCATTAACTCTTTCCTTCCCATTTCTGTCACATCTCCTTCCCCCCAGATAATGAAGGCGTGTCCCTTGGGCTACCCCAAGTGACACAGCCGTTCATGCAATTACTGGGAAGTGCCCAAAAGTATCCAGCCAGGCCATTAGCCCAGCCTAGATAGCCCATCTGCATTTGCATTTTGTTTGCCACTGCGATGCTGTATGGTCATGTTGTATGCCTGCAGTACCAAACTCCAACGTAGTAGTTTACCATTTTGTCCACTGGACCTATGAAGCCAAATCAGGGGATTATGATCTGTGACCACAGTAAATTCTCTCCCATATAGGTAAGGCTGCAGCTTCTGAAGGGCCCACACTATTCCCAAGCATTCCTTCTCAATTGTGGCGTATGCCTCCTCTCTGGGCAAAAGCCTTCGGCTGAGGTACACAACTGGGTGCTCCTCCCCCTGCTGAGTAACTTGGCTCAGCACAGCCCCAACCCATGATCTGAGGCATCCACATGGACCATAAACTTTAAACTATAATTGGGGCTAGCCAATACAGCTGGGCTGCTTAAGGCCTTCTTTAGCTCCTGAAAAGCAACCTCACAGCCTTCTGACCACTTCACTGCATCTGGCTTTCCCTTCTTGGTTAGGTCTGTCAGGGGCTTAGCCAGATCGCTATAGCGAGGAACAAACCTTCGGTAGTACCCTGCAGTCCCTAGAAATGCCCTGACCTGTTTCTTTGTGGTAGGAGTAGGCCAGGCCAGGATGGCATCAACCTTGGCAGGCTCCGGACGGATGTGTCCACTACCCACCCGGTGCCCACAGTAGGATACTTCTGCCATACCTATCTGGCACTTCTCTGCCTTGACTGTCAGACCTGCCTTCTGTAACCTGTGGAACACATCCGCACATTCTTGATGTGCTCATCCCAGGTCTGGCTATATGGCTATATCATCCATATAAGCCAATGCAAACTCACCTACCCCAGACAGAATCGATCTACAAGCCGTTGAAAGGTTGCAGGTGCATTCTTCATTCCGAATGGCATTACCTTAAATTCATATAAACCAAATGGAGTAACAAACGCTGATCTTTCCCTGGCTGCAGGGGTCAGAGGTACCTGCCAATAGCCCTTTGTTAGGTCTATTGTGGTCAAATACTTGGCTCCCCCCAGTCGCTCCAGGGTCTCATCTGTTCTGGGCATGGGATAAGCATCAGACTCTGTGCAGCTGTTAAGCTTCCGGTAGTCCACGCAGAGATGTGTGGTGCCATCCCTTTTGGGGATCAGTACCACGGGTGATGCCCAGGGGCTACTAGATTCCTGGATTACCCCAGTTCCAGCATCTCTTTGAGCTCCTCTTTCACAGTCTGCTTAACCTGCTCAGGTACCCTGTAGGGGGACTGTTTCAGGGGATCCTGGGTCCCTGTATCCACATGGTGCTCTGCCATCATGGTGTACCCTGGTTTCCCTGTGAACATGTCTTCAAATTCTCTCAGCACACCCCTAATTTCTTGCACCTGGGCTGGTGTCAGCTGTTCCGAGAGGGTAAGGCTGTCCACAGAGGATGCACCCCTGGCCTCCCCAAGTAGGTCCACCAGTGGATCTACCTCAGTTTCCTCCTCTGGAGCACTGCGCTGGCGAGGAACATTTCCTCTCTGTCATGGTAGGGCTTCAGCATGTTAACATGATACACCTTTCATTTGCATCTCCTGTCCGGGAGCTCTATCATGTAATTGACGTCACTAACCTTTTGGACAATGGAGAATGGCCCTCCCATGCTGCCTGTAACTTATTCTGTCGGACAGGGATGAGTGCCATCATACGCTGTCCCACCACATATTCTCTGGCTCGGCCCCATGGTCATACCAGACTTTTGCCGCTGTTGTGCAGTGGCCAGGTGCTCCTGAGCAAACCCCATGAGCTCCCTAAGGTGGGTCCTGAAGTTCAGGACATACTCCACAACAGACTCCCCTTGGGAGGCAGGTCCACCCTCCCAGTCGTCCCAAATCAAATCTAGTGGCCCCGCACCCTATGACCAAACAGGAGCTCGAAGGTGAGAACCCTGTGGACTCCTGTGGGACTTCCTGTATGCAAATAGGAGATGAGGCAAATATTTGTCCCAGTCTCTCTACGCTGGTCAGCAAAGTCCTTAGCATGGTCTTAAGGGTTGAATTAAATCGTCCACTAGACCATTAGCTTGGGGATGGTATGGGAGGTTTTGAGCTGCTTTACCCCACACTTCTCCACAAACTACTCATTAATCCTGACATAAAATTGGCACCCTGGTCTGACAGTATCTCCTGGAAAGCCCACCCGGCTAAATATTTCCAACAGTGCATCTGCCACTGGTCCTGCCTCAGAGGATGTTAGGGCCACTGCCTCTGGGTATCTAGTGGCATAGTCTACAACTACCAGGATATGCAGCTTGCCAGTGCAACTTGGGGTGCTCAATGGCCCCACTATGTCCACTGCTACCCTCTTGAAGGGTTCATCAATAATGGGCAGGGGCACCAAAGCTGCCTCGGCCTTGTCCCCATTTTCCTACCCGCTGGCACTGTGGACAAGTCTGGCAATAATTTGCCACATCCTTGCCAATACCAGGCCAGAAGAAATTGTTGGTGGACGCTTGTGCGCCTCACTCCCAAATGCCCTGAAAAGGGATATCATGTGCAAGGGCCAAAAGCTGCTGACGGTGAACCTTAGGGACTACCAGCTGCTGGAGTACCTCACCAGCTAGCCTTCCTCTGTTGTACATTCTCTGTACAACAGCCCATTATCCCAGTAAATGGACTCTTTACCCCCTGAGAATGCTCAGCCCTGAGCTATTTCCCTCAGTTTTTCCAGGGTAGGGTCAGTTAGCTGTGCAGCACTCAGCTGCCCTAGTCTGACCCTTCCCAGTGCCCCTTCTGAAGGAAGTCCTGTGGGTTCCTCTATTTGTGACTGGGGTTCTGGACTGCAGCTTCTAGCCAGCCCCTCCCCTGTGCTGGACACTTCCTCAGCTGCTGAGGGTGTGGCTGGACCACCCAGAGTCAACCCCTCTTCCCCTCAGAAGCTTGCCCTTGTGCCTGACTACAGTTACAACACACCAGTTTTTACTGGGGTCCAAATCCTTCCCACAATCATACCTACAGGTAGGTCCTCTACAACTCCCACCTCCTTTTCTACATGGCCCCCTTCCCAGCTCAGGAAGACTCTAGCCATTGGTAATGGGACTGGTGGCCCTGTGAATGCCCGAACCTTGGAGTATTTCCCAGGCACGATCTGCTCTGCCCGAATGAGATCTTGCCTTACCAGGGAGATGTTAGCACCTGTGTCCCATAGTCCCTGTGTTACTATTCCATTAACTGTAATGGGCGCAGATTCTCATCAGAGGAGAGTGGTTCTTCAGACTGGACACACCTACAAACACACCAGTGCCCTTTTGATCACCCCGCCCCAATATCTCTGCCCTTTAACCAGTTTCTGAGGGCAGTTATATCTCAAGTGTCACTTGATTGCAAATATGACATTTCTTGGGACCTATTTCTTGGGTCCCCTTAGAACCAGAGGGCTCTACTTTGGGCTCAGGTGCAGGCTGGTTTCCTTTGGGCTGCCCCCCTTGGGATCCATTATACCCATGTGCTGCCCCCATACCATAAGATTTACGTTGTGTGTGTGGCCGGCTAGACAGATACTCGTCAGCGCTTCCTGCCACCTCTGTGGAAGAGGCACATGCCCTGTCTATGAGCCATACACGCATGTCCTCAGGTACAATTTTAAGGAATTGTTCTCTCACCAATACATCTTTAATCAGTTCCACAGTAGTTGCTTTAGCCCCCTCCATCCACCTATCAAGGTAAGTATACAGTTTAACCTGCAGTTCTGCATAACTGTCTTCTGGGCTTTTCTTTAACTCCCTAAATTTTCTTCTATAAGCCTCAGGAGTCAATTCAAACGTTTCAACAACACTGTTTTACTTTATCATAATCAGCATAGTCTTCATTACTCATTTTAGCAAATGCATTCAGCGCCTCCCGTCAGCAAGGGTGTGAGATAAGTTGACCAGGAAGCCTTATTTAATTGTAATTGATTACATACTCTCTCAAATGACCTTAAAATAAATCAAGGTCATCTCCCTCTTTAAACTGAGGGAACAATTTAGAATTCATTTTGGCTTCATGAGGTAAACTCACTCCACCATTACTCACGGTTTGCTGACTGCGGAGGGTCATCATCTCCTTCTCGTGCTGTTGTCTCTGGAGTTCATGCTGTCGTTCTTTCTCTCTGTCTGCCAGTCTCTTTTCTTCAAGTTCTTTCTCTGCTTCCAACCTTCTTGCTTCTGCTTCAGCATCCAGTCTTTTCGCCTCCAATGCCTTGTCTTGCAGCAATAGCTGCAGTCGCAGTGCCTCAAGCTGATTTGGGGGGCCTGCTGCCTCAGTTCCTGACTCACCCCAATGACTGTCTGCTTCAGATCATGTGCCAAGAGAGTAGCTATGAGATCTGCCTTTTTCTTCTGCTTCAGACTTTCAGGCTGAATCCCCTTTTCCTGGCACCTTTCAACAAGCTGTGGCACAGTAAGTGAGTCATACTCCATGGAGCTCATTCTCTACTGCTACACTATACTGTGCTATCTAGAAACAAATAAAACTGTTGTACAAATGTATCCTCTTGTATATCCTGTTTTGCAATGCTAAGGTAACTGTTCCACTGGCAAACTCTGTATCAGTGTGCTCATGATCCGCTATCATCACCCCACCACTGCCAATATGTGACAACCCACCTCTCCCTCTGGGCTGAAACAGCTTTTAGAGAGGTGTGTGTGTCACATCAGTATTGCTGCCACCAGCCGGACTTTCTTTCCGGCACCTCTTTCAAGTGTACAAACTTGAAAAATCACACGTGCAATTGCACAAGTTAAAGTCTGGTAGTGTGTCTCTTTCAGGTGACGGATGCTACACAGAGTTTACCCTAGCCAGTGGAAAACCAAATCTTACCTTAGAAAAATGACATCAGAGACACAACTGTTGAGCAAATAAATAGCTTTTACTTAACAGAAAGTGCAATGAGCATTTACAGGAAATGTATTTACAACACAAGAGAATAACACTCATACAGGAAAAGTAAACAAATGTTTTTAAACAACAGATGGCAAAGAAGAAGGCTATTACTGAAATATACTATCACTAAACTTACCCTTCCCTGTCCTTACAAGAGACACTGGGCCCTGTTCTAACTGCCAGCTCCCACGGACATACCAGGTAGGCTCCAAGCTTATGTTTCCCCTCATAGCTTCCAGGGCAAGAGAAAGTTCTCTGTCTTACAGAAGCTTATATAGTCTATGGAGACTAGGTCATTCCTATTCTCCCCTTAAATGCACCAACCAACTAACATGTATGTATTTAATTGTCCCAATCAGAGTGAACACCTATTGGTGACCAATTGTATTCCCTTTTCACCTTAAGTTTATATTTGAATGATCCAATCCATTCAAACTGCTCTGTGTCCGTGTCTGCAAGGTCTGTGTGTGTCTGGAGATGTCCACTCGAGATTTATGACCCAGCTCTTATCTAGCAGCTAGGAATTCCACAAGCTGGTTGCTGCTGGAGGATTTCAGCCTCAGTGTATTTTTTTCACACTGCTAAAAAAAATAAGGCATCTACAGAATCCAAACCATTAACTCTTTCCTTCCCATTTCTGTCACAGGGGGATACAGATGAATGCCAACTGATCTTGAACCAGATTAAGCTGTTGGTGGCATTTTTAGTGAAAGGGGAGAATTGTGGCCAGGGCACCAGGGAAATTTCCCTACTCTGAGTAGGGGACGCTGTTGAGCTGTGGACGACGAACAGGAGACTGATCAGTTGGCTGGAATACCTGTAGGGGAGCAGATCTCCCTTCCTGCAGGTCCAGCTTTGGAGACTGTTGCAGAAAACGGACAAGCAGAAATGGAGAGTGAGATAATGGACCAGAATATGAAGGAGCAACTCAACGAGGTGAATCTAGATCTACAAGAGGCAGGATTACAACACGAAGTGGAATCAATGTGTAACACCCCTGCAAATGGGGGTTCCCAAAAGACTTCCAGGAGCTTGCTTGAATGCTCCAAGCCTGAATGGTGTTTGGCGTTTAAGCCATTTATCAGTGAGTGTTTTTAGAGCCTCTGGTACTGTCTCTTTAAGAGCTGTCTGCTTGCAGACATAATTAGTTTGTATGGGGGGACTGTGTGTTTTTCTGTTTGAGTACCAATCGAACTGCTGCCAGTTCACTCCATTTTTGCAGTCACTAGGAGTACAAAGGGAACCTATCTGAAAGATGTAACTGTTTGCCAGAAATAATTTAGAGTAATAATGAAAATACAGTTTGTCTAACCTGCTTTCTTTGCAGTCAGAACTGTGTTTGCCTAGTTCCCCATTCTAGTTTTGAACTGCTGAACTGGACCAATCAGTGTGGGGTAAGCTAGCTCTAAAATGGTGCCTTGGACGAATCAGAACTTGGACTCATAATCTGAGCCAGCCACAAGAGGATTGTATGGGCAGTGACTCTGGAAGATGTAGTTTAGGCTTCGGCGCCTTTTTGGACCAACAGCAGCAGTCTATTGTGAGTGACAGCCAATCCAGTCAAGAACTGGGAGGAACTCAAAGGAAGTGCCCGGTTTTGTCTGTTGGAGTTTCAGTTTAGCTCTGGCAGTGAAGGGAAAGAAACCCTGTGCCCTTCAGTGCACAGTTTCAGTCAAAAAAGCGTGTGTAAGGCCCAGAGTTCCGGTCTGCAGCTTGTGTAACTGCTTGTTAGGACTGAATCCATCCTGTGAAAAGAATCAAAGGATCTCTGAAGAGTAGAAACCAGGCTCACCCTGTAGAAGGCTGGAGAAATTGTTGAATTGCACTCGGTCTGTCAGGAACTGAATCTGCTGTGTGTTCTCCCGGGTATTGTGCAGTAATTGCGATCGGGATAGAGAAGCAGCCTGCCTGGTATAGTACTTTCTTTTTACCATATAAATGTGTGAAGAGTCTCGTGGAGCTCAAGAGTAGCCCTGCTGATGTTGAAGGACCCTATCTTGTTTGGAGGTCGTGAGTACTAATTCAGGGTCGCTCCCTGTTGAATTGCCACATTAAATCCAAATGGAATCACTGTACTGCTGACTGTTTAAACTAATTTTTCTTTTCACTCTGTGTGAAAGGGCCCCTACCAGCTGCCACGGTTTGGACTAGCCACTAGGGTTTGGGTACCCAGGGACAGTAACTGGTAGGGATAGGCCTGTGCACAGAGCCATAGGTAGATAGTAAAGTGATAAGCTAATTAACCTGATTTCCCCCTGTCCTTGTTATATCCCCCTAAATAAATCAGAGCTGCTTGTTTCAGCAAAGTTATACTGCCTGAGGTATTTGTCTATGTTAAAGTACTGTACTGTGATTGTTGCACTGTATCTTATTTCACAGGAGGTCCCAGTGCCAGAACTAGTCCTGGGGTAAGTGTATACTGTGAAGGTAATTCTGATATATTGTGTGGGCCACTAGTGGGAAGAAAGGGGGGTTGCAGTGTCCCAGAGGGCTGTGACCAAGTAAGTTTAACTATTGCAAACCCTGACCTCTGGGTGGAGGCACCCGCCATTGGATCCAGGCCCCTCAACCTGTTAGTGGCAAATCAGGCAGGGGTAGTAGCCCCTGGGATAGCGCCATCTAGGGGTTACAAATGCAAGCAGTAAGTCCGGACCAACAACGACAATTGTTGCAGGTACTTTCAACACCGGGCAGAAGACTGCAACAATGCGCCCAGACACCGGAGAGAAAGGCCGGTCAGTGTACAGCTGCCAGTATAGACAGCGAGCCAATTGTCAAAATTTGTGAAGCAGGAGCATCAAAGGAACAGCAGAGTGGGTGGGCAACACCCCAGCAGACCGGTACAGAGGTATGAGAAATCCAGGCTGACATTCATTCTGAACCTAAAGCGTTTCCACTGAAAAAAATACAGGAACCTACTGCAGTAAGTACCCCTGGCTCAGAGACTGATGGGGATGCACTGTGTGATGATAGTAATGTGATAACGATTGATGCGACAGAACAGACGGCAGCGTCAGCTCAGATGGAAAGGCAGCAGACAGAAAGTGATCTAGGATTAAGAAGAGGGAGGAGGGAGAAAAAATGACAGAAATAAAAGAAAAAAATGAACAGTAGGAAGTGCATTGAAAGGAGCAGGATGGAAACATAATGATGCAGGGGGGTGGATACCAGCCCCGGGGGATTTACCCATGCATGGGGCCCCAAAAATCAACCAAAGGGAAGAAATACAGAGAACAACAGATAACATGATACGACAGCCTGAAGACATAACTATAATACAGGTAAT
This sequence comes from Neoceratodus forsteri, assembly GCA_016271365.2. Lineage (NCBI taxonomy): Eukaryota > Metazoa > Chordata > Ceratodontiformes > Ceratodontidae > Neoceratodus > Neoceratodus forsteri. The sequence goes on along the minus strand of CM057450.1, from coordinate 299,019,738 downwards.
GGAGGAGCATCCCCCCATCCCAGAATTAACAGACACAGCGGCTAATAGCTAAAATAAACAGAAGGAGATAAGGCAGTGGGGTAATGGAGTGGAACAGGAGGAGTCTAGAAGCACGATTGGCAATACAAGAACACAGGCTTCACAGTTCTGGACACATTTCCGACAGAGAGAAAACATCTTCTCCACAAATACCCCAGCACAAAGAAAGAATGCAGTCCACATACAATGTCTGGGGGGCTTGCCCCATCCGCTGGACAAAATTTATGTAGGGAAAACACTGATAAAAGAATCTTTGTGATTCTTTTCGAATGAAATATATGCGCTCATTCATGCATCAGGGGACATGCTGTACAATGCCATCATTAAAACTCCAGGAGGCCTAGATAGATTTTGGTCCTCATATGGAAAAAAATGCCACTTGGCGTTATGGCTCACGTTTAGAGTCATGCCACTCACAAAACCAGCAATAAAAATGGTGACCATCCTCTTCCGAAATGAAGGGGTGGCAGGACATGATGTTCAGTACTGGTTACAGCAGAAATGTGACCTGTTGGGAGAATCCTCCCCCCGTAGAAACATAGAATTTGACGGCAGATAAAGACCACTTGGCCCACCTAGTTTGCCCATTTTCCTACCTAATGAATAAGCTGCAGATCCTAGTTAACCAACAGCCTACTTCCTCCTACCCCCACAAGAACTGTCTTATGTCTATCCCATACATTCTTGAATTCCCCCACTGTTTTTGACTCTATGACCTCCTCAGGAAGGTCGTTCCATGCATCTACAACCTTCTCTATGAAGAAATACTTCCTCACATTACCTCTGAGCCATCCCCCCTCAATCTTCAAATTGTGCCCCCTTGTTCTTGCACATCTCTTTTTCTGAAATATGCTGCCCTCTTGGACTTTGTTGATTCCCTTGAGGTATTTGAAAGTTTCTATCATGTTCCCTCTCTCCCTCTTTTCCTCCAGGCTATACATCTTAAGCTCCTTTAGTCTTTCTCCATATGTCTTGTGGTGCAGACCCTGCACCATTTTGGTTGCCCTCCTCTATATAACCTCCACCCTGTCTATGTCTTTGCGGAGATTGGGTCTCCAGAACTGTACACAGTACTTCAGATGTGGTCTTACCAAGTGTCTGTACAGAGGGCCAACAACTTCCTGTTTTCTACTGGTGATGCCTCTCCCTATACATCCCGGTGTAACCCCCCTACAAATGGGGGTTCCCAAAAAGTCTTCCATGAGCTCGCCTAATTGCTCACTGCCTAGTTGGTGTTCGGTGCTAAAGCCGTTTAAATGTTGTTGCCAGTGAGCGCCTTTAAAGCCTCCATGTACTGTCTCTTTAAGTGCTGCCTGATTGCAGAGCTAATCAGTTTAAATGGAGGGTCTGAGTGTTTCCCTGCTCGAGTCCCGCCCGGGCTGCTGAATAATCGTGCTGTTTCTGCCATCGCTAATTGTGCAGAGGGAGCCCTGCTGAAAGATGTAACTAATTGCTGGTAATCATTTAGAGAAGTGATGATAATGTAGTTTGTTCTAACCTGCCTTCTTCGCAGCAAGGACTGTTCAGTTAGCGCCACCATTTTGGTCCCGAACTGCCGAACTGGACCAATCAGTAATCTGGGACTCTAAAATGGAGCCTGCAACTAAAGGGGATATGTGGAGCCAGACTCTGGGAATTGTAGTTTCAGACTGTTGGCACCTTTTTGCACCAACAGGGGGAGCATGTTGTGACTGACAGCAGGACTGACCAATCAAACCTTTTAGATCTAGAGGAAATCCCCCCCAAGCTGTCTGCTGGCAAGCCAGATCTAAGTTGGAAGCTGAGAGAGTAACAGCTTGGATAGTTTGAACAGCTGTTGCACAATAGTTCGCGCGGGAGAATTGTAGAAGGCCTGACTTCTGGCCTGTTGCCTGTTTGCTGCCTTGAGAGGGAAAACAGGAGTAGTTTCAGACTAATTCCGTTCTTGTGAGAATAAAGAAGCTACCGAAGTGTATCCAGACTCAACCTGTAGAGGACCGAAGATTTTACTAAATGCGATTGGCCTGTCAGGAACTTCAGCTACCTTTGAGCTCTCAAGATTGAGCAGTGACTTTGCGATCAGGATCGGGGAGCAGTTTGCCTGGTATAGTAATCCTTCCTTACATATAGATGTGCTGTGTACTGAATGGGGGTCGAGATCTGGTCCCCCACTGTGCGAACTGTGTGCTGTTGGCTTTTACATATAAATGTGCTGTGTACTGAAGGGGGGTTGCGATCTGGTTTTCCCCCCAAGTTAAGCTGTGTGCTGAGGGCTGGAAGTTGTGCCCAGCTTGAATCAGACTAAATCCACTGCTATCTAATGCAGCTAGGCCCTGCACGAGGGCTCTGTTACCCTACCCTGCTGCACAGAGAAGATCCATCGACGAGAGACCTGCCAGGGGATCAACCCCTTGTTCCCTGCCTGAACAGGAATGATGATGCAGTGAATTGTGTGGGCCCTGCTTCTTCTGGCAATCCAGAAACCTCATCTACTGTCTCGACCAGGGTCCATCCTGTGTCCCATTCTGGGTATTGTGAGTAACCATCAGGGTAGCTTCCTGCAACATATAGTTAAATCAAAAGTGTGTCACCTGATTGATTGTTGTTTCTTTTCTTCTGTACGAACTGAGCCCTCCATCTCCGGATTACAATTAGGGTGTGGTGCATGATGTGTCTTTTCTTCACAGGGCCCCAACCAGCTGCAATGCTGGCCTACCCCGGGAAACAGTCCTGGCTAGCCCATCTTTCATCCCCCCCATGGTACCCAGAGAGTGTAACTGTCATAGGAACTCTAAATGCCCACACTGTAGAGTAAATGATAGAGTATTCAAACTAATTACCCTGATTGTGCCCCTTCTGTGTTACTACCCCCTGAATAAATCAGATCTACTCTTTTTCTGCAATTTACTTAGACTGTGGTGTCAGTTTGTGCTCAAGGTATTGTACTGTTGCTTTTTGTTCTGCCTAACCTTGTTTTACAGGGGGTCCCCAGAGCCAAGTAGAAAAAACTAGTCCTGGGGGTAAGTGCTAAACGTATGTGTATTTGTAAAGCATATCCGGGGTACTGTGGAGGTAAATATTGTGTATTGCATGGGCCACTAGTGGGAAAAGAGAGGGGTCACAGTGTCCCAGAGGGTTATGTCCTGGTTAGCTTGATCAATACCAACCCTGACCTTTGGGTGGAGACACCTGTCACCGAACCAAGGCCCCATAACCGGCTACTAGCCAAGCAGGCTGGGGTAGTAGCCCTTGGGATAGCGCCACCTAGGGGTTACACCAGTATCCCCTCAGCCCTCCTTACTGCCTTCTCACATTGCTGGCCCACCTTTAGGCTGTCTGATATGACTACCCCCAGGTCCCTTTCCATTTTTGTTGTTGTCATTATCTCACCCCCCATTGTGTACTGTTCCCCTGGGTTTTTGTTTCCCAGGTGCATTACTCTGCACTTCTTTGCGTTGAATCTAAGCTGCCATAGATTTGACCATTCCTCCAACCTTGCCAAGTCCCTTTTCATCCTTTCCACCCCACCTTGTGCATCAACCCTATTGCAGATCTTTGTGTCATCTGCAAAGAGACATACTTTCCCTTCCAGTCCCTCTGCAATGTCACTTATAAAGACATTAAAAAGGACCGCCCCAGTACTGAACCCTGCGGTACCCCACTAGTAACCCCCTTTCTTCAATGTGGACTCCATTTACTATTACCCTCTGTGTCCTGTTTTCCAGCCAGTGTTTTACCCAGGCTATCACCCTGGGACCCACTCCCAGGCTGGCTAATTTGTTTATTAATCTTTTGTGAGGGACTGTGTCAAATGCCTTGCTAAAGTCTAGGTAGGCCATGTCAACAGCCCCTCCCTGGTCTACTACTTTAGTCACCCAGTCAAAGAATTCAATTAGATTCGTCTGACATGACCTTCCTGCTGTGAATCCATGCTGCCTTGGGTCCTGTGCCCCACTGGCCTCTAGGTACTCAACAATTATTTCCTTCAGAAGTGATTCCATCATTTTCCCTACCACTGAGAACAAACTGACAGGTCTGTGGTTTCCTGCCTCTGTCTTGCTCCCACTTTGTGAAGGGGAATCACATCCGCCCTCCTCCAGTCCTCAGGTACCACACCATCCTCCCATGATTTATTAAAAAGGGTAGTCAGTGGTGTTACTAGTTCTTCCCTTAGTTCGTTTAGTTTAGTTTATTGTTCTAGGAATTATTACCTTTGAGCTAATGGCTCTTTTATAAAGGTTCCACATCATCAATGTACAAACAAACAAGACATGTTACATAGAATGGTCAGCAAATTATAAAGGTTTCAATAAGCCAGTATAATACAGTACATCACAGGAAAAAAACAAAACATTGGAGGAATGGTCAAAGTGGGAAGGGTAGGAGGAGATATGGGGAGGGGAGCAGACTTAGAGTAGTTAGAGGTACTCAGATGCCTTTGTCAAGAAAGGAGCAGAGGAGGAGGACGAAAAACAGTAAAAACAGCCATGAGGGAAGAAGCATTAGTCAAGGCAGTCACAGGAGCTAGAAGCTGAGAGGTGAGAGTAAAGCATAGATTTGAAAGCTCCTAGTGACGTGGAGGATGTAATGAGTGAGCTCAGGGCATTGTACCAGCTGGGGGCACGATAGGCAAAAGATCTTTGTCCATGTGTGGTCCGGCATCTGGGGACCTGGAGAGGCTGGTGTTCCGATCTTCTGGTGGGACGGATGCTGGTATTCGGGCAAAGTAGGTCTTGGATACACGGCGGAGTGCGGCCCAAGATGGATTTTTTTGCCATCAAGCATGTGAGGCGCCTTATGCGATTTGAGAGTTGCAACCATCCTGTTTCAGTGTAGAGCTCATATGTATGAGTACGTCTTTGCGCTCCAGTGAACAGCAGACAGAATTTAGAATTCTGGGGTGAATCCCATCAGGCCCCATTGCTTTATCCACCTTCAGTTTTAAGAGTTCTTTCAGAACCCTATCTTCTGTGAAAGGACTAATATTAACCCCCCTATCCAGAGTGCTTCTATTGACTGGATTAGGTATCCCCCTGCTTTTCTATTGTGAATACTGAGCAGAAGTATTCATTCAGTATCCCTGCTTTTTCACTGTCGCTCTCACCCAACCACCTTCCTCTTTATTCAGCCTCAGTATCCCTGCCTTAGTCTTTCTTTGCTCCATAATGTACCAATAAAAGGTTTTATCCCCCTTCTTAACTGAGTTGACTATCTTTTCCTTGGTTTGGGTCTTTGCTATTCTGACTGCCTTCTCCACTTCCTTCTGCTTTAACTAGTACAGTTCTCTGTCCTGCTCCTTCTGTGTTTCCTTATACTTCCTGAATGCTGTCTTTTTCTCCCTCACCTTCCCCGCCACTTCTTTTGAGAATCATAGTGATTTTTTTCTTTCATTTTGATTTGTTTATTTGCTTCACACAAAGGATTGTTGCCTCTGTGATGGTGGTTTTGATGTTTCCCCATTGTTGCTCCACCCCACCTTCTTGCCTGTGTGCTAATGCTTTTCTGAGGCACTCTTCCATTTTGACAAAATCAACCCTCCTGAAGTCCAGTACTTTCACTTTTGTATGGCTTGACTCTACAGCTAAGTTTATCATGAACCACACTGTTTGGTGGTCGCTTGTTCTCAGATGGCTACCCACTTCAAGATCGAAGATCCTCTCTCTGTCCCCATTTGAGAGTACCAGGTCTAAAATTGCTCCCTTCCGAGTGGGTTCCAAAACTAGTTGTCTGAGGCATGCCCCATGTAGGGCATCAAGAATGGCCCTGCTCTTGGATGTGGCTGCAGCAAAGGTGCTGCAGTTAACATCTGGCATATTCAGGTCCCCCATCAGCAATATCTCCCCTTTCTCTGCCATCCCAAGGGCAGGGGGGGTTGGAAATTTAGGGTTCGATTAAGATCCAGTCCACAAGGCCTGAAACATCTCCCAAGCGCATTTTTTCTGGAGACTGAAAGAGGCCACTGCTTCTACCAGGGCCAACCTAAAACATGCTTTTGGTGTGGATCCCATATGCACCTGAGTGGTGCATGTGATAGAGTCAAATGTACTCTCTGTATGGAATGTGGAAAGAATAGCAGTGCATGTACTAATGAAAGGAAATGTCATTTATGTGAACAGACTGGACAGTATAGCACAGTGGTTGAAGGCTCTGAGCTGCAAATCTGGTGACATCCAGCAGACCAGACCTGGGTTTGAATCCCACAGCTTCCACTTGCATATTGTGTGACCCTGAGCAAGTCACTTAACTTCCCTGTGCTCCCAGGTCACTCCTGTAAAAAAGCTTTCAGCTTAGTGTGCTACTACTGGTTAAACAACAAAATTAAAAAAAAATGTGTATCGTAATTGTGAATGGGCAACGCACAATAGGCATGATTGCCCAAACCAAGAAACCCTGTTGGAAAATGCACAAAAACAGAGCATGGACAACCAAAGAAAAGTAAGAGAAAAAAACTGAGAGACAGAACAAATCCAGCAAGATACGTAGGAGCAGACCCCTCCTTCCGTGGCAACTGTGCATGTAATGGAACAAAATCTCCCACCCCCCCAGAATCAACCTACAGAGGACACCACAAAGGAGACTGACCAGAGGGATGCACAAGACGATCAGGAGGACATGGCTATGACTGTACCAAATCCACCACATGCATCTAGTTTGGACTTTTCTGCAGCACTGGATCACAACAAGGAGGCAGAGGACATGCCACCGCCAGATACAACAGTGGTGGCATCGAAAAAGAGGCCTTAAGAAAATAAACATGAAGGCAAAAGTACAGAATTTGTGAGGGGTACAGACCAAGGTGCCCCTATTGAACTCATATGAGGTTCTTCAGCCCTAGGAGCAGATATGGGGAAAGATTCAGAATCATCTTCGACATTTTCGTCACAGAGAGGAATGACTTCAGATTCTGATGATGAGCTCTTGGTGGCCAAGGTTCAAGGAGCATGAACCAAGCAAAAACAATTAGGTATAGCACCCAGAAGAAGTAAACGATTGGGGAAGCAATCAGGGACCTGATGAAATGTTAGTGCTATCAGGGATAGTTGAAACTAATACCGAGATCTTTTTATCCTAAATACTAAATGCCTTACCCCCATGCTTATACTATTGCTACATTAAATGCAAATAGCGTGAAAAACTGTAGATGTTTAGTAAGCTTCTCTATCTTAAAAGACCACAGGATAGATATTGCATGTGTACAGGATATAAGATTACATACCAATAATGAAATAGAAAATACAAAAAAATTATGGTGTTGGGGCCCATCTTTATTTTTCAATTACTTAGAGAGATGCGGAGGAGTGGGGATTCTCTTTTTTGACTATGACTACCTAGCCACTGAAGTACTAGACAGCTGCCCTGGGAGAGTAATGATGATAGATTTTAACCACAGAAATACAGTATAAAGAATAATTAATTTATATGCTCCACAAACAAAAAAGAGAGGGTAGACTTACTGATTAAAGTTAAGCCATTCCTGTTTACTTCAAGACACCTGATATGGGTGGGGGATTTTAACTGTGTCCTCAAGATAGGGAATAGAGGGGCTAAAACAAACAATTCTGTGACACAAATGCCTTAAACAGAATTATTAACCAATCTGGTTTAGTGGACACTTATAAAGCTATTCACCAGACAGGAGGGTATACATTTTATAAATCTACATTAGCCACAAGAATAGACTACATTTTTTCTTCCCCTACTCTTAACATTTTGAAAGCTTTTTACTGTTCTAATAGAAAACTCGGACCACCTAATGGTAAAAATTAGTGTGACATTAGGAGAAGAGACTAGAATTGGGAAAGGGATATGGAAAATGAATAACACTTTGCTTAAGGAGATAGAGAGTTTAGAATGGGTTAAGGAACTCCTAAATGCAAAAAAATCTACAGCATATTTGGAGGAGAACCTGAGTAGATGGTGGATCCAGACTAAAACAGAAATTAAACAACTACTGCAAACCCTATTGTATAAAACACAAATGGATAAATATTTCAAATACTTAAGATTACGGAACCAGTACACAAAAATAATATCCTTATTAAATGAGGGCTATAGGGAATATGCAGATCAGATACAAAATATAAAGCAACAAATGAAGGGTTTGCAATATGAGAGAGCGGCTTACCTTCTTTATGAACATAGATTAGGTACCCCAGGGAAAGCAATAACGGGAGACGTCTATGAGAGTTGCAAAACAAGGGTTCAACAGAGAACAATGGATTCTATCCGGAGTAAAGACGGGAAAAGTGTTACCATTAATAGCACAATTATGGGAGCAGTGATAGAATATATGGAACAACTGTATTTAGATCCAAAAATTAAAAGGAAAAAGTAGTAGAGGTTCTTCAACAATGTAGGATACCTAAGATACCAAGAGAAGTGACAAACCAACTAACTGTATCAGTTTCAGAACCAGAAATTAGGGACGCTATCCACGCCTTAAATAGCACCACCAAACCAGGGCCGGACGGCTTGACCTCAGAATTTTATAAAACTTTTGAGTCTGACATGGTAGACGTGTTACTGGTGGTAAATAACAGTATACTAGATAATGAGGACATGGCCCCACAACTGGGACAGTCTGTACAGCTCTTTATACAGTACATAAAAAGAATGATAGACAAGATCTAAAGAACTGGCGGCCCCTGAGTCTTATGAATACAGATTTAAAAATTATGATGAAGATATTGGTAAAAAGGACAGGGACGGTTGCCCCATATGTAATTGACCCAAGTCAAACATGCACTGTTCAAGGTAGGAAAATATAGGACAATCTGCTCCTACTAAGAGAAGTAGTTGAACAAGGGAACCAAGACAATCTCACTGGATATATATTAAGCTTGGATCAGGAACAAGCCTTCAATAAAGTATCCCATGTATATTTACTGTAAAAGTGGTATTGGAAAAATATGGTATACCGGAGGTTTTTATTAAATGGCTTATGAGACTATATGGTATAGCATCAGCGACGCCTTTAATAAATGGTCACCAAGGAAGGGGAGTGCACATTTTTAGAGGGGTAAGGCAAGGGTGCCCTATGAGCCTCGCCCTCACCATTGACGAAGTCCTGCTCCCACTAACCAAAATCCTCAACAGTTCCCTCATGATCTCCCAGTTCCCCAAAAAGTGGAAACTGGCAGTGGTGACTCCAGTCCATAAAAGTGGTGACAAGACTCTCACGAACAACTACAGGCCTTATCCATCCTCCCTCCTCTATCCAAAGCATTGGAACGGATAGTGGCTGATCAGCTCATGGAGTACCTTGTAAAGTACAGCCTGCAATGTTCCCAGCAGCATGGCTTTCGCAAAGGGCACAGCACTACCACGGCACTCCTCGAATTCACCACACATATCCATCATGCACTTGATCAGGGCCAGTTGGTCGGTGCCTCTTTTATTGACCTGACTAAGGCATTTGTCACTGTCAATCACTCCATTCTCCTCAAACAATTATCCCTCCTTGGTCTTTCAAGTGAAACTACCCTCTGGTTTCAAAGCTACCTGAGTAACCAGACCCAAAAGGTCAGGATTGGTGAATTCCTCATGTCATCCCTACCAATCCACTCTGGAGTACCCCAAGGTTCTATCCTGGGTCCCTTGTTACTCAGCATATTCCTGAACAATCTCCCTGCCTCCTGCCATGACAGAATGTTATTGTATGCAGATGATGCAGTAATCTTCACTTGCCACACCGACCCCACCTCCCTTCAGTCTCAACTACAGAAAAGTTTCACAGAAGTGGAAGACTGGTTTTGCTCACATAAACTCATCCTTAACTACAAAAAAACTAAAACAATGTTGTTCCATGGAACCCACAACAAGTACAAGGACCATGCGCTCATAATTAACAACCATGAAGGCATCGCTCTTGAGCGGGTGGATATGTTTAAATATCTGGGCCTGACCCTTGACTGCTCCCTCTCGTATACCAAACACATTGACAATATTGCTAAAACTGTGAACTCCCGTATAGGGCTACTATACAAGCATAAACATTGCCTAATGGCTGAAGCCTTGAACCTCGATATCCAGAGCTCTGTTATCTCAACTATTGACTACGGGCTTGTTATCTATGGATCCACTACTGATACTGCACTCCGACGCACAGCTGTAGCCCTTAATAAGGCATGTAGACTCCTTATTTCAGCTGCCCGCCTTTCTCACACGTGTGACATATACGAGCAGCCTAACTGGCTCCAGCTATCCGGCAGGCTAAAGTACCAGACCTGCATCCTAGCTAAGACTACATCACTGGGCCTTCTGCCCCCTGGAGTCCAATCAATATTGACCCCGCAGCGTGTCCACCGCCTAACTAGAAGATCAGACAGTCTAACCTTTACAATACCTCGCTGTCGGACCTCTCAAGCTCAGCGTTCTTACCTTGTCAGAGCCTCCACCTGGTTCAACTTGCTACCTACAGAAATCTATAACATTGCCACAATTGGTGCTTTTAAGTGTAAACTGCATCAACACCTCGTGGCTAGTGCCTTCTGTGAATGCTTCTTATAATCCCCTCCAGGCATACTACCCTCAAGCATCCCTCCTCACTGCCTCAGCTCCTCCTCCTCCTCTCCTACCCCCCATTACTGGGTATAGGATGAGAAGAGATCTGGATAAACTAGCAAAATGGTCAGAAAAGTGGCAACTGGGATTTAATGCAAAGAAGTGCAAGATCATGCACTTAGGGAAGAGAAACCCTGAAGCCACCTATAGGCTGGGAGGGGAGTTGCTAGCAGTCACAAAGGAAGAAAGAGACTTGGGCAACATCATCACTGATGACCTGAAATCATCCAAGCAGACCTCTAAAGCAGTAGGTAAGGCTAGGGGGTGCTAGGTGTATTAGTAGGGGGCATCCAAGTCGTAAGAGGGAGGTAATAATCCCTCTTACAAGAAACTGGTTAGGCCCCATCTGGAGTACTGCATGCAGTATTGGAGGCCACACCTTCACAAGGACATTAACCAAATTGAGGCAGTCCAGAGAAGGGCAACCAAAATGGTGCAGGGACTGCATCAGAAGACATATGAGGACAGATTAACAGAGCTCAATATGTATCCCTTGAGCAAAGGAGGGAGAGAGGTGATATGATCGAGGCATTCAAACACCTTAAGGGCATTAACAAGGTGAAAGAGTCTAACATGTTTAAATATAAGAAAAATAGCAGGACAAGAGGACACAGCATGAGATTAGAGGGGGGCCGATTAAGGGGGAATGTGAGGAAATTCTTTTTCACAGAAAGGGTGGTGATGCATGGAATGGCTTACCACAAGAAGTGGTGGCTATGAATACAGTGCAGGGCTTCAAACAGGCATGGGATAGGCATAAGGGAGCAATACAAATGAGTATGAATAGATAGGCCACTGACAGAGCAAAGGCTGATGGCACATTTATAAGGTAGAAAAAGAAATGGGCAGACTAGATGGGCCTTGCGGTCCTTATCTGCCATCAACTTCTATGTTTCTATGTTTCTATCCCCCCCTTTCCTCTTCCCTTGCTGTTTCCCATCTACCACATACCCAACTCAATGCCCTCCCCACTTCTCCCCTCCTACCTCTCTCTCTCCCATACCACCCCCTCACCACCACCACTCTTCTTTCTCATTTCCCACTAACCCACTCCTAACAAAGCTTCACTAAACCACCTATGACTTGTTTATTTCTTTATTTATTTGCTTTTGGTAACCGGGTAAGCACACTAGACAGCTAGTGCCTATTTTCAGGTGCGACCCGGGAGAATTACAAGGTATACATGAGAGAAATACATAGTCAACATTACAAACCAGAGCAACATGCTCTATCAGTGGAATAAAACAACAAGGGATTTTAAAGCAGTAGTACATAGTGTAGGGATTAGCATAGATGCAACAACAGTGGGTCACATAGCATAGGGTACATACAGGCTCAAGGGGCAACATGGGGGGTATAGGACCTCCCCTAGGCTTTTTAGTAACAATACATAGCATAGCCAATAGTATAATACATCACAAAGGTCGAGGGGCAGAAAGTGCCTAGCTGTACTGTACAATTAACTCGCAACACAATTCCTTGACAATGCCTTTGGCTGCTATTATTGTAACCATATTTGTCTTTTTTTTTGTAAGTTCCAATGTAATGATCATGTTATGTTTTGTACCTTATTGTCCTTATTGCCTTGACGTGGAACCTTTGTAAAAGAGCCCTCGGCTCAAAGGTGTCATCCGAAATACAAATAAATAAATAAATGAGCCCCATATTATGTATTTTTTGTTTAAACCCATTAGTGAAAATTCTACAACAAGATGACAGGATTAATGAAATTAAAATACCAGGGAATGTGAGCATCACAAAAACTATTGCATATGCAGATGACGTCTGTCTTCTGCTAGCAGATAAAAGGTCAGCAGAAAGGGCTTTGACTATAGTTAAACAGTAATGCTTACAGGTTTTGCTTTAAATGTAAAGAAATGTGTAGGTATATATGAAAGTGACAAAACAGAACAAGTAAAGTACAGTTACGTAAGAACTTACCATAACAGTAGATCTTCGAGAGGAGCTCTTGCAGCAGTCTATAACAATTAGGACTAACACCGCAGGCATTAAGACCCACTGGAAAACTTCTATGCCAGCAGTACCCAGCAGGGACAGCCCCCGACATTGGCTCCACCCTGACGTCAGCTCTGGTACAAAAGGAGGCGGACCCAGCTCCACCCCAGTTCCCCCGCCAAGACCCGTGAATGGGCCCTGACAAAAGAAGGAGGCGAAGCCTGAAGATGACAATCTGCACACCTTACCTGGAGGATGGAGGGCAGGAAAGCATCGCCTGCTGCAAGAGCTCCTCTCAAAGATTTACTGTTGTGGTAAGTTCTTACGTAACTGTACTACCTTACTTTGAGTGGGAGCTCTTGCAGCAAGCTATACCATTTAGGACTGAATCTCAAGCAGCTCTGCGGCAAGGAGGTGCCGAATCCCGGGAGGTGGAAGATGATAAGGCTGGAAACAGCAAGTTAAGGCAACAGTCCCTGAAGGACTGCCAGGCCAAAGCTGGCACAGCGTCTGGACACTATGTCCAAGCTATAGTGCTTCACGAACGTGTGCACAGAGTTGCAGGTAGCAGCCACACATATGCCCCTAATGGAGACATTCCACAGAGCGACAAAGGAAGCAGAGACTCCTCTGGTGGAGTGACCCCTAACCGGTCCTGGAAGGGGTTTATTGTGCTTCTCATAGAAAAACACAATGCAGTGGATGAGCCACTTGGAGATAGTCTGCTTGGACACCAGTTTACCCAAGTGTTGTGGCGCAAATGCCACAAACAGTTGCTCTGATTTATGGTGAGTAGCCGTGCGCTTAAGATAATACCTCAACGCCCTGTGGATGTCCAGAGTGTGAATGAGAGCTTCTCCTCTATTAGAGAGAGAAGAGAAATAAACTGGAAGGTCAATTGACTGGTTGAGGGTCAACTCTGAGACCACTTTAGGAAGGAACTTAGGATTCATTCTCAGGGAAATCCTTTCCCTATGAAAAATTAAATACAGCTCATTACACATCAAAGCCTGGAGCTTGGAAACTCTTCAAGCTGAAGTAACTGCAATTAAAAAACAAACCTTCCACGAAAGGTAACACAGCTCACATTCCACTGTGGGTTCAAACGGAGGAAGTGTAAGCTTCTCCAACACAAATAGGAGGTCCCAGGGTGGGATAGGATCCCGAATGGGAGGTCTCATGTGTAAAATCCCCTGTAAAAAGGTGCGGGCCACTTCCAATTGGGCTAAGGTTTTGTCTCCCAAAAGGGTGTGATGAGCAGAAATGGCCCACATGTGCACCTTTATGGAGGAGTAGCTCAAGCCTTGTTGATATAAGGAGAGGAGATACTGCAATGCTGAGTTCACTGGACAGGTAAGGGGGTCCAGATGGTGAGACGATGCCCATAAGCAGAAACGCTTTCACTTCATAGCATAAGTGGAGCGAGTAGAAGGTTTCCTCGCTGAAATGAGTATGTCCGTCACCTCTTGGGATGCCCCATACCTGGACTTTGCTACGTCCGAAGGAGCCAAGCAGGAAGGTGCAAAGACCTGAGATCGGGATGGACTAGCGAGCCCTGATCCTGGGACAGCAACTGCGAGCATATTGGCAGCGGGATTGGAGTGGACAACCGCTGAAGTAGTGGGAACCAAATCTGCTGAGGCCACAGAGGGGCGATTAGAATCATCCAAGCCCCTTTGTCCTGTAACTTCAAGAGAACCCTCTGGATGAGAGGAAAGGGAGGGAAGGCATAAAGAAACCTTCCTGCCCAACAAAGGGACAATGTGACTGGCCAGAAAACACCAGGCGCGGGCTCTTGCGAGTAGAAAACTGGCAGTTTGGCATAGCATGGTGACACATAGAGGTCCAGCTCTGGACTACCCCATGTGTCGAAGAGCTGGTCTGCTACTGATTGTAGTAACTCCCACTCATGCGCCTTGGACTGAGACCTGCTTAGGCTGTTGGCCAAGTCATTTAGGACACCTGGAACGTGCACTGTGGACAGGAAGATGTGCCGCTCCAGTGCACAGTACAAGACTCTCATCACTTCCCTGTATAGGGGGTAAGAGTGAGTGCCTTCTTGCTTGTTGATATAGAAGACAACCGCCATGCTGTCCGTCTGAACAAGAAGAGAGCCTGGAATGAGGTCCTCTTGAAAGGCATGTACCGCATTGAGGACCGCTCGCATCTCCAAGACACTGATGTGGAGTTCGCACTCCATGGGTCCAGATACCCTGCATTTGGCAGGCCTCCAGGTGCACCCCCCCAAACCCAAATCCAAGAAATCTGTTGTAAGAGTCTGATTTGCGGGCTCTGGATGGAAAGGGACCTCTTTTTCCAAATTTAGCAGGTCTAGCCACCAAAGAAGCATCCTCTTTACTGGCTCTGTGACTCTGACCATGTGGTCTAGGTCATCTGGGCATTGATCCCACTGCACCCTGAGCATCCATTGTGGGATTCTCATGTGGAGACGGGCCAGAGGAGTGACAGGAATGTCCACCGTCATGTTCCCCAGAAGTCTGAGGAAGGTCCTGGCTTGGACCTGAGGGGTTACTAGGACTGATCTGGCAATCTCCCACAAGCGATTGCCCCTCTCTGGGGGTAGAAAAGCCATGCCCTGGACCGAATCCAGGACCACGCCTATGAAGATAAGCCTTTGGCTGGGCTCTGGGGAAGACTTTGGAAGATTCAGGGTGATCCCCAGATCTCAGAATAGAGTATAAGTGTCTCCAAGAGCTTGAAGAAGACATAACCTTGACAGGGCCGTAAGCAGCCAATGGTCCAGGTAAGGAAAAACATAATGTCCCTGGTGCCTTAGAGCCACAGCCACTAGTGCCAAGCATTTTGTGAAGACTCGAGAAGCAGAGGAGAGGCTGAATGGGAGAACCCAAAACTGATAATGCTCCCCTTGGAAGTGGAACATCAGGTACTTCCTGTGAGGGGGAAATACCTCGATGTGCATGTATGCATCTTGCATGTCTAGAGAGCAGAGCCAGTCTCCCTGATGCTGCAGAGGAAGCAGTCCTGGAAGAGTCACCATCTGTACTCTATATAATAGTTTAACGAGCTGAGGTCCAGAATGGGACGAAGGTCTTGGGTCTTTTTTGGAACCAGGAAGAAATGGGAGTAATACCCTTTCCCCCGCTGCTGCAGAGGGACTGACTCTATTGTCCTTTTCAGCAAGCGGGCCTGAATCTCTCCCCTTCTATGAGCAGGATGTGAGAAGGAGGATATCTCGAGGACTTTGGTGGAGTATCTGGAGGGATCTGATAAACTCCAGTGTATCTCCCCTCCTGATTCCTTATAATATCGAGGACCCACTGGTCCGCAGTGATGGAGCTCCAGCCCTTCAGATGAAGGGAGAAACAACCCCTTACTGCCTCCCTTGAAGCCTCCGCCGGAGGGGGGGGTCAGGAGGGAGTCATTGGGCAGAGCCGGGAGTGGGCAGAGAAGTTTCTGAGGACTTGGGTCCACGAGAAGGAGTGCCTCCAGGCTGCTGGTTGCCAGCTCTCCTTCAAAAGACACCTCTCTGGCCTTGTTGGTTGCCATGGGCTTGGACACCTGAGGGCTTATAAAATGGCTGTTTCCTTGCTCTCTTCTGGTCTCCTCTGTACATCTGACGGACAGACCAGATGGATTTCCCCGATTCCTGGAGACGAGAGATGAGCAACTCTGTCTCCTGCCCAAATAAGACAGAACTCTGGAATGAAAGGTCGCCAGAGACAGACCACTGACGCTGCCGCTCTGGCCGCCATATCTGCAGTGTCGTACGAGGCATGTAGAACATGCATGCCTACGTCCGAGCCCGACTTAAGGACATCCAGAATCTCCGTCTTCTGTGCAGAGTCTGGCAAGGCATTCAAAAGCTCTTGTCTCCATTCCCAGAGCTCATTCTGGTACTGCATCATATGCATCAGGAAATTAAGGGACCTAATGGAACAGGTGGAGGTAGAATAGACCTTCTTGCCCACCTGGTCCAAACAGTGAGACTCAGGGTCAGGAAGCTGTGAGCTAAGGTGCTTTGGCTGCTTTGACTTGTCGTGGGCAGCCAAAATCACGGAAGAGTGCACCTGAGGGTGCTCAGCCAGGAAAGGCTCATCCCTTGGAGCTCTGTACAGCCTATCTGACTTTTTTGGAACTGCCGGGACCGAAGCTGGATGCTTCCAGGTAATCCTGGTGAGATCCTAGAAGGTGTCCAGTAAAGTAGGCACCGCGAGATGTTTGGGCTCCTTTTGCCTCAGGTACTTGGCTAATTGATGGCGTTCCAGATACAGATCCTCTGTATCCCACTCAGATGCCTGGATATGCCTCATGATGTCCATCAAGGTTGGATCATCAGGAGGCAAGCGGGGCTGGTCCTCTTCTCCTGGGGAACCCCCGATTCCCGAGAGGGAAGAAGAAGAGGAAGAGGGCGACCGACTACTAGGTGACGAGTAGCCAAACCTGTCCCTATGACTAGCCCTGCTCGAATGTTGGTGGCTCACTGACCAACGTCAGTCTGAGGACTGACATCAGTCACAAGACCGACGACAGAGCGGTGACTGATGTCAGTCCGGGGGCCAACTTCGGGAGCAGGCCCGCCCATCGGAACGGGAATGGCTAATGGTATGAGACCTAATCCAGCGTCAGCTACCGGACCTCGGTGAGTGCCGGTGTCAGTTTGCAGACCGAGATCGAGAATGGGCCTTGGAGGGTGGGCAAGGCAAGGCAATGGCCTCTCGGGTGTCTTCTTTGGCAAAGGAACACCCTCCAGCAGGGGTTTACCCAATGGGTCTGGTACCGGTGACAAGGCCGGCTTCGGGGGGGATCTGCTTTTGGACCTGGCCCCACCAAAAGGAAAACAGATCCGGAGCTCCTCCTCCTCCTTGGTAAACACTGAGGCCACTTCCCCGGAAAGGGGACCTCTGAAGTGTCTGGCCATGAGGGGAGCCACCTGGAGAGCCCTGAGGGGAGGAGGACTTGGGGGACAGAGATGCTGTCCCTTCGCCGGCAGCATCAGGATCCTTCACCCCTTCTACCGGCATTGGTTCCAGGACCGGTGACGGTTTCACGCAGGGAGGCACTGGAGTGTCCCCAGACTCCAGGGGCTTGCCCTTTTCGGGCAAAGCCGGGACCTTGGCAGGCAGGGCCGTGGCTTGTGCCTCCGAGGTTTTAGGGGTGACTCTAAGTGGCGTCACCTTTGGCCTAGCAGGCTTCTACCCAGATGTATCTGTTTTGGCTTGTACTTTCTGTGCAGAATCTTTCCTAGAGTGCTCTCCAGAGGACGGAGAAGGGCGGGCTTTCTTAGGGGAGGACCGCGTGCGGGACCTGGACCGGTGGAGGGACCGACTACAGTCCTTGTCTCAGGACCGTTTGGATTTCTCCTTATGTTTGGCCTTCTCCCTGAAGGTGTGCAGGTCCATCTTCTGCTCAACAAGGAACACCTTGAGAGCCTTCAATCGGCGGATCCTGGTCCTACTTGTGAAGCCCTGGCAGGTGGAACAGGTCAGAGTGTTGCCGTTAGGCCCCAGGCAAAAGCCATACTTAGTGTGCCCATCCTTGGTTGGAATCTGATGACCACAGCTGCACTTGTTGCAATGGGGTCCGGATGAGGAGACCGATGACGGGGATGACATACATCGGTACTGAAAAGACGTCGAAGACAATAGTGAAAAGGGCGAAAAATGAGTTTTTTGTGCCGGTAGCTGGCAAGCCAAGAACTTTCCAACATGCGTGGGTCGCAGCGGGAAAAGAACTGGGGTGGAGCTGGGTCCACCCCCTTTTGTACCAGGGCTGACGTCGGGGTGAAGCCGACATCGGGGGGTGGTCCCTGCTGAGTACTTCTGGCTGAGAAGTTTTCCAGTGGGTCTTAATGCCTGCGGCATTAGTCCTAATTGTTATAGCCTGCTGCAAGAGCTCCCACTTGAAGTAAGATCAGACATTCAGAACATCCAGATGTCAGATACTTGTATACAAATTTTAGGAGTTACTTTTGGGAAAAATTATATGGCAATGTTAAACTGGAAAAACGAATTAGAACAAAGTAATGAAAAAGTACAAAATTGGAAAATGTGGCAACAGACAAAGAAAAAAAGAGTAGCCATAATTAAAACCTTTTTTCTTCCTTTGTTTATGTATTTAAGCTCGATATTTCACTCCCCCCAGTCCACTAAATGTCACCCTGCTAAGTCAGACATTTCAACTTATATGTGGGAAACAGGCTAAATCCTATAAAGTTAAAAATTCTATATAGGCCACATTTTTTTTTTTTTCAATTCTTTTTCCTTGCCCTCCCAGCCGGAACTCTCTCGGGCTGCCTCTCTCGCCGTGACTGCTCTACTGACCACTGTGTTCCCACCATCTTCAAGTTTGTTACAACCCCCCGGAGGCTCAGGATGGGCTGCAACCCCCAGAGTGGTAGAGAGGGCAGTGGTGAGGAACCAGCGTTGGTCGTGTGGTAACGTTGGCACTGGAGGAGCCGTCGCCTATCTGGCGGGAGGGGTGTTTTCTTCCCTTAGTTATGCCCCAGACGTGGGACGTGCAATGTTGTTCAGCCCACGATGTGAGTGCTCCCACTCACTTCCAGAAGACAGCTGCCCACATCTTCCCCATTTTCAAGCCCCTGTGCGTCGCAGTGCCGTCGGTCTCCACTGGTAGCCGCTGCTGTGCCGGGCTACCCCATGATCCTTCCCCGACAGAAGAGAGCAGTCCTCCTGGACACTTGATCCTCTCTCTCCCCTGCCGACCCCCGGCACTCCGGGCTCATTCCTGAACCTGAGTCGCCGGCGTTGCGCGAGATGTGGCATCCAGCGCCTTAACCCTCAGTGCCACCGGGCCAGCCTAAATAGGCCATATAAATATGGAGGATTAAATATGACTAACCCTATTAGCTATTTTCATGAGTTTTTTTTGTTTAATACCATTTCAGCCTTTTTAATGCTAGTGGAAAAAAGTCGCTGCCATTTGGATAGCGCCTTTGTTAAAAAATGGAGACAGGCACCATTAGTGGTGAGGAAACAAGGGGTTTGGCCACAGTATATGATCTATTCAATTGAGAAAATTAGGAAATGGAAACTAACCTTAACACAGACATCAGTAACAAACAGAAGAACACTATACTGTACAATGCATGACAATGCTTATAAAACCCCCAATAGTTTATAAAGACATCAGGCCAGAGGAATGCCAAAAACTAGAAAGGTATCTAGTAGACCAGAGAACTCCTCCGCATATGTGGGATGTGGTATGGCTGAGTGCACATGGAAGACTCGGGGAGAAGGGCAACACAAAACATAAAATTATTACTGAGAGGTACTGCCCAAGGGAACAATGTGGACAAATTTCACTAAAAATACCACCAACAGCTTAATCTGGTTCAAGGTCAGTTGGCATTCATCTGTATCCCCCTCCCCCGGGTCGTGCCTGAAAATAGGTAGAATTTGTCTCGTGCACTTACCTGGTCAACAAAAACTTAAAAAAAATTAAATAAAAAATGATAGAAGCAGTGTAACATTTCTTTATACAGTGTACCTATGGTAAAGAAGTATGGCAAGAAATAAGGAATAGATGGGAGAACTTGCAGTGGGTACAAGTGACTTATGAAAATGTGATTACAGGAGCAATACAACAACTGCAGGGTGTGGATGCGGGTACAGTAAGTTTAATATTTACATGTATAAAATGTGTGATGTGGCAAATGAGATGTAAATATGTACTGCAACAGAAAGAGACTGCACCAAGAGTATTGGTTAGTATGACTGAGAACTAAATTAAAATGCAAGCTCAGTATGACAAAGGAAAGTTATCCTGGGAACAAAGGGAAAAGCGGTGGAAGGGGAGCCAGTTAGCTAAAATGGACTGAGAGGACTATGTGAAAGATACCCACATAGAGGTACCAATTAATCTACCTGTGAAGCTGCTTAAAGGGCAGGGGGTAAGGAGAGGGAGGAAAGAAAGACAGGAAAGTGTTTATCGGGCTCCAGTTCAGTGTAATTGTACTGTATAATTTGTATTATTACAATGTAAAAGGTGACTGATCTGTACCAGACTGTAGTTTTTTTATTTGCAATAAAAATTCCCTACTCGTTTTCAAAAAGTGCCATTGGATCTTTAACATCCACCTGAGCTACCACCAGAACAGACAGATGGGACCTTGGTTTAATATCTCATCTGAAAAATGGCACCTCAGGAGAGCAGCACCCCTCCTCATGCTGCACTACAGTGTCAGTATTGGGATTTTAACCCAAGTGCCTGGTGTGGGTATCAAACTCACAGCCTTCTGATCTCTTGGCCTCAGAGGCGAGTGTGCTACCTGCTGAGCCACTGACCTAAGACAGATAAGGGTGGTTAAAGAAGTGAGGTTTTCAGTCGGGGGGGGGTGGGGAGTGGACAGATGAATGACACCATGTGATGTCTAAAAACAGCAGCCATAAGCAGCAGTTTGGTATCTCATGATAAGAGTGCTGGGGAATAGGCACCTACAATAACGGTGACCCACTCCCCAGCGCATTTCAGGGACGGTTACAGGAGGGTAGGGCAGCCAGATGGAGGGGTGGGTAACTATAACGACAGGATGTCGCTATGTGTACGCGCATGGGGGGGTGGGAGTGGACACACATAACGAGGGATGTGAGGGATGGTGCCGCGGAAGGTTGCTGAGCTGACCCCGTGGTGTGGTGGGTGGGTTGCCAATGTCAGTTTGCAGAATACTGGGTTCGGATCCGGCGCTGGTGTGTTTTATTGCGCCCGGCCAGAACCTTTTTTTTTTTTTTATGTTTTCACCCCCACCGACATGCACCCCTGGAATTGAGAATCCTTTAGTAGGGGATGTGGGGGGCACAGTCCCCGCAAAACGAAAACTAAGTCCCCGGCGCCCTTTTGCTGTACGCTGGGTTGTTAGAGTGCTGAAATACATTTTTGGCACTCTTGACTTCTGCATAACGGTGATTGCCTTTAGGCTTTCGCTGTTATGGCATAGAACCAGCAATTCTGAAGCAGCCCCCAAATAGTTATAGGCAGAGTTTCGGCTAATGACAGCGTGCAGAGTCGAAGGTCTTTTTCTTGGGGATATGTGGCTACGAGGGATATGAATTTAAGAGCGGAAACAATGCCAGAGTAAGGCTTTTTTCCTTTTCTAGTTTGGTCCACACAGGGTGAAAGTGGAAACACTGCAGATCACTGTGCACCTGGCTCCTGAGAGGAGTAGGGGGAGAGAGGACTTATTCATGACGGTCATGGTCTGACATTGGTATAGACTCATTCCTTGCCTGGATAGTTTGTATATTAGTGAAATCTGAAGCAGTTACAGCAGGAGAGGTGGGGGACTTGGGGGAAGGGGGGACCAAAGCAAAAGTTATAAACTTCATTAGCCTACAAGGTGTCACGGGATAACCCAGGTGGGTTTCATAAGAGGGGTAAAGGAGAAGGATCCTGCACCAGGGGGGAGGGGGAGGAGGTGTTCTTGTGACCAATTAGAATATGACTGTGTATATAGACTCACACATAACTGTTTTTTTCTTTGGCTGATGGGAAGGGCTGGGATCACCTTGTCTGGGGAGGGATCCAGCAGATCATACGCTTCCTGTGATGAGAGGTGGGGGTGTGCTCTTGTTTGGTTGTTTCCAAAATGAGGGGTTTAAAGGTGTCCAGGGATGATTGCCATTGGACACAGGGGTGGCTTGCTGCCCCTACAAATGCATCCACTACAGTGGAGGCCACCAACACCTGGCCTACTTGTCCCCAGGTTATGCTTTGGGAACCTTCCTCGAAGGGGCTAGTAAACCCTACTTTAAAGTCAAGTTCCTCAGATCAGATCCTCCTGGTACTTGCTGAAGAGCCAGGGGGAAAGCTGCAGGTTGAAACTAATTTTACACATGTGTTAATGTTTCATGTTTACTTCAGTTCACTGAATCTTGTTTATAGTTACAGTTCAGTTGCAATGTTGTGTGTGTGTGTGTGTGTGTGTGTGTGTGTGTGCATGCGTGCGTGCGTGCGTGTGCAGTGATTGTGTGCCCCTCCAGTGATCCCCTGCAAGAAGAAAATCTTCAGTCATGGCAGACTTAAGGGTAGTAACATATAATGTCAAGAGACTTTATTCCCCAATTAAGAGAGGATGAATTTTACAAGAACTGGGAAGGCTGAGAGCCACAGTTGCTTTTCTGCAAGAGACGCATCACTCTCAGCAGGAATATAGCAAACTTAGAAGTAGGGTGGGATTGGTTTATTCTGCTTCTTGTGTGGCTCATCTGCATAAGAGGGGTGTAGCCATTTTGGTCAGAAAAGATGCCCTACTGGTGGTGGATTAGGTGGTGGAGGATGAGGAGGGCAGATTTGTGAAGGTTATAGGAGGGTACAGAGGAACGCCCTGCACTTTACTCAGTATTTTTGTTCCCATTAATAGTAGGGAACATTTCACCTTCCTAAAGCAACACCATCTTCAAACCTATGTGGAGCAGGGATCCCCGTTTCTGGTGGGGGGGGGGACTTTAACTGTGCTCTCCAACTGGAGTTGAACAGAAGCAGATCAAGATATGGGGACCCTTGGGGGGAAGGTAGGAGACTTAGAAGATTATTTGCAGAAGTAGGCTTCTCCGATGTGTGGAGGTGCTTACATAGAAAGGAGCATAACTGACGGCCTGGTGGCACTGAGGATTGAGGCACTGGATGCCTTACCTCACGCCATGCTGGCAACCCAATTTGGGAATGGACTCGGGTCACTTGGGGGTTGGCTGGGGGAGGAAGGATAGAGCATCCGGAGGACTGCTTTCCTTCCTCAAGGAGGGAGGATTTGTGCTGCGTGCTGTCGACTGACACCTAGCATTTGCTGGGGGTCGGCAGATGCACACAGCCATGAAAGGAGTGGCCTAGTCCAGGGTGACTGACCACCTCTGCAGAGGCGGAGACTCCCTGCCCACCCATTGCACAGATGTGGGTGCGGGTGAAAAATGGAGGAAAATGCCAGGGCTTGACAGGACCTGTGATGGCCTGATCATTCTGGTAAGTCCACCCCCCATCACCAGATATGACGTACCGTGGGGGGGTGCCAGCACCCCCACCCTGTCTCTGCCACGGAGGGGGAATCATATTCTCAATATTTCAGAACAGACGTCTTCTTGCTGCTCACTGAGTGGTCCCATGTCGTACAACATACTGATATTAAGCAGATCACTGCCTCGAACCATGCTTCGATTACCCTCAGTCTCCTGGCGGAATCTGTCCACAAGAATCTGGAGACTGAATATCTCTCATCTTATTGATACATACTTTTTCCAGGCTTTAACTGATGCTACATGGGAATATTTAAGGATAAATAAAGAAGGTGATATCACAGATGCCAGCTGGAGGAATGGGTTGAAGGTGGCCTTAAAAGGCTTCTGCATTCAGCGTGCTTCTTGGAAAAAAATAGAGCATCAAAGAAAGATACTAGAAAATAAAATATTTGATGCAGAGGCCAAGCACAAAATAACTTTAGATCCACAGGTTTACATCTGACTGAAGGCCTACTGAGACAAACTTACGAAGTTATTAGGACAAAAGATAGAACGGGGCCTAAGGTACACAAAGCAGAGTTACTATGAAGCAAGCAACAGGGCAGGAAAACTGTTGGCCTGGTAGTTACGACAACAGACCACCATCTAGGGCGGTGTTACAGATTAAGGGGGGAGATGGTAATAATGCCCTGTATACCAGCCCAGCAAACATCACCCAGACATTTGAATACTTTAATGAGGACTTGTACACTGATTCCTGGGGGAGAATGATGACAAAGCTATGCAAGAGTTTGTTCTCTGTAAAGCTGCAGCAGTTTAAGAAGGCAGAGAGCAAGGGAGTTTGGAAACTCCCATTTCCCAATCAGAGATATTAGGGGCCATTAAAAATGAGAAAAAACAGTAAGACGCTGGGGACCGATGACCTCCTGGCTGAGTTTTACAAAAAATAGGGGGGAAGCTCTGATCCCACCTTTGTGGGCAGTTTTCAACAAAATATTGGAAAAGAAACAGGCCCCCGGTTCCTGCAGAGAGGCACTGATCACAGTTTTTCCCAAATCAGGGATGGACCCTCAGCTTTGCAGCTCATACTGGCTAATATCCCTTCTTCCAGTGGATATGAAAAATGTTCATATCTATTATGGCCAACAAACTACAGGGAGTTGTGCAGGGCCTGCTGGACCCAGCACAAATTGGCTTTATTAAGGGAAGGATTCTACAACACAACACATGCAGAGTCCTTAATATTTTTTCATCCCAGGAAAATGTGAAACATCTACAATTGGCCATCTCCTTGGATGCTGAAAAGGCATTTGACAGAGTGAGGTGGGAATACCTGAGAGGGATCCGTGGCTCAATGAATTTTGGATGGGTTTGCAGGCATGAATTGATGCCCAGTACAGTGATCCTGAGGCAGTGGTGAAGGTAAATTCCATGGGATTCTCCCTGGCTAGAGGGACGACAGGGTTATCCCTTCTCTCCCTTCTGTTTTCACTTTGCATAGAGCCTCTAATGATCAAAATCAGGCAGACAGAAAGCATTACGGGAATAGTGATGGCAGAGGAACAACATACAATCTCCCCCTATGCAGATGATGCCCTGTTATTTTTAGGATAACCAGAGGCATCACTTCCTGCCTTACAAGAGGTGCTGCAGCAGCATGGTAGGGTCTCATTTATAAAGTAAATTACAATAAGTCAGACACAATACTTATTAGTGGTTGACTTCCAAAAGACAATAAAGGGACTCTTCTCCCTACATGGGCCCAAAATAATACTATTTGATACCTGGGGGTATGTGTTACTCCCAAGGTTAAGGAATTATTTAAACTAAATTATAAGAAGCTGCAGACAGAAATAAATTCAGACCTGAAACACTGGACAATGCTTCCTTTTTCCCTGGTTGGGTAAGTGGGAATTCTTAAAATGAATGTCTTACCTAGGTACCTTTTCTTGTTTCAAACCCTGCCTGTTGGGATACCAAATACTTTCTGGAAGCAAATGGATAAAAGTTTTCAAAAATTCATATGGGCTAACCTAGGGTGGATCATAGGAGGATGTCCCTCCCCAGAAAGGAGGGAGGTCTCAACCTACCGGATTTACGAAGGTACTATTTGGCAGCCCAAACCCCTCCCTTGATTACCTGGGCTAAGCAGAGAGGGGAGTCTAAATGGTACTCTATGAAAAGGTTGGAATCTTCCCAGTTCCACTCTATACACTCCCCGCCATGCCAGTCACCCCTGCATGGAGAAGGCAAATACTCGAATGGTGGGTTTTACATACCCGATCCTTCAAAACGTCAGAGCTCTAACTTGCATACCCAATGAGATTGGTCCACTCACTCTAATTATAGGGGATCAGGCTTTTGGGCCAGGATTAACAGACCTGAGATTCAGACAGTGGAATAGAAAGGCACTGACAAGATATGTATGGCTACTGGAAGGGGAGCACTGTGTGTCATTCCAGTATCTTCAAACTAAACATTCACTAACTAAGGTGGATTTCTACAGGTTCCTGCATATGAAGAGTTACCTGCTGGAGGCAGATAGACTCGGGCTGGTTATGCAAGATCAGACTCCATGGGAAGAATTTTTACATTGCTCCACAATCCTCAAAGATGGCTGTAAATGCATTTCCTTGATGTATCAGATACTTTTAGAATCAGGAGGGAATATCCTATTAAGATTAAGAGACAAGTGACAAGATGAAGCCAGGGTTCCTATCCCTGAGGGTCAATGGAAGGAGTGCTTGAGGGGGTGGAAGGTGTCAGCTTCCCAGAGTTGGAGAGAACTCTGCTGGAAGCTAGTCAATAGATATTTTTATGTTCCAACTATCACCAAGCACTTTGGGACCATGGCAATGGGCAAATGCTGATGAGGATGTTGGGGGAGGGGTACTCATTTTCACATGCTATGGGCTTGTGCTAAGTTTGAGGCTTATTGGGCCTGTATTAGGCGAGAAGTTTCCAAGATTTGGGGGGTGCAGATGCGAGATGATTATGTCCGCTACCTGTTGGGAGTGGGGATCCCAGGAATCCCTACTCTGGCAGGGGAGGAGTTTTTAGGTGCATGACGATGGCAGCCCTTAAGAATTTGACATTACATGTGTTGGATCCAGAGGCCCCAGGGGTGGGGGAATGGAGGGAAATGGTGTCCCAAATTTTCCAAATGAACAGATTATGGCAAGCCTCTGCCTTATGGGGGGAATGGAGAAACTTCAGGGAGGTGTTGAGTGTCTGGACATCCTATATTAACCCAGTTTAGCCCTGGGAAGAAGTCCAGTGCTTTAACATCTGATTCACAGGGAAGAAGAGTGAGTCCAGAAGGATTACATGGCTGTCATCTTGGGGGATGGCTGGTATGGGGTGCGCACACACATGCATGTGTTATGATCTAGTTCAACTGTTTAGTTTTTGTTTTATTTTACCTGTTAGAAATTGTTATAAAGAATATTAGGGTTATAATTACTGGTTACTTGGTGTGTTGGATGCTTAAATAAACCCTTCACGCTTTGCTCTCGGGGTTTATGTAGCATCCAGCACCACGGGTGTGTGTAAAATTTCATTAAACACACCACCCCATGCATTATTCTATATTTAATACATGATTGCATGATTGTTGGCTCTGCCTATATTTACTTATTTCTGTCTGCTAAAAGGGTAACATCAGGCATCTAAATTATAATGCACAGTTCTAAGGAATACCCTCAAGAGGGAATTCAAGATAAATCAAGCGGACATGAGGCATTCTTCTGAAAAGGAAAAGCTGAACTAAGAGTGTGGACTGTGACCCTGGCCTGGAGTGTCGAGTACAGCTGATTGTGTTCACTTGTGCTTGCGCAAGGAATGTCTTGGGACTACAGTATATGGCAATGAGAGATGTGTCACTGCCAAGTCAATTACAGCTGAAACTGCAATTGGTTTGGCAGTATACACCAAATGACCAGGCACTCTGGTCATGACGGCAGTTCAGTTTTGCTGACGTGGCACGTGCTGGACTTGCAAGAAATGAGCCGCTTCAATGGGAGCGCTTCATTTCTTTCTGTTGTCCAAACTCTGGCCATGCGCATTAGAGTGCACACTAATGCGCATGGCCGGAGTTATGGCTGCTGTATTCTCTCTCTCTCTCTCTCCGCCTTCGCTCCTCTGATCCCTTCCCCCAAAGCTTCAATGTTAGCTGCAGTGCAGCCTTCTCTCCCAGTGCTTGCTTCTCATCCCTCCCCACCTCAACACTAGCCATGGTCCGGCTTTCTCTCTCCTCTCCTGGTGCTCGCTTCTCTGCCCCAGTCAACATTAGCCGTGGTGCGGCTTTCTGTTAAAGCCAACATCGGGGTGCCCAAGCCCTGTGTCGGCAATAAAAAAAACAAAAAAAAAACAGCCCCATCACTGAGGGACACTGTAAAGCCGACTTTCAGTGCCCCATATCTGTACCCCCTAATATTCCTGGATACTGGGGAGCCCATTCCCAGTATCCCCATATCTGTACCCCTAATATTCCTGGATACTGGGGAGCCCATTCCCAGTATCCCCATATCTGTACCCCCTAATATTCCTGGATACTGGGGAGCCCATTCCCAGTATCCCCATATCTATACCCCTCCTTTTAGAAATGGCCAGACTGGTTAGGCCAAGTGGTCCTTATCTGCTGTCAAAGTCTGTTTATGTTTCCCTGTAAAAAACAAAACAGTCCCCCAACAATTTTCTTTTTTATACCTGAAAAAAAGAAAACAGACCCTTGTCATCTCCATCCCCTCTCTCTCATCCTGGTCCTCCCGCTGCACACCCACCCCCCCATTACCCCATACTTACCTCCAGAAGTCGGTGGCTGTGTTCTTCTCTGGACCGGTACACATCTGCATTCTTGAAAGCTGAACCATGAACTGAAGAATCAAGATAAGCACAGTATAATGGCTGTCAATGGGGGGGGCTCAACTTATGTTGATATCTCAGCCATTTTTTGAAACTTTTGTTCCTAATTTTAAACATATCCTTTTTGGGACCCCACTTCATGAACACTGGCATTGTCATTTTGTTATTCATTCCTGAAAGGTGATTTCACAGTCACTGAGTAGAATCACCTTTCAGGACTGATTAATGAAATGACAGTGCCAGTGGTTATGAGGGAAGGTCCCAAAAAGCCCATGTTGAAAATTTGGTGAAAAATTCCCCAAAATGACTGCATTACGAGCATACATTGCTTAGTTTTTATGCACGCTCGTAACTTCGCCAATTTTTAATATTTTCACTCAAGATTTTCCACATTGCCATTTCTTCACACCTCCTCATGAACAATATAGCTGTAATTTTTCGCATTTTGCCCGGAACATGTTTTCGCACCTGTGGCACAGAATGGCATGGTTGCTGTGTGAAATCAACTTCTGGGATGGATTAACAAAATCACAGTGTCACTGTTCATGAGGTGGGGTCCCAAAAAGGCCATATTGAAAATCTAGTACAAACATATATCCAAAAACGCCAGAGTTACGTGCGGTCATTGAAATTTTGCTATGCGTGCATGTAACTTTGGCAAATTTTTATATTTTCACTACAAATATTTAACTTTGCCAGTTTTTCATACCATGTTATGAACAGTATAGATGACATTTTTCACATACTGCCCAAAATGTGTTTTCATACCTGTGGTGTCGAATGTGGCAGTCACTGCGCAAAATCACACTTCGGGATTGAGTAACAAAATGATAGTGCCACTGTTCATGAGGTGGGGGTCCCAGAAAGCCCATGCTGAAAATCTGGAGCAAAAATACTAACAAAAACCTGGTGCATTAGGGTTTACAACTGTAACACCCAACCCCACCCTGTAGAGACTGACAGGCGTCGGGGGGTGTACCTTGGGGTTGTTGGCCGTGATGCTCACGCCATTCCACCCCACTCCCACCCTGCATCCAGTGACAGGCATCGGGGTGTGCCTGGGGTCTTCGGCCCTAACGTTCACCCCATTTTCCCATACTGCACCCATCTCAGCTTATTTCCTGATGGAACGGGGTAAGCGTTAGGGCCGAAGGCCTGTTAATGTCTGCAGGGTTGGGGTTGGGGGTGGAATGGTGTGAGCTTTACAGCCGACGACTCAAAGGCACAGCCCCAATGCCTGTCAGTCTCTGCAGGGTGGGGCGTTAGGGTTGGAAACCCTTATGCCTCATTAAGGAAGAAAATTAGGGAGGGATGGTTGACGTCACCTACCTTGATTTCAGCAAGCCTTCAGCAATGCCAAACATAGAAGGTTGATCAACAAGAGGGGTAGTTTGACCACGAGGCACAAGCTGATAAACTAGGTTAAAAACTGGCTGATAGACAGGAGGCAGAGGAAGGTAGTGGTAATTGGATCCAATTCGGGGAGGGAGAGGTGACCAGCAGAGTACCTCAGGGATCACTCCTGGGACCACTTAGGGTGCAGCTTCCACGATGCGGCACCCACCACTCTCACTGCTGCCTCCTCTCTCCTCTGAAGCCAGTACTAAACACCACTGCAAATACCTGTAAGTGAACATTCGGCACTGACAAATGCTTGTTTTTTTTATCTGTGTTTATTTTCTCCAGATCGGGGAGTTTATCACAACAAAGTAGTGAATATATAAAATCCTTCCAGATGGTTACGTGTGGAAGGAAGAGTGGGGTCTTTTTCTCTCATACAGACAGTTATTTTCATGTAAGTCTATGGAACAGGATGCTGAAGCTAAAACCATAGTTTGTAAGCACCTCCATCTGTGGAAGGCAGCAGGTATTACGTTAACTGTATGTATGTAATGTTCACTGGCTTCAATAAACATGGAGTGAAAAAAAAATGGAAAAATACAGCCAATAACAACAATTTTGGGAGGAAATGTTCTTGCATGGACAGGATGTTCCTACCAGGAATATTTTCTGCCATCTTTTCTGTACTTGCCCCAGGCAAGTGCAGTTCTTTCCTAGTTATTACATTTGCTTCACAAGTACATTTCAAGTTCTAATCTCATGCACATTTTTGTAAAACTTGGACTTCACTTTATGTATGATTTGATTCTTCACCATAGAGAAGAAATATATTTTCCACCTCACCTTACAGTATGTGAACCTTTTTTAGTAGCCGATGCTGTCTGTACAGAAACACAGAAAGAGCAAACTGTGCGCGCCCTGAACTGCTTTAGCAGTTTCCTACATTTCCCAACGAGTTCAGTTCTGTATGGAGAGTCACTGTGGTAGTGTCTCCAGTGACTTTCTTCTAACTTTACGGGGTTACATTCGTGACTCATTGTTTAGGCGCTAATAACTGACTGTCCATTTCAAATCTCCACAAGTCCCAGTCTCTGTTAAACTCTTCCAAGTCTTTGGCACCTATTTTTTCTGGTCTCACAATGTCTCTGATCATGCCCTGCATATACCGCATAGCCACAATGATTAAAAGCATGACTTTTATCATCTTTGTTCCTTTTCAATGCTGCTTGCCTTAAAATATTGCAATAGATAGTTCACCAAAATCTGTTTGGCCTCATCAAATTAAATATCTTCTAGTTACATGTGATGTGCCGGCTGATAAGGACCGCTTGTCCCACCAAGTCTGCCCATTTTTCCTAGTCTATAGTTAATCGTAGATCCCACTTGATCTCTGGTCCATTCCCCTTCCCCCACAAAGATTCCCTTAAGCCTATCCCATGCATTCTTGAACCCCACCACTGTTTTCACTCCCACCTCCTCCACTGGAAGGCTGTTACAGGGATCCACCACTCCTTCTGTGAAGAAGTACTTCTTCACATCTCTCCTGAGTCTACCCCCCTCCAGCTTCACTGCATGTCCCCTTGTTTTTGAGCACCTTTTTTTTTTTAAATATTTCCCTCCTCTACCTTATTTACCCCAGTGAGATATTTAAAGATCTTGGTCATATTCCCAGCTCCCTCCTCTATTCCAAGCTGTACATATGTGGGTCCTTAAGCATCTCCTTGTAGGGTTTCTGATGCAGATGAACCCCTCCCCCCACAAACGGGGGTTCCTGAAAAGTCTTCCTTGAGCTTGCTTAAATGCTCACTGCCAGGCTGGTGTTCTGCGTTTTAGAAGTTTAAATGTATTGCCAGAGAGTGCCTGTACAGCCTCTGTGTACTATCTCTTTAAGAGCTGCCTGGATTGCAGTCATAATTAATCTGAGATGGGGCTCTGTTAGAAGATGTACTTGTTTGCTGATCATTTGTTAAGAGTAGTAATAATATTGCAGTTTGTTCTAACCTGCCCTCTTTGCAACATGGACAGTTCTGTTTGTTTCCATCATCTTGGTCCTGGACTGTCAGAATGGGCCAATCAGTTCATTTGGGACTCTAAAATGGAGCCTGCCTACAGGGGCTTGGTGGGGCCAAAACTTGTAGAAATTGTAGTTTTGGGCTTTTGGCGCCTAAAATAACCTAAAGGGGAGCCCTTGTTGTGACTGTCCGACAGATCAGCTAACCGAGCCTTTTGGATCTTGGGGAAAGTCCCACACTGTTTGCAGCTTCAGTTAGATCTGAGTCAGGAAGTGAAGAAGTAACAGCTCAAGATAGTTCAAACAGCAATTCATAGTGGATTTGCGTGGGAGAACTGTGGAAAGGCCTGAGTTTGGCCTGCATGCCTGCCTGCTGTTCCTGAGAGGGAACTTGTGCTTTTTTCGGACTGAATCCGAATTTGGAGTGCTGTGTGCTGTTAGTGGGTTGTGATTTGGTTCCCCACTGTGTGCTGAACTGTGTTCTGCTTGCTGGTGGCTGCATCCAGCTCCCACAGACTGAATCCGTATTCATCTGCATTGGGCCTGGGCTTTGACACACTGGCCCAGCCAGACTACCCGCTGCACAGAGAAAGCCATCGATGAGAGACCTGCCTGGGGATCAACCCCCTGCTCACGCTTTGAACAGGAATGATGCCTCGGTGATTCATGTGGGCCTGCTTCTCCTGGCAATCCAGTTCAACAACCTGCTGTCTCGATTTAATCCTGCCTGTGTCCTGTATTGGGTATCGTGAGTAAACATCAGGGTAACTCCTTGCAACAGCAGCTAAATCTAAAGTGTTGCCATCTGATTGCTTTGTTGTCTTTTCTGTCATGAACTGAGCCCTCCGGCTCCAGATTACAAATAGTATGCGTTGTGCATGTTGATTTCTTCCATCACAGGGCCCCAACCAGCTGTGAGCCAGCCTACCCCAGGCAACATTCCTGGCTAGCCCACCATCTTCCTACCTGGATACCCAGAGTGTGTGTAACTGTGTAGGGACTCTGAAG
The DNA here is from genome assembly GCA_016271365.2 of Neoceratodus forsteri. Taxonomy (NCBI): domain Eukaryota; kingdom Metazoa; phylum Chordata; order Ceratodontiformes; family Ceratodontidae; genus Neoceratodus; species Neoceratodus forsteri. Next base: position 298,987,032 of record CM057450.1, on the reverse strand, counting down.
TGCATGCATAACTGTCTGACTGATACAGCCTTTAAGCAAATCAACCTGATTACGCCCCTCCCTTGTTCAAGTCCCCTGAATAAATCAAATCTAACTCTTACCATTTAACCTGACTGTGGTTCCAGTTTGTGCCAAGAGTACTGTACTGTTGCTATATGCTGTGCATAACCTTGTTTTACAGGGGGTCCCCAGGGTTGAGCTAGAGGAACCAGCCCTGGTGGTAAGTGCAAACAGTGTGGGTAATTGCATGGTGAATAAGGGTCACTGTGAAAGTGATTATTGTATATTGTTCAGGCCACTAGAAGGGAAAAAGGGGGGGGGGTTACATACAAACATAGAGATTGACGGCAGATAAGGACCGCAAGGCCCATCCAGTCTGCCCATTTCTTTTTCTACCTTATAAATGTGCCATCGGCCTTTGCTCTGTCAGTGGTCTATCTATTCATACTCATCTAAATTGCTCCCTTATGCCTATCCCTTGCCTGTTTGAAGCCCTGCACTGTATTCATAGCCACCACTTCCTGAGGTAGGCCGTTCCATGCATCCACCACTCTTTCTGTGAAAAAGAATTTCCTCACATTCCCCCTTAATCGGCCTCCCTCTAATCTCATGCTGTGTCCTCTTGTCGTGCTGTTTTTCTTATATTTAAACATGTTAGACTCTTTCACATTGTTAATGCCCTTAAGGTGTTTGAATATTTTGATCATATCACCTCTGTCCCTCCTTTGCTCAAGGGGATATATATTGAGCTCCATTAATCTGTCCTTATATGTCTTCTGATGCAGTCCCTGCACCAGTTTGGCTGCCCTTCTCTGGACTGCCTCAATTTGGTTAATGTCCTTGTGAAGGTGTGGCCTCCAGTACTGCACACAGAACTCCAGATGGGGCCTAACCAGTGTCTTGTAAAGAGGGGTTATTACCTCCCTCTTACGACTTGTGATATCCCTACTAATACACCCTAACATCCCCCTAGCCTTACCTACTGCTTTAGAGGTCTGCTTGGATGATTTCAGGTCATCAGTGATGATGATGCCCAAGTCTCTTTCCTCCTTTGTGACTGCCAGCAACTCCCCTCCCAGCCTATAGGTGGCTTCAGGGTTTCTCTTCCCTATGTGCATGATCTTGCACTTCTTTGCATTAAATCCCAGTTGCCACTCTTCTGACCATTTTGCTAGTTTATCCAGATCTCTTCTCATTCTGCCCACCCCATCTGGATCATCTACTCTGTTGCAGATCTTGGTGTCATCTGAAAACAAGCCTTAGCCTCTAGTCCATCTACAATGTCACTAAAGAAGATATTGAAGAGGACTGGTCCCAGGACTGATCCCTGAGGTACCCCACTTGTGACTTGCATCTCTTCTGACTGTATACCATTTACCACCACTTTCTGTTTTCTGCCCATCCACCAGTTTGCCACCTAGTTGACCAACTTCTGACCCACCCCAAGCCTACCCAGCTTATTTATCAATCTTCTATGTGGAACAGTGTCGAAGGTTTTGCTGAAGTCAAGGTAGGTGACATCATCTGCTCCCCCTTGGTCCACCACTCTGGTTACCCAGCCAAAGAAATCTATGAGATTAGTTTGACAGGACCTTCCTTTTGTAAACCCATGCTGTCTTGGATCCTGTGCCCCTATGGATTCCAGGTGTTGCACTATCCTTTCCATAAGGAGTGCCTCCATAATCTTGCCCACTACTGAGGTAAGACTGACTGGTCTGTAGTTCCCCGCCTCCTCCCTGCTACCACTCTTGTGGAGCGGGATCACATGAGCCAGAGGGCTGTGTCCAGGTTAGCTTGACCACTAACAACCTTGGCCTCCAGGTGGAGGCACCCGTTTCAGTACCCAGGCCTCTTAACCTGCTACTAGCCAAGCAGGCAGAGGTAGTAGCCCTTGGGATAGCGCCGCATAGGGGTTACATCTTGGAGGTTCACCGCTGGGATTTTGTGTCTTCTAGTGTCCGAAATTATGATTTATTGTCAAACATAAATAGCTACCCCAACAGAAGTGGCTGTGCACCAGTTTGTGGGGTGATGTACGGGGAAAGAGATTGACCCCCATAATTCTTTGCTAATACTGGATATACCTATGGCATTAGTAAGGACACTGTTGAAGGGGCACTTTCTAAAGTTGAATGTTTGAAAAAAGCTGTAGTGGTGGGTCGACAGGCTGATTTAACTGCCCAAACTCTCATGGCCTTGGTGGATTGTAGTGACCCACTGGACAATTTAAAGGTGCCCCAGACTATCACTCCAAAAGGGTTCCCAGCCACCTGGAGGGTGATAACCAAAGATAGCAAGGATCCGTTAGAGAATGAGTGCCCACCGTTATCCGAGTCTTTTGAGGAGAAGTTTGCCAAGTTGTTACTGGAGGAGGGCAAAACTGTGGAGGAGTTAAAAAAATTATTCCTGCCACCTGGAAGTGTCATCTCCCCACTGTCCACACCCACCCCAGTACCTGTTCTTTCACCAACTTCTGTACCTGCCTCTGAGCCAGCAAGTAGTCATGGCCCTTACCGCAAGCTCAAGGTGTTCTTTGGCATCTGCTCTACTCCTAATGGAAAAGTCGACCTGGAGACCTGGATAGACTCTGCTACTCTTGTGGTACAAGACTGGCAATGCTCAGAAGCCGAAGAAAGGGCCCACCTGGGGGAAAGCATTCGGGGACCCCGCCCTATGTAGTGTTCACTCCTTGAGGTCTTCTGAACCCAATGCCAAAGCCCAAGAGTACATAGTCGCCCTTGAAAATGTGTTTGGGGGTACCACTAGTGTTGAGGCCTTGAAATGGAAACTTAAAGATGTTAGACAACAGCCGGGGGAATTGTTATCAGCCTACATGGTTCAATTAGAGGGAATCCTACAAACCATTTTCATGTTGATTGTGCTCAGCACAAGAAACATATTGGCACAGCTTGCTGAGAAGCAGGCTGTGGATGCACGGCACTGTTGTGGCCAATGCCCCCACAGCCTGCAAAGGCTTGTCCCGCTTCCCCCAATGCTGTTACAGGCTGCTGGTGACACAAGTTTGGAACGTTTGCACCAACTTGTGACAAATCAGCTGCTGCAATCAGGGTATGCCTCATCATTGCAGCGTAAGCCATCCGCTGCAATGAGGGAGTGACCCGTCATTGCAGGGCAGATCTAGCAAGCCTGATATTATTTGTGAACATGGCGCCGGTTGCCGCCCTGTTCACAAACAATATAACCCCCCCAACAATGTTTATCTGCCGTCGGGGGAGTCCACTCCCCATCTGCATAATGTGCCTGCCCCCCATTTCAGTGTCTGCCGATGGGGTGCCCAATCCCCGTCGGCAAAAATAAATTATGCCCCCTTTGTTATTTGCCAACAGGATGCCCAATCCCAGCCAGCAGAAAGGATCCCCCCCTTTGTTTTGCCGACGGGTGCCCAATCCCGTCGGCGAAAAATCCCCCTTTGTTGTTTGCCGGCGGGTGCCCAATCCCCATCAGTACAGTGCTCCAAAGCGAGACTTCCAGTGGCACTCTGGGAGCCCACCCCAGCGTGCCAAATGCCCCTGTGAAGGTAAAACCATCTCGTGTTGTCTTTTTTTTTTTTTACATGTAAAGAAAAACGGTCCTCACGGTCTCCCAGCCCCCCTCCTGCAACCCGCACCCACCCACTGTGCACCCTGCCTCCCCACCCCCCTCACCCCATACTTACCTCTGGAGTCGGCATGACGATCTTGGTGGACTGGGAACACGTCTACTCTTCAAAGCTGACCTGAACTGAGGAAATGCCGGTAAGCTGTATAATGGAGTAAATAGGGTTTTTCAACTTTGATGCATATCTCAGGCATTTTTGGAACTTTTCCACCAAATTTTCAACATGGGGTTTTGGGACCCTCCTCATGAATGCTTCAACTGTCATGGCATTGATTGGCCCAAAGGTGATTTGCGGTCACTGCGGAGTCACTTTGGGCTGATTAACAGAACGACAGTGGCAGTGTTCATGAGGTAGGTTCTCAAAAGCCTATGTTGCAAATTTGCGGAAAAATCCCAAAATAACTCTTACGAGCACGCGCTGCACAGTTGTTACGCATGCTCGTAACTTCGTGAATTTGCAATATTTTGACGCCAGATTTTTAACATTGGCATTTTATCACACCTCCTTGTGAACAGTACAGCTGTCTTTGTTTACATCCTGGCGGAAATGTGTTTTCACACTTCCGGCGCAGAATAGCACGGTTGCTGGCAGAAATCAGTGTTCGGGACAGATTAAGAAAATGACAGTGACACTGTTCATGAGTAGAGGTCCTAAAATCACTATGTTGAAAATTTGGTAACAATACTTCATAAAATGACTGTGTTACGAGCGTGCGTTGCGCAGTTTGCACGCACACTCGTAACTTCACGAATATATAATATTTTCACTCCAGATTTTCAACATTGCCATTTTCCCACACCTACTCATGAACAGTGCAGCTGTCATTTTTCCCATCCTGGCTGAAATGTGTTTTCGCAGTTCCGTCACAGAATAGAGCGGTTGCTGTAGGAAATCACTGTCTGGGACAAAGTAATAAAATTACAGTAACACTGTTCATGAGCAGAGGTCCTAAAATGCCTATGTTGAAAATTTGGTGATGATAGCAAATCAAATGACTGTGTTACAAGTGTGCGTTGCACACTTTCCACACACCCTTGTAACTTTGCAGATTCGTAATATTGTCATGCCACATTTTCAACCACGGCAATTTTTCACACTTCCTTATGAGCAGTACAGCTATCAATTTTCACATCCTGAGTGAAATGTGGTTTCACGGTTTCGGCACAGAATAATGCGTTCACTATGGGAAATCAGTGTTCGGGACAGATTAAGAAAATGACAGTGGCACTGTTCATGAGCAGAGGTCCTAAAATCACTATGTTGGAAATTTGGTGTCAAAACTCCATAACATGACTGTGTTACAAACGTATGTTCAACTGTTTCCACGCACCCTTGTAACTTCGCAAATTTGTAATATTTTCACGCCACATTTTCAACAGTGGCATTCTTTCACACCTCCTTATGAACAGTACAGCTGTCATTTTTCACATCCTGGCCAAAATATGTTTTTGCACTCCTGACGGAAAATAGCACAGTCACTGTGGGACATCGGTGTTTGGGATAGATTAAGATGCAACGAGTGAGGGGGGGAGTGACCGAGCTCAACTGAGCTCTGTCGGGACTACTCCAGATTTGTTTGTGGGCAGAAAAAGGCTCCAACGCAAGAGGCCAGTACAAAACAGCAGCACTGGGAGAAACAGAACAAGAGAGTGAGTGAGGGAGGGGAAGTGAGCAAACTCACCGGAGCGCTGTGACTGCTGCGTATTCCTTTTTGGGCAGAAAAAGGTGTCAATGCAGGCAGGGGCCCAGTAGAAAAGGTCAGCCTGCAGTGGTGGGTGGAACAGTACAAGTGAGTGAGACGGGGACTGAGTGAGCTCAATGGAGCTCTATCAGGATTGCTGCGGATTTCTTTGTTGGCAGAAAAAGGCGCCAATTCAGGCAGGAGCCCCATACAAAAGGGCCGCTTGCAGTGTCACGACAAACAGAATGCGCGCGTGACAGAGGGAGACTGAGCGACCTCAATGGATCTTTGTCGGTACAGCTGCGGATTTATTTGTGGACAAAGGTGCCAACGCAGCCAGCAGCCCTGCACACAAGCGCAGCCTGCAGCGCCAAGAGAAACAGAATGAGTGAGTGACAGAGCGGTAGTGAACGAGCTCAATGGAGCTCTATTGTGATTGCTGCAGATTTCTTTGTGGGCAGAAAGTGCGGCAACACAGGCAGGAGCCCAGTACAAAAGGCCAGCTTGCAGCGCGGCAGAAATGGAATGAGTGAGTGAGACGGGGGAGTGAGCGAGCTCAATGGAGCTGTGTCGGGACTGCTTCAAATTTCTTTCTGGCCAGAACAAGCCACCAATGCAGGCAGGAGCCCAGTACAAAAGGGCAGCCTGCAGCGTCAGGAGACACAGAATGAGCGAGTGAGGGAGGGGGACTGAGTGAGCTCAACGGAGCTCTGTTGGGACTGCTGCAGATTTGTTTGTGGGCAGAAAAAGGCAGCAATGCATGCAGGGGCCCAGTACAAAATGGCAGCCTACAGTGGCAGGAAAACCAGAATGCGCGAGTGACAGAGGGGGAGTGAGCGAGCTCAATGGAGCTGTATTGTAACTGCTGCAAATGGCAGCAATGCAGGCAGGAGCCCAATAGAAAAGGGCAGCCTGCAACGCCACCAGAAACGGAATGAGCGAGTGAGAGAAGGGGAGTGAGCTAGCTCAACGGAGTATTGTCGGGAATGCTGCAGATTTCTTTGTGGGCAGAAAAAGGCACCAACAGATCCAGGAGCCCAGTACAAAAAGGCAGGCTACAGTGCCAGGAGAAACAGAATGAGTGAGTGACACAGGGGGAGCGAGTGCCCTCAATGGAGCTCTGCCAGGACAGCTGTGGATTTCTTTGTGGGCAGAAAAAGGTGCCAACACAGGCAGAAGGCCAGTACAAAAGGGCAGCCTGCAGCTCCGGCAGAAACGGAATGAGTGAGTGAGTGAGAGAGGAGGGGACTCAGCAGGCTCAACAGACCTGTGTTGGGGCTGCTGCAGATTTCTTTGTGGGCAGAAAAAGCCACCAACAGAGGTAGGAGCCCAGTACAAAAGGGCAGCCTGCAGCGCTAGGAGAAACAGAATGAGTGAGTGAGAGAGGGGGAGTGACTCACCTCAACGCAGCTCTGTCGGGACAGCTGCGGATTTCTTAGTGGGCAGAACAAGGTGCCAATGCAGGCAGGAGCCCAGTACAAAAGAGCAGCCTGCAGCACTGGGAGAAACAGACTGAACGAGTGACAGAGGGGCAGTGAGCAAGCTCAACACACCAGTGCAATCAACATTCGGCATTGACAAATGCTTGTTTGGAAAGGAGGCTGGGCATCTAATGAAGTGGACCGGGTAAGACTGGATCATATACTCTGCTCTGCCCGGCACTCCAGCTGGGTGTTGCTCAAATTGCAACTGCATCAAAGGAAATCTGGTCCCTTGGCCTTCCATGTGTTGATGAAGGAGGTACGGGAAGTTGAGTAGAAGGAAGGCTTTTTGGAGCCCTGCGCAGTCGTAGCTGCTGCAATGCCTGCTCCAGGCACGGGGTTGGTTGCTGATGGCCTGGAATCACCACAATCACATGACTGAATCCGAGAACTAAATGTCAGCCCCGGGGGGCCCAGCAGAGAAGGACTGCTATGGATGCTACGCCATGGGATGAACTTCTGAGGGAGTTCAGAGAAACAAAAAACAGTCTCTTTATGAAGGCCACTCCTGCGTGTACAGGCCCTGATCCTTATCCGACTGCATCTGCTATGGGGTGGGGGTGCACACCCAGGCATCTCCTGCTGACAGCAGCTCAAAAATTGATGTCTTGACTATGGAAGTGAGAGAATTGTCAAGATGTCTCCAAATGTTCGCCACACCACAGACAGAGGTGGAACCAAGGTTTTCTGTTGGCAGTACCCCCTCCTCAGCTTTCAATGTGATGTCTCAGCCACACCAGACCCCAGAAAGCATATTTGCCGTAACTGTGGGATGGATGGGCACATGAAGAGAGAATGCCAGTCCCCAAAAGACCTAGATAAAGTTGTATACAGACTTCAAGGGGAGCTTCAGAAAGCGAAACCATGGCCAAGGAGCGCTGGAAATGACCGTAGTGCAGGATTAAGAAATCCTAACTCAAATTTCTTTGTGGCTAAATCATCTGTCAAGGCATCTCCTACTGCCTCTCCAGACTGGTCCATAATAGTGAGCCCTTCGATGGACACTTCTGTGACTGTCAATGGTATCCATGCTTGAGCTGTGCTCAATAGTGGGTCGCAAGTGACCACTGTATTCCAGGACTGGTATGACAGACATTTATTTGATGTGCCACTACGATCTCTGGAAGGTTTGCATGTGTGGAGTCTGAGCAACAAGTGTTTTCTCCTCCTAGGATATGTCGGGCTCTGGTTGTCTTTCCTTGCGACTGTAACTGGTGTAGATGAACAAGTAGAGACAGTAGCCCTGGTGTGCCCTTCTATGGGATTGTATGATGGGTTTCTCTTGCTCATTGGAATCAATGCCCACATGTTTGGAAGACTAGTGCAGTTGTGTCATGAAAAACAAGGGAAACGGACTGGGCGGGTACTGAGAATCCTAGCCCTGATAAAAAGAGCCTATGATCTGCGAAAACAGACTACCGAAGTCCACGGACATGAGCCGGTGGGGATAGTGTGGAAGAAATATTCTGATTCTCTGGTACTCCCTCCCAATGCTCAGTACACCATTCAGGGAGAGGTCTGCATTAAAAAGGAAGTGAGAAATAAAATATTAATGTTGGATGCACCGGGTGATGGAAAGCTACCAGAGGGATTATTGGTTAAACCCAGCATTTTGCCTGCCCGTGCCCATGCCTATGCATGATGAGTTATGGTCCAGATTCTGAATGTGTCAGATTGGGAGGTCCGGTTGAACAGAGGGTGCACCCTAGCTACAGTACACTGTGTGGACACTGCTGTATTACCCAGCAACAAGTACTCTGGTGAAAAGGAAAGAGTGACCCCAGACTTATTCAACTTAGGTGATTCCCTGTTGCCAGCTAAATGGAAGGCTAGAATTAGCAAGAAACTCGCCCAGAGAGACCAAGTGTTTTCATTAAAAGAATGGGATGTGGGGTGCGTCCAGGGTACAGAACACCACATACGCCTGCATGATGACCGGCCATTTCGAGAGAGATCCCGACGCCTCTCCCCAGCGGACATAGATGATGTTAGGAGGCACCTGCAGGAAATGCTCGCTGCTGGCATTATACAAGAGTCAAGGAGCCTGTATGCCTCTCCCATTGTGGCTATGCATAAGAAGAATGGGTCCATGAGGATGTGTGTTGATTATCGAACCCTGAACCGGCGGACCATCCCAGATCATTACACCATGCCCCGTATACAAGATGCCCTGGATTGCTTGAATGGGAGCAAATGGTTCTCGATACTAGATCCTCGCAGTGGATATTACCAGATTCCGATGGCCCCGGAGGACCATGAGAAAACAGCCTTCATCTGTGCTTTGGGGTTCTACGAATTCCTGAGACTGCCTCAGGGAATTTTGGGTGCCCCGGCCACCTTTCAGTGACTGATGGAATGTGCAGTGGCAGATATGAACTTGCTGGAATGTCTAGTGTACCTAGAAGATGTCATTGTGTTTGGACGCACATTAGAGGAGAATGAGACCAGACTGTTTAAAGTGCTGGACCAATTGGAAAACTTTGGCCTCAAGCTGTCCATCGACAAGTGCCAGTTTTTTCAAACCTCCGTGAAGTATGTGGGGCACATAGTATCTGCAGAAGGAACAGAGACCGATCCCAGTAAGGTTGAGTCACACACTACTTGGCCCCAGCCCCATAACTTGAAAGAACTATGTTTTCTGGGGTTCTGTGGCTACTACCGCAGGTTCATAAAAGACTATTCAAAGGTGATTTTCCCGCTTCTGAATCTTACCCAGGGTTACCCCCTACCAACCGTGAATACAAGAAAATGGCTGTCAAAGAACCAGAGAAAGTGTACTTCCACATAGGTGAAACCTTTGGGCCCCGCTGGACACCTGAATGTGAAGCAGCCTTCCATGAAGTAATATACCAGCTCACCCATTCCCCCATCCTTGCCTATGCTGACCCTACCAAGCCCTATGTGCTACATATGGATGCTAGTCTGCAGGGCCTAGGAGCTATGCTGTAGCAAGACCATGAGGATGGTTTGAGACTGGTAGCTTTTGCCAGCAGGAATTTGATCCCATCGGAGCAAAACTATCCTGTGCACAAGCTGGAGCTCCTTGCCCTAAAATGGGCCATTGTTGATCAGTTTCATGACTACCTTTATGGGGCAAAGATATTGGTGAAGACCGACAATAACCCATTGACCTATGTACAGACTTCAGCTAAGTTAGATGCCATTGGGCACTGGTGGCTCTCTGCCTTATCAACCTATGATTAAGCTGTTGAATACAGACCAGGACTGAACCATATTGATGCTGACATCCTGTCATGAAGGCCCGCTTCCAAGAGTGATTGGGTCAGGCTGTCTGAACCTGACATTCGAGCATTGTACCAAAAGTTTGACAGAGATGAACAGATGTCTGCGGACACAGTGGACTGTCTAGTAAATTGGTTGGGCCCTCCTGATACCTGCATACCGGCTGCCTATTGCCATTTCTCTGCTCTAGATATTAGTGCACTACCTCAGCTTGACAATGAAAGTATTCAGTGGGCTCAATCCCAGCATCCTATGATTCAACCCGCACTTGATGCCCTGCGTGTGGGGAAAGATGTGTCTAAGTTGCATTCCCCTGACTTGCGAACTGCCCTATTGTTTAAAGAAGACCCCAGGTTGAAGTTACTCAATCCGTTCTTATGCAGAGAGACAGTGGATGGTAGTGTTCATGTAGACAAGTAACAAATGGTCCTGCCCATGGCCTTTAAACACTTGGTACTGAGGTCCCTCCACAATCACATGGGGCACCTTGGTATTGACAGGACTCTCGGCCTGGTACGATCTCGATTCTGCTGGCCCAAGATGGGGGCTGATGTTGAGCACCATGTAAAGACCTATAGTCATTGCCTCCAAAGAAAAGCCCTGCCTCAGAGGGCTGCCCCCTTGTCAATATCACTACCAGCGCCCCCATGGAACTGGTCTGCATAGATTGTTTGTGTTTAGAACCTGATCAACGGAATATTAGCAATGCGTTAATGGTTACTGATCACACGGTATGCACAAGCTTTTCTAACTAAAGTTCAAAAAGCCTCTACTGTGGTCAAGGTGCTAGTGGAAAAATTCTTCATCCATTATGGTGCCCCCCCAGCGGATCCACTCTAACCAAGGCAGAGACTTTGAAAGTAGGCTAATCAAAGAAATGCTCTCTCTGTAGGGGGTGTGGAAGTCAAGAACCACCCCTTATCACCCGCAGGGGGACTCTCAACCAGAACGTTTTAACCGCACTCTTCTAGACATGCTGGGCACCCTCCACCCAAATGACAAGCATAAGTGGAGCCAGCAGATTAGCACCTTGGTACACGCATACAATTGCACCAAAAATGATGCTACTGGGTTCTCCCCCTACTGCCTCATGTTTGGGAGGGAAGCCCGACTTCCAGTTGACGTCTGCTTTGGGGTCTCTGCAGATGGGATCCGAGCCGAAAACTACCTGCAGTATGTACAGAAACTGAAAGCTCAATTGAACCATGCATATCAACTGGCCCAGACAATGGCTGCCATGAGAAATCTCGCCAACAAAGAGAGGCATGATAAAAAACTAAAGGCTTAAGAGCTACGGCCTGGATACCATGTGTTGTTACACAATTTGGGACTACATGGCAAGCACAAAATTGCTGACAGGTGGCACCATCTTCCTCATGTAGTAGTTGGAAGGTTGGATGATCTACCAGTGCACAAGGTACGCCCAGAGAATAACTCCAAAGCTGTCAAGACCATGAACTGTAACCACTTGCCACCTATCGGCCAACTTATTATTGAAGCTGAGCCATCAGACATGGCCTCCCTTGGGCCGGTGACTCATGATGCTGCAAAAAAGAGAGAGTCAACCTACCCCAGTAGTTACAGATTTAAGGCTTCCCCTACAGCAGGACAGAATGATAGTGACCATCAGTCCATCTCTGATGAAAGTGACTATGGTAATGCCTATTATCCCTCCTATGAACTGAATCAGTTGTTTCGTGGAAATCCTATGCAGAATCGTGGGGATGAAGCTGGGCCTTCTCGACTGCCTAACCCCCCCAGCTTCGTCCTTGGAGCCAATGCTCCCTGAAAGTGATGTGCAAAGTATTACGTTTGAGGCTGCGGACTCCTTGTGTTTAGTGGAACTGTGTGACTTGCTCGAAGAAGGGGCTGATGGTCTGAGTCTCTCTGGTGATACACCAGAACTTGAACAACAGTATGAGAGTGCTGACAGCCCCCCTTCAGTGCCACAAAGCCTAATTGTGCCAGAACCTTCTCTAATGAGCCAAGTGTTGTGGAAACATAGCCTACAGAGCAAGGAACTGACAGTGCTCCCAGTTTGGACATTCCCATCCATGCAGAGGCACCCCTCACGACTGACGAAAGCTCCAAAGTTAGTGCTGAAAGTACAAAGACTGTGGCTGTTCCCCCCAGAAAGACTGGCCGAGCTGTCAAGCCAGTATTGCGCTTCAGTTATGATTCTCCCCGGAGGCCAGTGGATTTGCCTCTCAATGTGGTTCACAAAGGTGTTCATATTTCTCAGAGCTCACTACCCAAACTGAGCTTAATGGCCAATTCCAGGTTGATTGTTCTTCCTTCTCAGTATGGTGCCCCTGCCCCATTCAGCCTCAAGTTAGCTGATAGGGAAGTGCCCCCTCCTACATTGTTTAATGAGCAAGAAGTTATAACATGAATCAGTATTGTGATGTTACAAGTATGTTAATCATAGTGGAATCAGTATCACCTGTATGAAACATGCATAAGTATTGTCAATACGGATGTAGTATTGTGAAGTATGTTGAAATGTACAGTAAGGTGATAAGTTACGATTAGCTGATACATCATGTAGTATTTGCATAGTATGCTAATGTCACATATGTCTTGTATATAGTGCATTTTCAGTATTGTGATGGTATAAGACTTGAAGCAGATGCCAAGTTTTCTCCAGGTAGGGAAGGGTGTAACCCCCCCCTACAAATGGGGGAACCCGAAAAGTCTTCCTTGAGCTTGCCTAAATTCTCACTGCCTGGCTGGTGTCCTCTGTTTTTAGCAGTTCAAATGTATTGCCAGATAGTGCCTGTATAGCCTCCGTGTACTGTCTATTTAAGAGCTGCCTAGATTGCAGTTATAATTAACCTGGGAGGGGGCTGAGTGTTGCTATGCTCGAGTCCTGCCCGGGCTGCCAGATAATCGCTCTGTTTCGCCATTGCTATTAGTGCAGAGGGAGCTCTGTTAGAAGATGTACTTGTTTGCTGATCATTTATTAGAAGAGTAATATTGCAGTTTGTCTAACCTGCCTTCTTTGCAGCATGGACATTTCTGTTTATCTCTACCATCTTGGTCCTGAACTGCTGAAATGGGCCAATCAGTACCTTTGGGGACTCTAAAATGGAGCCTGTCCCCAGGGGCTTTGTGGGAGCAAAATTCTGTAGGAATTGTAGTTTTGGGCTTTTGGCACCTAAATGAACCTGGAGGGGGAGTCTTGTTGTGACTGACAGAGGAATCAGCCAACTGAACCTTTTGGATCCTGGGGAAAGTCCCAGACTGCTTGCAGTTTCAGTTCAGATCTGAGATGGGGTGAAGGAGTAACAGCCTGAGATAGTCAAGCAGTAATCTTGTATAGATTCATGCGAGAACTGTGAACGGGCTGAGTTTTGGCCTGCCTGTCTGCCTGCTGTCCCTGAGAGGGAAACTGAAGTTTATTCGGACTGAATCTGAATTGTGAGGACGATTTAAGCCACAGAACTGTGACCAGGCTTTAACCAGAAGACGACCAAAGATTTGCTGAATGCAATCGGCCTGTCAGGATTTCCAGCCACCTTTGAACTCCTGGTTTGTGCACAGACTCTGCAATTGCAACCGGATAGCAATCTGCCTGGTACAGTAGAATTTCTTACATGTAAATATGCTGTGTGCTGTTAGTGGGTCGTGATTTGGTTCCCCACTGTGTGCTGAACTGTGTTCTGCTTGCTGGAGGCTGCATCCAGCTCCCGTGGACTGAATCTGTATTCATCTCTGTTGGGCCTCGGCGTTGCCACACTGGCCCAGCCAGACTACCCACTGCACAGAGAAAGCCATCGATGAGAGACCTGCCTGGGGATCAGCCCCCTGCTCATGTTTTGAACAGGAACGACACCTCAGTGATTCATGTGGGCCCTGCTTCTCCTGGCACTCCTGTTCAACAACCTGCTGTCTTGATTTCGTCCTGCCTAAGTCCTGTATTGGGTATCGTGAGTAAACATCAGGGTAGCTCCCTGCAACAACAGCTAAATCTAAAGTGTTGTCATCTGATTGCTTTGTTGTCTTTTCTGTCACAAACTGAGCCCTCCAGCTCCGGACTACAAATAGTGTGTGTTGTGCATGTTGCTTTCTTCCATCACAGGGCCCCAACCAGTTGCGAGCTGGCCTACTCCAGGCAACGTTCCTGGCTAGCCCACCGTCTTCCTACCTTGGTACCCAGAGTGTGTGACTGTGTAGGGACTCTGAAGTGCACGCATAACTGTCTAACTGATATAGCCTTTAAGCAAATCAACCTGATTACGCCCCTCCCTTGTTCAAGTCCCCTGAATAAATCAGATCTAACTCTTACCATTTAACCTGACTGTGGTTCCAGTTTGTGCCAAGAGTACTGCACTGTTGCTATTTGCTGTGCATAACCTTGTTTTACAGGGGGTCCCCAGGGTTGAGCTAGAGGAACCAGCCCTGGTGGTAAGTGCAAACAGTGTGGGTAATTGCATGGTGAATAAGGGTCATTGTGAAAGTGATTATTGTATATTGTTCAAGCCACTAGAAGGGAAAGAGGGGAGTTACAGTGTCCCGGAGGGCTGTGCCCAGGTTAGCTTGACCACTAACAACCCTGACCTTCGGGTGAAGGCATCTATTTCAGAACCCATGCCCCTTAACCTGCTACTAGCCAAGCAGGCAGAGGTAGTAGCCCTTGGAATAGCGTCACCTAGGGGTTACACACAGGTGGCTGTTTTCAGGGGCAACCCGGGAGCACTGGATAGGTTAAGTGACATGCCTGGAGTCACATAGTATGCAAGTGGAGGTTGTAGGAATCAAACCCAGAAATGTCTGATTTATGTACCAAGCTCATTCACAGTTCGTTACTCTAACCTCTAGGTTATACTATAGGCTATACCTGACTGAGCTCCTGACATGTGCAACTTCTGTCCACTCCCTCAGCTCCTCTTGGATGTTCCCAGGATCCGGCTTACGACATTAGATGATCATGCTTTCAGTGTCACTGGGCCGACCCTGTGGAATTTGCTACCACCTGAAGTCCGGGAGGCCCCCTTCAATCGAGGTGTTCAGACTGATGCTAAAGGCCCACCTCTTCTGCCTGGCCTACCCAGACTAACTGCCCCTGCATGACCATTTGAGATCAGATGAGATACTGCTGATAGACATATTTTAAATAGTGTTTTGGATTTCATTTATTATTTATCTCTTGATTTTACTGCTTGTATTGTTTTGTTGTTAGGCACCCAGAGCCTCCATGATTGGGCGCAATACAAATAAAATTTGCCTTGCCTATACTGCCAGACCTGCACTGACTTGCCCTCCCAACTGCCTTGCCGCACTGTCTGGCAACATTTTTGTATCATCCGATATGATTACCCCCAAGGTCTCTTCACTGCTTGGTGGTCATCAGTGCCACCCTGCTAATTTTGTACTCAGTTCTTAGGTTTCTATGCCCCAAAAGCATTATTTTGCACTTTTTCACCTTGAAACCCAGCTGCCATACCCTTGACCACTCCTCAAGTTTTCTCAGGTCACTGCTCATCCTTTCCACTCCTCCTGGATTGTCCACTCTATTGGAGATTTTGATGTCATCTGCAAAGAAGCAGATCTTTCCTTCCAGCTCCTCTGCAATGCTACTTATAAAGACTTAAAAATTAGAACTGGCCCCAGCACTGTTCTCTGAGGCACCCCTCTGGTCACTCTCCCTTCCTCGGAGTAAACTACATTTACCACCACCCTCTGCCACCTATCCCCTAACCAATTTCTTACACAGTTTGCCACCTTTGGACCTACTCCTAAGTTACCCAGCTTGCTTACTAGTCTCCTACATGGTACTGCGTCAAAAGCTTTACTGAAATCTAGAAAAGTCACATCCACCACCTCACCCTGATCTAACTCATTGGTTGCCCAGTCAAAGAAATCCACTATATTGGTTTGACATGACACACCCCCACCATGAATCCATGCTGCCTCGAGTCTTGTAACTCACTGGATTCAATATATTCCACAATCCTTTCCTTCAGCAGTAATTTCATTAACTTTCCCACCACTGATGTCAGGCTGACTTGCCTAAAATTGCCAGCCTATTCTCTGCTACCACTTTTGTGAAGTGGGACTACATCTGCCCTCTTCCAGTCCTCTGGAACCACTCCTGTTTCCAGTGAGCGGTTAAATAGTACTGTCAGAGGTGCAGCCAGTACCTTCCAGAGCTCCCTCAATACCCCAGAATGCACTCTGTCTGGCCCATTTGCTTTGTCTACTTTCAGATTACCAAGCCCCTTCAGGACATTCTCCTCCAACAACGGACTAATGTCCACCTCCCTCCCTCCAATGCTCCTGTTACCTTTTTTATGGCCCTTCCCCTTCTCCTTCCTCTGTGAACACTGAACTAAAAGTACTTGTTCAGGATGTCTGCCTTTCCTGGTCCCCTCTTCACAGCCCCCCCCCCGTCCCTTTTTAACCTCACAATCCCAACCCTAGTCTAACTCTTATCAGTAACATACCTGAAAAATGTCTTGTTCCCTTTTGTTACTGGCTGGGCTTTTCTCTCTTCAGCTTGTACCTTTGCACTCCCTACTGCTCTCCCTGCTTCCTTCTGTTTCCCCTGATACACCTCTCTATCCTTCTCCCTTTGCATCTTCTTATACCTTCTGAAAGCTACCCTTTTAGCTTTTACCTGTTCTACCACCTCTTTTGAGAACCACAGCAGCCTCTTTTTCCTTTTGCTTTTCCTCAGTTGCTTGACACAGACGTTTGTTGCCTTCATTATGGTCTATTTAGCTTCGCCCACTGTTCCTACAACCCACCCATATCATCTCCTCCTGAGACATTTACCCATCCTTATAAATTCTGCCTCTCTGAAGTCAAGGACCCTTGCCTTTGTGTGGTTTGATTCTGCAGTCATCCTTGTATTGAACTACACTGTACAGTGATCACTGGTTCCCAGGCTGCTTCCCACCTTGACAACTGCAACACTGTCCTTGTTGGTTTGTACCAGATCCAGTATTACCCCATTACGAGCGAGTTCATTGACTAGTTGCCTGAGGAACCCCCCTGCAGGAAGTCCAAGATGTCCCTGCTTCTACAGTAGCTGAAGCCGCAGCTGGAAGGCTCCGATCTACATCTTGCCGAATGAAGTCTCCTACCAGTAGCACCTCCCCCTTTTCTGCCATCTTGCCAGTGGCTTCCACCAGTACCTTATCTAACTTCTCACCCTGTGTTGGAGGTCTGTAACTCACACCAGTGTGAACAGAGTCCCCATTCACCATCTCTAGTGCCCACAGTACCCCTGCCCCTCTCATTTTTTCTATCTCTGTCACTTTTATGTCTTCCCTCACATAAAGCGTCACAACCCCTCCTTTCCTTCCCATCCTGTCCTTTCTGAGCAGAGCATAACCTGGTATGGCAATGTCCCAGTTATGACTTTCAGTGCACCATGACTCAGTAATGGCAGTAATATCCAGGTCAGCCTCAAGATCCAGAATCTTATTACCCACATACATAGTAACAGAACAGTGGACAGCAGATAAGGACCGCTAGGCACACCTAGTCTGCCTGTATTCCCTGTCTGCATCAGTGGGGGCTGACCCTACTTGGTCATTGGCTTTCACCCCTCTCTTCCCCACATCTAGGGTTCCTTTATGTCTATCCCATGCATGCTTGAATCCTCCCATTGTGTTAGCACCCACCACTTCCTGGGACAGGCTATTCCAAGCATCTATCACCCTTTCCATACAGAAAAACTTCCTCACATTTCCCCTTATCCTGCCCTTTCCAATTTCATATTGAGCCCCTCATCCTTGTACAACTCTTGTACTGAAAGATGTCACCCACCTTCACTTTGTCCAAGCCTTAAGATACTTAAAGGTCTCTATCATATCACCCCATTCCCTCCTCTCTTCCTAGCCTCTTCATGCTTCTAGCATTCACACCCATGGCCTTCCAGATTTCGTTACCACTCTGTTTGTAACCCCCTTCTTTCCTTTTCCCCCCTCCTCCCCCTCCCTTTTTTAATGCTTGTGTTCCCATCCCCCTTATTTCTACCACTGCTTCCTTTACTAATTTGAACACTGGGGTATTCCACTTCCCTCAGGTTCTCCCTACTCTCTAGTTCAGCCTGTGAAGGAGGGCAGTTTTTGCCTCCCCAATTTCTTCTGCCATCTCCTTTGGTTAGTGTAATTGTTCATCAAAGTAACATCTAAACCATCCACTGAGGACTGCAGTTCCCTTCCCAGATGGATGCAAGTCATCACCCCCTATAAACGCCCTCGTCCCTCCAACTGGATTCCCAGTCCACATTGTAACTGAGTTTATTTCATAACCAATATACAAAAGGATGTGACAAAGGCCCTGATTGGCTGGGGTGAAATGTTAGGCGATCAGTTGCTTAGGCACTGACACTTGGTTCAGCTATGTGCTGCACTTTTGTATATTGGCTATGAAATACATGGGAAAAGTTTTTTTTACTGCTGTAAGTTTTGTATGACAAGATCCTTGAAGCAAGGGGTGAGTGCTCTCTTTTACTGACAACATTACCCTAAATTTCCCAATGAGTTCAGTCCTGTATAGATAGTCACTGGAGTAGTGCCTCCAGCAACTTTTTTTCTAACTTTGCTGGGTACATAATCATGACTCAGTGTTTAGACACTAAAAACTGAAAGTGCCCATTTAAAATACCCACACATCCCAGTCTCTATTAAATTCTTCAAGTCTTTGTCACCTGTTTTTTTTTGGTCTTGCAAGGTCTCTGATCATGCTCCGCATATGCCTCAGAATCACAATGATGAAAAGTATGGCCTCTGTTTCTTTGTTCCTCCTAAATACTGCTTGCCTTAAGAGATTACTCTAGGTGGTCCACAAACGGTTGTTTGGTTTCAGCTGATCCACAAAAGGCTGTTTGGTTTCAGCTGATTACACAACTTCTAGTAAACCCCTGGACAAATTACTTTGTTCCTCTCAGATCGTATCATTCCCAACAAGCATTTGTCAATGCTGAATGTTTGCTTGCTGGCATTGGCATGGTAGTGTAGGAGTTACAGAGCTACAGTATATAATAGGAATGGCAGTGAAGTATTGAACTGAAGCCAACCCCATCACCACCCTGCAGATAGTGACAGGCATTGGGGTGTGCCTTTGCGTCGTCAGGCATAACGGTCACGCCATTTCACCACACCCTACCCTGCAGACACTGACAAGTGTCACGGTGTGCCTTGGGGTCTTTGGCCCTTATGTTCACCCCATTCCATCAGGAAATATGGTGAGATGGGTGCGATATAGGAATATGGGGTGAACTTTGGGGCCGAAGAATCCAAGGCACAACTCAATGCCTCTCAGTGGCTGCAGGATGTGGGTGGGGGTGGAATGGTATGAGCATTGCAGGCAACAATCCCAAGTCACAGCCCTGATGCCTGTCATTCTTTACAGGGTGGGGCGTTATGGTCAGAAATACTAACACCTCAGGCATTCGTTGGTATTTTCACTCCAAATTTTCAACATGTTTTTTTTGTGACCCCCATCTCATGAACAATGGCATTATCAGTTTGTTAGACGAAAGCTGCTTTTGCACAGCGACTACGGCATTTGTCACCACAGGTGCAAAAACACATTCCGAACAGGATGTGAAAAATGACAGCTGTACTGTTCACAGGGAGGTGTAAAAAATGGCAATGTTGAAAATCTTCAGTGAAAATATTTAAAAAACTGGTGAAGTCACGAGCATGCATAGAAACTGTGCAACATGCACCCGTAATGTAATTAGTTTGGGGATTTTTTACAGCAGATTGTCAACACAGGCATTTTGGGACCTCCGGTCATGAACAGTGTCACTGTGATTTTCTTTATCTGTCCCGAACAATGATTTCCCACAGCGGCCATGCATTTCTGTGTTGAAAGTGTGAAAACACATTTTGGCCATGTTGTGAAAAATGACAGCTGTACTGTTCATAAGGAAGTGTGGAAAAATGCCACTGGTGAAAATCTGGACTGAAAATATTACAAATTCATGAACTTATGAGGGTGCGTGGAAACTGCGCAATGCTCCCTCATAACACAGTCATTTAATGGACTTTTGTCACCAGATTTTCAACATAGCCATTTTAAGACCTCTGCTCATGACCAGTGTCACTGTGATTTTCTTAATCTGTCCCAAACGTTGCTTGCACACACCGACTGTGCCAAAACAGTGTCAGTGGCTCAGCAGGTAGCACACTCGCCTCTGAGGCCGGGAGATCAGAAGGTTATGGGTTCAGTTCCCACATCTGGTACTTGGGTTAATATCCCAATACTGACACTGCAGTGCAGCATGAGGGGGGGTGTTGCACTCCTGAGGTGCCGCCTTTCGGATGAGACGTTAAACCGAGGTCCCATCTGCCTGTTCTGGTGGTAGTTCAGGTGGATGTTAAAGATCCCATGGCACTTCTTGAAAAGAGTTGGGGAAAGTTTTATTAGAACAAGAAATCGTGTGACATACAAGAGAACAGAACATGTCATAATAAACAGTAAAGAAAGAACTGCACAACAATAAAACATCGCGTAACAAATGTGACACCAGAAAAGAAAAGCAATACAAAAATGCAACAAAAAAAGAAAGGGACCATCAAGTCACGGCCGAGTCCAAATCAGTAATCCAGGGAAGTGCAGTCCATAAGGCAAGCAAACTTGAAGCCGAGTGTAGTGATTGTTCATATGCATATATGGTTTGTAAGTCCTTCACAACTTTCCGCTCAAGTTCCAAAAAGGTGCAATCCTTTTGCTGTAAAGTGAACTGGCATCTAGCCATCCAAATATTCCATTTGATCACAACTAGAATAAGACTGAGGGTGTCCGTATGCCATAAAGACCATTGAGGAGAAAAAACACCATACATAATTGTCTGAAAAGAAACAGTCTGAAATAATGGAGAGGCCCACTTTTGCGCCAAAAAACCCCACCATTGCTGAATAAACGTACATTCAAAAAATAAATGAGATATCATTTCTAGAGCTGCATTACACAATGGTCTAGAACATGACCTATCCTGAAGTTGTTTATGTTTGTGGTTAGCTTTGACATTAATTCTTTCATGGCATGACAGCCAATGAAAATCTCACATATGCGCAGGGATTTTTTTACACCGCAACAGAGAGAGAAGGGAGGGAATATGTTGAAGCGGACATTTTTCAAAAGGGGACTGTATCATACATACTGAGGAAAGAAGCATCTTATAAAGGGTCTTATGTGTGTGAGCAATGAGCATCCGAGTGACACTAGCCATTGTTTAAATGCACAAACATATATTTCACATACAAGGGGCATGTTGCCAGAAGGACAGAGCACACCCAAGTTGTGTTCCACTGGCGGAACCAGGTCCCAAGAATCATAAAACCACATTTCCCATCCTTTCTGAGTATTAATCAGAAGTGGCCGTAAATTGGCTATGAAAAAAACACTAAAATAAAACAACAAGGGGTTAACCATACCGACACCACCTTCTGTAATAGGTAGATAAGTAACATTTCTTTTGATCGGATTCAGCCTGCTTCCCCACAGTGCCTGAAAAAACAAGCTGAGAACTGCCGTTTCCATTTGTTTTGGGATAGGGAATACATAACTTAGATAAAGAAATAGAGGCAGTAAAAAGGTCTTGATTAAATAGACCCCTTATTCCACGAGGCAACTTTCAATTTACCCTGTTGTAGTTTAATCTCCCAATTATAAACATCAGAGTCACAGGTTCCAACGTAGACTCCGAGGATTCGAATGGGCCCCTCTACCAAACGCAGTGGGCCAATTTGTTGCATCAGGGCTCTAATGGATCCTAACCGAATACCCATACTTTTTTCAAAATTCAAACAAGCTCCTGAAAAAGCCCCAAAGGAAGTACATTCTTGTAGGGAAGCCTCTACCGAGGACGTATCAGCCAAAAGGAGGCAAATGTCATCAGCATATGCAATGGCTTTATATGGCGCAAGCAGATCAGAACAAGAAATTGCATGTATCTGAGGGTGAGCATTCAGACGTTGGATCAGAACATCTAAAAATAGGACATATAAAAGAGGGCTCACAGGGCAACCCTGGCGTACACCTCTTTTAACAGGGATCATAGGTCCTACCCAACCATTCACAACCGGAACTACCGTGGCCGTTCTATAAAATTTTTGTAGCCATCGGATCAAGGTGCCTGGTATATGTAAGAAACGCAATGCATTCCACAAAAAATTATGGTCAACCGAGTCAAATGCCGCTTTCTGATCCACGGAAACAACAATACCAGAGGCCTTGCCTGCAGTTCCATGGGAAAACAGTTATCGAAGGAGAATCAGGTGATCTGAGATTCGTCTAGTAGGTATTGAGCAGGATTGGGCCGGATGCAGAACCGCTTCCGCAATTCCTGTTAAACGTCTCGCAATAATTTTCATTAATAACTTAAAATCAGTATTGAGCATGCAGAGAGGGCGCCAATTCTCCAAAAGGTGAATATCACCTTTTTGTTTATAGATATCTATTTTAGCACCTTTGGTAAATTCTAAAGGTATAGTCTCGCTACTAAGTAGGGCATTAAATACAGTGGTCAGTTCAGTGAGTAAATGGGCATACAGTATTTTGTACAAGGCAGCCGGGAGACCATCTGGACCAGGAGTTTTACGCAAGGGCAATGAAGAAATCACTGAAGACAGCTCTTTCTCTGTCAAAGCAGCACAAGCCACTTCTACACACTGTGTCGAAGGGAGTGGAATATCTAAATCTCTATACAGGAGTGTTGGGTCTTCTAGTACAGCAGAGGGGGGAGAAAATAGAGCAGTTGTGTAGTCAGTTACAATCTGCAGAATATCATAACGTGTATCACATAACGTTCCTTCAGAATTGGCAAGACTCAGCACAGTCTTTTGAGAGACTTGTCGAGAGTTAGACTCAAAAGGACACACCACATCCCTCGGTCCAGACATATGAAATTTGTGTTGGTGATACAATTGCTGTGATTGTCTGGACTGAAAACACAACATGTCTTTCTGCGTTGATTGAATCTGAGGGGACAAAGTCTGTCCCGTCACATATGCTATGGAAAGCAAGGACTGTAGATGAGCTCTTTTCTGTAAATAATCCAAATAATCCTTTCTGCATTTCTGTTGACTATAATTTTTCAAATGAATGATTAAAGCATGTTTCGTGTCCATCCACCAACTTATGGGATCATCATAAAGAATAAACACAGATTTACGGGCCGAAATAAAAGACAGGAGAAAATTCTGAAACATCATATCTTGCAATAAAGAAGTGTTAAATTTCCAAAGTCCCGGCCCTTTGTTAAAAGGGGTAACCGGACCTATACCAATGGACAACACCTTGTGATCTGAAAAGGCCACTGCCTGTACCTGAGCCGAGCCAATCGGTAACGTACGGGATAAAAAAAACAAAATCAATTCGAGTCGCCAATTTTCCTTTTTGAAAAGTGGGAGTATGTAACTTTGTAAAGGAAAGATAAGCATTAGTCAGATATGCAGTGCGAATCAGGTTACCCAAT
This sequence comes from Neoceratodus forsteri, assembly GCA_016271365.2. Classification (NCBI taxonomy): domain Eukaryota; kingdom Metazoa; phylum Chordata; order Ceratodontiformes; family Ceratodontidae; genus Neoceratodus; species Neoceratodus forsteri. The sequence goes on along the minus strand of CM057450.1, from coordinate 298,963,567 downwards.
TCATGTGAATCACAAAAGATTTATTTAGTGGTGGCAAACGAACTTTTGTCAAGTAGGCTGAGGCCACAATTAAAATCACCAGAAAACACTACTTGGAAAAGTATGTAAATAAGAAATGAATCAAAGCAAGGCTATACGAGCCGTCTTAACTTAGGCGTAAATATTTATGACTTGGTAGGCAGTTACCCAAAACAAAATCTAATACTAAGGCCTTCCAGGAGCCAAATCATATAATTTTAGTAAATGAAAATCTGGAACATTAACTAATATACCCAGACCGAACAGGGTCTTGGCCTATGGACCAAAATGAAGGCCCTAAAAGCCAGTCATGTTTCGCTAGTCTAATTTCCTGCACTGTGTGAGTCTGGTATCTTGCAATAGAAAGATACCTAATGGTAAGAATCGTAGAAAGAGAACACTATTCGTTTCTGTTTTTCAAACTATTGACATTAATAGTGTGGCAAACAAAGGGCGCCATGTCACCAATTATGCAGTGTAAACTAACCTCAAGATTTCCTCTTTCCAGCTACATTCTTCCCTTTAAGCCTAACCTTGGCCTTGCGTTTTTGTGAAAGACCTGTGCCCAGTTGGAGGTCCTAGTCAGTAATGCTATCAGGGAGGGGGGACACAATAGAGGAAGAGTCAGACTCACCGCCTGCGTCTTCAGAAGTCAGCTGGAGAATCTCGTAAATGTTAGACAGGGCAATGGTTTGGGGTACTACAGGCATTTTATAAAGTGGCGAGGTACGTGGACCAGTCCTCGTAGACCATCGTCGCACAGTAGAAACAGGTTCACTGGGAGGTGGCATTGCACTTGGGCCAGGGATGTGGTCCAAGTGTGACGCTGGAGGTACAGCATGTGGAGGCGGAGGGGGTTCAACAGCTAGTAGGGGTTCGACAGCAACATCTGTTAAGGAGGTAGTAACCAGGGGAGACACAGGGGCGGGAACAATCAGAGCGGGGGCTATCTCAGCTGTAGGGGAAACAACAGCAGTGTTATGAAGTCATGCTTTTTGTGCCTGCGTAATCACAAATCGTTGATCAACTCCTCCATCATGATTTGCCTGGGCGTGAGCAGACCAGGGACATGTTTGGAATGTATGACCAAGCTCTTCACAAAGATTACATTTGCTACTATTCTGGCAATGAATTCCCACATGTCCCAACACTCCACAATTGTTACATCTCAACTTATCACAGACATTACTCAAGTGCGAGGGATCTCCACACCTATAACAGGCCTTTGGCTGTCCCGGATAGAATAGCACCCCCCTGTCACGACCTAAGAAAAAAGAGTTAGGCAAGTGGATTGGGCCAGAGTCATTAGTAAGTAATAGAACCTTAAACTTCCAGCCCCCTGTCCAGATATTTTCCATATCCAGGATGGCCTCAGGTTGGCCCTGTACCTTACAACGTAGTCCCAACCAATAAACTATATCAGACACATCCACACCCTCATTACAGAACATCACTGTGATAGTCTTAAAGGCAGGTTTTGAGAGGGGAATAGCCTGAAAAGAAGTCCATAAGGCAATACTTTTTAATGCATGGTACCTAGTCCAAAAGCGATCCAATCCACGAGACGTCTGGAAACTTACATCAAACGTAGATTCTCCAGAAACATGAATGAGGGCATATATCTCATGAGAAAAAAACTTTAATGAATCTTTCAGCAAGGTGCAGGCCACGAACACGCGGTCCGGAGGGTCAGGTAGTCCACCTCTATAAATTAGTCGAACAGCATTATGCCATTTAGCAGCTAGAACCGGTGAGTGAAACAAAGATGAAAAAGAGCAAGTGTGTCCCACCTGATTAGAGGGCAACTTACCCACCATAGCAGAATCCAAAACCGACTTAGCAGAACAGCCAGGAAGAGGAGAGGCCCGTGGTCTGGAGTCTTGCGGGAAGACTAATACAGGGTTTTGGGTAAGAGCCAAGTCCTTTGGTAAGCCTAATGGATCAGGGGAGTCCCGAGTATCAGATTGACCATGCTGTGCATCCTGGAAGTCCTCAAGATGGGGGGAACAGACTGGAAACCCACTGTTTCAGTCCGGGTTCCTGTATCCAGCCAGCACCACGTAATGCGTTTTCCACAGTCCAGGTAGGCTCCATTGGGAGATTGTCTCATTGCAAAGGCTGCTCCAAAAGGGATTGATCTGCTGAGGGAGGCTCAGAGATCCCAATATGCAGAGCTGTTGGTAGAGATAGGGAAGGTTGAGCTCTAACAGTTTCAGGAAGGAAGGTGCATTCACCAGTTCCAACTGTGCGACCGTGAGTAAGTCAAACAAATCTTTAGTACCTTTAGCAGAAGAGCAGGCAATGTCGTTAGCGGTATTACGAAGAGTTAGTAATTCATTTTGCAAAGCTGGTTTCGGTAGGGTAGAACAACATTCTGCGTCAGACAGGCGCTTCCCAATAGCGCGCTATCTCATCTCCACAATAGCCTTAGCATCCAAGACAATAACATCTGAGGAGGTAGAACATTCCATAGTCGAAAAATCCATAAGAGATAAAGACTCAGCATTAAGTGCTTCCTGAAGGGGAGCATTCAGTAGCTTAAACTCTTGCACAGACTCCAAGTTTACCATTGTAGTCTCCAAACTGCCAGAGACAGGAGTCGAGACCAAGTCTCCTGTCTCTCCAGCCACCTCCGCAGCAGGCCGAGGAGGTTCCGCCATCTTGGACAGAGTAGGGGAATTTCCCCGGTGCACTGGAAAAATTTCCTCCCACTCACTAAAAATACCACCAACAGCTTAATCTGGTTCAAAAAAGTCAGTTGGCATTCATCTGTATCCCCTTCCCCTAGGTCGTGCCTGAAAATAGGCAGAATTTGTCTAGTGCACTTACCCGGTTAACAAAAACTAAATAAATAATAATAATAATTGTACGCTACATGCACAGAAAGACATTTTGGGCGACATGTGAAAAATGACAGCTGTACTGCTCATAAGGAGGTGTGGTAAAATGGCAATGTTGAAAATCTGGAGTACCAATATTAAAAATTTGCAAACTTACGAACGTGCGTAGGAACTGCGCAACGCACGCTCGTAAAACAGTCATTTTTAGGAATTTTTTCACCAAATTTTCAATATAGCCATTTTTAGACCTCTGCTCATGAACAGTGTCACTGTGATTTTCTTAAAGTGTCCCAAACATTGATTTCTCACACCGACTGCGCCACTGTGCGCTATATGCACGGAAACACATTTTAGTCGAGATGTGAAAAATTACAGCTGTACTGCTCATAAGGAGGTGTGGTAAAATGGCAATGTTGAAAATCCGGAGTGCAAATATTAAAAATTTGCAAACTTACAAGCGTGCGTAGGAACTGCGCAACGCACGCTCGTAAAACAGTCATTTTTAGGAATTTTTTCACCAAATTTGCAACATAGACTTTTTGAGAGCCCACCTTATCAACACTGGCACTGTCATTTCCATAATTGGTCCCAAAAGGTGATTTTGCACAGTGACCAAGAAAATCACTCTTCGAGCCTGATTAACGCCTTGACAGTTCAAGAATTCATGAGGAGCGGTCCCAAAAACCCCATGTTGAAAATTTGGTGCTAAAATTAACAAAAATGTCTGAGATATGCATCAAAGTTGAAAAAACCCTATTTATTACATTATACAGCTTACTGGCATTTCCTCAGTTCGCGGTCGGCTTTGAAGAGTGCATACGTGTTCCCGGACCACCAAAGATCATCATGCTGGACTCTGGAGGTACGTACAAGGTGAGGGTGTGTGTGGGGAGGCAGGGTCCGCAGTGGGTGTGTGCAGGTGGGGGCTGGGAGTCTACGAGGGATCGTTTTCTTGTTTACAGGTTTTTTCCAAGACGACGCGGGACGTTTGCCATGCTGGGGTGGGCTCCCAGTGTGGCAGCTGGAAGACTGCTTGGGGGGGGCCTGGAGCTGACGGGGAATTGGGCACCCCCATTGGTAATAACAATTTTGCCCACGCTGGGGTGGGCTCTGGCGTGGCAACTGGAAAGCTTGTTTTGGCGGGGCGCGTGAAGCCGACGGGGTTAGGCATCCCGTCGGCCATACAGTGTGTGTGTGGGGGGCGATGAGCATGCACATAGCAAAGCGCACATGTGTGTGTGTATGCAGGGGGGAGGGGGAGCGGTGCTCTCTCTTTCAACTGTACGGCACTGCATTTTGGATCGTCGCATTATGTTTCTTGTACATGCGTGCAAGCAAACATAAAAAGGGTTTATTATATGCCAGCTACATAGCTTTCCTTTGCCTTTACTTTTTCAACTCCATTTGTCATACCTTGAGTCTTTGTACATTCAGTCCCTTTCCCCCACAAAACAGATTAACTGAAAATCTCTGTCCTGCCTCCAGATTTTTTTATGTCTTAGTATGTACATATGTGATATGACTACTGGAAGTCTATGTATGCAATAAGACACACCAGGATGTGTGATAATGGAGAAATCAATGCACAGCTGAAAACAGAATTTGAATTAGTGTTGCTTAAACCAATTTTGCTTATTCTATTTGTTCTAGAAACATTGGCAATCTCAACAGAAAAAAGACAGTTCATCCACTCTGCTCTGTTTTGGTCTAGTCTATCACATGACCTAATGTCTAAATGGGGGTTACACCCTTACCTACCCCCTTTCTCCCTGCCTTACTGTTATCACCCTGAATAGCAATTATGCCCCTTACTTAGTCCCAGGCATGCTTGAACACATAAATATTTTTTGCACCCACTACCTCAGTTGGTAGGTTGGTTCACAGCTCAACCTATGTCTCTGACAAGTATAACTTTCACATCCTTTCTGAATATAACGCCCACCTGAACAAAATGCCCAGCAGCTACCACTAATGTCCCTTATTTGTTACTGCCATTCCTGCTGAATAGTTCCTCACAGTCTACCTCGTTTATTCTATACTGAGTTCCGTACTGAATTGTAAGACAGCAGGCACTGAGCATATCATGTCTGTCAACCATTAATCATGGGGCCATCTTGTCCCTGTATTACCTAATAGGTATTGGTCTAGTTTTTGTTTAAAGATACTGATGTTATTAACTTCAATAATTTCCTTAGGCAGTGGATTCCAAATTTTACCAACTCTTTGTGTAAAGAAGTCCCTTCTATTGTTTTTTTCTGTTTATATCCAACTTCCTTTGTTCCTTTCAGGAACTCAAAGGTCTCTGTCATGTTGCCCCTCTCCTTCTGGACTCCAGCTAGTACATGTTCAGTACCTAAGCTGCCTAATCCTGATAGGATTTGCCTTGTTAGCCCTGAATTATTTTGGTTACTATACACTGCTCCATCTCCAGACTGTTCCTGTCTTGTTTTAGGTGTGGACTCCAGAACGGAGCACTGCATTCCAGATGGGGGTCTTACTAGTGACTTATAGAGAGGCAGCATTACCTCCTTCCTTCCACTATCAAAACCCTTCCCAATACACCCAAACAGTCTGGCTGTCTTGCTGTAGATCTTGTTGATTATAGATAATTCCTGAAGACGACCTACGATCAAAACATCAATTAGAAATCTATTTCAATCGTGCATTTAATATAATATTACCCTTTCAGTTTATTTGCATCCCACATGCTGACACAGAGCTCTGTTTTTTGTGTTCTTAAATAAATGAATACAATGTCTCACATCTTTTGTGTCCATATTTACCGAGTATGCTTACAGGAAGTCTCTAATATAGCTTGTAACACAGCACAGGAGAGAGCAGTCAAATAGAGGATCCGCATTGGCTGAAGTGGCACAGGTGACACCAACCGAGCAGTGATTAACCCACAGGTAACGCCCGCTCGGTTAGTACCACCTGTGGCCACCGCAGCAGTAGAAGGGACCCGCCCGCTCCATCACCACCCCCTCAGGCCACCCGTGGCACTCGAGAGCCGCAGCCTGCCACTGGTTGCCTCCGAGATACCGCACCGTCCAGTGGGTGACACACGAGAGACGCGCACTGTCCCATAAGTCCGCACCGTACCACTAACAGTCCTGTTACTCGCCACATCTAGACTCATACACAGCAAGCAGAAAGTGAGAGCGGAGCAATGGACCGCTGTATTGCCACATTCTCCCTGTGTGGAGTGAGAGGCATCCCGCGATGGGTTGAGGAGGAGTTTGGCGCTGGCGCCACTGAGTGCAGCTGCACGGCAGTTCTGAGCACCATCACAGAAAACCCCAAAGCTGTAGGCAGCATGACAGTGGAGCCCAGCCCCTGGCTGGAGGAGGTGCTGTGGAAACTGAGTCCCTCGTGGCCTCCAAAGACAGTTGTGCTCTTCCCAGTGGCAGAACTGGGTTCACCAGACAGGGTCGCTATGCATGACGCAGCTGTGGAGGAGACCTGCGGGCAGCGCTGGCTGCACACCGGAGCCCCAGGACATGGCAGGGTGCAGACAGGCACATGCAGCAGCAGTGAGGCAGCAGGGTGTCAGCAGAACAGCAGTGTCTCCATGGGTAGAGAGCCCCCGGCAGCACCACACAGACCTGCAAGGACCCAGGCAGGGAAGGGATGCTGACAGTCCTGCATCCAGCAGCTCCTGCAGTGGTCCTGCCACAGCGAGCACCAGCAGTGGGGGCCATGCAGTGCTCCGCACACACACCACGCCACTGTCAGCGAGCAGGAGCTGGACGGCCTGAAGAGCCGACGGGTGGAGGCAAACACCCACAAAAATACAGCCTGGGCCTCCAACGTTTTCTCAGACTGGCTGAGAGGCACAGCACAGCAAGTGAACCTCAAGACTGTCTCCCCAGCTCAGTTGGCAGCCGTGCTATGCCAGTTTTACGCCTCAGTCCGGACGGAGCAGAGGGAGCAATACAGCCTAAGCTCCTTTGTGGGACTGTGCACCGGGCTGCAACGCTACCTGACCGGCCCACCAAATAAAAGAGTCCTTAATATTATCACGGACAGTGAGTTTGTGGCGGCGAACAATGTGTTCGTTGCCGTCCTGAAGGACTACTGGTGTGCAGGGCAGGACACAGACAGCCACCACCCCAGCATCAGCAGCAGCGACCTGACAAAAATCCGCAGCTGCGACAGGCTGAGCCCCGAGACCCCATACAGCCTGGTGCACAGGCTGTGGTTCGAAATACAGCTGGGTCTTGCTCGGAGGGGCAGAGAGAGCTACGCCAGGACTCCTTCACAGTCCAGGCTGATGACGACGGCAATGAGTTCCTGGCGCTGTCCTGCAACGAGCAGACAAAGAACCATGGGCAGCTGGGGGATTCCACACGGCAGAGTCTGAGGGGTGTACTGTATGGCAGCCCTGGCAACAGAGACTGTGTAGTTGGAATGCACTGCGAGTACATACAGTGCTGCCCGCCCAATGCTCCTGCACCCTCGGAGAGTGGACCAGCTGGGTCCCAGGGAGCGGGACTGCTGGTACAGCTGCCAGCCAATGGGCAAGAACTACCTCGGTGCCCTCATGCCCCAGATATCCGATGACGCTCAGCTTTCCATCTGGTACACCAACCACAGCATCAGGAGCACAGCAGTGACCATGCTGTCTGAGGCCGGACTGGTGAGCAGGGAGATCATGTCTGTCGCTGCTCATCACTGCGAGACCAGCCTGCACAGCTACTGGTCTCCCCTCAACATCTGACTGGAAGAGGTGGTCGTCCGTCCTGTCCAGTGGCAGGAAACCAGGGTCAAGCCCCCCCAGCCCCGCAGCCCACCACCATCTCCACACAGCAACCGGAGCCCTCATCCTCTGCCACAGCCCAGGACAGCATGCCAGAGACAGCAGGCAATGGAGAACAGGCACCCCCACCCCCCGACCAGCACCCTGCAAGCAACCCGTAGCACACACCCCCCCCGCTGCCCGCCCAGGCACAGCCTCAAGAGGCACACCCACCGTGAATGTGGGCAGCCGACCTGCGAGAGGAGAGGCAGAGGCCCCTGACATCCACCTGAACAGGTCACCTGGCAGCCAGCTGCTGTCCACAGCTTTCACATACACACCATGACTGTCCACGGGCCGGTAACATTCTCCTGCCTCCCACAGGACAGCCAGGCTCTGTAAGAGGGAGAGCAGCATGACATACTGGAGAGAGCGATGGAGTGCTGCACGTACTTTGAAACCGCCCACCTCGACGAAATCTGCATACCAGACTCCCGGCGGTGGCATGCGCCCAGAATCTTTGTGCTACACAGCCGCCCACCACCCAGCACCTTTTGCACTGCACCGATTTCACCGGGACTCACCGCCGCAACGCGATCCTTGATGGAGGCTGGAGTGAGACGTTGTACCACTTGTGCTACGTGCTGTCACTGTTTAATAAAGTGATTTTGTTCAGCGATCTGTCTCCTTGTGCCTCTGTCCATAGGGTTGCCAGCTGAAGGGTGCACATATTGGGAACATAGGCTCGTCACCGCCACAACGAGCCTATGTTACAAGTGCATTAATCACCTCCAGCGTCGGGTTCTGCTGGTGATTAATGCCCGCTGGGCGGTTAGATCCCTCGGGCACCAACCCCCCCCCAGCAGGCATTAATCCACCAGCAGAGCCCTCATCTGGCGGTGATTAATGCTTACTTATAACATGGGCACCTATATATCAGTAAAATGATTGGTCAACAGGAATCACCTGACCATTCATTAATTACTGATAAACGAACAGTAGCTGCAAGTGGTGAAAAGGTGCCCAAGCAGAACGAGAGACAGCATACTGAACTAATTTCAAGGCGTAGTGAAAATTATCAGTGGTAGCCATATTGAAATCGAGCTTACTGAGTGTACCCACCCACCCCAGAGGACACTGACAACCATACTATAAAGTGCTTATTTGGAACATTGAAAGTGTCTATCAGAAAAAGCAGAGAAAAGCATAAGTAGATATGTACCAAAGTAGTGGAGTGAGTCGCATAATCGTATATCTACACACCTGCCCAGTTGGAACAGTCGTAGCATTCAGTTTCTGTGAGCAGACATCTCATACAGTGTCAGAAAAAGTAGTTAGAACTGTAGAAGCCACAAATAAAATAACAAGAAAACAGTAGATGTACTGCCAAGTGTTTCCTGATGCAGTAGAGAAAAGCCTCCGTGCCCCCCCCAGCCAGTCTGCTGTGGTCCCACATGCGCCGGCCCATCGGCTCTACTGCTGTTTGCTTTCCTCATCGATTGCTCAGCAAGTTGCTTCCACTGCTGTCTGTAACCATGGCACTGAGCAGAATATGAGACTGAGACAGCGAGCGAGCCATTTGCAGACAAATAATTTCAACCGCAGAAATCCCCCGAACCTGCTGTTCGGTGTACAGTAAGCGATAACAAGCTAGCAGAAGAAGCATTAGCGAGTAGCGCGATATTGTTTTCTCTCTGTCTGTCTCCGTCACGTAGATATTGTGTGCAATGGGACCACCAAGAGACAGAGGTATGAATGGCAGAGTTATCGTTGTCTGACTTAATAATTTATAACTGAGGATACTTTAACAACAGCACACACAGACAATCTGGTAACAGAGACACAGAGAAAGCATAGTATAACAGCATGAGACACAGCAGTACCTCACAGTACTGTACAGACAAGAATAAAAAGTTTGATACCTCCTTGATACCAGTAAGTGGACCTGTTTACCACAAACCTCAGTAAACTAAACTATTTTTCTGTGACAGAACACACATTTGTGGTACTCCGACCAAAAGTAGTGGAAGAACACTGAATAGTCCCCTCATTTTTGTCTCGTTATTCCAGTACTTTTGGTCTGTTTGTCTCCATATCTGGCCCATGTAATAAGTGCAATAACCTACTCCAGGGTGTGCAGTTATTGGAGATTAATCAACACCCCGGGTGCTGTGAGGACACTCGGCCTGCGGCCTCGTGCCTCACAACGCACCAAGGGTGTTGATTAATCCCCAGTAACCGCACACCCTATCATGGGTTATTGCTTACTAATATGCTTTCTCAGGTTTCTGTGTTGTGTCAGTGGCTTCTTAGTACATGGCCAGAATTCACATCGAACAGCACAGGACATGTTATTGATATGAAAGATAGTATAAGTAAGGGTCCACTGATCAACAAAAATGACTACTCAACATGGTACACATGAATTAATATAGCTTGTGCTTAACACTCTAAATAATTCAAGAAATCTTTTCTGTATAATACACTACAGTAATATTGCACTTACGCTGAATGTCTGGATACAAAACCATGAAAAGCAAAGCTCAACGCAAAGTGGTTGTGGTGGTCTCCATCCCTGCGGCAAAGAGGTCTACTGTTGTGAACACCAGGTTGGCCTCATTAAAGCTGCTGTTTTGGTCTTTTACCTAAAATTTAGGAAGCAAAAATGACATCACAGTAACCATCCCTACATCAGTTTTCTCATTAAATATTGTTGTAGCTTTTAATTTCTATAAATTATTGGACTTTGGTGCTTAATGGGAACTTCCCTTTGAAGTCTATCAGCTGTTATAGTAAAGTTAACTTTTTAGAAACCCATAATAGGCTACATTATTATAATTACTGAATTTTGTTCATTTTATAATTAAAATAGAATTTATGAAGTTCATCCCCATTGGAGCTGCAGCACAACGATAACCAGTATGTAGAATCCTAAATAAGATGCTTAACTAGGGTAAAAAAATATACCACTTTTATTCCACATTATATTGACCTGGTGAGCCTATAGAAATACTATGTAAAACACAGGTTCCATGGTCAATCATTTTTTATTCCCATCTTGTATACCTCTGTGTGTGGCATGTTCCCTCCTTCCATCCAGGGTATCATTATACTGAGAAGCTCCTGTGCATGCACCCTGCCTTGGCTGCCAGCTTGTCCCCTGGGGAGGGGTACCAGCTTCCATCTTGGACCTCTACGTGTACTCTGGAGCTGATTCAGGATTACTACGAGTTGACTGGAGGGCTGCTTGTTCCTATGTGCCCATGGGATGGGGTGGGAATACATGGCCTGCATCATGTTGCTTCCAGTTGTAGTTTTCTTCCTGATAGCAAGCCAGCCCACCAACCTCTGATTCACATGCATGGTCATAACATTCCTGGGGTGTGGCTGGTGATTACCAACCGTGCCACAGACACCACCACATGCCTCTACCAGGTGTCACTCAAAGAGTGACAAGATGCTGCTCCTACTCCCAGGAGTAGACCATCCAGACAGCCACTCTTCATGCTCCATGCTGGCCTGCCCTCCTACTGTCCCAGGATCCGGGTGCAAACACAGGTTGCCAGCAGGCCAAAGCAGTCCCCCACTACTCAGTATCATGGAGCCAGCAACCTCAATGGTTAGCTTCCCCAAAGCATGCTGCACCAAGCCACACATTGGGAAATGTGGGCCACTTTGTAAGTATACAGTCATGTTAATGAAAGTTCATGTCAAAGGCAACTTTAGGTTTGCGCTGCTGCTACTTGGATTGGCCCTAGAGCAAAACTGCAGAGCCAAAAATGACAATTATTTTGAAAATAGACTCACCATGAATATTTGTTTCAAAATAATTTTTGCTTTATTAATGTTTCATACACTGGTAAGGATATCAGCACTGAATATAGAACACTAGGCTGTAATATATACAGTACTGATACCCTTACTTGTGTAATAAAAATTAAAGAGAAGCTGACACCTATATACCCTCAAGTTAGGCAATGCATGGCAAGGAGTTGCCTGCCTGAGGACCCAAACAGCACATAGTTTGAATTTTTTTCTTCAGGCATTAAGAAGACATTTAAACTGCATTACCCTTGATCTCACTTCATTGTTATTGAAAGCCGCTCAGTGCCTGCTACAGCCTTTCCCCTAAAAACAGTGTTTTGATGATGCTAGGTAGGGAAGGGGCTGCATGACTGCTAATGACTATAGATAGCAGGTGGGAGCAGTGGCACCCTTTAGATAATGGGTAAAGTAAAGCTTGCATCCTGATTGGCTGAGACAGTCTGTCACCCAGGCTGTTATTTCTTAACAACGCCCGCTCTAAAACAAGTTCCATTTCGGGCTGCCCTATTACTAAAACTATCCTTGTGCACCACAAATTTCTAAATGAGCCAAATGCCATTTTTGCCCTGCTCACTTAGCGACACTAACTTCCATCAACACTGTCACAGGATAGCCCAAATATAAAAAACCTGCAACAGTAATTTTGTTTTTACTAATTTAACTTTGCTTACTGAGCGCGGTTGCGCTCTGTGTCTCACAGCCGACTGTTAGTGAGCTACAAAGTCCTGCAACGCCACATTTCAGAGCACAGAAAAAAAACAAAAAAAAGTACCTGTCTTCAAATCTAAATAACCAGGCAACATTCCCTCGTTCTGACGAACGATCGAAGCAGCTAAAATAAACGGCTCTCCTCTCTGTCTCTTTGCCTCTGTGACTGAGCAAGAAACGAGACACAAACCAAAATAAACTCATGAAGCAGCTCTCCTATGCATCAAGAAACAAAGCAACTGCACAAGCACATTACACACACACAGAAACACAGCAGCACCGTCCTGTGGTGATTCCAGCACCACAGGGATTATTTACTATAAAATGTACCTTTTTTATTTTCTATTTTTTTATATATAAATCTTTTTTTGTTATATTTTTTTCAAACAATTATTCCTATAGCCCATTTTCTAAGTGTAATAATACCCTCCAGGATGGCATTATGGGATATAATGGACCTTCCAGGGGCTATAAGGCCCTTCGTTGGGCCTCATTACGCCCCTGGGCAGTCTGTTATATTCCAATAACGCCCACCCTGTCAGGTATTATTACTTACGTAATTTCATGTAGTTTTCTTTATAGGCACTTACAAATGTTGGAGGGATAGTACTGCATTTATATACCCCCCCTTAACATGTGTATTTGTCTACAAAGTAAACTAGAGATGGAGAGCTGCAAACTGTAGCAACATTCTACTTGTTGCTTATTTGTGGTGGTGGTGGTGGGATATTTTACAATACTGTCATAATAGGTGGCAAGTTTCATGCTTTCTGGCCAGCACAGATAGTAGAAGTATGATTAAAGTCAGAAATCTTTGGAAATAATAGCCAAAACAATCCACAGTCTGCTACCACCAACGTACTAACCATACCCAGGACAACATTGTATTTATTTATTTATTTAAAATTTTGGTGACTGGGTAGGCACACTGAGACCATAATGGTCCCTTTTCCAGGGGCAACCTGGAGTTAGTTACAGGCAACAGTATGATGAAAAGTAGGAACAATTCAAGGGAAAGTGAGCAATACAGACATTACAATCAGGACATATTGTTCAATCACAGGCAGGTTAGGTACTGTTGAGGATAACAAGAAGGGTAAAATAGTTTCTCAAGAATGACAGCTACATAATGTTCACTTAACAGGACAATTTTACAAATTACATTTACAAGTGTTTCAATCAGTGAGAAAGTTCCAAGGAATGGGAGGACAGCATGTCAGACGGCAGACAATAGCTTCAAAGGTAGTCTACTATACCAGTCCTCAGCGGTGGCATGCACAGAGGCTTAGCTCTAGCAGGTGCGTCTTTAGACCTTTTTTAAAGCCCCCCAAGGGAGCTGCAGTCTTGAAGATTGCTAGGAAGGCCATTCCAGAGAGACCTAATGTAGGTTACGAAGACCTTGGCATGTTCGGACTCTAGGGATGTGGAAGAGTCGATGATACGAGGACATTAATGTTCTTTTAGGCTGCTTAAGTATTAAGTTGCAACTCAGACTTGGGGGGGACATTTGGTTGTAGAAGCTTGAAGACCAGGCATAGGGATGCGTATGCCAGTCTGCCCTCCAGGGAGGACCAATTTAGTAAGTACAGTATTTTACAGTGGTGTTCTAGAGGATTGGCAAAGCGTCCGACTCCGTGATACAATTTTCCTAGCTTTTGCATCTCCGTATTTTGTAGTGAGTGTAGCACTGGGGCCCATAGAATAGGGTGGGCAGGGGCATGCCTGTGGCTATCCTTAGCTTGGATGTCTGAGTGAGAAAAGGGGTTAGACAGTACAGGAAACGAAGCTTTTGGTTTAGTGTCTTGGTTAAATGGTCAACATGAACCTTGAAGGAGCAGTCTTGATCAATATATTACGCCCAGGTATTTAATGCAATCCACCACCTCATTAGGATGGCCACTGGACAGATAAGGGGATGATAAGAAAAAATTACTCACCTTAGTAATGTTTCTTCTAATGGAGTCTTGCTATATTATGACGATTGCAGTATGACCGCAGGTTAGAACTGCTCCGGAGGTGAAATAGAGCTCGGTTAAGGAAGCTCTGTCTGCTTGCTTTCAAATCCAAACCGTCAGATCTTTACGAGCTAAAACTCACTAATGTTCTGTGTGGAAGCCGTAAACCTACACTAGCCAACTGACTACCACCCTAACAAACACACTTGTTGGTCTCGAAGAAAAAAGACTCAAGTCAAGAGACCCAATAATGAAATAAAAACACACTCACCCTAGGGAGGGTGAACCAAAAACAACAAAGTGGCAACAAAAACAGAGTGCCAACACTGTGATGCCCACCCACAGCGCAAAAACGAGGTTCTGAGAGGGCAGGTAGGGAGGGAGGGAGGTCATAATATAGCAAGACTCCATTAGAAGAAACAACATTACTAAGGTGAGTAATTTTTTCTTCAAGCAACATGAAGTCTTGCTATATTATGACAATTGCAGACTACACAGCAGTACCCCCATGGAGGAGGGACAGAACCTACTTAGGGAATAGGCTCTGAAGGACAGCTGTGCCAAACCGAGCATCACTCCTAGCTTGAATGTCCAAGGAATAATGCTTGGTAAAAGTGTGAACCGTTTTCCAGGTAGCTGCTTGACATATCTCTAGAATGGGGATATCTCTGGCAGCAGCCAGAGAAGCAGCTGTACCTCTGGTAGAGTGAGCCCTCAGGCCTGAGGGGGGGAGTCTTACCCAACTTTTCATAACAGAATTGGATACAAGAGACAATCCACCTGGCAATGGATCTTTTAGTGGCAGGTTTCCCTTCCAACCTCGCCATAAGTGAGGAACAGTTGGAGGGAGTCAAACCTGTGACCCTTGGTACGCTCTATGTAGTAGCTAAGGGCCCTCTTTACATCTAAGCTGTGCAGCCTTCTCTCACCAGAGGAAGAATGATCAGTGAAGTAAACAGGAAGAGAAATAGACTGATTAAGGTGGAAATCCGAAACCACCTTAGGCAGGAACTTCCTATTAGTCCGAAGGACTACCTTATCTCTGTGAAAGAAGATAAAGTCTGGCTCCACTGACAATGCTTGTAATTCACTTATGTGTCTGGCAGAGGTGATAGCTACCAAAAACACAGTTTTCCAAGTCAGGAACTTAAGCTCAGCTGAAGACAAGGGCTCGAAAGGAGGTTGCATGAGCTGGGCAACGCAAACACTGAGGTCCCAGGCAGGGGCAGGGGCCCTGAATGGAGGGTTAATGTGAAGCAAACCCTTAAAAAACCTGGTAAATAGCGGGTGAGAAGCAAGAGGAGAGGGTTTACCTGCTGAAAGAAAAACAGAGACAGCCACCAAATGTACCTTCAGGGTAGCTGGTCTCAGCCCTAAAGTGTTTAGATGGACCATATAATCTAGGACTGTGGGTAAATCAGCAGTGTCTGGGGGAATATTCTTTTCCGAGCACCATATGGAAAATCTTTTCCATTTGGAGTTATAAGTAGCCCTGGTAGAAGGCTTCCTAGAAGCCCTGAGTATATCCATTACACCTTGAGAGAGGTATAGGCCAGCAAACTCTAGCTCTTCAAGAACCAGGCCTTGAGATTGAGAGACTTGAGATTCGGGTACCAAACCCTTCCCTGGGCACGTTAACAGATTATGATTCTTGGGAAGGCACAGGGGAGGATGGACTGCTAAGGACAGGAGGAGAGGATACCAGGGTTGCCTGGCCCAATCCGGGGCAATCAGAATGACCCTGCAGGATTGGGCTCTAATTTTGACTAGCACTTTGAACTGGAGAGGGAAAGAAGAAGAAGAAGAATCAGCATTTATATAGCGCTTTTCATACATCCAAAGTGCTTTACAAGCAATGCTAGACTGGTAGTGAAGTGACTGAATGTGTGGTGGCAGCCATATCGCACATCATCACCCACACACAGCCTGGATAATTGCATGAACCGGTTTATGGGAAGGGGAATGTTGGCCAGGACACCGGGAATGTTCCCTACTGTTTTGAAAGAGTGCCCTGGGTTCTTTTACTTCCACCTGGACACCCACCAGGATGGGCAGAAGGGACCTCGGTTTAACGCCTCATCCGAAGGACGGCACACCCCAGCAGTACAGCACCCCCCAATACTGCACTCAGATGCCAGCGATTTTTAGGTGCAAGTCCAATCCCAGTGTGGGACGAGAACCCATGACCTTCTGGTCCAGAGGCGGATGTGCTATCAACTGAGCCACGCTGACAGGGAAGGCATAGAGGAACTTCCCTTCCCAGCTGAGGACTAAGGCGTCCAGAGGGACTGAGCCCAAGACTGGGGGCCTGCAGCAAAAGAGAGGAAGTTGATGACTGTCTGGAGCTGCAAAGAGATCTATTTGCGGGGTGCTCCATTTGGCAAATATAACTCCCAGAACCAGGGGATCCAGGGACCACTCATGATGGCCCTGAGAGATCCTGCTGAGAGCATCTGCCAGGACATTGTCTTTGCCTGGGAGGTGAACTGCCGAAAGGGAGGTGTTCAGGGAGTACGCCAGAGATCACAACTTCATGGCTTCGGTACACAAGGCCATAGACCGAGTGCCCCCCTGCTTGTTGATGTACCACATTGTAGTGGTGTTGTCTGTTCTGACCTGCACAGTCTTGTTCTGAACAGATTCTGAGAAAACTGAAGTGCTAAACTGCTCTGAGCTCCAACAGGTTGATGTGGAGCAGAGATTCCTGTGGTGACCACAATCCCTGGGTAGTGAGGTCGCCCATGTGGGCCCCCCAGCCCAAGAGGGCTGCATCTGTAGTAAGGACTAATGAGTGAGGCTGAGTGAAAAAGAGAACTCCTTGTCTCAGATTGCTCTGATCCTGCCACCACTGAAGGGCTTGGATCAGGGTTCGAGTAACTGGGATCAGTTTGGTAAGGGGATCCTTTCTTTGCGACCAAAAGGCCCGCAGATGGAACTGAATGTCTCTCATTTGAAACCTTGCTCCTTGCACTACTGCTGTGGAAGCAGCCATGTGCCCTAGGAGCTGCAGAAAATGCCTTGCTGGTCGAGACCTGCAGGGTAAATGAAGAGGCAGGGAGACAAGGGCGTTTGCCCTGTCTAGAGGAGGAAGGCCCTGGCTTCCTGGGTGTTCAGCTCTTCGCCTATGAAGGTTAGGAGCTGGACAGGCTCCAGTACTGACTTTGAGAGATTCAGAAGGAAACCTAGTGGCGTAAGCAGTTGCTGGGTTATCTGAAGATGTAGGTTGACCTGATCTGGGGATTGTCCTACAATGAGCCAATCGTCCAAATAAGGAAAGATGGCAATCTTTTGCCTTCTTAGGCAAGCTACTACTATTGCCAGGCACTTGGTAAATACCCTTGGAGCCGAAGTGAGTCGAAGGGCATTGCCTGAACTGGTAATGGCTGAGGGCAGCTGGAACCTGAGGTACTTCGAGGGAGCTTCTGATGAGAATATGGAAGTAGGCATCCTTGAGGTCCAGGGATGCTAGCCAGTCCCCTGGCCTTAGGGAAGGTAAAATGATTGCCAGTCACCATTTTGAACTTTGGTTTTAAAAGGTGCTTGTTTAGGTATCTGAGATCCAGGATGGGCCACCATTCTCATGTCTTTTTTGGGGTAAGGAAGTACCTGGAGTACAGCCCTTTGCCCTGGTGTAGGGGTGGAACCCTTTTCATGGCTCTGAGAGCGAGGAGGATGGAAACCTCTGACTCTAAGGTGAGTGCCTCCGATGGAGATGCAGGAGGAAAAGATCTGGTCCTCAGCTTCGGAAATTTTTTGAAGCTGAGGACCAGTCCCTGGCTTACTACTTCCAGGACCCACTTGTCTGATGTGAGGAGACTTCCAGTCCTGGACAAAGTAAGCCAGCCTTCCCCCTACCGGTAGAGGAGAAGCGGCCCTGGCTACCCCATCAGGGTGCCTCCTTGGCAGGGGCTTTGGGCTGAGGAGTGGAAGCAGGCCTGCTTGAACCCTCCTGCCCCTTCCTCTAAAGTCACCTCTGGGTATAGGAGGAAGAGAGCTTGAGCCTGATAAAAAGGCCTATGAAAAGGCCTGCCTCTTCCCTTGGGGGGCTGCTTCTGAGGAGTGGCCTGTCTTTCCTTGGCCTGTGCACTCCGATAGGTGGTCCTGTATTCATCCATTTTCTTCATATAATTCTCTGTTTGCTCCCCAAACAAAGAATTGCCAATCACAGGAAAATCAATGGCTTTTGACTGGGTATCCTGTGACAATGTGGTGCATCTGAGCCAGTCCATTCTGTGAAAGCCACAAATAACCATAACTCTAGAAGATACATCATTAGAGTCCACCGCAGCATGAAATTGCATTTTTGATGCGTCGATACCATCTAAAGCTACCTGTTCCAGGTCCCTGGCAAACTTGTCAGGGAGTTGTTTGACTAGAGCCAGCACAGTATCCCATCTGAATTTCTGGTATCTGGCAGCATAAGCCATGTAATTTGCTTGTCTGAGCCCCAAGGATGCTGCCATGTACTGTTTCTTTGCCATAGCATCAATCTTCCTGGAGTCCTTTTCAGGAGGGTGTGAAGCTAGGGGGGATATTTGCCTTGTCACAGGCTGCAGCCTGCACTACACCCACATGGCTGCATTGCTGTGTGAGAAATTCTATGTCAGAACCTGATAAAGTATACCTTCTGTCCATCCTTTTATCCACAGGAGGTGTAGAATGAAGAGTTTTTAAAACGTTTACTGTCTGTTTCCTGAAAGATTTATGAAGGGGAATAGACAGTCTCTTAGATTCTGGAATATCCATCATTTCCACATAATCAGGCTCTTCCTGGTCATCCACAGCTTCCTCAACAGGAAGCTGAAGAGTTTCAGCAACCTTCTTGTAAAAGATGAAATGAGCAGGGGACTCAGAAAGCTTAGGGGGGAGCCCCTAAAGGTCTGTCTGGAGAGGTATCTGGCTCAATAGGAGCGTCCAGATCTTCCAGACCATAATTACTCTCTTCATACTCTCCTTCCCCCCCCCCACGGTTCATAAAATTCCTCAAAATCATAATCCTGAACCGATGGGACTTGGTGAACCGAACGTCTCCCAGATGGGGACGGTTCAGGAACCGGGGAAAGAGACTGGACAATTTGGATTGCTTTGGCTATCTCTTCAGCTGTTGGGGAAAAGGACTTTTTCCACAGCAGCAGACTTTCTAGTCCTTTTTGCAGGAACTGGCTCCTCGGAGCCAGCTCTTCGTTTGCCCGAGGAAGTCTGGCCCTGGTCAGAGGGCACTCCCTCAGGTTCGGTTGGCACCGAACCGGGCCGGCCATCCGGGTCAGCGGACTTTTTGGCCTCTCTTTCCCTGAGCCTACCAACTCTCTTTTCAACGGTGGCAGCAGGGAAATTCTTGCAAATCTGGCAGTCTGAATTGACGTGGTCAAACCCCAGGCAATAAACACAGGTGGTGTGAGGGTCAGCCTTGGCAAAGGCTTCCCCACAGACATCGCAGTGCTGAAATCCAGTGGGCCTGGTTTTTCTTTTGGGTTTCTCAGACATTATGCCAGCCTAACCAAAAACTTGCCCGTTTATGGCAATCTGCCAAGGCAAGACTCTCCTATCGGTTCCCAACCATGTCATGGGCCGTGGAAAAAAACGTAATGAAATCCGTTTTTTTTAGAACCGATAAGAACCGGGAACTGCACTCTAAAAAAGGACTAGTAATTGAAAAAACAACCGAACCGATAAATGTTTTACAAGTTCCACACAGAATTCGTATGTAAAACCTATCTGTTACTTACGTTACCACAGACAGAGCTTGAACCGAACGGTTGCGGTTAAATTAAGACGAATTTAAACTTTTTAAACTGTTTTAAACCACGAAATGAACTGAGCAAAAGGAGAAATCTCCGGAGCGACTGTTCAGTGAGGCGGAGTAAAGAATCTGACAGTCTGGGTTTGAAAGCAAGCAGACAGAGCTTCCTTAACCGAGCTCGCGCGCTCAAGATTCCATGCCTTGCATGGAAGTTAACTATTTCACCTCCTGAGCAGTTCTAACCTGCGGTCATACTGCAATTGTCATAATATAGCAAGACTTCATGTTGTTTGAAGCATGATTTATCAGGGCCCAGTTTATTGGGTCCAAATAGGATGGCTTTGGTTTTTTTCTCATTGAGGACTAGCCAATTTGTCAGGAACCAGGTTTCCAATGTGGAGAGGTCCTGGTTCAGGAGTTGATTTAGCTGTTCTGCATCTGAAGCAGATCGGTACAGCACGGCATCATCAGCATAGAGGGTCACTTTGGCTCCACTGCAGTGCTTTGGTAGGTCATTGATAAATAGGGAGAATAGGAGGGGCCCCAGTATTGAACCGGGGGGACGCCTTCAGCAATGGAGCGCTTGCCTGACTCCACCCCCTGCCATCTGATTATCTGAGATCTATCTTGCAGGTAATCTTTGAACCACTGTGCTGAGTGGTTGTCCAGTCCGAGTGAGCTAAGCTGCAAGATGAGTAGTTGATGGTCCACCAGATCAAAGGCCTTGGTAAGGTCTATGAAGACCGCACCAGTTAGTTGGCCTTTGTCTTGGGCTGCAAGGATGTCGGTGTAAGACTCACCAAGGCAGTATCAGTGCCATGTTGTTTTCTAAATCTGTGTTGTCGTGGAATGAGGAGGCTGTGTTGTTCAACATATGCCTGGACTTGTTGGTACACAATTCCCTCAAGCATTTTATTTAGAGTGCAGAGAATGGAAATCGGTCTATAGTTTTCGACCAGCTCACTGGGTCCTCCTTTGGGGATAGAGGTAATTAGGGCAGTTTTCCAGGTTGTGAGGGTTTTACTTTCCATCAGTGACCTATTGAATAACCACATGACTGGCACGGCAATTTCTTGGTCTGCTAATCTGAGTAACCTGGATTCAAGCTTGTCATAGCCTGCAGAACCAGCTACCTTAATATTCCTAATTAGCTTTAGGAGCTCGGTTTTGGATGTCAACCTAATGTGGAAGTTAGGTGATGAGGAGGGTTCCATTATATCATCAGAGGATGCCTGACTAGGGCTGCAGAAGTGAACCCTATACCTGCCAAGGTCAGTGAGGAATACATTAAAGGCATTTGCAGCATCTTGTGGGTTCGTGTGATGCACATCCCCCACAACAATATCACAGGCACTTGGCGTGTGATGCCCCTTCAGGAGCACGTTAATTTGGGACCAGAATTTTTGGGAGTTAGAAAGATTTTTTGCTTGTAGGTTCTTGAGGTACAGTCGCTTGGCCTGTTTTAAATCTCTTTTACATTTGTTTCTGAGCATTCGGTATAGGACCCAGTCGTTGGTCAAATTAGTGGATTTGTACCTGCCCCAGGCGCTGTCCCTTTCCCTCATGAGCTTTTTTAGATCACGCGTCAGCCACCTTGACTAAAATAAGAATTGGTGAAAGAATTTTTCCCAGCTACAGACCTTGGCTATGGAATAAAGCTGTCCTTTTCTACTTAAGATGAGCCAAACTATGCATTGATTCAAGACTGGTATAGTTACCTCCTTATTTCCATATCTGTATGTAGCCCCTGTCCGGCACTGTCCTGGAAAGGGCCACTGCCCCTGCCTTGCTGGCCGGACCAAGAATAATAGAATAGAGGAGAATAGAGGAGGCAGTATAGCGCAGTGGTCTAAGGCTCTGAGCTGCAAATTTGGTGACATCCAGCAGACCAGACCTGGGTTTGAATCCCACAGCTTCCACTTGCATACTGTGTGACCCTGAGCAAGTCACTTAACCTCCTTGTGCTCCCAGGTCGCTCCTGTAAAAAAGCTTTCAGCTTAGTGTGCTATACCTGGTTAAACAACTAAATATAAAAAAAAAAAGAATAAGGGGACTGGGTTCCCACAGCTGCTCTAAAGGGGTTCTTTCCCAAAAGTTAAACAAATAAAATGGTGGTGCCTCCACCCAGAGTACATATTAGTGGGTCTGACTGCTTGCAGTACAATCTCCTGGGATGTCGTACCAACAGTTACCCCAGACATGGACTTACCAGGTTCGAGCCTCCCCACATTCCATTACATTACATCATTTACCTTTTCCATTTCAAATAGCATGGTCACTAAAATTAGGCTCTGGACTAATTTCTGCTGCAAAACAATAACATCTCAGTTTATTTACAGGGGGAGGATCTTAGGAATGGGGGTAAGAGAAATAGAGGCTACGCACGCTTTTGATTCTGTATTTCCTCCAAAATCACATTTCCCTTTCGATTCAATCCTGTATTGTAATCATTGCAGCAACCAGATCTAACTAAACCAGCTAACTGCTGCAGGTGTACTCAAACCCAGACCCACGGGTCCCAGTCCAATAATAACCCCAAAGTCCCGTCACTGGGTACCCAGATTTCAAGTTGTAGGCTTGAGGTGCAGCTGGTGGCCAGCATTGGCATGTTTACTTGAATTAAATAACTTTTTACATTCCTTTCTTTTATTTAAACCTTTGCTCTACCTCCTGCCCTGGTGTGCTTGCTAAACTATTTACAGTCCCCAAGTGCAGGGCGATGCCTACATTTTACTCACGGTTCTGCAGAGTCAGTCCTTGAGTGGCACAGTTCACTGAAGTCCTGGGAATCGATGGAAAATGCATACAGAACCGGGCACTTTGCTTGAAGCAGGGGCACACAGACTGCAGCTTACTCTCTCTTCTTGCTTGCAGATCTTGCAGCTTGCCCCCTTCAGCCCATTACAGACCCATTGTAGGGCATGTGCGCAAAGCCTGCCAACTACAGAAGACCCAGACCAGGGAGTGGTCCCACATCCCAGCTCTCTGCAATCAGAGCGCCCTAGCATTAGGGTACAAGACCCATGATCCGCTGCAGTGGCAGACCCCACTTGATGGGAGTTTGCGAGTTCCCCACCTGGCCCTGAGTGTCAGCAGAAACATTCAGCACATTCTCTTCTGCTCTCTTTTTCTCTAACTTTCTCTTTCCTTTCTGCCATGATGTGTAGCCAAAGCAATCCATTTCTTTTCCTCACTGTATCTCAGGAGCAGACAACAGGTACCCAATCCCGAAAGGCACCTGTCCATCCTTCTGCTTTCATAGTCTCTCAACTTCAATACAGCCACATTCTTGCTCTGGCTCACACATATTTCCTGCACTCATAGAATCATAGAAGTTTGATGGCAGAAAAGGACCCTTCTGGCTCATCTAGTCTGCCCAATCCTCCCATTTCACATACCCCGCTCCCCACCTGCCCCTCCTCCCCTCCCAGTACTCAGTCCCATATGCCTGTCCCACGCCCTCTTAAATTCCGCCACTGTCTCAGCCCCCACCACTCCATCCAGTCGTCTGTTCCAGGGCTCCACCACCCTCTCTGTGAAGAAGCGCCCCCTCACATTGCCCCTGAACCTATTTCCTTGCAATCTGAGGCTGTGCCCTCTAGTTCTGGCTCCCTCTTTCCTCCTCAGCCAACCCTCTTCACCCACTTTATTGAGCCCCTTTACATATTTAAATGTTTCAATCATGTCCCCCCTTTCCCTCGTTTCCAGCGTGTACAGATTCAGTTCCTTACACCTCTTCTCGTACGTCTTCCCCTGCATACCCTGCACCATCTTTGTTGCCCTTCTCTGAATCCTCTCCAATGCATCTATATCCTTGTGGAGGTGTGGTTTTCAGAACTGAACCTGTACTCTAACTGCGGCCTCACCATGGCTTTGTAGAGGGGCATTATAATTTCCCTTCTTCTGCTAGTAATGCCCCTGTCTATGCATGCCAGCATTCCACTGGACCTTCCCACCACCCTACTACATTGGAAACCTACCTTAAGGTTTGAGGAGACTATGATCCCCAGATCCCTTTCTTGTTCTGATTCTTCGATTCCCCCCCTCCCCCAGCATGTACCCTGCTTTCATGTTTTTCCTTCCTAGGTGCATCACAGCGTACTTCTTGGCATTAAACCTCAGCTGCCATTTCCTGGCCCACTCCTCGAGCATCTTGAGGTCCCCTCCTTATGTCTTTCACCCCCTCCGGGGTATCCACCCTATTGCAGATTATTGTATCATCGGCAAATAGGCACACCCTCCCTCACAAACCTTCCACAATATCACTGATGTACAGTAGATGTTAAAAAGGAGCAAACCCAAAACTGAACCCTGTGGCACTCCACTCCTCACCCTTGCCATCTCTGAGTGCACCCTGTTAAGCACTACCTTCTGAGTTCTCCCTACTAGCCATGCCTCCATCCAGGCTGTTATTTTTCTTCCCAACCCCATGCTTTCCATCTTGCTCACCAACCTTCTATAAGGTACGGTTTCGAAGGCCTTGCTGAAGTCCAGATCGGCCACGTTCACCACCCCTCCCTGGTCAATTCCCTGAGTCACCCAATCAAAGAACTCAAACAGATTGGTCTGGCATGATTTCCCCTTGGTGAAACCATGCTGTCTGTTGTCCTGCAAGCCACACTCCTCCAGGTAGTTCACCACCTTCTCCTTGATTAATGCCTCCATTACTTTCCCCACTACAGACGTGAGGCTGACTGGGTGGTAATTCACCTTCAGCGCCCTGCTACCTCCCTTGTGCAAGGGCACTACATCAGCCCTCTTCCAGTCCTCCGGCACCCTCCCCGTATCCAGGGACAGGTTGAAGAGCCTTGTCAAGGGTGCAGCCAGCTCCTCCCTCAATTCCTTGATCACTCTGGGGTACAACTCATCAGGCCCCATTGCCTTGTCCACCCATAGTCTATCCAGCTCAGCCCTGACCCTATCCACAATGAATGGGCTCTGATTCACCCATTTGCTCTCCTTCCTCTTAGGCGCTAATATCGGACCCCTGCCTTCCACCTCCTCCATGAACACCGAGCTAAAATACTCATTTAGTGCCTCTGCCTTTTGGTAGTCCTGCTCCAACCAAGTTTATCCCTCCTTCCCCTCTCAGTCTAGAAATCCCCTGCGCTGCTCTTTTCCTCTCCCTCACATATCTATAAAATGTTTTATCCCCCCCCGGACCTTTTGGCTATTTTTTTCCTCACTGGCTGCTTTTGTCCTTCTGATCTCCCTCCCTGCCAGACTCCTCCTCTTCTCCCTATACTCCTCCCTATCCAACTCTCTAAGTGTCATCTTAAATTTTCTGAAAGCCCTCCTCCTCCTTTCCCTGACTGCCACTGCCACCTCCCTAGTGAACCAGAGTGGTCCCTTCCCCCTCTTGCTCTTTCTGACCTTTTTTATGCGCATTCTGCTGCTTATTGAATGCCTCACCTGATAGCTTCCCAGAGTTCCTCCACTGTCCCCATCTCTCCGTACCCTCCATTTGTTCCCTAACTAACTTTCTCATCCTACTAAAATCTGTGTGTCTGAAGTCCATGACTGTCGTATTAGTCTTACTTGTCTCTCTCTCCCTGCCATGACCCTGAACCTTACCATGTTGTGGTCACTGGTGCCCAAGGCCTCTCCCACCCGCACCTCCTCCACACGCTCCCCATTTGTCAGGACCACATCCAGCAAGTTGCTTCCCCTCATTGGTTCCCTGACTAGCTTTTGAAGGAATACTCCCTGTAGCTCGGCAAATACCTCCTTGCTCCTTGCTGATGCTGTATCTGGGATTTCCCAGTCAACATCAGGGAGGTTCAGATCACCCACCAGTATCAGTTCACCTTTCTGTGCCAGCCTTGTGATTGCCTGAATTAGCCATCTATCTTCTTCCTCTCCTTGCGCAGGTGGCCTGTATACCACCCCCAGCCGCATGGATTCACTCATCCTCCTACCTAGTGTTACCCACAACAGCTCAGTCTCCCCTTCCTCCTCCTGCCCTTCAGTAACACTGATGCCGTCCCTGATGTATAAGGCAACCCTTCCCCCCTTCTTGCCTTCTCTGTCCCTTCTGAACAGTCTATAACCTGGAATGGTTGTTTCTCAGGTGTGATGCTCTGTCCACCAGGTCTCATTTATTGCAACTAAATCTAATCTCTGATCCCTCATGATGGCCTCCAGGTCCACCATCTTATTTCCTAAACTCCTGGCGTTTGCAGACAATCCCTTCCACCAGTCTCCCCCTTTGTTTCCCCTTGCACCCATCTCCCTCTTTCACAGTTATGCAGTGCTATCCTGGGGGGTAGCCCCCCCAAGCTTTTCTTCTTGTGGAGCAGATTTGTTCCCACCCCAACCTAGTTTAAATTATAGGTATCCGCTATGTAGCTAGCATGCCTAGCTTGCATTTCAGTACCCCCTCCCTATTCAGGTGCCGTCTGTCCGGTGCAAATAGGCTCTCGTCCTCCCATGTAGATCCCCAGTCCCCTACCAAGCCATATCCCATTTGCTCACACCACCCCACCAGCCACTTGTTGAACTCCCTAATCCTCAACTTCCTATCAGTGTTTGCCCTTGGTACTGGTAACACCTCTGAGAACATCACGGATTTAAACCCCAGACTGCTACAGTATCTAGTTAGAGCTCCGAATCTAGCCTGCACCTCCATCAGGCTACTTCCTGCCAGGTCATTTGTTCCCAGGTGGAACAGCAGGTGTGTTTTCTCATCCTGCTGCCTCCCCTTGAAGGAATATAATGAATGACCTTTGCTGCTGTTATGCCCGGCAGACACTCCACTCACACTGCGCTGTTTTTGTCTCCCCTTCTCCCCCACCTAATTCCTTTTATTGTAGAGTCCCCAAATAGTAGGACCCTGCTCTCCATCTCCTCCTGATCGCGTCTCCCAAACATCCTTCCCTCAACAACCTGCATCCTATTTCCTACCTTATTATCAATACCCCCTTTGCCCATTTCACTTCCTGAGGCACTATCCAATTGTTTAACCAGGTGAGACACACTAAGCTGAAAGCTTGTTTACAGGTGCAACCTGGGAGCACAGGGAAGTTAAGTGACTTGTTCAGGGTCACACAGTATGCAAGTGGGGGCTGTGGGATTCAAACCCAGGTCTCCAGATTTGCAGCTTAGAGCCTTAAACCACTGCTCTATACTATACTGCCTCCCTGCCTCACTCTGTGCTCCCCAAGCTTCTTCACTCTGTGCCCCCCCCAACTTTGCACCCCCCCAGGCTCTATCTGTCAGGCTGCCTGCCTCTAACCCTCCATTTTCTAACTTTTTCCCTCCTTGTTTATCTGTCCCTGCCTGTGTCCTGCCTAATTTTCCCTGGGTACCTTCCTCCCATCCTCCCCATCCAGTTTTTGCTCCTCTGAGCCTGAACATGCTGCCCCCTCCTTCTGGGCTTGCCTGTTGGTCTTACCTGATAGGGCCTCCCCCTTTTCCAATTGTTCTGTGCCTTCCTTCATGCTTGCCTCTCTTTCTTCCCCTGTGTGCTCTTCAAATTCCGTTTTCCTGATCTTCTCCCCCATTTAGTGTCTCTAGTGGTGCAAATCTATTCTTCTGTTCTAAGCACACTGTCTGTACCCCTCTGATCGATAGCCCTCCCTTTGCTCCCTCCTCCCTTGCCCTCTGTGCAGGCTTTGTACCTTTATACTGTATCACCTGCCATTTCCCCAGGTTTCCCTTGTGCCCACTGCTGCCCTTATCCGGGATTCCTGTATCTCCTCCAGTGCTTTTCCCTATCCCCCTCTCCTTGTATTTGTACTCCCCAACTTTCTTCCAATCCCCATCTCATCTTCCCCTTCCTACGGCTGGGTTTGCTCCTTGTTCCCCTGTAGCTCCCCTTTTGACTGTGCCTTGTCCCCCCACAGTCCCCCCACTTGCTGCTATAGCTCCCTCAGCGGGACCCCTCATATTTCCCCATCGACTCCTCTCGATTTCCCAGCTTAGTGTCCATCTCAGCCATCCCTCCTCCTCCCTTAGCTGTGCAATCTGCCTACACACCATCCATCTCCCCATTTTCCAGGCTATATTCAGTACCATGGCTGACGCACAACCAGTACACCCTACCACCCTCCCAATGATGTCCCAGCCTTTGAAGCATTGGGATCCTGCCCTGGATCTGCCCTCACCCTGCTCCATTTGCCCCTCAAATGTGCCCCCCCCCATATTCCCCTCTTGCCTGTGTAAAGCTTTTGGTTTAGGCCCAATCCCCACACAAAAGTATAAGGCCAAACTGCAGCTTTCTGTCTGAGCTCCACCTGAGTTAATCTCACCAGTAACAGCTCAAAAAATTAGAACAGCACAGGTTAAATATCACAGCCCAGAATTTCACTCAGCAACGGTTGCAACTCACAGTACTGATTTAAATCCCCACCAGCTTATCCCCTCACAGCACAAACAATTCCAATATCAAAATAAACTGAAAAAAAAGCACCTCCCTGAACTGCACTCCTGCTTCTGTTGCTCCCTAGTGTCACCCAAAGTCCTTTTTCTCACCGTGCAGCTAATAACAATTCTCTGAATCGAAGAGGCTCACTCTTCCTTTTCTTCCCTCAGCACATTCATATTCTCTTGTTCGTCATTCCTCTGTATTCCATCTTTTCCCAGGCTTAGACACAACCTTTGTCCTTTTACTAGTCTCAGGACACAACCTTTGTCTTTTTCCTGGCTTAGACACAAACTTTGTCCTTTTTCCAGGTTCAGGACACAACCTCTTTTCTCCTCTTCCCACCGCTCGTGTACATCTTCAGTTCAACACAGTTTCTTGCACACTGTAGCTTTCCCTTTTCCAATTGAGCTGCCCTTTATCTCACTGCTGTGGTGCAATTTCAGAACAATGCAGAACATTCAGCAACCTGCAGATTTCTTTTTTCTCTTTAAAGCTGCTTCTTCCTTGTGTAACCCCTAGGTGGCACCATCTCAAGGGCTACTACCGCTGCCTGCTTGGCTAGTAGCAGGTTAAGGGGCCTGAGTTCTGAAACGGGTGCTTCCACCCAGGGCTCAGGGTTGGTAGTGGTCAAGCTAACCTTGGCAGAGCCCTCTGGGACACTGTAACCCCCCTCTTTCCTTACTAGTGGCCGGAACAATACACAATAATCACTTTCACAATACCCCTGATACACCACACAAGTACCCACACTGTTTGCACTTACAACCAGGGCTTTCCTCTGGCCCGGTCCTGGGGACCCCCTGTAAAACAAGGTTATACACAGCAAATAACAGCAGTACAGTACTCTTCCACAAACTGGAACCATAGTCAGGGTAAATGCAAAAAAGAGTTCGATCTGATTTATTTAAGGGACTTGAACAAGGGAGGGGTGTAATCAGGTTAATTTGCTTAAAGACTGTATCAATCAAACAGTTATGCATGCCCTTCAGGGTACCCAGATGGAGAATTGTGGGCTAGCCAGGAATGTTGCAGCTGGTTGGGGCCCTGTGATGAAAGAAAACAACATGCACAACACACACTATTTGTAATCCGGAGCCGGAGGGCTCAGTTCGTCAAAAGAAAATAACAAGACAATCAGATGACACACTTTTAGATTAGGCTGTTGTTGCAGGGAGCTACCCTGATGATTACTCACGATACCCAAGACTGGACACAGGCTGGACGAAAATCGAGACAGCAAGTGGTTAATCTGGAGTGCCAGGAGAAGCAGGGCCCACACAAATCATCAAGGCATTGTTCCTGTTCACGCGTGGAGCAGGGGGCTGATCCCCAGGCAGGTCTCTTGTCAATGGCTTTCTCTGTGCAGTGGGTAGTCTGGCTGGGCCAGTGTGGCAAGGCCCCGGCCAAATGGAGACAAATTTTGATACAGTCCGTTTTGGACTGGATACAGCTTCCAGTGAGCAGAACATAGTTCACACAGTGGGGAACCAAATCACGACCCACTAATAACTCACAGCAGATTTACATGTAAGGAAATTCTACTGTACCAGGCAAACTGCTCTCTGGTCACGATCGCAAAGTCTATGCACAAACCAGGGATTCAAAAGCAGCTGGAAATCCTGACAGGCCAACAGCATTCAGCAAAATCTTTGGTCTTCTTCAGGTATGAGCCTGATAAAAAATCAGTGGCTTACTTCATTCTCACAAACTTGGATTTAGTCCAAAATAATTCTCTGCTCTCCCTCTCAGGGGCAGCAGGGAGACCTGCAGGCCAAAACTCAGGCCTTTCCATAAAGACTATATTGAACTCTTGCTTCTTCAGCTCCCAACTTAGATCTGCCTCCAACAGCAAGCAGCTTGGGAATTTCCCCAAGATCCAAAAGGTTCGGTTGGCTGATCCTCCTGTTAGTCACGACAAAGGCTCCCCCTTCAAGTGCAAAAAGCCCAAAACTACAATTCCTACAGATTTTGACTCCAGACAGGTCCTGTAGTCCGACTCCATTTTAGGTCCCACCAGAACTGATTAGTCCAATTTGGCAGTCCAGGACCAAGATAGTGGAGATAAACAAAACAGTCCTTGCTGCAAAGAAGGCAGGTTAGACAAGCTACATTATCATTATCACTCTAAATGATTTTCAGCAAATAGTTACATCTTTCAACAAAGCTTCCTCTCAGATTACTTACGACTGCAATCCAGGCAGCTCTTAAAGAGACAGTACACAGAGGCTATACAGGCACTCTCTGGCAATCACATTTAAACTACCAAAATGTAGGACACTAGCCTGGCAGTGAGCATTTAGGCAAGCTCGAGGAAGACTTTTCGGGAACCCCCATTTGTAGGGGGGTTACACATGCTTCTGCTTTCCCTTTTCCTGATGGGGCAGGCACTCTCTGCCGTGGGGGACAGATTGCTGGCAGCCCCCAGGCAGGCCCATCCTGCAGCCCCATTCTCTCCAGGAGCAAGAGTCCCCCTCCTTCTGGAGGGTCTTTCTCCAGACTGACTCCAACTCAAACTGTCCCTGGCTTTTGGGAGCCATTTCCTCATTCCCCATTGGCTGGAGCCACTGCCCTTAGTCAAAAATTAATATGTATGAGGCTCCCTCAATCCCACCTTGGTGCAGAAAAAGGCACTTAAACTTTCCCCAGTATTTTCCCCAAAACGTGCTTTCAAACAGTCCCACAGTCCTTGGCAAGAATCCTGGCTCAGTGGTTGACTGGCTGGTGTCACATGGCTCCTAAACATGGTGGCTGATGTAAACAGTGCCTCTCAGTTTACAGAGTCCCATCTTTTATGTCCCTGTGCAGCTAAATGTTTTACTTTTAGTTTGCGTTTTTCCCACCATTTGATAGCCACCCTGTGCCCTGTAAAGCAACTGCACTATTTAACTTATCAGCTTATCCCTTGTACAGTCACTGCTGCCGTTTCTCATTGCCTCTAGGCAGCTACCCACAGTCCCTTTACAGTTCACTTGGTGACCCACTTTGTGGCCCTAATTCAGTCCCAAGGAACACTTTTATTTAACATTTTGCCCCTCAGTGCCCTGGTGCACCTTGGTACCATTTACATTTATTTCCCTCCTTCTGCATGTCACTAGCACTATTCTGATTTGCCCCTAGCACTAGACAGGCTCCCAGCTCATCCATAACTCGTGCCACCTCATTAATATTCATGAGGCGACAGTTGCATTTCTGAGCACAATTGGTGCTCACAAAAACGGCTTCTATTCCTTTCCAGCTGCTTTCCTGGTCCTGCTAATGGTCCCAGTCCCTTCCTTAACTTACCCTGAGACTGGGACCACTGGAGAGAACAGCCAAAATGGCCATGAATGGCCAAAACGAAAATGCACTTCTCGAGTATGCACGGAGCATCTCCCGGCACTGGAGTGCCACAGCAATGGGAGGTGTCTCCACAAACCAGCTCCTCCAGCCCAGCTATCCCCAAAAACTATGCAGGAGCCACCTGGAGAGGTCCAGGACACAGGGGGAAAGCCAGGAAAACCAGGACCCAGAAGAAAGAGAATAGGGGGTGGACCAAAAACCCGGACAAAACACAGCCTTTTCGGGGTCTCACAGGTAAGCCTCCGGTGGGGGGCGGGTTACATGTATATAGACACTTTGGTTGTTTCTCCCTAGCCTTGTAATCCAGAATACTGTATTTATGTGTTCTAACTTTTGTACATGCAGGTGTGCTACTCTGTTATTTCACCCTTGATCTGCATTGTAGTTGGAAAGAGGGCCTATCAGTTGCCAATCAATAAAAGTACATTTCAAAAACTCTTCTTCTAGTAATAATGGCTGTGCAGTACTCCTTCAAGACATAAGCGGATTCTGGGGATCTCAGAGGGAGGTTAGAGACACATATTCATAAGCACAGATGTGTAAATGTTATATGCGACTGCTGACATAGTAAAGTACCGTCACAGCACCTGTAGAGTAGAAACCACTTAATCAGGATGCCCTGGTGGAGAAGGTTTTGTCCCGATTAAGCACCTGTCCCGTTTATCATAAGTAGACTTTTTATCATTATTTCTCACTGTGGTGCAATGGAGGGTGCATCATTTTTGCAGTCCTAACCCCACCCTAAGCCCACCTCGTACATTACATTGGGTACAGTATCCATTACATGCCAAAAAAAAAGAGAAATGCTGTTAACTGTATACATCTAACTGGAGACACTCCTAAAATGAGCACCTTAAAGATATGCACAGTACAGAACAGTAAACTGGGTGTAACTCCTAGGTGGCGCTATCCCAAGGGCTACTACCCCTGCCTGCTTGGCTAGTAGCAGGTTAAGCGGCCTGGGTAATGAAATGGGTGCCTCCACACGGAGGTCAGAGTGGTTAGTGGTCAAGCTAACCTGGGCACAGCCCTCCGGGACACTGTAACCCCCCTCTTTCCCTTCTAGTGGTCTGAACAATATACAATAAGTACTTTCACAATGGCTCTTATTCACCAGGCAATAACCCACACTGTTTGCACTTACCACCAGGGCTGGTTCCTCTAGCTTGACCCTGGGTACCCCCTGTAAAACAAGGTTATTCACAGCAAATAACAACAGTACATTACTCTTGGTACAAACTGGAACCACAGTCAGGTTAAATGCAAACAAAGTTAAATCTGATTTATTCAGGGGACTTGAACAAGGAAGGGGCGTAATCAGGTTGATTTGCTTAAAAGCTATATTAATCAGACAGTCATGCATGCAGATCAGAGTCCCTACACAGTCACACACTCTGGATACCCAGCTAGGAAAACGGTGGGCTAGCCAGGAATGTTGCAGCTGGTTGGGGCTCTGTGATGGAAGAAAGCAACATGCACAACACACACTATTTGTAATCTGGAGCCAGAGGGCTCAGTTCGTGAAAGAAAGGGCAACAAGACAATCAGATGACAACACTTTTAGATTTAGCTGTTGTTGCAGGGAGTTACCATGATGTTTACTCATGATACCCAATACTGGACACAGGCAGGATGAAATTGAGACTGCAGGCTGTTAAGCTGGAGTGCTTGGAGAAGCAGGGCCCACACGAATCACCAAGGCGTCATTCCTGTTCAAGGCGTTGAGCAGGGGCTGATCCCAAGGTCGGTCTCTTGTCGATGACTTTCTCAACGTAGCAGGTATTCTGACTGGGCCAGTGTAGCAGGGCCCAGGCAAATGGAAATGGATATAGATTCAGTCCGTGGAGCTGGACACAGCCTCCAGCAAGCAAAACACAGTTCAGACACACAGTGGGGAACCAAATCACGACCCACTATAAGCACAAAGCACATTCACATATAATGAAATTCCACTTTACCAGGCAAATGGCTCTCCAGTCGCAATTAGAGAGTCTCTGCACAATCTGAGAGTTCAGAGGTAGCTGGAAGTCCTGACAGGCCGACCGCATTCAACAAATCTTCGGTCTTCTTCAGGTTAAAGCCTGCTTACAATTCAGAGGCTTATTCGCTCTCCAAGTTCGGATTCAGTCCGAAAAAAGCACAAGTTCCCTCTCAGGAACAGCAGGCAGGCATGCAGGCCAAACTCAGGCCTTTCCACAGTTCTCCCATGCAAATCCACTATGGATTGCTGCTCGAACTATCTGGAGCTGTTACTTCTTCACTTCCCAACTCAGATCTAACTGAAACTGCAAGCAGTGTGGGACTTTCCCCAAGATCCAAAAGGTTTGGTTGGCTGATCTGTCTGTCAGTCACAACAAGGGCTCCCCCTCCAGGTTATTTTAGGTGCCAAAAGCCCAAAACTACAATTCCTACAAGTTTTGGCCCCACCAAGCCCCTGTAGGCAGGCTCCATTTTAGAGTCCCAAATGTACTGATAGGCACATTCTGCAGTCCAGGACCAAGATGATAGAAACAAACAGAACTGTCCATACTGCAAAAAAGGCAGGTTAGAACAAACTGCAGTATTATTACTACTCTTACAAATGATCATCAAATAAGTACATCTTCTAGCAGAGCTCCCTCTCAGATTACTTATGACTGCAATCCAGGCATCTCTTAAAGAGACAGTACACAGAGGCTATACAAGCACTCTTTGGCAATCATATTTAAACTGCTAAAACGCAGGACACCAGCCTGGCAGTGAGGATTTAGGCAAGCTCAAGGAAGACTTTTTGGGAACCCCCATTTGTAGGGGAGTCACACCCTTCCCTGCCTGAAGAAAACTTGGCAGTGGCGTCAAGTCGGTACCATCACAATATCAAAAAATGCAATATAAACGAGACATATATATCATTAGCTTGTTATATCACTATACCTTTCAATATACTTTGCATTACTACATCCATATTGACAATACTTATGCATGTTTCATGCAGGTAATGCTGATTCCACTATGATTAACACATTAGTAACATCACAATACTGCTTCAGGTAATGACTTCTTGCACATTAAACAATGTAAGAGGGGGCCCTTCCCTATCAGCTAACTTGGGGCCGGATGGGGCAGGGGCACCATGGTGAGAGGGAAAAACAAGTAACCTGGAATTGGCCATCAAGCTCAATTTGGGCAGTGAGCTTGGCAAGATGTAAACTCCTTTGTGAACGACACTGAGAGGCAAATCCACTGGCCTCCTAGGGGAATCATAACTAAAGCGTAGTACTGGCTTAACAGCTCGGCCAGTCTTTCTGGGGGGAGCAGCCACAGTCTCTGTACTTTCAGCACTAACTTTGGAGCTTTTGTCACTTGTGAGGGGTACCTCTGCATGGATGGGAATGTCCAAACTGGGAGCACTGTCAGCTCCTTACATTGTAGGCTCTGGTTCCACAACACTTTGCTCATTACTATCTCCTGACAAGTGCCCAGCTGGTTCATTTTGAGAAGGTTTAGGCACAATTAGGCTTTCTGGCACTGAAATGGGGCTGTCTGCACTCTCATACTGTTCTTCAAGTTCTGGTGTGTCACCAGGGAGACTCAGACCATCAGCCCCTTCTTCGGGCAATTCACACAGTTCCACAAAACACAGAGAGTCCGCAACCTCAGATGTTATGCTTTGCACCTCACTTTCAGGGAGCATTGGCTCCAAGGACAAAGCTGGGGGGTTAGGCAGTCCAGAAGGCCCAGCTTCATCCCCACAATTAGTCATGGGGTTACCTCTAAACAGCTGACTCAATTCATAGGAGAGGTAATAGATATTGTCACACTCACTATTGTCAGAGGTGGACTGACAGTCACTATCATTCTGGGCCAGCTGTGGGGGAAACCTTAACTGTGTAACTACTGCAGTAGGAAGACTGTCTCCTTTTTGTAGCAGCATGAATCACCGGCCCAGGGGAGGCAATGTCTGCTGGCTCAGCTTTAATAATAACTTGCTCGATAGGCAACAAGTGGTTACAGTGCATGGTCTTGACAGCTTTGGAGTTATTCTCTGGGCGTACCATGTATACTGGTAGATCATCCAACTTTCCAACTACTACATGAGGAAGATGGTGCCACTTATCTGCAATTTTGTGCTTGCCATGTAGTCCCAAATTGCATAACAACACACGGTCTCTGGGCCGTAGCTCTTGAGCCTTTACTTTCTTGTCGTGCCTCTCTTTGTTCATGAGATTTCTTTTAGCGGCCATTGTCTGGGCCAGTTGATATGCATGGTTCAATTGAGCTTTCAGTTTCTGTACATACTGCAGGTAGTTTTCAGCTTGGACCCCATCTGGACAGACCCCAAAACAGACATCAACTGGCAGGTGGACCTCCCTCTCATACATGAGGCGGTAGGGGGAGAACCTAGTAGAGTCATTTTTGGTGCAATTGTACGGATTAGCCTACTTTCAAAGTCTCTGCCTTGGTCAGAGTGGATCTGCTGGGGGGCACCATAGTGGACGAAGAATTTTTCCATTAACACTTTGGCCACGGTAGAGGCTTTTTGATCTTTGGTTGGAAAAGCTTGTGCATACCATGTGAAATGATCCATAACCACTAACACATTGCCAATATTCCATTGATCAGGTTCTAAACACAAAAAATCTATGCAGACCAGTTCCATGGGGGCACTGGTAGTGATATTGATGAGGGGAACAGCCCTCTGAGGCAGAGCTTTTCTTTGGAGGCAATGACTACAGGTCTTTTCATGGTGCTCAACATCGGCCCCCATCTTGGGCCAGTAGAATCGAGATTGTACCAGGTCGAGAGTCCTGTCAATATCGAGGTGCCCCATGTGATTGTGGAGGGACCTCAGCACCAAGTGTTTAAAGGCCATGGGCAAGACCAGTTTTTGCAGTCTACTTGACCACTATGATCCACTGTCTCTCTGTATAACAACTGCCAAATAAACAAGATTGTTGCTCTTATTAACAAAAATAGATATGGTGAAAAAACCTTATGTTACCAGGCTGCTAAACAGTGGAATAATCTACCTCATTCTGTACACCTATTCCCAGTGTATAGCCAGTTTTTATAGGAATTGATAATATTAAGTCATGTTAGATGTTTATGCTTCTAGGTATACTAAAATGAAGGAATTTATTTGAAGATGTCATATGAAATGTAATTATTAATTGTTTGAGTACTGTTATGAATGTGTAAATATGTTTCTTTTGCCATATTTACAGTTGCATGTATAAAGTATAGTTAGAGTATATTGGAATTTGATAGCGTGAAGTTATGTTAAATGTTCATGTAAATTTGAATGAATGGAATAATTTGGGTGCCTGAGTGATATTAAGGGGTTAATGTAAATTGATTGTTAATGTACTGTCATGTTTTGTCTTTAAATTTTCATTTTATTTTTATTCTTTATTCCTACTCATATATTGTTCCATTTGATATACTGTTGTATTTTTATATAGTACGTATGCATAAATAACATGTTGTAAACAGGACTTTCTTGTAAACTGGGCCTTTGGCTCAAAGATTTGTTTCCTGTATAAAAATAAATTTTACTACTACTACTACTACTACTACATTGAGTAACTTCAACCGGGGGCCTTCTGTAAACAATAGGGCAGTTCGCAAGTCAGGGGACCGCAACTTAGACACATCTTTTCCTGCACATAGCTCATGAAGTGTGGGTTGAATCATAGGATCTTGGGATTGAGCCCACTGAATATTGTCATTGTCAAGTTGAGGTAGGGTAGTGCACTAATATCTAGAGCAGAGAAATGGCAATAGGCAGCCGGTATGCAGATATCAGGAGGGCCCAAGCAATCTACTAAACAGTCCACTGTGTCCGCAGACATCTGTACATCTCTGTCAAACATTTGGCACAATGCTCGGATGTCAGGTTCAGACAACCTGACTCAATCACTCTTGGAAACTGGCCTTCGTGACAGGGCATCAACATGTATATGGTTCAGTCCTGGCCTGTATTCGACAGCATAGTCTTAGGTTGATAAAGCAGAGAGCCACCGGTGCCCAGTGGCGTCCAACTTAGCTAAAGTCTGTACA
Organism: Neoceratodus forsteri; assembly: GCA_016271365.2. NCBI lineage: Eukaryota > Metazoa > Chordata > Ceratodontiformes > Ceratodontidae > Neoceratodus > Neoceratodus forsteri. The sequence continues at coordinate 298,926,000 of CM057450.1, read as the reverse complement.
TAGGTCAATGGGTTATTGTCGGTCTTCACCAATATCTTTGCCCCATAGAGGTACTCATGAAACTGGTCAACAATGGCCTATTTTAGGGCAAGGAACTCCAGCTTGTGCACAGGATAGTTTTGTTCTGATGGGGTCAAGCTCCTGCTGGCAATAGCCACTGGTCTCAAACCATCCTCATGGTCTTCATACAGCACAGCTCCTAGGTCCTGCAGACTAGCATCTGTATGCAGCACATAGGGCTTAGTAGGGTCAGCATAGGTGAGGAAGGGGGTGTGGGTGAGCTGGTATATGACTTTGTGGAAGGCTGCTTCACATTCGGGTGTCCAGCGGGGCCCGAAAGGTTCACCTGTTTGGAAGTATACTTTCTTGGGTTCATTGACAGCCCCTTTCATGTATTTACAGTTGGTGGTGGGGGGATAACCCTGGGTGAGATTCAGGAGCGGGCGAATCACCTTGGAATAGTCTTTTATGAACCTGCAGTAGTAGCCACAGAACCCCAGGAAACGTTGTAGTTCTTTCAAGTTATGGGGCTGGGGCCAAGTAGTCAGTGACTCGATCTTACCGGGATTGGTCTCTATCCCTTCTGCAGATACTATGTGTCCCACATACTTCACAGAGGTTTGAAAAAACTGGCACTTGTCAATGGACAGCTTGAGGCTGAAGTCTTCTAATCGGTCTAGGACTTTAAACAGTTGGGTCTCATGCTCCTCTAATATGTGTCCAAACACAATTACATCATCTTGGTACACTAGGCATTCCAGCAAGTTCATATCTACTACCGCACGTTCCATCAGTCGCTGAAAGGTGGCCGGGGCACCCGAAATCCCCTGCGGCATTCTCAGGAATTCGTGGAACCCCAAAGGACAGATGGAGGCAGTTTTCTCACAGTCCTCCAGGGCCATCGGAATCTGGTAATGTCCGCTGCGAAGATCCAATACTGAGAACCATTTGCTCCCATTCAAGCAATCCAGGGCATCTTGTATATGGGACATGGTGTATTGATCTGGGTCGGTCTGCCAGTTCAGGGTTCGATAATCAACACACATCCTCACCGACTCATTCTTCTTATGCACAACCACAATGGGAGAGGCATATGGACTCCTTGATTCCTGTATCACACCAGCAGCAAGCATTTCCTGTAGGTGTCTCCTCACATCATCTATGTCCGCTGGGGCGAGGCGTTGGGATCTCTCTCGAAATGGCCGGTCATCGTGCAGGCATATATGATGCTCTGCACCCTGGACACACCCCATGTCCCATTCTTTTAATGAAAACACTTGGTCTTTCTGGGCGAGTTTCTTGCTAATCCTAGCCTTCCATTCAGCTGACAGCGGGGAATCACCAAACTCAAATAAGTCCAGGGTCATGCTCTCCTTTTGACCAGAGTACTTGTTATTGGGCAATACTGCAGTGTCTGTGCAGTGTACTGTAGCTAGAGTGCACCCTGTGTTCACCCGGACCTCCCGATCTGACACATTTCGAATCTGGACCATCACTCGTCATGCATAGGCATGGGCACGGGCAGGCAAGATACTGGGTTTAGCCAATGATCCTTCTGGCAACTGTTCATCACCTGGTGCATCCAATATTAAAATTTTGTTCTTTACATTTCTCTTTAGGCAGATTTCTCCATGGATTGTGCACTGGGCGTTGGGGGCCAATACCAAGGAGTCAGGTTCCTTTTTCCACACTATCCCCACTGGCTCATCTGGGTCCTCTTCATTGGGTTTCTGTTGTAAGTCATATGCCCTTTTTACTAAGGCTGGAATTCTTAGGGCCCATCCAGTCAGTTGCCCTTGTTTCTCATGGCAGAGCTGTGCTAGTCTCCCAAACATGTGGGCGTTTGTTCCAATTAACAGGGGAACCCCATTATACAGTTTGGTGGGGGGACACACTAGGGCCAGTGTCTCTACTTGCTCCTCTACACCAGTTACAGTTGCAGGAAAAGACAACCAGAGGCGGACATATCCTAGGTAGGGATGAGACTTTTCACTCAGCCCCCACACATGTAGGCCTTCCAGGGATTGTAATGGCACATCACATACGTGTTTGTCATACCACTCCTGAAATACAATGGTCGCTAGCGACCCACTGTGAAGCACAGCACAAGTAGGAATACCATTCACAGCCACAGTAGTCTTCATTGAAGGGACCACTATTTTGGGCCAGTCTGGAGGGACAACAGCAGGGGCCTGGACAGATGATTTAGTCACAGAGGGGTTTGAGTTAGGCTGGCCGAAGCCTTCACTGCAGTAATTTCGTGCATCCCTTGACCATTGACTCATTTTCTGAAGCTCTCCTTGAAGCCGGTTCACTACTTTCTCCAAGTCCTTCTGAGACCAGCATTCCCTCTTCGTATGGCCATCCTTGCCGCAACTGTGATAAATGACAGGCTCTCGGGGTATCCTTGGGGAGAAGATAGCAGACATCGACGGGAGATTGTGATCTGACTTCTGCTGGTAGTGTACCATGTCACAAAAGTTCCTTTAGGGTGGCAGTCAATTCCATGAGATCAGCCGAGAAGCCACCCTTAGTAGAGGATGCCTGAGGGTGCACCCCAACCCCTATAACAGTCACGTCCTGACAGGGACCATGGTCTCTGTCAGCAGGGGATACCTCAGTGAACGCATCCCGTTGTACTTTTTTAAAGTCCTCTATGGTATTCCCTTCCTCCAGCAACAACTTAGCAAATTTCTCCTCAAAAGTCTCAGATAATGGTGGGAGCTCATCCTCCCCAGGGTCTTTACTGTCTTTTGTTGTCACTCTCCAGGCGGCTAGGACCCCTTCTGAGGCAATAGTCTGTGGCAGTTTAGAGCTGTCCACAAGGTTACTACACTCTACCAAGGCTATGAAAGTTTGGGCGATCAAATCAGCCTGTTGACCCACCACCACAGGGTTTTTTAAACATTCAACTTTGGAAAGTGCTCTCTCTACAGTGTCCTTACTGGTACCCAGGGGAATATCCAGTAGAAGCAGAGCATTTTGTGGGTTGATCTCCTGCCCAGTACACCACCCCACTAGCTGGTGTACAGCCATTTCTACTGAGGTAACCATTAGTCTTTAACAATAATTCGTAATATTTGGCCACTAGAAGGCACAAAATCCCAGCGGTGAGCCTCCAAAATGTAACTCCTAGGTGGCGCTATCCCAAGGGCTACTACCCCTGCCTGCTTGACTAGTAGCAGTTAAGAGACCGAAACGAGTGCCTCCACCTGGAGGTCAGGGTGGCTAGTTGTCAAGCTAACCTGGGCACAGCCCTCCAGAACACTATAACCCCCATCTTTCCCTTCTAGTGGCCTGAACATTATACAATTATTACTTTCACAATGACCCTTATTCACCAGGAAATTACCCACACTGTTTGCACTTACCACCAGGGCTGGTTCCTCTAGCTTGACCCTGGAGACCCCCTGCAAAACAAGGTTAAGCACAGCAAATAACAACAGTACAATACTCTTGGCACAAACTGGAACCACAGTCAGGTTAATGCAAACAAAGTTAAATCTGATTTATTCAGGGGACTTGAACAAGGGAGGGGTGTAATCAGGTTGATTTGCTTAAAAGCTATATTAATCAGACAGTTATGCATGCAGTTCAGAGTCCCTACACAGTCATACACTCTGGGTACCCAGCTAGGAAAACGGTGGGCTAGCCAGGAATGTTGCAGCTGGTTGGGGCTCTGTGATGGAAGAAAGCAACATGCACAACACACACTATTTGTAATCAGGAGCCAGAGGGCTCAGTTCATGAAAGAAAAGGCAACAAGACAATCAGATGGCAACACTTTTAGATTTAGCTGCTGTTGCAGGGAGCTACCCTGATGTTTACTCATGATACCCCATGCTTGACACAGGCAGGATGAAATTGAGACTGCAGGCTGTTGAGCTGGAGTGCCTGGAGAAGCAGGGTCCGGACGAATCACCGAGGCATCGTTCCTGTTCAAGGTGTTGAGCAGTGGGCTGATCCCCAGGTCGGTCTCTCGTCGATGACTTTCTCTGCGTAGCAGGTATTCTGACTGGGCCAGTGTAGCAGGGCCCAGGCAAATGGAAATGGATGCGGATTCAGTCGTGGAGCTGGATACAGCCTCCAGCAAACAAAACACAGCTTCGACACACAGTGGGGAACCAAATCACGACCCGCTATAAGCACACAGCACATTCACATGTAAGGAAATTTCACTGTACCAGGCAAATGGTTCTCCGGTCGCAATCACAGAGTCTCCGCACAATCCGGGAGTTCAGAGGTAGCTGGAAGTCCTGACAGGTCGATCACATTCAGCAAATCTTTGGTCTTCTTCAGATTAAAGCCTGGTCACAATTCAGTGGCTTAATTCGCTCTCCAAGTTCGGATTCAGTCTGAAAAAAGCACAAGTTCCCTCTCAGGAACAGCAGGCAGGCATGCAGGCCAAACTCAGGCCTTTCCACAGTTCTCCCATGCAAATCCACTATGGATTGGTGCTCGAACTATCTTGAGCTGTTACTTCTTCACTTCCCAACTCAGATCTAACTGAAACTGCAAACAGTGTGGGACTTTCCCCAAGATCCAAAAGGTTTGGTTGGCTGATCTGTCTGTCAGTCACAACAAGGGCTCCCCCTCCAGGTTATTTTAGGTGCCAAAAGCCCAAAACTACAATTCCTACAAGTTTTGGCCCCACCAAGTCCCTGTAGACAGGCTCCATTTTAGAGTCCCAAATGAACTGATTGGCCCAGTCTGCAGTCCAGGACCAAGATGATGGAAACTAACAGATCTGTTCATGCTGCAAAGAAGGCAGGTTAGAACAAACTGCAATATTATTACTACTCTAACAAATGATCAGCAAACAAGTACATCTTCTAACAGAGTTCCCTCTCAGATTAATTATGACTGCAATCCAGGCTGCTCTTAAAGAGACAGTACACAGAGGCTATACAGGCACTCTCTGGCAATCACATTTAAACTGCTAAAACGCAGGACACCAGCCTGGCAGTGAGCATTTAGGCAAGCTCAAGGAAGACTTTTTGGGAACCCCCATTTGTAGAGGGGTTACATGGGTAAAATTCAACTCAAGCAGGGACTTGAGCCAGATTCTGCTACAATGTTGGAGTGACATTAAAAGAGAGGTGACACACAGACAGACTTGGCTCATATTTTGGCTTAAGACAGTCAATGTCAGTTTTGGACTGGCTTTTCTCTCAAAATTTGTTGTATTTGTGCATTTCTGTGAGCCCATAAGTAAAACAAAATATGTTTCATGAAGCCTTTTTAAAGTTCTTTTCAGTTCTTTATTTCTTTTCAGTTTGGTACACTGTCTTGTTGGCATTTCAGGGCTGGGGGAAACAGGAAATGGCTGAGTAGCTGATGGTGATAACACATAGATACATAGATACATAGACAGTGTCGGCAGATAAGGGCCTATGGCCCACCCAGTCTGCCCATTTGAGCTTGTAAGTTCAGTTTGTTTTCCTAGAAGTCTGTTGCCCCTTACCCCTGCCCTCCAGAATTCCTTTATGTCTATCCCATGCATTCTTAAATCCCGTGATTGTTTCAGCCCCCACCACTTCCTCTGGCAGGGTGTTCCACTTGTCCACCACCCGTTCTGTGAAGAAATTCTTTCTCATGTTTCCTCTGAATCGTCCTCCTCCAACTTCATCCCATGCCCTCTAGTCCTGGAACATCTTTTTCGCTAAAAATAGTGTTTTCCTGCACCCTGTTCCTCCCTGTAAGATACTTGTATGTCTCTATCATATCCCCTCTCTCCTCCTCTCCTCCAGGGAGTAATGTTCAGTTCCTTCAACCTGTCTTCATAAGACTTGTGATGCAATCCATGCACCATCTTTGTTGCCCTCCTCTGAACCTTCTCTCCCTGTCTATGTCCTTACGTAGGTATGGTCTCCAGAACTGTACACTGTACTCCAGGTGGGGCCTCACTAGTGTCTTGTATAGCGGGTGTGACCTCCCTTTTCCTGCTGGTGATGCCCCTGCCTCATACATCCCAGCATCCTATTTGCTTTACCTGCTGCCTTGTCACACGGTTTCCCTACCTTTGAGGTCATCAGAGATGACAACCCCAAGATCCCTTTCCTGCTTGGTGCATGCTATATCCTCACCCCCCAACTGATATATTGTGCCAGGGTTTTTGTGCCCCATATGCATTATCTTGCACTTCTTTGCATTGAATTTCAACTGCCAAACCCCTGACCATTCTTCAAGTTTCTGCAGGTCGCTTCTCATTCTGTCTACACCCTCTGGTGTGTCTACTCTGTTACAGAGCTTTGTGTCATCAGCAAACAGTGAAATTCTGCCTTCTAGGTCCTGTGCAATGTCACTGATGAAGATGTTGAATAGGACCGGTCCCAGCACTGATCCCTGTGGTACCCCACTGGTCACTCTTCCCTCTGTGGAGTGACAGCCATTTACCACCACCCTCTGTGTCCTGCCACCCAGCCAGTTACCTACTCACCACACTACTGTCCTGCCCACACCCATATTCCCCAGTTTGTGTAATAGTCTTCTATGTGGCACAGTGTCAAAGGCCTTGCTGAAGTCCAGATAGGCCATGTCCACTGCCCTCCTCTGATCCACCTCCCCAGTCACCCAGTCAAAAAATTCAATGAGGTTGGTCTGACATGACCTCCCCCTGGTGAAACCATGCTGCCTAGGGTCCTGTAGTCCATTGACAACCAGATGTTCCACCAATCTCTCCTTCAGTAGTGCTTCCATGATCTTCCCCACTACCGAGGTGAGGCTGACTGGTCTGTAGTTACCTGCTTCCTCTTTGTTCCCACTTTTGTATAAGGGGACTACATCTGCTGTCCTCCAGTCTTTGGGTACCTCCCCTGTTTCCAGTGATTGGCTAAACAGGATAGCCAGAAGTTCAGCCACCACCTCTCTTAGTTCTTTAAGGACCCTGGGGTGCACCCCATCTGGCCCCATTGCTTTATCAACTCTTATTACTTCCAGTTCCTTCAGGACCCTTTCTCGTGTAAAGGGACTTGTGTCCATTTCTGCACCATTCTCACCCCTTGTACTCCCTTCAGACCGATTACCCTCCTCTTCCTCAGTAAAGACTGAGCAGAAATACCTGTTCAATATGTCAGCTTTACTGTTGTCATCCTCCACCTGCCCCCATCCTCCCCCTTCAGTCTCACTATCCCTCCCTTTGTCTTTCTTTTTTCACTTATGTACCTGTAAAAGGTTTTGTCCCCTCTACCCACTGATTTTGCAATGTGTTCTTCTGTCTGAGCTTTGGCTTCCCTTACTGACCTCCCTGCCTCCCTTTGCTTCTCCTGGTACTTCTCCCTATCCCCTTCTGCCTGTGTCTTTTGTATTGCCTGAATGCAATCTTTTGGCTTTCACTTTCTTTTGCTACCTCTTTGGAAAACCATAATGGTCTCCTCTTCCTTTTCCTCTTGCTAACCTGCTTAATGCATAATTCTGTTGTTCTTGTAATCCCCATTTTAAATACTGCCCACTGTTCCTCAACCACTGATTCCTGTCCCATTCCCTTAATGCCTCTTTCAAGTATCCCCATTTTCCCAAAGTCTGCCCCCTAAAATCCAGGATACGTGTTTTGTGTGGTTTGGTTCTGCTCTTTCTGTGATTTCAAACCACAATGACTGGTGGTCACTGTTTCCCAGGTGCTCCCCCACTGTTACCCCCATCACACTGTCCCTGTTTGTGAGCACAAGGTCCACTATTACCTTCTGCCGAGTTGGTTCCATGACCAGTTGCTTGAAGAAGGCACCCTGAAGGGAGTCCAGGATAAATCTGCTCTTAGTTGATGCTGCTGCTGGGATGCTCCAGTCCACATCTGGAATATTGAAGTCTCCAACCAGTACTACCTCACCCTTGTCTGCCATCCTTTGGATGGCTAGCATCAGCTCCCTATCTGTTTCTTCCTCCTGGGCTGGTGGTCTATAGACCACACCTGTGCAGATGGCTGTCCCCATTTTCCTTTCCAGCTTAACCCACAGTATCTCTCCCCCATTTTGTTCCTCCTGGATCTCTGTGGTCCTTATGTCATTTTTCACATACAGTGCCACTCCTCCTCCCTTCCTGCCTGCTCTGTCTCTTCTGAATATGTTGTAGCCAGGTATGGCCATCTCCCAGTCGTGGTTATCATTACACCAGGTTTCAGTGATGGCCACAATGTCCAGGTCTGACTGTACCATGACAGCCTCCAGATCGTCCATCTTGTTGCTAAGGCTCCTGGCATTTGCACACATGGCTTTGCATGATTTGACCTCCCTAGACTGTTTCACTGTTCTACTCCAGCCCCTTCCTTGGTTGTCATTTATCTCTGGTTCTCCTTGCTGTCTGCCCTTCTGCTGAATTTTGCCCCTTTTCTGCTTATCCACCTCTTGGGCACTAATCTCCACTTAATTTTAAGCAGCTGCTAATAGGCTAAGTAGGACAGACTTCGACTGTGTGTCTTCCCAATAATGCAGAATTTCTAATCCAGACTGTGCCTACTACATGATCAGACATTGGGGGCCTGATTTTCAAACCATAGTGAATGGCACATGGTGCTTGCACCAACAAGGAATGGCAAAAAGGGCATCTTGGGTCACACCGTATGCCATTCTCAATTTTCAGACACCAGCAGCACCAACTGTGGGGGCTACTTGTGCCGCCCTAGTCACGGATACACAGATGCACAAAGGCAGAGGGAGGCTTGTGCTAGGGTAGCGCTGCATCATCTCCTTAATTGGGATTCTGCAAACCCCCCCAACAGGCACACGAGCTGCCAGAGTTAGACCAAGCAGTGGCTGGTCTAATGGCCTGTGCACCATTTCGTGAGCCATATCAAGGTGGGATGTGGTCTGTGCACCCCTGTCGTGGCTAACGCAAGTGACCTTCAGTGGCCATTCTGCACCCAGACACCTATCCTGGCACCAGTGGAGCTGCAGTTGGTGCCCTCCAGGAACTTCCCACGGCTCAGTGCCTGGCACTGTGGCAGTCATGCCCCAAAGAGAAAGAAAAAAACACTATGGTTCTCAAAGGAAGTGACTGAGAAGGTAAGGGTGAAATGGGTGGTACTCAGGAGGCACAAGCAAACACAGAGGGAAGAAGACAGGGAACTGTATCAGGAAAAGCAGAGGGAGGCAGGGAAAGCAGTCAGGAGCGCAAAGGCACAAACAGAAGAACAATTAGCTCAGGCAATAACAAAAGGGGAGAAGAACTTTTTTTATGTATGTTAGTGCGTGAAAAAAGACTAAGGGTGGGATTGTAAGACTAAAAATAGAAGGAGGGAAGTGTGCAGTTGGGGACCAAGAAAAAGCAGAAATCTTGAACACATATTTTTGTTCTGTATTCACAGAACAAGGGGAAGGGGAGGGACCAAAGTCAGGCGAAAGAAGCACCACTGGGAGGAGGTGGACACCAGTCTATTTAAGGAGGAGAGAGTCTTAAAGGAACTCACTAATCTGAAAGAAGACAAGGCAATGGGGCTGGATGGGATACATCCCAGAGTATTAAGAGAAGTCAGGGGAGGTACTAGCAGCACCACTGTCTGCCCTGTTCAACAGTTCACTGGAAGCAGGTGTGGTACTAAAGGACTGGAGGAGGGCTAATGTAGTCCCTCTCCACAAAAGTGGGAGCAGGGAGGAGGCTGACAATTACTAGCCAGTCAGACATACCTCAGTGATAGGGAAACTAATGGAATCACCACTAAAAGAAAGGTTTGTGACTATTATATCTCAAATCCAATGGAGCACAGGATCCATGGCAACATGGATTCACAGCAGGAAAATCTTGTCAAACAAATCTGATAAATTTCTTTGACTGGGTGACTAGAGAGGTGGATTAACGAGGAGTGGTGGATGTGGCCTACCTGGATTTCAGCAAGGCCTTCGACACTGTTCCACATAGGAGGCTAGTAAACAAGCTGGGCAGCCTGGGAGTGGGTCCCAGGGTTGTAAACTGGGTCAAAAATTGGCTGAGCAATAGGACACAATGGGTGGTGGCAAACAGAGGTCAATTTGAAGAGAGGGGGTGACCAGTGGGGTCCCACGGGGATCAGTGCTTGGACCAGTCCTCTTTAATATCTTCATGAGTGACATTGCAGAGGTGCTGGAAGAGAAGGTGTGTCTCTTTGCAGACAACACAAAGATCTGCAACAGGGTTGATACTCCTGATGGGGTAGAGAAAATGAGAAGGGACCTAAGCAAGCTTGAGGAGTGGTCAAGGGTGTGGCAGCTAAGATTCAATGCAAAGGGTCTGGCCCAGTGGCGCTGAAGGTTGAGGCGCTGAACGTCACACCTCGCATCACACCAGCAACCTGAGTTTGGGAGCAAGCTCTGGAGCCAGGAGGTCGGCATGGGCAGGTCAGGACTGAGCGGCCATCAGGCAGCTCTCCTTCCCAGGGGGGAGGGGGAGGGATAGCCCGGTGCACCAGCGGCTCCAGGTGTAGATCGGGTGCGTTGGGCTACACATAGTCCGCGTGGCTGACGCAGGCAGGGTAGCTGTGTGCCATCATGCCAGGGATGTCCAGACAAGGGGGGGGGACACGCAGAACAAGGAAAAAAATGTCTCAGTGGATCAGGTGATGGCACCTGTCCTCCATGCTCTACTCTGGGTTCCCTTGACTGGCCTTTGAGTTTCCCCACAGTCCCTCATCCACAGCCAGAGACTGCCTTACTAACAGCACCCAAAGAGGAGGGGCGATACACCCCGGATGGGTTAAACCAGGAGTGCTGGCTGCGGAGAGGGGGGGAGAGAGGAAGCACAGTTTGAGGATCCTCAGGTGGGCAGGACAAGGACAGGATGCCTGAGAGAGGACCACAGGGCCATGATGGGAGTGAAATAAAGTCAAAAGGAAAAAAAAAGATTCAATGCCAAGAAGTGCAAGATCATGCACTTGGGGCACAGAAATGTGAGGGAGGAGTACGTGATGGGAGGGGAGGTACTGACGGCCACCAAACAGGAAAGGGACCTGGGAGTAATCATATCAGATGATCTTAAAGTTAACAAACAATGTGAGAAGGCTGTGAAGAGAGCCAGTGGAATGCTGTGAATAGGGAGAGCTATCTGTCTCCAGCAAAAGGAAGGAGATGGTGATGCCACCATATATAACATTGGTGAGACCTCATCTAGAGTACTGTGTCCAGTTCTGGAGGCTGCATCTCTGGAAGGACATATACAGAGTACAAGTGGTTCAGAGAAGAGCGACAAAAGTGGTGCAGGGGCCGCACCAAAAGTCATATAAGGGGAGACTGGAGAATCTCAATATGTATTCCCTGGAGGAGAGAGTGTGGGGATATGATAGAGACTTTCAAATACCTCAAGGGTGTAAATAAGGTACAAGGGTTCCACTAAGCCGCATCGACAACTTCACTGTAGCAGTGCGGCATAACGAAATCCCCAATGTCGACAGGCGAAATTTCACCTGTCAGACATTGGCTGTCTTGTTTTCCGGGGGGCTTTGCCACCCCAATCCCCCCAATCTCTAAAGATCAAACTCCAATTCAGAGTTGACCTGGTGTGGGGGTGAAACACTGCGAATCAGCGAAATTTCGTCACCGGGACTGTGACAGTGACAATTTTGAATTTCGTCAAAATTGTCGCTGTATTGGCTTTCGCTGTCAGAATTTCATGGTATAGGTACAAGAGGGTAGCAGCTTTAAAAAAAAAATGTTCAAGAACAAGGGGACATGATATGAAAATAGAGGGGGGTAGACTGAGGGGTAACGTGAGAAAGTATTTTTTCACGGAAAGAGTGGTGGAACCATGGGACAGCCTCCCAGCAGAGGTTGTAGGGACAAAAACGGTTGGGGAAGTCAAAAACGAATGGGAGAGACATAAAGGAACTCTAGCAATAGAAAAGAGAGGGTAAGCCACAGATCATTTAGGATTTGTGGTATATGAAACAGGTAGGGAAAATGGGCAGACTAGGTGGGCCAAGCAATCTTTATCTGCCATCAAATTCTATGTTCTATGTTTCTGTCCAGGTCCATCGCCACCTCCCAACCTGACCTATCCTGCCCTTCACAGGCCCCACCAGTCTTCAGGATGTCCGACTGGTGGGTCCCTCTCATCTTGGCTACCACTACTCACTGCTAGCCAAATGTCTCACTGCTTGTGGCATTCCCCTCCCCTGTGCCATATGTTCATAACATTGGATGGCTTGCGACAAACTTAGGGAGTTTGACACCAGAACTCTGATTCATGCAAAATCTGGCACAGGGTCACTAGTGCACCCAAGTTTGCCACTGTCAGAAATGCTACACATGGCATGCTGATCTAAGAATCACTTCCAAAATTGGGCCCTGGGCTTTTATTAGGGGAAAAATTGGTTCCTGAGGAAACATCCCATTTCAGCAGGCATCCCACTTATCCGTGTCTCAATTAGCTATATTAGAGAAACTGCCCTTGCATATGCTGTTCCTTTAAATCAAGGCAAGGCAGAGTTTATTTCTATGGTGCCCAATCTCGAAGGCTCTGGGCACCTTACATAAAACATACAGTGGGCAGGGTATCAGATAAAATCAGATATCATAACATCCAGACAGAAAAACAGTAAAGCATCAAATACAGCATTAAGATTGGCAAATTTTTGCAGATTTTTTTTGGCTGCTCAGATTACTATGTCTGGGAAAGCCAGGAAAAATAAGTGCGCTTTCAGGCCCCTCCTGAACCTCTCGACTGATGGGGTCTCCCTGACATCTGCTGGTAGGGAGTTCCACAGGACCGATCCAGCGACACTAAAGGCCCAGTCACCAGAAGTTCTTAATCTAGTCCTGGGAAAATCAAGGAGGCCCTGGTCAAGGATCGGAGGGAGTGGACTGAGGTGGCGGGTGTCAGAAGACCAGTCAGGTAGCCAGGGCCTAAAGACAGTATATAGATTGCACTATTTCATATAGGTCACTCTAAGATGGATTTAATCATGCCAAACATCAGCTTAGTCAGCCTGTTGAGGACATCCAATAAAGTGTATCCTAAGAGCAGTCATGAGTCCATAACGATCAATTTACTTGCACAGTACCCTGTATATTGTCACTTGTCATGCACTGAAAAAATTAAAATGTCTCCTGAATACTGTACATCATTTTGGTGACTTGGGTTTGTGCTGGAGTGCTACTGCCTTGAAGTCCACGAAGAGAGGGAAGCAGCCAGTCCTGGCATTAATACTTTTTCTTCTGCTTATCCTGGCCTCCTGTGGATTGAGTGCACAGCACATGATTTGGAGCCCTTACCTCCATTATATCCCAGTACATAGCTAAGATCTTCTCTGGCTAATATTGGCATTTTTATTCAACCCACACCTGTTAGCCACCTGATGAAGCTTTATTTTTTTTATTTATTAAATTTTGATAACCGGGTAAGCCCGCTGGGCCCCGAAGGTCCCTTTTTCAGGGGCAACCCGGGGAATTACATGGAATAATACATGGGGTAGCATACAGCACAGGTACATTACACCAGACAGTGAGGAACATAATACATAGTAGTTTTTCAGCAGTTACATTTAAGAGGTAAGACATAGTAGCTTTTTAGCAGTTAACATTTCCTGGGTAAGCTCTACAGATGGGGTGCAGTGCTATATAGATGGGGTGCAGTGATAGTCGCTATTTCCATATGAGGGAGAGGGTTGGGCTTCCACTTAGGAGCCTCTCACTTTAGCAGTTACATATGGAGGTGACCATCATATGAGCCTTCAGCCTTGTGTGGAAGGTGTGGGTAGAGGTAGCATCCTGAATGTCAGGGGGCAGGGAGTTCCATAGGGTGGGTGCTGTGATGGTGAATGACTTACCCCCTGCCTTGGTTCTAACCCTTGGCACTGTGAGGAGGGTTCTGTCCATTGTTCTGAGGAGCCTAGGGTTTCTCTTTTGGGCAATGAGTCCAGTGAGGCTGGGAGGAGGGGATGGGCTGAGTAGTTTATGAGTGTGGCAGAGTAGGGGGTATTGGAGCGGGGCCTCCCAGGAGGGTCAGTTTAGTTGGGACAGAGGGTCACAGTGGTGAGCCCGGGAGCTGGATAGGGTGGTGAAGTGAGCCACCTTGTGATAGAGAACTTGTAATCTGTTCATCTCTTGTTTGGCAGCAACCTGTATCACCGGGGCCGCATAGGAGAGGGTAGGGAGGAGGACGCTTGTGGCGATGGAGGTCCTGGCCACGGGTTTGGCGTGAATATTTTTGATTACCTGGTCGACATGATCCTTGAGGGAGAAGCACTGATCCAGGGTGAGGCCAAGGTATTTTATCGATTCAACCAACTCAAGTCTTTTTCCTGATTTGGTCATCAGCCTGAGATGTGGGCTTTTGTCCCAGCCGAGGGTTCTTGGGCCAAATAGCATGGCCTTGGTCTTGTTAGGGTTAATGATCATTCTGTTGGTGACAAGCCATTGCTCAAGGGAACCCAGGTCTTCCTGTAGCCCGGAGCAGAGATCTCACAGATTAGAGGAGGGGCGGTATATGACCACGTCATCCACATACTGTACCACTGAGCTACCCCCACAGTGTTTACTGAGATCATTTGTGAAAAGACAGAAGAGAAGGGGGCCAAGGATAGATCCTTGGGGCACCCCATCCATTAGGGGGAGAGGCTCTGACAGGGTGTCTTTCCATTTTACCCTCTGTGTCCTCCCTGTGAGGTAGCTGTTGAACCACGATAGGGAGTGGCTGTCTAACCCGACCTGGCTCAGTTTTGTAAGGAGAAGGTTGTGGTTTATAAGGTCAAAAGCCTTGGAAAGGTCAATGAAGACTGCCCCGGTGGGGGATCCCTTGTCCAGTTCTCTGAGAACATCAGTGGAGAACTTAATAAGCGCGGTGTCAGTCCCATGATTGGTTCTGAAAGCGTGCTGGGAGGGGCAAGTAAATGGTAGAGCTCTAGGTAGTCCCGGAGTTGTCCATAAATTAGTCTCTCTTGAATCTTACCAAGGCTAGATAGCAGGGGAGATGGGCCTGTAATTGTTGGTAGTCTCCCTTTTTTTATTTTTTTTTTTTATTTAGTTGTTTAACCAGGTATAGCACACTAAGCTGAAAGCTTTTTTACAGGAGCGACCTGGGAGCACCCTTGTGGATGGGGACTACATGGGCCAGTTTCCATTGTTCCGGGATGG
Source organism: Neoceratodus forsteri (assembly GCA_016271365.2). Lineage (NCBI taxonomy): Eukaryota > Metazoa > Chordata > Ceratodontiformes > Ceratodontidae > Neoceratodus > Neoceratodus forsteri. Next base: position 298,910,968 of record CM057450.1, on the reverse strand, counting down.
CACCTGCGATAAGGGATCGATTGAGGAGCCAGGTGAGGGGCCTGGCGAGTGCAAGGGCCCCTTCTCTTAGTATGCGGGGGGGGGATGCCATTGGGTCCCATAGCTCCTGACATTTTGAGGGACTTTAGTAATGGGAGGACTTCATTTGGTCTTTCAAGCCGGATGTGGAAGGTTGGGCAGTCCAGGCTTTGGGGGGATGGGATCATTTGAGACTGGGAGGAGGGGTGGCAAGTCCGCTTTGTGCAGGTCCATGTTTGTGAACTGGTGGTTGAGAGCCATGGCGATGCTAGGGGCCTCGTTAGTTAATTGGCCATTGACCTCTATGGGGCAGTGAGTGGTCTTCCCACTCCCCTTTATAAGCCCGTTTATGTGAGCCCAAAAGAGTCTAGGGTTGCCTGGGTTCTTTTTCTGTAGATCTGTGAGGTAGTCTCATTTGGCCACCTTGATGGCCAGTTTGCGCTTATTTCTCAGCGTCTTGTAGCAGTTTAGGTCAGCTGATAGGGAGGAGAGCTTGTATTTTTTCCAAGCAGTGTCCCTAGTTTTCATCAGTGTTTTCACTTGAGGGGTATTCCACTTGTAGCAGCTCCCCTTGGTGTGGAATTTCTTCAAAGGGGCCAAGCAGTCAGCAACCATAATGATGGCTCCCTGGAAGAAGCCTGTGGCCTCTTCCAGTGTAAGGAGTAGTTTGATTGGGCTCCAATCAATCCCATTTAGGCAGCCAATCAAGTTTTCAGGTTGATAGTTTGAGTAGTCCCATGTTGCGAGTATTCGTGGGGGGACTCTGGGGGCCCTGTTTTTCCAGGAGCAGAAGATTGGGGAGTGATCACTCAGGGCATCCGCTAGGGTGCCCGCCGCCTTTATATTGGAGGGCTTGCTAGTAAGCACCCAATCAAGTGTGGAATGGTTACCCATTTTGTAGTTCATTTGGTTGGGCCCTGTGATAACCTGCGTAAGGTTAGCTTCCTGAACCAGCCCTAGTAGGGAGGGATTGTCTTTCAGGGCCCAATTCAGATTGAAGTCCCACAGGATGATTAGCTCAGAGGTGACCTCATCGGAGATGTCCCTTAGGACCACCTCCAGAGATGAGCGCGCATTGGTTGGGGGGTAGTATACGCATCCAATGTTGAGATGCTTACATGGGCCAAGGGTGATGCTAACGAAAATCGATTCACCTTCCATACTAGTGGCCTGTAGCAGGTTGACCTGCACTGAGTTCAGGGTGTCTTTTGTGTAGATTAGGACCCCTCCACCCCTTTTCCTCAGTCTATCTTGTCTATGGGAGAGGTATCCTAGGGCTGCAACCTCATGGGAGGGTATGTGAGGCTTGAGCCAGGTTTCCGATATGGCCAGGATATCTGGGTTGTACTGGACCAGCCAGGCTTGAAGTTCCTGCATCTTGGGTCTCAGGCTACATATATTCATGTGCGCAATCCGCAGGCCCTTATTGGCCACCCAGTGTGGGTCCACTGGGGAGGAGACCAGAAGATCATAAGGAGGGGGACCAGGATCTGGTTGGATGTCCCCTGCCATGAGCAGGAGGGTAGCAAGGAGGCAAAGAGAAGGAAGCCGACTGAGGGGTAAGGACTTAGTCCAGAGTCTCCGTTTAGCAGTGAGTAGAGTTGAGTACAGGATGCCTCTCCTGCAGAATACATGGGCAGTCAGAAGTACCTCCATGTTATTAAGAGGGAGGGTGTAGTGGTCCCAAGAATGGCATGGGGGAATGTCCAGTTTGGGGGGACTTCTCAGCTCCTGTTCTCCTGTGCTTATAGTCCTATCTGCCCAGTGTAGGAAGAGGAGGTACAGGACGGCCAGTAGGAGCCCTCTATTTGGGCAGCCAAGAGAGGGGGGTCCAAGCATAGAGGGCATCATGCTGGTGAGGAGGCCAGGTGGGGAGGAGGGATGGATGGGCGGTAGGGATGGTTGGGCCCCTGGGAATAAGTTCCCCTGAGCCCACCGTGCTCAACTTAAGAGTAATAACCAGCCTCGTCAGGCACCGAGTCCCTGACTGCCACTGTCTTGTTTCTGCAGCTTTAACTTTTTTATTTAGGTTTTCTCTGTTGCCTCTGTCCACCTGGTCCTTAGGTCTGGAGTTGCACTTGGTGGAAGCTCCCCAGTTTCATGTCTTGATAACCCCACCAACTGGTCTTGTAGGTGCTCATAGCATTGGGACCACAGGTATCCTTAATCATCATCTTGACAGAGGCAGGGTTTCACTGACTGCACCTGGTGAAGGATAGCATTGAGTTTTGCTTTTATCGTATGGCACTCACTTGCAATTTCCAAACATGAAAGATGAAGTTTTTTTGTGTGCATTTTTTACAGGATTATGAGAATTAGTCAACCAATTAAGGAGAGCACTACTCCTACTAGCAATATCCGTACAAATACAGAAGGATTCAGATGGTCAGGAAACCACAGGAACTCCATCCCCCTCAGCTTACAAAATTGGATGAGTGATCCTCCACCTCTGGCATCTGTCTCCATTGACTACTGCAGGAGAGTTCCCCAGGTAAACATTCCCACTTAACCACTGCAGATGTGATTGTGTTATTACTGAGAAAATACAGGTTACTCACCTGTAACAGGAGTTCTAGGAATGGTATATGTTGTTCATCCACACTGTCTGGCAGGTTCCTTGCCGCTTTAAATCTTGCTGGAAGGTCTTCAAGCTGGCTCCTCCCATCCACCTGGGTGGTAAAACTCTCGGCTCCGCCCCATGATGCCAGATCTAGCCCGCTGGAAGCCAGGTTGTGCGTCAAAGCTGAGGAGGTCAGGTGGGGCGTGTGGATGAACAACATATACCATTCCTAGAACTCCTGTTACAGGTGAGTAACCTGTATTTCTAGGGACATGGATATGTTGTTCATCCACACTGTCTGGCAGACTCCTAGCAGTTCTCTGGGAGGAGGGCAGCAAGGCGCACACCCCCTACTTAGGGAACAAAGACTGGAGAACCGAGGCCCCAAAACTAGCATCCCGGCATGACTCAAGGTCGATGTGGTAGTGGGTGATGAAGGTGTGTGCTGACTTCCAGGTAGCAGCCCTGCAGATTTCCTGGATAGAGACATCCCTGGAAGCAGCCAACGATGCAGCGGTATGGCGGGCAGAATGAGCTCTTATCCCTCTGGGAGTCTCCATGCCCGCCAACCTATAGCAGAGATCTATGCAGAAGGTGACCCACCTGCCTATCGTCCGCTTGGCTGCAGGTCTGCCAGGTGCGGCTTCAGCATAGGTGATAAACAGCTGGTGAACCTCTCCCCGAACTTCAGCCGCCCGCCTCCTTGTAATAAGCGAGTGCTCTTCTAGGGTCCAAAGTATGGAGCCTATATTCGCCTCTGAGGTATGATTAGGTAGAACACTGGCAGAGTCAACACCTGGTTAAGGTGAAACTCCGACACCACCTTCGGAAGGAATTTTAGGTGGGGGCACAGGACAACCTTGTCCCTGTGGAAGACCAGATAAGGAGACTCGATGAAAAGCGCCTGGAGTTCTCCCATCCTTCTGGCTGACGTGATAGCCACCAAGAAGGCAGTCTTCCATGACAGGTGAGAGATGTCACACCTGTGCATTGGTTCAAATGGCTTGCCCATGAGTTTAGCCAATACCAGCAGTAGATCCCACGGAGGTGGAGGTTCTCGCACCGGAGGGGATATGTGATCAAGGCCTTGGAAAAAGCGCCCGACCACCTTCTCCTGCACCACCGACTGCTTCCTGGCCCACGCCCGGTAAGCAGAGATGGCTGCCAGGTGCACCTTAAGGGTCGTCGACCAAAGCCCTAGCTGAGAAAGGGACCACAGGTAGTCCAGAATGCTTGCCAAGGAACAGGAGGAAGGGTCCAGGCCCTTGCCCTGACACCAAATGGAAAATCTCTTCCATTTGAAGGCGTAGCATTTTCTGGTCGACTCTTTACGGGACGCCTCATCGATGTTGAGGACCTTGTCGGAAAGACCCAAGGCCTGGAACTCTAGCCACTCAGGAACCAGGCCATCAGGTGCAGGGATTGAAGGTCTGGATGGAATACCTTTCCCTGATTGACTGAGATCAGGTCCGGGCGGGCTGGAAGCTGCTTCAGGAGCCTGGAGCTGAGACTGAGGAGACCTGGATACCAGAACTGGCGGGGCCAGTCTGGGGCTACCAGAATACCTTGCGCCTTGTCCCTCCTCACCTTGAGAAGCACCTTGTGGATCAAGGGAAATGGGGGTAAGGTGTAGAAGAGGTCTGGGGTCCACAGCCTCGAGAAGGCATCCCCCTGCAGCGAGCCCTGCTGAGGGGGCGGGCATGAAACAGTCTCAGCTTCGCATTCTCCCTGGAGGCAAACAGGTCCACCTGAGGCGTGCCCCAGTGGGAGAAGAGATCTTGTACTACCTCTGGCAGAAGAGACCACTTGTGAGACACAGCCCCTATCCGGCTTAGGGCATCGGCCAGGGTGTTGGAGGCTCCTGCCACATGAATGGCGAGGAGATCCATCTCCAGGCTGCGCACGAGTGACCAAATGCAGAGAGCTTCCCTGCACAGGGGCATGGAGCGCATCCCACCCTGGCGGTTTAGGTAGTACATGGTCGTGGTATTGTCCGTCTGGACCTGAACCACTTGACCCCATAGAAACGGAGCGAAGGCGGTGAGGGCTAGATGAACCGCTCGAAGCTCCAGCAGGTTGATATGGCATCAGGACTCCTGAGGGGACCAGAGGCCGTATGCTCTGTGCTCCCCCAGATGGGCACCCCAACCCATCAGAGAGGCATCGGTCGATAGTGAGACCGTCAGCTCGGGGCGGACAAACGGGATGCCCTCTTGCAAATGTGCTGGAACGGTCCACCACTGGAGAGTGTTCCACATCCCCTGGGTCACTGTCACTAGCTGATCCAGCGGATCGGAGTGCTGTGACCATTAGCCGGCCATCCCCCATTGAAGGGGACGCATGTACCAGTGGGCCCAATGGACCACGCTGGTGCAAGCCGCCATGAGGCCCAGGAGGCACAGGAAGTCCCGGCAGGCGCGATTGCCCAACCTGAAATGATTGGGCAAAGGTGGAAAGAACCTCGCCCTGTCCACCGGGAGCCGTGGCTCTGGCCTGTGAAGAGTTGAGCTCTGCCCCGATGAAGTGTATCACCTGCTTTGGCACGAGTTCCGACTTGGTCTCGTTGATGAGGAGGCCAACCTGAGAGCAAACCTGGAGGGCCAGATCTCTGGACCGCTCCACGTCTGCTCTGGAGGGGGCTGCAATCAACCAGTTGTCCAGGTAGGGGTACACCCGGACCCTTCGGCGCCACAGGAATACTGTCACCACTGCCATGCATTTGGTGAAGACCCTGGGAGCTAGGGAAAGGCCGAAGGGCATGCTTGGAACTCATAAAGGTATCCCTCCGCTCTGAAGCAGAGGAATCTCTGGTGGGACGGATGGATTGGGACATGAAAGAACACATCCTGAAGGTCCAGAGAACAGAACCACATGCCTCGTTTCAAGGATGGGATTATCTGAGCCAGAGTGATCATCCTGAAGGTCCGAGACTTTAGGAACCTGTTCAGGTCGTGCAGGTCGAGAATGGGGTGCCAGCCCCCCCATCCGTTTTGGGACCAGGAAGTACCTGGACACAAACCCTGGGTCCAGAGGAGGATCCACCACCTTCCTGATCACCTCTTTTTCGAGGAGCAGGGCAATATCAGCTGGGTGAGACGACAGAGGCTACGGACCCTGTAGCCCCCCGAGGGGCGACGGCTCAAAAGGGCGGGGCCTGCTCGAACTCCAGGGGCAGGCCCTTTCCTACCACCTCCAACACCCAATGGTCCATGGTGATAGCGGACCAGGTGGAAAGGAAGTGGCGGAGCCATCCCCCCATGGGGGGAACCCAGGGGGGGAGTGACGAGGCTGGGGGCGACACCCCTCAACTCAACACTGGGCAGGCTTAGAGGAGGGACCGGCCGAGGGACCTCCTGGGCCTTTACCTCCCTGCTTGCTGTTGGAGGAAGCTGCAGGCTTGGGTTTGGGATGCCAAGCACGAGCCTGCTGGCCCTGGTGCTGTTGGGATGGACGTGCCGCAGGCGCAGAAGGATGAAAGGGCTTGTGCTGCTGCTGTCGGCAGCCTTTGTCCTTCTGGGCGGAGGTGACTGAGTCCAGAGTGGCATTGGACTTTTCGATCCACTGGAGGTGACCTTCCACTCCAGGACCGAAGAGGTCAGTCCCCAAGAAGGGGGACATCTGCCAGTTTGTGCTGGGTATTTGCCATGAAGGTGGATATTCTCAGCCATGCTCTGCGGCGCACGGCCACTGCGGCCGCAACCGATCTGGCACAGGAGTCTCTGATGTCCAGAGCCATTTGGAGCTGCTGCTTAGCCACTGCCCTACCCTGGTCCCGCAACTGCCAGACCGCGGTCTGCAGGTCGGCCGGGAGATGAGGGATCACCTCATCCAGGGAGCCCATAATGGCGTGGGAGAAGTGTGCCACCAGCATGGCTGAGCTGGCCTGGCGGAGGCCAAGGGAGGACACAGCGTACACCTTGCACCCTGCATAGTCCAGCTTTTTGGACTCCTTGTCGGGGGCTTGTCCACGTCCCTAGCGTTCCCGGAACACCATAAAACGCTGTCGGTGACCAACCCCTCGGCCGAGGGGTGTTCCGAAAAACCGGGCAAAGAGCCGGTAGGGACCGCAAACTTCCTGGCCATCCTGGCCGAAGGTGCAGGACAGGAATCAGGCCTCTGCCAGAGCTCCAAGGCTGGGCCAACAATGGCTTCAGCCACCGGAAAGGCCTCCATGGGTGAATTCCCTTGGTCCAGTATCTCCATCAGGGGATACTTGGCCCGCTTGGATACAGGCTCGAGCTGCATCCTGGTGGACTCCGAGATGAGCCGAAGCAAACCCATGAAGGATGATGGGCTTTCGTCCATCGACTGGCCCCCGGAGGACTCCAGGTCAATGGGCCTGGAGAACAGGGAGGAGTCATCGTCAGACTCGGAGGAGTCCGCGAAGAGCTGCCTGGGGCCTGAGCCACCCTCCACCTGCCGAGGATGGTTGGGAGTGAGGGTGACCAACAACCTGTGAGGCAAGCCCTGACCCGACTGAGAGTCCTTGGTCGGCGCTCCTGATTTCGGTTGTGGAGGCAGAGGTTCCACCACAATCGGTGGGGCAGCTGGTTTAGGCCGAACAACCGGCTCAGGCTTGGGCAACTCGGCTACAGCGAGGGGTTGTTTCGGCCGCCCGGGTGACAGCCACTTGATGGCCGGGGAAGGCGACGGGGTCGGCTTGTTCCCAGACAGAAGTAACTGCTGCCACATCAGGTCCCCGTAGCATCAACGCAATTTGCGCCGAAGCCTCTCTCTTCAGAGGAGGAAGACGAGGTTTAGCGGGCGGCGCTCTTACTCGGTGCCGCCGAGACTGAAACTGCCGTGTCGGGCGGATCGGCTGGACCGAGACGAGTCTGAGACAGAGACCGAGATCCTCGGTGTTTCCGAGATGGGTCTGGGAAGGTGGGGGACACCCACTCTTCCTCGGCTCAGAAGCCTTAACTGGGACTGCGGCACCAGGGGTGCAGGCAGGTCCTTGGTCTCCACCGGGGGAACCGGTGAAGAAGGGTTGTCGGCCTCACCAGTCGACAGCCCGTCCGACGGCTCAAGAAAAATCTCGACCGCGTCGACTGGTGTCTCAGCCGGCTGGCCTGACGGGGATGCCATGAAGCCAGTGGCCTTAGCCGCAACCTCGACCGAAGTCGACAGTCGACTGTCTGGGGAAGGGGACCTCTCCCACTCCCATGAACGCCGACGATGGGACTTACCCTTTGAGTCCTTTTTGGACCAAGAGGAATGTCCCGATGGCCCCTCTCCCTTCGTGGAAAGGGATTGGCAAAGCTCCTTGAAAGAAGTTGAATACTAGGTACCCAGAGAGAGCGGGATAAATGCTGCGACTGAGGAAGAGGATGATGCGGCCTGGGCCGCCTCCTCCTCGAGGGTGATCATCTGCTCGAGTTGCTCAGTTGAGCCAGCCGCCGAGGTAACTGCCCAACAGACCTCCTTCGACTTAACTGGCGGGTAGTGCTTCTTGGGGCGCCCAAGCTGTAACCGGGCAGCGCGGTCCTCCAGGATGTTGGCCAAAAACGAACAGCATGACTTGCAGGCCTGCGGGTTGTGTTCTAGGCCGAGGCAGTAGACGCACGTGGAGTGCGGGTCCGTCCTGGACATCTTCTGCCCACAAAGGCACCAACGAAATCCGGCAGTCAATTTGTCCATCGCAGCCGTGAGGGAGAAAGATGACCCAAGTCTTAAAAATTTTAAAATAAGTTTCGGGCGAACCGAAGAATTAGGATCCAGTCTACACGCAGAGCGTTAAGGAGGGAACCTGAGCTTCCAAGCGGTAAGGAAGATCTGGTGTCATGGGGGGAGCCGAGAGTTTTACCACCCGTGTGGGTGGGAGGAGCCAGCTTGAAGACCTTCCGGCAAGATTTAAAGTGGCAAGGAACCTGCCAGACAGTGTGGATGAACAACATATCCATGTCCCTAGAAAGTGTGTTTGTATAATCTTGTTTCAAAACAGCAAAGAAGCTTTTTCTTTTTAATTTTGCAGAGCATATTTTTTAAAGGGGGTAGGGAGTCATCTTAAATTCTGGGTCAGATTCTGAGTTGAGGATAGCACCATTAACATCCCAGGAATAGAGATGTTGTGAATTTTTAATCTGGAGCAATTCCGTGATATTCGCTTTTATGAAAATTATTTGCGAATTCCATGGCTGAACTGCCAACTTTGCAGGCAGATTTATTTCAACTTTAAAAAAAAACATCCCCCACCCACTGTGCTATGAAAGAACCCCAACCTTCAACACAAGAATTTGAAAATAAGTCAATCTCGCTCCCACACCCTCACTGGCACCATCCACCCTACTCCCTCCAGCGAACATCGTGATGCTGCTACTAACAAAAACAACAAAAACAAAAAGTAGTCCGTTCTCCCCACCTGCACATCAAATCTACTCCCCACCTCCCCCCATCCACGCTGCCTTTAACAGAGTTACTCTCAGTCTCTCACCCAACCCTCTCTGGTACCCACCACCCTCCTCCCCCCAGTGAACATCATACTTCTACTTTCCTTAAGATAACAAAAAGTAATCCCTTCTCCCCACCTGCATGCTAAATATAATTCTCCGTCTCCCCCAACTGCCTTTAATAGAGTTACTCTCAGTCTCCACCAACCCCTCTGGTCCCCACCACCCTCTTCCCTCCACAAGCACCCACGAAATACAGCATATGGCTGCAAATAAAGAAAATGGTCTCCCAGTGCGGAGCGTCTGCTCTAGTGCTCTTTAAAGTGTTGAATTTGACTTCCCATCTGGTAATGGTGAGAATGAATGAGCGGTAATGTCTTTACTCCTAGCAAAACCTAATTGGTTAAAATTTATTTTTTTTTATTTAATATACTTTATTAATGTCAATACAGTATACATTGGAGAAGGATAAGGAAGGCACAATATGCAGTACAGGAGAATATGCTACCAAACTATGGTAGTGCACTAAACATTGGATATATCCCCCCACCCTACCCGCATAGTACCTCAAATCTCCACCCCACCCTCCCCACCCTCTACCCAGAGAACCAGTATACAAGTAGGCCTATCAAAAAGCGGGGTAATTTGACCTATACAGTAATAAATTATCTATCTTCGTCTAAGGGTATCTAAGTGGGGGTGGCCTAAGTGGGAGTAAGGCATTGAGCTGCTGTTGAGACACTATGAACAGAGGAGCGATACTAGAGTATGCAGCTTCTCCCATTTGGATTTGGATTTCTTCAATGATCCCCTCAGATTAGCTATAGCTCTCTCTAACCTTAGATTGCTTAATACTTCATTTAACCACTCCATAGAGGACCCCACAGATTGGTCCTTCCAGTGCCGCAGCACCACCTTTCTAACTGATAGGGAGATAAGGGCTATATGGTAGCACCTCTCCTTGACCAGTATTGAGGAATAATCACCTAATATACATATTTGTGGCGTGAATAAAGTTTGGAACCCCAAACTGGTTGAAATTTCAACGAATCAGGTTTTACCAGGAGCTAAGGCATCGCCATTCATTCATTAAAGCCATTACGGACGGGAGTCAGCACTGAACAGAGCAGACTCTGCACCGGGGACCATTTTCTTTCTTTGCAGTCTATATTTTGTGGGTGCTGGTAGGGGCAGGAAGGTGGTGGTGACCAGAGGGGACTGGGTGGGAGACTGAGAGTAACTCTATTGAAGACAGTGAGGGGAGACGGGGGAGTGTATTTGTCACACAGATGGGGAGAAGGGATTACGTTTTGTTACTTTAAGTAAAGTAGCAGCATGATGTTCGCTGGGAGGGAGGAGGCAGATCGGTGCAAGAGGGTTTGGGGGTTAACCATTTTTTAAACCCAATCTGGCAATTTGTCACATGAATTTTGGACAATCTGCTTGGCAACTAACAATGAGAATTGCAGTGCCCAGCTCCGTGAATTTGCTGAAATTTGTGGATTTTTTTACTGAATGAATTCGCACATCTCTACCTGGGAAGCACTGCATTATGTCTTTAAGAGATTTTAGATGTTATGAATGTAGTCCAGGCGCCATTTTCCAACGTACTACTACCCATGCCTGCTGACCTTGGTACAGGTTAAGGGCCTGTGTCCTGCTATGGTGGCAGTTGGGGATTCTTTCCCAAAGATATAGAAAATAGTGTGGTGCTTCCACCCAGAGTAAATTATAAGTGGGTCAGGTGACTGGTTGGTACAGCCTCCTGGGATGCTGCACCTACCCACCTCCCTGACCAACAACTCTGCACACTGGATCCCCAATAACCTTTTTCCACCAAATACCATAAATCTATTCAGTAGGCAAAATGCAATGAACCTCTCTGACACAGCAATTGCAACAATCAAATTCACAGCTTTATTGGGGTAAGGGCTAGGAAAGGGGGTACCTTGAGGATTAGTAGCTGTGGAATAAAAATAAGGTTAGTAGGAACTGGATAAGCAACAACATAAGGGCCCAAAGGCTGGTCCACTCCCTGGCTGCTCACCCCCACTGGTACCAGTGTTATTCCCCGAGGAGTCCCTGGGGTATCCATTAGTTGCAGGCCTGGACATTGCTGCAGGTTGGCTGGCTGTTGGGGCCCTGAAGGATTTGAAAAAATGTTTAACACAAATACACACTCCCTTGGTTTAATTCCAGGAGCCAGGTCCTGGTTGCTCACGGGTTCGTAGATTTCAACCACGTTTTGGGTAGCAATGGCCTGATGTCCTGGAGGTGGAGCTCCGCTCAATTCGTGCAGCAATAGGCAGAAATGAGGATGATCTTGGTTTCCTCAGTGGTCGGATCTTGCTTGAAGGTCTTGCAGCTTGTCCCCTTGATCGAAGATCTGGCCGCTTGTCACCTTCAGCCGCTTCTGGGCCATTGGAGAGCTCGTTGGCAGGTTCACACCAGCCCCAGAAGGCCCAGACCTGGAAGTGGCTCCACACAAGTGTTGTAGGTGTCCTAGCACCCCAGCAAGTGCTAGTAACCTCCTGGCACAGTGGGTCCCACTCAGAAGGGGTTAACTAGTTCCCTCCCTGGCTCTGGGTGGGGACTTCCAAGCAATAGGAGTCCACTGCAGTCCCTGCACTGAATCCATGAGGTGGTTATAACTGGGAAGTGCTTCCGATCAAACAGTACCATTGTGCCAATGGATGCTAGCTCTTTGATTTGCACTCAGTCTAGCAATTTGCAGGAAGGGGTCAGAACTAGTCAAACCCCTGTTCACTTCAGTGCTTACAACTCTGACTGTCCATAAAAGATTCCTTTCAGCTTCAGCTGGGACACAGCTCTCAGCCACTCAGTTCAGTTCACACAGCAAAGTCACTGCACCTGGCTAGCACCTGTACCAGAGATGCTTTGTCTCTTCAGAATTTTTACCAGAGTCCCAATCTGCAAAACGGGTCCTCTGCAGCAACTATTCCACTTCCAAAAGCACAGTTCTATCAGCTCAGTGCAGGGTATCTGCAGCAGCTAATCTTCTCCAATCCAGATAGCACAGTTCACAATATATGGAGAGTTGAAAAGAAAATCAGTCCAGTCTCTCACTCTCATCTCCTGATATTCCTTTTCTGTAGTGGCAACCTCCAACAGAGACCTGAGCAAGGCCTCTCACAGTCCAAATCCACTTGCAGAGAATCCCTCCTGACTCGAGAAGAGCCCGGGACCAGATTGAAGAGAACCCAGAAAGTCCTAGGGTTTTCACTAGAGAATCCAGGCTCCTGATTGGCTGATTCAGCCTATCAATCATCAATAACCATAGAGATCAATATTTACTGGCTGTTTATTGGAGCACGATTTAGGTGCCTGAATTTGGGGAAACTTCCTCTCCCAGAGGTCCTTTGGCTCAGTTTTGGGTGCCTAGAAAGGGGACTGGCTGCTGGATGGGGTTAAAGTATCACCAATATGTCAGCCCCCATTCACATCTATGCAGTCCAACACAGTTCCCCACTTTACAACGTCTGGTGCAGCCAAGAGAAGTCTGTCTTATTAACAGAAGCCCCATAGGCACATAACTCTAACTGTGCCCTGTTAAGCAAGCTCACTCTTAATTAATAATTCCCCACAGCTTCCCTGTGGCTGCAACCGCAATATAATCTCCACAAGCGGCGGGCAGCACCTCAATAATATTCATGAGGGCTCATACTTACTTAGCCCTGATTTTAAATTCCTTGAATTTTTCTCCCCAGCAGCTTCTCCACCGCATGGTTCAGGTCACCGGTCACCACTTAACTTAAAAAGAGCACTGGGATCGCAAAAATACTCCCTGGCTGACCGTAAAACTGCCAGTCGGCACATCAATGAGCACACATTGCACAGGCGTGATCCCTGCTTGATCCAAGGAGCAAACAAACAGCGGAGCATTGCAGCTAAGGTTTTAAGCCCGAAATAACATCATGAGCTGTACAAGGGACTTGAGGGAGCACTAGAAACTCGGGCTGTGAGAGGGAAGAACGGGAGATAAATGGGAGGAAACGGGGCTATCAAGGTAAGCACCCAGAGGGGGGTTACATGAAATGGTCACTTACGTTGTTATCAAACAAGTTTTGAAACATTTCTAGAGTTCAGTACATCTTGTTCAGCTGCCCATGCATCTCTGTGTGTGGCTAAGAAATCTCAGACTATCTTTGCTAGAGTGATTTGAGACACAGCAATGCTAAATATAAAGTTTTTTTTCATGCTTCTGTGGACTTATGTTATATAAGCTACTAGGGCTTCTATTGGGTATCACTAGTGGTATAAGGGACTCAGTGCATGAGGTTTGGGCAAGAAGACCTGAGGAAATGGGTTAGGCCCCAAAATGTTGGTGGTCTACAGGGGATTTGTGCACCTTGCTCATAGTAAAAATGTTTTGAATGATTTGAATCTGAATGAATGGCTGTTATGCTCCAGAGGGTGTTTGGGCAAGAGGACCACAAAGTGAAACTGAGCAGTTTTGGGTGCCAAAACCTTATGAGAGGAGTGTCTTATACCATGAGAGACACCTAATGGAGGCCCTATTAATGAATGTTATTAAACCATAAAGAATCCTAATCTCGGATTGGAACAGAGTCCATCACATGCCACACAAGGTTTTTGAACTATTGCCTGATTCAGAACGAATAACAAGGCAACCGTTCATTAGAACAGGTAATAATCCATTGGAACTGGGCAGTCATTTTCTCAGCTATTACCCATTCTAATCCTCATTGCTTGGACACAGTTTATTAAAACAGGTTTTGACAGGAGTTGTGTTGGATACAGTGGGAAAATGTAGATCCCTCGTGAAGAATGCTTGCCTTCCAATAGTTATATTACCCCCAGCCTTCGACTTCAGGCAATATCTTATTCCTTGGCATCAATGCTTTCACACTATTTCCCTCATCCCCACTCAGTATTTGTGTAACCCCTAGGCGGCACTATTCTAAGGGCTACTACCCCTGCCTGTATGGTTATGCACAGGTTGTGGGGCCTGAGTTCGCTAATAAGGTGCCTCCACCCAGAGTAATGGTATTGGGGTTGCTTGTCTGCTCGAGTATAGCCCTCTGGGAAGCTATAACCACCCACCAACCCTCCTAGTGACCCAGTATCTAACATATTGGTAAATCCACAGTAAGTAGCCAACAGTAATAACATGCACACCCTCTTCACACTTACCACCAGGGTTGGATTTTCAGCAGTTTCTCTGGGGACCCCCTGGAAAATAAGGTTAGCAATACAGCAGTACAATCTTAATACTATAACACAACTAATAATATGCACACTAGTCAGGTTAAGCCTAAAACAAGGCAATCAGGTTTATTCAGGGGCAGTGAACAAAGAAGGGGTATGAATCTAGGCAATCTGAGGTGCCGTCTTTCGGATGAGACGTTAAAACCGAGGTCCCATCTGCCTGGATTGGTGGTAGTTCAGGTGGATGTTAAAGATCCCATGGCACTTATTGAAAAGAGTAGGGGAATTTCCCCGGTGTCCTGGCCAAATTTCCCTCATTCACTAAAATTACCACCAACAGCTTAATCTGGTTCAAATTCAATTGCTTACCATCTGTATCCCCCCCCCCAGGTCACCCCTGAAAAAGGGACTTCTAGGCCCAGTGGGCTTACCAGGTCAACAAAATTCAACAAACAAACAAATGATTGGCTATCTGAATTATTTCAGTGATTGCATGCACTCTTAGTCCCAACCTAACAGTCACACAACACTGGCTACCCAGGATGGTAAGTCTGGCTAGACAGCGGTGTTGCCCGGGGTGGCCGGTGTTGCAGCTGATGCTGGGACCCTTGAAGGAAAGAAAACAGTTAACATGCAAAACACACAGATTATTTGTAATCCAAGCCGGTTGGCTCAGTCTTTGTAAATCCAAGAAACTGAAACAATTAGATGGTATCACAAGTGATTTGAGCTTTTATTCCAGGGAGCTACTCTGATTGTACTCACACTACCAGCAATCTGCTGCAAGCAGGCGAGATGGAGACCTTGTGGTGGTGATGATAGAAAGAAGCATAGGTAAACAGGGCTGACACGACACACCTCCCCTTCACAGCCTTTCCTCCAGGTGGCCGCAACCTGCGGGTTGTTACTGCACAGGGGCTGGATCCCTGAGCTGGTCTCTTGCCGTGACAGTCTCTGGTGATGGCGTAGCGGCCTAAGCCGAAGTGGCAGGGCCCAGGCAGGATGAACTGTCTGGCAAAGTTTGTGATCTTCTGCTGGTGAAGCCTCCAGCTGGCGTAACAGGTTCCTTCGTGGGAGAGCAGGTCTCGACCCACGAAACACATTCAGCACATTTACAGGAAGGACTACTTCAGGAAACAGTTCAGATTTAGTCTGGTTGCAATACAGCAGTTGTACTAAGCAAACCTTCTGATCCGAGTATATCTTGCACACAAGCTGGGTCGATTGCTTCACGAGCAAATCTTTGGTCCAAATCACAAGTTTCACTAAACTTCTTTCTGCCGCAGTTCCAGGCTGGAATCGGACAAGTCTGACCTCCGCTAAAGGCAGTTTCCAAGTAGGAGAAAAGCGGCCAGAGGTAAGTTAGGCCTGTTCCTGCCGATTCCCCTACACTCCTTCTGGGAGCAGCTGCTTGAAGGCTCAAGCTGTTCACACTTCAACCTCCAACTCTAACTGATCCACTGTCTCATGGCACACAGGGCATTTATGCATTCTGAAGAGAAATCAGAGTATACCATGTTAATCCAAAGGTCTGGTTGGCTGAAGGAGCTGTCAATTACAGTAAGGGCTCCCCCTCCAGGTTCATTTAGGTGCCAACAGTAAAACTACAAAAGATACAGTTTTCCTTCTCACAAGACCCCCGAGGCAGGATCCATTTTAAGCCCTTGGAGTCTAATTGGTCCAATTACTGGAAGTCCCAGACCTAACATGGTGGCTCCCATCCAAATGGACAATCTGCAAATAATGCAGGTTAGACAAACTTCTCTATCGCTAATAGAACAGCACATAAACAGCAAATAAGCACAGTTTCTACATAATCTCCCTCTGCGCAATTAGTGACTGCAGATTGGAGCAAAACAGAACACTGACTGGCTGGTTTACTTAACACAGGTTAGCTAGACTCTTTTTTTTTTTTTTATCATACTTTAATTTTTGCGCCTCTGCAGCACTCCGGCGGGGGCATCCAGCTGCCGGCCCCCACCGACCTGAAGGACAGCAGGCTCACTTGATACGTGAGAGTCCAAGCACGGCCGTCACCGAACCCCCCGATGCGATTCCATGACAGGCCTCCAGGTTGGCGGGTGACGCGGCCATCAAGCTGTTTGGTCGCGCCCAGCCCTTTTTCCACCTTGGTTTTTTGTCCCCCGGAGCTGGCAGTACAATGACGCATTGCACTTACGCAAACATCTTACCAAACTCCTCCCCATGTTGGCACCACACCTTGTGCTTCTCCCAGTCTTCACCAGGGGCCGCCCAAGCGTGATGCAACCCCAGGAGCCCACCCCAGCAGAAGGACAGCAGTCTTGGGACGCTCAATCCAACCTCTCCCCTGCCAAACCCCGGAGACCCGAGTCCATTCCTGAACCCAGGTTGCTGGCATGGCGTGAGGTGTGGCATCCAGCACCACAACCCTCAGTGCCACCGGGCCAGTCCAGGTTAGCTAGACTCTTAAAGGGACAGGTGTGGAGGCTCGATGTGGTGCTCTCACATAAACAACAGAATTACACTAGGATGGGACCCCAGCCTAACAGTGGGCCCAGAAAGACAGTCTAGTAAACCCCAAATTGGTAAGGGGGTTACATTTGCATCGTAAATTGCTTGAGTTAGCTAGAGTGATTCATAACTGACTCATAGTAAGTTTCAAGTCCTTTTTATTTCAAAAATTAAATAAATGCCATTCTTCCCGGCTCTGAAGTGGAAAGGGTCACTTTTAATGTTCCTGTATGAGGGATCAATGTATGCTGGGTAAGAAGTAATAAACATAATACGGTAATCATGTTTTGTGAGAATGGACCATGAGTCTTCCGCTTATGCATGTGGTGCAACATAGCACTGCGTGATATGATGTTACAGGGTCGTACCAAATCTCTAGCACAATGCATCACATCTGCATTGTACTCATTGCACTCCTGTGAAGCAGTACTCTCCACCTACCATCCAATGTTCCAAGCATGCACTGACTGGTGGCACCCCCACCCTCATCTGTCTTCCCAGTGTCCAGTGGTCCCACCTCCTGTTACCAGCCCATCCTCTTTATCGCCCCTCCAACATGTAAGACTGCAGTTGCTGATACCAGGTTCACATTTAGCAGACGGTAACAGTAGGCGGGCACAATGTGTTGTTTGCATTGTAGCCTTTGCCTCCCCTCCCATGCCCTTAGCAAACCTTTGCAGGACACAAAAGAAAGGTTTGCTACCCTGTTGAGCATGGCATAATGGATTCACTAACTTAGTACAGTTACAAAGTGCTATTTATGACTACTTGGTACCCAACTTTGTGATTCAGCCTCATGCCCTAGTTCACCATACAACAGGTCATTGGGGGTATGGCAGAAGAAGCTGGGGGAAACATTTGTAATGGCTACCTACCTTCTCTATTTCTTCCAAGAAGGCATCAATATAGTCTCTTTTCTCAGCTGGATTCCGTGTCTCCTTGTGCTGATCAACAATCTTCTGCAGAATGCTAACAATTTTCCTTTGGACTTTGAACAGTCTCTGATGAGGTCCAGGAATGCGAACAACCCATGGAAAACTATTCATAATCTGTACTGTCCAAAAAAATATCAAAAAGATAAGAATAAGAAGATAAGAATATGTCCCACAATAGGGTACTGGACTTCAAGAAAGCAAATTTTAGTAGAATGAAAGAAATTTTAAAGGAGGAGTTGGATGGGAATGAGAACATAGAGGGAGTTGAGCAATTATGGGGAACAATATAGAGGGGAATTCTGCCAGTGACAGAACAATGTATCAAGAGAGTGAGTGATTGCAAGAGGGGGAGGAAACCATTATGGTTTACTAAGGAGGTGAGGACAGCGGTCAGGGAAAAAAGAAGGTGTTTAGGATCCACGAAGCCTCACAGGGGATGGAGGATAAGGAAGTGTACAGGGAGAAGCCGAAAGAGGTGGGACAAATAGTCAGGAAAGCTAAAGCAAATAGACAAGAGAAAATAGTGAGGGAGGCTAAAAGAGGAGATATGACATTGTTCCAGTATATAAGTGAACAGACGAAAAGCAAACAGGGGATAATGAGGCTAGGAGGGGGAGCGCTGATAGAGGGAGATGAGCAGAAAGCTAGTCTGCTAAATAAATACTTTACCTCAGTCTCACAATTAAGAAAAAAGGGACCAGGCCAAAACTAAGCAACAAGGGAAGGGTGGGCAGGGAGATGGACACAAGTCCCTTTTCAGAGGGTAGGGTGTTGGAGGAGGTAGGAAAACTGCAGACAGACAAGGCAATGGGTCCCGATGAAATTCACCCCAGGGTGCTCAAGGACTTAAGGGAGGAGCTGGCTGCACCGCTCGCAAAGTTATTTAATCTTTCTCCTGACAAAACGAGAGTTCCGGGGGATTGAAAAAGGGCTGATGTGGTGTTGTTGCACAAAGTGGGAGGGAGGGAAGAACTGAGCAACTATCGCCCGTTAAGCCTGACCTCAGTGGTAGGCAAGATGATGGAGGCACTTATAAAGGAAAGGCTGGCACAATACGTAGGGGAGGAGGGGCTCATAAACGAAAATCAGCATGGATTCACAAGGGGTAGGTCATGTCAGACCAACTTGATTGAATTATTTGATGGAGTAATGGAGATATGTGAACAGGGAGGGGTGGTGGATGTAGCCTATGTGGACTTCAAAAAGGCCTTCGACACCATTTCTCACAGGAGACTAATAAGCAAGTTGGGTAGCTTAGGGGTAGGAAGCAAATTAGTGAACTAGGTGGAAAATTGGCTGGAGGGAAGAACGCAGAGGGTGGTGGTAAATGGGGTGCACGCTATGGAGGGAGGGGTGACAAGTGGGGTACCCCAGAGGTCAGTGTTGGGTCCCATGCTATTCAACTGGGACATTTCAGAGGGCCTAAATGGGAAAGTGTGTCTGTTTGCAGACGACATGAAGATTTGTAACAGGGTGAACTCTAGGGAAGGGGTGGAGAAAATGAGGGAGGACATGGCCAGGTTGGAGGAGTTGTCAGAGAAGTGGCAATCACAGTTCAATGCAAAAAAAAAAAAAATTATGCACATGGGAAATAAGAACCCAAGGGCAAAATACTGGCTGGGGAGAGGAATTAGAGGTAACAGAACAGGAAAGGGACCTGGGGATCATCATTTCGGATAACCTAAAGGTGGGGAACCAATGCGATAAGATGATGGGGATGGCTAGCAGAATGTTGGCATGCACAGGGAGGGGCTTCACAAGCAAAAGGAAGGAGGTGATCATGCCATTTTACAAAACTATGGTCAGACCACATCTGGAATATGGGGTTCAATTTTGGAGGCAATCTTACAGGAGGACAGAGACAAATTGGAAAGGGTCCACAGAAGGGCAACCAAGATGGTTGAAGGGCTGCACCAGAGATCATACGAGGATCAATTGGAGAAACTACATTTATACACACTGGAGATGAGGAGGGAGAGGGTGGATATGGTAGAAACCTTCAAATATCTAAAGGGAATAAACAAGGTGAGAGAGGGTAGCATATTCAGGATGAGTGAAAACAAATCAACAAGAGGGCACGCATTCAAGCTGGAGGGGAAAGATTTGGAGGAAACACGAGGGGGAAGGTTTTCACTGAGAGAGTGGTGGGTCCCTGGAATAGGGTGCCAGAATGGGTAGTGGGGTTGGATTCAGTGAACAAATTCAAGAGGGTTTGGGATAACTACATGGAGCTAAATAGAAGCAGAAATAGCATGAAGGGGAGGGGATAAGTTAAAAGGACAAGGGGAGGTATTTGGGTGGACTAGATGGGCCAAAGGGGCCTTTTCTGTCGGCAAATTTCTGTGTTTCTAGGTTTAAAACACATCAAATGAGATTAAGGGAAACACTGGTCACATCTACAGCAAGCGGCAATGGAGATGAAAGCAGGTTACAGGTGCTTGAGTGGCTAGCCTAGCAGGAAATATCTTACAGATATCCAGTGATAGCGAACATGAGTATCTATTGATTGTTTTTTATAAACTGAGACTGTATCGTACTCATTTAGTGCATGTCATGTAGAAACATTGAAGCTGTCGGCAGAGAAGGACCACTTGGCCCACCCAGTCTGCCCTAAATTCCCTACCTATAGTGCCATTGGAGACCCTACTTGGACTCTGGCTTACACCCCCCTCTTGCTTCTAAGATTCCCTTGTGTCTATCCCATGCACTCTTAAATCCTGTGACTGATCTAGCCCTCACCACTTCTGCTGGGATGCTGTTCCAAACATTGACCACCTTCTCCGTGAAGCAGCATTCCTCACATTTCCTCTGAGTCTTCCTCCATCCAGCTTCATATTGTGACCCCTCGTCCCTGAGCATCTTTTTCTTTGGAAAATGCTCCCTTCCTGTTCCTTCTTTATTTCTGTGAAGTATTTGAATGTCTCTATCATATCTTCACATTCCCTCCTGTCTTCTAGGGAGTACAGTATATACAATATTTAAATCCTTAAGCCTTTCTTTGTAGGGCTTCTGATGCAGGCTCTGCACCATTTTGATTGCCCTCCTTTGCACCGCCTCCACCCTATGTCCTTTCGGAGATGGTACACAGAACTATACACAGAACTCAAGGTGGGCTTTCACCAGCAGTCTATACAGGGGTATTATTACCTCCCTCTTTCTGCTGGTGATACCTCTCCCTATGCATCCAAGCATTCTGCTAGTCTTTCCCACTGCCCTGTCACACTGTTTAGCTATATTCAGGTAATCAGAAATGATAACCCCCAGTCTTGTTCCTGTTTTGTAACTGCTAATACCCCCTCAAGTTGGTACGTTGCCCCCAGGTTTTTGTGTGCAGTAAGTGCATGATTTTTCACTTTTTTGTATGGAATTTTAGCTGCCAAACTCCTGACCATTCTTCTAACGTCTTTAGACCCTCCCTCATTCTTTCAATCCCCCCCCCCCCGTGTTTCTACTCTATTGCAGATTTTTGTGTCTACTGTGAATAGGCATACCTTCCCCTCCAGTCTTTCTGCAGTGTCGCTAATAAAGACATTGAAGAGGATCAGGCCTAGTACTGACCCCTGTGGCACCTCGCTAGTCACCTTGCCTTCCTCAGAGTGTACCCCATTTACCTCCACTCACTGGCTCCTACCACTAAGCCAACTCTCTACTCATTTTACTATTTTAGGATCTACTCCTAGGCTACTCTTTGTTTACTAGCCTTCTATGTGGTACAGTGTCGAAGGTCTTGCTGAAATCCAGATAGGCCACGTCAACTGCACCTCCCTGGTCCACTTCCTTTGTTACCCAGTCAAAGAACTCTATCAGGTTTGTCTGGCAGGACCTCCCCCTTGTGAATCCATGTTGCCTCGGATTCTGTAGACCACTGTTAACAAGGTATCGTCCAGTCCTTTCCTTCAGTAGTGATTTCATTACTTTGCCCACTACCGAGGTCAGGCTGACCGGCCTGTAATTTCCCACCTCCTCCCTATTATATGTATAGTCCTGTTCATATTGTATCATATTTATATTTGCTTTGTGTACACTGCATTACTGATGCCATTTCTTGTTCCTTTCTCCTATTGTTCCTGCATGCACCCTTCTTTGGGTTGCAAATGAAAATGAGACTTTCCCTCTGTTTACTTTTCCAAGCATAAACAACTTTAAAATGAATAAATATGCTGAATACAGTATCTTGTGTGATTAGTGCAAAGTCCCATGTATATATCCAGTGTTATCTGCTGCAACCTGTCACCCACCCCTCCAACAAACAACCATATTTAATGGGGTGTCTTTGCTTTTTTGTCTGGATTGTGCCAGGAAGACTGAGCAGTGCAGACATCTGTTTTCTTGATGCATAGCTCATGTGTTCTACAAGTTTTATCCCATCTGTCAACAGATATCCAAAGATCCTTTAATCCAGAATCATGCTGCTTGTCCTGGCTACTTCTAGTACCTCACACACCAGCAGCATAATGAAGGTTCTATTCTCGGTTTAAAAACCAGCACAGTAAGGAGAGCAGAGGGCAATGCATCTACTCTTCCACACACGCGTTAGAACAAAGACAAGCACACTAGTACAGTGGTAGGGCGGCCATTTTGCAATTTGTGCACAGTCATGGGCCTTTTTAAAGTGCTTTATATGAAGTTCTAAAGTACCCAGAACCACTGATTCTATAACAGAAACATTTAAGGGTAAGAGTTCATTCTTCAGGTCAAAAAATCCTTGAAAAATCAAGAGGTGGAAGAATGAACTCACTGAACTGAAGTATGTTTAACAATTTGATATTAACAAGGCATGATATTGACCATCCCCATTTGACAGCCCACCATTTTTACGTTCGCTTGCGTGCATGCTCAAGGAAAGTTTTGGGAGAGAAGCACACTTGGAGGTGTGCCTCTCCCACCCAATGCACTGCTCCCTTGAGCAGGCGTGGTGGTCCTGCACCAATGGGTGCAAGAGCTCAGTATGACAGCGGTGTTCCTCTGCTTCAAAGGAAAACACCACTGCCATACTGAGCACCGCCACCGTCCCCTCCGTCACGCTGCCCCCCCAAAGCCTTCCTGCCACGCTGGGAGCCCACCCCAGCATGGCAAAGGTTGTTGTTTTAGCCACGGGTGCCCAATCCCCGCCGGCCTCGGCCCCCCCCATCTTTTCTGCCACGCTGGGAGCCCACCCCAGCATGGCAAAGGTCCCACGTAGTCTTTTTTTGTTTAAACCTGTAAACAAAAACGTCCTGCAGCGCTGCCTCCCAACCCCTCCCACAACCCGCACTCCACCCACTGCGCACTCCAGCCTCCCCCCCACACCCCCACCCCATACTTGCCTCCGACTCCGCGCCGATGATCTTCGTGGACTGAACACGCCTGCGTCTTCAAAGCCGACTGCGAACTGAGGAATTGCCGTAAGCTGTATAATGGGCTACATAGGGGTTTCAACTTTATTGCATATCTCAGTCATTTTTTGGAATTTTTGCACCAAATTTTCAACATAGGGTTTTTGGGACCCCTTCTCATGAATGATGTCACTGTCATGGCGTTATTCGGGCCCGAAGGGTGATTTCGCAGGCACTGCACAATCACTGCACGAAATCACACTTTGGCCTTGAATAACACCATGACAGTGACATCATTCATGAGAAGGGGGCCCCAAAACCCCATGTTGAAAATTTGGTGCAAAAATTCCAAAAAATGACTGTTTTACGGCATGTGTTGCGCAGTTCCTACGCAGGCTCGTAAGTTCGCGAATTTTCAATATTTTCACTCCAGATTTTCAACATTGCCATTTTATCACACCTTCTTATGAGCTGTACAGCTGTCATTTTTCACATCTCACCCAAAACGTGGTTTCGCCCATGTAGCACACAATGGCGCAGTCGGTGTGCGAAATCAATGTATGGAACACATTAAGAAAATCACAGTGACACTGTTCATGAGCAGAGGTCTTAAATGGCTATGTTGAAAATTTGGTGAAAAAATTCCTAAAATGACTGTTTTACGAGCGTGCATTGTGCAGTTCCTATGCACGCTTGTACGTTTATGAATTTTCAATATTTGCACTCCAGATTTTCAACATTGCCATTTAACCACACCTCCTCATGAGCAGTACAGCTGTCATTTTTCACATCCTGCCCAAAATGTGTTTCTGCCCATGTAGCGCACAATGGCTAGTCGGTGTGAAAATCAATGTATGGAACACATTAAGAAAATCACAATGACACTGTTCATGAGCAGAGGTCTTAACATGGCTATGTTGAAAATTTGGTGAAAAATTCTAAAAATGACTGTTTTACTGAGCGTATACAGTAGTTCCTACGCGACGCCGACGCTTGTGAATTTTCAATATTTGCACTCCAGATTTTCAACATTGCCATTTTACCACACCTCCTCATGAGAAGTACAGCTGTCATTTTCACATCCTGCCCAAAATGTGTTTCTGCCCTATGTAGCTATAATCACAAGAAGTCGGTGTGTGAACTCAAT
This sequence comes from Neoceratodus forsteri, assembly GCA_016271365.2. Taxonomy (NCBI): domain Eukaryota; kingdom Metazoa; phylum Chordata; order Ceratodontiformes; family Ceratodontidae; genus Neoceratodus; species Neoceratodus forsteri. The sequence continues at coordinate 298,886,921 of CM057450.1, read as the reverse complement.
GTATGGGACACATTAAGAAAATCACAGTGACACTGATCATGAGCAGAGGTCTTAAAATGGCTGTGCTGAAAATTTGGTGAAAAAATTCCTAAAAATGACTGTTTTATGAGTCTGCTATGCAGTTCCTACACACGTCAGAAGTTTGCGATTTTCAATATTTTCACTCCAGATTTTCAACATTGCCATTTACCCACCTCCTTATGAGCACTGCAGCTGTCATTTTTCACATCTTGCCCAAAATATGTTTCCGCCATGTAGCGCACAATGGCGCAGTCGGTGTCAGCGAACTCAGTGTATAGGACACATTAAGAAAATCTACAGTGTCACTGTTCATGAGCAGAGATCTTAAAATGGCTATGTTGAAAATTTGGCGTAAAAATTCCTATAATAATTGTCTACTTAGCCGTAAAGGTGCAGTTCCTATGCACGCCGTAAGTTTGACGAATTTCCAATATTTTCAGTCCAGATTTTCAACATTGCCATTTTACCACACCTCCTTATGAGCAGTACAGCTGTCATTTTTCACATCCTGCCTAAAACATCTTTCCCCCCATGTAGTGCACAATGGCGCAGTCGGTGTGTGAAATCAATGTATGGGACACAGTAAGAAAATCACAGTTACACTGTTCATTAGCACAGGTTTTAAAATGGCAATGTTGAAAATTTGGTGAAAAAATTCCTAAAAATGGCTGTTTTACGAGCGTGCGTTGCACAGTTCCCACGCACGCTCGTAGGTTTGCGAATTTTCAATATTTCCACTCCAGATTTTCAACATTGGCATTTTACCACACTTCCTCATGAGCAGTACAGCTGTCATTTTTCACATTCTGCCAAAGCGATGTTTCCGCTATATGGCGCACAATGGGGAATTAACAAAAGATCATTTGACAATTTATTGTGCAAATACCAGCAATCGCACAGGGCATTAGGGTAAAGCACCATACATGCCAAACACCACTGCAAATACCTGCAAGCGAACGTTCGGCATTGACAAATGCTTGTTGGCTAAGCCACTACTTCACTCACAATGGACAGTGGTGTTGAGTTCTGTAATTAAAAAGACATTACAGCATATTTTTTCTTCCATCTTTTGTTAATCACTCACTGCAGTTGGAGCAACACTGTAGTAGGTATAAACTGAGAAGAGCCCAAAAGGTTTCATTTCTCACCTCTGCTTTAAAAGGAACATAAGCCCTGCTGTTTACATTTGCATAATAAAACTGTTTATTTGGATAAGTGTGAAATCTGTTTAATAACCCCAAGCAATATTTTTGTGTATTTCTCTCAAATAGTCCTACTTTTTCATTATTCAGGGTACCTTGTTAATGCTGCCTTTTTTCCCCACCATATTCCCAATATTCATTTTTATGTTTGCTTGCAAATGCAAGCAAACATATTGGTATCATGTTAGCAATATTAAGCAGGTATTCTGCACTGCAGGTGTGTCAGACAGAGAAACAATGACATGACTGGAAATGAGCTCACAGCCAGTGGTGCTGGACCTACTGTACTCAGTGATGCATGTTAACATTTGCAGGCACACTTTTCAAAGTGGTTCTCACTACCAATCCTTGCACAGGATTTAGCCATTTTGATTACACTTTCTGTGCTCGGATGTCCTTTGCTGATACAGTTTCTCTGTCTCACCAATTGTTCTTAGTCTATAATTTCCTATTCCTTCCTCCCTCTCCCCATGTTGCCATGTGCTCCATGTTTTCATCATCTCCACAGACATCAGCGCTGATGGAAATTGTTAAGTCACTGTAAGGCAGTAGTTCTGTTTGCCTGTCCACCCCAGCAGACACCAGAAATGCTGATGGTACTCTCTCAGGTCTGGTCCCCTTTCCCATGCCGCTTCTCTCTTCAAGTTTTTGACATCCTCCCTACTCCCAACCCAACAAACCCTGTCTCTGCCTTATCCTGGTATTACTCCTTACTCGAACTGTTGCAACCTGTCATGGTGGTTTTGGGGACGTTGGAAGCTCAGGAGCTAAATGTTGGCTGCTATGTGTGGGAGCCCTGAGATCAACATTGGCCACTTCATGTGGCTGTACTGGAGCTCTTGAGGAGCAGGAGTCCTGAGCTCAGTGTTGGCTGCCTCTCTACCCTAATTGCTGTCAAATGTGTGTCCTGAGGGGCTTCATTTATACAACTACCCACCACAGGGAGTCACCAGTATCCCGATAGGTTTCATTTTTACAACCACCCATTGAGGTGGGTTCACAGTAGCTCATGAGGGGCTTTGCTTTTATAACTGCCCACTTGGGGGGGGGGGCACTTTGGAGCCTGAACAATATGGTCAATTGGAATTACTGCTCTGCACTTCCGTGGAATAAATAAAGAAATAGCTACACTTTACTGGACTCACAGACAACTAAAAAAGTAATCAACTTAAGTCAGAAGGGGCTGTCTTTTGCAATGGGTAATCCGAAAAAGGACAAGGGCTCAACAGAAGGAAATAAAAGCAAAAATCCTTCTGGCCCACCTGCCACATGCTCAACACAAAGTTGTAATCCATCCAAGCTGGCTAATGAGGGTGAGAAAACTCTGCAGACGTTAGGGTAGAAAATGAACAGAATGTTAACGTCTATGTCGAATCTTGCAGAGAAATCTGATTGATCAATACCAGCAGGAACATCTGCCAGAACTAGACACATGGTGGATTCCCTGCAGGGGGAGAGACTCAAACAACTGGTACAACAATCCACAAGAGACAGGGCTATTCTAGATCTAGTACTGACTAACAGGGAAAGGATCACAGATCTCCAGGTAGAAGGTCACCTGGTGGCCAATGACCATCACATTGTATAGTTCAATTTGGCCACTAGAACTAAATCACCCCATTCATTCCAAGGCAAAAATATGGGACTTCAGAGGAGCTGACATTGATAAGATGGCCAACAGAATTAAGCTAGCCCTGGCAAAAAAGAAATACAGGTGAGGGGATACAGGCAAAGTGAACAAGCATTAAAGACGCAATGCTTGAAGCAACATCTCATTGTGTTAGAGAGAAAAGGAAGTGCAAAAGAAGAAGGAACCACTTTGGTTCTCAAAAACAATAGCAGAAAAGGTCAGAGCCAAAAGGCTGGCCTTCAGGAAATATAAGGGAACGCAGCAGGATGAAGATAGGGAGGCATACCAAACTTCCCTAAGGGAAGCAGAGAAGGCAGTAAGGCAGGCAAAGGCCCAAACCGAGGAAACACTAGCACCAACAATAAAAGAAGGTGACAAGACTTTCTATAGATACATTAGTAAAAGGAGAAAGTCCAGAAGGGGTATTGCTAAGATCAAAGAGGATAAGGGGGCGTGTGAGGAGGAGGACCATGTAAAAGCATGTATCCTAAATAGATACTTCTGCTCAGTATTTACTGAAGAGAAGGTAGGGCAGAGGACACAGCTCAGCAGCATGGACACAGAGGGAAGGGAGGTGTGCACTAGTACGTTCACAAAAGAAAAAGTCCTACAAGAGCTCAATAAGCTCAGGGTGGACAAGGCAATGGGACCTAATGGCATACATCCCAGGGTACTAAAGGAGCTAAGGGTGGAACTAGCAGAGCCATTATCAGAACTATTTAGTGAGTCTCTGAGCACAGAAGAGGTCCCGGAAGACTGGAGAAGGGCTCATGTGATCCTGCTCCACAAGAGTGGTAGCAGGGAGGAGGCAGGGAACTACAAACCAGTCAGTCTTATCTCAGTAGTGGGCAAGATTATGGAGGCACTCCTTAAGGAAAGGATAGTGCAACACCTGGAATCAATAGGAGCACAGGATCCAAGACAGCATGGGTTTACAAAAGGAAGGTCCTGTCAAACTAATCTCATAGATTTCTTTGACTGGGTAACCAGAGTGGTAGACCAAGGGGGAGCAGTTGATGTTGCCTACCTTGACTTCAGCAAAGCTTTTGATACTGTTCCACATAGAAGATTGATTAATAAGCTGGGTAGGCTCGGGGTGGGTCAGAAGTTGGTCAACTGGGTGGCAAACTGGTTGATGGGCAGAAAACAGACAGTGGTGGTAAATGGTATAGAAACATAGAAACATAGAATCTGACGGCAGATAAGGACCACTTGGCCCACCTAGTCTGCCAATTTCCTACCTAACAGATAAGCTACAGATCCTAGTTAACCAACAGCTTACTTCCTCCTACCCCCACTAGGACTGCCTTATGTCTGTCCCATGCATTCTTGAATTCCCCCACTGTTCTTGACTCCACGACCCCCTCAGGGAGGCTGTTCCATGCATCCACAACCCTCTCCATGAAAAAATACTTCCTCACATTACCTCTGAGCCGTCCCCCCTTCATCTTCAAATTTTGCCCCCTTGTTTTTGCACATCTCTTTTCCTGAAAGATGCTACCCTCTTGGACTTTGTTGATTCCCTTGAGGTACTTGAAAGTTTCTATCATGTCCCCACTCTCCCTTCTTTCCTCAAGGGTATACATATTAAGCTCTTTTAGTCTTTCTTCGTATGTCTTCTGGTTGCCCTCCTCTGGACAGCCTCCAGTCTGTCTATGTCTTTGCAAAGATGGAGTCTCCAGAACTGCACACAGTACTCCAGATGGGGTCTCACCAACTGTCTGTACAGAGGGATAACAACTTCTTGTTTTCTACTATTGATGCCTCTCCCTCCGCATCCCAGTATCCGCCCAGCCTTCCTTATTGCCTTCTCACATTGCTTGCCCACCTTTAGGTCATATAGTCAGAAGAGATGCAAGTCACAAGTGGGGTACCTGAGGGATCAGTCCTGGGGCTAGTCCTCTTCAATATCTTCATCAGTGACATTGCAGATGGACTGGAGGGTAAGGTTTGTCTGTTTGCAGATGACACCAAGATTTGCCACAGAGTAGATGATCCAGATGGGGGGGCAGAATGAGAAGAGATCTGGATAAATTACCAAAATGGTCGGAAGAGTGGCAACTGGAGTTTAACGCAAAGAAGTGCAAGTGAAAGTGGGGAGGCAGTATAGCGCAGTGGTGTAAGGCTCTGAGCTGCAAATCTGGAGACCTGGGTTTGAATCCCATAGCCCCCACTTGCATACTGTGTGACCCTGAGCAAGTTACTTAACTTTCCTGTGCTCCCAGGTCGCACCTGGAAACAAGCTTTCAGCTTAGTGTGCTACTCTTAGTTAAACAATCAGGAAAAAAAGATCATGCACATAGGGAAGTGAAACCCTGAAGCCACCTATAGACTGGAAGGGGAGTTGCTGGCAGACACAAGGGAAGAAAGAGACTTGGGCGTCATCATCACCGATGACCTGAAATCCTCCAAGCAGACCACTAAACAGTAGGTAAGGCTGGAGGGATGTTGGGATGTATTAGTAGGGGTATCACAAGTCGGAAGAGGGAGGTAATAATCCCTCTTTACAAGACACTGGTTAGGCCCCATCTGGAGTACTGCATGCAGTATGGGAGGCTACACCTTCACAAGGACATTAACCAAATTGAGGCAGTTCAGAGAAAAGCAACCAAAATGCTGCAGTGACTGCATCAGAAAACATATGAGGACAGATTAACAGAGCTCAATATGTATACCCTAGAGCAAAGGAGGGAGAGAGGTGATACGATCGAAACATTCAAACACCTTAAGGGCATTAACAAGGTGAAAGAGTCTAACATGTTTCAATATAAGAAAAATAGGACAAGAGGACACAGCATGAGATTAGAGGGAGGCCGATTAATGGGTAATGTGAGGAAGTTCTTTTTCACAGAAAGGGTGGTGGATGCATGGAATGGCCTACCTCAAGAAGTGGTGGATATAAATACAGTGCAGGGCTTCAAACAGGCATGGGATAGATATAAAGGAGCAATACAGATGAGTATGAATAGATAGGCCATTGACAGCAAAGGCTGATGGCGCATTCATAAGGTAGAAAAATAAATGGGCAGACTGGATGGGCCTTGTCGTCCCTATCTGCCATCAACGTCTATGCTTCTATGATTCCCTAACAAATAGGGTCACTAACCTAGAAACTGATGTGGACATCCTAAAAGCTGACTCGACAGAGTTGCGGAAATGTTTGGAAGTGACAATAGGCACTATGGCAAAGTTAGTCCAGGAGAATATGCACCTGAGGTTTCATTTGGAGAGTCTCCAAAATCAAGCCAGGGCTGCTAATATAAGGATTATTGGTATGCCTGAACGCAGTGAAGGAGATCATTTAAGTCTCTTCTTGAAGGAATGGCTGGAGTAGCAGTTGGGCCAACCACTGGAGGATCACAACACTATAGTGCAGAAGGCCTACAGATTGGCATTCAGGGGAAGGCCTGACATCCTCGATGCTCTCAGGGTGATAGTGATGGTCATAGATGGGGTCGGGACATGGGACTTTATGATGGCCAGTGGGTATCATTATACCCTGATCTAAGTTATGCCACCAGGCAAAAAATTAAAAAATTTGATGGGGTCCAGGCCATCCTACATGAGGCAGAAATCCTGCATAACATGCTATTCCTGGCCTGGCTTCGATTAGTCAACGAGGGCAAAGTTTTCGTTTTCTCCAACTCAGCTGAGGCTCTAAATTGGGCCCAAAAACATTCATCACCAAGCTGAAGAAGAATTTATCACTCCCAATCGGACTTCGAGGAAGAAGACGCGGGAGATACATAAGTTTGTTTAGCATCCATGTGTTCAGGTTTGCTGGCTAGATTGACAAAACTTTAATCTACCGAGACATTTAGTTAGTTAAAGTAATAGCCACAATGTTAAATATCACTTGGGCAGGAAACATATACCTATTATAGTCATTTTGTTTTATAAGATAATAGCCTCGAAGCTAAATAATATTAAAACCTGAATAAGATTAGCATTAATAGAAATAATTGTACAGGAAAGTTGATTCCAATTTACATATAAAAGTAAATTTTTTAGTCCACTGGTAGAGATCACAGACATGTAAATGAGAGTGTTTATTTTTTATAAGCAGAATAATATTCCAAAAGGTGAGGTATTTCATGGTACCAGTAGAAAGGTTAAGCCTGTCTGACTTCTCATTCCTTTGATAGGATGTTAAATTTTGTTTATTCATTAAACTGTATGCGGATTTAAATTTTACATGCAGCTCATGGGCTCATAATACACAGTAAATAAGATAAGCAGTGGGTTACATAAATGTTTATTGTCCCCTCATGATGTATCTAATTAATGAAGTATGATTTCTTTTCATGGAATATATTAAGAGGAGTGACATCCTCGTCACATATACATATGATGTCCTTATGTACTCATCCAGTACTCTCAATGTATGTAAAATTGCAAAACCAATTAATATAAAGTATATATAAAAAAAAAAAAAAAAAAATGCCCACTGGGGCTGTTCACTGAACTCTAAAGGGCTTCATTGTTACAACTGCCCACTGTGGTGGTTCTCCTGGCCTCAAGAATCTTCCTTTAAGTAACTGTACACCACAGTGGGTCTCCAGCTGTCTCTTCAGGACTTTCTTTCAACACTGTGCCTGCCACAGCTGGTCCTCCGCATCCCCTCGAAGAGTTTTCCTTCAACACCTTGTCCACCACAGCAGTTCCCTAGCAACCACCAAGGGTCTTTCTTTCAACACCATGCCAAAGATGGCAGGTCCACAGCAGCCTGCATGGGGCTTTCTTACAACACTGTACCTTCCACAGTGAGTTGCCAGCTGCCCCGAGGGGCTTTCTTTGAAACCTATGCCCACCATGTCTGGTCCCCTTCAGCCCTGCAGGGCTTTCTACAAATAAATTACCACAACTGCAGGTCTTAAGATGCCCATTGAGGGGCTTTCTTTAAAATAATGGCCACCATGGTGAGTCTCCAGCCCCCAGGGGTCCTCCTTTTAAACATTGCCGCTACAGCAGGTTTCTAGCAGCCCTTGAGGTTTTTTAACTATGCCTGCTGCAGCAGGTCTCCAACCCTAATGGGTTGATCATAAAGAACTGTCTGCTGCAACAGGTCTCCAGCACCCCCGAGGGGCTTCATTGTAATAACTGCCCTCTGCAGTGGGCCTCCAGCCCTCAAGGAGCTTTTTTTTAAATGAACATGCACTGCAGCAGGTCTCCAGCCAATGGGGAGCTTCAATTTGTTATTGTCCACCCCAGGGGGACCACAACTGCCCCTGGGGGGCTTCCTTTGAAACCCAGTCCTGCCATAGTGGGTACTCAGCAGCTCCTGAGGGGCTTTCTATAAATGAATGACCACAACTACAAGTCTACAGCAGCCCATTGAGGGGCTTTCTTTAAAACAATGACCACCTTAGTGAGTCTCCAGACCCCAGGGGCCTTCTTTTTAAACAGTGCCTACCACAGCAGGTCTCCATCAGCCCCTGAGAACTTTTTTTAAACAATGCCCACTTGTAACAGGTCTCCAACCCCAAAGGGCTTGATTTTTACAGCTGTCCACTGTGGTGGGTTTCAGCCAATGAGGGGCTTTGTTTTTACAATTACTTCCTATGGTGGGTATCCAGATTTCAATGGGATTTCTTTAAATGAATACCCACTGTGGTGGCAACTGTGTGGTTAGTCTAGAGGGAAATCTCACGTATATATGGTGCAGCTTCATGTTGCTACTGCTCACTGCAGGGGGACCCCAGCTGCCTCTGGTGGTTTCCTTTTGAAAACCATGCTGCTGCAACAAGTCCCCAGCAGCCTCTAAGAGGTTCAAAAGGCTGAAGTTAAGAACACCGTGGGTGCAGGTATGTATCACATAAGCCTCAGATATTGCAGTTGTGAGGGCTGTTGATGCAATATTGAAATAAAAACTGTAATAATATTTCTTGCTAAGCTAATGTCTTAAAATCCAGAAACAATTAAAACAAAATCTGGTCAGAGCCGATGTGGCTGCCCAGAGCAACTGTGGTGCTTTTGTGCGGTGAGAGCTCCGAGTATGGTTTTACTTACTTTCGCTGCATCTGAACTTGCCGTGGTGAAGATAACGGCTCTGACAGACCTGTGCATGTGCAGTTTGCATCAGAACCGCCATGTTACATGTGTCACAAACACACCCCAGGGGGTCAGGCCCTCTGCTCCCATAGTGTCCAAACTTGAAGTGCAGTATGTGAACAGGAGACAAACAGGGACACTCTCCTGTCTGTTTTTGGGCCAAGCAACTACAAGTCTCGAGTCTTGGGGTCAAATATGAACCTTTTTTCACTAGCAGGCCCAGGTAACAGGTCCAAATACTGAAGCTTCTTCAGGGGAAAGCAATGCAGTACTTACCCAGTGGGCACACAACCTGGTTCACAATCTCCCTTCTGACTCAACTGAGATCTAGGTATTTTCTTACCTTGCTACATATGGTGATACACTATAAGCACTATAACAGTTATGTCAGAATTATCAACACTGTCCCAGCATTCACACTCAAAATGAGAAAATGGCTCAGGCAGGATTTCAAGGAAAACTGAGTTTACTAAAATTAAACATAGATAAAATATAAAACATAGAACATATAACATTAATGGTACAGTCAGAAAAATAAATGGACAAGTATAAACAAGCCACCTTCTACTGAGTAACTGATCCTACCCCAGTTTCAGTTGGTAAATAGTGGTGCTGAAATTACCTAATTTTAGTAGAAGTGCTTCTCAAGAGTCCAGTACACAAGTGCTTCTTGAATGTCCAAACACAATATGCAATGTTCCCTCAGCAACTTGGCAATGTCGGGGGGTGGGGGGGAGTCACAGCTCTGTGGTGATGCTGGCTGTGAGGTCACTCTCATTCCTGCATACTGAATTAGTCACATGCCACTGCACAATGCTAAACATTCCAATTAAAAATATATATATATTATTCCTAATTAGTGAGCAGCATGCTTTATGACAGGTCAGAATTATCCATTTGATCTTCCAAAGAACATCCTGAAAGACACTTCTCTTAGTTGTTTGAATTGTCACAGGTAACTGTCAGAATGGGCTTACCTCTTGAGGTCGTAAAAATGCAGCCTTTTATAACAGGTTTTCTAGGTTCACAGCAGTGGCTGACTTACAACCTGGTGTATATCTGCTAACATGGGCGTCTGACAGGTAGGTGTCAAAAGGAAGCTGTTACAGTAATTAGTTTTATCCAGGGGGTCAGTGAGAGGCAAACTCTTCTTTCCTCTCTTTTAAAATCCCAGGTCCCATGCGGCCTTGTAGCTTGGACTGTTTCCTATGTAGAAGTCTAAAACATATATTTATATAAAATTATATGCTCATAACTAGTAGATGGTTATCACGGACACAACGTGCACCGGAGCCTGCCATGCGAATGATGGCAGCTCCAACAGATCTATGCATGCGTAATACTAACATATGCACAGTTTGCATCAGGGCAGTCACTTCTGCAGTTGCAGAAAGTAGTGCACTGGGGTGGGGCTGAGCACTGTGGAGGGGAGCTGCATCCATGGAGGGCTGGGAAAGAGGAGACACTGCAGACCACAAGTGACTTGAGCGGTGAGGACAGGAGACTGCACCACTGTAGGAGAATGCAGACACTGGTTCCGCATTTCTCCTACAGTGATGTGATCCCAAAATGACTGGCATGTTCTAGTGCCGCATTTTTGCTTTGGGGTGCTGTATTCAAACATGCTTGGGGCAGTCGCACTTTGCTCCAAACATGTATGAGTATAGCAAATTTAGTGAACTGTATTAATGTGCACTAAGGAAAGAGACTTAAAGAGCTAGCGTACTGCCTGGAATTAATAGTAATTTTCAGATGTAGTCAGCTATCATTTCCTATATCTGAAATTTTTTTTTTATTTTCTGTTTATTAATTAGAAGATTTTTCACCTGGCAGTATGGGGCTGATGTGTGGAGCAGCACTCTGCTTGGATGCTAAAAAAAAGTCAGTTCTGGTCCTCCCTCTGCATCCTCAGAAATGCAACCAAACACATTGAGGCACCATAGCCCTTGTATCCTGAACAGTGACTTTCACAAGTTACCAATCAAAATGTAGGAAACTGTGACATCACTAGTAACCAAGAAGAGCCAGTCCCTGTTGCTTTATGTGAAAGAAAATAATCTGGCAGTGACAAATGATTCTCCTTCGTTACTAGTGATGTCACAGTCAGTGTGGCTCAGTGTTGATGATGTAGTGGGAGGAACAGAACTAACTCTTTTTTTTTTAGCCTCCATTCAGAGTACTGCTCTACACATCACCCCAGTACTGCCAGGTGAAATATCTTCTCATTACCAAACAGAAAAGAAAAAATACTTGAGTTATAAGAAGTGATAGCTGACTACAACTGAAAGTTACAATTAACTCCAAGCAGTTTCCAGGTAGTACACTAGCTCTTTAGGGGTCAGCCTGATACATTTTTAATATGGGGCCATCACTCTGTATTGGTCTTAAATATTTGTAATATGCCTATATATAGGATCTGTCTAATTTATTGACCTTGGAGGTTAGATTTTATTTGGTGGGTGATGAGTTCATAGACTGTAATTTCATACAGCAGACCTGCTATTTCTAGTACACACACACACACACACACATGCATGCACACACTCACACACACACACACACTTTCCCCAACTTACTTTCAGAAAGACATTTAAAAAGCAGGTGTTTACTTCTAAGAAATACACAAATTATTATTTTGTCTATTGTATTTTGATATGTTAGTAATTCATTTCTACTTTTGTAACAAAATATATGTTAGCGCAGTGAAACAAGTAGATTTTCATCTTTACTTTTCACAGTGTTAGTAAAAAAAAATTAAACAGAATTCTGGTACTGTTATGAAACTTCCAGCTAGTTAGGAGCCCAGTGTATTTCAACGAGAAACGATATATATATATATATATATATACACTTCTTTCAGTAACAGACTTTGCCCTTTATATGTTTGCACTATTGTGATCCATCTGTATGATTTAAAAAATAAATGTAAACAATAAGTAGCCTCTCTTTCTTCTTCCAAAGCAAAATCTGGTTATGAAGAAAATGTCACATGCTAAATTATAGCAAAAGGTCACAGATGATCAAAATCAAATATTTCTATGAAATATACAATATTTGATGGTAGATAATATTATTTCTCCATAAAAATCTGAAAACAGATTTGCAGTTCCCCTTTGAAATACACTGCCAGCCTTGCCAGTAAACAGTTTCTGACTTCATAATACAAGGATTCCATTGTATTCTTTTTTCACTAGCAGTCGGCAAATAAAAATAAAATGATGAAAAAGTAAGTAAAGAAACGACTGTAGCAAAGGGCCCCACGCCTTCATTCTTTAAGGTATGCACCCTTACTAAGCACTTGTTGTCAGATAGCTTACTGCCGGAACATTCCATTCTGTGACATTTGACCCATTCCCTCCTATGGATTTCAGGGGTGTTTCCTTATCTCTTTAGTTTTATTTTTAACTAACTGCTCCTCTAATCTGTCACTTTGATGTGTAAAAGTTTTTTCTGTCTAATATTGCTGTATGTTCTTAAAAGACAGCTCTTGTAACAGATAAATGAGTAACTCCTGTTCATGAACCAGAGAGAGAGAGAGGGAGAGAGAGAGAGAGCAATGAAATAAGAGTACAAATGTAGTGCAGGCAGGCTGCAAGGAAATGACACAGAAGACAGACAGAAACAGACCACAGCTTTCAATGAGATAACCTGGACCAAAGCACTGACATATGTCCACTCCAAAGCACTCAAGGGAAGAACACAGTCATCGTTTCCTGTCAGTCCCCTCTCTCTCTGTTTTAGTAATCCCAAAATATTTGCAGGGCTCCACCCATGCAGCTGTAAAAATGACTAAATACTCAAAAGCTGATAGTGACCATAACTTACTTCTTTAGCAGAATTGTGAGGTGCGTGAAGTACAAGTGCCTTATTCAATGAATTAATCAGTTTGTCAACTTTAATAGATTAGTATCTTCTAGTGATCAACAATAGTGCATTGGGTTCCTGTTATTGTTAAATTCAGGCTGCAGGAATTAATGATGCCCAATCCAGTTGTCTCAGACACTGATTGATCCTAAGCCCATCCTATTTCCTCTCTGACCTCAAACTCACTTCTAGCCAAGGCTAAGATAGCTGAGATGTTGATAATTACTCAGGGAGAATCATCCAGCAGCTGCCAGGTTGGTCACATGAGAGGACATAGTCTCTGAGGTCACAATACAGATGAGCTATGTATGGGAATAGAAACAGAGAGAATGTCAACAGAAAAAGACCATTGGTCCATCCAGTCAACCCAGAAAAGAACTTAAGGCAGCTGCCAAGTAAAGCAATGATTTTTACCACTAAACTAATGCTAACAGAAAGAACATTTTCTAATGAGCAAAAGGAAATGGAAAAAAACTTCAAAAATTAAAAGTAAGTGCCAGCCAGGTGGTGATGCGGGCTAAGGCATCTGCCTTACCTCAGCCATGCTGGTGATCCATGTTCAGGAGTGGATGAAGGTTTTCGGGGATCAGTCAGGGCAGGAGATGATCAGGCATACGGAATCTCCTCTCCTCAGAAGGGTGGGTTGTAGGCTCCAAGGGTCTTGCAGCTCCCAGTGGAGACTGGGGGCACTGCAGCCTAGGAGACATGTAGATGTGGAGAGGTGTGGCAGGATGCTCTACATTCGGGGATGGGCCCCATTGCACACCGGCACCTCTAGGGGAAGAAAAGCAGAAAACCCTGGCACCTGGACAGGTGAAAGTGGGACTCATGGTATGGGACCCACGCTCAATGCCAGGCTCTTCTGACCAGACTCCAGCCACCTACTAGATTCTAGATAGAGCACCAGAGGAGTGGTGGTCCCACCTCAGGAGACTCAGAGCTGGGGAGTTGGTTAGGTCAGAGTGAGGGGTAGAGAGTGATCCTGGGATGAGGTGTGGTTAGTGGACCTCAGCAGAGTGAGAAAAAGACAGAGCCTAGCATCCATGCTGGAGAGAGGTCTAAGGAGCCAGAGATCGAGGGGGCATAAACAGAGTTGAAAAAAAAAAAGTAAGAACTGAATACTTTTAAAAATGAATAATATTTGCTGTCTTCTATTTTTGGTGATACAGCACTAGCTCTTTAAAGTACCTCTCTCTCTGCTGTCCAATGCAGGGTACTGCAGTCACTCATAAAGAATGAATTGAGGGATTTTGGTTTGATTTTGATTTAATTATTCTTCCATTTCAACTTGCAAATGCAGGCTGGAGTACCATACAATTAAAAATCATACATGAGCTGATCATTCCAATGATTTCACTACTCTAGTTTGATGTCATTAGGATTAAAATGCTGACTCAGGGTGCCAATACAGTGGAAATAAAGGCCCTCTAGTGTCTGTAACACAGCCTTATGAATCTACTGTTTTACTTTCACACTTAGAGTGTCTTGGGAATTATGTATGAGGCATATCAATAAAAAGGTTAGAGTTCCAGTGGTAATCCTTCTGAGGCTGTAGTGTCTTATCTTGTATGCTCCTGCACCCTCCGAAAATATTATATGGTTTCTAATGAAAGTGTTAACTGTTTTGAACCATCAGCCTTTACTTCAAAGCACAACTCCATAAGCATTACATCACAGAAGGCTTAATGAAGTATTACAGGTTTATACAAACCAAAGAATATCTGGCTCAGTTGCACATATTGGCAACGTACTGAAACTGGCAACACATAATTAAAATTTTTGCTTAGGGGGTACAGAGTTCAAATATGATACATTTCTTGTTCATGTATAATTGAGAAGGTTCCACCAAGCCACATCAACAATGAAGTTGTCAAAATGCGGCTTGGCGAAATTCACGTCGACAGGCGAAATTTCGCCTGTCAGACATTGTGTTTTTTGCTGGGGCTTAGCACTCTACACCCCCATGCAGAGTGGCTTGTCGACAGACCCCCCCATTTCATATAACAAACTTTGAGTTGGAGCTGTTTGAAATGGGGAATGGGGGAAGGGGGACGTGGCAAAACGTAAAAATTCAGAATCAGGGACCATTACAGTGACAAAATCAAAACTGGTTGAAGTTGCCACTGTAATGGTCTTCGATGTTCAAATTTCATTGTTTCAACAGTATACCAAGTGAGAAAAGGCCACATTAGGGACCTGGTGCTCACTGATAATGTAAGCAAATACACATTCACCACCTGCTGAAGTAAGCACATAAGGCAGATGCAGATGTCTCTGTCTTGTGCAAATCCTTTATTGAGAAAAAGTCACACAGTCTTTGATGAAACATTATGGGACATGAAATACATTAGATAGATCAACTCATGGAGTGTCTCTGCTTTTTATTCCACATTTGCATGATTGCACAGACTGTGATTTTTTGTCACTAATGAGATATCGATGTCTCCCTTATGAACTTACTTCAACATGTTGTGAGTGCCTGATTCTCTCTATTTTGAATTTCGTAGTTCATATTTTCAGCTTTACCACCATGCAAATACTGCATTTATGAAAAACACATGTCAATTGCTTCTTTAACAAGAAGAGTGGGAAAAAATGAAAACAATATTTTCTACTTTTTGGATGTATCTTTCTCTAACAGTAGTGCACCTATGGTAATAATTTTTAGTATCTGATGTTAGAATAATTTTAGAGAAACATTTTTCAGCAGATTGAATTGCATTAGCAGTACCTAGATTGTCTAACAAGTTTAGTTTTGTATAGACAGGCACTGTGGAAAGCAAGCAATAATACCTGCTAGGGTGGCCAGTATTGGGCTATATCCGCCCACCTAAATAACCCTTGGAAGTTCAGATATAGGCCATACCTCCCACCCTGAAGAATATTATTTCACTTAGAAAATGTGATTTTGTTAACTTTAATAAAATATTTACAAAAATTCTGCTGTTAGGCCTGCTCCTGTTTAAGCAGTGGATATAGGTTTACTCATTGAATATATCTTATCTTGTCTCTCCCCCTGATAAGTGACCTTGCCTGTTTGCTGCTGCACTTACTAACAACTCACATTAGATAACAAAGCTTGAACTAATAGCTGCCTTACATGTTTTTTTTTCTAAGGCTGTACCGGGGTCTGTGGCATATTGCCCTAGTCTGCTATATCACTATTTAGGTCCCCTCAGCCCTCCACAAACACAATTTTCTAGTCACCCCTTGACCAACCATGTGGAATCATCCTAAAATGTACTCAGTAGTGTTCTCATCCATTATGTGCGCTCCCATTCTAAGCCCCACTTTTCTACATGACTCCTGTACCTACATTCTGGCCAGAGACCTAGCACCTCAAAATAACTACTCTTCTTCAACCTTGGTGAGTTACACACATAGTGTAACAGGAATAGCTACATGCCAGTTATGTGTATATCATTTTGCTATAAATCTATGTTTTGTATGGCAGTCCTGCTTAGGAAACAGGCCAAGCAGCAGAGCCTCATGGGACATTGGATTTTAACGGAGGAAAAAAAATGGTCTGCCCTCTCGCTGACCTAGAGGATAAGCTGGCTAGAGCTTCTTTTCCTGTTTTAACACCTACCTGCCAAAACCTGTGTAGCTGTTATACAACCAGGTTATAAAAAAAACAACTGCTTTGAACTTAGGAAGACTGCCATAACAGGTCACATTTTATAGGATGAGAGGAGTTAAAATGTTTTTGGAAAGCATATGTGAATTAACCTTACAGGATAGTTCTGCAACATCAGAGGGTGTCATCAACCATACTCTGAGGAAGACAGGCTGTCTTGTTATAATTTAAAAATATTGCTGTATTTGCAGATTCCAATCAAGTAGTAATCTGACCTGCTTGCCTATGCAGCTGCATGTTACAAATTAAGCATGCAGGACTGAGTGTGACCTCACACTAGCAGCTCAGAGTTGTGACATCACAGGGAAGGAGGGACATTCTGGCCTCCCTGATATTGGTGAAGCTTGGCTGAAAGGACTGACACTCTTTTCTGGACTTCTAAGAGTCAGTTGGTCAGTAGGTAGCACACTTGCCTCTGAGGCCGGGAGATCAGAGGGTTGTGGGTTCAGTTCCCACATCTAGCACTTGGGTTAATATCCCAGTACTGACACTGTAGTGCAGAATGAGAGGGGTGCTGCACTTCTGAGGTGCCGTCTTTCAGATGAGAGGTTAAACCGAGGTCCCATCTGCCTGGATTGGTGGTAGTTCAGGTGGATGTTAAAGATCCCATGGCACTTATCGAAAAGAGTAGGGGAATTTCCCCGGTGTCCTGGCCAAATTTCCCTCATTCACTAAAAATACCACCAACAGCTTAATCTGGTTCAAGGTCAGTTAGCATTCATCTGTATCCCCTTCCCCCGGGTCGTGCCTAAAAATAGGCAGGATTTGTCTAGTGCACTTACCCGGTCAACAAAAACTGAAAAATTAAAAAAAATAAATCTTTGTTTCTGGACTTCTAAGGGACACTTTTGCCAAGATAGGTAACAGCCCAAATCATTTGACAATGGAAAACCTGAGGTAGAATTAGCTAAATCAGTTAAAAGGAGCTTTGTTTTGTAATTATCCATTTATTTTCTGACTGTAACCTTAATGTATATATGTTCTGTATTTATTTGCTATTTTTAATTTTAGTAAACCTTGTTTTTCCTTAAACCTGCCTGAGGACTTGCTCCTTTTGAATGTGAATGGTGGGACAGTATTGATAATTCTGACATAACTGTTAAATTGCTTAGTGTCACCATATGCAACCATGCTAACAAGGATCTGTATAAAGATCCAGCAAGGTAAGAAAATACCAGTGTCTCAATAGAGTCGGCAGGAAGTTTTGAACCAGGTTGGGTGTATGCCCGTTAGGTCAAGAACTGCACTGCTTTCCCTAAAGAGAGTGTGATATTTGGACCTGTTATCTGGGTGTGCTAGCTAAAAAGGGCCCATAATTGACTCCAGGACTGAAAATTGGTAATTTGCTTGTACCCAAAACAAACAGGAGGGTATCCCTGTTTGTCCCTTGTTCATAAATTGCACTTCAAGGTTTGGCACTGTGGGAGCAAGGGGCCTCGACCCCCAGAGGGGATTTGTGATGGATCTGGCGTGCAGCACTGGGATCTGAAAGATTTGTTTGCATACCGTGCAATTATTTGGTGGCACAGCCATTAACAGTCCAGTGTCTCGGATTGATAAACTGTAACAGTTCACACACAAACAAGGCAGAGATTTAAAAAAAAAATACATCATTTTGGTTAATGTCTAAAGTTCCCTACCTGTTTTATTTTTTTAGAGTGCTAAGCTAGTGTAGCCATAGATTAGGGAAGAAGATGGCTTCCACCTACAGTGAATACACAGTGGAATACCTGAGGCAGCTGTGCCAGGAAAGAGGAGTCCTGTGCAAGGGGCAAACCAAACAGCACGTTGTGGAGGCTCTTGTGGCGCCAATGCACAAGTAACTGCCCAGGACCTTGAGTCACAGTCAGTGACTTAAAGGGACCAGACCTTGGTTGTAATGGGACCAGGGTCCACTGCAGTGTCCAGTCCCAGGGAGAAGGACAGCAGGACCAGAGGGAACCCAGGACCACAGCAGCAGAGGAAGGTCACTATCATGCTGGAGCCAGAAGGGATCAGGCTGCGCTAGTGTTGAGGAGAATGGAGCTGGAGTTTGAACAGAGGAAGTTCCAGATGGAGCTGGAGAAGCAGGAAAAAGAAAATCAACTTCAGAAAAAGACTGAGGAAAGAGAGTGACAGCTTCATAGAGAGGCCGAGGAACAAGAAAGACAGCAGCAACGAGAGGCAGAGTGACAGCAGTGAGAGGTTGAGCAAGAGCGGCAAAAGGTCAAGTGAGAGCAGTGAGAGGCTGAGCGAGAGAAGAAGGAGCACCAGAGGGATTTTGAACCACAGAAGCTAAAACTTCAGTATCCAATGCCACAGCAGCTCAGTGGCATGGGTGAACCTGTAACTCCAGGACTGGGGTACAAATTAAATTCTAAATTGATAGCTGAATTTAAAGAGGAGGGGGATATGGATGCATCTTGAAATTCATTTGAAAAGATATGCATTCAGGCAAAAATTCCCCGAGTGTCCTGAAGCTTCCAGCTATCCCTGTTGCATACCGGGAAAACTCGTGACGCATTGGGTCAAATGGACAATCAGGACAGTAATGATTATGACAAACTTAAAGCTGCATTGCTTAAAAAGTATGAACTAACATCTGAAGCAGAGTTAAGTTCCATAAGCTCAGGAGAAGCCCTGACATAAGCTATGAGGAACAAGTCAGAAAGCAACATTAGTTTTTGAAACGTTGGTGGAAGGGGGGTCAAAGCAGACTCTGTAGACAAAACTGAGGATGTGGTACTTTTGGAACAATTCTTTTGGGTTTGCCCAGCAGAGCTGAAAACCTGGCTAGAGGACCGAGCTCCAGAAACAGTGCAGGAGGCTGCTAAGCTCTCAGACCGCTATGCCAGGAACAGGCCTGCTCTGAAAGGGAGTGGAAAGGGTGTGGCAGCACAGAAAGGGAAAAGCGCACCTTTAGGGCAGATAAACCCTCACTGCCTCCCCAGAAAGTGGGCAGCCCCAGGTTACAGAGAAAGGATTTGCCTAATAAAAGAAATGATGAATGTTGGTTTTGCAAGCAACCAGGGCATCTTGCAAGACAGTATCCTAAAAAGGCACAGAGTGCACAAAGTGGTGCTTGAACAGAGGTAAGTGCACTGTGTATCCCTGAAAGCATGCCTGTAAACATGAGGGAGCACATTCACCCGGTTACTCTAAATGGGGTGCACACACATGGGTTAAGAGGATCGGGGTGTCCCTTGCTTTGGTAAAAGGGCATTTGGTTGATCCTGGACAGCTTATAACTAATCAGTTCATAACTGTAAGGGGATCTACTGGGGAGGAAAAAACTCTGCCCCTAGCAAGTGTTCTCCTAGACTGGGGTGAGACAGGAGAGGGAGTGCAGAATGTGGCTGTAGCCAACAACCTCATCCAGGATGTGATTATAGGGAATAATCTACAAATGGGGTGGTACATGCAGTTATCTGCAGTCAGAATGCAAAGGCCAGTTGTAATTCCCTGAACCATGTAGAAGCCCCTGTGGAAAACATGGGAGGCTGGTTCCCCAGCCTGTGTCTCCTGCAGCAGAGAGTAGTGAAAGGGAGATAGAACTCCCCCAGGTAGCAGTTAACAAAACAGCTATAGAAGGTTACTCTGAGGAGGGAGGGGTAGCCAATTGCCAGAAGGTTAGGAATGGCAGTGACCCTGAATGCCCTGATACCAGAGCTATGGACCCCAGTTTAGAGACTGAAGGGGACATGTCCCATGCTTTGGGAAAATGTAAAGATTTTGTGGCTGCTCAGAGGATGGGCCCTAGTTTAGAGAGAGAGGCTGAGGGCTTGTGCAGAATCTGATGGGACACAGGGAGATGACAGGATACATAGAGTGTATTGGGACAATGGACTGCTGTATACGCAGAAAGTAAGGACAGAGGGAGGGGTGATGGGGAGGCAACTTGTTATTCCCTAGGGGTACCATGAGCAGTTGCTCAAGATTGCTCATGATATCCCCATGTCTGGACATCTGGGAATCACATGCACTATGCAGCAATTGGCCTAGAACTTCTATTGGCCCAACTTCACCCATCAGGTAAAGGAATATTGTAGGTCTTGTCACTGGTGCCAACAAATAAGGAAGGCAGGTAGTAAAACCCAAGCCACTCTAATTCCCTTGCCCATTGTGGAGGAGCCATTCCAGAGGATAGGAATGGATATTGTGGGATCTTTGAATACCCCCAGCTCCTTCGGGAAGAGGTTTATCTTGACAGTGGTGGATTACGCTACCCGGTGCCCAGAGGCAGTCGCCCTATCCTCACTGAGGACAGACAACGTGGCAGACACTTTGCTAGGGATTTTCTCCCGTGTCAGATTTCTGCATGAGGTTATCACCGATCAAGAGGTTTCCTTCATGTTGGACCTGATGAAGTATTTGTGGGAGAAGTGTTGGATGGTGCAGAGATGCACGGCACCTTATCACCCGGAAGCCAATAGGCTTCTGGAAAGGTTTAAACATACTCTAAAATAGATGCTCCAAGCATTTGCTGAACAGCATGGGAAGGACTGGGAAAAATACCTTCCCCAACTGTTGTTTGTATACAGGGAGGTGCCCCAAGAGTTGACAGGGTTCCCCTCTTTAAACTCTTATATGGACGCAGGGTGCATAGGCCCCTAGACTTGGTCTGGGAAGATTAGGAAGGCAAGCACACTCCCCACGGAACTCCCATAGTGGAATATGTCCTGAAGTTTAGGGAAAAGCTGAAGGAGCTTATGGGAACAGCCCAGAGTAACCTATCAGCCACCCAGCAGAAGCAAAAGATCTGGTATGACTGCAGAGCCAGAGTTTGCTTGTACACCAGAGGTCAGGAAGTCATGGTCCTAAACCCGATCCAGAAGGATAAGCTGCAGAATGAGTGGGCAGGATGGTACAAAGTAGTCAAACAGGTGAATGTCATAAATTACATTGTGGAACTGCCTGACAGGAGACATACCCAAAGGATGTACTATATCAACATGATGAAGCCATATGCAAATAGGGCTGACATGGTATTTGCAGTGTGTAGTCTTGGGAAGGGGACAGACAAGGAAGGCCCCCTTCTGGATTTGCTGGAGGAAAGCAAGTGGGAGTCCTCTGTGGAGGCAATCAACCTTTCACCCCAGTTGACCCCGGAATAGACCCAGGAAGTAAGGAAGGTTTTAGCAGACTTTGCCCCATTGTTTAATTCCAAGCCTGGACTAACTCCCTTGGCGATACACGATGTAGACATGAGGACGCAAGTGCCCATATGGCAGACATCATTTTGGGTGTCTGAGGTTGTCCTAAAGGACATTAGGAGGGAGGGAGGTGGAAGAAATGCTGGATTTAGGGGTAACCCAGAATTCCCACAGCCCCTGGACCTCACCCGTAGTCCTTGTTCCCAAGCCAGATGGCTCTACTCATTTTTGTGTGGACTATCGTGGACTCAGCAGTCACAAAGTCTGACATCCACCCAAAGCTACGGACGGATGAACTACTGGACAAGTTGGGAGGGCCGACATACCTTACCACCATTGAACTGACGAAAGGGCATTGCCAGGTGGAGTTAACTGCCAGAGCTAGGGAAAGGTCAGCCTTCATCACTGCGATAGGGTTATTTGAGTTCAAGATAATGCCTTCCGGAATGAAGACTGACCCTGCCACCTTCCAAAGGTTGGTGAACCAGGTGTTACATGGTACTGAAGAGTAAGCTGTGGCATGCCTATATAATATTGCCATCTTCAGTGCCAGCTGGAAGGAACACCTGTCCCACCTGAAGGAAGTGTTGGTCAGGATACAGAGGGACGGGCTCACTGTAAAAGCTGAAAAGTGTCAGGTGGCCATGGCGGAGGTGGCATACCTAGAGCATGTAGTAGGACAGGGACAGATCTGTCCTAATCAAACAAAGATTGATGCATTAGAGGCATGGCCCAGACCTGAAACATAGAAGCAGGTTTGGAGTTTTCTAGGGACCACAGGGTACTATCAAAAGTTTGTACCAAACTACAATGCCCTGGCAGCTCCCATATCTAGCCTGCTAAAGAAAAGAATGCCTAAAAGAATAAAATGGGAGCCAACCTGTGAACAAGTCTTTACACAGCTAAAGGGAGCACTGTGCGCCTGTGTTAGCCAGTGCAGAATACAGTAAACCATTTGTAGTCCAGACAGGTGCCTCAGATGTGGGTATTGGGGCGGTACTTAGTCAGACTTCTAACCAAGGGAAAGATCACACAATATTGTACCTCAGTAAGAAATTACTTCCCAGGAAAAGGCTTATTTTACAGTGGCGAAGGAGTGCCTTGCACTGTTGTGGGCACTGAAAAAATTGG
The DNA here is from genome assembly GCA_016271365.2 of Neoceratodus forsteri. NCBI lineage: Eukaryota > Metazoa > Chordata > Ceratodontiformes > Ceratodontidae > Neoceratodus > Neoceratodus forsteri. The sequence goes on along the minus strand of CM057450.1, from coordinate 298,864,253 downwards.
AGCCATACCTGTATGGGAGGCACTTTGAGGTACAGACAGATCATAACCCCCTGGTTTGGCTGTCACAAATGGGTAAAACGAATGGTAGGCTTCTAAGATAGAGCCTTGCCTTACAGGGTTATGACATGACTGTCACTCACAGGGCAGGGGCAGCAAATGCCAATGCATATGGGCTATCACGATAGAGCAGTGAACTGAATTTGTGAAACTCATCCCATGCCTAGGAATGGATTCCCACAAATTCAGTCTGGGAGGGAGGAGTGTAATGGGACTAGCTGTCTGCCAGTTATGTGTATATAATTTTGCTATAAATCTATGTTTAGTATGGCAGTCCTGCTTGGGAAACAGACCAAGCAGCAGAACCTCATGGAACACTAGATTTTAAAAGAGAAGAAAAAAAATGGTCTGCCCTCTCACTGACCTAGAGGATAAGCCGGCTAAAGCTTTTTTCCTGTTTTAAAACCTACCTGCCAAAACCTGCGTAGCTGTTATACCACCAGGTTATAAAAAAAAAACTGCTTTGAACTTAGGAAGACTGCCGTAACAGGTTACATTTTATAGGATGACAGGAGTAAAAATGTATTTGGAAAGCATATGTGAATTAACCTTGCAGGATATTTCTGCAATATCAAAGGGTGTCATAAACCATACTCTGAGGAAGACAGAGTGTCTTGTTATAATTTAAAAAATATTGCTGTATTTGCAGATTCTGGTCAGTAGTAATCTGACATGTTTGCCTATGCAGCTGCATGTTACAAATTAAGTATGCAGGCCTGAGTGTGACCTCACACTAACAGCTCAGAGCAGTAACATCACAAGGAGGAAGAGACATTCTGGCCTCTCTGATATTGGTGAAGCTTGGCTGAAAGGACTGACAGTCTTTTCTGGACTTCTAAGAGTCATCTTTGTTTCTGGACTTCTAAGAAACACTTCTGCCAAGATAGGTAACAGCCCAAATAATTTGTCAACTGAAAATCTGGGGTAGAATTAGCTAAATCAGTTACAAGGTGCTTTGTTTTGTAATTGTCCATTTCTTTTCTGACAGTAACAATGTATATACGTTCTGTATTTATTTACTATTTTTAATTTTAGTAAACCTTTTTTTTCTTAAACCTGTCTGAGGACTTGTTCATTTTGAATGTGAATGGTGGGACAGTATTGATAATTCTGACATAAATGTTAAATTGCTTAGGGTGTCACCATATGCAACCATGCTAACAAGGATCTGAGTAAAGATCCGGCAAGGTAAGAAAATACCAGTGTCTCAATTGAGTTGGCAGGGGGTTGTGAACCAGGTTGGGTGTATGCCTGCTGGGTCAAGTATTGCACTGCTTTCTCAGAAGAGAGTGTGATAATTGGACCTGTTATTTGGGTGTGCTAGCTAAGAAGGGTTCATAATTGACCCCAGGACTCGAGACTGGTAGTTTGCTTGGACCCAAAACAAACAGGAGGATGTCCCTGTTTGTCCCTTGTTCATGAATCACAATTAAAGGTTGGGCACTGTAGGAGAAGAGGGCCTGACCCCTGGAATGGATTTGTGACACCTCCTACTCCTTATTCTGCCCGTCTCACCCCTATTTTCCTTCGCTTGCTTGGCAAAGAGACAGTGTCATCTTCTGGGTGCCTATATTTTCTCCCTGAGTCACACCCAATGATTGCTTTCTCTGCAGAGTAACAGTAACCTTCTGACTTCCCTACTGATGCTTTTACTAGGAGGTGATATCTAAGCCAACTCTGGACCAACACATCTCTCACTAAATAACAAAATCCCCTGTGGCATATAGCCACAGGTTAAAGACTGCCCATATAAACGTGTGTAGCCTCCTCTCAAAGATTTGTAAATTAGAAACCTGGACAGCCCTCTACAACCTCAATATTCTTGGCATAACCAAGACTTTGCTGAATCCTTCCATCCCTGACTTAAACTGCCAAATCAGGGGCTATACCCTATTCAGGCATGACAGACTTGAAAAGAAACAAGCATTTGTCAATGCCAAATGTTTGCTAGCTGATATTAGCATTGGCAGTGCAGGAGTTAGACAGATGCAGAATGGGAATGGCAGTGAAGTACTGAGCTCACGCCAACCCCACCTTCATCCTACAGAGATGGACAGGCATTGGGGTGTGCCTTTGGGTCATCGCCTATAACGCTCACACCATTTCACCTTACCCTATCCTGCAGACACTGACACATGCTGAGGTATGCCTTGGGGTGTTCGGCTTTATAGTCACCCCATTCCATAAGGACATACGTTGAAATGGGTGCAGTATAGGAGAATGGGGGGGGGGACTCTGGGGCTGAAGAGTCCAAGGCACACCTTGATGCCTGTCACTGGCTTCAGCGTAAGGGTGAGGGTGGAACGGTGTAAGCATTACAGCCAGCAGTCCAAAGGCACACCCCTGACACCTGTCAGTCTGTACAGGGTGGGACATTATGGTTAGAAACTCTAACGCCCCAGGCGTTTGTTGGTATTTGCACTATAGATTTTCAACATAGCCTTTTTGTGACCCCCCCCCACCTCATGAAAGCATTTGGGACCTCTGCTCATGAACAGTGACACTGTGATTTTGTGAATCTGTCCCGAACATTGATTTCCCACAGTGACCACGCCATTCTGCGCCAGATGTGCGAAAACACAGTTCAGGCAGGATGTGAAAAAATAACAGCTGTACCATTCATAGGGAGGTGCAAAGATATGCCAATGTTGAAAATCTGGAGTGAAAATATTAAAAATGCTTGAAACTACGAGCGTACGTGGAAACTGCGCAATGCACGCTAGTAACACAGTCATTCAGTGGAATTATTTCACAGAATTATCAGCATAGGCATTTTGTGACCTTTGCTCATGAACAGTGTCACTATGATTCTCTTAATCTGTCCCGAATGTTGATTTTCCACAGCGACTGCGCCACTGTGTGCCAGAAGTGTGAAAACACATTTTGGGCAGGATGTGAAAAATGACAGCTGTACTGTTCATAAGGAGGTGTGCAAAAATGACAATGTTGAAATCTTGAGTGAAAATATTACAGATTTGCGAAGTTATGAGTGTGCGTGGAAACTGCACAACGCATGCTCGTAACAGTCATTTTTTTAAATTTTTTCACCAAATTTGCAACATAGGCTTTTTAGGAGCCCACCTCATGAACAGTGACACTGTTTCATTAATTAGTCCCAAAAGGTGATTCTGCACTGTGACCGCAAAATCACCTTTTGGGACCAAGTAACCAGATGACAGTGACCGAATTCATGAGGTGGTGTCCCAAGAACCCCATGTTGAAAATTTGGTGCTAAAATTCACAGAAATGGCTGAGATATCCACCTAAGTTGAAAGAAACCCAAACATTTATGCCATTATACAGCTTACTGGCATTTCTTCAGTTCGCAGTCGGCTTTGAAGAGTGCAGACGTGTTCCCGCTTCACCAAAGATTGTCATGCTGGGTTCCAAAGGTAGGTATGGGGTGAGAGAGGGTGGGGAGTTGGGGTGCGCAGAGGGTGGGTGCAGTTTGGGGGAGGGGCAACGGACACAACGAAGGATGGTTTTCTGTTTTCGCAGGGTTTAAAATAAACCACCTTGCAGGATGGTTTTTCACTTACAGGGACAATTGGCACACTGTGGTGGGCTCCCAGCATGCCACCTGGGTGTTTGTTGGGGGGTGCTGTAGCCAACGGGGATTGGGCACCCTGTTGGCACATACAATATGTTTGGGGGTGCATGAGCCAAGGGGGATTGGGTAACCCCCTTGGCACATAATGAATGGGGAGGGCATTATGCCGATGGGGATTGGGCTCCCCTGTCGGTAAATGAACTGAGGAGGGGGCATGCCGACAGGGGGGATTGGGCACCTTCATCGACTTTCATGGGGACTGTGAGAGGCAGACGGTGTCAGCCACCGCCATGTTTATTGAAATGTGACACTAGACAAGGCAAGTTGTGATTTGCTGCTGCAATCAGGTACCGCCCCAGCAGCAAAAACAGCTGATTCTTCAATGACAGAGCGCTTCCTGATTGCAGCGGCAAATTTCTTTCAAGTTGGTGGTACACTGCAAAACTTCTGTCATCAACAGTGTGCTGCTCCATTAGCACCACAGACACCAGCCACCAAAAGCACTGCCGGCATTAGTCACAACACTGCCGCACCTCACAACCCACTACTCCAGCAAGCTTCCACAACATGTTTCTTGTGCACGTGTGCAAGCAAACATAAAAAGGTGGTGGGGTGTTGTTGTTTGTCAAAGATCACCTAACCATCTCTATCATCTTGACCAGTGACTCTGTAGATTCTTCTCTGGAATGAGTTATAGCTGAACTAATCCTTGGGGCAACTAAGAAACTGTATATGGGTTGTGCATATAATGCTCCCAAGAGGGGTCTGAGAGGACTTGCTTAAGTAACCCAAGGTATCGGCCACCTCTCTCCTTCGGGGGACCATATAATGGTTGGGGATTTCAGCCTAAACTGGCTTCATGATCAGCAGTTCAAGTAAGTTGAGATGCTTATTCAACTGAACCTCATCGAGATTGCCTCCTCTCCCACATGGCTCAATCCTAAATCCTCCAATCACTCCCACCTCGAATGGATTTTAACAAACCATGAGGACCGGACCTTTTTGGTTGGGGCACTGTCCGACTCCATCAGTAACTACTCACTTTCTGTACATGGTCCTGTTGTAACCCATGTCCACCACCTAAGCTTGTATCCTTTAGGGACTTCTCCAAATGTAATATGGACAAATTACGCTCTGACATTATGGTGGTTAACTAGTTCATCCTCCACTTGCTAACTGATGTGGATTCAGCCCTAGAATTCCTCACTGTCACTCTGTCTTTCATACAAGACAAACACTTATCAGTCATAACCGGGTAAGTTAGTGGAGGGAACTTGAAATGACTCACCAATGACCTCCTTGCTAAAATGAAACAGTGGGGCACCTTATGGGTGACATTTAAATCCTCTCCATCCCCTGTGAACTGGAATAATTACCATAGACTCCAGAGCCTCTGGATGCAGGAATCAAAATTCCTCAAAACTCCTTTATTAAAAACCAGCACACCTGAAACCTGGGTGACCCTTGCAGGTTCTGGACCTCAGTTAACTCCCTTATTAAAATCATCCCCAAACAGAGCAACATCAACCTGCTCATGGATGCAGGCCTTATAACCAAGCCATCTAAAATTGCAGAATCCTGAACCTCAAGTTTTCTAATCTAGAAGCATACCTCATTAAACTCCTGCTCAAGGTTACCACCCTTGTCTGGGAATGAAGGATCTGACTGGCTGTCCTCCCTTCCACTTTAAAGTCACTTCACCCAAGGAGGTCCACTGTCTCCTCAGGGCCCTCCACAATTCCAGCAGTGTCATAATCGATGGTCTCTGCCCTCTCATCCTAAAACTGACAGCTGACCTTATTAATGGACCCCTTTCTACCTTATTTTATCTATTCCTTGCATCCTCATCCATCCCCCTGCTTTAGAAATAGGCCATGGTCGCCTGCCTTATTTAAGACAGGCGGCCCTAAACTCCTGGATAATTATAGGCCATTATCCATCCTTTTCATACCTCAGCAAGATCCTTGAAAAAATTGGCTTTTTGCAAATTTCTGACCATGTCTCAATATACAGGGCATCTCCCAACCAGTATAGATTTAGAAAGACTACATAGCAACCACTATGCTGGCCTGTTTCACAGACCACGTCCTAAGGAAAGCAGATGAAGTTAAAATCCCTGGGCGACCTTCGCTGATCTATCTAAGGCCTTTAACCTAGTAGATAAGGACATTCTCTTTCGCATATTCAGTTCTTATGGCTTTTCAATGGGCACCATGGCTTAGTTTAGGAATTACTTCTCTGACAGATCCCAAAGGGTCTTCACCGGGGGGGGCATGTATCCACCCCTCTAGAGGTACATAGTGGAATTCTGCAAGGATCCATACTAGGACCAGTCCTTTTCTCCATCTTTGTTAACCACATACTTGGAGATAGTTACGGCTGCCACAAGATTATGTATGTGGATGATCTCATTATATTCAGGAGTGACAACAGCCCACAAAACTTATCCCTCTCCCTTTCCAAGGATTTTGATATCATTTATGAGTTGTTCACATCAGACAGACTACTTGACAGCTCCAGTAAAATATACTGGGCTGTGCACGTGCACTCAAGCAGACTAGAGACACCATTGTGGCCTGCTTCTGCTAGTAAATTTTCATATGTTTGTACATTCGTACTTGCCTATGCTAAAAACAAAACAAGACCATGCTATTCAGGTCCAAGTCTAGTCTTGCCAAATGCTCCGCTGGGCAAACCAACTCCCTCTGCTTCCTGGCCTCAGATGGAACCCCTCTTGAACAAGTCACCACCTTTAAATACCTGGGAGTTACCTGGACCATTCCCTTACCTTCGAAGATTATATTGGGCTACTCATCAAATGCGTGAACCAGCAGCTGGGTGTCTGCTACCACCTGAGTCACCTCATGATCCCTGACATGTGAATGGCCACTGGGCAGGGCCTGCTCTTACCCCTCCTGGATTACTGCTCTCCCATCATTTCCCAAACCTCAACTCGGCAGCTCACACATCTCAATACAGCCTTTAACATTTGTAGGTTTGTCACTCTAGCCCTGTTTAACACCCACCACTGCTCCTTATACTTGACGCTTGATTGGCTCTCCCCTCAGGCCCATGGAGATTTTCTTATGGGTACCCTCATTTACAAATCCTTCCATGATGGTGTTTGTTCTTAACTAGACTCCATAGCATCAAGCATGGCACACGGGAACTAAAGTCTTGCTCTCAGTGTCTCCTTGATTGTCCCTGGACTGCTACTGATATGGGAAAGAGTGCCTTCTCCATAACTGCCCTCATGCTCTGGGGTGACCTACCAGCCTCACTCCACTCACTAGGGACTCCTCACCTATTTAAATTGCACTTTAAAAATGCCCTTTTATCTGCCTTGGCTTGAAAGTGCACTCCCTAACATTAGTCATGGTGTTTTGTTATTTTGATGGCCTTCTCACCCCCATGTGACTAATGGGTGCCAACCCACTTGCCACATAGTAGACTTTATTTTTTGTCTGTTTGGTTAGGCTATATTCCCCACCTCCACTTATATCCTGTCTTTGCACTGACTTGTTTGTTTTTACGGCTTGCCCACAAGCACTGTGCCCAACTCTGTAATTGTATTCACCTGTGTATTACTGTATCTCACATATTGTATTCCCATGTATTGTATCCTGTATTATGTAATCTGTATTTCCATGTACTGAATGTGCCATCTGTATGGCTTGGGTCATACCTGAAAACAGTCCCTGGGGCCAGCGTACTTACCCAGTTACCAAATAAAAATAGATAAATGAATAGAAACATTTACAAAATGGGTAAAAAAATAAAAGGGAAGAAGACAGTGTTCTATTTTTTAAAATAGTTTCATTTTCAACCCATTAGTACCCCAAGAAACAGGGGAAATTATTTTTTTCATAGCCACTTTCTTTGAATCCTTTCTTAAATCAGTTTCATACCCCATCACCACTGCCAGTGATCATGAACATCAGAGAAGACAGATCATTTTAAAGAGTGCTTGCTCAGTCAGTAACAAGCACAGTTAAAATCACTGATCGTGAACAGTAAGATGCAGAGACAAGGAAGATGAGAGGAGACAGCTCACCTGCTTGCTGGTAACAAGTTACTGCTTCCATTTGTTTGGCATCAGTCGGCACTGGGAATGTGTGTGAGCAAGTGGGAGATCAGAAACAGCAGCGATCCAGCTGCCAAGCAGTATGCAGTTTTTTATGTTACATTATAAAGAACAAGTTAGGATTGATCAATCAGTTTAAAGTGATAATTGGGTAACTCCCTTGGTAAGCAAGAAAAAAATGGCATCTGGTCATCTTTTTAAAATTCAAATGCTGGCATATGAATTTGGTCAGGTAAACAGGCAGTTGGCACTGGGACTTGTTTTAGGTGGGCATTATTGTGTCATAAATCCCCACTTTGGCACGCGGCTCAGTCAATCAGAATGGAGACAATCTTAAACCCATTTTCATGTTTACTTACATGTGCAGTGTAAAGCGAACATCTTGCTACAATAAGGGCTTTCAGAGTTGTGTTACGGTCAGGTCCAATGCAGCTCAAGTTGTAAGGGGTTCAACAGTGACAACTCAAAGATCAGCAATGCTGATCATCACAGAGTTTTCTGCTTGCTGGGTAGAAACTTCTCTCAGTTGAAAGGAGTGACCCACTCCCATCAAGGATATGGCTCACTCCTTTTGCGATGTCGACACCAACTCTGTGGATGCCTCAGCCGAGATCCCATTTCAGACAGTATCCTTTCCCCATTCTGTTTTGTCCCCCCCGCCCAGTTAGTCTCCCTCCACCTGTTCCATTTGTCTCCCCTGCATTGTCACTGCTCATTCCAAGTCCCCCCTGTCTCTCCCTCACACCTGCTTGCCACTCAAGCCAGGTCTCTCGTCCAATTGCTGAGTCTCACCATTCCTTGGTCCCAGCACTTAATTTTATTTATATGCCTACTTGTTGTAGTTAGAGTTCCCGTACCAGTGTTGGCATGGACAGAAGTCATGGAAGTCAGTAGGTAGTCTAGATTGGACTGCCATGTATTCAGCCTTTGTGCCTGCTCGATCTCCCTAACTGCATCTCACAGACCAGTATTTTTACCCAACAACACAGTTGCCAAGACTGCCCTGTACCAGTTCAGCCATGATGGTGCAAAGGCAATGTGGGCGAGGTAACTTAGGACGCAAGTGTAACCCCTAGGTGGCGCTATCCCAAGGGCTACTACCCTTGCCTGCTTGGCTAGTAGCAGGTTAAAGGACCTGTGTTCTGAAATGGGTGCCTCCACCCAGAGGTCAGGGTTGGTAGTGGCCAAGCTAACCTGGGCACAGCCCTCCGGGACACTGTAATCCCTCCCTTTCCTTACTAGTGGCCGTAACAATACACATTAATCACTTTCACAATACCCTGATACACCACACAAGTACCCACACTGTTTACACTTACCACCAGGGCTTTCCTCTGGCCCGGCCCTGGGGACCCCCGTTAAAACAAAGTAATATACAGCAAATAACAGCAGTACAGTACCCTTACACAAACTGGAACAACAGTCAGGGTAAATGCAAAAAAGAGTTAGATCTGATTTATTTAAGGGGCTTGAAAAAGGGAGGGGTGTAATCAGGTTAATTTGCTTAAAGGATCTATCAATCAAACAGTTATGCATGCACTTCAGGGTCCATAAACAGTCACACACTCTGGGTACCCAGATGGAGAATGGTGGGCTAGCCAGGAATGTTGCAGCTGGTTGAGGCCCTGTGATGGAAGAAAACAACATGCACAACACACACTATTTGTAATCCGTAGCTGGAGGGCTCAGTTTGTGAAAAGTAAACAAGGCAATCAGATGACACACTTTTAGATTAGGCTGTTGGTGCAGGGAGCTACCCTGATGATTACTCACGATACCCAAGACTGGACATAGGCTGTATGAAAATTGAGACAGCAGGTAGTTAATCTGGAGTGCCAGGAGAAGCAGGGCCCACACTGTTCATGGAGACATTGTTCCTGTTCAAGCGTGGAGCAGGGGGCTGATCCCCAGGCAGGCCTCTCATCGGTGGCTTTCTCTGTGCAGTGGTTAGTCTGGCAGGGCCAGGATGGCATGGCCCAGGCCGAATGGAGATGAAAGCGGATTCATTCTGATTAGGCTGGATAAAGATTCTAGCAAGCAGAACACAGTTCACACAGTGGGGAACCAAATCATGACCCACTTTTAATACACAGCACATTTACATGTAAAGGATTCTGCAGTACCAGCAAGCAGAACACAGTTTACACAATGGGGAACTAAATGACGACCCACTTTTAATACACAGCACATTTACATGTAAAGGATTCTACAGTACCAGCAAGCAGAACACAGTTTACACAGTGGGGAACTAAATGACGACCCACTTTCAATACACAGCACATTTACATGTAAGGAAATTCTACTGTACCAGACAAACCACTCTCCGGTCACGATTGCAAAGTCTCTGCACAAACCGGGGATTCAAAAGCAGCTGGAAACCCTGACAGGCCGATCGTATTCAGCAAATCTTTGATCTCTTTCAGGTTAAAGCTTGGTCACAGTCCAGTGGCTTAAATCATCCTCACAACTCGGATTCAGTCCGAACAAACTCTATTTTCCCTCTCACGGACAGTAGGTAGACAGGCAGGCCAAAACTCAACCCTTTCACAGCTCTCCCATGCAAAACTACACAGAACTGCTGCTCAAAATCATTTGAGTTGTTACTTCTTCACTTCTCAGCTCAAAACTGAAAATAGCTGCAGCAGTCTGGGAAATTCCCCAAGATCCAAAAGGTTCGATTGGCTGATCCTCCTGTCAGTCACAACAAAGGCTCCCCTTCAGGTGCAAAAAGGCACAAAAAAGCCCAAAACTACAATTCCTACAGATTTTGACTCCAGACAGCTCCTGAAGTCTGGCTCCATTTTAGGTCCCACCAGTACTGATTGGTCCAATTCGCAGTCCAGGACCAAGATAGTGGAGATAAACAAAACAGTCCTTGCTGCAAAGAAGGCAGGTTAGACAAACTACATTATCATTATCACTCTAAATGATTTTCAGCAAATAGTTACATCTTTCAACAGAGCTCCCTCTCAGATTACTTATGACTGCAATCCAGGCAGCTCTTAAACAGGCAGTACACAGAGGTATACAGGCACTCTCTCGCAATCACATTTAAACTGCTAAAATGCAGGACACCAGCCTGGCAGTAAGCATTAAGGCAAGCTCGAGGAAGACTTTTCAGGAACCTCCATTTGTAGGGGGGTTACACCCTTCCCTGCCTGGAGAAAACTTGGCATCCGCGTCAAGTCTGTACCATCATGCATCAGTTAACATAAACTTAATACTTTACTATACATATTCACTATGCTTCATTATACTATATCCATTCTGACAACACATTGTGCATATTTCACACAGATAAATTGAACATTTCTATACTGAATCATGTAATGACTTCTTGTACCTTAAACAATGCAAGAGGGGGCCCTTCCCTATCAGCTAACTTGGGGCTACAGGGGGCAGGGGCACCATGGTGAGAAGGACAGACAAGTAACCTGGAATTGGCTGTCAAGCTCAATTTGGGCAGTGAGCTTGGTGAGACATAAACACCTTTGTGCACCACATTGAGAGGCAAATCCACTGGCCTCCCAGGAGAATCATAACTGAGGCATACTACTGGCTTGACAGCTTGGTCAGTTTTTCTGAGGGGGACAACTACAGTCTCTGTACTCTCTGCACTGGTCTGAGGACTCTCGTTACTTGTGAGGGGTGCCTCTGCCAGGGTGGGAATGTCCAAACTTGGGGCACTGTCGACTTCTTGCTCTGCAGGTTCTGTTTCTACAACACTTGACTCATTTTGTGAAGGCTCAGGCATAATCAAGCTTTGAGGCACTAAAGGTGGCTGGTCTGCACTCTTATAGTGTTCTTCAAGTTCTGGTATGTCACCAGAAAGACTCAAACCCTCAGTCCCTTCTTCAGGCAAATCATACAGTTCCACAATATGCAGAGACTCAACATCTTCAGATGTGATACTTTGCACTTCACTTTCTGGGAGAATTGGCACCAAGGATGAAGCTTGGGGTTAAGGCAGTCCAGAAGGCCCAGCTTCATCCACACAATTTATCAGGGGGTTACCTCAAAACAGCTGACTCAGTTCATAAGAGGGGTAATAGGCATGGTCGTATTCACTTTCGTTAGAAGAGGACTGACAAGTCACTATCATTCTGGGCCTACTGTGGAGGAAACCTTAAATCCATGACCACTGGGGTAGGTTGACTCTGTCTCTTTCTTGCAGCAGCACAAGCCACCAGCCCAGGGGCTCAATTTCTGGGGGTTCAGCCTCAATCATGACTTGGCTGATAGGTAGCAAGTGGTTATGGTGCATGGTCTTGACAGCTTTGGAGTTGTTCTCTGGGTGCACCTTGTACACAGGTAAATCATCCAACTTTCCAACTACTACATGGGGAAGATGGTGCCACCGATCAGCAATTTTGTGTTTACCATGCAGTCCCAAATTGTGTAACAACACACGGTCTCCAGGTCGAAGCTCTTGAGCCTTTACTTTTTTATCATGCCTCTCTTTGTTGGCTAGATTTCTCTTGGTGGCCATTGTCTGGGCCAGTTTATAGGCACGGTTCAATTGAGCTTTCAGTTTTTGTACATATTGCAAGTAGTTTTCGTCTCAGGCCCCATCTGGAGAGACCCCAAAACAGACATGAACTGGCAGCTGGGCCTCTCTCTCCCAAACATGAGGCAGTAGGGGGAGGACCCAGTAGCATCATTTTTCGTGCAATTGTATACGTGTACCAAGATGCTAATCTACTGGCTTCATTTATGCTTGTCTTGTAGGTGAAAGGTGCCCAGCATGTCTAGAAGGGTGCGGTTAAAATGTTCTAGTTGAGGGTCTCTCTACAGGTGATAGGGGTAGTTCATGACTTTTGCACCCCCCTAGAGAGAGCATTTCTTTGATTAGCTGACTCTCAAAGTCTCTGCCTTGATCAGAATGAATCCACTGTGGGGCACCACAGTGGATGAAGAAATTTTCCACTAGCACCTTGGCCACAGTAGATGCCTTTTGATCTTTGGCGGGAAAAGCTTGTGCATATCATTTGAAATGATCTGTAACCACTAACACGTTGCCAGTGTTCCACTGATCAGGTTCTAAAGACAGGAAGTCTATGCAGACTAGTTCCATGGGGGCACTGGTAGTAATATTAACAAGGGGGGCAGCTCTCTGAGGCAGGGCTTTTCTTTTCAGGCAGTGACTACAAGTCTTTACATGGTGCTCAATATCGGCCCCCATTTTGGGCAAGTAAAAGTGAGATCGTACCAGGTCAAGGGTTCTGTCAATACCGAGGTGCCCCATGTGATTGTGGAGGGACCTCAGTACCAGATCTTTAAAGGCCGTGGACAGGACCAATTATTGCTTGTCTACTTTGCCACTACAAACTACTGTCTCTCTATACAACAACCGATTGAGCAACTTCAATCCGGTGGCCTTCTTTAAACAATAAAGCAGTTTGCAAGTCAGTGGAACATCACTTAGACACATCTTTCCCTGCACGCAGGGCATCAACTGCTGGCTGAATCATAGGATCTTAGGATTGAGCCCACTGAATGCTGTCATTGTCAAATTGAGGTAGTGCACCAATATCTAGAGCAGAGAAGTGGCAATAAGCAGCTGGTATTCAGGTGTCAGAAGGGCCCAAGCAATTTAATAAACAGTCCACTGTGTCCGCAGACAAATGTTCATCTCTATCAAACTTTTGGCACAATGCTTGAATGTCAGGTTCAGATAGCCCGACCCAATCACTCTTGGAAGTGGGCCTTCGTGATAGGGTGTCAGCATCAATATAGTTAAGGCCCAGTCTGTATTCGACAGCATAATCACAGGTTGATAATGCAGAAAGCCACCAGTGCCCACTGACGTCTAACTTAGCTGAAGTCTGTACATAGGTTATTGAGTTATTGTCAGTCTTCACCAATATCTTTATCCTCATCAATTTTTAATTGATGGAGTTAAGATGGATTTTGGAGACACAGTAATAAACACATTTAATCATGTTTTTATTAATATGGGTACAGATGTATTACAAACTGGATTGAATCTCTCAAGTCAGTTGTCTATAGTAGACAATGGGGAGAATTATGTAAGTAATGAAAATGCACAACAGAATGAACAAATGCAGTTTATATTTACCCCAATAACTAGTAAGGAAGTTAGAGAATTATTATTGAAAATTAGTATAAATAAATCTGAAGGCATGGATGGAATTCCAAATATTCTATTAAAGTTTGCAGCCCCTGTTATAGATCAGCCAATGGCAAATCTATTTAAAATGTCTCTCACATATGCAGAGATGCCTAAAATTTGGAAAACTGCAAGAGTTGTCCCAGTATATAAGTCTGGGTCTAGAATATTGATAGAGAATTACAGACCAATCGCCCTATTACCAACAATGTCGAAAATTTTGGAAAAAATTGTGGCAGATCAAATACAGGCTTTCTTAAAAAGAACTAATTTACTTAATAAATATCAATTGGATTTAGACCAGAACATGGAACTACTACGGCCTTGTTGAAGGTTACTGGGAACATTATAGAATATCTGGACAGGAGGATGCCAGTGGGAGCTATTTTTATTGATTTATCAAAAGCATTCGACACCTTGGACCACAGCATCCTACTCTCCAGATTGAGAACCTGTGGTATATCCGAGATGGCAGTCAATTGGTTTAGAAGTTACTTGAATTTGAGACAACAACAGGTGACCATAAAGGACTGGACCTCAGAATTGAGAGGAATCGTCTCGGGTGTACCACAGGGATCTATACTTGGACCTATTTTGTATAATCTCTATATGAATGATTTACATTTCTCACAACATGGGATTCAGTACCATTTATATGCTGATGATATAATTATTTATGTGGCTGGATTATCATTGGGTCCAATTCAATTAGCACTGCAAAAAGCATTTGATCACGTACAGGACTTTTTGTTGAGCTCCAAATTAGTTTTAAATGAAAGAAAAGTCACAGGTTATGTTATTTTGTAAGGGTAATGGGGTTATACCTGAACACAGACAACTTTATATTGTGACTGTCACAGGGACCACCCTAGAGCAAGTAAATAGTTATAAATATCTGGGGCTTTATTTAGATAGTCATCTTAAATGGGACATCCATATTGAGAGTACATTAAAAAAAGTAGGGAAATGCCTAGGATCTTTATATAGAATTAAAAATTACATGTCTTGTGAAGTCCGACAACTTGTTGTTACTGTAATGATATTACCCATATTGGAATATGGTAATATTGTCTATATGGGTGCCACAAAAAAACAGTTATCCAAATTGGACATTATGTACAATAAATTGGCTAGATTTATATTAGGAGTACCAAAAATGACACATAGATTAGAAATGTATACAAAGTTAAATTGGGTTTCCCTGCCTCAAAAAATAATTTTAAATACAATTACATTTCTGATAAAATGTTTATCGGGGAAAGTTCCTGATTATATTGGTGAGGGTATTAGATTAAAACCCCCTATTAGGGAATTACGTTCATACATAGTTTGGCATGTGAGATACCAAAACGAAATACAGTTTTGTGAAAAAATCATTTTATATGCCTTGGTCCTGAATTATGGAACAAGTTGCCTGGTAATTTGAGACCAGTAAATAGAAAATTCCAGATAAATTTGATTAAAGAGTGGTATGTGAACCATACAAATATAAAAGGGAATTAGTTCTGTAGTGCGAGGGAAATGAGAATCAATCCGGTATTTGCATATGTATTATATGTGTTCTTGTTGACTGTTATGATTGAATGATATATGACACTGGAATTTGCTATTGTTATTTGTTTAATATTTATTTATAATGTATGTGATAATTTGTATTTTAATTATTTAATACAAGAGTAACTGGTATTGCATTTATGGACCTCACTGTAAATGAGCTTCAGCTCAGTGATGTTATCCATATTCATTTTAATATGAATAAAAATTTTACCTACCTACCTATCTTACCTATAGAGGTATTCACGATACTGGTCAACGATGGCCCATTTTAGCACGAGAAACTCCAACTTATGCACAGGGTAGTTTCGTTCGGATGGGGGCAAGCTCCTACTGGCGAAAGCTACTAGTCTCAGGCCATTCTCATGGTCTTGATACAGCACCGCTCCTAGACCCTGCAGACTAGCGTCTGTATGCAGCACATAGGGTTTGGTGGGATCAGCATAGGTGAGGATGGGGGTGTGGGTGAGATGGTATATGATCTCATGGAAGGCTGCTTCACAGTCGGGCATCCAGTGGGGCCCGAAGAGTTCACCTGGGTAGAAGTATACTTTTTCTGGTTCTTTAACGGCCCCTTTTTTGTATTTATGATTGGAAGGAGGGTAACCCTGAGTAAGGTTCAAGAGTGGGTGAATCACCTTGGGAATAGTCTTTTATGAACCTGCGGTAGTAGCCACAGAACCCCAGGAAACATTGTAGTTCTTTCAGATTATGGGGCTGGGGCCAAGTAGTCAGCACTTCAACCTTACTGGGATCAGTCTCTATCCCTTTTGTAGATACTACGTGCCCCACATACTTCATGGAGGTTTGGAAAAACTGGCACTTGTTAATGGACAGCTTGAGGCCGAAGTCTTCCAGTCAGTCTAGGACTTTAAACAGTCAGTTCTCATGGTCCTCTAAGGTGTTCCCAAACACAATTTCATCATCCAAGTACACCAATCATTCCAGCAAATTCATATTTCCCACTGCACGTTTTGTCAGTTGCTGAAAGGTGGCCAGGGCGCCTGATATTCCCTGTGGCATCCTCAGAAAATCATAGAACCCCAATGGACAGATGAAGGCTGCTTTCTCACGGTCTTCCAGAGCCATCAGAATCTGGTAGTATCCGCTGCAAAGATCCAACACCGGGAACCATTTTCTCCCATTCAAGCAGTCCAGGGCATCTTTTATACGAGGCATAGTGTATTGGTCTGGGATGGTCCACCGGTTCAGGGTTCGATAATCAACATACATCCTCACAGACCCATTCTTCTTATGCACAACCACAATGAGAGAGGCGTATGGGCTCCTGGATTCTTGTATCATGCCAGCAGTGAGCATTTCCTGCAGGTGTCTTCTCACATCATCTATGTCTGCTGGGGCTAGGTGTCGGGACCTCTCTCGAAATGACCATTCATCATGCAGGCATATGTGATGCTCCACACCCTGGACACATCCCACATCCTATTTCTTCAATGAAAACACTTGGTCTCTCTGGGCAAATCTCTTGCTAATTCTAGCCTTCCATTCATCTGGCAACGGGGAGTCACCAAAGTCAAACAAGACTGGGGTCACTCTCTCCTTCTCACCAGGGTGCTTGTTGCTGGGCAATATTGCAGCGTCTGCACAGTGTACCGTAGCTAGGGTGTGCCCTCTGTTCACCTGGATCTCCCGATCTGACACATTGTGAATCCAGACCATCACTCGTCGTGCATAAGCATAGGCATGAGCAGGCAAGATGCTGGACTTGACCAATAATCCTTCTGCCAATTTTCCATCGCCTGGTGCATCCAACATCAGTATTTTGTTCTTGACATCTTTCCGGAGGTGGACCTCCCCTTGAATGGTACACGGGGTATTAGGGGCCAGTACCATTGAATAGGGATCCTTCTTCCACATGATCCCCACCAGTTCATCCTGGTCTACTTCCTCGGGTTCCTGTTGCAAATCATAGGCCCTCTTGATTAGCGCCTGAATTCTCAGGGCCCTCCCAGTCCGTCGCCCTTGTTTCTCACGACAGAGTTGCACCAGTTTCCTAAATATATGGGCGTTTGTTCCAATTAACAGGGGGACACGATCATACAGTCCAGTGGGGGAACACACTAGGGCCAATGTCTCTACTTGCTCCTCTACACCGGTTACAGTTGTAGGAAAAGTCAACCAGAGGCGGACATACACTAGGTAGAGATAAGACTTGTCACTCAGGCCCTACACATGTAGGCCTTCCAAGGATTGCAAAGGCACATCAGATAAGTTTTTGTCATACCAGTCCTAGAATACAATGGTCACTTGCGACCCACTGTCAAGCACAGCCAGAGTATGAATACCATTCAGTCACCGTAGTCTCCATTGAAGGGCCCACTATTTTGGACCAGTCTGGAGAGGCAGTAGCAGAGGCCTGGACAGATGATTTAGCCACAAAATAAATTTTAGTTAGGGTTTCTCGAACCCTCACTGCGGTCATTTCAGGCACCACTTGGCCATTGATTTGCTTTCTGAGCTCCCCTTGAAGTCTGTTTACTACTTTTTCTAAATCCTTCTGAGACTGGCATTCTCTTTTCATATGGCCATCCTTTCCACAGTTGTGACAAATGATCGACTCCTGGGTCATCCTGGGAGAGAACATCGTATGAGGAACTGAAGCAGTAGTAAGAGATTGGGGTCTAGTATCTGCTTGCAGCGGTGAGAGTGGTTCAACATGTCTTAACAGTTCCTTTAGAGTGGCAGTCAATCCAGTGATCTCAGCCTTGGAACCACCCTTGGTAGTGGATGCCTGAGGGTGCACTCCCACCCACATGGCAGTCACATCCTGAAAGGAACCAGAATCTTGTTTCATGGGGGAAACCCTTGCAGAGGCACCCATCTTCAACTCTCAGACTTCCTTTAGTAGCTCGTCTTTCCAGTGCTGGGCCCAGGGCGGGAAGTCCTTTGCATTCTCAGAGTTCTCGTTAAGTGCCGACTTTTGCCCCTGAGCCTCACTTGGCTGATCACTCTCGGTCACTTGTGCAACAGGAGCAGATATGGGTACAGTTCCCCCACTGGGTCACATTTGCTCAACCCCCCCGAATTTCTTTCATTAGCTCGTCATAGGAGGGGGCGATTCCAGTCGGTGGCAAGGCACAACTGAAGCAGTAACAATTCTAAAAACAGAGTAGACTTAAGGATTCGGTCCAGCCTAGTTTGATCCAATTCATTTGACAGAAAACTACCCTTTCTGAAGCACTCTTGTAGCAGCTTTTCAAGCCAAGGTATATACACAGACAATGGCTCCCCTGGGTACTGCTGAGCGTTTCTTACTCTCCGCCACAGATCCTTATCTGAATCCAGGCTCCCATACACATTTTCCAATGCATTAAGATAGTCCTGAGCAGTTGCTTCAGGGTTATTGGCCCGCTTGGCACAGATGGTAGCCAGGGCAGGACCTCGGAGGCTCTCATTCAAACTCTTTCATTTCTCTGTTTCTGAGCATTGCCATTCAAGCACTAGAGGGGCAACATAGTCTATCCAGGTCTCCCAGCCATCCTCCCCCTTGAGGGTGGGGAGGGTGCCCGAGAAGATTCTCAGCCTTCAGTAGGAGTCATGACTAATGGAAGATACAGATATAGGGGCCAGCACTGGCATGGGCACAGAAGGCAGGGCAGTAACAGGTGCTAGAGTGGGAGAGGGTGTTGGGGAAGGAACACCTCCAGGTGGCAGGAATAGTTTCTTAAAGTCCTCTACGGTTTTCCCTCCCTCCAGTAACAACTTAGCAAATTTCTCCTCAAAAGTCTCAGATAATGGTGGGAGCTCATCCTTCCCGGGGTCTTTATTGTCTTTTGTTATCACTCTCCAGGAAGCTGGAACCCCTTCTGGGGCAATAGTCTCTGGCACTTTAGAGCTCTTCATGAGGTCACTACACTCTACCAAGGCTATGAAAGTTTGGGCGATCAAATCAGCCTATCGACCCACCACCACAGGGTTTTTTAAACATTCAACTTTGGAGAGTGCTCCCTCTACAGTGTCTTTACTGGTACCTAGGGGGATATCCAGTATAAGTAGAGCATTTTGGGGGTCGATCTCCTGCCCAGTACACCACCCCACCAACTGGTGTACAGCCATTTCTACTGGGGTAGCCATTGATCTTTAACAATAATTCATAATGTTTGGCCACTAGAAGGCACAAAATCCCAGCAGTGAGCCTCCAAAATGTAATCACTAGGTGGCGCTATCCCAAGGGCTACTACCCCTGCCTGCTTGGCTAGTAGCAGGTTAAAGGGCCTGAGTTCTGAAACGGGTGCCTCCAACCGGAGGTCAGGGTTGGTAGTGGCCAAGCTAACCTGGGCACAACCCACCGGGCCACTGTAACCCCCCTCTTTCATTACTAGTGACTAGAAAAATCACAATAGTCACTTCACAATATCCCTGACACACCACACAAGTACCCACGCTGTTTGCGCTTATCACCAGGGCTTTCCTCTGGCCCAGCCCTGGGGACCCCCTGTAAAACAAGGTTATACACAGCAAATAAC
This sequence comes from Neoceratodus forsteri, assembly GCA_016271365.2. Classification (NCBI taxonomy): domain Eukaryota; kingdom Metazoa; phylum Chordata; order Ceratodontiformes; family Ceratodontidae; genus Neoceratodus; species Neoceratodus forsteri. The sequence continues at coordinate 298,844,391 of CM057450.1, read as the reverse complement.
AGCAGTTCAGTACTCTTGCACAAACTGGAACCACAGTCAGGGTAAATGCAAAATAGAGTTAGATCTGATTTATTTGAGGGGCTTCAACAAGGGACGGGTGTAATCAGGTTAATTTGCTTAAAGGATCTATCAATCAAACAGTTATGCATGCACTTCAGGGTCCATAAACAGTCACACACTCTGGGTACCCAGATGGAGAATGGTGGACTTGCCAGGAACATTGCAGCTGGTTGGGGCCCTGTGATGGAAGAAAACAGCATGCACAACACATACTATTTGTAATCCGGAGCTGGAGGACTTAGTTCGTGAAAAGAAAACAACAAGATAATCAGATGACACACTTTAAGATTAGGCTGTTGTTGCAGGGAGCTACCCTGATGATTGCTCACAATACCCAAGGCTGACACAGGCTGGATGAAAATCGAGACAGTAGGTGGTTAATCTGGAGTGCCAGGAGAAGCAGGGCACACACGATTTGCTGAGGCATCGTTCCTGTTCAAGTGTGGAGCAGGGGACTGATCCCAAGGCAGGTCTCTCGTCAGTGGCTTTCTCTGTGCAGTGGGGTAGTCTGGCAGGGCCAGCATGGCATGGCCCAGACCAAATGGAGATGAACGCGGATTTAGTCCGATTAGGCTGGATAAAGTTTCCAGCAAGCAGAACACAGTTCACACAGTGGGGAACCAAATCACGACCCTCTTTCAATACACAGCACATTTATATGTAAAGGATTCTACAGTACCAGCAAGCAGAACACAGTTCACACAATGGGGAACCAAATCCTGACCCACTTTCAATACACAGCACATTTACATGTAAGGTAATTCTACTATACCAGGCAAACTGCTCTCCGGTCACGATCGCAAAGTCTCTGCACAAACCAGGGATTCAAAAGCAGCAGGAAATCCTGACAGGCTAATCGCATTCAGCAAATCTTCGGTCATCTTCAGGTTGAAGCCTGGTCACAGTCCAGTGGCTTAAATAGTCCTCACAACTCAGATTCATTCCGAACAAACTATTTTCCCTCTCAGGAACAGCAGGCAGACAGGCAGGCCAAACCTCAGCCCTTTCACAGTTCTCCCATGCAAAACTACACAGAACTGCTGCTCAGAATCATTTGAGCTGTTACTTCTTCACTTCTCAGCTCAGAACTGAAACTAGCTGCAGCAGTCTGGGAAATTCCTCAAGATCCAAAAGGTTCGGTTGGCTGATCCTCCTGTCAGTCACAACAAAGGCTCCCCCTTCAGGTGCAAAAAGGCACAAAAAGCCCAAAACTACAATTCCTACAGATGTGACTCCAGACAGCTCCTGTAGTCTAGCTCCATTTTATGTCCCACCAGTACTGATTGGTCCAATTGGCAGTCCTGGACCAAGATAGTGGAGATAAACAAAACAGTCCTTGCTGCAAAGAAGGCAGGTTAGACAAACTACATTATCATCATCACTCTAAATGATTTTCAACAAATAGTTACATCATTCAACAGAGCTCCATCTCAGATTACTTATGACTGCAATCCAGGCAGCTCTTAAAGAGACAGTACACAGAGGCTGTACAGGCACTCTCTGGCAATCACATTTAAACTGCTAAAACTCAGGACACCAGCCTGGCAGTGAGCATTTAGGCAAGCTCGAGGAAGACTTTTCAGGAACCCCCATTTGTAGGGGGGTTACACAAGGAATATGTTGCTCAGCATTAGTGTGGGTAACAAAAGTTGCCTCACCCACAGACTGTCCCAAGAAAGAGTTAAGCTTTGTGGGGGGGGGACTCTGCCCCCGCACCACCCAAAAATAAATATAACATCCTCCAGGGTGGGCATGCAGTGAAGAGCAGAGAAACTGTGGGGATGCCCAACAGGGTGTGAGTGCAGGATGATCTAAAATCCAGATTGTCCCTATCACTCACACCCTTGTTGCAGTGCCCATATTACAGTGCCCTAATAATGAAATATCCCCTGTACCATTATCCATTGCTGGTGCTAGTTTGTCTAATCAATCTTGCCTCCCACTACCGGCTCACATGCCCACAGATGTCCTGACAGCACTGCAGCATGGAGTCTGTTACCTTAAGTGATCTTCTCCCCCTGACTTCTCCAATTCACTACATGATTGTCCTCCATTCATAAATATCCCCATCTGATTCCAACTTCCACGTCAATAGAAGATAGCCAGGAAAATAAAAATGCATAACTATTTTATTTATTTATTTATTTCAAAAGTTTCACCAGGAAAGACATACTGAGTTGATAACAGCTAATTTCCAAATATGTGTCGAGGAGGGAGAGAGCAATGAAGAAATCATGCAAAAAAATTGCATAATATGTAAAACAGAAACAAAGCATCAATAACCAAGCATCATACATAGTAACTTATGCAGGATGGGGAAGAGCAAACTATGCAGTGAGGTTCTGAAGGGGAATAACAGCATTTGGGAATGCCATTCAAGAAGTAATTCAAAAGTGCTGAGGTACTGAAGGTTAAAGGAAAACTACACCCAAAACTTGAAAAAATATATGCTGTGCAGAGTGTTTTAATTTGTATGTGAAGTTCTAGTATTTCCTTCCCTCTGACTGGTATTAGGAGTTTTTCCTAAATTAGCCTGCTAGCTTTAGAGTAGTTTTATGACCCCTGGAGATCTCCATATCAAATAGGTTTATTGCATTTCTTTGTCCTACAATGCACCTTGTTTCATGTAATGGTGATGTAGCAGAGCCCATAAATCAAGCAGAAAGCATTGCATTACAATCAGTTCACAACAATAGAGATGGCTATATTTTAAAATCTGTAGAATTCAGCTTGGTGACCACACTCATCCTAAAGGTTCTACTGTCCTGAAAAACTTTGCTGCTGGTAATTTTTGTGCAGCTTGTAAAGCTTCCAAGATATTTAGCTTGTTTGGCATGTGTGTGCTGAATGTTGGGTCTCTCTTACATCACAGTCACGTGAGACAAGATGTACTGTGGGAACAAGAAATACAATTACACTATTCAGGTATGAAGATCCCCAGGGGTCGTAAAACTAGCATAAAGCTAGCAAACTAATTTGGGAAAAACTCCTAATACCAGTCAGAGGGAAGGAAACACTAGAACTTCACATACAAATTAAAACACTCTGTACAACATATATTTTTTCAAGTTTTGGGTGTAGTTTTCCTTTAAAAAAAAAGTACATGGGTTGATGCTATTGGGAGGGTGAAGGGGGGCTAATAAAGTGCAGAATGCAGAGTTTCACCAGAATTATACACTATGCTGCAAGCAGATAATTTTAATATGTGTCATGGGGAAGGGGAAGAAGGAATAGTGCAACAAAATGCAAAAACTTCCACATTTTAACACACAGAAATAATGTAACACTCCTTTTTCAACAGGCATTTTACCCATAATTAGTTATATTGGAGGTATTATTTTAATTATATATGATAGAGGCATTTTGAAAGTGTTCCGATTTCTTGCTGATTTTGGAAATTGAATCAGAATTTATATTGTTATAATTCTATTGATTGTGTTTTTAAATGTACAGCGCTCTGAATCTCCAGAGAGGAGTACTTTATAAATAAAGCATCTATCTATCTATCTATCTATCTATCTATCTATCTATCTATCTATCTATCTATCTATCTATCTATCTATCTATCTATCTGTCTGTCTGTCTGTCTGTCTGTCTGTCTGTCTGTCTGTCTGTCTATCTATCTATCTATCTATCTATCTATCTATCTATCTATCTATCTATATGTCTATACATCTGTCTGTCAACAGGGAACACATTAAGTGTACATATATAGAACAGTGGATGGGTGACCCCTTGACGGGGTTGACGATATCATAGAGACCTTAAGAGTGAAACTCGAGAGGTCTCCGTGATGTCATCAACTCCCAAGAGGAAAACAGCCTTAGTTGTGGATGGTCACCCATCCACTGTTTTGCATAGTATATGGTTAGGGCTTATTTCAATTGTTTTACCTCATGCTGCTCACTCCAGCTTCTCTCCGCTCCTGTTGCCACTTACTCCAGATTTGCCCCACTCCCACTCACTCCTGCTTCTCCCTGCTTCTGCTGCCACTTGTTCAGCTTCTTCTGCTCTTGCTCACTCCAGCGCCAGCAATTATAATTTTTTAAAATAACATTTAAAAAAGGCTGCTTTTGTGACACAGAACGATGATAGCCCTCATGTCAAAATAAGCAGTGTCTGTGATGTAGGCAGCCAGTTCTGAGTGCTGTATCATTTTTTTTATATAAAATGTATTACTGACTGTCACTGCTGAAAATCTGATGCTCTTAGAATGACCTCACTCATCACCCCCCTCCCGCAAGGTTTCAGCTGAAAGATGAAAACCATGAGAAAACGCTGAAGCAGCATGTGCATCACACACACTCAGGTTTTAGAGACAGTGTGTTACATGGAAGGCTTTAGTCAAGGATCCTGTTTGTCTGGGTTGATTACAGCCGTAGTTGCTATATCATACCCATTTTATGACATTGGAGGAAGAACCCAGGTTATTACATACAAGTGCAAAAATCATAAAGATGCTTTCATGTCCTGGAAGGAGGAAGCTTATTATGAGATCAAAAGAAATGTCATTTGAAGGACATGAATTATGCTGAAGTTGCAGAATGTAATACTTAAAAAAAAAAAAAAAGACATCTTGTTTTTGTATAAAATATATTTTTTTATATATATTCTGACAGAGGAGGACCTAGCTGACCTCACACCAAAAAGGGGTTGGCCAATACAGTATGCTTAAGGAATATTCTGTTTTACTACACAGAGACACATTTTTACCTAGACTATGACTAAGAAAACATCTTTGGAACACTCGTAAACAGGTAGTTAGAAAGAGAGTCAAATCTAAGTACTGTAAGTAGGAATTTGCACTGTTTAAACCTTGTTCTTTTAAAAGATTTGTATGTCATGTGATATAAGAGTTCTGTATTTTGTGTTTTACATACTTTTAACTATTTTAGTAAAATTATTTTTAGAACATACTTGGTCTGTCCTTGACTTCTTTTTAGTTGTAAGAAAAGTATATGGTTCTAGAAGACACTAAGTATAAGCTAGAATGGTGGTACCAAACTGGAAAGAGAAGCATTTTAAATCTGAGGTCCTTATTAAAGTTTTATGGGTTCATCTCTGTATACCTGGTTAGGTGCCTGTAGGCAAAGATATCTGGCCCCCCAAAGACAGAAATATCGGAGCCTGTGCATTGGATACACTAGCAAGAGGTTCACAGTTTGAATCCTCCCAAGACTTGAGACCAAAGGTTTGATCCGAACTCACAAAACAGACAAGAGGGTTACCTTGTTCTGTTAAACTGTTCACAAGACTGGGCTCAGAGGTTGGCACTTTGGGAGTAGAGGGCCTGACCTGCTGAGTGGGTTTGTGACAGATTGGTGGCAGCGGTGGCATCATTTTGGTATCATAAGATTTTATTGTTCTGTGTCAGCTGACACCGTAGCTCTGTTGCAAAGAAAGAAAAAGACAGAGTTTTATTTTAAAAAGGACACAGAACTATATATCACTTGGTGTACAGTCAAGTTCCTACCAGTTTTATTTTTTTTCCTAAAGTGCAGTCAGAGTAGCGGTAGTCAGGAAAGATGACTTCCAACTACAGCAGACACAGTGTAGATTACTTAAGGCAGCTGTGCAGGGACAGAGGAGTCCCGTTCAAGGTGAAAGCAAGCAAGCAGAGCCTCATAGATGTCCTGATGGTAGCAGATACCCAGATCAGCGAGTCACCAACTGTGACTGGAAAGGACCAAACCTCAAGTATGGAAGGGTTAGTGGCCAGTGAAGGGTCCAGAGCCGATGAGGAGGACAGCAGGGCCACTGTCAGTGAAGGGCCACAGCATCAGGGGAAGGTCACCAATATCCTGAATCCAGAGGTACTCAGGCTGCAAATTGAGTTGCACAGGATGGTACTGGAGGCAGAGCGAGAACAGAGGGAGGAGGACCGTGAGGCAGAGTGAGAATGCCGTGACGCAGAGCAAGAATTCAGATAGGCAGAGCGGGAACAGTGAGATACAGACCATGAGGAGCATGAGCGCCAGCGAGTTGCTGAGGAGAAGACAGAGGCATGCCAGAGGCTACATGGACTGAAGAAGCTACGACTCCAACCAGCGGCACCAGAGCATGTAAGTGGCTTGGGTTTAACTGGGACTGCAGGACTGGGATACAAATTGAACTCCAAATTAATAGCCAAATTTAGAAGGGAAGATATGGATGCTTTTTTGAATTCTTTTGAAAAAGTTTGTATTAAGGCTAAAATTCCTAGAGAGTCCTGGAGCTTTCAGCTAGCCCCATTACTTACTGGGAAAGCTTGGGATGCATTGGGTCAAATGGACAATGAGGACAGCAATTATTACAGCAAGCTAAAAGCTGCACTGTTAAAAAAGTTTGACTTAACTGCTGAATCATACAGAGCTAAATTCCGTAAGCACAGGAGAAGCCCTGATATGAGCTATGAGGAGCTAGCCATGAAACAACGTCAGTTTTTAAAACATTGGTGGGAAGGAATTGAGGCAAACTCTGTTGATAAAACTGAAAATGTGATTTTATTAGAACAGTTTTATTGGGCATGCCCAGCAGAGCTAAAAACCTGGCTAAAGGACCGAGATCCAAAAACAGTGCAAGAGGCTGCTGAACTCTCGGACCGCTATGTCAAGAGCAGACTTACTCTGAGAGCAAATGAGGCAGGTGTGGCAGTGCAGAAAGGGAAAAGCACACCTTCAGGGCAGCTAAAACCCTCATTGCCTCCACCAAAACCAATTAGCCACAGGTTTCAGAGAAAGGATTTCTCTGAAGTAAGAAATGCATGTTGGCTGTGTAAAGAAACTGGGCATATTGCCAGACAGTTTCCCAAAAAGACGAGCAATAATACACCACAGGGTGCTAGAAAAGAAGTGGATTGTTTGTGTGTCCCTGGGAGCAAGCCAGTGAACATGAGGGAACACATGCACCCAGTCATGGTAAATGGTGTGCAGTCACAAGGGTTAAGGGACACAGGGGCATCCCTGACATTGGTGAAAGGGGATCTGATACAGCTTGGTCAGCTTACACCCAATAAATACGTCACTGTACAAGGGTTTACTGGTGAAGCGAAAACATTGCCACTGGCTAGTGTTCTCCGAGACTGGGGTGAAACGGGGGAACTGTGCAACAGGTGGCGGTAGCCAAAACATTAGCAGTGGATGTGAACCTGGGTAACAATCTCCAACAGGGGAATGGTATATTGCGTTACCGTAGCCAAGCAGCAAAGGAAAATTGTAGCTCCTGAGACCCAGAAGCCATTGTAGAAACCACTGAGAGGCTGGTTCCCCAGTCTGTGTCTCTCATATGGAGATTAATGAGAGGTACAATTTCACATTGGCAAGTGACCACACAGCTACGGAAGGTTACTCTGAAGAGGGAGGGTGAACAATTATCAGAGGGTTGGGATTGACAGTGATCCTGAGGGCCCTGACGCTAGTGCTCGGGACCCTAGTTTAGCGACTGAAGGGGACCTGTCCCATGCCTTGGGACTGTGTGAGGGGTTTGCAACTGCTCAGAGGGGTGACCCTAGTTTAGAGAAGCTGAGGGCTTGGGCAGACTCGGATGGCACACAGGGAGGTGAAGGCAGACATAAGGTTTATTGGGAAAATGGACTTATTTATACTCAGGCAGTACAGGCAGAGGAAGGGATGCTAGGCAGGCAGCTTGTCATTCCCCAGGGGTATCGTGAGCAGTTGCTCAAAATTGCACAGGATATTCCCTTGTCTGGTCACCTGGGAATTGTGCACACTACACAGCGGTTAGCCCAGAATTTCTACTGGCCTAACTTCACCCAGCAGGTGAAAATGTATTGCAGGTCTTGTCACCAGTGCCAAGAAAAAGGGAAGGTGGGCAAGAAAACCCAAGCATCCCTGATCCCCTTGCCCATAGTGGAGGAGCCATTCCAGAGGGTGGGAATGGATATTGTGGGGCCTTTAAATACCCCCCGCTCCTCAGGGAAGAGACTCATCCTGACTGTGGTGGATTATGCCACCTGGTACCCAGAGGCAGTTGCCCTATCCTCACTGAGGACCGACAAAGTGGCAGATGCCTTACTTGGGATCTTCTCCCATGTTTGGTTTCCGCAGGAGGTAATCACTGATCGAGGGGGTTCCTTCATGTCAGACCTGATGAAATGTTTATGGGAGAAGTGTGGGGTGGTGCAGAGATGCACGTCACCATATCACCCACAAGCCAATGGGCTTGTGGAATGATTCACTGGTACCCTAAAGTCAATGCTCCGGGCGTTTGCTGAACAGCATGGGAGGGACTGGGAGAAATACCTTCCCAACTTGTTGTTTGCATACAGAGAGGTGCCCCAAGAGTTGATAAGTTTTTCCCCCTTCAAACTCTTATATGGACGCCGGGTACATGGGCCCCTAGACTTGATCTGGGAGGATTGGGAAGGCAGGCACGCCACCCAGGGAACTCCCATTGTGGATTATGTCCTTAGGTTTAGGGAAAGGCTAATGGATCTTATGAGGACAGCCCAGAGCAACCTGGCAGCTGCCCAACAAAAACAAAAAGTGTGGTATGACCGCAGAGCCAGAGCTCACTCGTACATGGTGGGTCAGGAAGTCATGGTCCTTATTCTGGTCCGGAAAGACAAGCTGCAGGCGGAGTGGGCAGGACCATACAAAGTAGTTAGGAAGGTAAGTGACGTAAACTACATTGTGGAGTTACCTGACCGAAGACAGACAGAAAGGATGTACCATGTCAACATGATGAAGCCATATGCAAATAGGGCTGACATGGTGTTTGCAGTGTGTAATCATGGGGAGGGGACGGACGAAGGAGACCCCCTTCTGGACTTGCTGGAAGAAAGTAAGCGGGAATCCTCTGTGGAGGCAGTAAAATTGTCTCCCCAGCTGAACCCGGACCAGGTCCAGAAAGTAAGGGAGGTTTTAATAGACTTTGCCCCATTGTTTAGCACCAAGCCTGGACTAACCTCCTTAGCGACACATGATGTAGAGCCAGGAACACAGGCGCCCATACGGTGGACAGCATATCGGGTGTCAGAGGCTGTCCAAAAGGACATTAGGAGGAAAGTGGAGGAGATGCTGGATTTAGGGGTAATCCAGAGATCCCACAGCCCCTGGGCCTCACCTGTAGTCCTTGTACCTAAGCCAGATGGCTCAACTCTTTTCTGTGTGGACTATCATGGACTGAATGCAGTTATGAAGTCAGACGCCCATCCGATGCCTGGACGGATGAACTCCTGGACAAGTTGGGGGGGGCGACCTACCTTACGACCATTGACCTGACAAAGGGGTATTGGCAGGTAGAATTGACAGACAGAGTTAGGGAGAGGTCGGCCTTCATCACTCCGATAGACTTATTTGAGTTTAAAGTAATGTCTTTCGGAATGAAGAATGCCCCGGTCACTTTCCAAAGGTTGGTGAACCAGGTGTTAAATGGTGCTGAGAAGGACACCGTGGCATACCTGGATGACATTGTCATCTTTAGTACCAGCTGGGAGGAACACCTATCCCACCTTAGGGAAGTGCTGAACACAATACAGAGGGCCAGGCTCACTGTTAAAGCCGAGAAGTGCCAGGTGGCCATGGGAGAAGTGGCATACCTCAGGCATGTGGTAGGCCAGGGACAGCTCCATCCTAACCAAATAAAGATAGAGGTGATCCAGGCATGGCCCAGACCAGAAACCCAGAAGCAGGTCAGGAACTTTCTAGGGACAGCAGGGTACTACAGAAAATTTGTACCCAATTACACTGCCCTGGCTGCTCCCCTATCTGACCTGACAAAGAAAAAGATGCCAAAGAAAATTACCTGGGGCCCAGTCTGTGAGGAAGCCTTTACCAGACTGAAGGAGGCATTGTGCAGTGCTCCTGTTTTGACAAGTCCTGACTATAGCAAAACCTTTATAGTTCAGATGGATGCCTCAGACATGGGTATTGGGGCAGTACTGAGACAGACATCCAGCCAAAGGACAGATCACCCAGTAGTGTACCTGAGCAGGAAGCTACTTCCCAGGGAGCAGGTGTACTCCATGGTGGAAAAAGAATGTCTTGCCATAGTGTGGGCCCTAAAGAAGCTAGAGTCACACTTGTATGGGCAGCATTTTGTGGTGCAGACTGACCACAACCCCCTGGTTTGGCTGACGCAGATGGGGAAAAACAATGGCAGACTACTAAGATGGAGTCTTGCTTTACAAGGGTATGATCTAAAAATCGTACATAGGGCTGGAGCGAAGAACAAGAACTCAGATGGGCTGTCTAGGGTCTATGAGGAGTGAACTGATTTGGGAAGCTCATCCTATATAGGGGATAGAACCCCCAAATTCAGTCTAGGTGGGGAGGAATTGTGACATAGACAGCCAGTTCTGAGTGCTGTATCATTTTTTTTTTATATAAAATGTATTACTGTCACTGCTGAAAATCTGATGCTCTTAGAATGACCTCACTCATCAACTCCCCCCCCCCTCAGGTTTCCGCTGAAAGATGAAAGCCATGCGAAAACGTTGAAGCAGCATGTGTATCACACACACTCAGGTTTTAGAGACAGTGTATTATATGGAAGACTTTAGTCAAGGATCCTGTTTGTCTGGGTTGATTACAGCCGTAGTTGCTATATCATATCCATTTTATGACATTGGAGGAAGAACCCATGTTATTACATAGAAGTGCGAAAATCATAAAGATGCTTTCATGTCCTGGAAGGAGGACGCTTATTATGAGATCAAAAGAAGTGTCATTTGAAGGACATGAATTATGCTGAAGTTGCAGAATGTAATACTTTAAAAAAAAGACATCCTGTTTTTGTACAAAATATATATTTTTTATGTATATTCTGACAGAGGAGAAGCTAGCTGACCTCACACCAAAAAGGGGTTGGCCAATACAGTATGCTTAAGGAATATTCTCTTTTACTACACAGAGACACATTTTTACCTAGACTCTGACTAAGAAAACACCTTTGGAGCACTCATAAACAGGTAGACAGAAAGAGAGTCAAATCTAAGTACTGTAAGTAGGAATTTGCACTGTTTAAACCTTGTTCTTTTAAAAGATTTGCATGTCTTGTGATATAAGAGTTCTATATTTTGTGTTTTACATATTAACTATTTTAGTAAAATTCTTTTTAGAACATACTTGGTCTGTCTTTGACTTCTTTTTAGTTGTAAGAAAAGTATATGGTTCTAGAAGACACTAAGTATAAGCTTGAATGGTGGTACCTAAATGGAAAGAGAAGCATTTTAAATCTGAGGTCTTTATTACGGTTTTAAGGGTTCATCTCTGTATACCTGGTTAGGTGCCTGTAGGCAAAGATATCTGGCCCCCCGAAGACAGAAATATCTGAGCCTGTGCATTGGGTACGCTATCAAGAGGTTAACAATTTGAATCCCCCCCAAGACTTGAGACCAAAGCTGATTCGAACTCACAAAACAGACAAGAGGGTTGCCTTGTTCTGTTAAGCTGTTCACAAGACTGTGCTCAGAGGTTGGCACTTTGGGAGTAGAGGGCCTGACCTGCTGAGTGGGTTTGTGATAGTGTCCACTACTCGGTGCTCACTAAACTGCAGCCACCATATTCACATAGTTTTTTTCGTTGAACTTGATGGAGTGAGCCAATCAGAAGGCAGATCAAAGCTAAAAAGTTGTACTATTGATGAGACATCAGAACGATAGTACAACTTTTTTGACCTTTGAACTGTCCTACAACAAGATTTCAAAAGCCACTAGTTTCTATCAACAACAAGCCCTAACCATATACTATAATTAAAAATTAAGCTCAACAATTAATGTGCACTTCGAAACATAGACACATAGACAATGATGGCAGAAAAAGGCCAATGATCCATCCAGTCTACACACGCTCCATATCTAACCCTGGAACCAATTTTTCCATCCAGGGTCCTATCCCTCCCCCTACTCCTTTCCAATTTGGTTGCCCATGAGTGACCACTATGCCCTTCACTCTGTTCTAACTGTACTTGAAACCAGCAACTGTTTAAATGCCCACCACCTTGACTGGTAGACTGTTCCATAGCTCCAACATCTAACATACTATTTGCCAGCAGATTAGGCCTTATGGTCTATCGAGTCTGCTCGAACCTCAGATCCCTAGTTGGGTGCTGAGGCCCTCTCCCCCCTTGTGTTCCAGAAACCCCTATCATCCATCCCAACCCCCCTGGGACAGGCCATCATCTGATACATCCACTTTCTGTGTCTGTCCCACCCTCTCTTGAAGCCCTCCACAGTGGCTCTCTGAATCAGCTCACCAGTCAGTGCATTCCAAGGGTCCACCACCCTCTCAGTGAAAAATCTCCTCCTCTTTTCCCCCTCACCCTTCCACCTTCCACCTTCAAACCATGCCCTCTTTTCCGTAAAATAATTCTTCTTCTTCATGTCCTTCCTGAACCTCCCTCCTGTTAGTTTCCATTCATGCCCATGACCTCAAACTTGCATTCAAGCTAAAAGGTTCCTTGCAGTTCACCCTGTTTATTCCTTTTAGAAACTTGAAGGTTTCCATCATATCTCCTCTCTTCCTTTTGGCCTCCAGAGAGTGCATGTTTTGTGACTCAAGGTGCTCCTCGTAAGACCTGCCTTGTTGGGCCTGAAACATTTGTGTCATCCTGCGCTGCACTGTCTCCAGCCTGTCACTTTTCTTCCTGAGGTGAGGGCTCCAGAACTGGTCACAGCATTCCAGGTGGGACCTCACTAAAGATCTATAAAGGGGTGGTATCACCTCTTTTGTCCTGCTATCAGTGCTTCTCCCTATACATTCCAGCATCCTACTTGCTTTAACATTGGCCTTGTTAGCTTACTTAGTTGGGAACAATCAAATGGTTTTCACAGAGATGTACATACAGTATATTACCAAGACTTGTTACAAACCATGGAAAGGAACACTGTAAATAAACATGGGCCCAGATATTCAAAAGGGTTGCGCCATGCACAATAGGGTTGCTCCAGCGCAAGTCCAGAAATGCGCCATTCTGCGATATTCAGCGGGAGGCAGATGCATCCCCCAAATCACGCTGAGCAAGAGCGCAATGATAATGAATGCATGCGCAACTGAAGGGGGAGGAACCATGCATAAATGGCGCAGTGCGATATTCAACAACATGCGCCATGCGCAACAGGGGAGCAAGCGGAAGTTGCGCAATAGCGGAAATGAGCCAAAATAAAAAGGAACAAGGGAGAGGCGCAAGAACACTACAGGGAAGGCACATGTGGCTGAACTCTAGCCAGACAAACAGGGCAGGAGGGACACACAGGGCAGGACAGGGAAAGGGCAGCCTGAACACACAGGCACAGGGAAGGTGTGGGGAGCCACAGCCACAGCCAGTGCAGAAGGGAAGTGCCACACCTTTGGGGCACAGAGGAAGGTGTTCCCGGTGCAGGGAAGTAGCAGCCAGGACAGCGGGGAAACACAGAAACAGCTGCCGGGGGAACGCAAGCCAGGGACATGGCCAGTGCCACCATCCAGATGGAGGCAGTAATGAGGGGGTGAGAAGGCAGGCAGCAGGGGTGTGGCCGTGGAAGGGCCCGTCGGTGGTATGCCCCCAACAGGCAGTACTGAGCCCGCACCAGCTTCGAGCTGTACAGCGATACCGAGATCGTGGGCCGGTACCGCCTGAATCAGGCAATTCTGAGGCGGTTCTGTGAGCTGAGCAGTGATGTGATGCAGGCACCCACACGATGGAGCCATGCTCTGTCAGTGGAGACTAAAGTGACAGCTTGCATGTGCGTGCTCACCACGGGTACCTTCCAGAGACCAACAGGGGACACCACAGGCATAACCCAGTCGGCCACGTCACGCCACCTCACCCAATTCCTCAGTGCACTGCTGCCACATGCTGCAGAGTACATCCATTTCCCCAGTACACCAGTGGAGTGCACAGCAAACATACAGGAGTTCCACAGGGTAGCACGTATGCCTGGCGTATGCCAGGCAACAGACTGCACCCATGTGGCCATCCGCACACCACCTGGCCCCAAGGGGGCCGCATATATCAATCGGAAGGGCTATGCAAGCATCAACTGCCAGGTGGTGTGCGATGCCAGGGGGCACATGATCAATGTCTGTGCCACGCACCCTGGGGAGCACATGATGCCTTCATCTGGCACAGTTGGCACTGTGCCACAGATTTGAGAGTGGGGACATCCCCACTGGCCACTTAGTGGGTGAGTATGCAAACCACATGGACAAACATAGAGCTTGGGAGGGGCATGGTCAGAGGTGACATGGGTAGTGGCCTACATGGCCCAAGGCAGGGCGATGCTGACCACCAAACTAACCTCCACCCTCTACACATAGGTGACAGTGGATACCCACTCCGTCCCTGGCTGCTCACACCATACCGCCGGTCCACGACCCCATCGCAGCAACGCTACAGTGAGGCACATGCCACCACATGCAATGTCATTGAGCGGGCGTTCGGGATGCTGAAGGCACGTTTCCGTTGTCTGGACACCTCCGGCAATGCCCTACACTACAGCCCCTCAAAGGCCTGCGGGCTATTCCTGGCCTGTTGCATCCTGCACAACATGGCCAATGACTGTGGGATAGCCATACAGGTTGAAGAGGGGGACAGCAATGGGGATGATGAGGACGCCGGTGACGATGGTGATGGGCAGCCCCCCCTTGAGTGACAGGACCCCTGACTGCTACGGCTGGCACAGCTGCACCGACACACCATCACAGAGGAGCACTTCAGCCAACCCAGGTAAGTCACAGGGCCATGTGCAACCACCAGTGGCAAAAGCACAACCCACAAACATGCATGGACACACACCAGGGGTGCATGCCGTCAAAGGGTGTGGCCGAGAATGGAACCACACACACCACCAGGGATGGGCGAGGTCTAAAATGGCACATGGTCATACACACACACACACACACACACACCTCACAAGACATGCACAAAGGATAGGAGGCACGCCGACCCAGACCACCACCCCTAGCCACACACATGTCCACAGACCACCACGCTCATTGCCTGTCATTGTGTATGTGTCAGATGCTGGGCACCATTGCACACTGGCGTACAGTGCAATGCAGGCATCATCATGCACACGCAACAGCGGAAAAGCAGCCGGGATCGTGTGTGTGCGTGCAGGGCCGGGTACCCCACCCCTGCATTGCCCGCTGAACAACACAATGCACACAGGGCAGCATCAGACTGTAGCCATGCTGGGAGACAGGTCAGTCACATGCCACAGTGCCATGGCCACCATGGATGCATGGGCAGCCCTGCCGAGACCCTCCAGCAGTGATAGGCTGACCACTGGCCTCATGGGGTGGCACCGACGGTCTCCCAGGGGTTCCACTGCATGAACGCGACCGTGCTCACGCAGGGGTCTGCAGCACACTGAACATGCCTGCGCCAGGCGTGCTCAGGATGCCCATAGATGAACCCGGTGTCAACAAGGATGCTGTCCCACAATGCCGGGACGGGGTGGACATTGCACTTGTGTGGTGTCTATGGCGCATGGCAAATAACTGTGTGCCCATTGTGGCCATGACAGCTGTGAATGCCTGTGTTCGCCTGTCAATGGCAATGGTCACATCCTCCCACAACCGGTCCATCCCTGCCAGGAGCAGAGTGGGTCTCTGTTGCACCGCTCCTCTGCCTGGTGCAGAGCCGCACTCAGTGCATCCACCGCCATCACAAGCCGCATCTGCTGATTGACTGATGCTTGCAGTATGCGGGTGTGCTCATCTAAGAGGTCATCTGCCTGATCGGCATGCTGTCCCTCAGGGTGTTCACGGCCCTGATGCTCATCACCCCTTGAGGGTGGGCGCTGCACACCAGGGCCAGGCCTGGGCATGTCCACAGGCGGTGCACTGACGCCGGCCCCTGACACTGTACCTCCATGGCCACTGGCCGACTGCTGATGCTGCCCCTCTCCAGGGCTCAATGGTGCCACCACAGTGGCCGCAACAGTCCCACTGTCCTGGACACACACCAGTGCTGCCTCACTGGTGCAGACAGGCACAGGCTGGGACTGTGATGACACGCAGACCTCCATGACTGCACCACCCACAGCCATGGCCGAATGTCGCTCGCGTGGCCATCCTGTGGCACACACGCGTCACTGCCCATGACATTAGCTCCATCATCACCATCACCATCATCATCGGTGACGGATCCAGCACCAGCCCGAGTCTCAGCATGCTTGGCATCCATGGACGCTGGCACGCTGGGACACGGGCAGCGCCTCCTCCACACCTGCTCCACCAACATCAGTCTGGACGTCCAGGTGGGCCCACTGTCGCCCTGACCCCCGTATTCCTGTGGAGGTGGACGGGCCCTCCTCCATCTCCATGTTACTAGCCTCAGTGGAGAAGCCCACCACCGCTGACCCATGCAGACACTCGGGAGCTGTAAGGGGAAAAAAAGTAGCATTACTGCATGTGACCTACCCTGTCCCCCCCCCCAATAGGCAGACCATGACCTACCATGCAGTGACGGGCTACCACCCGTCTGGAATCCACCACCCGGCACACCCTCAATGGCGCAACGCTGCATGCTGCCATTAACCCGCTCTTCCTGAGGGGTCAGACGTTGCACCTATGGCTGTCCTCCACCGGTCGCAGACCATGCTGCCCTGATGGCAGCCACCTTCTCTTTAATCCTCCGCCTGTCCGTGCTCATCTTCTTTTGCACTCATGCACAGAGCGCTAGTGGCTGCCATACAGGTTGACAGCACGTGCCACCTCCTCCCATGCAGCAGCACGGGCCTGTGGTGTTCTCGGCGTCCCGCTGAGAAGCAGCTCCTGGTCGAGGTAGGCCTCAAACAGGGCATCTGTCTCAGCCTTTGTAAAGTTTGGCCTCCTCTTCCTCCCACAACTCTGTTCCTCTTCCTCCACCACACAATCGGTCATGATTCATCCTGTGAGAATGACAGGTGTTACCTGTGACTGTGCAGTCCCATGCATGTCCCAAACACCACAGTCCACACTCCCAAACAGCATGCAACTCACCTCAATAGACTGCAGTAACTGACTATGGCCAGTGCAGCCCAATGTCGCATTTTTATAGCGCAACCCATGCAATGAGGCGAGGCGCATCTTTAAGTGGATGCAAATGCAGTGACTGCACCGTTGAATGGCTGATTAGCTGATTTGCATATGCCAACTGAATATCACGCTGTTGCGCTTTGCGCAATTGTGTTGAACGTGCTGAGCCAAGGGCAGTTCTGTGACATGCGCAGTACACACCTAACTGCGCATGCCCGGGTTGATGACGCAGGTGCCTGCCGTGCTGCTGACGTGCTGTGCGTGGGAGGCAATGCAGGGCATGGCCACCATTGTGCCAGTGGCGCTACAGCGCTGTTCACCTATATGGCGCTGTGGCACTGGGGCATCGTAGGCGCACTGGGGCAACAGCACTGTAGGCCGCTACAGGAGGTGGCACACAGGCACCCAATTGCGCTGTGGCTGTCCGTACGCCAGAGACCCTTGGCCCTGTGCCTGACCTTTGCCCCCTAGGCACCATGCGTCAGGCATGGGTGCACCACTATTGCGCTGTTCGGTGACAGTGCGATAGGAAATGGCAGTGCTGTACCGTGCAGCATCTGCATGTGGCAGGACCATGCTGCAGAGTGCCATTTTGCTTGAACCAGACAGCAGAGATGGCATGGAGGCGTACTGTGGTTTGGAGTAAGGTAGAGCTTGCCAACCTGGTGGTGATAGTTGAGCCCCATGCTGGGGCTTTGTTTGGAGAGGCACCCCTGGACAGGGCCAGAGTGCGGTCTGGCAGGAGGTGGCCGACGCCTGGAGGAGGCTACTGGTATGGGGCAGACGGTGGATCAGTGCCACCACCGTTATAGGGACCTGAGGCGAGGGACCCAGACCTGCTTGCCACCTGTGGGCACGCCAGAGGGGTACGGTGCCACGCCAGGTAGGTGCAACATCCATACACTTTTATCGTCCATACAGGTATCACGGTGGCATGTGTCCGCACATGAGGGGGGCCGCCCAGTGTTGGCCGTGGTGGTGGTATCGGGTGTGGGTGGATGGGTATTGCTGTGGGATTGCACACATATGGGGGTGGCAGGACTTTGCTACCAGATTGTACTGATGTTCCTCTCCATGTTTTCACCTTAGGGCCAGGAAGAATGGCGGCGCAACAGGGACAGAAGGGCCGCATGGAGGAGCAGCGGGACAGGATGGGTGATGATGGTCAGCGCGCGCGGGACCAGCCTAATGATGGTGAGTGCCTTACATTCATGATTACTATTGCATGCTGTATAACTAGGTGGGCAGTGGGGCATGACCACCATCCATTGACACCACTGCCATGCAGGCAACTTGTTACAGTCAGCACTGTCCAGTGGCACTGCATGTCTGGGAGTGTAAATTGGGGTCCATGCATGCACCAGGCACATGGCTGTGGCACTGCCTTCACACCGCATAGCCAAGTCACTGTACGGCCATGGTGGTGCTGTGCAGGACATGGGCGGTGGGTGTGTGCAGTGGTCCACATGGCTGTGGCTGCCTGGGTGGGCAGGTCTTGTGGACATGGTCACTGTGGGTGGTCGCACACCATCACAGGGGCGTGGCACATGGCTGTATGCCATGCACAATGGGTGGGCTGCAGGGGGATGGACAGTCACACCTATTGACTCTGCTCCCTTGTCCTAGGTGGCCGGCAACTCTTGCAAATACAGCAGGGTATTAACAAGCTGCTCCAGGTGGCGAGGGAGACACTGCAGCTCCTTCAGCACATGCACCACCACGGGGTCAGGAGGAGGAGACGGGAGCAGACATCGGCGCCAGGAAGAGGAGGACCGGGCGGCCGCTGATGTCCCCATGCCCCGACTACCACCTTTCCCTTTGACCCACCCTCACACCCTTCTTCCTCTCCCATATGTTCACCCCTGCCCTTACCTGCCCCCACCTGTTATGTGGCCCTTCCCCTTTGTAAATAGTTTTCTTGACATCTTTTCAATATATGCATTTTGTTATGACAACTGTGGTGGTCTCTGATTTGCAGTGGGCTACAGGTGCTCAGCTGCAGTGGTGTGCATGGCGCCAGGGTGGTGCATGCATGGGCGTGTGTGTGTCTGTGTGTGCAGAGTGAACCACCTATGGTGTGGGCAGGGGATCAGTCACTGTCTGTGGTTTGTGTGTTGTACTCTGTGCACTGATGCCTGTGTGCAGTGGTCCACGGGCCTGCACTGTGTGTATGGCACCCCTGTCAGACCGTCCATGGCCTGTGCAGCTGACACCCTTGGATGTCTGTGATATGCACGTCTACTGGCGTGTCAGTGGTGGCTGTCCATGCTGGATAACAGCTGTACCCGGCACAATGCCAGGTTGCCTGCCATCACCAGTATGGTGCACATCTGCCTCCGGTGGCACTGTGGCCTCCGCTGTTGTTGTCCCCCATCCATGCTGTTGCTTGTGTCTGTTGCAGGGGATGTGCTCCAGTGTCTGTCACTTGTGCTCCGGCAACATGCTGGTGGCATACAGCTTCATGGTGCCTGCGCAGGGTGGCTGGCACACCTGTGCAATGTAGGGGTGCTGGCTGTGTGTACACGTCAGCCGTGGCCACATGCCAGTGGCTTGGTTGACCCGCTACTGTGTCCCTGTGTTGGTGTGTCCTTGGGTATGGGTGGGTGGGTGTTTGTCCATGCACTGTGTTGCATCCTGTGTGGTGCATGCCTCCATGCGACTCTGTGCGTGTCTGTGCTGGCTGTTTTGGCCAGTGCTGGGACAGGATGTGTCCTTGGGAGGGTGTGCAGGGTGCTGTACCGCTGGAGGTGGGGTCTGGGGCATGCCCTGTCGCATGTGGGGTACCTCGTGTGCTGATGCATGGTTGGTCTCTCAGCTGTACCTCAGGGGGAACATGCAGGGTGGCACTGTGTATGCATCTGTTGCATTGCTGTCTGCTGCCGCCCATTGCAGGGTGCTCATGGTGGGGCTGCCTTGTATGGCTTCATGGTGCACAGGGTTGCATTGTCACAGTGGGGGTGGTGGCATGCATGGGGTGTCCTGCACTGTTGGGTGCTACTCCTGGGCAGGATGTATGGGGATCATGGTGCAGGGTGTGCTCTGCATTGGTGGGATGGTGTGGTATGGGGTGGTTGGCCCTCCTTGTGTGCCAGTCATAGCTTGCCAGGGGGTGTGCTGGGGCACCATGGCCCAGCTGTGGGTTGGTTGCTGGTATCCATGGGCCAGTGGTTATTCCAGCTCTTCCTCGGTTGTGCAGTGCATGGGGTGTGGGGGATGATGTCTGTTCTGTTGTGTGTTCCTTGCCCATCTGTGGCATGGGTGCTGGGCCCCTGCATCCCTGGTTGTGCTGTTGCATTGCTGCCCTGCTGCAGGGGGCATCCCTGGTTGCGCTATGGCACATCTGGACTGCTCAGCTGAACATCCCTTCTTGCACTATGGTGCATCAGATATGCTCAGCTTCACATCCCTAGTTGCGCTATGGTGCAGGTGGTGCAATATTCAGTCGTCGGCCGTAGGTGCATCTTGGCCTGTGCAGTTTTTGTATATCGCGCTTCTGCGCATGGGCGCAGTGGACTTGTGCTTGCTCCTGCTGTTGCGCACTTTTGGGTGCAGTTTGAATATCTGGGCCATGGTGTATGCAATAGCTGAAACATTATGTTAATGAAAGTCCATTCTGCAATACATAAGAATAAAATAACTGACTTGTTTTTCATCTGTCATTCTTCTGTATGATGTCTGCTACATATGATGACTCTGTGTGTCTAAGATTACCTGCATGTTGTAGGGGGTAATATGAGATTTTATGATCTGGCCTAAAGGAGCTGTATTCGGGCTTCAGCCTTCTTAGCTCCACAAGTTTTAAGTGACTTTAAGTGACTAGGCTGTGAGTTCTGGTTATAACATTGTCAGCAGCTCTTCAGTGAAACTGACTTTTTTGAACAGGGAGTGAGATCAGGGTTACTAAATAGCTTAGTAGCAAACAACAGAATTTGCTCCTCTGTGTCAGAGACGTGCCCTGGCTAGAGCACAGTCAGTATGGAGTACACAAACTTGGCACCAGGAAGACCACGAACAAAAAGTACTCACAGAGCTATTATGAGTGTAAACAAGCATTTGTCAATGCCGAACGTTCGCTTGCAGGTATTTGCAGTGGTGTTTGGCATGTATGGTGCTTTACCCTAATGCCCTGTGCGATTGCTGATATTTGCACAATAAATTGTTAGCATGACCTTTTTGTTACCCCCATTGTGCGCTACATAGGCGGAAACACGTTTTGGGCAGGATGTGGAAAATGACAGCTGTACTGCTCATAAGGAAGTGTGGTAAAATGGCAATGTTGAAAATCTGGAGTGGAAATATTGAAAATCTGCAAACCTAGGAGCGTGCGTGGGAACTGTGCAATGCACGCTTGTAAAACAGTCATTGTTAGGAATTTTGTCACCAAATTGTCAACATTGGCATTTTAAAACCTCTGCTAATGAACAGTGTCACTGTGATTGTCTTACTGTGTGCCATACATTGATTTTGCACACCGACTGCGCCATTGTGCGGTATATGGGTGGAAACACGTTTTGGGCAGGATGTGGAAAATGACAGCTGTACTGCTCATAAGGAGGTGTGGTAAAATGGCAATGTTGAAAATCTGGAGTGAAAATATTGAAAATTCGCAAACTTACGAGGGCAGCGTAGGAACTGCACAACGCACGCTCGTAAAACAGTTATTTTTTAGGAATTTGTTCACCAAATTTTCAACATAGCCATTTTAAGATCTCTGCTCATGAACAGTGACACTGTGATTTTCTTAATGTGTCCCACACACTGAGTTCACACAGCGACTGTGCAATTGTGCGCTACATGGGCGGAAACACATTTTGGGCAAGATGTGAAAAATGACAGCTGCAGTGCTCATAAGGAGGTGTGGTAAAATGGCAATGTTGAAAATGTGGAGTGAAAATATTGAAAATTCGCAAACTTCCGGCGTGCATAGGAACTGCACGATGAACACTCGTAAAACAGTCATTTCTAGGAATTTTGTCACCAAATTTTCAACACAGCCATTTTAAGACCTCTGCTCATGAACAGTGTCACTGTGATTTTCTTAATGTGTCCCATACATTAAGTTTGCACACGGACTGCGCCATTGTGCGCTACATGGGCGGAAACACGTTTTGGGCAGGATGTGAAAAATGATAGCTGTACTGCTCATGAGGAGATGTGGTAAAATGCCAATGTTGAAAATCCGGAGTGGAAATATTGAAAATTCGCAAGCCTACGAGCATGTGTGGGAACTGTGCAATGCAAGCTCGTAAAACAGTCATTTTTAGGAATTTTTTCACCAAATTTTCAACATTGCCATTTTAAAACTTCTGCTAATGAACAGTGTCACTGTGATTTTTTTACTGTGTCCCATACATTGATTTCGCACACTGACTGCGCAAGATGTTTTGGGCAGGATGTGAAAAATGACAGCTGTACTGCTCATGAGGAGGTGTGGTAAAATGGCAATGTTGAAAATCTGGAGTGCAAATATTGAAAATTTAAGCGTCTGGCGTGCTAGGAACTGCATACGCAGCGCTATCTAAAACAGTCATTTTAGGAATTTTTCACCAAATTTTCAACATAGCCATTTTAAGACCTCTGCTCATGAACAGTGTCACTGTGATTTTCTTAATGTGTTCCATCATTGATTTACGCTTACCGACTGCGCCATTGTGCTACATGGGGGAAACACGCTTTGGGTGAGATGTGAAAATGACAGCTGTACAACTCATAAGAAGGTGTGATAAAATGGCAATGTTGAAAATCTGGAGTGAAAATATTGAAAATTTGTGAACTTACGACCTGTGTAGGAACTGCATAGCATACGCTCTAAAACAGTCATTTTGGAATCTTTCCACCAAATTTTCAACATGGGTTTTTGGACCTTCTCATGAATGATGTCACTGTCATGGTAGTTATTCAAGCCCGAAGGGTGATTTCGCGCAGTGACTGCGCGGTGCCTGTAAATCACCCTTGGCCCGATCTACGCCATGACAGTGACATCACTCATGAAGGGGTCTAAACCCCATATTGAAAATTTGGTGCAAAATTCCAAAAATGACTGAGATATGCATAAAGTTGAAACCCCCTATCTAGCCCATTATACAGCTTACCGGCATTTCCTCAGTTCGCGGTCGCCTTTGAAGAGTGCAGATGTGTTCCTGGTCCACGAAGATCATCGCGCGAGTCCGGAGGTAAGTATAGGGTGAGGGTGGGTGTGGGGAGGCTGGAGTGCGGGTTGTGGGGGGCTGGGAGGGCTCTGTGGGACCTTTTATTTTACAGGTTTTAAAATGAAAACAGGACGACGTGGGATGTTTGCCGCTGGGGTGGGCTCTCAGCATGGCAGAAGATGGCTGGGGCGAGGGCCGGCGGGGATTGGGCACCGGCGTCGGCAAACTTCTGTGGGGGCAGGAGCCAATGGGGGATTGGGCACCCCGTCGGCAAAAATAAAGGAACATTGCCACGCTGGGGTGGGCTCCCAGCATGGCAGCAGGATGGCTTAGGGGGACCGTGGAGCGCGGGATTAGGCACCCGTCTGCAAACAACGTTGCCACACGAAAGTGGGCTCCCTGCGCCGCAGCACCAAAGCTTTGGGGCGGACGCGCCGGGGAGGGGACATCATGATGGCGGTGCTCAGTATGGCAGCGTGCTTTCCTTGAAGTAGAGGAACACCGCTGTCTATAGAGCTCCTGCACCCATTGGTGCAGGACCGCCATGCCTGTTCAAGGGAGCAGTGCATTAGATGGGAGAAGCACACCTCCAAAGTGTGCTACTCTCCCAAAACGTTCCTTGCACATGCGCGCAAGCAAACGTAAAAATGTTTGAGACATACCACAGAGACACAAGAACCCAGTGGTCCATCAATGTTTCACACTGCTCCCTCAGTGCTTTCTCAAGAGAAAGTGCTTTCAAGGAGCAATGTGAAACACTGGTGGACCACAGTGGTTCTTGTGTCTCCATTTATGACTCAATAAACATTTTTTACTCATAATAGCTCTATGAATACTGGTTTTCCTGGTGTCAGGTTTTTCTGCTTTTTACAATTGACTTGTAACTTTTAAATGAAGTAACTTAAATAACTAATTTTTCGCATGAGGCTTATTTGGGATATGCTGGTTCTAATGGTTTATTGTTAAAATTGTGAAAACTTAATAGCGACTAAATTATTAGGAAGCACATTTTAGTGAATCCAAATATAGTGCCTGCACAAAAACACCTCTTGAAGAATAGCGGGCATGTAAATATAGCACTATAGTCGAACCGCATGGGCAAGGATGATGACAGTCACAGGCCAGTAAAAAAACTAAAAACAGAAAAGGTGCATCCCCTGTTTACAGTGTCTGCACCTCTGCTACCCATTCCATCACAGATTCTGCCTTCCTCCTCAAACATTGCCACCCCCTGTGGAGAAGCTATTAGTATGAACTGTACAGAGGTGGAGCTAATGGAAAAGGGAGACGTGCAACAGACCTGATGCTAGCGGGGGGCTGTTGTATCTTTGGTGGGATGATGTCACTAAGCAGCATGCATTTTATTTCAGTTTTATCTTAGTACAAGACACTGAAAGACGCTGGGCTGGGGGCAAAGAGACAGAATATAAACAAACAAAAATCATGACCCCTTCTACCTGCCATGCCCCTAATTTTTTTTAAAGGAAAACTCTCACGTATCTCAATGTATCTGTGGCATTATTATCAATTAAAATGTGCCCCACTAACTCTTTTTATCCCTGTTCCAGCAGTATTTGATTTCAGAATGATTGGAACAGTGATTTAGTAAAACTGCATCAAGCGGGTGTAGCCCTAGCCACAATGTTCCATTTTACGCCATCTCAGTATCTGTCAAGTTGGTGCTGATGTCAGTGACAGGTTCAGTTCAATGGGAGCAGAAGTGATCAAGTAAGTCCTGAGTGCCACATCACAGAAGTCATTTAAACCACAAAAGTACTTTCAAACATCAAACATCGTAATAACGTTATTTTGCCATCAGGTGTATGAATGCTTCACATAAATCTGAATGCCAGTCACTCACCTTTTGTCGGTACTGAAAGCAGTCCCATATTTTGTCACAATGGGTAGCTGCTGCAAAGAAGAAAAACTTACTGACAGTGTCCGAGATATAAAAAGAAGCTCATACTACCTTCTGCAATGTGTGAAGCAAAGATGTGTCACATTGCAGCATGTGTTCTGCCTTTCTGTGTGATGTCTGATGTCTATAAAACTCATTTGAGTCAGGTAGAGGTAGTTTAAGGAGGGCACATAGAAGAAAGTTGCAGTAGGAACCTCTTTGTATTTTGTCACCATGGGAATTCACTGTTTAAGTAAGGTGGCATTTTAAATGCTCGCTATTAAAAAGTAACGATAATTGAGTCACTATTTTTGACTTGATATTTTTCCATGCTATTGTCATGGGATACCGTTCTAATTCTGCAGTGTAGCACTTTTGGTCAGCGCCCTCTTTAAGTGCTCTCAGCTGTAGCTCAGGCCATTACTCTGCAAAGATCAATAATAGTGACATCTCAATTCATGGCTATGTACCCTTCATGGTAGGAGAGATGGTGGTGTACTTATTTATGCACTGTATAGCCAATCCTCGATATTTTCTCTTGCACCACTGCCGCTTCCTCCCATGAACTCATCATGTATAAAGTCTGTTTTCCTCACTTTCTTCCCAACTTCATTAGTGGTGTTCACCTGTCCACAAAAGCCAGATCTGAGTGTCATTCCTCTTTCCTCCACCCTTTTGCCTGGTGTGTGGAATTAATTGCCCTTGAGGATTTCAATATCAGCTGGTCCTCTTCTGCATTCAAATCTGTCACTCAGAAAGTCAAGCCTCTTGATCTTTTCCAGCTTATTTCTGACCTCACCCAGCACAACCCTTACTCTACCAACCACTCACTCCTCAACTGGATTTTGTTCTCTCACCCACACAGAATTTGTGCTGCTGGTACCCTTCAAGACTCCATCAGTGACTGCTGTCGGGCTTACTGTGTCCAGAAAATGTACTGTCCTGAATCCTCCCCCCAAGTACATCTGGAACTGGTCATTCAGCTCACTAAACCTTGACAATGTCTTGGATGATTTGGGTTCTGCTAACAGACCTCCTCTTGTCCACTATTCTGATATCAATGCTGCCCTCTCCCACTTTACTTTTATTTTTAAGTCTGCACAGCGCCCCCCAAGGATGTCTCATGTATGGTGTCCACCTGCTATGGGTCACTTCTGAACTCACCTCCTTCCTAAGGGCTCATGACTCAGCCTGGACCCTCCACAAGTCCTCAGGATCCCACAGGGATTGGTTGAGGTATCATCAACTACAGAATGCCAGTACAGTATCCTTAGACAGGCAAAAGCCAGTTACTTTGCCTGGAGCTAACATGTTCTGGAGAGTTACCAACTCCATTTTTAATCACCCTCCCATGTATCCACACCTACACTCAAGTTAAACCCCCCCCCAGTGGTCTCATCTGAGCCCGATGAGGTGGCTGATGCTTTCAACACACACTTCATCACCTGTGCCATCTGTGCTCCTCTTACCACTACCTTCACCTCCTCTTCGGCTCCTCTATTCCTCAGAACTACGTTTACTTTCTCCCTAGTCATGGCCTCTGATGTTCTACCCACCTTTCTCTACCTAAATCCTTTCAAAAGCCATAGCCTTGATGGTCTTGACCATAAGTGTAACACCCCCTACAAATTTGGGGTTTTCCTTATCGTCTTCCTGGGCTCTGTCCATGGCCACTGCCAAGGTAGTGGATCCAAGGTTATTTGTTTGGTCCTGTTGATTTATGTGAAGGTGCCATGCTATGCCTCCGTGCCTGTCCCTTTAAGACTCTAGTCTGCTGTATGTGTATAGTAAATGATCTGGGCTGAGTCCAAGTGCAACAAAGCTCATAACAGGCCAGATACTGCTTTAATCTGCCCTACAGCTGTCGATAAAAGAGCAGATGGGGCCTGAACTAGTACAGTAATTATTTACTGCCAACTTGCTGTTATATTTATAATATAGAATTTGTTCTAACCTGCCTTCTTGCAGCTTTGTTTATCTGAATGGGAGCCACTATGTTAGGTTTGGGACTTCCAGGATTTGGACCAATGGTAGACAGGTGGCCTTTAAGGGTCCTTAGCTTAAGTCCCTCGTGGGAAGGAAAATCTAGTTTTTAGATTGGCACCTAAACTGAACTGAAGGGGGCATCCAAACTGTAACTGATAGCTCCCACAGTCAACCATAACTCAGGAAACCAAGGGAAATCCCCAGAACTGTTAGAGACAGTAGTTTAGTTAGAGTTAGAGCTCCAAGAGTGAGCAGGTTGAGCTTTCAAGTAGCTGCTCCCTGTAAGGAGCTTCAGAAAATTGTCAGGTGATGCCTGACTTGCTTCCCTCCTAATATTCTACTGCATTGGACTGCCTGACCGCAGTAATTGGAATTATCCGAAAAGGAGCCTTTACTTGCAGCAGAAAGCTCCAAGATATCTGAAGGTATAGCCTGGGATTTGGACTGAGAGAAAGCTCCTGGGAAGCATCCAGCCCAGAGGTTGTGAGAGACTGATTTAATGATGGAGAGATTTGCTCAGTGAATCTACTTACTGCAATAGCAACGGCCTGAATACTGAATTAAGAGTAGCGATGTTAATGTTTTTCCTGTTAAATGTGCTGAATGCTTATCATGGACTGTGGCCTGTTTTGCCAGTGACTGAACTGTGTTGCCTGCTGGAGACATTCACCAGCACACAAAGTGAACATTGCCAGAATTGTTTTGTTCAGCCTTGCTCCTATGCCAGTCTTAGCCCAAGCTGACCATTCCTGCACCAGAGACTGGCGTTGGGGATCCAGCCCCTGTGCAGAGACAACTTGCAGGCTGCGGCCACCTGGAGGGAAAGGCCATAAAGTGGAGGTGTGTCATGTTGGCCCTGCTTCCCCATGCTGTTAGGTGAACTACATGAGGTCTCTGTATTGCCAGATCCATCACAGCCAACTGGTAGCGTGAGTAAATCCAGGGTAGCTTCCTGCAACAAATCATTTAATTGTCTGTGGTACCATTTCATTGCTTCAGTGCTTTTTTTGGGTTATAAGAGACTGGTCCAGCCAGCCAGGATTATAAATAATGTAAGCTCTGTTGTGCATGCTAACAGCCTTTTCTTTCAAGCAAGGGCCCAGATGACAGCTGCAACACTGGCCACCCCCAGACAACACCTCTAGCTAGCCATTATAACATCCTGGGTACCCAGTGTTGTATGAGTGGTCATTTGGGACTAAAGTGCATGCAAAGTAACCTGAATTTATTCAGAATAGTAATCATTCGTCTAGATTCATGCCCCCTCCTTGTTCACGATCCCCTAAATAAATCTGGTTTAATGTCCACATTTAACTTAGCTCATGAGCATATTATTAGTTGGGTTACTGCATTACAAGTCTATACCTGCTGTGCTGACCTTGCTTTTACAGGGGTTCCAAGGAATTTGCTGAAGGCCAGACCCTGGTGGTAAGTATAAAGGGGGTGTGTATATTACTACTGTTCACTGCTGACTGTGTGTTAACTGCTACTAAAGCTACAAGGTCACTAGGTGGGTTTATGGGTGGTTATAGCTTTCCAGAGGGCTATAACAGGCTAGTTAGATATCCTCACTATTGTCACTCTGGGTGGAGGCACCTTAATATTGCACCCAGGCCCACTCAACCTGTGGTCAGCAATACAGGCAAGGGTAGTGACCTTAGGGATAGCGCCACCTAGGGGTTACATCTTGGAGGCACCGCCGGTATTAGCGCCCCCTTGCAGCCAAAATTGCAGTTAATTGTTATGTTAGTGCTCCCTAGTGGCCACGTCACCAAATTTTAGTAAGGCCACAACTGGAGTTTGCTGTTTTTATGGGTAATTATCTGTGGTCCACTACCAGCAGGGACAATATTACTAGTCCTGATTCTGACTCCTCCGCTAAAGAAATGGCTGTGCATCAGTTAGTTAGGTGGTGTATGGGGCATGTAATTGACCCCCAGAATGCTTTGTTATTACTAGATATATCCCTGGGCACTAGTAAAGATACTATTGAGGGAGCACTTTCAAAAATTGAATGTCTGGGGGAAGGCTGTAGTAGTAGTAGGTTGACAAGCTGACCTGACCTCACAAACACTAATTGTTCTAGTGCAGTGTAGTAACCCAGTGGAAAGGACCAAGATGTCTAAAATTATTGCCGTTGATGGGTCCCCGACAGCCTGGAGGGTGGTAACTAAGAATAGTGACGATCCCTCAGAGCCAGAACCCCCACCCCTATCCGAGAGTTTTGAGAAGAAGCTTGCCAAATTGTTGCAGGATGAAGTCTGATCCCTCGAGGACTTGGGAAAGTTAACTAAGCCTCTTGGGGTACCCCTCCTCTGGCACCTACACCTGTCCCGGTGCTTACTCTTGCCTCTGCATCAACACCTGTGCCCGCAGTTAGTCATAACTCTTACCACAGACTACAAGTGTTTCAGGCACTCTCCCCACATCCTAGGGGAAGATGATCTAGAGACTTGGATGGACTATGCATCTCCCCTGGTTCAAGAGTGGCAGTGTGCAGAAGCAAAAAAACAATAAAGGATCATGGAAAGTTTAAGGGGTCCTACTTTGGAAGCAATTAGGTTTTTGAGGTCTACCAACCCTGATGCTTCAGCTCAAAAGTATTTGTCTGTGCTAGAAGGTGTTTTTGGTAGTACTGAATCTAGGGAAGCTTTAATGTGGAAATTCAAAGCCACCAAACAGTGGAAAGGGGAATGTCTGTCTGCTTGTGTTACTCATTAGGAGAGGGCCTTACAGAGAGCTTACAGAAAAGGTGGGGTATTGGCCAGCGATTTGGATTGTGTGAGATTATATCATATAGTACAATGTGCCAAATACTCTAAATTGCTAATTCTCCAGCTAAAGTTCCAAGATAAGAGGGATAATTCCCCTGCTTATTGTGAACTAATAAAAGAACTCAGGGAGGCTGAAGATGAGGAAGAAGACTGAGATTCTTGTGCAGGCACTGCTGGAGAAGCTTTGGCGCTGAAAAGGCCCTGTGTACCGGAGACTGCTGGCGACTCTCCGCAATTGGCAGATTGCAAATTCTCTGCAATTGGCAAACTGGGCTCTTTTAAATGACTGCTCAGACAACATCTGATCGCTAACACCAGCTGTGACTGCTTCCACTAATTAGCCCCTACCTGTGCCCTGCACGTCCCTTGTTTTATTGTCTTTCTCCTAGTTCCTCTCATCCTTCCTGCTCCTTCACCTCCCTTTCTCTCCCCTACCCCCCTCACACCTACTATGCCCTCCCTGCCTTCGCACCCTACCTTTTCTTCCCTCCCTGCCTTTGACTAGGTATTCTGGGCTGTTTCTCTACCTCTCCCCTCTTGTTTCACCTGAATACCCTTTTCCACCAACATGCCTGCCCCTCCTGTCGCTCATCCCTCCCCCAAATCTCCTGTCTTCCCTGTCTACAAATGTCTACCCTTAGACTTGGCCCTCTGGGCTGTAACTTCCCCTCTTACAGTATAATCCCTGTTTTGCACTTCATCTTCTCCCATTTCCTGTATTCTTCACACCCTTAGATTTGGCCCCCTGGGTTGAAACTTCCCTCGTTTGTTGTAATCCCTGTTTTGCACCTCTTTTCTCCTATTTCCTGTTCTTTTTTACCCATGGTATACATTGTACAATGCCACATTTATTAGCTCTTTTAGCCCTAATAGTAATATAGCTTCTGAACATCTTGTGTTGATTGTTTTGCAATTCCTTTGACTAGGCCTTCTGTGCTGATTTTCTGCCTTCCCCTTTTGTCGTATCTGCCCACCCTTTTCCCCACCTGCCAGTTCCTCATGCCACTCCTCCCTTCCCCTAATCTCCCTAATTTCCAGTTTTCCCTGTTTACATAAGTCCACCCTCAGACTTGGCTATCCAGGCTGTAGCTTCCCCTTCATGCTGAACTCCTGTTTTGCACCTCTTTTTCTCCCCATTTCCTGTATTTTGTCATGTCCATGGCATACATTGTACAATGTCATGTTACTAGCTCTGTCTAGCTCCAAATGTACATATCTCCTAAACACATAGTGTGATTGTTCAAGTATTGCGCTAGTTAAGTTTTTTTCTCCCTGTATATTATTCCTCTGATGTGGAACCTATGTAAAGAGCTGATAGCTCAAAGGTGTCAATCTGAGATATAAATAAATAAATAAATAACTACATATTTAAAGAGATCAGAGAACTAAAAGCTGGTGCCCCTACCAAGGCTGATTCCCATGATAAAGACTATGACCCCCCCCCTCAGAATGCATCTGCTGTGGGCAAGGGAATGCACGCTCAGGCGCCCCCAGTAGGTGGCAGCATAAAGACTGAACTAAGTGAATTGACGGCTATGTTAAGAGAATTAATGGGGTGTAGTGTGCAGTCTTCAGCCTGGCAAAGAGAAAGAGAAGCTGAACCAAGACCCTCTACTGTAACGTCGCAGCCAAAGCAGACCAGAGAAGGTACATTTTGCTTCAATTGTGGAAAGGATGGTCACCACAAGAGGGAATGCTGATCCCAAGAGGACCCAGCCAGGGTGAGAGACAGACTGCTTGCAGAAAGGTACCCCAGGCAAGGTAGTGCCAAGGGAACCCCGACTCCATCTCGACACAACTCATTTGTGGCCAAGTCATTTGTTCCAGCTCCTGCAAATTCTCCACAGGATTGGGAAAAAATGACGGGGCCCTCCATGGAGACTACCGTGCGTATTGGTGGTATCCCACCCCGAGCCATGTTAGACAGCAGGTCCCAGGTCATTATAATATTCAAAGATTGGTATGACCAGCACTTGTCTGACCATCCTCTGCAACCCTTAGAAGGACTGCATGTATGGGGTTTGAAGTGATAAATCCTACCCTTACCTTGGTTCCTTACAAATATGGCTGTCTTTTTCTTCTACTGTTGTTGGCATGGATGAGCCTGTGGAGACTCTGGCCTAGGTCTGGACTATGACTATGTGATGGAATTCCTATACTGATCGGCACTAATGCACACATGTTTGGTTTGCTAGCAGAAATGTGTCAAGAGAAGCGAGCTCAGAAATCTGGACGAGCCTTGCCTATTCATGTGATAGCACAAAAAGCTTACGAGATGCAACTGCAGAGCAAAATGAATGACAAGGATGATCCAGTGGGGTATGCTTGGACAAGGGACCCATCACCTCTTGTCTTGTCACCTAATTCACAGTGTCATATCAGTGGAGAGATGCACATTGAAAAAGACATCCCAAACAAGATTCTTATGCTGGATGCCCCAAAAAGAGGGGAAGCTGCCTTATGGACATTTAGTGGAACCCAGTGTGCTGCCTGTTAGAGCCCATGCTTACGCTAGGAGAGTAGTAGTGCAACTCTGCAATGTGACCGACAGAGACATTGAAGTTCCCTGCCACTGTACCCTGGCCCAGGTATGATGTGCGGATACTGCAGTGATGCCAACCAAGTGCCACAGAGAGGAAAATGATGAAGAATCCCCAGACATGTTCGACTTTGGAGAGTCTCCTATTCCCAGTGAGTGGAAAGACAGAATCAGTTGCAAACTGGCACAATGGAGTAAAGTGTTTCATTAAGGGAATATAATGTTGAATGCATCACCGGTACAGAACACCATATCAGGCTCCATAACGAGAGTCCATTTCACGAAAGGTCACACAGATTGGCACCAAGGGACATTGACGATGTTCAATGCCACCTCCAAGAGATGGTAGCAGCTGGAATCATCCAGGAGTCACATAGCCCTTATAAATCCCCCATTGTGGTAGTCCACAAGTAACATGGTTCCATGAGAATGTGTGTGGACTACAGGACCCTTACCCAAAGGACCAGACCAGAGCAGTATACAATGCCCCACATCCAGGTTGCCCTTGATTGTCTTAATGGGAGCCAGTGGTTTTCTGTCTTAGATTTTAGAAACAGGTACTACCAAATCCCAATGGTGCCAGAGGATAGAGAGAAAACTGCATTTATCTGTCCTCAGGGGTTCTACGAATTCTTGCGCAGGCCCAAGGGCATCTCCAGAGTGCCCGCCACTTTCCAAAGATTGATGGAGCAGGCTGTATGAGACATGAACCTGCTTGAATGCTTAGTTTATCTGGACAATGTCATTGTGCTTGGAAAAACACTGGAAGGGCATGCGACTCGCTTGTTCAAGGGCCTGAACCGATTAGAAGAATTTGAATTAAAATTGTCCATTGACAAACGCCAATTTTTCCAGAAATCTATAAGATATGTGAGTCACATTGTATCCTTTGAGGGCAATCAAACTGATACAAGCAAAGTGGAAGCCTTAACTACTTGTCCACAACCTAACAGTCTTAAAGAGCTACAAAGATTCCTGGGTTTCTGTGGGTACTATCGCCGTTTTCTGAAAAATTACACTAAAGTCATTTACCCCCTACTGAATCTGTTTCTGCAGGATACTGAAATCCTTTTATGGCTGTATTACGGTGTTTGTAGGTGTCCATGAGGCCCAAGCCCTGTCATTTATTACTGTGACATATCAGTCAGCTACACGGTCTGTCTCTGCAGCACAGTGAAAGCTTTTTACAGCTGTATTACACTGTTTGTGAGGTGCCCCCGAGGCCCAAGTCCTGTCATTTATTACTGTGACATAGTCAGCTACACTGTCTGACTCTGCAACAGTTAGTGAAAGCCTTTTATAGCTGTGTTACACCATTTGTTATATGCCCCTGAGGCCTGAGGCCTGAGCCCTGTCATTTATTACTGTGACATAGTCAGTAACACTGTTTGTCTCTGCAGCAGTTAGTGAAACAATATCCTTTCAATTCTGTGTCTACTGCATCTCGAATGTTCCAGTCTAAGCCTACTAACAGAAAGCACAGTGCTGGTGCCCGTGCAACTGTTAATGATGTGGACAACATGAATCATAGCACTAATGAAGAACACAGCAACATTAATAATAACAACATCACCAGGACTGGCACTAAATGTCCTGAACAAAAAAAGCATATTAGCAATGAAATGATAGTAGAGTTTTGGAAAGAACTGACTGGAGTTACTCGTAGAGGTACTGAACATTTTGCCACATGTGTCAGGATACTTCCAACTGCTGAAGCAGCATGCAAGGAGACATCTTCTTCAAATATGAGCTTAGACCCTGAGGCAGCAAATGCTGATAAAGATGGTTTTTCATTTTTTTTTCATTTCATTTTTATTAGATGGGTTAAACCACTGAGTAAAACTCATTTAAAATGGTGACCCTTGGTTATACAAAATTATAGTTACAACAATTACAAAGATACAAAAATACAAAACATACATTAACATGCAATAACAATAGTTAACAGTTTAACCACAGCAAACCTTTTTTTGTCCAAGAAGTGATTCCAAATACCAGGTTTTAACAACTTTTCGGGACGGAATTTTTCGATTATACAAACGAAATTTCACAGGAATCATATTCCAAAATTTAGGGACTAGCTGACTAAAAAAGAAATCAGAACGTTTAGTTTTTGATCTAGGTATTACCAACTCTCGGTAATTCACATTCCTTAAGGAAGGCTTAACTTCCCTGACTTCTAACCTTTCAGCCAAATATTCTGGAATTACCGTAGTAATACTTTTAAAGGCCAAAAGATATTTACTGTATGTAACTGTCTTCTCACTGTTAACAAAATCCATCCTAATCTATGGTACATTAGGCAATGATGGGTATCCCTAGGACACTGTAGGATCAGTCTCGCAAAACGATTATACAGTATATCCAATCTGTATAATCTTCCAGACTGAGAATAATCATAAAGTGTATCACCATAATCAAAAAGAGGAAAAATCTGTGATTCAACAATTTTCTTTATCATACTGTATATCTACCCAAACCATTTTTATTTTGAAATAATAAACCCACCCTTATACCCACTAATCTAACTAACTCATCTATATGCGAATTACCAGTAGCCAAAGGGTCCAACCAAAAACCCAAATACTTATAAGTCATCACTTGATCCAATTCTGTTCCCTCAGGATCTAACACTGATAATTTGGAGCAAGTTCTAAGTTTCACATTAGAACCAAATATCATACATTTTGTCTTACTTACATTCATTTTAAGTTTCCAATGTGTCAAATACCCATATAATCTATCAAAACTTAACTGTAAATTTATTTGGATCTCATCCACAGAGGAAGCAGAAGTATAAATTATAGTATCATCTGCGTACAGTTGGTAATCCATATTATTCACATGGCATCCAAGCACTCTGAGATAGATCAAAAAAAGTAAGGGTCCAAGTACAGATCCCTGAGGGATTCCTCGAACCACCGGCAGCAGCGATGAAATAATCTTGTTAACAACCGTTGACTGCATCCTACCTTCTAAATAAGAAGAGAACCACTTAAGGGCACTACCCAATAGTCCAATATCCTTCAAACTAAAAAGAAGTATTTGATGATCCACCATGTCGAAGGCCTTGGAGAGGTCAACAAAAAAGGCACCCATCAAAAGGCCCTTATCCATAGCTTTGTTGACATCATCCAAGACCCTCGACATGGCTGAAATTGTATTATGTGATTTGCGAAACCCTGATTGATATTTATCAAATACATCATTCTGATTCAAAAATTCAATCAATTGTCCAGCCACAAATCCCTCCAATAATTTTGACACTTGAGACAATAATGAAATTGGTCGATAATTATTAAACTGATCCCGACTCCCACCTTTACAAATTGGAACCACCCTGGCTATTTTCTGATCAGAGGGCATTACTCCCTCCTTAATGGACCAATTATACAACTAGGTAAGGGGAGCAGCTATCTTCAGGGCTGAGAGTTTTAGTAAATAAGGGGTCAATCCATCAGGGCCACCACTCTTTGATGTCTTTAAACCCAACAAAGCCTCAATTACCTCATACTCCTCCAATTTTTTAAGTGAAAACATCTTGGATAAATCAATATACAGTTGGGAGTTGTCATTAATACATGGGTCAGGGGTACCAAAAAGATTTCCTGAGTTCACAAAGTAATCATTGAATCCATCTGCAAGAGAGTCCTCCCCCCATAACCTGAAATCTCAATTTTACACTTCCCACCCTATTTACGGTGACCATTAATCTCTTTAATTATATCCCCCAAAATATTAACATTCCCTACAGAATTTTCTAATTTGGAATGATAATATAATCTTCTACTTTCTCTAACAGCAGTTACATAAGAATTCCTAAGACTTCTATAATGTTGCCAATCTCTCAAAGAATTTGAACTACGCGCCTTTGCCCAAGCTTGACCCTTTTTTCTTTTTAACCTTCTCAGAGTAGATGAATACCATGGCGCAGAAGATTGTTTTACCTTCCTTACTTTCATAGGCATATGATAATCTATAACCTGCATTAACTCAGATAGAAAAAAATTCCAAGCCAAATCAACTTCAGGAATCATAAACATTCTATCCCAGTTAATCCAGTCTAAGTCTTCTATAAAAGCTAAATAATCAAACTTTCTAGTAGCTCGATAAGAAATAAACTTAGGTTGCTTTAACAAGGGAACTTTACCTCTGACACAAAATATAACATTATGATCACTGTTTAAATCTTCTAAAACCCCTGCTTTAACATATTGAAAAGGAGCATTTGTCAAAATTAAATCTAACAAGGTTGATTCTGCTGGATTTTTAATATTAACATGAGTGGGTTCTTTTATTAATTGTTCTAGGCCCAATAACAATGCCATATTTTTTAGCACTCCTACATCAGCTGAATTAAACCAATTATCATTTAGGTCTCCCATAAGAAGAATTTCATGAGTATCAATTAAGGAAGAAAGTGCATCACTAAGTTGTTGCATTCTACTGGTGGTGATAGTGTGGACTGGGAATGGAACAGCACAGGCTATGTCCCACATAATGATGATGGCACATCTAGTCATCTGAATCTTGTGGCAATGAGGTCAGTAGTTTTGATGAGGGGTGGGAGAGGATGCCACTGTAAGGCATGAGATGCAAGTGCAGAAAAAACAAATCATATGCCAAACATAAGAATAAGCTGAATATGAATGAGAACAATTTATCTCAACAAGGACATGAGAGTGAGGAGGTAGTATGGCACCGTGGTTTAGGGCACTAAGCTGCAAACTTGGAGACCTGGGTTTGAATCCCAAAGCCCCCACTTGCATACTGTGTGACCCTGAGCAAGTCACTTAACTTCCTCGTGCTCCCAGATCGCACCTGAAAACAAATTTCAGCTTAGTGTGCCTTTCCTGGTTAAACAATTTTCCCTTCCCTGCCTCCCTTCCTCTAGGTCCCTTGACTGTGCAAGGAATAGTGCCAGGCACCGTGGCACAAAGCAAAAAAGGTAAATGTTTAGTGTGGAATTTATTTTTTATTGATCCTGCAGACAACTTGCAAACTGTATGCAGCCTGTGCAAAAAGAGTGTTAGTCGTGGCAAAGGGGCACATTTTGGGACATCAGTAATGATGCAACATGCAAAGGCAAAACACCTAATTGAATGAGACAGAGTAAAGGGCAATGTGGTTGGTATGGGCGGTTGTGAAGGTGGTGGTGGTGATCATGTGACAG
Organism: Neoceratodus forsteri; assembly: GCA_016271365.2. NCBI lineage: Eukaryota > Metazoa > Chordata > Ceratodontiformes > Ceratodontidae > Neoceratodus > Neoceratodus forsteri. Next base: position 298,806,870 of record CM057450.1, on the reverse strand, counting down.
GGGGATCCTACCATTCTTGTGGACCGACCTTTTCTTAAATCTGTTGCAACAGTTCTTCAATTTCTTAGCCTAATCTAGCCTTTACAGTTTCTAGTCCATAAGGTTGGCCACCTATGGGCACCCCCTCCCCTTTCTTGACTATGCTATAGTGTTCTCTTTAATTCTCCTTTTCCCTCTTAAGTCCTCATACAGGAAGGTTATTGTGGTAATCTCTGAGCTGATGTAAAACAAGCTGTGTTCCTCATTGTTGGATTTAGTATGCAATAGCACTATGTCATAAAATACCTTGATGTATATGTCTTATGTGTATGAAACCTGTAAATGTTGAAAATACCATGACACTAGATGTTTTTGATAAAGGTAAAATGTTACTAGGGGACAGTATTATAAAAATTAAGTTAGTTGTGTTATTTAAAATGCATGTAAATTAGATTGAGAGACCCTTTGGCACCATGCATTCTTACTTTAATCTGAACAAGCCTACATTTCATGGTGATTTGCATATAGAACCCATTGCATTATGGGGGCATGTGCAATGTTGTGTTTCTTTGAAACTTAGTTTTATTGCCCTTATTGCCAGTGCCCTTTGGGGTAACCCTTGCTTCAGTGCTTCTGCACTGAGATTCTTTGTCCTTAGTTTGTTCTGGGGTTTTTCTATTTTTTTTTTGAGCTCCCCATCACCCAAACATACAAGACAAACATAGGGAATAAAATAATTTTCACTAAAGAGATAGATCAGTAGATCAGAGGTTTAGTAGGTGCTGACTAAGTATGGAGGAAGGACATGCATAGTCTGTTGCTGCAAACTGATGTATTGAAGAAAGGATATGCCATTGCTTGAGGTTATCCCCTGTGTTTTAAATAAACATCAGACAGAGACCGTGTGTTGAGCCTGAAGTTCTGTGTTTGGTTCATCTGTTTTCCCACAATCCCTACACAGACCATAGTGGTAATGAACTGGAAGCAGAACCTGCACTACGGTGCTCATGAACATTCTTGCCAACACTCTTAAAACCATCAATAATGCAGAGGAAAGGGGCAAATGCTAGGTTCTCATTATTATGCTCCGAAGTGATTGTGAGGTTTTTGACTGTAATGATGAAGCACGACTACAGTGGTGAGTTTGAGATTATCAATGATCACAGAGCTGGGAAAATGGTTGCGAATCTCACTGGTAGACTGAACAAGTGTGTAGTTATCAACCCCAGATTTGATGTTCAACTGAGAAATCTGGAGAAACAACAGAACAACTTGCTGCCATCACATCAGTTTGGGTGCATAGTACTGCTGACCACCTCAGCTGGCATCATGGACCATGAAGAAGCCAGGTGAAAACACACATGAGGCAGGATCCTGGGACTGGTTTTCAAAACATGTAAAAACAGGCATGCAAATAAAATATACAAATGGAAGCAGTAAGTGACATTGAATCATTTGATGTGTCCTTGCAGTCTTCTCAGACAAACATAGAGTGTCTTCTGACACAATCAAGTACTGGAAAATCCCAAAGTAGTACTCCACATGAAGAAGGTGTGAAAAATACATTCCCCCAAAATTTAAAAAATATCTCGTCAACTAACATTAAAAGAAAGTGTTGCAAGGACATCAAAATTTACCCACACACACCGAACAGGCCTGCTGTTAAATAGAGCCATTGCAGAGCTGTTGGCCTTTTGTTAACTCCCTTTTACATTTGTTGCCCAAAAATGTTTCCTCAAGTTCATGAGCTAGATTGAACCACGGTATACCATTCCCTGTCGAACATATATCTCGAGAAAGGCTGTTCCACAGTTATATAACTTGGTGTGTACTGAAGTCATGAAGCAGCTGAAACTCTCTGAGGTGAAGCAGGCTAACATAACTACAGATATATGGACCAGTAACCAAACAATTAACTACATGACTGTTATAGTTCATTGGGAAAGTTTTCAGTCAGAAAGTAATAATCCCTACTCTACTGTAAGCAGTACTATGTGTCCCACTTTTGAGGAAAACTGCATTGCTGTGAATATTTTGCAGGAGCTGCAAAATCAATTCCAGAAATGGCTTACTCTGTATTCCTTATCTCCAGGGTTCGTAGTGTCAGATAATGGTGCCAACATAGTCAAAGCTATTAGAGATGCAAATACCAACACATACCTTCTTTTGCACATTGTTTAAATCTTCCCATCCACAATTTCTTAATGAAAACAGAAATGTTGAAACCTGTTTGTTCTTGCTAGGAAAATATGTGGGCATTTGAGCCACTCTATGAAAGTACAAAAAAGTCTGAGGGGGCTGCAGAGGTCAAACAACTTATCACTTCATACATTAAAGTAGGAAGTTCCAACCCACTGGAATTCAACATTTTGCATGTTGGAAAGGCTTCTGTAACAGAAAAAAAGCTGTACATGACTACACCATGCGGAATACAACAGGTAAAGTAGACATCATACTCAATTCCAGCAGCTGGAGTCTACTTGAATCTTTGTTAACCTCCTGGAGCCATTTGAGGCTGCCACACACGATGTCAGTGTGGACAGTGCAACTCTTAGTCAAATTATTCTTCAAATAAGATTTCTTCACAGTTTCCTTGATGACATAAAGAAAGATTTTCAGTTGAAGCAGACACCACCACTGTTATGCTGGCAGATGACTTGAATCTCAGACTGTCAAATAATCAGAGAATAAATGCCATGTTTAAGAATGACACCTATGTGTTGGCTATGTTGCTAGATCCCCGCTTCACCACTGCCACAATGCTAGTTACATGTGGCACACTACTCTTAGTTTTGCCAGTCCTCAGTTTATTATGTATGATGCCCACCATGGGTATAATTTTTTTTGAAACAGCAGCAGCCTCACTCAGATCAGCTATATCTGTTGTACCTGCCTCAGCAGTACCCACCTTGGGTATAATTTTTGGAAATAGCAGCAGGCTCAATCAGAGCAGCTGCACCTCTGAAAGCTACTTAAGCAATGCCTGCCATGGGTAACACTTTTTGAAACAGCAGCAACCTCACTCACAGCAGCTGCACCTCTCGTGCTTACCTCAGCAATGCCTGCCATGGGTATAATTTTTGGAAACAGCAGCACGCTGAATCAAAGCAGCTGTGCCTCTTGTATCTACCTCAGCAATGCCCACCATGGATATCATTTTTTGAAATAGCAGCAGGCTCACTCACAGCAGCTGTGCCTCACATACCTCCTCAGAAATCCCCACCATGGGTATAATTTTTGGAAACCTAACAAACACTGCAATACAACCATAAAATGATATTGTTTCACTAATTTCTGCAGAGAGAGGCAGTGTAGCTGACTATGTCATAGGAAACAAGACTGGGCTCAGGGTACCTAACAAACACTGTAATAGTATGCAGCCTACAGTCAAAAACAGTCTCTTTTGTTATGGTTAGGGTAGGGTAACAGGGATGTAGAATGGGTAGGGAAGTAACTGCCCGACCCTAATCAACTACTCGTTTTTCATTAGGGTAATTTAGGGTAGTTTAGTGGTATGTGCAGGTAGTATTCAGGGTAGGGTATTATACTACCTGCCCATGCCTAGCAAAGATGTAAGGACACCAACATAGCTGCTCAAAAAATTACCCAAATGGTCTGGTGTATGTACTTTATCAGGAAGGACAACCTGTGTTACAATGTGCATTCAAATACAGGGCACAATTTTACAAAGTGGACACAGGGCTTGTGGCAAGTACTGCATCTGACACAACGGGGGTTGCAGATGCGCCAAAGCCCCTCGGATGCAGCACAGTCCAATTTTTAAAGGGGCGGCACATTTGCAACAATTCACCCACATTACGGCTACTTGTGCCACAGGGTTGACTCAAGTACCGCGATCCTAAATACAAGGGTAGACCAGGGAGATGGTGGTCTAACTCCTTGCATCCCGGGTTCTGGATTTGTGGCAGGTGTTTATGGCCTGAATCTTAGAAAACTGCACATGCCACAATGTTCGACGCAAGTCACAACTTGTGTCGAAGACCCCGCTGCAGGTCCACTGCACAAATGCGTCCCATTATAAAATCGGGCCCACAATGTCAATCAAAGTGCAGTCTCCCTAATTTTGCCTTCACCAAACCCTGGATGCCATTGGTCTACCTCCATACAGTGTTCAGCTAAGATCCAGTGGGTGCCCCCCCCAATGGAGGGTAAACAACAAAGTTTTTGGGCAAGGAGAGAATTGTGGCAAAGGGGGGTTGGCATGATGGAATGGGGTACAGAGAGGAGAGAGACTGAGAAAGAAAGAAAAAGAGAAAATCAATCAAATAATCAATCTAGGTTTAGATGCCCATTGTTATGAAGATACCATCTCAGATACAAGTCTGAATATCAGTATAGTAAATATCATCTAATCACTATGTGCTCTTCATTTCAGACATCCTACCACTCCACAGTACAAAGCCGGGGATTAAGGGGCTGTGGGCTGGGAAGCACCTCAGAAATGAGGAGCTTCTCTACTCTGTAAATGGGGTGAGTCACATAATTAATGCACGGTACCTCAGCCATTAATGAAGTTTCTAACTGAAAGTCTTCTTCGAGGAGTTGTACCAGTTCCACGAAAGTTGGATCTGTATAATGAAACCGATCTCCAAACACAATGGAACAGATCACATTAGCGACTGCATTGACTAATCGAACACGTGGGTCAAATGAACCTGAAACGAAAATCATTAAAAAATTACTCAGGCCAGAAGGAGAACTTTCTTTATCATCAGCTTCACTCTTAGCCCCACAATGGTGTGTTTCCAGCAGTGAAGTTTTATAACTGATTGTTTCTGCTCTTACCTCCTTGTTCTTTCGTCCGTGGTTCTTCTTTTTTGGCAGGGGAAGGGCCCAGCCACCCACCCCCATCCCCAGCCACCCCAAACTACACTCCTTTTATAGGGTACCACAGTTGCGACATTTCCTGTGGCAGAGCAGGAAAGGGTGGATCACAAGGTGAGCTCATTTACAGGGGCACTAGTAATTTAACTTGTTATAACAAGTTAAACAAAACGCAATCAAACCATTACTTGCATTTTTTTTTCCTTTTTTACCTTCTAATTACTCTGACTAGGTTATAAAACCCAGCAACTTATCTGGAATGGATATCATTAACTGCAGGTACTGTGGAACAATTTTCAGAAGGACAGTCTTACAGGATTTAGGACACTGTCCTACATGCTGGGCCTTTGGAGATCTTAGGGCTCAGCTCCAGACAGCATGGGCAGAGATTGCATGCCTCAAATTTCATATTCAAGAGGAAATACATTATAAGAACCACCCGCCATTTCCCCAGCATCCAACAGAAAAACCTCGACTGCAGTGGGCAAGATTATGGAGGCACTCCTTAAGGAAAGGATAGTGCAACACCTGGAATCCATAGGGGCACAGGATCCAAGGCAGCATGGGTTTACAAAGGAAGGTCCTGTCAAACTAATCTCATAGATTTCTTTGACTGGGTAGGCAGAGTGGTGGACCAAGGGGAGCAGTTGATGTGCCTTCCTTGACTTTAGTAAAAGCTTTTGACACTGTTCCACATGGGAGATTGATAAATAAGCTGGGTAGGCTCGGGGTGGGTCAGAAGTTGGTCAACTGGGTGGCAAACTGGTTGATGGGCAGAAAACAGAGAGTGGTAGTAAATGGTATACAGTCAGAAGAGATGCAAGTCACAAGTGAGGTACCTCAGGGATCAGTTCTGGGGCCAGTCCTCTTCAACATCTTCATTAGTGACCTTGCAGATGGACTAGAGGGTAAGGCTTGTCTGTTTGCAGATGACACCAAGATCTGCAACAGAGTAGATGATCCAGATGGGGTGGCAGAATGAGAAGAGATCTGGATAAACTAGCAAAATGGTCAGAAGAGTGGCAACTGGGATTTAATGCAAAGAGTGCAAAATCATGCACATAGGGAAGAGAAACCCTGAAGCCACCTATAGGCTGGGAGGGAGTTGCTAGCAGTCACAAAGGAAGAAAGAGACTTGGGCATCATCATCACTGATGACCTGAAATCATCCAAGCAGACCTCTAAAGCAGTAGGTAAGGCTAGGGGGTGTTAGGGTGTATTAGTAGGGGTATCACAAGTAAGTAGAGGGAGGTAATAATCCCTCTTTACAAGACACTAGATTAGAGGCCCCATCCAGGAGTACTGCGTGCAGTATTGAGAGCCACACCTTCACAAGGACATTAACCAAATTGAGGCAGTCCAGAAAGGCGAGCAAAATGGTGCAGGGACTGCACCAGAAGACATATGAGGACAGATTAACAGAGCTCAATATGTATACCCTTGAGCAAAGGAGGGAGAGGTGATATGATGGAGGCATTCAAACACCTTAAGGGCATTAACAAGGTGAAACAGTCTAACATGTTTAAATATAAGAAAAATAGCAGGACAAGAGGACACAGCATGAGATTAGAGGGCGGTCAATAGGGGAATGTGAGGAAATTCTTTTTCACAGAAAGGGTGGTGGATGCATGGAATGGCTTACCACAAGAAGTGGTGGCTATGAATACAGTGCAGGGCTTCAAACAGGCATGGGATAGGCATAAGGGAGCAATACAAATGACTATGAATAGATAGGCCACTGACAGAGCAAAGGCCGATGGCACATTTATAAGACAGAAAAAGAAATGGGCAAACTGGATGGGCCTTTCGGTCTTTATCTGCCATCAACTTCTGTGTTTCTATGTTTCTATAACAAGCTGGTGAGTCTGAATGTTTTGTCTTTCAACAGTTGTTTTATCATAAAGTATATACTGATAAAGCATGTTGCACTCTGATTTACAGTTTCTATTTTGTAGTGAGGTGATACCATTTAAAATGAGTCAGCTCAGTGGTCTGTAACATCTTCCTATTTATACGAACATAGAAACATAGACTTTGACAGCAGATAAGGACTGCTTGGCCCACCCAGTCTGCCCATTTCCCTACCTATTGGATAAGCTGCAGATCCTAGTTTTACCAACAGCCTGCTTCCTCCTACCGCCCACTAGAATTGCCTTATATCTGTCCCATGTATTCTTAAATTCCCCCACTGTTTTTGACCCCACAACCTCCTCAAGAAGGCCATTCCATGCATCCACCACCATCTTTGTGAAAAAATACTTCCTCACGTTGTCCCTGAGTCGTCTCCCCCTCTATCTTCAGATTGTGCCCCTTTGTTCTTGCACATCTCTTTTTTGGAAAGATGCTACCCTCTTGGACTTTATTGATTCCCTTGAGGTACTTGAAAGTTTCTATCATGTCCCCCCACTCCCTCCTTTCTTCGAGGGTATACATATTAAGTTCTTTTAGTCTCTCTCTTTCTTCATATGGCTTCTGCTGCGGACCCTACACAATTTTAGTTGCCCTCCTCTGGACTGTCTCTATCCTGTCTTTGTCTTTGTGGAGATGGGGTCTCCAGAACTGCACACAGTACTCCAGATGGGGTCTCACCAACTGTCTGTACAGAGGCATAACAACTTCCTGTTTTCTACTGGTGATGCCTCTCCCTATGCATCCCAGTATCCCCCAAGCCCTCCTTATTGCCTTCTCACATTGCTTGCCTACCTTTTGGTCATCTGATATGACTACCCCAAGGTTCCTTTCCATTTTTGTTATTGTTAGTATCTCATCCCCCATTGTGCACTCTTCCCTAGGGTTTTTGTTTCCAAGGTGCATTACTGTGCACTTCTTTGCATTGAATCTAAGCTGCCATATTTTTGACCATTCCTCCAACCTTGCCAAGTCCCTTCTCATCCTCCCTTGTGTATCAACACTGTTGCACATCTTTGTGTCATCTGCAAAGCGAGGCATACTTTTCCTTCCAGTCCCTCTGCAATGTCACCTATAAAAAATATTAAAGAGGGCTGTTCCCAATACTGAACTCTGTGGTACCCCACTAGTAACCCCCCTTTCCTCAGAGTGGACTCCATTTACTATTACCCTCTTCTTCCTGTTGTGCAGCTGATTTTCTACCCAGGTTACCACCCTGGGACTCACTCCCAGGCTGGCTAACTTGTTTATTAATCATTTGTGTGGGACTGTGTCAAATGAAATATCATAACAATAATAATAACTGAAAAAAGATGTGTTTATTCTCAGACAGAACAACCACTAGTATCTTCCAACCATTTCCAAAAATAATCCTATATGATATTTTTATAATGTGTGAAGCTACATTTTAAAAGTGGTAACATTTGAACAGGTTATACAGTTCTCCTGTGTTGCTGCATGCACATACATAAGCAATAATACCCTCCAGGGTGGGCGGTATTGGGCAATACCGGACCGCCCAGGGGCGTAATGAGGCCCGACGCCACAGGCGGAGGGCCTTATAGCCTCTGGAAGGCCTGGTATTGCCCCATACCACCCACCCTGGAGGGTATTATTGCGTTTAGAAAATGGTCTATCTGTAAATTTTTTTTGTAGTATTTAAGAATTAAAACAAAATAGTAAAAAAAAAAAGACTAAAATGAACTTATAGTTGGTTTGTTACTAAAATAGTCCCTCTACTGGTATCCTTATTAATACAAACCAGTAGAGGGCGGAATAGCATTTTACAGCTGTTTTGGCGGGTGCTTAATGCTGTAGTATGTGTCCCTCTTTGGTACATGAGCCTGACCCCCACCCCCAGTCTTCGTTCTGTTTCCTTTACCCTAATTTTGACTTCAGCATCCAGTCTGGCTACTCCAGGTCTGTACAGTGCAATTCGCTGCATCCCCTTTTCTTTCTCCCTCTCTCTCCTATCACAGTCTTGAACACAACAGATTCACTGTAAATTTAATCTTGATCACCGCTCCAACACACATCCTTCAAAGTTGCGCTAAATATTTATTAAAAAAAATGAAAATGAAAAAAAGCCCTTTCCTTATCCTTTGGTGCTTGTCCTCTTCAGAGATTTGCTACAGTCTCCATTTTAATGCTGTAAATGGAGGGTTGCAGGCAGCTTCTCGTACAGTGGGCAGGCGTCTGGACGAGAGGGAGATAATTTAGTAACTGCCTGATGAAAAGGTGAAAGGTTGGGCGGCCATAGGATGCTGATGCCTGAGGTACTTTTGGTTTTGAATTATGAGGTGGGGGCAAGATCAGGATTACTCCGGGGAATCGCAATCCAGGCCAAGTTTATTAGTTGCTGTGTTTGTCTGGTGCTGAGCACGCATTGTGCTACATCTACACCTTTTACTTTCACTTTTTTGTTTCATTTATTGATTTTTATTGGCTATGGTAATGGAGGAAAGAATATTAGTTTTTGTGTGTGGCATGGACAGCAGTGGGGCAAATCGATGGGAAATGTATCGGAGTACTGAAGATCAGTCTTTATTTTTAGTTAGTGTGTAGTTTGAGATCCCTTCCTGAATGGACTGTAAATTCGCAAAGGAGTTTCCGCTACCTGCTTTCCAGTGTAGCGGGAGGGTGCAGCATTAAGTTATGGACAACAGTTTTTTTCCCCCATTTGGGTGTTTTGAGACGTGTGGTTCCCCCCCCAATCAGGTTGCACTCAGTGCCCTCTGCAGCTTGATTACGGGCGTTGTTAATGAGAATGACTTTAGGTCACGGTTTGAGTGGTGCTACAGGCGTGCAATACCCTTTTGAACCCCCGCTATGCTAACCACGAGTAACATAAAGTAAGATCGGACCAACTGCTTTTTTTTTCTTCATGTCATGTATTTTGCAATATGTGGTTATTGCTTATGTGTTAAACATGAAATAAGAAAGAAGGGGGGGGGGTCTTGACCAGCCACCAACTCGCTCACTAAGCGAGAGAAAAAAATGGCAGCTGGTAAATTTGAAAATTCGGGGTGCCCAATGATATACTAAGTAATGGGGCACCCCGAATTGGCACTTGTTAATACCCGGGCTCTGTTGTCTGATAGATGCCCACCTTGCCAGGGCGATCAGCCAATCAGAGCCCTGGAATTTCTTAGCCCATTTTCTAATTGTTGATATAATTTGTTAAAAATGACAAGACTCTAAAAATGCAGTGAACCACTGTATGTTTTTTATATCGATATAAAACATTTTATGTGTTTTATATTGTTATGTGTAGTGACATTTTAATATTGTATCTACTTAGCGAACTTCAAGATTTCATTAAAAATTAAGGCTCTAGCCCTAATGGTTTTAAAATGATCACATTTTAAAGAATATATCTTTTGAAAAGTCTAATTCTGAAGCTGTTGGGCCATGACATTTTTTTTTAAATGAAAGCTTGGGAGTTCAGTCATTAAAGGAAAAGTACTGGGAAGCTTAATTACAGGGTTGGAAAACAGTTTGGTGCTCCAGTACCCCAATCACCCCACAGTCACATTGTACATTTAATAGTTTCCATACCTTAGCACTCATAAATTCCTAGAACTGTATCAGTGCAGCCGGCATTTTGTAATATGGGGTACTGGCCTCTGGGAGATCACGCGGCCATCACTGTAATACGCTGACATGGCTTTGCCCCTTCTTGTAGTGTGTCCATATGTATGGAGATAGAATAATCTCCATATCTACCATGTTCAGTGCTATTTTTTACAAAATTAGCCTAAATGCCATGTGTATGCCTGGCATACACATGGCATTTAGGCACATTTTGTAAAAATAGCACTGGGCATGGAAAATATGGAAATTATTACATTTCTGTACATATGGGCACAATACTGGAAGGGGCAAAGGTGCATCAGCATATCATGTGGTTCCCAGCTCAATCTGTTGTGGTCAGTACCCCCTTCAGAAAATGCCAGCTGCAGCTCTGGGATTCTTTCAATTTGTGAGTGCTTAGGCATGAAAAATCTACAATGTATACTATGATTGTAGGGGGGAATCGTGGTACTACAGCCCTAATCTATGCAGCAGTGGCTGCATTTCTTTAGCCAGTAGGTCTCCTTTAACAAAAGAGTCTCCTACTACAATCTTATGTTTCACACTGTGTGAGTGTTTATGAATTCCAGTAAAAGACTGACCCTATTTCTCCATGCACGAGTGCAAGATTCACTCCCCCCAAAATTACAGGAAGCGACCATCGTGGTGCCCACCAAACCAGGGGAGGACAACATGCTCTGTTTCCACTACGGGCCCGTCTTGCTACTCAGTGTGGATGAGAAGATCCTAGCCAAGGTTACGGACAACCACCTGGAGTGAGCACTCTCCTATTTAATACATAAATCCCAAATTGTATTTATGAAAGGGAGATAAGGGGCTGACAATACAAGAGCTGTATTTGACCAACTGCATTTAGCAAACCGGCACCCTGAATCGACAGCTCCGGTGACCATTGATTCAGTAAAAGCATTCAGCTCGGTGCAGTGGGACTACGTAAGGTTTATCTTCAAGTAATTGGGCATTGGTCCCACTTTCATCTCCTGGGTCAAAGCTATGCAGATGGCCCCAATGGCACGGGTCTTTACAAATGGCATTCTATCTGACCCATTCCCACTCCACCAAGGTACTTATAAGAGATGCTAACTTAGCTCATTAATTTTCCTCCTAGTCAAGGAATTGTTTAACATGGCCCTTCACCAAAACATTAAAGGCATCAGGGTAAGAGACTGACAATGCAGTACCCTGTTATATGCTGACAACCTCCTCCTCCTTCTCTTTTCAGAAGTGACAATATTTTTGCCAGCAGAGCTGGAAACCATGGATGTCTATAGCACTATCTCAGGTCTCAAGAGTAAACTGAGCCAAAATAGAAATATTACCAGTGATGAAGGGAGATCCTATCTGGGCAACCATAGGACAGCATTACATTAAATGGGTCCCCAAAGGTATAACAAACCTGGGGATGACAGTAACCCCCAAGATACAGACATTAGGGGCCAAAAAACTGCTTTTCCTATTAGACATACATGAGCAAGACACGCACAGGTGGAAAAATAGAATCTCTCCATAACAGGCAAGATTGCAGGCCTCAAAATGATGGTGCTACCCAGACTTATCCCTCAATAATCTCCCCCCCCCCAGCATTCCTCTAAGTGTGGAAACAAGCTAGCCCAGTGGCGCTGAGGGTTGAGGTGCTGGACGCCACATCTCCCACCACGTCAGTGACCTGGGTTTGGGAACAAGCTCGGGTTGTCGGAAGTTGGCAGGGACAGGAGAGGATTGAGCATCCGGAGGACTGCTCTCCTGTCCTCAGGGTGAGTGGGTTGGGCATCCTACTGTACTGTGACTCCCAGTGGAGACTGGGGGTATCGCTGCTTATGGGAGCCATACATAGGGGGTAGGGAGACTATGGCAGATGTCCTGCAGAGGGTGCAGGAGCATGCCCACCACGCGCTGGATGTCACTGCATGGCCACACCTCTGGAAACAGATAAGAGAAAAAGCCCTGGCACCCGGACAGGTGAAGGTGGGACCAGTGGATGACCACCACGCCCTCTGCAGGGTCCAACCTGACTCGGGTCTCTGACTCCCCAACTCTCCTCTACTCCCCAGTGGCCCTTCTAGATTATAGATAGAGCACAGGAGGAGTTATAAAGGCAGTCCCACCCTGGGGGGGGCTCGGGGCCAGGGGGTGAGGTCATCGGTGGAGTTTGGGGAGATTGCTGATAAGTGGGAAGCTGGGTCAATGGGACCTCAGGCTGGGCAGGATATGGCCACTCCAAGTGCCCCACTGGAGAGGAAGTCTAACGGACCAGTGATAGGAGGATAAAGAAAGTTAAAAAAAAAAGGGTGGAAACAAATAGATGCATTACTAGCAGCTTTCATTTGGGACACCCGTTGCCCCAGATTCAGTAAACAAATCCTTAGGGTGCCTCTAGACAAACGGGTTGGAATATATTGTGCCTGTGGGCCTGCCACACTACTGGTGGGGTCAAACAAGCATTACATTGGCTACAGAGTGACAGCCATCATTTGCATCTATGGGTAAAAATAAAATAAAGCCTAGCGGGAGCCACTTCGCTTAGCACAGCCCTGAATGGCAGGCTCTTCCCACTCCAAACCCAAACGGCTGCCATATCTTACTCCCTTCAGGCATGGAAGAGACTCACTCATCCAAATGGGTGGCAGTACCTGTCATTTGGTTCTCTGGAACCACTCTGGAATAATATGAGTCTCTGGTAGGTAACCCTATGAGCTGGAAACACATTGGCTCACAAGGCATCTCAAAGATAAAACATCTCATAGATCCTATCACATGCTCTCTTAAATCCTTTTCACTGCTCTAAGACCAATATGAGTTTCTTAAGCGAGACCACTGGAAATATTTCCAGTTAAGTCATGCACTTCAACTCTGGATCACACCATAGCATTCACCTAAACAGTCCAAAAAGGACAATGGTACTAAATCCCTGGCTGGAGTACCACAAGAGTAGGTCAGATCTGATCTATAAGCACATCCAGTTCCACCATCTTCTGGACTGGAAGCCGCACAGGCAGAAATGGGAAGTGGATCTAAGTTGTCAGTTAAGACTCTAACTGCTGGACTCAATGTTGGAGGGAGGCTCATGGAGCAACACCAGACCCAAAATACCAACTTAAACAGAAAATGATTTTAGGTTGGTGGCATAGAACAGTAGATACATTGTTGCATATGGGTTTGCCTACCATGAATGAGTGCTGGTGCTGTTTGGAGCCTCACCTGGTACAATACACCACACTCTTTGGTCATGCTAAGAAATTCAGCCATGGTGGGAGGCCATCGTAAATAGGCTGGAACAGCTCATACAGTTGAGACTCCCCATGAATGTGATATTCTGGATTCTGGATGACCCCAATGATCTCTGGGCATCAACTAGACCCTATAAATACAAGTGACAGATATTAATGTGCTGGAGGCAGATCAATGGCCCCATACTGCAGAACTGGGAGCTGGGGATGGAAATGACAGCCTTCTATCTCCAGTTGCTGAACCAACAGAGGCAATCTTGTAAACTGTCTGGGGGCATGAACCTCATGACTTAGGCAAATGAGGTTAAAGATGGAGGCACCACCCAAGCGAACTGTCCACCCCCACATACACCTGTTCAGCATGAGAAATATTTGCACAGTATTATAGAACTCAAAAGGATGGGCAACTAGCCTCCACCTCAATCCTTAGGCATTCAACCTCTCTCATCAGAATGGTGGTGCTAAAATAAAGACCTCACCTCAATAGTTCTCTAGCATGCTCACTGTGATATTTTAATGCATGTGTTATACACTTTAAGCAGGTTTGCATGTTTGCCCATACTGTTCCGTTTTACAGTGTACGAACCAGGTTCTCGGATATGAATATCCAAACAATTAGGAGCAAGACCTTGGAAAACCTCATCACCACCAGCAGTACCAACGCCAAAATATAATTTTACAATATGCTAGGGACAGACTTTTATTCCTAGTAAATATTCTGCTGCATGTTATTGTAGTGATGTCCAGTATTTAGTTTACCATTGTTAGGAAGTTTTATAGAATTACAGTTTTTTTCTTTATTCACACAAATATTTTGATAATATGTATACACAAGTATTAGTTCTTACTTATTTTGACAGTAGAGCTAAAAAGTTTTTTAGCCTCATAACAACTGACTGAATGCAAACCCTTATTTTAAATGTTGTAACTCGGGGCCCAACCAAGTTCTTCAACACCTTTTTTTTTGCAATATATGTATAATATATGGTGTAAAACTTCCAATAAAAAACTTATTTATAAAAAAAAAATGTTCTTCCACAGGTGTGGGCTCCAGAACCTCGCACAACACTCCAGGTGTGGGTGAACCAAAGATCTATACAAGGAAGGGATCACTTCCCTGCTTCTACTACTGGTCCCCTTCCTATGCATCCCAGCATCCTGTGTGCCTTCCCCACTGTCACACCTGCGCTGTAGATTTCAGATCTTCCAATATGCTGTTGCAGGAGTGACAAGTGAATTTGGAGGTGAGAGAGAGTGTAGGGAGGAGGCAGAGTGGATAGAAAGGGGAAGAGAATTCCAAAGTTTGTGGAAGCAGAAAAGGCAGCCTGGCCAGCTGAGGATGTCCTACAAGGGAATGCCAGGTATTGAAAACCAGGGTGTAATGAGAAGTGTGCGCGTGTGTGTGGGGGGGGGGTGGGAGAGAGAAAGGAGAAAAGTGAGGTAGGAGGGGAGAGAGACTACCCAGTATTTTGCTACAAATGAGGATTAATAATCAAGGTGCCTGGCTTCAATGGAGGGAAGGTAGAGGAGGGTATAAAGTGAGCAATGGTGGGTGCTGGGTAGGCAGTCTAGAGCAAAATGACAGAAGGAGTGGAAGAGGAAATCTAGTCTTGTCAGGGTGGACTTTGGAGCAACACTGTAGACAATGTCTCCATAATCAAAAATAGAGAGAATCGTTTTCTGGATAATGACTCTGCAAGCCAGCAGGCGGAATGCAACTACGATTCCTGTACGGGGCCCCTAGTTTATGGTGTAGTTATTTATGGATGGCATCCACATGACCAGAAAAGTCAAGGTGTCAGTTGAGCTAGAATCTGAGGTACTAAAGGAGGGGAAATCATCGACTACGGACCCATCAAGGGTGTGGAAGGATGGGAGGGCAACACACCTGGAGAGCTTCTGCCTTGAGGCAAAGGTCAAGGAGACTGTTTTTTTGGCATTGAGGGTGGACAGCAGTGTTGATGGGCAGTTGAGGGTATAAGGAATGACTGATGCTATCTGACGGAGTTCTCCTCTCAAGGTAGGAGCAGATGCAGTTGGTAGCAGGTGTGGAAAGCCCCGTTGCTGTAAGACTGTTAAGGAGAGGGTGGGCTACGGTGTCAAAGGCTTTGGCAAAGTCGACAAAGATGGTGTAGGTGGTAAGGCCCTGATCCATGCCTGAGATAATGGAATCAGTAAGCTAGAGGCAGGAGGCAGCATCTTAATAACTTAGGAATATGTCAATCATGGCTTCACTCCAAATTCTAAAAATAAACAGACTACAGAGTTGGTACATTTTTATGTTTTATTCAAAAGTCACTAGGAAAAAACACTAATGTATATTGTATAAATCACACATGTGATGTACATTGATGAGCTATGGTATTTAGCTTCATTTATGGTCAGTAACCTATTTTAATTGCACTCAAGGCCTTGCCACTCATGAAGATCAAGAGGTCACTGATCTCACACAAAGATAAATACCATACTGCATGAATGCCCATCACATACAGTATCCCCTATGTATAACTACCAAACAGGATAGGTTCTGCACCTATTTTTGGGTGGATCTCCATGACCGTTGATATAGTGATCAGAATTACTTTCCAGTAATTTTGAGTGCATGGACTGTTTATGAATATAGGAATTAAAGTAGCTGGTGACTTTTTACATCTTGGGCAAGCATATGTAATATTCTGATTGATTTTATTAGGTTTGGCAAGGGTATAATATGTACAAAATTATATTGAAATTGATGCCATTTAGAGAGTATTATACCCTGAAAGGTTCATTTAAAACATCCTGTCAATCTTCATCTGAAATGGAAGTATAGTGGGTATTATACCCCTGAGAGGTGAATTTAAAATCTCTTGCCAATCTTCATCCAAAAGGGAAGTATTTAAGTCCTGCTCCCATTTTACGTTTAGATTAGTCAAATCCCCTCCAAGTAGCAGATAAGGTGCAATATAGCCTGAACATTTTGTTTTGTGTTTTGTTTTTGAAGGGGCACCAGGAACCAAAAGAGCATCTGTAAGTCAGTTATCATAAACATTAAGACTATTGTTATTCTTAATAATGAAGTCCTGGAGTTGCAAATATCTAAAGAAAGGCTGTTTTGGAATGTTAAATCTACTGTAACTTGCAATTGTGCAAAGGTCATGAATATCCCATGTTCATAATAGTTTGCAATATGGGTCGAGCCTAGATCTTTCCACTGATGAAAGAAACTGACTTTATATATGGAGGGAAATTATAATTGAATGAGATTGCTGAATACATAGACGTATTTTTGATCCACTTTATCATATTGTGGGATTTTGACAGTATTTGAAATGATGAGACAGTAGAAGGCAAAAAGGATAAGCTGTCATTAAGAGAAAGTGCTACAGTACAAACAACATGTGAGGGGATGCTGTAAAGGAAGATTTAATCAGTTCTGACTGAGGGTTATTGTCTCAGGATTATTATTTCATTTTTTTTTACTTTCCTTTATTTTAGCAACATTTTATAATGCATACAACCATAATAAAAAGACAAAAGACCACACATTCAGACAACAAAGTTTACACTGAAGGTACTGAAAAGGACTAAGCCCTTCAACCTTGCCCCCATCCTCCCATTCCCACCCTACAGTTCCATTACTCTAAATGTATATAGTAAGGTAGTAACACGTGCTTAGGTCTGCAAAAATGAGAAAAATAATATTGGTTATATTCTCCCTATATAGGGTAAATAACTTTATCATCTCAGAGTCTATTACCAGTTTCTACTAACCCAAAATATATTTGAACTATGTTAAAAGATCATGGATCTTACCCCATTTATCATGGAATGTAGAGATAATATTATGGAATAAGTGTATTAGTTTGGTAATCTGTCCTACCGGCTCATATTGTCGTATGCTTAATAGCGTACGACATTATAGCTAACCTGAAAGAATGCTGTCCAGGACAGCGAATGGTGCAATACCGCGTATACTGCTGTACATGGTATTGCACCATTCATACACTCCCAGGCAAAGGATAAGACCTCTGCTGGGAGTGGGTTCCGCCGAGTAGCTCCTGTGGCTCACTGGAGTGATCCACAGCAGCAGGAACCCAGGCACTGCATCTGTGACCAGGTTTGATTCCCAGGCCCAGACATTTTATTTTTTTACACTATTTTTGTGCTCCCCGAGTTGGACCCCCCACCGGAGTTGAGAATCTTTAGTGGGGGGTCCACGGGGCACAGCCCCCATAACAGGGTGTGTGGGGGCAGAGCTCCCCACAGAAAGAAGACATATGCTGCATGGCAATATCGCACTGTATTGGCAGCTTGATTTTACCATGCAGCATAATGTCTTGTGACATTATGACCCCATGCCGTAATCTGTAAATTAAACAAGAAGTTCATAGTCCCTTCCCTCAGGGTTAATTCATCTCTGTCCATCTAGTAAGTTGCTTTGTTAGCCCTTCCTCTAACCAAATTAAGATTTTCCAAAATACATGTCTCAAAGTTGAAGACATTGTGCAGCGATAACTTTTTTAACCAGTTTCCAAATATGTTGTGCCTTAGGGCAAAAACAAAGGATATGACTGATTGATCCCTCTGCTGAATTGCATTTGATGCATGAGTTTGAGTCTAATAGTCCAAATCTAAAAAAGTTTATGCAGAGTCATATAAGCATTATGTAGAATTTTGAAATGAATCAGCCTTAAATTGTCTAGGGGATATATTTGTAAATATTGTCCCATAAGCTGGACCAATTTTGGAAAGACTCTTTCATTTATTTGTCCCAAAGGTAGAAATTACTGGATCTTGAGTATTTTGAATGCAACAAGAGCTGATATAGATTAGTTATAGGATGAAGCCTAGAACTCCATTGCTTTAAGTCCTTTAATAAGTCCTGAAAGTCCAAAGTCCATGGTTTGGACCCAAAATGAGCCTTTATAGCTATCTTGGCTAATAATAGTCTGGGTAAATATTTTTTATTTAAATTCTCATTCTCCAATATCTTATTAAGTGGAAGCAGGTGTCCATTATTTAAGAACGAGATTACTTTAAGATGCTTGGAATTTGGAAACCAGTTAGATGGAATAGGCTTACCATTTATCTTAAAATTGAGATTTCCCAAGTTGGGTTGGTTGCCACGCCACTGAAATTTGTCTCAGGATTATTAAATCAGCACTGAAGTTGACTGAGTTGACGTGTTTAATAATAAAGTATGTGATCAGGGAGACTGAATCCACCCTGAGATTTTGGTAATATTAATTTGTGCAGTGTGTGAAAATATACCATTTCTAATATCAAACTTGCCTGAGCTTCAGTTTTAAAAGTTTGTTTTTTGTTTTATTTGGAGCCCTGAGATCACGAGTCACCTGACCAGGAAGAGTGGAAACTGTAGTC
Organism: Neoceratodus forsteri; assembly: GCA_016271365.2. Classification (NCBI taxonomy): domain Eukaryota; kingdom Metazoa; phylum Chordata; order Ceratodontiformes; family Ceratodontidae; genus Neoceratodus; species Neoceratodus forsteri. Next base: position 298,787,953 of record CM057450.1, on the reverse strand, counting down.
CCTCAGCATAGTCTTGAGGACTACAGATTTCCAATACTGTTTTAATTCTAAAATTTAAGGTAAACATCTTACTAGGGATTGTATAGAGTGGTGCCTCATATACTTAGAATTGCTTTATTGCATTTAAAAACGTGATTAAATTGTGAGTGAATTTGTGACCCCATATTCAACTTCTGGGTCAAAACACAGTTAAGCGTAAGCCCTCCTCTTGAGCAGAGGGTGTGTGGCTGATGGCATGAAGCTGACACTGCACGCCGGCATGTGTTACGCTGTGTTAAGCATTGTAAAGTGTTCTGGGGCAAGAATTAAAGCATAAATAACTCAGCAAAAACAATAATCTTGCGAAGGCTAGATAGTTTGCGAGACAAACAGACTAAACACTACCAGGTCATACTCAGAGGTAATTTTGATCACTGTTTCTACTTTGGCCTATACATTGGGAATAAAAATGGACAAAAACATAATTTTTGAAGGTAAAGCAGGGACACAGTGCATAGAATGTGATATGTACTTGTTTTCAGAAATACCTATAATTGATTCTCAATTTATCTGCTTAAAGTGTAAACAGAAAGCAGAAATGAGTGTTGAACTATCATTATTTAGCACAAGGTTAAAGGCCCTAGAAATCAGCCAACGGAAATTAATAACGAAAATGGTTTATAAAGAATGTGACGATATATCCTGTGAGAATGAGACAAATAATACAAAAGAAACTAGCATACTGAAAACAAACAACATAGCACTACAACAACAAATAGTCCAGTCAGTAACCATCATAAACAGTCAAAATACCAATACATCTAAAAAAAGACCTAGAGATATGGACATTTAAGATAACCTTGACAATGAATGGTATGAGGTCCAAACTAGAAGACCCCTAAAAAAAAAAAAGAAAGGCAGGAAAGCTGAATGTTTTACAATAACATCATTGAATAGTTTTGACCCTCTGACTACATTAATCAACGGAGACAGCATACCACCAACTGAATTAATTCAGAAACAAGTAAACACGACAAATAATGAGTGTCCAGAAAAACAGAAAGTGACAATGGTATCCAAATCTTTAGACAAAGCACAAATTAGCATAGAAACACACACTACTGAAAACCCCTCTTTTAATATTGTTACAACTGATATAGAAATAACAGCTCCATTAGGTATACATCCATTATTGGAAAGCCAATCAGAACCAAATATGGAACAGAAGTTACCAGAAATTGATATGGAATCAAATTTAGACCATGACTTGCCGGAACAAATATTCATCCTGGGGGACTCAATAATAAAGTACACAGATAGATACACAACAAGAGGAAATAAAGAAAATGTAACTAGTTGTAGTTATAGTGGGGCATTGATAAAAGACATTACCAAAGTGATTCCAGGGATACTGAAAAATGTGAGTGGGAAAAAAACTGTTGTATTACACGTTGGAACAAATAACTTTGGAAAGCAAGATGCACAAGAGATTATTTCTGATATGGAAAACACTATTAAATGTATCCAAGATCATGATGCAACTCCCATTATTTCAGAAATTTTACCAGTACCTAGGGCAAGCCACTATAGAACAAGAAACATTAAATCCTTTAACAACTGGCTTCGCAGGTGGTGTTTAATAAATAATATATTTTGCATTAAAACCTGGGAGAAATTTGAGAACAATAATGAGGTATATGGTTATGATGGGCTACACCTAAATAAACATGGTTCAAGACTGCTGGGGTGTAACATTTATGATGCAATTAATATTTCAAAAAACTAATAGGAAGGGGGAATAGGGGACACCATTTTCAGAATAGACTAGAGACACTAAACCCAAAACCAATCAAACAGATAAACAAGAAAGTAAATGTATACTGAAAACAGGTCTAAACTTTCTACTAACAAATGCTAGGAGTCTTAAGGAGAGACTTAAGGAGCTGAATATGTATAGCCTCGAGGAAAGGAGGGAGGGGGGAACATGATAGAAACTTTCAAGAGCCTCAAGGGAATCAACAAAGTCCAAGAGGGTAGCATCTTTCAAAAAAAGAGGTGTGCAAGAACAAGCGGGCACAATTTGAAGATAGAAGGGGGACGTCAGAGGTAATTTAGGAAGTATTTTTCACAGAGAGGGTTGTGGATGCATGGGCAGCCTTCCAGAGGAGGTTGTGGAGTCAAAACAGTGGTGGAATTCAAGCATGCATGGGATAGTCATAAGGCAATTCTAGGGGGTGGGGGTAGGAAGAAGTAGGCTGCTGGTTAACTAGGATCTGCAGCTTATCCATTAGGTAGGGAAATGGGCAGACTGGGTGGGCCAAGCGATCCTTATCTGCCGTCAAAATCTATGTTTCTGTGTTTCTATGGTGCAAAAATGACCGAATTTCAATAAATTTTAAATAATGAAGAAACAGATATAGCCACTGTAACTGAAACATGGTGGAACGAAAGTTCTGAGTGGTGTAACAACATACCGGGATATACAACATACTGTAAAAATAGAAAGGATAAAAAAGGAGGAGGTGTGCCATATTTGTTAAAGAAAACATAAAATCAAAACAAATTGTGGATGAAATCGATAGTACATTAAGTGAAATCATATCGGTAGAAATATTAAGTGACAATACACCGAAATTACTCATTGGACTATGTTACAGACCACCTGACTCTAACTTTACAGTAAACCAGGAAATAATAAATAGTATAAATGATAAGTCAAATTATAACGAAACAATACTAATGGGGGACTTTAACTTTCCAGGAATAAATTGGAAGGAAAACATTGGCAGTAACAATATTGAAACTTTTTTTGTGGACACATGCACAACTAATGGATTATACCAAGTAATAAATCATCCCACCCTCAACAATAATATTCTGGATCTAGTATTGACAGACATGCCTGATAAAATAACTAATATAATGGTTAAACCTCCTTTACTATGTAGTGATCATATGATAATTACCTTTAATAACTCTACATGTTTTAAACCAGTAATGGGTAAAACAATAGTTAAAGATTATAACAGAGCAAATTTTGTCAAGATTAAACAGATACTATCAGATTGGAAATGGGACAATAACATAAATTCCAGTAACGCATTAGGGAATAAAATCAAAATTAAAATTATAAACTTAGAAAATAAATATATACCAAATCGAACATTGTACAATAAAAGAGGTAAAATTCCATCTTGGATGACTCCAGCAATTATAAATTTAATTAAACAAAAGCGTAGACTGTATAGAGCAATGATAAGAGACAGTAGTGATTATAATATCTGGAAATATAATATTTCATTAAAAAAATGTAAATCTAAAATTAGAATGGAGAAGAAAAAATTTGAAACAAAGCTTGCATACATTAAGGACGGTGGAAAAGGTTTTTATTCTTACATAAATAATAATAAAAAAAAACTCCAGAAATATAGGTCCACTAGTCATAGATAATAATGAAATATCACTTCAAGATAGTACAGATGAATTTAACAAATACTTTTGTTCAGTTTTTAATACTAAATCATATCCATCAATAGTCAATATAATTCCAAAAGATTCTATAAATGAGATAACTAAACAAGAGATTATGGATAACCTAAACAAACTAAACATAAACAAATCACCTGGTCCAGATAGGATACATCCTAGGTTATTGAAGGAAATTAAGGAATGGATTATAAACCCACTACATAAACTTTTTAACATGTCATTAAATACAGGGCTTGTCCCAAAGGACTGGAAAACAGCAATTGTCACACCTATTTTTAAAAAGGGAAATTGATCACAAATTTCAAACTACAGACCTATTAGTTTAACAAGTATAGTAGGTAAAATGTTTGAATCAATATTAAAAACCAGGATTGAAAGTTACCTACAAGTAAAAGGATTAGAAGACAAGACCCAGCATGGTTTTTGAAAAAAGGGATCCTGTCTAACAAGTAACATATTTTTTTACAAACATATAAGTAAATGTATAGACGATAACAAAGCTATTGATGTAATTTATCTTGACCTTTGTAAGGCATTTGATAAAGTGCCACACGGACTTCTAATAGAAAAAATGGATAAACTTGGTATTGACAACCAGATCATAGAATGGGTAGAAGATTGGCTAAAAAATCGTACTCAATGCGTTCGTATAAGAGGTCACATATCGGGCATGAGATTGGTGACGAGTGGGGTGCCTCAAGGATCGATTTTGGGACTGATTCTATTTAACATATTTATATCAGATATGACATCAAATTTAAATAGTCTAGCCATAAAATTTGCTGACAATACTAAATTAACAGCCCAGGTTGATACTAAGGAAGATTACCAAGAATTTGTAAATGACCTAAAAAACATCCAATTATGGGCCGAAAAAAAACAAATGACATTCAGTTATGAGAAATGTGTTGTTATGCATTTCGGAAAAAATAACCTACATTATAATTACACATTAAAAGGACAAATAAAAAAATCTGTAAATCAACAAAAAGACTTAGGTGTTATAATAGACCCAGACCTAACATTCCAAGCACATTATAACAACATCATTAACAAAACAAACAGGCTAATAGGTTGCATAAAAAGAAGCTTTACGTCCAGAAATAGAAAATGCATTATTCCACTTTATAGGGCCTATGTGAGGCCTCATTTAGATTACTGCTCCCCCTTGTGGAATCCATATTTGAGGAGGGATGTAAATAGAATGGAGGGGGTACAGCGGAGGGTTACCAAAATGGTGGAAGACATATCAATTATGAGTTATGAACAAGGATTGACGAACTAAAGATGTATTCCTTGGAGCAGAGAAGAAAAAGAGGATATGTACTTTTTATGCATAAATTATGTAGGGAGGAAGAGTTACTAACACTACTAAATCTATCTTATAACAAACATAATTGTAATTTAAGAAGTCACAGATATCAATTATCTCTAACATACCCTAAAAATAATAAAAGGAGATCCTTTTTTACCCAGAGAATAACAACCTTGTGGAACTCATTACCAAATTCTTCGTTAGATAATAGAGATCATATAATCTTTAAACATAAACTTGATTCAATCCTGTTAAAATAAACATGGAAAATACCAGCTTGGCTGGAGACATACCCTAATGGGCCTAGGCTCTCTGTATGTCTAAACCTCCTAGTATAACTCCTAGTATGGTTCTTGTGTTTTTCCCCACAGAGGAATTTAGTTACTGCTTTATTTAGTGCTGTGAATAATGAATCTGGACTTAGAAAAGGGAGTGATTGGAAAGGAAAAAGAAGTTTAGGTAGTACTGCCATTTTAATAACATTAAAGGATACCTAAACAAGCAGTTTTTTAAAACTGCAAACTCCAAAATCTGGCTGGATAGCGAGGTAAAGTAAAGGCTACAGTTTACATTTATGCTAAAACTGCATTTATGTAAATAACAGAAATGCAGTTTCATAGCTTTCAAAAAAAATGTAAACATCACCCTTTCACTTACAAAAAACAGCCTTGCCTTCTCCCTAAGATGTCTGCCAAACTGTGTTAAGTGATGAGTCATGATGACATCATCGGAGCCAGATCCAGAGACCAATATAGATTCCTATAGGCTAACTAGTTCTTCTTTCCCTCTTTGTTTTGAATTGTTTTACCAGAATGATCAACAGCGTGTTTTAACATGTGGATTATGTTGATCAGTACACATGTTAGGCTATGATTTTGTTCATTTTATTTACTTTAACTTGCTGAAAATGTTTTGCAATCTAGCTGACTTTCTCTTTGGCAAACTGCAGAACAGTAAAACACTTCAAATACCTGATGATCTAGTGGTTATGTGATACCCTGAATTTTTTTTTGTTAACCAGGAGAGACGCACTGTGCTGAAACCTTGTTTACAGATGTTGCCTGGCAGCACAAGGAAGTTAAGTGACTTGCTTCGAGTCACACAGCGAAGTACCGGTCTGGTCCAGTTTTTAAAGCTCATGCATTCTTGTTAATCCACAAAAAAGCTTCTCTTGTATTCTTTTTCCAAGTGAACCCCTGCACCTAGCCTGGCTTCTGTAGAACACCCCACCATCCATATCATGTCCTTAGTACTGCCTGGGGCTGCGTATGAGCTTGCGGTCTCATGAAGAGAATTATCACATCTCAGACTGTAATCGTATACCTCAGAGAGTTGTGCATACCTACACCGATACGAATCATTAGTTGGCACTGTTAAAAAATACCTCCCAAATCACACTTAAGTCCACTTTTTCAATGTCTGACTTCTGCTCCCACAGTAAACATTGAGTGGATCACTACCCTTCTACACAGTGAAGGCAGTATGTACAGTTCCCCTGTTGTGTTTTTGTCCCGTCTCATTAACCAACAATTGGGTCTTCATGGAGGGCCAAGCAATAAGCCTCAGGACTCACCAGAAAAACTGTTGTTCATGCCCTCATAAGGGCTGTACTTACTATGGGTAACAATATTATTAACAGGAGAGGCATACTAAAGCCTTGAGTGAATCCACCAGACTGCCAGTGTCAATGTATTCCTTTGCCTGTGATCTGCAGAACCCCGCAGAACAGTTCCCAACAAATCTTCTCCAGTACTTTTTAGTGCCCTACTCCACAATGTGAGCTGGTTGGCTACTACCCTTCTAAATCTTGAATGATCTATACACAGCTCCCTCAATACTGTCCTAACAAACGTCAACACCACCCCGCCTGAGGGTAATCTCCCTACACTGAATTCAAGTAACACTTTGAGTGCAGCCCTGCCACTGAGTATTTGTCATTGCTGGCTGCTCTCATTCACAGTCAGGTAGTGATCATGGTGCTAGCAGCCCTACATTTCAGATCTCACAATGATCTGCTAAACATCCCCCTTCCAGTCTTTCCCTAACCTGAATATAGCTGCATCCTACTGGAATGGTCTCTTCAGTCCCTCTCTGGCATTCATTCTTCTCATCTACTTCCCACACCAAAAACTGGTGAGCTCACTACTCTTCTGCATCATGAATGCGGTTAGTACAGTCGCCCGTGTCATTTTTACATATTAATAATAAACATGATTTTCTGGTAAGCCAGGCTGATAGCAGCAGGGCACAAGGGGAAACAGGCATTCTTACCCATATAATATCTAATCTACCTATGATTAGGCACTATTAAATGACATGCATAATGATATGCACACCCATCATTTAATAGTGCCTAATCAAAAGTAGCCTAGATCTTTTAAGGCTAGGAAGCCTATAATTCCCCTTGTTCCCTGCTGCTAGCCCAGCTTACCAGAAAGATTTGTTTATGTTTGATATGTCAAAAAACCTGGGGACTGTACTACCTACATTCATGATGCACAAGGGTGATGAGCTCACCAGTTTTTGGTGTGAGCAGAAGTAGTGAGAATGAATACCAGAGGGGGACTGAGAAGGCCACTCTTGCAAGGTACTGCTATATTCAGGGAAGTAGGATGACAGAAGGGGAGAACTATGAGCAGATCACTGTGAGAAATAAGATGTGAGGCTGCCAGCACCATGATCACTACCTAACCCTATTGTCCTGGCCAACATTCGCTTTCCCATAAAACCAGTTCAAGCAATTGTCCAGGCTGTGTGTGTGGGTATTAATGTGTGAAATGGCTGCCACTACACGTTCAGTCACTTCACTACCAGTCTAGCATTGCTTGTAAAGCACTTGGGATGCAATGTGTATGAAAGCACTATACAAATACTGATTCTTATTATTATTTCCCATGGATAAAGAACAGAAGACAAGACAAGCATATTTTTGATTTCCAAGAAAGTATGAACTCTGGCATTGGAATCCAGAAGAACTTTGTTACAAAAAGTGATGGATCTATGAGGTGGTGAAGGGTGCAACTGTAACCCCCCCATTGTAAAGTACTCACTTGCTGCTGCTGCATTTGACTTTGTTGAAACTTCATTGAAGAAGTCTGCTTTATTGACTGTACAAATGTTTACATTCAAAAATATGGATTACATTTGTAGTTTCAGTCAAAAACATACCAGAAAAGCACAACAGCAGAAAATATAAAGGCTTCATAAAAATGTTAAAAAGTGCATATCAAGTATGCACACACTCCCAGCACCCTTCCCCTCCCCCCCTCACCCACTGTAGCATCCTGGATCTGCCATAATCAGTACACCACCAGGTTATTCAAGATTTGTACTGCACTGTGGTTTGCCAAAGATAAAGTCGGTAGGATTAAAACACAATTTCAGCATGTTAAAGTAAACAAAATGAACAGAATCATAGCCTAACATGCGTACTGATCTAAATAATGCACATGGTTTTGACACTTTTGGTGAAACAATTCTATACAAAGGGAAAAAAGAACTAGTTAGCACTATAGAGAGCCATATAGCTCTCTGACTTTGGCTCCAATGATGTCATCACTTAACACAGATGGTGGTCATTTTAAGATGCAGGTAAGGTCACTTTTTTTGAAACTGGAGGGCTGATTTTACATTTTCAAATGCTTTGGAACCACATTTAGGTAACATATATACATGTAGTTTAGCATTAACGAATTCAGCAGCCTTTCCTTTAGTCCTGTTTGAGGTCAGATTTTTGAATAGTTTGTTGTCAAAATGTTGTTTAGGTATCCTTTAACCCTTCTGATTAATGTCCAGGGGAGTGGTGTCCATTTTAATAGATCATGAGTTATATTATTTACAAAAGGTATAAAATGAGTATCATACTATATATCCATTGTTTGCCTATGGAGAGGATTACCCCAATGTATTTGATCTAATTAAAAATTTGTATTGTATTCCCAGAATCCAACAGAAGGCTTGCCAGTTCACTGAGAGGCAGTATTTCAGGATTTTGCCAGTTAATTTTATAACAGGAGGCTGTCTCAAACCTGTTCATTATCTCTTAAATACCAGGTATTAATTACGTGGGTTTGGAAAGCATAAGAAGTATATCATCTGCACATAGGCTTATCCGAAGGTTTGGTAATTGCCATAAAGCTATTTGCAAGTGGTTCAATTGCTATAGCAAAGAGTAGAAGGGATAGAGGGCATCTTTGTCTCTTATGCTATATAGATGCAATACCAGTAGACATAGAAACATAGAAGGTGATGGCAGAAGGAGATCACTAGGTCCCTCTAGTCTGACTGGTGTTTTTGTCTTTTCCTATCCCCCTAACTGTCCTTTGTTGTGAGGGCTCCCTTGTGTCTATCCCATGCATTCCTGAATCCCACAACAATGTTAGCCCTCACCACCTCTGGGGGCAGACTATTTCAGGCATCCACTACCCTCTCTGTGAAGAAAATCTTCTTGATGTTAGCAGATGACCTCCCCTTCCTTCAGCCTTAGATCATGTCCTCTGGTTCTGCTGCCCTCCATGCAGTTAAAAAGTTCCAGTGTCTGCACTTTGTTAATGTCTTTTATGTATTTGAATGTTTCGATCATGTGATGTATACTGGTTGATTTTAATATAGGCCCTAGATAACTGATATAGCATAGAGATCCATTTCCTACATTTTTGCTTAAACTCCATTTTTGTGGCTGTGGGCGGAGCCTACAGCCATTTTGCTTCCTGTGGCTAAAACAGCTAATCGTGGCACCTTCCATTGGACTTTTGGGAGTATCCTTCCAAAAGACCAATGGAGCTTGTAACACTCTACTACGAACGGCTGCTATGGAGTAACAGCCGCACTATTTCAACTGTTACTTCCGCATTTTGGGACAAGAACTGAGCATGAGCAGTTCAGCTGTTGCCCATCATCTTGTGAATGGCATATTGCCATTCACCGCAACTGTGCATGCTCGAATGCTACGCATGTGCAGTTGCAACACTGACGCCATCTTGAAGATGGCACTCAGTGGCACTCACTCTTCAGAGCTTTGCAAGCTCACCACAGCTATGTAGGATCTGACTCGACTTTGTTTTAGTAAGCAGTGGATCATGTAATCCCTCTCCACTCTATCAGATACCTTCTCCGCATCAAGCTGTAGTAGGACAACGTTAATATTTTCCATAGAGTTGATATAATTAATTGCACATCTAATAGTGGATGTTGGCATCTAAAAAAAAAAAGGAGTCTGGTAGTTTCCTAGAGTAAAATGCCAGGGAATGTGTATGCAATAATTGGTCACCGAGCAAAGTCTCCAATTTGTTATAAAAAATTACTTGGACACCTTCTAGACCAGGGGCTTTCCCTGAGGGTAAGCTGTTAATTACTAAGTGAAGCTTGGGAAGAGTTATGTATTTTTCTAATTCATTAATTAATTCTCATAGGCTCCGTGGAGGATTGATAACATTTAAGAATAAATTCACAGCATTTAGATTATTGGGTCTATCTGACAGAGAAAGTTCTGAGTGGTACTGATAAAGTCGGTTTGTTTTCTCTGAATGAATTGTAGTTATCCCTGTCAAATTTTTCATACCCTTAATTTATCATCCTGCATCTCCTTTTTTTTTTAACTGTATGGCCACTAATTTATCTGGTTTATCACAAATCTAATAATATTTTGATCAGGATTTTAGTAGTATTTTCAACTTTACAGTTAATAGGTTATTTTAATCAAGTTTTGTTTAAGTTAATTTAGATTTGCTTCCAATGGTTGGTAAAGAATGGTTGCTTTTCCAGATGTTTTCTAAGTTATTTAAATGTTGTTGATATCCTTTTATTTAGAAGCAGAATATGCTGTATAAATACTCTGTATATATGCTTTGAAACAGTTCCAAAGAATTTGTGCATAGACAGATTGGTGCCTATTAATAGTAAAATAGAGGGGGATTTTGTCTAACATTATTTTGTTAATTTATCATTGTTAATTGGAGCTGGATGCATACATTAGACTTTCACTGTCTTCCAATTTGGTAGTCTAAAAGTGATAATAAAGAAGGCATGATCTGAAATTAGAATGCTATGATGTTTAATGTTTAATACTGTGTGCAAAATTGATTCTGTAATTGAAAGGAAATCAATCCTTGAATGACTGTTATGAGCTTCTGAATAGTACGGATACTAAATATTAATGGGATTATAACGTCTCCAAGGATCGACCAGTTTAAATTCTTGCATCAAGTTTTCTAAATTTGTATTAGATGGTGATCTGCCAAGTATATCAATAGCAATGTTAAAGTCACCCCAATTAAACATGGGGTTAGAAAGGCTGAGAGTGCCCAACATAAATGTACTAAAAAAATGTTCAACCCTAACTCTGCACCCTTCATCAAAACAGCAAATGGACAGTACCACAACAGCAACCACAGACTGTCATCATCAGGCAAGACAAACAACATGCAACTGTTTCTAGATGATGCAAATGCAATAGCACTGATATGGTGCCTCCATGGATTTATATCTGTGGCATGCACACTGCAAGACATACATGCTCACTTGTCATTGCAGATACAAATCCTTGATACTCAAATCACAATACTGCTTCTGTATGCAGAAGCACAGACCCCTGAAGCCACAGATACAAACCTATGATACCCAAATTGCAAGAATCCAGAAGCATGCTCCCCTATGGGGCAACTCTTATGTAACCTTGGGTACTCTTGCACTCTGTAAGACATACACACAATTGACAGACCTGACATTCTGCACCAGGGATGTATGACATACACACTGAAGTCTGGTTTCAGAAGGGCAGGTTTCTGTGGGGCCTGCAGTTATGCAGACAGATGTGCAGTTTCCATATGGGTATAAAGGTTTCAGCAGCTGATCTAGAAACTGTTAAAGTGGGTAGAAGATTTTCAATTACATAGATGCATATAGGAAAGCATGTACTAATGGATCATGCTATCTAACAAGGTACCTCGTACAGGATGCATGAGACAGCAGAGCAAGCCACAATGCAGTGCAGTAAATGGCATGACACAAAATACTGCATTAAAAAAGGGCTTAACTGCCGTTGAATTACACTGTTCCTTGCAACATGCTGCAGCATTTTTGTGATATACAGCAGCATTACTGCATTGCATCCTGGCTGGTGCTGCTGTGCCTCTGACCATTGGGCCTATGCTTCTGCAGCCACACACACTCATACATGCAGTACAGGTGTGGCTGAATAATCACAGGCCCCATGGGGCATGTGCTTATGCAGGTGCAGATACAAATCTACAAAGGTAGCACATTAGTGCTACTGCTTTTTTGTCAGCTGGAAACTGTTGTATGTTTGTCTTACCTGATGATGGCTATCTGTGGTTGCTTGTTTGGTGTTGTCCTTCTGCTGTTTTGGTGTGGGGGGGTAGGGTTGGAAACCCTAATGCACATTTCCCTACATTTGTTGCATTAAGTTGAACCCTAACTGATGCATTAACAGTTTTTGCAAATAATTTCCTTTCTTTTTGAGATAGTGGAACCATATCCTCATTCATGCAGGTTCCTTTGGGACTTGGGTGAACAGATGCACATGTACAAGGTCCTCTGGCTCCTGCACCAAGTGAAGACTTCATCTGCCTATGGAAGTGCAGGGCCCTGCTGATCCTGCACATCCATGCTGCGACATATGTCAAGAATTCATGGGGCTGTCTGGTGAGCTGCAGAAGCACAGGGTCCTCTGGGCCTTAGGTTTCCATGTGGCCACATATACAGAAGGACAGAGCAAAGAATCCATCTCTCAGCCAATGCACAGGGCCCTCTGTCACCCATGGCTGCCGATGTGGAGGGCTGCTATGCCAAGAGAAGAGTTGACTTCATGACATGGTGCCTGGGACTGTGCAGGCAACATTGCACCTTTCTTTCCCTGGCTGGGGGGTTCTCACATGACAGTGCCATCCCCCCACCATTGCCCCATTCAATTGGCTCACTGAACTCACCCCCAAACTCAGGTCACCGGCACGGGATCACAAAGGACAACACGCTGAGGTCAAGTCTGGCACTACACACAACATTTCTTAATAACTAAAACTTTTTAAAATGTTGACCCCAAATTTTCAAGATGGTCATTTCATGACTCCTCTTATAAATATGACATGTAGCATTTATAGTACATTGACCAAAATGTCATTTTGCACAACAAGTGCAAAAACACATCTCATCCAGGATTTTTAAAAAAATGACACCTGTCACGACTATCAGGGGATGTAAAAAATGGCTATGTTAATAGTTTGGAGTCAAAATATTGAAAATTATTAAAGTTATGTGTGAACATTGGAATATTTAATTGTCACTCACAACTTGGTTATTTTAGCATATTTTTACACCATATTTTCGGCATAGCTTCTTGTGACCCCACCGCATGAACCCAATAGATGAACATTTTCAAATCACCACCAAAATGTCATTCTGTGCCACAGGTGTAAAAACACATTTTGGCCTGGATTTGTAAAATGATAGCTGTCACTTACATGAGCTGGTGTGAAAAAAATGGCTACATTGAAGATTTGGGGTCAAAATATTGAAAATGACCATAGTCATGAGCGAATATAGAAAAATGTCAACATATGGTCTTAAAAATTCTGCCCAGAAGGTGATTTTGAACAGACTGCAAAATCACTTTTCAGGCCAGATTTGAAAACTTCAACAACTCTTGTTCATGAGGAGGGGTCTGAAAAAGGCCATGTTGAAAATTTGGTGGACAAATATCAAAAAACAGCAAAGTTATGTATAAAAGTTCAAACCCCATTAAAATATATTTAACAGGACTTACTGTATTTTCTCATATTGCAGTCGCCATTTCTAGTAGCAAGATGTGTCTTTGATTGGAGAGTGGATCTATATCATGGGACATGTTCAGATGAGGGAGGTTGTGTTGGGGGTGTGAGGTGGTTGGTGCTCAGTGGGAGGTCAGGGTGGGGTGTTTGTGGTGTGTGTGGGGGGGCAGATGGGGTGAGGGACCTTTTTCCCCCTCAGGAAAAGCAAAAAAATAAATAAATAAGATCAACAAGACATGGTTCTGTCTCTCTCTCTCTGTCTCACCCAAGACAACACTGGAGATTGGGCACTCCTGTGTCAGGATGATCTTCAGTGGCATGAGGGGAGGACAACCCATTGACACCAAACATATATACAGGAAATGTGGCTGGGTGACTTGGACGGGAGGTGGTTCAAGAGAAGCAGTACCAGGGAGGCCACCCTGGTCCATTTATATACATTAGAATAAAATAAACATTGAGAAGGGAGGTTGGGAGACCTGGGGGGAGGGAGAAAGCATATGAGGGGCAGGCATCCCAGTCCACTTAAGTAGTATTTAGATAGACAGACAGACAGACAGATAGATAGATAGATAGATAGATAGATAGATAGATAGACAGACAGACAGACAGATAGATAGATATTGCTAATTTGATAGCGCTGTAGTAAAGCTATGGCAGGCTCAGCCAGAGTTTAATGAAATTTGGTCTCACCTTAGGGCTAGGAGTCAGAAAGGCAGGGAGAAGGAACCAGGGCTGCCAAGACACAACAGTAAAATTTAATAGGGGAGGATGTAGGACCCTAGCCAGTACACTCAGTGGAGAAGCAGGTAGGGGTGAGAGAGGAGATATGCAGGAGGATATAGGGGACAGGAAAGGAAGGGGAGGATAGTCAGCTGTGTAACAGATGCGGAGGGGCAGTGTTTCTGGGGCAGCTGAGGGCAGAGATAAACTGGTTAAGGTGGAAGTTAGAAAAAAGGGGGGTTGGATGGAGGAATGGGAATGGGAGAAGGGAGCAGTTTGGGGCTGCAGCAGACCAGGTGGACGGCACATATGGGGGAAGCAGGGGGGGTGCCAAGGCATAAGAGGCAGTGGCTTCACATAGAACAGACAATACTAGAAACGGAGAATGGCAGGAGTAAAGGAGAAATGGGAGGTGGAGGGGGGGAAACCAATATGTGGAAGTTATGGAAGGGCAAGGGATAAGGAAGTCTAACCCAGGGTAATGAGACCAGCATCAAACAGATTTGCGGCACTGGCAGGTTTAGAGGACCAGGGAGAACATGGGGAAAGTGGAGCTCAGAACAACCTTGAGAAAAATAGCAGCTATACGAGGACAGGAGAGGAGAGGAGAGGAGAGCAGAGGGGAAGGGGGGAATAATAGACAGGAAGGAGCCAAAAGCGGAAGAGTAGATGGGATCATGGGAAAAACATAGAAACATAGAACATCATAGCAGACAAGAACTGCTTAGCCCTCCTAGTCTGCCCATTTTCCCTACCTGTTTCATATACTGCACATCCTAAATGATCTGCAGTCTTACCCTCTCTCTTCCCTATTGCTAGAGTTCCTTTATGTCTGTCCCATGTGTTTTTGCATCCCCCTACCGTTTTTGCCCCTACAACCTCTGCCTTCCATGGATCCAGCACCATTTCCATGAAAAAAATACTTTCTCACATTACCACTAGGTCTACCCCCTCTATTTTCATATCAAGGCCCCTTGTTCTTGAATGTCTTTTCTTTTGAAAGATGCTATCCTCTTGCACCTTATTTATACCCTTGAGGTATTTGAGAGCCTCTATCATATCCCCCCCATCTCTCCTCCAGGGAATATATATTGAGATCCTCCAGTCTCCTCTCATATGACTTTTGGTGTAGCCTCTGCACCATTTTTGTTGCCTTTCTCTGAACCTCTGTTAATCTGTTTATGTCCTTCCAGACATGCGGCCTCCAGAACTGGACACAGTACTCTAGATGAGGTCTCACCAATATTCTATACAGTGGCATCACCACCTCCTTCCTTCTGCTGGAGATACCTCTCCCTAAGCACCTCAGCATTCAACTGGCTCTCCTCACAGCCTTCTCACATTGTTTGATAACCTTTAGATCATCAGATATGATTACTTCCAGATCCCTTTCCTATTTGTTGACAGTCAGTACCTCTCTCCTCATCATGTACTCTGCCCCTGCATTGCTGTGCCCCAAGTGCATGATCTTGCACTCCTTTGAATTGAATCTTAGTTGCCACACCCTTGACCACTCCTCAAGCTTAGGTCCCTTCTCATTTTCTCTACCCCTCCTGTAGTGTCAATTCTGTTGCAGATCTTCGTGTCATCTGCAAAGAGACACAACTTCCCTTCCAACCCCTCTGTAGTGTCACTTATGAAGACATTAAAGAGGACTGGTCCAAGCACTGATTTCTGTGGGACCCCACTGGTCACCCCCTCTTTTCGGATTGAACTCTATTCACCAACACTTTCTGTGTCCTATCACTCAGCCAATGCAAAAAAGCAAGGAAGGTCATACAGAAGGTTATAGTGGGGGGGGGGGACATGAGAGATGGAGGATAGAGGAAGAAACTGCAGAACACAGTGAGAGTTCAGAAGAATGGGTGAACAGGATGGACACAGTAAAGTCGAGTGGGGGGTTAGCTCACCAGGAGCAGCTAAGGGGACAAGTAAGCTTGGGGGGATGAAAAAGTGAGGATCTTTGGGAACTCCATTATCAAGGGTATACACTGGATAAGAAAATGGGACCCAGACAAAAGACGTGTGGTCGTCTGTGTATCTGGGATGGAAGCAGGGAAGGCAGAGCCTAGGATCGAGCAAACTGTAGTGGACATGTCATTAAACCGCACTTGATCATCCACTTAGGCACAAATGATTTAGTGGGGAATGAGGTAGGGATGGTGAAACAAAGGTTCAGGGTGCTCGCAGGGTGTTGCAGGATGGGAGTTCATTAAACTACTCTGAGGTTATTCAAGCCATACAGTGAGAAAAAGGAGGATTGGGGACTTTTAACGAATGGCTAAGGGACTGGTGCAAGGCAGAGGGGTTTGTTTGTCTTGGAGGATGAGGGACAGGTGAATGGATAAGGGGCTATATGTAAAGGATAGGGTGCACCTAAACAAGGTAGGATCTAGAGTTCTCAGGGAAAACTGAATGGGTGCATGGAAGAGGCACTGCATTTAAACCGTTAAAGTGGGAGTATGAGACTAGGAAGGAGAAGAAGAACAGCAAGGGGGAGGGAAACTAGCTAGCACCCCCTCACAAGCAGGGGCAGGAATTAAAACAGGGGCGTATACTGGCAAAACATTAAAAGTTTTACAGGGAAGACCATTACAGCGGCAATTTTGAGATTGTCGCTGTAATGGTCTGGCTGTATGAATTTTGTTGTTTCGTAGGAGTTTCACCCCCTTTGAATCAACTCCGACTTGGAGTTGGTTCTTTTACAATCGGGTTGTGCAAGGGGCAGAGTCCCCTGCATAGGGGGTGAGAGGGGCACAGTCTCCCTCAAAAAAAAAAAAGTAATTTTCTAACCTGTTGGCATTTTGCCTCTTGCTGTTGTGGATTTCGACAATGACGTTGTCGAAGAGACTTGGTGGAAGCAAACGGGGATGGTACCAAGAGAGGCAAAGTCATATGGAGGGCAATGTGTATGAACGCTCGTAGCTTGGGCAACAAACTTGCAAATTTAGAGGCCGCCATGGGTGGGGGGGACCTGGATTTAGTGGCTGTCACAGAAACCTGGTACAATGAGAACCAGCATTGGGACACGGTCATTCCAGTATTTACTCTATTTAGAAGAAACAGGGTGGGCAGTATTCAAAGGAGAGGTAGTTCTTTATGTAAGGGACAACATAAAAGCTTCAGAAATACAAGGAGGACAGGAGGGGGTGAAGGTACTGTGGGTTGAACTTTAAAAAAGGAAAAGGTCAGTTATATGTATAGGTATACAGACCTCCAATGCAGGGGGGGAAAGTGGATAGGGACATGTTGCAAAAAAGACAAAAGATAGCTAGCAAGGGAGAGTTGTTGCTGGTGGGAGACTTCTATTTTCCGGATGTGGATTGGAGCCCCCCAGCCATGGCAACCTCAACGAGCAGGGTCATCCTAGACTCTTTGCAGGGGGTAAGCCTCAAGCAACTTGTATTGGAACCTTCTCGGGAGGGTATGGTACTAGACCTAGTACTAACAAATGGGGATGGTGTCGATAAAATGTCGAGGTGGCAGACCACCTGGGGACCAGTGACCAGTGAGGTTTAATACAAGGACTGGGCTGGAGCCTAGCCATGTCAAATTGAGGGTCATGGACTTCAGAAGAACCAACTTTGAGAAAATGAGAGACTGCTTCAGGGGCACCCTGGTTGAGATGGTGGAATGGGTGGGAGTAGTGGAATAGTGGGCTGCGATAAAGAAGGAAATTGAAAAGGCTACTAAACTACAGGTATGTGTCATGTAGGTCAGCAAGTGCAGGAGGAGAAGGAGGCTGATATGGTTCACTAGTAAGGTAGCGGAGAAGGTAATGGCAAAAAAAACTAGCCTTTAGAACATACAAAACATAGAAGGAAGAGGATAGGGTGTTACCAGGAGAGACAAAGGGAGGCAGTGAAGGCAGTTAGGAGGGCAAAAGCGTTAACAGAAGAGATCATAGCCAGATCAATTAAAACTTGGGATAAAATATTTTATAAGTACATTAGTGAATGGAGGAAAACCAAGGGAGGGATAGTCAGACTGAAAGGGGAGGAGGGAGATTAAGTTGAAGAAGTCAGTCAAAAAGCAAGTATAGTAAACAGATTATTCTGCTCAGTATTCACAGATGAGGGGGTGGTAAAAGGTCCGGAGCTGCTTGGCAAGGGCATAAAGGGTCGGGAGGTGGACATGATTCCCTTTACTGTGGAAAGAGTCCTGAGTGAGTTAACAAAGCTAAGGGTAGACAAGGCAATGGGTCCAGATGCAGTGCGCCTCAAGTTGCTTAGAGAGCTCCAGGAAGAGATAGCTGCACACTTAATGGCAATGTACAGCATATTGCTAGAAACAGGGGAAGTACCAGGGGACTGGAAAAGTGTGGAAGTGTTCCCACTCCACAAAAGTGGCAACAGGGAAGAGATTGTAAATTACAGGCCAGTCAGCCTGACTTCAGTAGTGGGCAAGGTAATGGAAACACTGCTGAAAGAAAGAATAGTTGAATACTTTACTACGAGTGGTCTACAAAACCCAGGACAACATGAATTCATAGGAGGGAGTTCCTGTCAGGCAAACCTAATAGAATTTTTTGATTGGGTAACAAAGGTGGTGGACCAGGGTGGGGCGGTGGACGTGGCCTATCTGGACTTTAGAAAGGCCTTCGACACTGTCCCACATAGATGGCTGATAAACACACTGTGCAGCCTAGGGGTAGGTCCTAAATTAGTAAAATGTATGGAAAACTGGCTTGCTGGCAGGAGCCAAAGGGTGGTGGTAAATGGGGTACACTCTGGAGATGAAAGGGTGAGGAGTGGGGTGCCGCAGAAGTCAGTATTGGGGCACGTCCTCTTCAATATCTTTATTTGCAACATTGCGGGGGAGCTGGAGGGAAAGGTATGTCTATTCGCCAATGACATACTAAAATCTGCAATAAGGTGGATACACCAGGAGGGGTTGAAAAGACGAGTGAGGACCTTAAAAAACTGGAGGAATGGTCTAGGGTTTGCAACTGGGATACAATGCAAAAAAGTGCAGGATCATGCACATAGGGCACAGGAACTTGGGGGCAACATATAAACTGGGAGGGGACGTGCTGACAGTCATGAAGCAGAAAAGGGACATGGGAGTTATCATCTCCAATGACCTAAAGGTGGCTAGACAGTGTGATAAATTGGTAGGAAAGGCTAGCCAAATACTCAGATGCAAAGGGAGAAATATCACCAGTAGAAAGAGGAAGGTAATAATACCCCTGTATAAGACACTGGCAAGACCCCCACCTTGAGTACTGCATGCAGTTCTGGAGGCCCTATCTTGGAAAGGATAAAAATATGGTGGAGGTGGTACAGAGGAGGGCAACTGGAGCTGGCTCGCTGGCACAGAGGCAGGGCATCCTTCTGTGATGCCGATGACCAAGGTTTAGGAACGGACGCGGGACGTCAGAGGGCTGGCCAGGGGAGAAGGATTGAGTGCCCTATAGATTGCTATCCTTCTCCGGGGAGTGGGGGTTGTGTGTCCGGCACACTACAGACCCCTAGCGGAAGCTGGGGAAACCACAGTGCCAGTGCTGTATCGAGGGGCAGGGCAGACGCTGGCCGTCATTGCACTTCCCCGCATACAAAAATGCCGGCCCCAAAGCGTGAAGCTCTGCTCTGCCACCTTCACTGCCTACCTTATCCACCGGGTGGGGCCCTGATCCTGAGGCCCCACCCTGGGGGGTAACCCAGGGCAAGTTAGTGTTGACCTCAGGAAGGGGGTGCCCACCTGACGGACCCACCCAGGGGGGGTAAACCTGGGCATGGGGAGGTGGCGAGGGTGGGAGCTGAGTCCTTACAGGGAGATCGGGGAGAAAATAAAAAAGGAAGGCAACTAGAATGGGACTACATAGGAAGATCTACAGGGAAAGGATAAAGTACTTGAATATGTATTCCCTAGAGGTAAGGGGGGAGGGCGGATATGATAGAGATATTTAGATACCTCATTGGTATAAACAGAGTGCAGGAAGGGAGCATCTTCCAGGATAGGAGATGCTCAAGGACAAGGGGGCATGGTATGAAGTTAGAGGGGGAAGACTCAAGGGAAACATGAGGAAGTACTTTTTTCATGGAGAAGTTGGTGGATGCTTGGAATGGCCTCCCAGAGAAGGTGGTGGGGGCCAAAACAGTCACAGGATTTAATAATGGGATAGACACATGGGTATCCTTGAAGCCAGAGGGTAGGGTTCAGACAGACAGATTAGAGGAATTAGAGGAGAGAGCGAGAGATATTGAGTGATCACCAGTTCAGTCAAGCTAGCAGCAGCACTCCATCTACGGCTACTAAAACAGAAAGTCCCGCTGGTGATCTCACAAAAGAACCCTAATTCTTTTGTTTGATCTTGTGAAAGAACTATAATTCTTTCATATGATCCAGTGATCTAAGCTGTCACTGAAGCCAGCTGCAGCACTTCAGTTGCAGCTACAAAAAGCAAGAAAATCCTGCTGCTAATCTGATGCTGTTAAACTCACAAAACAACCATAGATCTTCTTCGAGGCAATCTCTTGCCGCAGGTCATAACACATGGGAACCTTCTGCCAGATGCACTTGTTTCTGGAAGACTTCTTAGCAGTCATACCTGGGACTACCCTCTCATGCACTACATGACCAGGTCTGTGTGCTATAAAAGAGAGGGCAGTCCCGATACTCCTCAGTTCTTTCTTTTCCATAACCTGCACACATCTCTCCTGGAGATTGGCTTAGCAGTACCTTCACCTTTTAAGATTTTATTTTTTTTTTACTAACTTTTGCCATCACTGACCATCTTTTTCCTAGAATGACAATGATGAAGATACTTCAAATTTTCATATGTATAATTACATCTTCAGCATCACTGAAGTTGGCTTTCGCCTTCTGGTGGATGATGGCTTCCACCATCTTGTTGATGGTGGCTTTTGCCCTCTCGTTGATGATTGCTTTTGCCTCTCATTGACGATGGCCTCTGCCCTCTCATTGCGATGGCTTTGGCCCTCTCATCGATGATGGCTTCCACCTTCTTGTCAATGATGGCTTCTGCCCTCTCGTTAACAATGGCTTTTGCCCTCTCATTTAACGATGGTTTTTGCCCTCTCATTGATGATGACCTCCATCCTCTCATTGTGATGGCTTTTGCTCTCTCATCGACGGTGGCTTCTGCCCTCTGCTCTTGCTGCCAAGAGCTTCAGCCTCTCATTAATGATGGCTTCTGCCCTCTTGATGATGATGGCTTCTGCCATCATGTTGGCGATGGCTTCAGCCCTCTCATCACGAAGGATTACACCCTCTCATTGCAGATAGCATCTGCCTCTCATTGACTTTGGTTTTTGCCCTCCCGTTGACGATGGCTTCTGCCACTCTTGTCAACTGTGGTGTTTGCCCTCACGTCGATGGTGGCATTTGCCATCTCATCAATGATGGCTTCGGCCCTCTTATTGACGATGGCCTTGGTGGAGATGACTTCGGCCCTCTCCTTGCTGTAGGCTTCGGCCTTCTCATTGTTGAGGGCTTTCATCCTTGCAATTAATGATGAACTCTTGTCAATGGTGGCTCCTGCCCTATCATTGACACTGACTTCAATAGGCTTCGCTACTCTCATTGGGGAAGGCTTCGGCCCCCTGGTCGCAGTGGATTTCGACCCTCAAGTCGACGATGGCCTTGGATCTTTCGTTGCCGATGATGTCTCATTGATTATGGTTTTACCCTTCTCCTCAATGAGGACATGGCCCCTCTTATCCACAATGGACCCCAGAATAATCTGCGGGACTAGACCCAGCTGCCCTTACCTTTGGCCTCACTGAGGGCCTCCTCAACGCCTACTAATGTCGCATGAGTTATGCACCGCCTGACCGATGGCTTTGGCTATCGGGTGTCCTCTATAATCCACACCTGGACCATGTTTGGTCTTTAACTGAAACTCTGCCCTTATACTGGGCATACAGTTATTTCTTCCACTGCTTTGACATCACCAATGTCCTCCTTGACCACCGAGGGACTCTTTTTTTTTTTGAACAGTGCTGGCTCCTTTGAGTTGACTCTTTCCCAGCCTGTTGGGGTTTGCTTCTCCACCAGTTTTCCAATGGAGTTTAACCATGTTTCTTTGGAGTTTTGAGTTGTGCCAAGTGGACACAGGTGGACATGCCTATTCTTGTGGCCTGGTGGCCCCCTATTGGTGGGGCCAACTCTGGGTCCCATCCCAGTCTCCACCGGTAGGTCTACTGTACACTGGGCACCATCTACAGTTGTTGGGGTGGAGCCCCTTTTTTCTTGCTCAGGAATAAGAATCAGACCAGTTCCACCCTCTGGGGCCCAGGTGTAGGAGCTGCATGCCCCTAGGCATGAATTGGCTTATTATTTTGAGATGTCCTCACAGCGTTCATCCTGCCTCTTGTGGATGCTTCCACAGCTGCTATACTCACTGCTTGGAACCTCTGGCAGCTATGGTTTACATGACCTCTACTGTGAAAATATGTCTCACATGACTTTCTTGGTTGCATATGTTGGGTGTTTTGCTTCAGCCATTCTGAGTTTTCTTCTTGATGCTGCTTTTCGAGATCTCCCTAGGAGACCCACAGCCTCAGGTTGCACCATACTTTGTTGCATTCCATGTCATTTGTTGCTTCAGGAGAACTCTTTTTTTATGAAAGTCCTTTTTCAGACCCCGCTGATACCTTCTGGGGGCCTCCCTAACATGGGTTCACTACCTCTATTAGCCTTCCCCACCTTTGATTCCAAGGTCAGCTGGTGCTGTTCCACCGGTTCCTTGCCAGGGACCACCCACAGCCTGAAGGTCACCTCAAATTTATGGTTACAACCTGATATCTGGGATCCAAGTTTTTTTCTATTTGAAAATGCCCGTTTTGACTGTGCATACCCTTCCTCAAAAGTCAGGGTATGTTTTCTCTTTTCTTCCGGACAACGATCATGGTAGACCTTTAACCTATGCTCCAAAAGGCAGTGAAACACCCATTCAGGCTAGACTCTGCCACCAGAGTCTTCCAATAATACTGGGCCATGATCTCTATGATTCTTTGCAAAGTGGAGCTCTGTGGTTTTTTCCATTATATGCACCGATGTTTTGCTTTTTGGGAACATCATCAGACATCCTTCTTGCACCTGTCAGTACTCTAAGTATGGTTCAAGTCTCTGGGTACAAAACTACACCTTTATGGCATACATTCAGTTGGAAACACTTTCCTTCCTGTATCTCGATGGACACGCCTGGGCTAACTGGCTTCCTGTTATCTTCCGCACCAGAAGTGTCTCGGCCAGGCTTCACCTGTTGCCTTTCTGTAGATACTTGGCTGTGGCCATCCTAATCGATTACATATCCCCATTAATACCTGAGACTTTATCTAAGGGAACTCTGCAGTGGTTGTGCCTTCAGAGATCTACTTGCAAACGGATTCCAGCGTCTTATCACCGGCTATCAAATTTCTCTGTTTATGAAGGTGCATGACCACTCTTACAAAGAATGCCTCAAATCCAGAGGATGTGGGTATTCCTTTCAAGGTCTACAAACTCGCCAAGGTGTTTGGCAGCTGGGCAATGCCCATCTGCACATTTTTGTCTTGAAAGAGCTATTTTCTATGCTTTTCATACTTTCAGGTACCTCCTACGAGAGAGATGTCTCATGTTTCAATCAGTTATTACCCCAATGTATGTTACTTGACCAGGAAACATTACTCACTCCCTGGCCTCTATGCATTAAAACCATGCATATAGGGTTATGGGCCATGCATAATGGACTACACTTCATCAGAAGTACATATCCCTGGCAGAAGAAATACATTGCTGGATACCCTCTGCCATTTCAAAACAGCGGAGCATGAATGGAAAAGTTCCACAGGACATAGTTGAAAACATCTTTGGCCGCTGGGCTCATCCTGACAGGGATCTGTTTGTCTCTCCACTCCATAAACGTTTGCCTCACTGCTGCCCCCTACAGCCAGACCCAGATACGGTCTGACTGGGCTCTCTCTCTCTCTCTCTCTCTCTTCTGAAAGCACCTCTGGGGTCAGGACCAGTGTGGTTCCCACTATTACAGTTGAGGGTTATGGTACAGATACTTCTCCCTCTTTATGCCTACCCTCTTGCCCTTCTATTTTTGGAAACACTCCTTCAATCCAATTCTGTGTTTCCTACTCCTCCACATTTGGTTCCATTTTACACCAACCTGCGTGTCTCATGCCATGTCTTTTTTTTCGCAGAACAGATGCCATGTGTCTCTCTCTGACAGGCCTAGATTGAGCTGGAACTTGTTTTCATGTCCTCCTCTGTACATATTGAACTATTTACTCCCACCTTTGGTGTTTGGAATTCCCTTTGTCAGTGAACTTTTGCCTTTCCTTCCCTGATGGGGGAAAGGTCTCTGCCTCCAAAGGGTATTTACAACTGTTCTTAAGGGACATCCTTCACCCCTGCACCCTGGTAGGATTCCACCTACCTTTGGAGGTTCTCAATGGGTGAGGTCCCACTTGAAGTACAGTGTATAGTTCTGGAGACCTTACCTATGTAAGGACATAGACAGGGTAAAGATGGTTCAGAGGAGGGCAACAAAGACAGTACAGGGATTGCATCACAAGTCCTATGAGGACAGGCTGAAAGACTTGAATATGTACTCCCTGGAGGAGAGGAGGGAGAGAGGGGATATGACAGAGACATACAAGTACCTTACAAGAAGGAACAGGGTGCAGGAATACACTATTTTCCAGTGAAAAAGATGTTCCAGGACTAGAGGGCATGGGATGAAGTTAGAGGGAGGGCGATTCAGTGGAAACGTGAAGAAGAATTTCTTCACAGAAAGGGAGGTGGACAAGTGGAACACCCTGCCAGAGGAAGTGGTGGGGGCTAAAACAATCACAGGATTTAAGAATGCATGGGATGGATAGATATAAGGGAATTCTGAAGGTCAGGGGTAAGGGACAACAGACTTCTAGAAAAACATAAGGGGAACTTACAAGCTCAAATGGACAGACCGGGTGGGCCACAGGCCCTTATTTATTTATTTGTACATATCAGAATTACAATCCTTTGAGTCATGGACTCATTTCCAGAGGCTCCTCGTCAGTGGACAGTCAGTGCTGACAGTGTCTGTGTATCTATGTAATTAAGTCCTAGACGGACTGAAGATTGGTCTCTTTTGAGCCTGTGGTTCCATAAAGCCTGTGCTTCCTATATTGGAACCTTTTACTCTACATTGCAGTTTTGTCGGCTGGCAGCACTGCTGCATTCTACGTGCTGTGCATACAGGGCCCCATCTGCCTTTCCTAAGGAAAGGATGTCCTTCTGTGACCCAAACCTACATTTTTTACTAAGGAGGTATCCGTTATTCCTGTGTATCAATAACCATTTAGCTACCAGTTTCTTATGCGGGGCATAAAGCTCCTGAGGTTGCTCTAATTCACATCTTGGTTGTTCACAGCCCCTTATGTTCTTAATGAACAAGGCCACAGTCAAGGGTGCCAGAAGATGGTAAAAGCTGCGGGGGCTAAGAATCAAAAGGGCACTTATGAGGGTACAAAGGGCACTTTTTCTATACTAGTTTTTGCCATACAGAAATAAAAAGTGGAGTGGCTACCGCCCCTTCCGCCCCCCAGTTCCGGCACCTATGGCCACAGTGCAAAATAGCACCACCTTTTGTTTAATATCCCCTGGATAGTGAAGGGGAAATGCCTTGTTTTCGTACAGGGTCTGTCTAAACTTAGGTGGCCACCTCCATTGTTTTCTTTGTTATAACACAAATGACATATCTACTGCCGCTCTCGGCTGTGGTCAAGACTCACTCCACACGAGCGCTGACTACCACCACAGCAGGTTTACAGGGGCATCAACTGCTGTTCTCAGGGATACGGCTCCTGCTTCCAGGATCCGTCCCTTCCCAATACATTACCACTGATGGGCTTGGCTTTTTACACGAGGACTACCTTTGGACATACAGTCCTCCAAGGTCTGCTTGCACAGAGACAGACTTTCCTGCTGCCCTGATTTACACACAACAACTTGGCAATCTTCCCATGTATTATGACCTGCTGCAAGAGAGTGCCTCGAAGAAGATAGTACAGTTACATAAGAACTTGCCATAATAGTAGA
The DNA here is from genome assembly GCA_016271365.2 of Neoceratodus forsteri. Lineage (NCBI taxonomy): Eukaryota > Metazoa > Chordata > Ceratodontiformes > Ceratodontidae > Neoceratodus > Neoceratodus forsteri. Next base: position 298,761,625 of record CM057450.1, on the reverse strand, counting down.
TCTTCGAGAGTATCTCTTGCAGCAGATCATGCTGCCCCTCCCTCCATCCCCCTTTTTCCTGTCTACACTAGGGGGTGGGGTTTGTCTTTACTCTCCAACTCCCGTATGTATGTATAAATAAATATATATATATATACATATATATATGTATATATATATACATACACACACACGTGTATATATATATATATATATATATACACTGTATATATATTTATACAACGTATGTTTTGGGATAAATACAAGGATAAAAAATGATATCTAGACTGCCCAGTGAAGATAACATTGTTATCTTCATGTTCCTATACGTCATACATTTATCTCCACGTTCCTATACGTCATCCTGATGAAAGTGAAAGTGTTTCACTTTTCATCAGACACCTGTTTCTCTTTCCTCTGCCCTGTACAAGTAACTCCTCCCCCCAAAAAAACACACATCTCTTCCATCTGGTTGATCCTGCCTACATCCTAACACAAATAATTAAATTTAAACATATCTGGTTGATCCTGCGACTTCCTTTCACCCATTGACAGATCAGAACGCATTGAAATGTAGCGTGACCGGCGCAGCAATATTGAAATCTCAGTTACTTTCAATTATACAGCCTGTGCTGTAAATTGCTCAAAAACTAACGCTTTCCTAATACTGGCTATATTTTAACAGAAGAAGCTGCCGACAATAGTAAGAGAAGCGGTGAGTCGGCAGCTTCCAGAACGGCAGGCGAAGCGCGTGTCGGTTGCCATAGCAGCGACGTACTGCATTCTGCTGTTCTGGCAAACTCACTCTCTCTATCTTACTGTTGTCGGCAGAACTACTACTAAAATATAGCCAGTATTAGAAAGCGTTACGGTACGAAACAATTACAGCACATGCTATATAATTGAAAGTAACGTTAATATTGTTCCGTCGGTCGCACTATTCAATGCGTCTAATCGGTCAATGGGTGAAAAGGGAAGTTGCAGGATCAACCAGATATGTTTATATTTAATTATTTGTGTTAAGATGTAGGCAGGATCAACCAGATATGTATTATTCAATGAGTTTACTGCAGCAACATGAAACAATTTTATTTAAGAATATATGTAATCTGCTCTTTTGAGGAGGGGCTATAGAATAGTTGTATTGAAGTGGTCAGAACAAGGTTAGCCAGAATCCAGACACATTTTGGCATAATAATTTTAAAGTAGCAGGATCAACTACATATATATTTTTAAACAACATATGCATCTGTTGTGCTGATAGACATACTGCAGATTTGTGTTGAAACAACTAACATCTCTATGTAGTGCAATGTATTAAGTGCACATTTGGAGCTTTTGTTGAATGCAGCCCAAAACATACATAGTATAAACCGAATATGACATGGCCCGACTGAAGATATCATATTTTATCTTCACGAGAGGCCAATGACGTGATATCACTGGTGGCCGCTTCGCGAAATATCGCGTGGCCTCATTGAGAATAATAAATACTCAGATAGCATCTCATATATATATATATATATATATATACACACATACATACACACTTCTGTATATTTATATTTTGGCTATATCCAAAACACGTGATATATATATATATATATATATATATATATATATATTTCTCCTCAGTTCCCTCAGTGACATCACAATCAGGTTGCTAATGAGACAAACTAAGGGGTATCGGGACTGCTCTCTTATAGTGCACAGACCTGGTCATGTGGTGCATGAGGAGGCAGTCCCAGGTACGACTGCTAAGACGTCTTCTGGAAACAAGTGACTCTGGTAGAAGGTTCCCATGTGTTATGACCCGCTGCAAGAAGATCTACTGTTATGGTAAGTTCTTTTGCAATTGTACCTTCTTTTGTATGAGCCCTCACTTAGCACTCCCTAAGCTTTTAGCCAAGGTTTTGAGGGTTGTCTCAAAACCGTATTTCTGGTTATTTTTCATGAAACAAACTCCACAATCGAGTTAAATTGGTCCAGTTTACATACTGTAGATTCCTGTGTTTGCTATGTTTGTTTTTCTCCAGGGCATCATGTTTATGGGTTCTCAATAAAAAAATAAATAAACAAAGATGGTGATCATACAAAAGATAGTTTTTTTTCTCACGACAGAAGAATTTTGACTCATGAAAGAAAATTCTTCTTTTCATGAGCTGGAAATTCTTCTTTTGCATTGGACATATAAATCAAACTGAGTATGCTCAGAGCTGAAATTCCAAATCCTTATAACTTGGGAAATGGTTAATATTTGTTCACCAAACTTAAACATGACCTCTTCCTAGGGCAAGCCCCTTCTGCCCTGAAAATTTCAGAACAAAATTGAAAACCATCTGGGTTGTAGGTGAGAGCAAACAAAAAAATGGCCAAAACCCAGATTGTTCCACTTTTTGCACTATCCAGATCTCAGAATCTGGACATCTGACCATCCAGAAACATGCCAAATTAAGAGACCTTGCCCCCTAGACTGTACAAAATGTCATGTAATCCCGTTGAACAGGGGCAAAGTTATTAAGGTGCAAAGTTAGGGGGTTAACATTAAACATCCTGCTCAACCCTAACTATAGGAGTATTACTGTGCCCCCCCCACTGTAATATAAAAATCAATTTAAAATGTAAAAAATATAAATTTAAGAGATATTTAAAAAAGGTACTGCATTTTTGGATTCTTTTCTTGGTGTGCATTACCTTGTATTTCATGGCAATAAATCTCAGCTACCATACCACTTTTTAAGCAAGTCCTGGTCCTCCATTATTGTTCTGATCCCACCTCTGCTGTCCACTTTCCCACTGATCTTGGTGTCAAATATTAAGAGGCAGATCTTTCCCTGAACTTCTACCTCTGTGTCACAAATAGAGGTGGGCAAAGTCAACAAAATTAACTCCTCGGAGTATTTCTTGAATAGCGCTCAATTCATGGAGTGCCATTCATGAAATTTGCCACTTTGGGGATTGCGAGTTGACGGTGAGAGTGAGGAATTTCACATGCGAATTTCCACACTTTGCGCATATTCCCCAAATCCTGATGTCTGTAGTGTGAACCCCCACCCGCTGATATGCAGCCATAATAATGAAAATTTCCCACATCCCACTGGTGTCTAGTGGACCCCTGCCCCTCCACCCCATCAGGTAATGCCCCACCACCACTCTGCCCCCCCAGTTGCCCCAACCAAGCAGACTGCCAGCACAGCCCTCCACTTACCACCATGGCTGGTAGCCTGACAGACGTGCTCTGAATGAATGAGCGCATGCTTCATTCATTCAGTCAGTCAGATAGCTAGTCAACTAATGGGGACATTTTTCCTGGGGCTGGAGAAGAGAGGGGGCCTGCACCGGTCTTCCATGGGGGGGTGGAATGGGGGAATGCCCCCCCCGCCAAAGCCCAGAGCAGCCCCCCCCTTCTCTAGCCACAGGAAAAATGTTCCCTTAGTTCATGAGCTGGCTGACTGAATGATTGAGCATGTGCTTGTACAAGCACACATTCATTCATTCACAGCACATCAGTCGGGCAGCTACAGAGGTGAGTGGAGGGCTGTGTCGGTGGCCCACTCGGGGACAGGTCAGAGCGACTGAGGAGGATAAGAGTGGTGGAAGGGGAACACTACCAGAAGGGTTGGGGAGTCCACTAGACACCAGGGGTGTGGGAAAAATATTTTCATTATTGGGGGATGAGCCGGTCATCAGCAGAGTGGGGGGTCCACTAGACACCAGGGATGTGGGAAAAATATTTTCATTGTTGGAGCCAGGCCAGTGATTGGTGGGATGGGGGTCCACTAGATACCAGGGATGTGGGAAAAAAATTTCATTACTGGGTCCAGCGATCGGCGGGGTAGGGGGTCCACTAGACACAAGGGATGTGGGAAAAATGTTTAATGGGACTGGTGATCGGCAGGATGGGGGGCCACTAGATACCAGGGATGTGGGAAAAAATATTTAATTAATGGGGCCTGCGATCAGCAAGGTGGGGGGCACTAGACACCAGAGATAGATCAGGGATGGTGTTGGGGGAGTCCCCATTTGTCACCTCTACTTGCTTTATGTTTTTTAATCGCAATTTGCACTTAAAAACCCCAAAAGCAAGGCAAAGTCACAAATGGTGAATTTCAGGTAATTTAAAGATATTATGCGAAGTGCTCAGCAGAGCAAATATGGCGACTTTGCCTCATATTCATTTGTGGATTAAAACTTTCCTGCATCTCTAGTCACAAATGAATATGGTAAAGAGGCAGGTCTCAGGACTGAACCTTGTGGTATCCCACTCATTGCCTCCTTAACCTCAGAATGACCCCCATTCGCCCATTCGTCATCATGATCTGTGCCCTCTCCTTTAGCCAACTTTCCATGCTGTTGCTACCATTTTCTCCGCCCCATATCTCTGTTTCTTGAGTAGTCTCCTGTGGGTCAAAGGCCTTGCTGAAGTCCAGGTACATTATATCTACTGCTTGTCTTTTGTTGGCTGCTCTATTTACCTAGTCAAAGAACTAAATGGGGTTCATCTGGCATGACCTCACTCATGTGAACCTGTGAAACCAAAACTTCTACAGATCTCAGTACTGTTGCATCTTCTATTATATGGGCCTGTTTACCTTAGAGGACCTTTGGGTGACCCCTCCATTCCTATTTTTTGCTGGGATCCCCTTTCAAGTTATTTGGGAGATTCTGCATAGATGTTGTTCCAGTTTTATTATAAAGTATAGGTGGGGTTGGGTCCAAGGGCTGGGTGGAGTGGGACCAGGTCTGACCTCACCACCTCCATAGGGGTGTGCAAGCAATGGATATTATTTCCCAAATTCCCACAAATAATGTACTTTTCATTATTCATGTCCTAAATAATGAACAATAGCACTATTTGTCCCTATTCAGGAAAATGAAATCTTAAATTTAAAGGAAAAGCCAACAGTTCCCACTCTCCTCCCTAGCCCAGATCCTTTGAATATAGAATCCCCCATCCCCCCACCCCAGGTAGCACCGCAATCTCACCCACCTCCTCCCAGCATCCACATTTTGCTAATTCTATCTGTTGTTTTTTTTTCAAACTTTGTTTATGCCTCCTGCACACCGAGGCATCTCTCAGAGGTGCCTACGTGACTCTAGTCCCTGCTACTCCCCACTGTGACTCACCACACTGGTTCTCCCTTCCTTTGAGGGACTTCCTAGCACCCCAGATCACCCCTTGGGGCAAGGCCCACCACTCCCTTTGGTGGCGTCTTTCTGGAATTAGAGGGTCCATCACTCTCAGGAAGTTGGCCATGGATCCCCAGTGTGGCTTGTCCAGTGTTGGGGATGTGAGGGAAGTCCCTGAGGCCCTCGTTGCTTCCTTGGCATGCAGGGGTGTTTCTTGGTTTCATCCCCAGATGTGGGTCATGCAATGCCACCCAGCCCATGATGTGAATGCTACCGCCCATGTCCGGAAGGCAGCCGCCTGACATCTTCCTCCTGTGCGCAAGCCCTAGGCATTGAAGTGCCTCCGGTCTCCACCGAGGGCTGCTGCGGCACTGGGCTGTCCCTGGATCCCTCCCCAAGATAAGAGAGTAGTCCTCTGGATGCTTGATCCTCTTTCTCCTCTACTGAACCCTGGCGGCCTGGGCTTGTTCCTGAACCCGAATCACCTGCGTGGCACGAGGTGTGGCATCCAGCACCTCAACCCTCAGCACCACCAGACTGGCATAATTCTATCTGTGTTTATTTTAAATTACAACAATAGGTGACTAAAAATTCCCGCCCACCTTCACAGCTGGCAACTGACCTTCCACACTTGCAGTGCACTATAAAAAGTACTGATTGTCCTAAGTCGCTGGTAGTAGCACCCTGCTCTGCATTCCTTCCCCCCTCCACTGCACACCCAGTTCTGAAGGAAAGGAATAAACCAACATAGCCCACGATCTTCCTAGGGTAGCGAACTTCTTCTGAATAAAAGTGCTCCCACTCTTGCTCGAACAGTAAAACCAACTGATCACGTGATCAACTGGTTTTGCTATATGAGCAAGTGCAGGAGTACTTCCATTCAGAAGAAGGCAGAAGGTTGTGGATAAGAGTGGGCTGTGTTGGTTGCCGCCTTCTTTTTTGGGATTGGGTGCTGGGTGTGCGAGGGGGTGAGCACAGAAGAGGGTGCTACTACCACGGTGGGGTTGGGGGGGACAATCAATACCTTAATATAGTGCACTGCAAAGTGCTGCAAGTCAGTGGCCAGCTGTGGAGTTGGGCGGGTTGTGATGGTCACCCATTGTTGGATTTTGGGGCGATGACAGTGGGACTGGGGTGCTAACTGAAGGTGGGAGGATGGGGGCATCTATATTTTAAAGGATCTGGGCTAGGGAGGAGGATGGGGTACTGTCTATTTTCCTTTTTTTTCTTTTAAATATCATCAATACTGAAAACAGTGCCTGAGCCCTGAATACTGAATATTCAGAAAAAGGTAACCTTCCCAATGAAGTGTCTCTATAAGGCATATTCTTAAATCTGATATTTAGGGGACAAAGTAATGGTCCCTACTAATAACATGATGAACCCAGATGAGACCTATGTATCTTGGAATTGGGCACTTCTTTCATTCTATGAAAATGTTATTCTCTCCATTTCACATATCTGGTTAACTGTATCCCTCCATTACCCAATGGATGGAATGCCTGAAGTTGACCATCTCTGGGTAAGAGAATTTTATCAGGCCCTTATGTATATTCCAAGGATCTAGCAGATATGTATTTCTTTTCAGTCTCTCGGTACTGCAACAGAAGATATTGTGAGCTATTAAGAGTAATCTATCTCTCCCTGTTGCTTTCTAGATTTTTTTCTCTACATCTGCCAGGAAGGGCTGTATTAGTGGGCATTGCCACATTATATACATGTGAGTTGTCCTGTTCTCACCACAGAAATTACATCAGTGTGGCCCTTGAGTTGGTGTACAGTGTGTAGGTAATTACAGGTGTCCTAAAGTACCCGAGCTATCGTTTCCAGGTGTAGTCCCTCCACACATGAGAGGATATTATCCTGTTTGTTCTCTCTCTCACATGCTTTATACGATTCCAGTTCTGTTAGTTCCTGCCCTGTTTCCACTTCTCACTGCTGGGAAATATCCCAGGTGTTGTCTTTTTGGGTTGACAGCATGAATCTATATACCTGGGAAATGAAGTGGCGGTGCTGCTACACCTTAGGAATTGTGTGTATGTTTGTATCCGCATTGGCCATGCTTCCATCTCCCTTATGTCCCATGGCAGGTTCAGTAGGTAGCTATGGATCTGGACATATCTGAAGAAGTCAGGTCTCTAGAGCCCATATCTCTCCTGAAGGTACCACATTCAAAGGTAGACATTGTCCCCTCTTGAAGCACTTGGAACATATATGCAGGTTCTGCCTTCCCCCAAGTTTTATAGTGGTGGTCTAGCTTTACTTGGTAGAAGTCTTCCTTGTGAGATACATGGCAGGATAGAATTAACCATTTGCATATTTCCAGGCTTTTAATCACCCAGTCCCGAGATTTCAGAGTGGCCTCTATCCAGGGCTTCAGGGCTAGGTCTGCTTCTCTTTCTCTGTGGAAGTTCACTAGCCTTTGTGCTTGCAGAGCTTCTGCGAGAATGGATTGTTCCATTTCCACCCACTGAATTTTAGGGTTAGAATGGTGCTATAGCCTAATTATCCTTATCTATGCTGCAACATGGTAAAGACAGAGATCAGGTAGGGCCAATCCTCCCCTATCTAAGAAGGGGGTGGGGGTTACCTTACCTGGGGACTCTTACCTGCCCAGATATAGTGGGAGTTGGTTTTGTGCCACTTTTTAAGTTCCAGGCTTCTTATTTGCTGTGAGAGATTTTGAAATAAATAAATCAGGCAAGGTAGTGCCACCATTCTTACAGAGTCTATTCCCTTGGAGCAATCCAAGGGGAATTGTGCCCCATCTCAGGAGGTCTTCCTCCATTTATTTAGTGGCGGACCACTAATTTGCCTCACAGAGGTCTGGAATATGCTTAGTTATACTGAGTCCTAGGTGCTTCATGGTGTGAAGTGTTCATTTATAAGGTGTCGTGCGCTGAGCTGAGAGCTGCTGTGGGCTGAAAATCAAATGTTAGGACTTCCGTTTTTCCCATGTTAATTTCATAGCCAGACAGTGTACCAAATTCTATTAGCACTGCTGTCACTGCTGGAAGGGAGAGTTCCGGCTCTGAGAGGTAGAGGGTCCAACATCAGCATATTATGCCAGTCTGCAGCAATGGTTACTCCTTTGACTGCCTCATTATTTAGTATAGCTTGCGCCAGAAGCTCACTGTAGTGGGGATAGTGAGCAGCCCTGGCGGGTGCCCAGGCCAAATGGTAAATATGGGGAGCAGTGACCACTTGCCTTTACTGCTGATTTAGATATGGGTAGATGCTTCGCAGAAGGGCCCAGAAGGAGAGAAGTAAATCAAATTCAGAGAGTATTTGGAAAGAAATGGCCATGAGATGTGGTTGCATGCCTTCTCTGTATCAAGGCTAATCACTATCAAAGGCAGTCCATCTGCATCAATATGTGTTAATATCTGCAGTATCTCTCTGATATTGTCTGAGGTTTGCCAAATCCTGACAAAACCTGCTGGTCATTATGTATAAGCACTGGTAATAAGGTGTCTACTCTTTTTGCCAGTATGGACATGAATAATTTGTAATCTGGGTTGAGGATGGATGTTATTATAAACCTAGACAATGATGGGCAAAAAAAGTCCAATGATCCATCCAGTCTGCTCGAGTTCCCTATCTAACCCTGGGACCTACTGTCCATCCATGGTCCTGGCTCTCCCCCTCTCCCCCATACTCCTTTCCAGTCATGTCACCCCGAGTGACCACTATAACCTTCACTCTGTCCCAGTCATGCTTGAAACTATCAACTGTTTTAGCTCCCACCACTTCTGCAGATAGATTGTTCCATGGCTCCACCACCCTTTCTGTAAAATAATGCTTCCTCATGTCCCTCCCGATCCTCCCTTCAGTCAGTTTCCACTGATACAGTACCCTCGTAACCTTGAATTAGCATTCAAACTAAATATTTCCTCACAGTTCACCTTGTTTAAACCTTTTAGAAACTTGAAGGTCTCTATTATATCTCCCCTATCCCTTCTGGTCTCCAGGAAGGACACATTCAGTGCCTTAAGGCAGTTCTTGTAAGACCTGCCCTGTTGGGCCTGAATCATTTTTGTTCCTTGTGCTGCACCATCTGCAGCCTGTCCCTATCCTTCCTGAGGTTAGGACTCCAGAACTGGGTGCAGTACTGAAGGTGTGGCCTCACTAAATATCTGTAAAGGGGTAGTATTACTTCCTTCCTGCTGCTATCAATACCCCTCCCTATACACGCTAGTATTCTACTTGCCTTACCATAGGAATTATTTCAGTGGCTTGATTGCTTGAGGGCGTCACTAAGGATAACCTCTAGGTCACATTCCTCAGCTGTAGTGCTGAAACTCACCCCACCCATCCAGTACCTTGTCCTGGGGTTCTTATTCCATAGGTGCATCACTTTGTACTTTTTGGCATGGAATTTCAACTGCCAACCTAAGACTACCCCTCTAGCTTTTGTAATTCACCCTGCATTTCTCCAATTCCTTCATCACTATCCGCCCTCCCACAGAGCTTAGTATCATCTGCAAAGAGACACAACCTGCCCTGGATGCCTTCTCCAATTTTGCTGATGAACTTATTGAAGAGGACCAGGCTCAGGACAGATCCCTATGGAACCCCACTTGTGATCTCCCTCTCTTCTGATTTGACCATATTTGCCACAACCCTCTACTGCCTACCCTGTAGCCAGTTTCCTCACCAGTTAACTAGGTTCTTAGCCGGACCCAGATCCTCTATCTTCTTCAGCAAGCATCTGTGGGGCACAGAGTCAAAAGCCTTGCTGAAGTCAATATAGAGCAAATCCATGGTGTGTCCCCTGTCCAGTTTCCTCATCACAATCAAAGAAAACTATGAGGTTTGTCAGACAGGACCTCCCTGCCATGATCCTGTGCTTTTTACTCTCCTGGAGACTGCTCTCCAGGTAGTCCACAAGGGTTCCACCATTACATGGTGCCAGTGTTAGGGCGTTGAGTCACTACAGTGCCAAACGTCCATGTTGCCGACCCCTCTTTTTGTGGGGGACTGTGCCCTGCACCCCTCACTGTGGGGGGATATGCCCCATCTATATAGTGTAACTCCAGAGGGGGGTAGACCTCGGCACGGGTGGCAAACTTGGATTTTGGCACTGTAATGACTTGGCACTGCAATGGTCCACGAGGTCTTCATTGATCAGTGACTTCATCAGCATCCCTACAAAGGAGGTCAGACTGGCAGGTCTGTAGTTCCCACTTGTTCTTCCTCCCCTCTTATGGAGCAGAATGACATCCACCACCTTCCAGTCCTTTGGAATTTTCTCATCTGTAGTGAGCAGTTGACTGGTCTTACTTGGGGTTCAGCTACTTCTGCTGTCAGTTCCCTGAGTATCCTCGGATATAGCCCATCAGGTCCCAGGATCTTATCTATCTATAGGACCACCAGCCCTTTTTTTGACCCTGTCAATTGTAAATATTGTTCGCCTCATCTCTGGGACTCCTTATCTGCTACTTTGATGCCACTGTCATGCATGGTCTGCCTTCCTCTCTGGTAAAAACTGAGCAAAAATAATAATTAAGGATGGTAGCTTTTTGCCCATCCTTTTCTATCACCATACCCCCACCCACAGCCTCACAAATCCCCCTCATATCTTTCTTTTTTCTCCTAATATATTGAAAGAAATGTTTTCTCCACCCTTGACCTCTTCTGCAATAGGCAACTCTGTGTCTGTGTTTGCCTTCCTAACTGCCCTCTTTGCCTCCTAATTCTTAGTAAATATTCTTCCTATTCTTCCTCCCTCTGCTTTTTTTGTATTTGTAGGAGGCCTTTTTCTTAGCCCCCACTGCTTTCCTGACTTTTACTGAGAACCATAATGGTCTCTTGAACCTATTCCTTCTGTTACGGTTCTCATGCATAACTTACATGCCTCGAGAATGGCCACCTTTGTCACCTTCCATCAACAGCTTAATCTGGTTCAAGGTCAGTTGGCATTCATCTGTATCCCCCTCCCCGGGTCGTGCCTGAAAATAGGCAGGATTTGTCTAATGTACTTACCTGGTCAACAAAAACTAAAATAAAAAATTAAAAAATAAATCTGTCTTACACCTCATCTGAATTTTCTGCTCTAAGTTTGCCCTGACCAGTCCCCTCAGCCTGCTAAAGTCTGCCCTTAAGGACTTCAGTTCTCAGTTGGGGCTTTCCAGTCTCATGGGCCGGTTTGAACCAAATGGAGTTATGGTCATTGTTCCCTAGTGGCTCACACACTTTATCTGCTTCTATCAACTGTGAGACGGTAAGTACAGCATTGAGAATGGCACTTTGCCTCATGGGTTCCTTAAATAGTTGTACCCGGTGACAGTCCTGGAGTGCATCCAGCAATGGCTTGACTTCTGGTGCTTCGGACCACTAGAACATGCCAATCAATGTCCAGAAGGTTCCGGTCGCCCACTACCACTGCTTCCCCCTTCTCTACTCCCTTTTCAAGTTCTTCCCCGAGCTCTCTGCCCCCTCTTCCCTTTGCCCCAGCAGTCCATAGAACACCCCCAGGTGTAGTTTCTTGCCCAAGGCTGCCATGAGTTGCACCCACAGTGACCCTGACTCCTTGTCATCACCCCTGATACACCCATCCTCCACCACCTCAGTGATATTGGAAGGTAGGAGCTACATTCAGTGGTCTTTCTTCCAGATGTAGGGATGGCACATGTCGTGGCAAATTTCAATTGTCTGAGGGTTCCTTTCTAACACTGCATTAAAGACACTGGTCAGGTGCAGGACAATCCTCACTAATATTTTGTAGAATTCGATGGGATACCCATCTAAACCTGGAGCTTTTTGATTTGTGGCTAGTTATAATGCCTGTAATACTTCCTCTGAGGAGATAGGATTGACTTTCCCTACCTGTTCCTCTGAAATGAATTGAAAGAGCTTCTCCCTTTCTGCTGTTCCTCACTATCCCTTCCTGCTGTTCCTCTGAAATGAATTGAAAGAGCTTATCAGTCTTTACATTGGAACTATAAATAGGGAACTCTCATTTAGATTTCTAGGTGTTGGAACTCTCCTATAGTAGTGTAACCCCCTACACAAAATGATGGGGTTTACTATAATGTCTTCCTGGGCTCCTAAATGCCTACTGTCAGGCTGGTGTTCTGTTTTAAGTAGTTCTGTGTGTTTGCATGAGAGTGCCCTAGTAAGCCTCCACGCATGTCCCTTTAAGAGAATAGCTAGTCTGTGTTAGAAAATGGTTTGTGCTGGGTCCAAGTGATTTAGGGCTTGCGACCATCCAGGCAGTGATCTAATTTGCTCCATTCTGCAGTCACTACTTGCACAGAGGGAGCCTATATAGGAACTGTGATTGTTTATTGTTTATTTGATGGTATATTACAGCTAGAGAAGTTTGTCTAACCTGTTTTGATTGCAGATCGAGCTTTTGTATGGGAGCCACCATGTTAGATCCTGGACTTCCAGTAATTGGACCAATCAAACCACTGGGAACCTTAAATGGATCCTGTCCCTAGGGGTCCTGTGGGAAGGAAACTCTGTAGTCTTGTAGTTTTATCCAGTTGGTGCCCAAATGGACCTGGAGAGGGAGCTCTTACTGTGACTGACAGCTCCTTTAGCCAACCAAACCTTTGGATTGACAAGGGAAATGCACTGTGTGCCAATAGATAGGGGATCAGTTAAAGTTGGAAGTTAATGTGTGAACAGCTCGAGCCTTCGAGCAGCTGCTCCCAGAAGGAGCATAGGGGAATAGGCGGGAAGAAGCTAGACTTGCCTTCCTGCCACTTTCTCCTGCACCAAACTGCCTAATGCAGACGTTGGACTTGTCTGATTCCAGTCTGGAACTGCAGTAGCAAGGAGAAGAAGTGTTAGTGCAACTTGCGATTTGGACCGAAGACTTGCTCCTGAAGTGATTGGCCCAGCTTGTGCGCGAGATATACTCGGATCAGAAGGTTTGCTCAGTAAGGCTATTAAATCGCAACTGGAGTAAATCTGAACTGTTTCCTGAGGTAGTCATCACTGTAAATGTGCTGAATGTGTTTCATGGGCCGAGACCTGCTCGCCCATGAAGAAATCCATTATGGCAGCTGGAGGTTTCACCAGCAGAAGATCACAAACTTTACTGGAACTGTTCATTCTGCCATCTTGGCCTAGGCCACGTCGCCTACACCAGAAACCTTCCGGCGAGAGACCGGCTTGGGGATTCAGCCCTCTACACAACACCAACAAGCAGGCTGCGACCATCAGGAGTTGCGCCGTGTCAGCCCAGCATCCCCCTGCCCACTTAATAATCACCATGAGGCCTACATATTGCCGGCAATGCAACCAGAACCTGGTAACGTGAGTACAAATCAGGGTAGTTCCCTGCAATGAAAGCTAAAATTATTGTGGTACCATCTAATTGTTTTCATTTATTGGGTTCTTGCAACGGACTGAGCCATTCACCTTGGATTACAAATAATTGGGTTGTGTGCATGTTTAACTGCCTTTTTTTCTCTCCCAAGGGTCCCAATATCAGCTGCAATGCTGGCCACCCCAGGCAACACTTTAGGCTAATCTGCATGACATTCTGGGTACCCAGGGTTGTTGAACTGTATAACTGGGACTTAAAGTGCATGCCAGAAAACCCTGATTTAAATCAGATTGCTAATCAGTTTGCTAGATTCACACCCTTCCCTTGTTCATTGCCCCTAAATAAACCGGATTGCCTTTCTTCACGTTTAACCTGGCTAGTATGCATATTATTAGTTGGTTACCATGTTAAGATTGCATTATTGTATTGCTAACCTTATTTTCCAGGGGGTTTCCTGGGCAGCTGCTGCAGGTCCAGCCCTGGTGATAAGTGAGAAGGGTGTGAGCACATTATTACTGCTGCCTATTGATTATGAAGGTACCATTGTGTTATACATTCGGCCACTAGGCGGGTTGGTGGGTGGTTATAGCTTCCCAGAGGGCTACACCAGAGCAGATAAGCAACCCCAATACCATTCCTCTGGGTGGAGGCCCCTAATTAGAGACCTCGGGCCCCTCAACCTGTGTATTGCCAAACAGGCAGGGGTAGTAGCCCCTAGAATAGCACTGTCTAGGGGTTACAGTAGTCAATGGAGAAAGATTAGAGAGGTGGTGAAACTGTCATACAGTTTTTAAGAGGTGGTAAAACTGAATTCCTAAGCCAGTGTAACTCCTGGAGCTTATTCTGTTTCCCCTCTCAATTTAATAATGAATAAAGGGCTGTTATCTTTGGATCTGGTTTTCCCAAAAATTAGCAATGAAAGCTCTTCTACTCTGTGTTTATAAATGAAGACAGTGGAAACAAGCCAGCAGTTGGTACATATGCGCGCCCGCACCCAGGAGGCAGACAATAGTCCCATTAAAAAAGATAGCGTCCTACAGGAACTAAACAAATTAAAGACAGACAAAGCCATGGGTCCAGATGGAATTCATCCACAGATCTTAAAGGGCTCAGAGAGGAACTTGCTGCTTCACTGGCCACACTCTTCAACAAATCACTGGAAAGTGGACAGGTATCAGAGGACTGGAAAAAGGTAACTGTAGTGCCCCTACACAAGAGTGGCAGCAAGGAGGAGGCAGGAAACTACCGACCTGTCAGCCTCACCTCCATCTTAGGGAAAATCATGGCATCTATACTAAAGGAAAGGATAGTGGCATGCCTGGAAGCAAGCGGGAAGCTGGACCCTAAACAGCATGGCTTCTCAACTGGATGATCTTGCCAAACAAACATGTTGGAATTCTTTGATTGGGTAACGAGAATAGTAGACCTGAGCAGGGCTACAGATATTGTATATCTAGACTTTAGTAAGGCCTTTGACTCCATCCCACATAGAAGGCTCAGCAACAAACTGGAGAACACAGGTATAGGAAGTAAGATGGTAAACTAGGTGAGAAACTGGCTGCAGGGGAGGACCCAGAACGTGCTAGTAAATGAGCTCTGTCATGGGAAGGGAAAGTAACCAGTGGGGTCCTGCAGGGGTCTGTGCTGGGACCAATACTTTTCAACATATTCATCAGTGACATTGCTGATTAATTGGAGGGAAAGGTATGCCTGTTTGCAGATGACATTAAACTCTGTAACGGGGTGGACGCACAGGAAGGGGCAAAAAGGATGGAGTCAGACTTAAAGAAACTGGAAGGATGATCCAAGATTTGGCACTTGAAGTTCAATGCTAAAAAATGCAGTCATGCAACTGGGAAAAAGAAACCCAGGGACAGAATACACATTGGGAGGCAAAACATTAGTCGTCACCAACCTTGAACGTGACCTTGGAATCATGGTATCGAATGACCTGAAGGTGGGAAGGCAATGTGAAAAGGCATCGCAAAAAGCCAGCAGCATCCTAGGATGCATAAGCAGGGATATTACAAGCAGAAAGCAAGAGATGATAATCCCATTGTACAGGTCCTTGGTGAGGCCTCCCTTGGAGTACTGCATCCAGTTCTGGAGACCGCACCTTAAAAAGGACATAAACCGATAAGAGTCTGTACAAAGAAGAGCTACAAAGATGGTCCAAGACCTCCATCATGAACCCTATGAGACTAGTCTTTGGCATTTAAACTTGTACTTGGAGCAGAGAAGAGACAGGGGAGATATGCTAGAGATCTTTAAATATCTAAACGGAATCAACTCAGCACAGCAGCAGAGCCTCTTCAGTGAAAATAAAGAAGCACGTGCCAGAGGGCACAACAGATGTTTGGTGGGAGGTAGATTCCAGAGCAATGCCAAAAAGTTCTTCTTCACAGAAAGGGTCGTGGAGCCTTGGAACAGACTACCACAAGAGGTGGTGGGGCAGAGACAGTTAGGGAATTCAAAATATCTTGAGAAAGGTATTGTGAGATACTGAAACAAAATAGTATATCGGGGGGGGTAGACAAACAAATGGGCAGACTAGATGGATCAAGCAATCTCCATCTGCCATCACATTCTTATGTTCTTATGAAAGGCTTTTGGTAGATTAAGTTGTCCACCTGCAGTTAGTTCTGCAAGGACTTTAACTAACAAGGTTCATCCCCAAACAATTAAGTTCTTAATAGGGCAATTTCTTTATTTTGCAGAGCTTGCTGCAGTGCCATCTTATTTCTTTGCTGTGACTACGTCAACTACCACTATTACACAGTTCTCACTTTTTCTCACTCTCCACTCAGCTCTCCAGTTCCATGACATAGAAACATAGACTCTGTCAGCAGATAAGCACCATATGGCCCACCTAGTATGCCCATTTCCCTGCTTACTCCTACAGCTCCAGATCCTACTGATCTGTGTCTCTCCTGCTCTGCACATCTCCAGGGTACCCATATGTCTATCACATGCACTCTTGAATCCCTCTATTGTTTGCACCCCACCACTTCTGCTGGAAGACTATTCCATGGCTCCACCATCCTTTCAGTGAAAAAGTACTTCCTAACATTACCCCAGAGCCTTCCAGTCTTCAGCCTTATATCATGCCCCCTTGTTCTTGTGCAGAGTTTTCTCTGAAATATGCTTTCCACCTGTACCCTGTTTATTCCCCGACGGCACTTGAAAGTCTCTATCATACCCCCCCTCCCTTCTTTCCTTCAGTAAATAGATATTAAGGTCTTTAAGTCTTTCCTTGTAGGGCTTCTGGGGCAGTCAATGAACCATCTACATTGCCCTTCTCTGGACTGTCTCTATTTTGTCACTGACCTTTCAGAGATAAGGTCTCCAGAACTGGGCACAGTACTCCAGCTGAGGCCACACCAGTGATCTGTACAGTGGCATCACCGTCTCTTTCCTCCAGCTTGTTATGCCCCTCCCTATGCACCCCAACACTGTGTTTGTTCTCCCCACCAGCTTTTCACACTGTTTGGTCACCTTCAGGTCATCAGAGATGATAACAGATCTCTCTCCTGACTTGTAGTGGCCAAAATTTCTGTACCCATCCTGTACTCCTCCCTTGCTCGGATTCCTGTGGCCCAGGTGCATGATCTTGCACTTTTTAGTATTGAAACTCAACTGACAGACACCTGACTACTGCTCTTACAGACTTAGGTCCTTTCTCATTTTTTTCATCCCCTCCAGTGTATCCACTCTGTTGCAGATCTTGGTGTCATCTGCGAAGAGGCACACCTTTCCCTCCAAATGCTCTGCAATGTTGCTAATGAAGACATTGAATAGGACTGGCCCCCGCACCGCCCCTTGGGGCACCCCACTGGTCACCTCCCTCTCCTTAGATTTCATGCCATTTACCAACACCCTCTAAGTTCTGTCCCTTATCTAGTTCCCAACCCACTTTACAACTGTAGGATCCACTCTCAGGCTTCCTAATTTATTTAGCAATCTCCTGTGTGGGACAGTATTGAAGGCCTTGCTGAAATCCAGGTAGACCATATCCAACGCCCCTCCCTGATCTATCACCCTGGTTACCCAGTCAAGGAAATCTATAAGATTCATCTGCCAATACCCTCCCACTGAGAATCCATGCTGCCTTGGATCCTGTGCCGCGCTATCCTCCAAAAACTTCACAATCCTGTCCTTAAGTAAGGACTCTATCAGGTTCCCCACTACTGAAGACAGGCTTACAGGCCTGTAATTGCCTGCCTCCTCTCTACTTCCACTCTTCTGGAGAGGGACAACATCTGCCTTCCTCCAGTCCCCAGGTACCTCCCCTATCTCTAGTGATGCATTGAAGAGGGCAGTTCTGTCAGCACTTCCCTGAGTTCCTTTAGCACTCTGGGGTGGATCCCAGCTGGCCCCATTGCCTTATCTGTTTTTATTTTCCAGAGTTGTTCTAGGACTCTTTCCGCTGTGAATGGGCTGGTATCTACTTCTCTCCACTGAATACTCATTTTAATGAGTCTCGGTCCCTCACCCTCCCCTTTCCTGGTGAATACTGAGCAAAAGTACTTTTCAGTATCTCAGCCTTTTCTAGTTCTTCCTCCACCTTTTCTCCTCCTTCATTCTTCAGCCTAACAATTCAGTTGCTGATCTTTTCATCTCACTAATGTATCTGAAGAAGGTCTTGTCACCTTTCTTCATAGTCTGGGCTATGCCTTCCTCTGTCTATGCCTTAGCCCTTCTAATTATTTTCCCAGATTCCCTCTACTTCTCCAGACATTGTTCCCTATCCTCATCCTTTTGTTTCCTTGTATCTTCTTTCACATACTTTTTCGGCAACTACCTTCGAGAACCATAATGGTCTTTTCTTTCTTTCTTTTGCTCTTGCTATATATTTTGACACACTGACCTGTTACTTCTGTTATGACTCAAAGTCCAAGAGGGTAGCATCTTTCAAAAAAAGAGGTGTGCAAGAACAAGGGGGCACAATTTGAAGATAGAGAGGGGTGGCTCAGAGGTAATTTAAGGAAGTATTTTTTCACAGAGAGGGTTGTGAATGCATGGAACGGCCTTCCAGAGGAGGTTGTAGAGTCAAAAACAGGTGGTGGAATTCAAGCATGCATGGGACAGTCATAAGGCAATTCTAGGGGGTGGGGGTAGGAAGAAGTAGGCTGCTAGATCAAGTAGGTAGGGAAATGGGCCGACTGGGTGGGCCAAGCGGTCCTTATCTGCTGTCAAATTCTATGTTTCTATGAGTCTAGACCACTGCTTTTCCACATCTCCCCCTGTATCTTCCACTGCTAGGGCTCTTTTGAGATTTCTACCAATTTCCTTAAAGTTAGACTTCCTGAAATCTAGGACTTTTAGTCCAACCTGTTTATTGGTTGTGTCTAGGCAAAATGGGAATCTGGGAGGAAAAACAGGTTGCGTCAGCCAGCATGTGCTTATTTCCCCTCTGAAGAGAGAGAAGCAGTAGTGAAATGCTGCATTATTTCTGGGGTAGGACAAGGGTGGACCAGCACAAGTTTGATTCAGTCTGCCCTGCTTGAACCAGGTGAAACCCATCCAACCCAAATCTCCAGCTTTGCCCAACACACACGTTTAATAAGAGTAAATACATTTAGGCTTACCTTTCTCAGCCTGAAAGGCTATGTTTAAATATGCAGCCTCCTCAGCAACCCTCTCCTCTATAGATTTCTTTCCCATCCCAAAATTTCGCAAGGTTGATAGTGCAAATCTTCTCTGCTCCTTCCAGGTTTTATCATAGGTTGCAAACACGATCCCTGAAGAGAAAGAGTTTACAGAGGGACTTCTCATCATTCACATAGTGTTTTTTTAACACAGTATCATTAGATCCTCACCACACACACACACACACACACACACACACACACACATACACACACACTGTTTAAGCAAAAACCCTGAGAATTACTCAATGAGCTGGGAGGTAGTTAAGTTACCTGGTTCCTTATCTTCACCAGATGGGAAGAATTTCTAAGACTGAACACTGTAGCTGTTAATTATCTGGAACTAGAGTTTTGGGTGACCAGATCGCCATATAGGGACAGCCTGTTTACCTCCAGTAGCATCTTAATAAGATGCTGTCTGAGGCCTGCCCATCAATGCAGCGGTACCATTGTCACTTGTGATCCCGGTTTGAGAATGAGCCCAGGATGCTGGAGTGCCAGCTGGGAGAAGAGGTTTAAGTGTCCCAGAGGACACTAACCTCCTGCAGTGTGTGGAGGTGGGCTGATCCCCACTGCAGAAGGTTACCTGGGGGTCAACAGATAATAGCAGTTGGAGTTTTATTTGTTTGCTACTCAATCCCGTAGGCTGAGGGCAGCTTATACAATCAGTTTACAATAAAGAGCAGCAGTATACCAATTTTCATGGCTAGACAAGGACTACTAATGTATCTATTCAGTTACTAGGTTACTAGATGGTCAAGACATGAGAAGGCCGAAGCCCATCGAGGTTGTCTCCCATATCTGTGTGGGCGTATTAGTTTTGTCCCGCTGTCCAGTTTAAATCCCTATCGAGTCTAGGTTTAAAGTTATTAAAGTCATCAGCATCCTCCACATGTTGTGGTAGAAAGTTCCAAAGTTTTGCAACTCTTATGGTGAAAAGATTTTCCTCTCTTTTGAGTGTTAACTCTAGGGATGATTAGTTGGCTCTTGTGACTTCTTAAATTTGCATTACAGATGGCAAATTTCAAACTGCATTGAGCTGTCAGGACAGGGTTTTGGAGCATCCTATAGAGCTGGAGGAGGTCACTCCTACTCCTTCATTCTTCGAGTGACAGTCTGTGACAGTCTTTCAGTATAAAGGAGGTGCCTTAGGCTGGGGATTTGCTCTGTTACTCTGTGTTGGACTTGCTCAATGATGTTGATATCTTTTTTAGGTAGGCGTTCTAAAAGGGGGAGCAGAAGTCTAAATGAGGCCTAATGTAAATTTTATAGAGGGGAAGGATGCAGTGTTCACTGTTATTAGTGAAAGAGCTCTTGATACAGTTCAAAGGCATAGTAGAGGTTTGAGTGATTTTTTTGCAATGCTCAGTTGAGGAGAAGGAACTGGTTATGATAACCACTAGATCCCTTTCTTTGGTTACTTATTTATTTATTTAGGAAATCAGAATTACAACCCTTTGAGTCATAGACTCTACCCAAAGGGCGTCATGTCAGAATAAAACATAGATATTCATACAGTACATACATAGAATAAATGTGGGTAAGCAATCATACAGAGTGTAAGTACAATGAGCACTGGTTAATGCCTATACATTTGGTAGCTAAAACAGGGCAGAGCTATCGACATATTTGCCTAATGAGTGGTTAAGACCTATACAATTGGTAGCAAAAGCAACGCATGATATGAGTTAGTATTAAGCTGCCTCAGGGAGGCCTTGTCTTATACATAATATAATGCATTCATAGCCCAGTGCAACTATATGGCAACTGAGGGAGGTAAGGAGCCTGTCGGCTAGAAATAGTGAGGACTTTCCACTGCCAGGGCAAGTGTGGGTGCGTGGCCTAGCGGCATGGTGCAGGATCCACAGGTTACCGGTTACACTGGCATTGACATGAGGAGAGGATATGGGCCCTTAAGGCAGCTTTAAAAGGACCTAGATTGGTGATTGATGTGACAGCCAGTGGGAGGGCACTGTATCAGCATGGAGCTCTAAAGGAGAAGAATCACTGTGCCAGGGTGGTCCTGACCCTAGGCACCTTCCAGATAGTTTTTGGGGTGGCCCGTGTGGACGCTGAGATGGTGGCTGCCTGAAGAGAAGCCATGACACCTATTGGAGTTAAACCCAGGTGGATTTTTTTGGTTGAGAGACAGGTCTGGTATAATAGTCTTTCCTCAAGGGAGAGGATATTGGTGAGTGTGTATAGGGTGCAGGTATGTGTATTTCTGTCTGCACCAGAGAGGAGCCAGCAGGCCTTATTGATGACTATTTGTATTTGATGAAGCAGCGTAGGGTCGGCAGCAGCATAGATTGTGATGCCAGAGTCCACCAGTGATAAGACTGAGGAGGTAATGGCTATGTGAAGCGCTTCAGGTGGCAGGCAGTCTTTATGTCTGTAAAGGAGGTCAATGCGGATGTTGGTGGCGGAGATGAGGATTTTTATACGTTCATGGAACGAGAGGGAAGAGTCAAATGTAATACCTAGATGCTTATACTTTTGGACCTGTTCCAGTTGGATGAGAGAGGCGGAGAGTATTTCCAGGGGGAAATCCTTTGATCTGTTTTGGCGGTGGGCATAGAGCATCATCTTAGTTTTTTAATGTTGACCACCAATCTGTGTTCTGCAAACTAGTGTTCAATCTGAGAGAAGGAGTTTTGTAAGGTATGCTGGAGAGAGAGAGAGGATCAGGATGTGTGACGTAAAGAACAGCGTTGTCTGCGCAGAGGAGAAGATTGCCAGGGCAGGATTTAGGCAGGGTGTTGAGGTAGATGCTGAATAGCAGGGGACCCAGAATAGAACCCTAAGGAACTCCTGAGCACACAGGCAGCATAGTAGATAGGGTATTATTAATTTTAACACATTGGGTTCTAGATGAAAGATAGCTGGATAACCATGAGAATGGACAATAAAAGACCCCAATTTGTTGTAATGTGTTAAGAAGGAGGGGGTGAGAAACCGTGTCAAAGGCCTTTGAGAGGTCTATAAACATGGCCGCTGGGAGGTGTCCCCCTTTTCAAGCGTGGAGTGCAGGGAGTTAGCGAATTCTGTGAGGGCAGTCGTAGTGCTATGACCAGCTCTGAAGTCATGCTGCTCCCTACATAACAGGTTGTGTGTGAGGAGGTAGTCAGTAAGTTGATTGGCCATGATATTTTCAAGGGCTTTAGAGAGTGGGGGGAGAATCAAGATGGGCTGGTAGTTGTTTGGGAGGGAGCTGTCACCACATTTCAATATTGGTGTTATCACTGCCATTTTCCATGAGGTTGGGAACTGGCTCAGGCCAGGGACAGATTTAGAAGGTCCATGAGTGGGGAGATAACAGAGTCTAGCGCAAATTATAGGATACGCATATTGAAAGCATCTTTGCAGTAATTGGAGCTCTGGAGAGCTTTGGACAGGTAGACATTTGCTTCTGTAGGGGTAATGACTGAGTTTGAAAGGGAGGTGGAGGAGCTCAGGCAGTGGGGTAGGCTGAACTGAATTGAAAAAGTTGCTAGGGAGGACTGAGCTGAGGTCTGAGAAGGTGGAGTTGAGGCAGTTAGCTATGTGAAGTGTGTCTCTGGTGGTAGTACCGTTAACACTAAGTTGTGGGGGGGGAGGGAGTGGATTTACCACTAAGCTCCTTGATGTTATCCCAGAACTTTATTGTGCTATCCCAAGAGGTGGCTAGGGTGGTACTGTAGTGCTCCACCTTGGCCTTGTGGATTACCCAGGTACACTTACTGCGGGAAGCATTATAGGCCTGCCTATCACTTAGCAAACCAGAGGCAGTGGCATGGTGCCAGAGGCTGTTATACATTTTGAATTGTTGTAGGAGTTCTGGGGTGATCCAGGGGGCACTACATTTCTTAGTGGCCACTTTGATGGTCAGTGCAAAAGCATCACAGGCGGTGTTAAAGGTGGTGGTGAAGTAGTGCAATGCATCATCTGTGTGGTGGGCTTGGGAAATAGTGGACCAGTCCCAATTAATTAGATATTGTTTGAGTTTGGCTATGCCTCCTGGGCATAGTCGATGACGAAAGGTGATATTTGGTTGTGGTTTACGTAGTTGACAGGACCAGCTGAAGATGATTGGGGAGTGGTCGCTTTAAGGCATTGGGTAGGACACCCAGGTTGGTAATATGGTGGGGATGATTAGTGAGCAAGATATCTAGTAGAGTGTGGGTTCCATTAGTGGTGTTGGCCCTAGTAGGCTGGGATACCAGTTGGGTCACATCTAATGCAGCAAAGGTATCTTTGGCATGTGTTGATGAGCTCACCAGCCAGTTTATGTTGAGATCCTCAACTAGGATTTGTTCCATTTTGTGGGGGTGGCCGGCTAGATAGTCAGAGAGTGCTTTACAGGCAGGGGATTGGCTGCGGAGTGGGATGTAGGTGATGGTGAGAGTAAGAGGAGCACTGTTTGGGTCAGGGGAGAGTTTTAATCAGAGGACTTGGGCACCATGGTGTAGGGAGGGAACAGGCAGGGCTTGGTATTGCAGTGAGTAATTTACAAAGAAGGCGCAGCCACCACCTCTCTTGTCATTACAATTAAGCCTAATGAGAGAGTAGCCAGGAATAGAGACAAATGAGTCTGGGGTCTTGGCTGACAGCCAGGTTTCTGTTAAAGCCAGAATGTCTGGTTGTGCTGTGCCATCCAGCATTGCAGGGGTGCTGTTTTTTTAGGCAGGGTGCTATTTACCAAGTGTGTCATCAGAGGAGGAGGGGCTACATCATATAAAGATCGTGCTGCACAAGCGCGAGCGCCACTCTGTAACAGAAAACGGTATTTTACATTAATCCTGTAGTAACAAACAAGGTCCTTTTTAAGATTTAATAATGATTAAGGGGCACTTTTTTTAAAATGGGATAATTTTCAGCCCATAGATATCATTTGAAATGTTAGGATAAGGTATCCCTTAATGTTTTAAGCTATAACTAACAAGTTGATATACTCTCAAAAGTTTGCTTGCTGAATAGAGAAACTTGTATTATAAGATTAGTGATTTCAGTGTTTTCTTTTGTTTCTCTTGTTTTTAAGGAAAAATGAAACAAAACAAAATGAAGAGTAATTTTGCAAGCCTGATGGTATTATTGGTGGGAGTAATATGCTTAATGCAATTTTGTAAATTAGTCATATTTAAATCTACAGAGAGCAAATCCGGGATGCTTCTGAATACTTATCAAATAAGCAGAGAGCAATTAAGAACAAAAAAATCAATGAGAGGGAGGATTCCCTTTAATTTGGTTAAACAACAAATTCAGAGTTCTTTTCAGGTGCCCCCTATAGAAATGTTCCCTCAACTTATCAGATACTCTTGACATCCCTGGTTCTCTGTGGGGACATCGAAACCAACCCAGGGCCTGAAGATGGGACCATAAAACTTGTATTAGATAATGCCAGAAGCCTAATTAACAAAATGGATCTCCTCAGGGCTTGGGTTGAACTAGAGAAACCAGATATAGTTATTTTAACAGAAACCTGGTTGAAAAAATATATTTCTCAATCTGAAATTGAACTTATT
Source organism: Neoceratodus forsteri (assembly GCA_016271365.2). NCBI lineage: Eukaryota > Metazoa > Chordata > Ceratodontiformes > Ceratodontidae > Neoceratodus > Neoceratodus forsteri. Next base: position 298,737,086 of record CM057450.1, on the reverse strand, counting down.
GATTTTTACTGCTTCAGACAAGATCGGGGGTCACGGAGGAAGGGTTATGATTTACATTAGATACAACTTGGGTTCTTCTGAGGTAATATATACAGGAAAAATAGAAGGAATTGAATGTTTGCTGTTGAAATTCCATATGATTAATCTTATAGTAGGAGTTGTTTACTCTCCACCAAAGATTAACACTAGGTATTTGAAAAATGTTCACATACTATTAGGGGCTGCATAGGTCAAACTGATATGATAATGATGGGTGATTTTAATGCTGCTTGGGGATGCCCAAGGGGTCGGGGTTTGGAAAATTCTATGAAATGTTTAAATCTGGTGCAGATAATTGATGTTTCTACAAGAAAAGGGAAACTAACAAGTAAAGGTAGTATTTGAGTAGTAGACTTGTGTTTTGTATCGCCTGAAATGATTGTAGTAGATAAGGGAGTCGGAACCAACTTTGGGGGACCATAATGTAATTAGATGTGTTATAAACTTGGGATTTAAAAAAGTTCCAAAAATGAAGACATCGATTGAATATAAAAGAAGTTATGCAAAGTTCAACAACAACTTATTTTGAAAGCATCTGCAGGGATTACCATGGCATAGAATTTTCCTAATGCCTGGCCTAAATTTAGCAGTACAGGAGTTTACACATATGTTTATTGCTGCATGTGATCAATTTGCACCTTGGAGGAAAGTTAAACAGAAGCAGAATCATCTGCCCTGGGTGACTCCTACCATAAAGAAGTTAATTAGGGTAAAAATCAACTTTGGAAAAAAGCTAATAGGACCTTGAAAACTGAAGTATGGGATAGTTTAAAAAAAGTAAGAAATAGGGTGATCCACGAAATTAGGAAATCAAAAGCTAAATATTATAAACTAAGGATAAATGAAACAACCGAACCCCAAAAAACCTGGTCTTTGATAAAGAGTCTTATAAATCCTGGTAAAAATCAAAAAGAAATAAAATTGAGACAAAATGGGTCTATCTTTGAAGCTGAACGAGTGGCAGAAAATCTGGAATCGAGCATGTTGCTCAGTATGCCTTCCTGGTAAATCTCGTAAATAAATAAATAAATACTTTATTGAACTTCCACACTTGGATACTGAACTTGAACCTAAAAAGAATAATGTGTAATATACTGACTCAAATATAAAATCTGATAACAACAAAGAAAATCAATTCCAATGTTTAGGTTTAAAGTAGTGACTATTTCTGAAGTACATAAAATAATAAGTAACTTAAAGATCAATAAGGCTTGTGGTCCTGATGAGATAGAAAATAGATTTTTAAAGGAAGCTGTACAAGAAATAGCACCCATTTTGATTGGTATTTTCAATTGGAGTTTAAGGGAGGCATTTTTTCCCCTCAATATGGAAGCAAGCAAAAACAATTCCTATAGATAAAGGGAGTGACTCTATGGCTACATCTAATTATCGTCCTATAGCACTATTGTCAACTGTCTCAAAAATCTTGGAAAAAATTGTTCATGGACAACTAATGCAGTATTTGGAGAAATATCAGAAAATAACCCAATTTCAGTCGGGTTTTAGACAGGGTAGGTCCACTGATACTGCACTCATGGACTTCCTAAATTTAGTTGCTACTCCCTTAGGGAAGGGGAGGTCGTTGGATGCGGTATACATGGACCTATCAAAGGCTTTTGATTTGGTGAATCATTGTACCTTGATCAAAAAATTGAAGAGCATGGGAATAGAGGAAGAGACTTGTGGATGGTTTACATCATATTTAGATAAGAGGACTCAATTTACTATAGCAAATGGTTATAAGTCCGGATTGGATTATGTAACCAGGGGGGTACCCCAGGGTTCAATCCTGATGCCCTTCTTATTCTTGGTTTATTTGGATGACTTACCGAGATTGATAAAAAATTCACAAGTTAGACTTTACGCAGACGACACAGTTTTGATTGCATCAGGTAAAAATTCTAAAGAAATTGTACAAAAATTACAAGGTGATTTCTTAATGCAATATTTTTTTTCTTCACTTGGACTCTTGATAAACAGTAAAAACACAAACTATGCTTTTTGGTAGTGAGAAGAAAAATCAAGTGTCCTCAAAATTAATAATTAAGACTCTGGAAGGAAATATTCTAGAACAAACACAAGTTTATAAATATTTGGGTATATACATTGATCAAGGTTTAAATTTTGAATGACATATAACACAATTAATAAAAAAACAAATTCAAAACTATGGGCTATGAGAAGGATTTCCAATTGTCTATCAAAAGAAATGCGATTAAATATAGCAAATCAACTTGTATTACCAATGATAGATTATGGGAGCCATATTTATAGACATACTTCCAAAAAACAGTTACATCATCTGGATGTTCTTCACAACAAAATAGCAAGATTTGTATTGAAATGTGACATTGGCACCCACCATTGTGATATGTATACAAAACTAGGTTGGAATTCATTATATCAGAAAACTGAGAGAAATTGGTTGAACCAGATAAAAGGATTAATTAAAAATTCATCACAGTACTACTTGACTAAAACATTAATAAAACCTGATCATGGATTAAATCTGCGGAAACAAGGTGCTAGAGATTTTCTGGTCCCAAAATAAAAATGGTTTTAGTAATATGACCTTCCAATATAAAGTTTCTACAAGTTGGAACGGACTTTCCCCTTACCTTAGAGACCCAGACTTGTCTTTTACAGAATATAAAACTGCAATAAAACACGAATTATGTTTTAGATGTTTGTGTAATAGGTAGTTATATGTTTAAGAGGTTTGACTTATGTCTTGTATCCTTTGATGTAATGTGCATTGAGTGTTATGTATATTCTGAATTATATGTTTTTGTACATTGTGATTATTTAAAAATTTTTACAACACAGGATTGCCTTGTAAATAGGGACTTTTTGAACCCTAATGGCAAATTTCTCTGTATAAATAAAATTTTACTACTACTACTACATATTTATAGTGGCTATTTGAAGTCCCACGGGTGACCGCAGTTAGGGGGGCGCTGCTGGGCCAGGACTAGGGTGAACATTGCTAGACAGTAGAAGAAGCAAGTGAAAGATCCTGACAAGGGCCATGAATTGGTGGCGTTTTGCCGGGTAGCAACGGCTGGCAAGCTTAGAAGGTGATGAGCAGGGAATGGGCAGCTGCGTGAAGGCTGGGATGGCCAGGTGGAGGAACAAACATGGAGGGCTCAAGGCACAGAGAGATGGGGGAGGGGTAGAGGGAGGAGTACTGGGAGCTATGGGGGGAGAGAGAGGGTGATGGAGAGGCTATAAGGAGTGAGGTGCTCTCCCAGCAGCAAAGGTGTGTACATACCAGAGACAACTGGGGGATTGTTGCTGAGCAGGGTAAATGTGGTTAGCAACAGTAGTATGGTTAGTTTGTGTGGGTGGGTGTTGTGAGGGAGTACAGTGGTGGTAGATGTGACCATGGGCAGGTGTGTGTGGTTCTTGCTGACACCTAACATAGTGGCAGACATAGTGGCACAGTGGTAGGGTTGCTGCCTTTGGAGCGAAAGGTACCTGGTTCGAACCCCGGTCTGGATGCAATGTGGTATGCCTAGTGATAGCCTAGGAGACTCTGCAAGGGACACTACAGAGAGGGGAGAAAGGCAGAGAATTAAGGTATGAATGATGCAGGACAGAAGTGTTAGAGGGGAGTAGTGGTAAGAGGATTGCAACCTACATGTCTTGTTGCCCTCTTGTGGCTTTGCAGTACAATCTGCAAATGGAAAAGCAGACAAAAAATTCAGTTAAAATGCACTTTAAAATGAAAAAATGCAGCACTGAGTATTAAAACAGAACAGATATCAGAGACAATATTGGATTGGGGAAAAAAAAAGGTTAAATCAACTGGCCGATGGTAGTGACACAGTCCAGTCAGGAGGAATTTGGAAATGCCTGGCAGGATGAGGAACCAAACAAGGAGCTCGTGTTCCATGGACAGCCAATAAGAGCTATCCCAAGATAAAGGCAATTGTCCTTAGAAAAGTTACAGAGACAGCCATAGAGCCTCGAGTTCCCGGAACACTGTCAAGGCCGTACCTGCTAGCAAGAGCTCTGGGAGTGTGACAGCAGGCTTTTCTCACTGTGGAGGCGTGTAGACCTCTGTCTGAGGTGCTGTTAGCCCAAAGAGCTATGAGGATGCCTGAAGGAGAATGGACAAGCTGGGGTTAGATATAGCTCCAAAAACAATGGGAGGTATCCTGCTTTGCAATTCACAAAAAAGTGTTGTCACAAAAAATGGGAGTTTAAACTATAGGGAGGGAAACAGGCAGCAGTGAGCTAGATCTGCAGAGAGAAGAAATAAAAGACACTGAAATTGTGTGGGGTTGGGGGGCTGGAGAAATGAACTGAAGGTGACTGTTCACAGAAATATCCAATGTGGTAACAGAGACTCAGCACAGAATTAAGAATACAGTCTAGCCCTCTAAGCTTCCATATTCAAACACATACAAGTACAGTTAAAATACACTTTAAACTGAAGAAATTCAGCACTGAGTATTACAATGCTGGTGTTAGTTTGTGGTTATCTAGTGTATAGGAAAAGTGGGAATTGTTCTTACCCATATGCAGGACAACACATTTATTAAAGTGTCATTTTGTTTTGTTCTGCCCATCTAACAATTTCACCAAGATCTTTAGTCAGTGATAATTGCTTTTCCAGGGTATCAACCTCCCCACCTAATTTGGTATCATCTGCAAATATGACTAGGCAATTCTTGATATTTTTATTTAGATTGCTGACGAAGATGTTAAACAGCGTCGGTCTGAGGACCAAACCCGGTGGTACACCAGTGCTCACCTCTTCGCTGGATGACAGGTGCTCCCCCTACTCTTAATCGCTGAGATCTACCCCTAAGCCAGTTACTTATCCCTACCATAAATGAGGTACTCAGCCCAATATTTATGAGTTTGTTGATACGTTTGAGGTGTGGGACTTTGTCAAAGGCCTTGCCGAAGTCCAACAGGATAATGTCCACTGGCATATTATTATCAAGACTGGCTTCAACATAGTTGTAAAAGGTCAACAGATTTGTGGTACAGGAGTACCCTTGAATGAAACTGTGTTGATTGTTATCAAAGATATCTAGTGTGCCCAGTTCTGATTCAATTCTATTTTTGATGAGCTGCTCCACAGTTTTACTAAGGGTGGACGTGAGGCTAATTGGCCTGTAGTTGACTACGTTCTTCCGTGGTCCTTTCTTATGTATAGGGATCACTATAGAGGTTCTCCAGTCTAGGGGGACCTGACCAGCTAAGATTGATTTATTATAAAGTATTGTGATTGGGTGAGTTAGACTAGGTGCTGCCTCCTTAAGTAACTGTGGACTAAGATTATCGGGTCCAGCTAAGGAATTTGCTCTACGTTTCCCAATAGCTCTTCTGATTTCTTCCTCTGTAAATTGTAATTTGGCTTGCGCTACACTACATATGTCTGAGGTAGAAACATAGAAACATAGACGTTGACGGCAGATAAGGATCGCTAGGCCCATTTAGTCTGCCGATTTCCCTACCTACAGGATAAGCTTCAGATCCTTGTTAACCAACAGCCTATTTCTTCTTACCCCCCCAAGAATTGCCTTATGTCTGTCCCATGCATTCTTGAATTCTCCCACAGTTTTAGACCCCACAACCTCCTCAGGAAGGCTGCTCCATGCATCCACCACCCTCTCTGTGAAAAAATACTTTCTCACACTTCCCCTGAGCCATCCCCCCTCTATCTTCAAATTGTGTCCCTTTGTTCTTGCACATCTCTTTTTCTGAAAGATGCTACCCTCTTGAACTTTGTTGATTCCACTGAGGTACTTAAGCATTTCTATCATGTCCCCCTCTCCCTCCTTTCCTCAAAGGTATGCATATTAAGCTCCTTTAGTCTCTCCTCATATGGCTTCTCTTGCAGACCCTGCACCATTTTAGTTGCCCTCCTCTGGACTGCCTCCATCCTGTCTATGTCCTTGCAGAGATGGGGTCTCCAGAACTGGACACAGTACTCCAGATGGGGTCTCACCAACTGTCTGTACAGAGGGATAACTTCCTGTTTTCTGCTGGTGATGCCTCTCCCTATAAATCCCAGTGTCTCCCCATCCCTCTCTACTGCCTTCTCCCATTGCTTGCTAACCTTAAGTTCATCTGATATGATTACCCCCAGGTAATTTTCCATTTCTACGGCTGCAGTAGGCAGAGCCTGCAGATGTTTTGCATGTACAAAAGAAGTGATGTCATGTTTTCTGTCCGTGGAACTGACTAAAGGTGTAAATAGTCTCCTTTGCCTTACCCCCCCTCCAAGCAATGCTTTCTGCCCTCAGATAAATGCACTTTTATGTTACTCAATGGTTGCAGGGTACTATTTTCTTTCTTAAATGGGTGGTACAAGAGCGGGAACCTGAGTAGTGGGAGGCAGCATTAGTTTTTTTTGGGGAGTAAGATCCCCCCCCATCTCTACCTGAGAAGCTCCTAAAGATGAACCCCACCTTTCTTTTTATTCATGTCGGAGGGGCATGAGGTGGCTCTATCATGCTGGAAAAAGACACCCTAGTTTGGGACCTGTATCAAACAACAGAACAAGTCTGTCTAGTTATGGAGCCCCTGCATTTTATTAAGGACTAGGAGAACAGAAGTCATTTAATGCCTTCAAATTGACTTAAAAATCCTTTGAACGATATTTATCATATTATAAATATATATATATATATATATATATATATATATATATATATATATATATATGTATTACGGTAGCATGGTAGTGCTACCATAGTTAGGGTTGAGTACCCCTTTTAGGTTAAATGGTAAAACTTTGCACCTTAATAACTTTGCCACCATTCAATGGATTTGCCTGAAATTAAGCAGACAGGGTGTAACCATAGATCTTGGGATCTGGCAACTTTTGTACCGGTTGGATATATGGCTGTGGAGTTAAGCAACATTCATCCATGCAATTACCTTTTTTGTGCATTCTTTGCTCGTGCCTACAGGTGGCACGGTTTATGCGACTGGTCCAAATACTTCAAAGAAAATGCGGCCGGGGTCCCTGATGTGCTTTTTGAAGATTTCGTGAAAAAATATTAAACGGTTCAAAAGTTATTCAAAAAACAAGTTTCCATTATAAGTCAATGGGAAAAGTTAACAAAAAGTTTGAAAGTGTCACAAATGCACGTTTTAGTGTCACAAATGGCCCTAGTAGCGTCGCAAATCTGCCATTTTTTTTCAGTTACTGATCACAGAAATGCTTGGCATTTAAAATTGGGACCATCTAGGGACATAATTATTTTTGTGTTTACCTAGTCAAGCCCTGAGGATGCTAGCCATGTCTTTATTTTGGGGTAAAACACCACAGAAATGTTTTTCAAATTTGTGGGACAAGAAGTGTCGCAAAGTAGCGTCGAACTTGCGATACTTTCACAAATTTGTGAAAGGTGTCGCAAATCACGACACTACTTTTCTAGACTATTGCCAAAATGACAGGAATTCTTTGCCACCTTGCTGCAAAAGAATGGTTTGGTCGTTTGGGCTGAAATTTGGAAGGAAGGCAGCCAACATCTCACAGATGTGCCTTTTGGTGGTTTGGTGACAAAATATTGCATGGATCTAAAGTTACAGTACTCCAAAGTTAACGTTTTTTCCCACTGACTAACATGGTGGTGTCAGCCGTGCCTTTTAGAGCTCATATCTTGGAAACGGTGCAAGATACTGATTTTCCATCACAAAAACGCGTGCAGTGAAAACCTAGCTAAGAAACTCATGAATCATGTGAAATGTAATTTTTTTTCCTATGTAGTACAGTTACTGAGATATTAGCAATTTAGTATTACAACTGCTCCCTCCTTTTCTGCTCTGAGGCACATTATAATGCATACATTCTTTGTTTACACTGTGTTTCTCAATGGAGCTTTTTGGGAAAAATAGGGTGTGCACTCCAGTTCCTGTTACACTTAGGCTTTACACTTGTGTTTCCATACCCATTTGCATTTCTGTTCTCGTGTACGCCACTGTGTGCATTACCCTTTCCGTTTCCATTTGCGCTTGCGTTTGCGTTACTGTCACCATTTGTGTCTCCACTACTGTTTGTGTTTCACTTAATGTCACTGTGCGCGTTACCATTTCTGTTGGCGGACACCCTTCCTTTTTCATTTGCGTTTGTCTTTCGTTTTGCGTCATCGTTGTTCTTACCGTTACCATTTGTGTTTCCAATTATGTTCCCGTGCCCATGCACATTACGGTTTGCATTTCCATACACACTTCCATTTGCATTTCTGCTTTCCTTGGTGTTATTGTTGCTGTTACCATTACCATTTGCATTTACGATTGCGGTACCGTGACCGTGCATGTTATGAGTTGCATTTCCGTATGCGCTTGCGTTTGCGTTTCTGTTTCCTTTGGCATTATTATTGCTGTTACAGTTATCATTTGCATTTACAATAGCAGTATCATCAGCGTCACATTAACAGTTGTTTTTTCATATGTGCTTGCATCTCCATTTGCATCACTGTTCGGTTTGGCGTCACTTTACGCCTGTGTTTCTATTAACGTTCGCTTTACAATTTACGTTTGCGTCACCATGTGTGTAACCATTATTGCTTGTGTTTGCATTGCACTTACTGTTACTATGTCACAAAAAAACACATGGTGGGAGCACGGGGCCCAGAGGTCCCGCGCTCCCACCACTACATACCTTTCACTATTTATAGTCCTCATTCTCAAGAAGAAGAGAAATTAGAGGAAAAAAATCTCAGTTTAATGCATCAGTTAGGGTTGTTCCACAGTGACAAAAGTGAGGAAATTCAGTGTTAGGGTTGACAACCCCCCCTTGCACCCCATCAGCCCACCCCCCCAACTGGCATCGGGGTGTGCAATGTGGCTGTTGGTCCTAAGTCACCCCATTCTCCTATGCCTCAGCGTGTTCATGCATGTGATGGGGTGAGAGTTAGGGCTGATGACCTAATGCACACCCCAATGCTGGTTGGGGGGCAGCAGAAGGGTGCAAGGGGTCAACCTTAACACCGAATTTCCTCACTTTTGTCGCTGTGGAACAACCCTAACTGATGCATTAAATGGAGTTTTTTTGCCTCTTTTATATATAGTTTATATATAATTTGTCTTTTTAGTAGTTTCAAAACGTTGAAAGCACTGGTGTTAGCAATGCATTCAGAAATACATATTTGAATTGTCTTTACAGTTAAACATTCAGTTTTATGTGAGGGTACATTTTTTGGAGAGGGGGTTCAAATTATTTTAATCATGAAGCACTGGTGTTTGTAATGCATTTAGAAATACATTTGTAATTGTCTTTACAGTTAAACATGCAGTTTCATGTGAGAGCACATTTTTGGGGACAGGGGGTTCAAATTATTTTAATCATGGGTACAGTACTTGGTAAACACATACTTTGATGATAAAGTGTATTTTTTCTTTTAAGTTTGAGAAGTATGTATCAGAAAACATTTAAGAAGAAAACAATTGATGATTTTAAAAGCTGTTCTGATCAGAGCTAACATTAAAAAAAATCTCAACTGTATTTTTTATTTTATTTTATCAGGGACACTAGACACAGGATGTTAACATTCCTGGTGGGTTTTATACTCCCTGGAACCTGTTATTACGGTTTTCTATTGTATCCTGTCCCAGCCAATCTTCCCAGAGTGCAGTTTTCTCTATTGTTTAATAGCTGTGTGGAGGCCAGTGTTTTGTTACACTGTCTTTTGTTTCAAATTAACCACAGACATTATGGCAGCCAAAGGAGACACACTTTGAGTCTTAGGGTATGTACAGCATAATTGATATGTTTTCATATGTATAATCATTCCATTCATGTTATTGCTAGACATACTGTAGCTAGCCTGGCTTGAGGAAGGGTTAACATTGTCAGGACCCCTTAGCAATTGAGATGCATATGCAGCAAATAAGTCTAGATGAGCTAACTTACCCTACAACTGTTAACTGTCACAGTCTGCATTTTCTTTTTGAAATGGTTACTTTTGCATTTATGTTTATTTTAAGATATTTAATATTCTGACCATGTGGTTATGTCATGGACCATAACTGATCTCCAGCCTTAACCCCCCCATGCCCCAAATTGCAAAGAAGAGGGTGCTATTAGACCAATCTAGTAGACAAATCTAATCATTTTCCCACTGTGTTCTGGTGTGTAGTTTGTCTTTTTAGTAGTTTCAGAACTTTGAAAGCATTGGTGTTAGCAATACATTTAGAAATACATTTTTAATTATCTTTACAGTTATATGTGTGGTTTCATGTGAGGGCACATTTTTTGGGGGGGTTCAAATTACTTTAATCATGAAGCATTGGTGTTAGTAATGCATTTAGAAATACATTTTTGAATTGTCTTTACAGTTAAACCTGCAGTTTCACTAACTTACCCTACAACTGGTTATTGTCACAGTCTGCATTTTCTTCTTGAAATGATTACTTTTGCATTTATGTGTATTTTAAGATATTTAATATTCTGACCATGTGGTTATGCCATGGACCATAACTGATTTCCAGCCTTAACCCTTCCCCCCCGTGCCCCAACTTGCATAGAAGATAGTGCTTGTAGACAAATCTAATCATTTTTCTGCTGTGTTCTGGTGTGTAGTTTGTCTTTTTAGTAGTTTCAAAACTGAACTATTTCTAAAACAAACCTGCATATCACATTTGCCTGCACTCTGAGCACACACTTATGAAACTGTGCATATCTGTACTCCACTTCTGCATAGACCTCATATTTTCCTAATATTCCCATTATCACAAGCATAACTGCCTTGCCCTTATCAAAAGTGACCCCCTCTGAAAGTTAATATCACATTTTCTATAACAGTTCTTCATCATTACACCTGACTTCCTGACATCAACACGTTGCTTAACTCTAACTTACATCACCTCATGGACAAAAGCCCTGTTTCTCTTAAAAAAAAAACATAAAATAAAAAAAAAAACCTGTGTAAATAATCCCAAGGCTGAACATATGCCAGCCATTACTTTTTCATGTACTGCCACCTTCTGTACCATCATGGGGATTTGCATATGTTTCCCTTGATGCTTTGCATTATTGGGATATGTGCAATTATGCTTTCTTTAAAATGTGGCTGTCTGGCCAATATCATCCGGGATAACACATACATCGTGGCATTTGCTCTGGGGTTCTTTTGTAAGCTTTCTATTCATTCCATTAAAATGTACACCTCCATATATTTTCCTAATAATGTGTGTGCCTTCCTTAGAACAGAAAATATAACAAATCTTACTACTTACAAATCATTGTTTTGTTTCTCCATACCTTTTTAACAATTCCATACAACTTCACTAACTTCATTATACAGCTGTGGTGGATCTGACCAGATTTTGTTGTTGTTGTTACTACCTCCTCTCCCCCCCCCCCCAATTGTGTAATCTTCCCCTTAGTATGTTTCTGGTTGAAAACAGAGCAGACGTAGCTGTTAAACTCCTGGGCAATATCGCTATCATAGGTAATTATGCCATCATTAAATTCTGTTGAGCCCAGCACGTTAGTAGAACTCTTTTTGCTGTTCACATAAGCAAAGAAGGATTTATTGTTATTCCTTTGTAGTGCAATTCTAAATTCTAATTTAGTTTTTTCCTCTTTGATTAATTGCTTAAGTTTTTTTAGTTTGCCCTTGTATTTTATTTGGTTGTTGGTTCTCTTGGATTTGGAGTAGGCATTTTCTTTTGCTTTGATTTGTGTTTTTGACTGTTCTGGTTAACCACATGGTGATTCTCTCTTTCCTACTGTGTTTAAGTATAGAGGGAACACATTTGGATTCAGCTGTTAATATGTGTTTTTTTTTAGAATGTCCCAACAATCTTCAGTAGAAGTATTATGCAACTTGGTGTCCTAATCTACACTATTTAGATGCTGATTTATGTAGCTAAAGTTAGCTGTATTGTAGTTTTTGATGTAGTGATATATGCCTGGTTTATGGGAGGCGAGCATAATACTGTAAGCAATAATGTTATGGTCACTCCCTCCCAGTGGGCAATTTGCCTTGATGTCTTGTATCAGATTGTCGTGGTTAGTAACTATTATGTCTAAGGTATTACTTCCTCTTGTGATGAAAGTTACTAGTTGATTTAAACCCACTGAAGCCATAGAATCAATGAAGACATGTTAGATTGGATTGGTACTAGTTAACAGTTCCCAGTTTATCTCTGGCACAGACAATTTTCTTTTCTTAATGCAGTAAGCCACTAAGAGGCAATTTTTTTAAATCACAATGGAAATGTGAAAGGAAAAGTGTGTCTCCCACTGGGACTTGAACCCAGAACCTTAGCATTCCGTGCTATGCTCTAACCGTCTGAGCTATGGAAGACTCAGAGATTAGCAGTATTCCATGTTTTCCATGAGGCACACACATTCCTTTCTGTTGCTGCATAACCAGCAATGTAAGCATATGTCAGAGACATAGACAACTTTCTTTTCTTAATATAGTAAGCCACTGTGCTTCTGGAGGAGGAGTTACAATTGTACCTACTCGCCCTCTCTGCCTACCAAATTCATTATCCCCTTCTTACCCTCCCCTCACTACTTCCCCCCCAATTTCTAGGACACCTTTGGCAGCAGCCTCTACTATCCCAGAACCCCTCCTCTTCCCCCAAATACTCCCTTCTCCTGTCTCTCTCACCACCATCTTTGCAGGGTCCTGTCCTCTTGCAGAGTCCTCAGCATCCTGAATGAGTGCAGTTCTTGGCACACCTCTTGTCCCCCTCTTCCCTTCCCTAGCTTTCTTGTCTCCCCCTTCACTACTCCCTCTACTCTCTCCCCTCCTCCTCCTGACCTCTCACTCACTCACCACCATTTTTGCAGGGTCTTGCCCCCTTGCAGGGTTCTCAGCATCCTGAAGGGGTGCAGTTCTCTGCATGCCTCTTGTCCCCCCTCTCTTCCCCAGCCCCCCTCATTTCCCCTTTTACAACTCTCTCTACTCTCCCCTTCACCAGCCCCCTCTCTCTCTCTCTCTCTCACCACCATATTTACTGGTTCCTGTCCCCTTGCAGGGTTCTCAGCCTCCTGAAGGGGTGCAGTTCTCTGTAAGCCTCTCATCCCTCTCCAGCCTCCCCTAGCTCTCCTCATCTCCCCCCTCTACTACTCTATCTACTCTCTCCCCTTTCCCAGCCCTCTCTCTCTCTCTCTCTGTCACCGCCATCTTTGCAGGGTTCCATCCCCTTGCAGGGTTCTCAGCATTCTGAATGGGTGCAGTTTTTGGCATCCCTCTTGTTCATCTCTCCCCCCGCCCCAGCCCCCCTCCTCCACACCTTTACTATTCTACTTGCTTCCCTTCCCAAACCCCCTTTGTCTCCCTCTACTACTCCCCTTGTTCTTACTGCCATTCTTGCAAACACATTTAGCACTTGTTTTTTTCTGCACTTAGCCTGCCACTCTAGCACTTTCTAGATGTACTCCAACTGCTGCTTTATACCTTGCCTAGTTAGCTGTTTTACTATTGTACCCATGGAATTGTTTCCAGTATGCTATAGCAACACAATGCAGTCTGTCTCATTTCCCTCCATTGTCATGCATTTAAATGAATTGTACCTTGTGTTGCACTTTATGTCCCAGTACTGACACTGTAGTGCAGCATGAGAGGGGTGCTGCACTTCTGAGGTGCCATCTTTCAGATGAGACGTTAAACCGAGGTCCCATCTGCCTGGATTGCTGGTAGTTCAGGTGGATGTTAAAGATCCCATGGCACTTATCAAAAAGAGCAGGGGAATTTCCCCAGTGTCCTGGCCAAATTTCCCTCATTCATTAAAAGTACCACCAACAGCTTAATCTGGTTCAAGGTCAGTTGGCATTCATCTGTATCCCCTTCCCCCAGGTCGTGCCTGAAAATAGGCAGGATTTGTCTAGTGCACTGACCCAGTCAACAAAAACTAAATAAATAAATAATATGTATATTACTTGTAATGCTTTTTCTTGATTTCCCTTCCTATGTAACCCCCCCCCCCCGAACACTTCTGGAAATGAGCTGTTTATAGCTCATGTTGTCTTTCCTTGAAACATTTTCAAATGAATAAATAAAGACAGTATGCCTGGGCCTCAGCTCCCTTGAATTGCACTGGACATGCTAGAGATGCGCTCTGATGCACATGCCTCTGTGCTTGTCTCTGCATGTGGCTGTGCACAGTCACCCTTCTCGAGCTCACCCCACTCACTCTGGGCATTGTTTATGTAATGCACCCCCAAATATGGGGCTTACCTTTGGCCCATTGCTCCTGATTCTGCTCCTGCCTCAGAGCACTTCCCGGCTGTCTGCCATTTCCTCCCTGGTTGTGTCCCCACTGTGGCCTGAGTCATATTGTGCCCTTGCCCCAGAACAGCCCCAGTATGTAAATCTAGCCCATCTCTGCTCAAAAACTTAAGCCACATCTCCCTGCTGTTCACTTCGGCACTCCAATGCCACAGGGATAGTGCATGCGCAAAGTTGCACCTTTGATCTCCTGACAGCTTGATTTGTGGTCGAGCAGTCCCTGTGTTAGGCAGAATGGGGACCAGTGACCAAAACATGGGCCAAGAGAGCCTTCTCTTAAAAGTAAATAAAAAGATCCATGAAGTACTTGTGATTGGAGTGCGTGAATATTAATGAGCCAGGGCCTTGTTCTTCATGAATATTAATGAGGGTTCTGAATACCCTCAGAAACAACATTTTCCGGTGGCTGCTGCAAGGGAAAGAAATGTCAGTAAATAGCAGCAGCTGCCAAGGACATTTGGAGACAAATGATTGAAGGGAGAAAGGTTTGAAATAAATAAATATATACTAAATCCTGGCTGCACCAGTTGAATGTTGGGACTCAGAGAACAACCTGTATGCTGCGATTGGTGGGTATAAAATATTGGCAGTATCGAAAGACTCAGGACTGAAATAAACAGCTTAAGCTGGGCAGTGATCTCAAGGATGCACATGTGGCTATTAAACTGTGGGGCAAGTGGGCAAAAATAATAATTACTCTGGCTGCACCAGGACTTTATTTGGGACTGTGTTAATTCTGCTTCAGGGACTGTGTATTTAGCAGACATTTCAGAGCAGCAGCAGCCAATTGAAAAGCTGGTATTTTTAAGTGAGGACTTGTGGGACTTTGGCCGAAGCTCATGGGAAAACTTCCAAGTGCTTATGGGGAACTGCAGAGACCTAAATTCAAGCATCAAAACAGTAAACCAACTGTGCATCGAGGAGGCTTCATGAATAATTCATTTTTGTGATTGACAAGCCTCTCAGCCAATCAGAGCCAGAGCAACCAATAGCTTCAGCCAATAGGGAGCCCCATAAAAGACAGTGTTTCAGGCAGATTTTCAGATTTGAGCAGGAGCTCCCCACAGGGGTGGGGCTCAGGCCGTCAGCAAACCAAAGGGGTCTGTGATCCAGTGCAAGCCCTCCACATGGGAGAGGGGCATTTTCCTCTGCCAAAAGAGGAAATAGGTGGCTGCCTGAAAGCAAAACCTGCTAGGCTGGGGATTGCCAGAAAGTGTCCTCCAGGGACTAGCTCAAATCCTTTCCACATTTAGGAAAAACATGGGTCCTGCAACTTGATGCTAAGCCAGCTGGTGAGACAGTTGAACCTGCTTCAGCAGTGAGAGCGCTGATGTTTTCAGGAACCTCAGATAAGGAGAACCATTCCTGGAAGGATGCCTGAGTGAGTAAAATTGTATTTACAAGTACAACTATAAGAAAAGCCTAATGGGGCCACAATGCCCCAGGAAACTGTTTGGAACTGTTCATTTGTCTGCATTCTAAGTTTTAAATTGAGCAGCAAATGGGTGGACAATGTCTAGTGACCAAGAAGGGTTTAGTCTGTGTATAGAAATGCAACTGATTTAAAAGTGCCTACAGGACTGGAAGGGGAATACTCAGAGCCTGGGCTCTTCCTGACTTTGCCTGGGGGGGTCCAGTATTTGTCCTTTGGGAACTGTTAAGGCCAGAAATTGCCAGAAGGGACTTTGTTAAATTGTTGTGATGTCCTGTGGGAGCTGTGAACTCCAGCAGTTGCCTCGTGGGACTGAGAGTTTGAGATTCATGCTTGAAAGAACTGTAGTAACTGTTTTGAATTGTCAAATCAAAGTATAATATTGTAGAAGTACATTAGTCTGATATGGAACATGAGGAACCGGGTCATCCTAGCCTTAGGAAACAAGTACCCACCTGAGTATCTGAAGCTGAAAAGAATCACCGTGGCCACGCTGGCCCATGGTTGAAGGACTGAGTAACAAATGTGCTGAATGCAGCTTTGGAAAAATATAAATGTGCTAGAAGAAGTCCTTGGATTGGATAATTGCTTCAAATAAGTAAAGGTGCTGAATGTTTGAGAAATATAAATGTGCTAAATGTATAGTGACTGGCCTGGTTACACCGCAATTGCTTTTGGCCCACAAGAGGGGCTTAATCTTCAGAATGCTAAAGTGTTGCTTCCATTGTAAGGTTTTAAAATCTCTGCAGTCAGCTTAGGTGGGAACTGATTGTTGGGTTGACTGCAAATGAACCTTTGTGGAAGCACTCAATTCTAACCTGCTTACAGAGAATCCTATTGTGAGTAAATGCAGGGCCTCCCCTGCACCATCTAACAAGACTGTACATAGTTAAAATGTTTAATATTTCAAGCCTGAGCCTCAGTCTTCCTAATTAGCCAGTCAACATACAGCTACACCATCTATCAGGCCTGTACCTTTACTGGACTTTGGTTACTGGGTACCCAAGTTAAGGTTGGGATTGTGTGGGTCTCATACCAAATATGGGGACTGGTACCAGTGTTGGTATCAATGTATGCTGTGTTAACTGATTTATTGCAGCCAGTTGGATAGCCATGGCTCTGGTTATCATAGAGGTTGGTGGGAAATGTGATTTACATGTGATTTAAAATGTGACTGTTTAATATTGATCCTAACCAAATCAAACCAGTCAAATTAAATGTAAATAATGCAAATGCCATAACCTCAGTTCCTTTTTCACCCATCCTAACCCCATCCATGTAAATAAACTTTGTTATTGCTGTTTTGCAGATACCTGTGTCGTGAGCATATTATTAGTCTCCAGTTACTAAATGGTAAAATGCATCAAATGTGGGGAAATGTTATTGGGTCATGTTTGGGGTGGCACTAAGGTAATGTGGGTGGGTACAGCACCCCAGAGGGTTGTACCAGGTTAAAGCTAGCCCACATAAAGCTATACTCTGGGTGGAGGCACTGCACAAAGTAATATCTTGGGTAAGAACCAGTTTAAAGTGAATATGGGGAACCCACGTCCCTCAACCTTGTTTCGGCCAGCAAGGCAGGGGCAGTAGACCTTGGAGTAGTGCCACCTAGGGGTTACATTTAAATAGTATGTGGCCTGGAAGTCTCAAACTGTGACCTCCCGTTAGCCTGCGATGTGCAGGGATGCAATGTTTCGGGGCAAAAACCCAAGAAGATGTTACCAGTTGGGGGGGGAGGGGGTTCAGCTAGCCATGACAGAGGAGGAGAAGGCTCTGGGGTGATTATAATGGGCTCAATGAACAACTCAGCACAGTGCAGGAAGGCAGCTGCAAAGGCCAACAAAATGCCGGGTTGTATTGCCAGGGGTATATCTTCAAGGAGAGTGGAGGTGATCCTGCTGTTGTACAGGTCACTGGTTAGGCCACACCTGAAGTACTGTGTGCAGTACTGGCGCCATACCTGAAGAAAGACATTAGGTTACTGGAGGAGGTGCAGTGCAGGGCAACAAAGATGATCCAGGGGCTAGGGGACTTACCCTATGAGAGCAGGCTGAGGGAGCTGAACATGTACTCTCTGGAGGAGAGGAAAGATGGGGGAGATATGATTGAAACCTTCAAGTACATGAAGGGAATAAACAAGACAGGCACGGAGGGACAATTCAAGCTAAGGGGGTGGTAGGGACACTCGAGGTCATGATCTTAGATTGGAGGGGGGGAATGTTTAGGAGGGAAATAAGAAGACACTTTTTTACGGAGAGAGTGGTGTCTGGGTGGAACATGTTGCCTGCGGAAGTGGTATCCTGTAGAACAGTGGACTGCTTCAAAAGGGGATGAGATAGAGTAAGAGGGAGGGTCAGGGGAGGGGAGGGGGGCAGCTGCAGTATAAGGGTTGCTAGCTGCACACTCGAGCAGACTCGATAGATCATAAGGCCTTTATCTGCTGGCAAATTTATATGTTTGTATGTTTCTTTGTTTAAAACGTGCAATATAGTCTGCACTCAAATAAGTGTCTATTGACACTAGAGATTAAAAGGTCAGTTACTTTGCCTAGCGTAGTTCCCCAGAAACTGCCCAGTTCCACACTCTACCAGAGTTTGAGCAGATTAGCAACACAGCTCCCACTCGCTCAGGGCATTGTTTAAATAGGGCATGATCCAGAAGTCTAAAACTGTGTCACGTGACCTCCTGCTAGCCTGTGATGTGCAGGAATGCAAAGTTTCTTTGTTTAAAACATGCAATATAGTCTGCACTCAAATAAGTGTCTATTGACATTAGAGATTAAAAAGATCAGTTACTTTGCTTAGCGAAGTTCCCCTGGTTCATCCCAGGGACTACAATTCCCACACTCCTTACTTTTTACAGGGCCAGGCAACAGGTTGCCTAGAAAATGAACTCACTCAGTCTCCCGCATAGTAACTAGGCACAACAAACACAGTGGTATATATATTTAAAATGAGAACAGGCTAATGCCCAGCAAGCCACACCCAACTCCACACTCTACCAGAGTCAGAACAGATTAGCAACACAGCTCCTACTCGCTCAGAGTGTTATTTAAATAGCATGTGACCTGGAACTCTCAAACTGGGTCATGTGACCTCCTGCTAGCCTGCGATGTGCAGGAATGCAATGTTTTTTTGTTTAAAATGTGCAATATTGTCTGCACCCAAATAAAAGTGTCTATTGATACTAGTGATTAAAAAGATCAGTTTCCCAGGTTCATCCCGAGGACTACAATTCCCACACTCTGTTCTGTTTAAAGGGCCGGGCAACAGGTTGCCTAGGAAACAACTGTAAGCCCTTTGTTACCCGGGGTTACTAGAATCCCAGTCAGACCTAGTGGTAGGCAGGGAAGGCAGCTTGTGAAACTCCAGTTAAATGGGTTTCACACTGTCTCACTCTGTTCTCAGTCTCAGCTGAGACTGAGGGATGACATCACCAATAGAACTATCGCAGCTGCATGAGCCACATTGGAATCTGCAGCAAGGGAGTTGGTTAGAACGTTGGGAGGTTTTGAAGTCAGTCTTCCAGTGAATGAGAGTGAAGTTGGGAGCTTGCTGAGAAAGCAGCTCAGTGAAGGCTCTAGGAGCCTCAGCCCTGACAGAGGGCTACATTTAGTTTAAAAGGGTGTGTGTCTCCACCTTAAAGAGAGAGAGACAGAAGATAATTGAAGTGGTGGAAACCGCTGTTTTCATGTCTCAGTGCCCCTCCCTTCGGGGGGGCAGGAAAGGGTTCCCTGCAGATTCCTGGGGCAACCCCCTAGTACTGCTTGTGAAGGAAAAGCTGCCTGTTTGTTCCAGAGTTTATTTGGGAGAACAAGAAGATTTGTGAGTCGCCTGTGGGGCACCTGCAATGTGAGGGTGAGTGTCTGCTCTTGCTAAAAGGGCCTGTTTTTCACCCTGGGACTTGTGCGACAATGTGGGGATTGAACTACTAAATATTGGGAGGCCTAGAGTAATGGGCTAAGCAAAGTAAAAGTAGGTTCAAGTCCACAGCTTGTTGGGATGCAAATGATATGTAGAGGAGATGTGACAGACATCTACCCAGAATCTACATTTGAAAGTTTTCAGTAAAGGAATTGTTCAGTTTCCAGGAAAATGGCCGGGTATGGGCTGTGGGAGCTGGAGGTGGGTGGCCCCCTATCTTTAGTGACCAGGTCCACCTCTACAGATTTCTACTGTGGATTTCTGCTTTACCTCAGGCACTTGGCCAGTGATGAGGGAAGTACCCAGATGTGGGATTGTAAGGAAAATTCTCTCTAGGAGTCAAAGACTCTAGTGTGGTTTGGGGAGCCAAAACAGGATAACTGATTCATTCCTCAAATGGACTGCGGATCAAGTGGCTGGCGGGGGAGCTGGGCCAATGGGGAAAACCCAAGTAGTGTACAAGTTGGGCTGTGTACCCAAAGCTGCGTGCAAGTCTGGGCTGTGTGCCTGGTGGGTTTAGAGCCTGAGGGCTGGAAATAGTGATAAAGTGTTCTGTAGTCTCTAATTTGCATTACCAGGAAATGTAGCCCCGTGGGGGTCCGTCTATGCTTTGTTTGTTCAGCTTGGATGTGAATAAAAGCCACACTGAAGAATCCCATTCCTGATTCTGGACATTACAGTTGTTGCTTCTGTGTTTGGATTTACTTGGGTGCCCCTGTTCGAGTAGCCAAACCTAGGTCCCTCTTGCCGAGTAACCTCATCCTCCCAGACCCAGTCCCACCAGGTACTGCTGTCACTTCAACAGCATGCCACCTGTCGCTTTGCTAAAAAGGCAGGGGTGAGGGGTTACAAAATGGAGGCACCACTTTGGATTTTGTTCAGGGAGGAAGGTGCTTAGGCAAGGGGGCTAGCGTTTTGGCTATCTGGCAGTGGGTAGCCCAAAAAGCTGAAGCAAGTAACTAGTGTGTGTTGCTGTGTGCTGTGGATCTTGTGCTGCTGTTTAAAACTGCCAACTGTTTACCAAGGTGCAGTAAAGCCAAAGAGTGTGCCCTTGTCCTACATAAAATTGTTTACAGTGTTTTTGCCTGCATGTAAAATGAACTGTGGTAAAGAAAAGTGTGGAAGACTAGGGGTAGCAACAGGAAAATTGTGCCCTGGACATTTGAAATGCTTTTAAAATGAACTGTGGTAAAGAAAAGTGTGGAAGACTAGGGGTAGCAACAGGAAAAGTGTGCCCTGGACGTTGGAAATGCTTTCTGAAAGAATGAGAGACTTGCAGGTGTAATGGCTATGTTAAATGGCTGAAATGGGCTCCCGCCATGGAGTCAGTTGGTAAAGAAAAAAAGTTGCATTCTGCAGTTTAAATCGCCTGCTCGACGATCGCCGTGAGGAGAAGAGCCCCCGTGAGGAAGAAGAGGGTCATTTGCATGGCATCGTATGATTGGTCAGGCAGAGATTAGTCCCGCCCCTCAGCCAGCTCTACAGTGACTGCCCCAGCATTCGAGAGGGAGTGTGAGTGGAGTACGTGTACTGGCTAGTGGAGGAGTGTCGTGGAGTGTTAAAATCGCTGTAAACTTTGTAAAAATAGACTTTCTAGTTTAAAATTGGGCTCAACCCGCTAATCGATCGTTGGAATTGCAAGCGTGGTGGTCAAAAAGACGATCGGAGGACTGTCCGCCCGTTTCTGTTCTGAGGCCTTCAAGAACTGGCTGCAGGCCGTTTTTCCCCATCGCAGCAATCTGCTACTGATAACAGTAAGTAACAACCTAAAAACTGCTCAAACAGTGATTTTCAGCCCTATGCCATATAAATGTGTGTGCAGCAGTGTAGTCGCTTTGCAAGTAACGACTGTGTCAAGTCCTGCTAGCAAGTGCAAGTCTGTTAAGCCATTGACCTTGTGCATAGTAATGAATTCAGCCTCATTTTAAAGTTTGAAGCCAGAGAGAGACTGTGGGCTGTAGCCAATGTGCAGCACTAGTTATACAGGCAATCCTGTGCTAAAAACCTGAAGCTTTAAGGGACTGTGAATCAAATAAATGTTACCAGCATGTAAAGAGTCCGTGGAAAATCCTGTAAATGTGTTTAAAGCAAGAACAGAGCAAGTTGTGCAGTTTGAGCAAAAGTTATCAGTAGTTTGTGTAAATCGGGTGCGCAGTGGCTTGACCCAAATTTCTGAATGTTGATGCACAGGAGTGCCGCCGCCGCCATTACAGGGTGGGGTAGTAAAGTAAACACAGCAGCAGAGGAGCCATTTTACAACTAAAGAGTGTGTTCAGTAAAGTGGGACTTTCAGTTACAGTGAACTTTTGTTTGTTTTTCTGCAGTTATGGCCTCAGGACCAGCTCATTACCCGGATCATGCCCAGGTTTCAGTAACAGCAGCAGTAAATAAACTGAGGGATACTGAAAAGTGGTGCTATGGAGGACAACTGCCTCCTCATGTGGCAGTTCCTGGATATCCAGTGCATGTATGTCAAATATGCTTGAGAGCTGGAAGGGACATCTCCATGATACCTCACTGTGCTGGATGCCTAGAAAAATATGGCTTGTATAAAGCACCTCAAATCCGTTTGGCTCCCACATGGACAAAGGTTCAGAAATCTGCAGTTGGCAGCACACAGCACCAGGTGGAGCCTGTGGAGGAAGGCCCCTCGGGGGAGTGTGGCGCAAAGCTAGAGGGTGCAGAGTTAGAGACAGAACCAGAAGTTGAAGTTTCGGATGCTGGATCCCAGAAGGAAAGTTCGGATAAAGCATCAATAGACCCCTGGAGGGAGGGGCCTAGCCCAAGTCTCTTAGGCGAAGATGAGATGTGGGAGGCCTTTGAGTGGGAGGTGTCGACCTCCATGCCTAGTGATGAGTGGATAGTCTCAGGAGTGAGAATGACTGCTCACTCCTGGGCTCAGATCCTCAGTGAAGAGGAAGATGAGGGGGAACCTATGTGGCCTTGTGAAAAAGGAATGAGTACACAGCCTCAAGATCTTGCCTCGGAGGAATGCATGGAAGAAAGTGGTATTGCCACTGCCCTGGCTTCACAAGAGGAACAAGTCAGGCATCTGTTTCTAATTTCTTTAAGGATGCGTAGCTGGCAGAACCAGGACTGGCCACCCCCAAGCTAGGCCAGCGGTCTCAGATTGACCAAAGCAAGTAAAGAGGAGAGACTGGTTCATAGAAAGACGAATGAGATCTATGGTATGACCTTTCCTACCTTTCCTCAAAAAGTCTGGGAGGAGATTGAGAACAGCAGGAAATCCTGGATCTGGGACGAAGCAATGAAAGGTGTGCATCCTGGGGCCAACAAGCATGTGAAGAACAGACTGTTTCACGAGAAGTATACCCAGTGGAAGAGAGGCAGGACACTGTTTATAGACAGAGTGCGAATAGTGGATGGAGAGGGACGTGAAATCTCCCACTGTGTGAATTATGTGCACCCAGATGGGGTAATAATTCAAGCTCCTGACCCCCGGTACTATTGGCCTCAGTGCAAGGACCTCCCAGCAAATGTGCCCGTGCCTATAAAATGGAAAGCCGAGCAGTGGTAGTCAATACTGCCACACCAGACTGTGAAGTGCCTTACTGATCAGCCAATATGGACATCCAGGACTCAGGTGCCCCATATTCATCAGTTCTACAGTGTACTGGCCTTTCCAGAATCCATTGACTGGCCCACCAGATGACTTCAGATCCAGAGAGGACACCAGCCCAGCTGTATCCTGTTCATCGCCTGCTAATCAGATGACGTCGGACCAGCTGTTTTCTTTTTTGTTCCTGTTCTAAGGTTCCATCTCCAGAGATTACATCAGCCCAGCAGTTCCCAGATGTGCCCTCCTGTGGTTCCCGGAAGATGTCCACCCAGCTGTATCGGAAGAAATGCTGCCAGGCAGAGTCTTCGTCAGAGGTGGAGGTCGGTCCCAAAATTTCCATACTACAAGTGGCTGGTAAGTCCGAACTTTCCTATCTTTATGACATTGCAGTACACACCCTACACTAGCAGACTTCAAAATGTGTGAACTGTCCTCAAAGACTCTCCCCTTCGGGACTTTGGCCTGTTAGAACTGTGCTTCACCGGGCTCCGGCCCAGGAGAGACTCTTTATTGGACTAGCCTTCGGGCATTGTGGTCACTAGTTGGAACTTTTAGGGCACCCCATCCCCCCAAATGTGTATTGTAAACAATGTTGTTGTTTTCTAATGTAAATACTGTTTTCTACCTTTTTCTAAAAAAAAAATATATATTTGGGATTTTTCAGTGTTTTGATGGTAGGGGTCTAGGTAGACTGTGTATGCAGATTAGAAGTGTGTGTTGTCTTCCTTTTTCTTACAGGTGTTCCTGGGAAGACAGAAGAGAAGACAAGAAGAGGAGGAGGGGCTTATCGGAGTTCCTCATCAGTGCTTTAGTGTGTATAAATTTAAAGTACTGTGTTGTTATGGTTGTTGTTGATGTATTAACCCTTTCCTTCCACAGGTGTGGTTGTGGGGGTAGGGAGGAGATAGTAACATGGTATAAAATGTGGTATTTTAATGGTGTGTGGTTGCAGGTTGCCCAAGGTCGGGGAGGTCCCCGGGTTGTTTTTGTTTTTGGGGTATTAAGTTAAAGGCAGATAGGTTTTCCCTATAGAGTTAAGGGGGATAGACAGACTGTGGCCTTGACCTGCAGTAGGAACCGCAGTGCTGATCTATCAGGGCTATGCTCTGGATGGTTCTAACAGAGCCACTAGGTGTCCATAGTAAGTGGATAGTGTAGAGGCTGATATGTCAACTAAAGACCTCTAGGCCCCTAGTGTTGCCTGCCTGTGCTTGCACATGGTAGGAGGGGGCCTGATCAGCCCCCTCCGCAGGTAGCACATAGGGTGGGATGGCCTAAGGCCGGGTAAACAATGACTGCAGACAGTCATTTTCCTGGCCAAGGGCGAGTGTAACCCACTTGTTACCCGGGGTTACTAGAATCCCAGTCAGACCTAGTGGTAGGCAGCTTGTGAAACTCCAGTTAAATGGGTTTCACACTGTCTCACTCTGTTCTCAGTCTCAGCTGAGACTGAGGGATGACATCACCAATAGAACTGTCACAGCTGCATGAGCCACATTGGAATCTACAGCAAGGGAGTTGGTTAGAACATTGGGAGGTTTTGAAGTCAGTCTTCCAGTGAATGAGAGTGAAGTTGGGAGCTTGCTGAGAAAGCAGCTCAGTGAAGGCTCTAGGAGCCTCAGCCCTGACAGAGGGCTACTTTTAGTTTAAAAGGGTGTGTCTCCACCTTAAAGAGAGAGACAGAAGATAATTGAAGTGGTGGAGACCGCTGTTTTCGTGTCTCAGTGCCCCTCCCTTCGGGGCAGGAAAGGGTCTCCCTGCAGAATCCTGGGGCAACCCCCAGTACTGCTTGTGAAGGAAAAGCTGCCTGTTTGTTCCAGAGTTTATTTGGGAGAACAAGAAGATTTGTGAGTCGCCTGTGGGGCACCTGCAATGTGAGGGTGAGTGTCTGCCCTTGCTAAAAGGGCTTATGTTTTTCACCCTGGGACTTGTGTGACAATGTGGGGATTGAACTACTAAATATTGGGAAGCCTAGAGTAATGGGCTAAGCAAAGTAAAAGTAGGTTCAAGTCCACAGCTTGTTGGGATGCAAATGATATGTAGAGGAGATGTGACAGACGTCTACCCAGAATCTACATTTGAAAGTATTCAGTAAAGGAATTGTTCAGTTTCCAGAGAAATGGCCGGGTATGGGCTGTGGGAGCTGGAGGTGGGTGGCCCATCTTTAGTGACCAGGTCCACCTCTACGGATTTCTTCTGTGGATTTCTGCTTTACCTCAGGCACTTGGCCAGTGATGAGGGAAGTACCCAGACGTGGGATTGTAAGGAAAATTCTCTAGAGTCAAGACTGTAGTGTGGTTTGGGGAGCCACAACAGGATAACTGGTTCATTCCTCAAATGGACCCTGGATCAAGTGGCGGTGGGGAGCAGGCCAATGGGAAACCCAAGTAGTGTACAAGTCGGGCTGTGTACCCAAAGCTGCATGCAAGTCCGGCTGTGTACTGGTGGGTTTAGAGCCTGAGGGCTGAAATAGTGATAAAGTGTTCTGTAGTCTCTAATCTGCATTACCAGGAAATGTAGCCCCGTGGGGGTCCTGCTTTATGCTTTGTTTGTTCAGCTTGATGTGAATAAAAGCCACACTGAAGAATCCCATTCCTGGTTCTGGACATTACAGTTATTGCTTCCTGTGTTCGGATTTACTTGGGTGCCCCTGTTCAGACTAGCCAAACCTAGGTCCCCTGTGCTGAGTAACCTCATCCTCCCCGAACCCAGTCCCCACCAGGTACTGCTGTCAGCTTCAACAGCATGCCACCTGTCGTTTTGCTAAAAAGGCAGGGGTGAGGGGTTACACAACCTTACTCAGTCTCCCACATAGTAAATAGGCACAACAAGCAATTGTATATATATTTAAAATGAGAACGGGCTAATGCCCAGCAAACTGCCCAACTCCACACTTTACCAGAGTCAGAGCAGTTTAGCAAAACAGCTCCCACTCGCTCAGGGTGTTGGTTAAATAGCGTATGACCTGGAAGTCATTTTACCAGGAATGTTTTACCAGGAAAGACATACTGAGCTGGTAATAGCCTGTTTGCAGAAGCATCCTGGGGTAAAGGGGAAGTGGAATACAGTAACACCTGGTAGAACTACCATGAATAAGATACCATAATATAAAATAGGATGAAAAACAACAAATTACAGGTGATTAGACAAGTCAGACATTAGCTATGACCAATGAAACATAGAAACATAGAATTTGTTGACAGTTAAGGACTGCTTGGCCCACCAAGTCTGCCCATTTTCAATGCCTATACCGTCACTGCAGACCCTAACCCGACCTTTGGCTACCTCACCCCCTCTTCCTACCAATATTCTATTCCTTTGTGCCTATCCCATGCATGCTTGAAGCCCACCACTGTATTCACTCCAACCACCTCCACTGGAAGACTATTCCGAGCATTCACCATGCTTTCAGGAAAGAAGTATTTCTTCACATCCCTCCTAAATTATCCCCCTCGGCTTCAGCATCATCGCATGCCCAAATGTTCTTGTGCACCTTCTCCTCTGAAGAATGCTTCCCCCCTGTACCTCATTCACTCCAGTGAGAAATTTATAGGTCTCTATCATGTCCTCCCTCTCCCTCCTCTCTTCCAGGGTGTATATACTGAGATCCCTCAGTCTCTCCTCATAGGGCTTTTGATGCAGCTCCACACAATTTCAGTTGCCCTCCACTGGACAGGCTCCACTCTGTGTCCTCCCTGAGATGTGGTCTCCAGAACTGGATACAATACTCCAGGTGGGTTCTCACCAATGATCGATACAGTCTCTCTCTCTCTCTCTCTCTCTCTCTCTCTCCCCCTCCCGGTGATACCCCTTTTCATGCCCCCCAGCATCCCACTGGTCCTACCTACTGCCTTGCCTCATGGCTTTGCCACCTTGAGATCATCTGATAGGGTTACTCAAGCTCCCTTTCCTGTTTAGTGACTGTCAATACATCTCCCCCCATTTTAAATTCCACCTCTGGGTTTCTGTGCCCTAGGTGCATGGTTTTGCATTTTTTAGCATTGAAACCCAGCTGCCATACCCTTGATCACTCCTTGAATTCTCTCAGGTCTCTACACATTCCCTCCACCCCCTCCAGAGTGTCTTCCCCATTGCAGATTTTGGTGCCATCTGCAAAGTGGCAATGCATACCTTCCCTTCCAGCTCTTCTGCAATGTCACCTATAAATACATTAAAGAGGACTGGTCCCAGTACTGAGCCCTGAGGTGCCCCATTAGTAATTCTCCCCTCCCCAGAATGAGTACCATTATTTAACACCACCCTCTGTCACCTATCCATCAATTAATTTCATATCCAGTTTACGACCATGGGATCCACCCCCAGACTGCTCAGTTTCCTTAAGAGCATCCTACTTGGTATGGTGTCAAAGGCCTTGCTGAAGTCTAAGTTGGCCAAGTCCACTGCCCCACCTTGATCTATTTCTGTGGTTATTTATACAAAGAAATAGATCAGTTTCATCTGGCATGACCTCCCCCGTGTGACTCAGTGTTGTCTTGGATCTTGTAACCCACTGGATTCAAGATACTCAACTAGCCTTTCCTTTAAAAGCATCTCCATTAACTGGCCTAGAGATGTGGAGGACTGAAGCACAATGTGCCTTACATACTACCATGCTGACAATGAACTCAGATTGATGAGGGTTGGCCTGGGGGTGGGGGAGAGGATCGAGTATTGGTCAGACAACTCTCCTCTCACAGTGTGGGGAGGCATGTTGACTTGGTCCTTGGCTGTCACAGGTGTAGGCCAGATGGTAGCACCAGCACTAAAGCAGAATTGAAGGGAGGGGCTGCGGTTCCATAGCATGTGTACAGGTCGCTGCAACAGGGGACCTAGGTGAAGAAAACAGAAAAAAGGCTGGTGCAGGCTTCATGAAGCCATGCCCACCTACCCTGTCCTGCACCACCACCTGGGCCACCAGCCCAAATCCGGATGTGAATCACTAGGTGGGGAGGATGATCCTCCCCTTCCCAGCTCTGCCATGGAGTGCAATCCGTGAAGGACTCCGGGTATGTTGAGTTCAGGGGAGGTGGCTATCAGGCAGCAGAGGGGAGAGGGCTGAGAGCCTGTCTGTGTTGGCCACCTTGAGGAAAAATCTTTATAGAAAAAAAAGTGTCTCCATTAACTTCCCCACCACTGATGTCAGACTGACCAGCCTATAGTTGCCATCCTTATTCCTGCTGTTGCTCTTATGAAAAACAAGACTATATCTGCCCTCCTCCAGTCCTCTGGAACCACTCCTGTTTCCAGTGGGTTGTTGAATAGGGCTGTCAGAGGTACAGCCAATACCTTCCTGAGCTCCCTCAGCACCTCTAGGTGTACCTTGTATGGTCCAATAGCATTATCCATGTTCAGATTTACAAGTCCTTTCAGGGATTTTTCCTCTGTGCATGGACTTGCATCTGTCTCCCTCCCCCAGTGATCCCACCATTTTTAAGTGGTCCAAACCCATCCACTTACACTGTAAAGAATGAACAGAAGTATTTGTTCAGGGTGTCTGCTTTTTCAAGATCCTCCTCTGCTCAGTCTCCACCTGCCCTTCTTAGCCTCAGAATCCCTCCCCTTGTCTTCTTCTTATCACTTATGTACCTAAGAAAGGTCTTGTTCCCACATTGTTACCTTTAGTTATCCTTTCTCAGTTTGCACCTTGTACGCCTCCCTGCCTTCCCTGTTTCTCTCTGCTTTTACTGGTACACCTCCCTATCCTCTTCCCTCTGTATCTCTTTGTACTTCTTTGATGCTACCCTTTTACCCTTAACCTTTGCAGCCATTTCCCCTGAGAACCATAGTGGTCTCTTTTTACGTTGTTTGCGCTTGCGCAAGAAACGTCTTGCTACAGATGGCATTTCAGAGGTGTGTCACTAACTAGCCCAATGCAGAGCAATCTACATTGGGCTTGTCCCTGACAGACCACTGATCATGCAAGCTGCCTATGACACTGGTTCACAGTTTATGGGTGGAAACATCATGTACTTGAAATGAATGAACTTCTCCAATGAGAGCAGTTCATCTGTTTCATATGCATAATGCCCTTCCCCCTCCCTCCGTCACACACATACTTAATGTCAGCATGTGCTCCGAGACACCAGCGCTGATACAGACCCTCCCTCCACTCCCCATCTCACAATTGCTGTTCTGTGTTTGAGGCAGGCCAAACCAGTAGCTGAAAAACTAATTCCTTTTTAGGTTCCATAGCCCCAATTGTGAGACGCTGCCCCCTCCAATGCCCACCTCCCCACAGAAGGTGTCCGCTCCCCATGCTGTGGTGTGTAGGCTACCCACTGTGTATGAAGGGCAGTAACATTTAAAGCCGGTGCTGGAGTTAGGCACATGCAAAACAAGCGGGCAATTGGGGCACCAGCACAGCCAGGGCATATGAGCCGGGATTTCCTGAAATCACATCCATTGTCCTGGTGTCCCGAGTAGCTGACTGCTATTCCTTAACTTGTATAAACAAGGGAGAACGCCATTGTGCTGGGTGTTCTCTTCAGCAACCATTCATGGACACTTACTTCCTAACACAGTAAGAGCAAATCAGGTGTGTTAACATGCGCTGATGCGCTAAGTTTAAAAAAAAATGCTTGGTGATTGGCTGTTTTCCCGGTCAGCAGCACAGGTAATGGTGAGAACTGCTCATGTTCATCTGTGCACCTTAAAAGGAGACCTCCCTGCCCTAGTCTTTCTAACAGCCTGAGGAGGCTTCCAGAGGATGCTGTGCACATTTTAAGAGTCTGAGTTCACGACCCAACTGATGAGCGACCAAGAGTGACGAGTGTCCTGGCAGAAGGAGAGAGTGCTCCTCAAGCACAGCAATCTGTTGTCCCTCCTAACTGCAACACAACAGACACCCAGCGCACTAAAGAAGACTGTAGCTGTTTACACTAACTTCGCATTTTCCTGACACAAAAAAAAAAAAAAAAAAAAGGCAGTAAGGACCTATTTAGCTCCCGGTGTGGCCACAACTAACTATTTATTTATTTTATTTATTAAGATCTAGGATTCAACACCTTTGAGCCAAGAGCTCTTTTACAAAGGTTCCATGTCAGTGGGAGGGAAGACAGTATAACAAAGGATTAAACAACATAGAGTATCAGACATGTACAATAATTACAGTGGTTTATACTGGTTATACATACAAGACAAATCAATAGAGGGTAAGGTACCCTCAGTTTTTGTATAGAATAAGATAGCGGAGTGGATAGTTGAGGGTAGGGAGGAAGTTAGCAGAGAGACTAGTTAGTGGAGAGAATAGAAGGAGGTAGGGAAGAGAGGGCTAAAACAATGGCGGGAGGCAGAAGGTGAGAGAGAGAGAGTTGCAGCAGTCATCGACCTTGTCAAGGGAATGGGGGGATAGAGGCAGTGAGTAGCCAAACCAGAGTTGCGAGCCACCTTGTGGAGGGAGGGAGGGAGGGAGGGAGGAAGGGTAGAGGTGGCACGGGACCATGCCATTACTGGGAGCCGCAAAGAGGCAGGTCAGAGTTAAATGCAGGGGGACTAGTGGAAACAGTCACAGGTGCTGGATGTGGAAAGCTGCTGGCGTAGTAGTCTCTTGAAGGGGCCCAGAGTAGGTTGAGTGGAGATGGCCTGGCTGAGGGCATTAAACCAGAAGGGTGCTCTGTAGCCAAAGGAACATTGACCCTGCGTCGCTCGAAGATGAGGAACATGGAAGAGGTGAGTGCTGGCACTTCTTGTTCGTTGTGAGTTGCTGCTGTGTGGCTGAAGTAGGTTTGCTGTACCATGGGGAAAAATACCAAGTAGTGCCTTTTTAGCCAGCAAGCAGGTTTGGTAGCGTAACCTCCCACTGAGTTGGAGCCAGCCCATTTGAGCACAGAGGTCACAGGTTTGGGTGAGATGCTCAGCTCCAGTGAGCAGACTGTAGGCCTTGTTCAGTGCAACAGATATTCTGCAGAGGGCGATGGGGCTAGAAGCACCATAGATGACCAAGCCGTAGTCTATGACAGAAAGGACAGAGCTGTTGATGGCTACTCTAAGAGCGTCCGGAGTGAGACAGTGCTTGTGCCTGTGGAGGAGACTGACTTTGTAGTTGACAGTCCTAGTCACATTGCTGATGTGCTGGTCATAGGCCAGACTGCTGTCAAGTGTGACCCCAAGATATTTAAAGTGCTGGTTATGTTCGAGCAGAGCTCCAGATCGGGTACTGATGTTGAGAGTGTGTGACTTGTACTTGCTTCGAGAGCTACAGAACATCATAGTTTTGTTTTTTTTGCTGTTTAGGATAAGTTTGTGGTTTTGGAACCATTCCTCAACAATCCCAAAGCTATGTTGCAGCTTGCACTCAAGTTTGTCTGGGTCTGGGCAGCTTGAGAAGGTAAATTTGGATTGTTATTAGTAATTATAGTTATTTAGTTAGGTGTTATTATTGATGTGTATGGGTTTCTTTAAGAAATATTTAGTCTTCATGTGCTTTAAATATCGATATAAGTGTTAATTAAATGCTCTATTTAAGAAATGTTTTTTCTAGACTGGTACCACCCCCTGATGAAGACTTGTTAAGAGTCGAAGCACTGGGCGTCTAGTCGATGTTTGTTTTACCGCTGTATGTTCTGTAATATTTGTAAAATGGTATGCGAATAGTAAAAAGTAATATTTTTCACACAAACATATTTGGTGCTGCTTCGTTTTTGTTTGATGATATATGTATGGCTGGCTGCCTAGTTGAAGCATAGTACCAAACCCGATTGAGCAGTGTTGCTTGAATTTGCCTTTGAAAGTACAGCTTGAGAAGATTACTGCATTGTCTGCATAGAGTAGCATCTGCTGTGGGCAGCTGTGTGGTAGATTGTTGAGAAAGATGCTGAAAAGGAGCGGTACTGGTATGGAGCCTTAGGGGACCCCAGATTTTACAGGCAGATGTTCGGAGAGGACATTGCTGATTTTCACTCTTTGTGTTCATTATCCTTGGAAGCTTCTGAACCAGAGGGCTGATTTTGCAGAGAGGCCAATGGAGGTTAATTGGTTTAAAAGTAGGGAGTGGTGGACAGTATCAAAGGCCTTTGAGAGGTCAATAAATACTGCCCCTGCTAGAGTTCCTTGATCCAGAAACCGGTGAATAAACCCAGTGAGTTCAAGCAGTGCTGTGGCGGTACTATGGCCTTTACAGAAGCCATGCTGCTCTGGGCATTGGATAGAATATTTTATATGGTATTCGACCAGTTGGTCAGCCACTATGCGTTCTAGCACTTTGGAGAGCGGTGGCAGACTAGAGATAGACCAGTAGTTTGACAGCAATGCCCTGTCTCCATTTTTGTACACAGGAGTCACGATTGCTGATTTCCACAGCTGTGGGAATTGTGAGTGGCAGAGTGATATGTTCAGGATCTTGTTTATGGGAAGGAGAACTTCTTCAATAGTGAGGGCAACAAGTTTGAGGTCCAGTGTGTCTGCACTTTGTCGGCAATTTCCCGAGCACTTTGAGAAGGTATTTTCTGACTAGCAAGGGGTTAAGTTTCTTGAAGTAAAAGGGAGGGGCAGACTGAAAGCAAGCATCAGTAGTAGAGGTGTTTGAGTGTGGCGGGTCCTCGAAGAAGTCTTGGGGGAGTGTCCCAGAGAGGTCCGAGAATGCATCATTGAAGGCGTTGGCTAAAGTTAGTGGGTCCCGGGTAAGGGTATCCTGTATATTGATTAGGTTCGGTGCCGATTTCACATCCTTCCCTAAGACTTCCTTCAAGTTGGTCCAAAAGTTTTTTCCGTCAACCCCAGAGGCAGTAAGCGACTCCCTGTGGTGTTTTGATTTAGCCTGGTGTATTTCCCGGGTGCAGGCATTTCTGGCTTGCTTGTAGGCTAGTACGACTGAGGGTTTACCCGACTCTCTGGCTACTGAGGTGAGTGAGGCTGGATGAGCAATACTGCAGTGTTCTGATCAAATATATATATAATTTTTATCCTTTTAGTAAATAACCAGCCCTGCTATGCTCAGTCTAACTTTTATACACATGCCAGTTGACCCAGAAGTGATTTTTATATTCTGTATGCCTTTTAAATGATGTACTGCTGTACTTGGTTTCATGCTTTGATAATCTAAAACCTGCATATAAATTAAAACTCTGATCATGATATGTTTCATGCTGCCTGTATAATTGTATTTTTCTGGGGAGGGGAGTATTTTTTGTCCGACATCAGCAGCAAGCACTGAAATACTTTGGAGTGGACTCTCACAATATATATTTTCGTGTTCATTTTTTTTAAACATACACATGTAACCCACCCCCCATGGGGGCTTACCTGAAGTGCCCTGCTTTGTCCCCCGGTTTTACACCAGCACGCTGCCTTTTTGCCCCATTGGGTGTAATTCCATTGTTGCAAGCTGCCGGCATGGCTTCTCAGATGGCGCTTGCCTAAGCCCATTGAAGTGCTTTGATGTTTGCAACCACCATTGCGGTTCTGAACGGGAAAATTGTCAGTGGTCCCGATGCCCCTCCTGGTGTGCTTGGGGACCAGAGACCTTGGGAGAATCGGGCAAAAGCCTGTAGCAATACATCAGGGGTTTTTACAGTGGGGCCACTCGGGAGCTCATGAATAATAATGAGCGGTCCCCTACATATCAATGAAGTTGCCGCCTGCTGCCTGTGGGGACAAAGTTTCAGCAGCAGTGACAGCAAAATGGTTGGGGCCACAGCCCTGCAACTGGGCTCGTTTGACAGAGGGCTTTCAGAGCTATAATCTGGTGGGGTTCTAGTCTGGATTGGGTAATGTGTTGGGCTGCACCAGATCTGAAATGGGGTAGCCTGCTGGCATACGGCACCAGGGCTACATCTTGGAGGCACTGCTGTGATCTTCTGCTGATCAGCCATGTCTGCAGCAGAAAATGAGAGTGTCGGGTCCCCGGGCCCCAGGTCCACTCCACCCCAGCCTAAGTTCAGGCCTACTGAGGAGGATAAGTTGAGGCTGATAGAATGGAGTGAGGGAATGAAAATGGACCCCCAAAAGCCTTTTCTCTTGCTGGGGGTACACCCCCAGATGGAAGAGGAGGATGTTGAAAATGATGTGTCCACCATAAAGAGATTGGGAAAAGTTAAAGTTCAAGGGAAAATTTTTGACTCACCTAGAGGTGCATTGACCATGTTGATAGAGAGTACTCAACCTATAGAATCCAGTTGGATGCCTGGTATTTTGGTGGCAGAGGGGTTGACTGTGGCTCTACTGGTAGTAACCTATTTTAGTGTGATCTCCTGGGAGGGGGTCGAGGAGCGGAGTCCAGTCCTAAGACGCCTAAGTTTGAGAGATCCCGGCCTGGTTCCATGCCTCTGGCCATCGAGTCATACCACAAGTTAAGAATGTTTTAAGGGGTGAAACCCACCCCTAATGGTGAGGATGACTTGGAGGCCTGGATGGATGGTTCCACCCAGTTAGTCCAAGATTTGCAGTGTTCTGAAGTTGAGAAGCAGAAACGATTAGTAGATAGTTTATGGGGTTCCACCTTAGAAGTAATGCATTCTTTACAAGCCACAGACCCAGAAGCCAGAGCCCAGGTATATATCTTGGCTTTGAAAATGACACCAGTTGATATGCAAATGTTAGTGTGGCCGACAACTGAAACTAAGAACACCATTAACGGGGTCCCCACTTGGGCTGTTCTGGATAGCGGCTCCCAGGTTACCATCATCTTCAAATCCTGGTATGATCAGCATTTACCAGACATGGAAATATAGCCGCTTGAGGGACTGCATGTGTGGGATCTCAGTGAGAAAGCATACCCTTATCTCGGCTATGCCAAGGTATGGATGGCGTTCCCTACTAAAGTGTCTGGAGTGAATGATGCTGTAGAGACTTTAGCATTGATTTGCCCTGAAGCTAACATCTTTGATGGAGTGCTGGTATTGGTGGGCACAAATGCCCATATGTTTGGACATCTGGCCCAACTGTGTCGTGCTCCAGTGGCTGAACAAAGAGGAATGGAGTACCAGTTACACCCCCTGGTCTGGGAGGCCTACCAGAGGAAGGGGCAATCCCCTGTCGATGAGCTTGATGATCCAGTGGGAGTAGTGTGGAGCAGGGACGGAGAGGAAATTGTGCTCCCGCCAAACGTGGAATGCAACATTGTCAGCGTAGTGAGACTGAAGAAGGATATTAAGAACCAATCCTAGAGGACACTTCCTCTTTCAGATACCTTGGGGTATGGTTAGACAAGCACCTCATCTTCTCTGGACACATTGACACCATCCTGAGAAAACTGCGTCCCAAGCTTGGCGCCTTATACAGGAACCATAGTTAGATCCCTCCTACAGCACGGTGTGAACTTGTCCAGAAGATGATACTCCCCATCTTTGACTACTGCGACGAAGACTATGGTGCCGCTCCCAGATCCTCCCTGATCAGATTGGACACTCTTGTTAAGTCCTTCCATCGCTTTGCCCTTGATTCCCCATCCTGAACACATCATTGCACCCCCTACCATGCTCTGTCCTTTCCCCTACTTGCAAACAGACACCTCGCTCACTGTGCAAAACTCACTTCTAAATATTGGCTTGGTGAACTCCCCCCCTCCACCTCTCTAGCTCCCTCTCTTCCCCCTCCCCCTCCCTCCCACTCATCCACGGACACTCGCACCTTGCTGGTTCCCCACCGATCGACCCTCATTGGTCAATCTGGTTTTCCCCATCGATTCCCAAAACTCTGGAACCCCCCCCCAATATGACACTCCTCCTCCACTTACTCCCTTGCCTCTGCCTTACATAACCATCTCTCCTCTAGCTGCTCCTGCTTTGATCCTCCTTAACTACTTCCCTTGCATCTGTTACCCTAAACAACACCCTATCCCCCACTCCAAGCCTTCCCCTTGCCAAATTACTCTGCCCTATCCCATGATCCCCCTCTATTTTCTATAACCAATGCCTTGCCTGATTCTGTCCCCTTGCAGGGTTCTCAGCATCCTGGAGGGGTTAGTTCTAAGCATGACTCTTCCTTCCCTTGCCTCCTTTTTTTTTTACCTTTTTCCCAACCCCTGTCTTCTGTCATACACTCCCACCCCACCCGCTATCTTCTCAACCCTATTGTCCAAGCCCTCTCCTAGCCTAATTTACTGCCCTATCCTGTCCCCCCTCTATCTTCTCTTGCCTATTTCCTTGCTAGGTTCTGCCCCTTGCAGGGTTCTCAACATCCTGGAGGGGCTAGTTCTAGCATGACTCTTCCTTCTCTTGCCCTCTTTTCTACCTATCATACCAACCACCCATCTTCTGTCATACACCCCCACCCCAGCCACTATTTTTCCCCCCTATTGTCATCACTCAGTTCTACCCCTTGCAGGGTTCTCTGCATCCTGGAGTGGCTCGGTTCTAGGCACAACTTGCCCATTCCCTATCCAACCTCCTCCTCCTCCCTCACTCCTGAGCCCTCCACTTTATCCCTGGCACTTAATTAGGTAGTCTTACTACTCAGTGCACTGTTCTAAACCACTCTTCCTATGTCCCTACACTCTTTGCACTGTCTGAGCTGTTTACTTCAGCTTGCCCTAGTCCAGTGTCAACTATCTTACTCAACCAAGTCTTGCATCTGCTTTCACTGTAATGCCCTGACTCCTCCAGGCTCGCTGTGTCTCCTTCCCCCACCTGGACTCCACTGTCCCACCTACTCTTCTTCCCCTAGCACTTTCATTGTTTAATATTGTTTATTCTGCACTGCTTACCTTTATTAATTGTTACACCATTTCAAAAGTGCTTTGGTGAATCTGTTGTTCAAAACTCTACCCTGTACCCAATTACCCTCAAGTATGTAATCCATAGTTGTAAGTATAATATCTCTTTATAGCCTCTTGTACCTCCAACCACCCCAGGTCGCACCATGAGATGAGCAACTTGTTGTTCAGTGTGCCTTCCTAGTGAAACATTTCAATAAATAAAAAATAAAAATAAATACTGATACTGGATGCTCAGGATGAAGATGGATTGCCGGTAGAATGGTTAGTCAAGCCTAGCATCCTGTCGGCCAGAGAGCATGCATATGTTCAGAGGGTGAATGTGCAAGTGAAGAATGTCACCGATAGGGAAGTGGTGGTATGGAAAGAACGGACACTGGCTCAAATATATTGCGCCAACATGGCAGTGCATACTGCTGCAGCAAGTAGAGGCACCCCAGTGGAACTTGATCCTGAGTTGTTTGACTTGAGTGACTCCCCCATCCTGGAGGAATGGAAAGAGAGAGTGAGAAAGAAGCTGGCAGCTCGGACAGATGTCTTCTCCCTGCACAAATGGGATGTAGGGTGCGTGAGTGGAGAACAGCATTGAATATTACTCACTGATGACAAGCCTTTTCGAGAGAGAGATCAAGGCGGCTGGCCCCAGTAGATATCGATGATGTTCGGCAGCACTTTCAGGTGATGCTGGCAGCAGGGATTATTCAGGAATCCCAGAGCCCCTACGCATTGCCCTTTGTGGTGGTGAGGAAGAAGAGTGGAGCTATACGCATGTGCATGGACTACCACACTCTGAGCAAGCAGCCAGTGCTGAATCAGTACACTATGCCCAGAGTGCAGGATGTATTGGATTGCTTAAAGGGAAGTCAATGGTTCTCAGTTTTGGACTTTTGGAGTGGCTATTACCAGATCCCAATGGACCCTCAGGATCAGAAGCCTTTATATGTCCCCTTGGATTCTATGAGTTTCTGAGAATGCCCCAAGGGATCTTGGGTGCCACCCACCACCTTTCAGCATCTGATGGAGAAGGTTGTTGAGGACATGAACCTGCTGGAGTGTTTGATCTATATGGACGACATCATCGTTTTTGGGAAAACACTGGAGGAGCACAAGGCCTGGTTGATGAAGGTGTTGGACCACCTAAAAGAGTGTGGATTGAAGCTATCCATCGACAAGTGCCAATTCTTCTGGACCTCTTTCAAGTATGTGGGGCACATCATCTCTGAGAAAGGCATACAGACTGACCCCAGCAATGTTGAGGCCCTCACCACCTGGCCCAAGTCATGCACCCTGAAGAACTTGCAGTGACTACTGGGTTTCT
This sequence comes from Neoceratodus forsteri, assembly GCA_016271365.2. NCBI lineage: Eukaryota > Metazoa > Chordata > Ceratodontiformes > Ceratodontidae > Neoceratodus > Neoceratodus forsteri. Next base: position 298,698,930 of record CM057450.1, on the reverse strand, counting down.
GTGGCTATTACAAGAGATTTGTAAGGGACTACACCTGGGTGATGTGGCCCCTTTTGAATCTGCTACACGGGTATCTGCCCACGAGCAACAGCAAGAAAACTGCCATGAGGGGGGACTCTGCCAGACCTGTCAGTTATTTCAGCCCCTCTGAACCTTTTGGTGAGAAGTGGAATGAGGACTGTGATGGAGAAGGTTATTCACTGTAACCATTTGCTGCCTATTGTTGACAAAGTAGTGAATGCCGAGGAAGTTGTGGAAGATCCCCCACCACTCAAGCTGCTGCAAGCAGAAGACAGAAGTGGAGAGACAGTGATGCCATGGGGGCTGGGCCTGCCCAGGGTGGGAAGGTCTCAGATGAGGGAGCTACTGAAGATGAGTCTGAGGGTGAGGATGATGACACCCCACATAGTCATTACTTTACCAGGGAACTGGCCAAGTTATTCCAGGGATCGCCCCTGTCAAGGGATACACCCAGAGAACAGGGTAGGGTTGGAGAGTCTGTACCGGCAATGCCCCTCGGGGGGACCACTCCGGACTTGAATACCAGTCTGGCTGAGCCACTTGATTGGCACTGGAGCAGCTCCCCTGCAGATACACCCAGTGAATAGTTGCAGAGTGATTCTGAGGATCAGGAAGATGATGGGAGAAGATGAGTCATTTGAAAGGCCCACATCGGAACTGAATACTGATCCAACTGTGCCCTTTGAAGTAGTCCAGATTAGTCCCTCCAGAGTTGTGCCTAGTGCGGACGAAGTGTTAGAGTCATTCACCCCATTAGATAAGGACCAAGAGGAGGGTGAAGAAGATGAGATCATCACCGACCATGGGGTAGATAGGGGCGCAGGTATTCAGAAGACCCATCGTTGGACAGGGAGGATGACAAGGCCTGTCCTTAGGCTGACGTATGATGCCCCCAGGGTTCCCACAGACTTACCCTTGTTTGTAACCCATAAGGGAGTGTACATTACTCCTAGGTCTCAACAGAAGGTGGTTATACATAGAAACATAGACAGTGTCGGCAGATAAGGGCCTGTGGCCCACCCAGTCTGCCCATTTGAGCTTGTAAGTTCAGTTTATGTTTTCCAAGAAGTCTGTTGCCCCTTACCCCTGACCTCCAAAATTCCTTCATGTCTATCCCATGCATTCTTAAATCCCGTGATTGTTTCAGCCCCCACCACTTCCTTTGACAGGGTGTTCCACTTGTCCACCACCCGTTCTGTGAAGAAATTCTTCCTCACGTTTCCTCTGAATCGTCCTCCCTCCGACTTCATCCCATGCCCTCTAGTCCTGGGACATCTTTTTCGCTTAAAAATAGTGTACTTCTGCACCCTGTTCCTCCCTGTAAGATACTTGTATGTCTCTATTATATTCCCTCTCTCCCTCCTCTCCTCCAGGGAGTACATATTCAGTTCCTTCAACCTGTCCTCATAGGACTTGTGATGCAATCCATGTACCATCTTTGTTGCCCTCCTCTGAACCTTCTGTACCCTGTCTATGTCCTTACGTAGGTAAGGTCTCCAGAACTGTACACTGTACTCCAGGTGGGGCCTCACTAGTGTCTTGTATAGTGGAATTATGACCTCCCTTTTCCTGCTGGTGATGCCCCTGCCTATGCATCCCAGCATCCTATTTGCTTTACCTGCTGCCTTGTCACACTGTTTCCCTACCTTGAGGTCATCAGAGATGATAACCCCAAGGTCCCTTTCCTGCTTGTTGCATGCTATATCCTCACCCCCCAACTGATATATTGTGCCAGGGTTTTTGTGCCCCATATGCATTATCTTGCACTTCTTTGCATTTAATTTCAACTGCCAAACCCCTGACCATTCTTCAATTTCTGCAGGTCCCTTCTTATTCTGTCTACACCCTCTGGTGTGTCTACTCTGTTACAGAGCTTTGTGTCATCAGCGAACAGTGCAATTCTGCCTTCTAGGTCCTGCACAATGTCACTGATGAAGATGTTGAATAGGACCAATCCCAGCACTGATTCCTGTGGTACCCCACTGGTCACTCTTCCCTCTGTGAAGTGACAGCCATTTACCACCACCCTCTGTGTCCTGCCGCCCAGCCAGTTACCTACCCACCACACTACTGTCCTGCCCACACCCATATTCCCCAGTTTGTGTAATAGTCTTCTATGTGGCACAGTGTCAAAGGCCTTGCTGAAGTCCAGATAGGCCATGTCCATTGCCCTCCCCTGATCCACCCCCCTAGTCACCCAGTCAAAGAATTCAATGAGGTTGGTCTGACATGACCTCCTCCTGGTGAAACCATGCTACCTTGGGACCTGTAGTCCACTGACAACTAGATGTTCCACCAATCTCTCCTTCAGTAGTGCTTCCATGATCTTCCCCACTACCGAGGTGAGGTTGACTGGTCTGTAGTTCCCCGCTTCCTCTTTGTTCCCACTTTTGTATAAGAGGACTACATCTGCTGTCCTCCAGTCTTTGGATACCTCCCTTGTTTCCAGTGATCAGCTAAACAGGATAGCCAGAGGTTCAGCCACCACCTCTCTTAGTTCTTTAAGGACCCTGGGGTGCACCCCATCTGGCCCCATTGCTTTATCAACTCTTATTACTTCTAGTTCCTTCAGGACCCTTTCTCGAGTAAAGGGACTTGTGTCCATTTCTGCACCATTCTCACCCTTTGTACTCCCTTCAGACCCATTACCCTCCTCTTCCTCAGTAAAGACTGAGCAGAAATACTTGTTCAATATGTCAGTTTTACTGTTGTCATCCTCCACGTGGCCCCCATCATCCCCCTTCAGTCTCACTATCCCTCCCTTTGCCTTTCTTTTTTCACTTATGTACCTGTAAAAGGTTTTGTCCCCTCTACCCACTGATTTTGCAATGTGTTCTTCTGTCTGAGCTTTGGCTTCCCTTACTGACCTCCCTACCTCCCTTTGCTTCTCCTGGTACTTCTTCCTATCCCCTTCTGCCTGTGTCTTTTTGTATTGCCTGAATGCAATCTTTTTGGATTTCACTTTCTTTGCTACCTCTTTGGAAAACCATAATGGTATCCTCTTCCTTTTCCTCTTGATAATCTGCTTAATGCATAATTCTGTTGCTCTTGTAATCCCTATTTTAAATACTGCCCACTGTTCCTCAACCCCTGATTCCTGCCCCATTCTCCTTAATGCCTCTTTCAAGTATCTCCCCATTTTCCCAAAGTCTGCCCCCCTAAAATCCAGGATACATGTTTTTGTGTGGTTTGGTTCTGCTCTTTCTGTGATTTCAAGCCACAGTGACTGGTGGTCACTGTTCCCCAGGTGCTCCTCCACTGTTACCCCCATCACACTGTCCCTGTTTGTGAGCACAAGGTCCAGTATTGCCTTCTGCCGAGTTGGTTCCATGACCAGTTGCTTGAGGAAGGCACCCTGAAGGGAGTCCAGGATAAATCTGCTCCTAGTTGATGCTGCTGCTGGGATACTCCAGTCCACGTCTGGAATATTGAAGTCTCCAACCAGTACTACCTCACTCTTGTCTGCCATCTTTTGGATGGCTAGCATCAGCTCCCTATCTGTTTCTTCCTCCTGGGCTGGTGGTCTATAGACCACACCTGTGCGGATGGCTGGCCCCATTTTCCTTTCCAGCTTAACCCACAGTATCTCTCTCCCATTTTGTTCCTTCTGGATCTCTGTGGCCCTTATGTCATCTTTCACATACAGTGCCACTCCTCCTCCCTTCCTACCTGCCCTGTCTATTCTGAATATGTTGTAGCCAGGTATGGACATCTCCCAGTCGTGGTTATCATTACACCAGGTTTCAGTGATGGCCACAATGTCCAGGTCTGACTGCACCATGACAGCCTCCAGATCTTCCATCTTGTTGCTAAGGCTCCTGGCATTGGCACACATGGCTTTCCATGATTTGATCTCCCTAGACTGTTTCGCTGTTCTACTCCAGCCCCTTCCTTGGTTGTCCTTTATCACTGGTTCTCCTTGCTGTCTACCCTTCTGCTGAATTTTGCCCCTTTTCTGCCGATTCAACTCTTGGGTGCTAATCTCCATCTTTTGCACACTGCTTTGTAGAGATAGTCACTCCTCCAGTTCACTGGTTCCAATGCTAGCTGTGGGGGTGAGCAAGTAGGTACCATCCTTGCTGGCCTGCCACCCCCCCCCCTTTGCTAGTTTAAATGCTTGTCAATGTAGCATTTAAACTTATCATTGAGTGCTTGGATTCCCCTCCGGGATGGATGCAGGCCGTCAGGCTTGAACAAACCTCCATCCTCCAGGTGGGTCCCCAGTCACCAATGAATCCAAACCCTTCCTCACAGCACCGGTTCTTCAACCATGAGTTAAAGTTCCTGGTGCATGCACCCCTATGCTCTCCCTTGCCTCTCACAGGTAGTACTTTTGAGAAAGTGACAGAAGTAGCTACTTGCTTGAGAACTCTCCCCAATTTCCTAAACTCTTCCTGAACTTCCTTTGGCTCCCCATTTTCCAGGTCATTAGTACCTAGGTGGATAATGAGATCCAGCTCACCCTCCCGTCTTGCCTTCCCAGTGATTCCCAGGATCTTCCTTCCATCCCTCCATGCCGTGGCACCTGGTAGACACCTCGCCTCCCTGTCCTCCCCCTCCTGTGTTCCTAGCTGGACCCCTCTTATGATGGAGTCCCTCACCAAGATTTGCTTCCTCCTCCTCCTCTGGGGTCCACTGCTGTCCCGGCTGAGGTCACCTCCTTGGCTAACCTCCACATCCTTTCCTTCCACTTCTCTGGGTACCTCTATTTGGTTGTCCCCATTTGCCAGTGTAGCATATGAGTTGTTGAGTGGAATAGGATCTGGGATGTGCCTCTGCCTGACCGCTCTAACCCTCCCTGAGCCCACTGTAATCCAAGTGCTCCTCGTTCTCGGCATCCTGTGAGGCAGTTGAATTGGACTGGGTGGTCTCTGGATAGGGGTGATGGTACTCCTGACCCAGTTTTCTTCTGTTCTGAGTCTGGCTACCTCATCCTGCAGTCCAGAGAGATGCATGCAGATAGGGCAGCACCTCAGTGTCCAGAAGGTCTGCCTAAATATGGCTGCCCCACAGCCACTACATTGCACCACTCCCCACGTTATACTGCAGTTATACTGCTATTCCACTACTTGTCTCTTACTGAAGCTCTTCTAGTTCCCCTTTTATTAATTTTCTGTCCCAAAAATCCTGCCGCTGATCCTCAGATACTTTTCTTTTTATGTGCCCTGTTGATGCAAAGTTCCTCCCCATGTTGGAGATCTGTGTATCACCCCAGTGTGTATGGTGGCTCCATCGCCTGTCTCCAGGGTGATGCACAGACCTCCAGACCCTTCTTTCCCCATGATTCCCTTGTGTTTCCATTGCCTTGATACCCTCCCTTATGCACAACGCAATCTCTGCTCCCTTCTCCCCCTCCCTATCCTTCCTGAACTGAGTGTAGCCTGGTTTGCCATAGAAACATAGACAAATATGGCAGAAAAAGAGCATTGGTCCATCCAGTCCACCCATATACCTTAGCAAACCCAGGACCTGTTGTCCATACAGGGTTCTAACCCACTCTATCCACCAACATGCTCCCTGCCCTACTGTTATCACCCTGAGCAGTGGTAGTAAGATGTAGTCATATATGAACTTTGCGGCTCAGTCAGGAGGGGTGACAGCAGCAAAAAAACAATTTAATGTAGTGGGGGAACAGACCCCTCACACTGGGATGAGAACATATTTGCACATTCATGCTACTCAAAACATACCTGGTGGGCACAGTTAGTGTTCCCTCCCAGTTAATCCCTTTCTGGCCATGCTCGGGAGCCTCCAGCAGTTTGGTGATGAATCTGACATCTATCTCACCCCCCTCAATCATTAGAAGACCATTCTACCTTCAGGACTGGCCAATTTCACAAACTGTGGATCTAATACATCCTCCCCTAGTCTATGTGAATATTATAAGGTTCCAGGATGCCGCTGATTGTTTGTTTATTTGTTTATTTATTGTGATCTCGGATTAACACCTTTGAGAACAAGCTCATTACAATACGTTCCACATCAGGTAAAATAATAACTGGAAGGGAAGGGGAGTTGCTGGCAGTCACAAGGGAAGAAAGAGACTTGGGCATCATCATCATCACCGATGACCTGAAATCATCTGAGCAGATCACTAAAGCAGTTGGTAAGGCTAGGGGGATGTTAGGGTATATTAGTAGGGGTATCAGAAGTCGGAAGAGGGAGGTCATAATCCCTCTTTACAAGACGCTGGTTAGGCCTCATCTGGAGTACTGCGTGCAGTACTGGAGGCCACACCTTCACAAGGACATTAACCAAATTGAGGCAGTCCAGAGAAGGGCAACCAAAATGGTGCAGGGACTGTATCAGAAAACATATGAGGACAGATTAATGGAGCTCAATATGTATACCCTTGAGCAAAGGCGTAAGAGAGGTGATATGATCAAAACATTCAAACACCTTAAGGGCATTAACAAGGTGAAAGAGTCTAACATGTTTCAATATAAGAAAAATGGCAGGGCAAGAGGACACAGCATGAGATTAGAGGGAGGCCAATTAAGGGGTAATGTGAGGAAGTTCTTTTTCACAGAAAGGGTGGTGGATGCATGGAACGGCCTACCTCAGGAAGTGGTGGCTATGAATACAGTGCAGGGCTTCAAACAGGCATGCGACAGGCATAAGGGAGCAATACAGATGAGTATGAATAGATAGGCCATTGACAGAGCACAGGCCGAAAGCACATTTATAAAGTACAAAAAGAAATGGGCATACTGGATGGGCCTTGCGGTCCTTATCTACTGTCAACTTCTATGTTTCTATGTTTCTATAACCGAGATCGCTGAAATATGGATGGCCAGATTAAGTGCCTCAGAGGAGAGACTTTGCTTGTGTCTATGAAGCATACCAATGCGCCTGTTGACTGCCTTTGCAGTATTATCAATGTGTTGTGAGTAAGACGTGGTGCTGTCCATCGTAATCCCTAAGTATTAAAAGTGTTGGATTACTTCCAGTGGGGTACCAGCCATATTAGTGATGTAGAGGGGGTATGTACGATGCCTGTTCTGGGTGCTGGAGAACATTATTTTTGTTTTCTTGTGGTTCAGGATGAGTTTTTGATCACCGAACCATTGTTCTGCATCCGAAAAACATTCTTGTTACTTCCACTCCAGGTGCTAAGGGTTAGGGTCACTCGTGAAAAGGACTGCATCATCAGCATAAAGCAGAATTTGACACTGACAGGAGTACGGTAGTCAGCTGAGGAATATGCTAAATAATAAAGGACCCAAAATTGAACCTTGGGAGGACACCAGGGTGCACAGGTCTGCTTTCAGATAGGATGTTGTCAGTTTTCACTTGTTGTGAACGGTTAGAAAGATAACTGATGAACCAGGCAACAGTATCACTTGAGAGGCCAATGGATGAGAGTTGTTCAACAAGAAGGACATAATTAACCGTGTCGAATGCTTCCGTTACATCAATGAAAGCAGCACCAACAAGGGCACCCTGGTTCAGTGCACTGTAAATGTAACCAGTAAACTCTAGTAATGCAGTAGTGGTGCTATGACCTTTTGCGGAAGCCATGTTGCTTTGGGCATTGAATTTGATACTTTTCTAAGTATTCAACCTGATCAGCAACTATTCTTTCTAGTGCTTTTGATACAGGCGGGAGGATTGAGATAGGTCTATAACTACCTTGAGAGGTATGATCCCCACTCTTAAAGATCGGCGTGACTAATGTGAATTTCCACTTATGTGGGAATTATGACAGTCACAGAGAGGTATTGACAATGTGAGTTAGAGGTTCTAGTATCTCATCCAAGGTCAATGCCACACATTTAAGGTCAAGGGAGTTGCCACTATATCTGGACTTCCCAAGAACTTTCAGGAAGTATTTCCTAGCTTCAAGCCTTGTGATGACTCTAACGTGGAATGGTGGGTGAGTGGGTGGCTGGTCTTCCAACCTGGCACTGTGCCCTTGGTTGGGGTGGAGAAAGAAATCAGGGGGTATAACACCACTCAGGTCTGAAAAGGCTTTGTTAAAAGTATTTGCTATGGTATATGGATCCAGTGTGGGTTTACCATCGATGCTGAGCATCGTGGGTGCTGCCTTATTATCTTTCCCAGTGATTTCTTTCAGGTTAGACCACAATTTTCATCCATCGCTCCATGATCTTGTAAGGGTGTCCTTACAGTACTGTTTTCTTGCAGCACATATGGCCCTAGTGCAGTCATTTCAGGTTGCTTTATAAGACTGGACATGGCCTGCTTACCTGAGGCTCTGGCTTGATGCCACTGGTGGCCCCTTGACTTCATATGCTCATGGAGTTCGGGAGAGAACCACAGGTTACTGTGGCCTTTGATCTTTTGCTTTTTGATCGGAGTATGTCTATCGCACATTGTGTTGAATTGGTGAATAAACTGTCAAGAGCGGAGTCAACCATGCAGGAGGAGTAGACCAGGGACCAGTCCTGGTGTGGCGTTCTGCTTTTAGCAGATCGAGATGGCCATGTCTAAGGACCCTGTTAGTAACAGTTCTAGCAGGGGGTTTAAAATAATGATTAGACCATTGGAAAAGGACAGGAGTGTGGTCACTGCATACATTGGGGAGTACAGCTGTATTGGAAATATGTTCAGGGTGGTTATATAGTACCCAGTCAAGTAGGGTGGATGTCCCAGTCTTGTAGTTCATCCTAGTGGGTGCATCAACTAGCTGAGAGGTGAACAGCTGAGACTGCATCTTTACATAGAAACATAGACTTTGACGGCAGATAAGGACCGCTAGGCCCATCTAGTCTGCCCATTTCCCTACCCACAGGATAGGCCGCAGATCTTAGTTAACCAACAGCCTATTTCTTCCTACCCCCCACAAGAATTGCCTTATGTCTGTCCCATGCATTCTTGAATTCTCCCACAGTTTTAGACCCCACAACCTCCTCAGGAAGGCTGTTCCATGCATCCACTACCCTCTCTGTGAAATAATACTTCCTCACATTGCCCCTGAACCGCCCTCCTTCTATCTTTAAATTGTGTCCCCTTGTTCTTGCAAGTCTCTTTTTCTGAAAGATGCTACCCTCTTGGACTTTGTTGATTCCACTGAGGTACTTAAAAGTTTCTATCATGTCCCCCCTCTCCCTTTTTTCCTCAAGGGCATACATATTAAGCTCCTTTAGTCTCTCCTCATACGGCTTCTCTTGCAGACCCTGCACCATTTTAATTGCCCTCCTCTGGCCAGCCTCTATCCTGTCTATGTCCTTGCGGAGATGGGGTCTCCAGAACTGGACACAGTACTCCAGACGGGCTTGCAGTAGGGGACAGCCATTTGACGTTTAAATCCCCCAGCAGTATGGTTTTCGAGTTAAGATTTAGGCTACCAAGGCACTCCATGAGCAAGTCCAAACCAGTGGCCTTTTGTCCAGGCAGTATGTAGATTGTAAGGACAGTAAGGGTTTTACCATGTGCTCCGAGGAGCACTTTTACCACGAGAGCTTGCATGTGTGCCCCAGTGCTGGGCAGTGGCAGAACTAGGCCCTGGATGTTATCCCTCTGGTATTTCACACAGCTGCCCCTTCGCTTGGTTAGGCAATCCTGTCTGTATATGTTGTATCCAGGATTTGAGACTGGTGACTGACATTTAGCCGCATGGCTGGGATTAATGAGTTACATGGCTTGCCCATCTACCCTGCCCTCAGAGCCTGGCTCTGTGTGTCATGCATATCGGGAGGGGGGGGCGCTATCGGATAAGTCAGCATGTAAGAAGGCTAGCTAAAGATGATAGCCTAGACCAGTGTAGAGTAGTTTCCCACACACCATACCATTTTTCCGGGGTGCTGGTGTGATTTTCATTTTTATTTATTTTAGTCCACACTGTACCATTGGGAGAGAGAACAGAAGAGCACATCACCATCATTACAGAGAGGAAGGAGGAGTCCTCATGCCAGCTTAAGGTAGCCCTCACAGTATCATGTTGCATGAACCTTCTCATTATGGGGTGACCATGGCATCCTTCTTCAACCACACAGTGGTTTTGGTATGATGATGGCTCCAGCTCTTCCCCTTGGCTGCAGGCAATGAGCTACTCTGAAATTCCACCAGCTGCTGTCTCGCATTTTCCCCAAGACCTTCCCTAGCCTATGCTTTTCAAATCATCCACTTCAACTGAAAAAAAAAAAAAAAGTGGATTCTCCACATTACACAAGCTTGCATTCATTGGTGTAACAGGCATGACCTACAAACCCTGAGGAGTTTCTGGTACCATTAGCTGTACACATTGGAGTTGGTAGGCCGTTGCTGCAGGGTTGTACAATCCAAGAGAAGAGGGGAAGTGAAGGATTTGCCAGTGATTTACTGGCAGCATTCTGGGATGAAGCACCACAGAAACATAGAATTTGCCAGCAGATAAGGATTGCTGACTCATCTATTCTGCCCATTTTCCCTGCCTATAGTATCACTGCAGTTCCTACTCTGGCCCATTCACCCACCCCTCCTTCCCTTTCCCAAAGACTCCCTTATGCCTATCCCATACATTTTTGAACCCCACCACTGTTTTTGCCCCCACAACATATGCTGGAATCCATTACTCTTTCTGTGAAAAAGTACTGCCTCACATCTCTCCTGAATCTACCCCCCTCCAGCTTCTTATCAGACACCCTTGTCCTTGAGCACTTTTTTTTCTGAAAAAATACTTCTCTCTTGTACCTTATTTACTCCTGTGGGGTATTTAAAGGTCTCCATCATATTTCCCCTTCCTCTCTTCCAGGATGTGCATATTTAGGTCCTTTAGTGTCTCCTCATAGGGCTTCCGATGCAGACCCTTCACCATTGTAGTTGCCATGCTCTGGACCACTTCCACTCTATGTCCTTCCAGAGATGTGGTCTCCAGAACTCGACACAGTACTCTAGGTGGAGTCTTATTAGGGTTCTATACAGAGACAATACCACCTCCCTCCTTCTGCAGGTGATACCCTTCCGTATGCATCCCATATCCCAATAGCCCTTCCAATTTGCCTTGTCACACTGCCTAGCCATCTTTAGGTCATCCGATATGATTACCGCCCCCCCCCAGTCTCTTGTCTTGTCAGGGGAAGGTCTACAAATGGATGAGGGTATAGGGGCCTTCAGCTTTAAAATGCCCTGAGGCCTAGGCTGCCTTAATCAAGCCTTGGTGCTTGTTATGTTTTTATGCTTACCATGCAGTAAAGAAACATTACTCAAAAGAAACAAACAGGTAAATAAAATGGTGATGGGGTCCATATTGGTCACCATAGACTAACATTTGTGAAGGCAAATGGAAATCACAGTAAATGCAACACAAATGTGAGGATTCTCCTAACCCGTGAGAATGTTCTTTGAGGTGGTGCCCAGCAGATTGTCCCACTTAGTCCTTCTGATGACTGTAGACACAGGTGCTGACTAAACACACTGCTGAATGTACACGGGAAACCCCTCTGGTACACAAGTTTTTTAAACATCTATCTAGTAAAACAAATTTTAGCCATATTTATCCTTGGGAAACAGGAGTTGCTGGATAGTTTAATACCTTTTATTGGACCAATGCAGTGTATGTCTTGTGCAAAGATAGTACAGTACACAAACTTTCTGGACCTCTCAGGTCTCGTCTTAAGGTGCAATAGCCTACCCCTAAGAGTCATAAACATCTATCCCAAAGGGTCAAGACTGGTTCCATAATACATACCTTCCTTATTGCTTCCAAAACCAATCTGTTCAAAAATGGCAAATGTAGGACGGTCAGCAAAGTCCTCAGATTTCTTCACAAGAGCCTCCTTGATGGCGTGAAATCCATTCAGTACCACAACATGCTTCCACCCAAACTGGAGACTGTACACCTTCCCAAACTTTTTACTTAGCTGTTTAAATAAATAGATTGGAATTAAGCCTGTAGGAATATACAGTAATTTTCAACTATGTGTTTTTTTAAATCAGATTAATTGCCTCTAGATGCAAGTCCCCAGGAATTCTACAATTCCACGGTCGCCGAATCTTCCTCAGAACTTGCATCCTTCCCAGAATATACAGTATGTGTTGCAACAGAATTCATTATTCATGGTGATTTTTCATTAAAATGTACAGTTACCATAGTGCCTGGCTTCCTCCCCATCCCATCCCTGTTTATTCTAAAGCCTCACCTCTTCTCATCATGTGATTTCATCAATAAGATCATATCATATTTTAGCCAATGGCAGGACTACAATCTGGTGCAAGAAATGTGAAACCCTGCCACAGAAATCACAACTGAAGTGCTATAGAGAACTAGGGGCCCTGTGTATACAAGATCCATCCTATACTCTCATGCTTCCAAGTGGTTTCAAACACTCTTTCTGTTCTTGAAAATGTACACTATTGTGGAAGAAGACTTGTATTTGAGAACTGCAGGCACTGGGCCTGATAATGACAATGTGTGCTGGTGTCAAGGTAGGTGCTAGTGATAGCCACCACGCCATGTAATGAGCTCTGCTGAGTGCCTACAAAAGTACTGATAACTGGGGAGTTCTGGACTTGGGCTTGCAACCTTTTGACTTCCAATCATCAGCAGTGAAGGCTGTGGGTTCTATCCCCCACACAAGGCACTTGGGTTACTATCCCAATACTGACACTGCAGTGCAGCACGAGGGGGGTGATGCACTCCTGAGGTGCCGTCTTTCAGATGAGACATTAAACCGAGGTCCCATCTGCCTGTTCTTGTGGTAGTTCAGGTGGATGTTAAAGATCCCATGGCACTTCTCGAAAGAAGTAGGGGAATTTTTATTCAGAAGGGCTACATACATTCATGTTACAGTATACATTATACAAAGAAAAAACAAATCAATCACTATATACTAACTATATGTGCACACTTAATTCATGAGGATTGTATCCATTTTTAATGAACCCAGTACATTGTCCTTCTTTCACGTGTATATTTTTTACAGTCAGACAACCACATTTTCTGTAAAGAAATTTGTACATTCTTCAATATTTCTATATGATCAACCACCTTCTGTTGGGTAGTCCAGACACATCGTGCCTGCAATATATAATATCTAACAACAATAAACATTATGTACAGTGTCTCTGAGTGACATATCCCCCATTTTTCCCTCAAATATTCCATAATCGAATATTGAGTATGTTAGGGAAAGTAATAATAATTCTTGCCAGTTTCTTGCCAAATAGGACGAAAATATTTTTTACATAGTCACATTCCAAAAATAGATGATATTGAGTTTCCAATAGTTCATAGAAACGTAGACTTTGATGGTAGATAAGGACTGCTCGGCCCACCTAGTCTGCCCATTTCCCTACCTACAGGATAAGCTGCAGATCCTAGTTAACCAACAGCCTATTTCTTCCTACCCCCCACTAGAATTGCCTTATGTCTATCCCATGCATTCTTGAATTCTCCCAGTTTTAGACATCACAACTGCCTCAGGAAAGCTGTTCCATGCGTCCACCACCCTCTCTGTGAAAAAAATACTTCCTCACACTGCCCCTGAGCCGTCCCCCCTCTATCTTGGAGGCAGTATGGCGCAGTGGTTTAAGGCTCTGAGCTGCAAACTTGGAGACCAGGATTTGAATCCCACAGCCCCCACTTGCATACTGTGTGACCCTGAGCAAGTCACTTAACTTCCTTGTGCTCCCAGATTGCACATGGAAACAAGCTTCAGCTTAGTGTGTCTTTCCTGGTTAAACAATTTCCCCCTATCTTTAAATTGTGTCCCCTTGTTCTTGCACATCTCTTTTTCTGAAAGATGCTACCCTCTTGGACTTTTTGATCCACTGAGGTACTTAAAGTTTCTATCATGTCCCCCCTTTCCTCAAGGGTATACATATTAAGCTCCTTTAGTCTCTCCCGTATGGCTTTTCTTGCAGACCCTGCACTATTTTAGTTGCCTCCTTTGGACTGCCTCCATCCTGTCTATGTCCTTGCGGAGATGGGGTCTCCAGAACTGGACGCAGTACTCCAGATGGGGTCTCACCAACTGTCTGTACAGAGGAATAGCAACTTCCTGTTTTCTGCTGGTGATGCTTCTCCCTATACATTCCAGTATCCCCCCCAGCCCTCCCTACTGCCTTCTCACATTGCTTGCTAACCTTAAGGTCATCTGATATGATAACCCCCAAGTCCCTTTCCATTTTTGTTGTTGTTACTACCCCCCATTGTGTAATCTTCCCTTGGGTTCTTGTTTTCCAGGTGCATTATTTTGCACTCCTTTACACTGAATCCAAGCTGCCATACTTCTGACCATTCCTCCAACCTTGCCAAGTCCCTTCTTATCCTTTCCATGCCTCCTTGTGTATGGGATGTAAATAGAATGGAGGGGGTTCAATGGAGAGTTACCAAAATGGTGGAAGACATATCAAGTATGAGCTACGAACAAAGACTGGTGGAGCTAGAGATGTATTCCCTGGAGCAGAGAAGAAAAAGAGGAGATGTACTTTTTATGCATAAAATATATAAGGAGGAAGAGTTACTCATACAATTAAACCTATCATATAATAAACACAAATGTAATTTAAGAAGTCATAGATATCAGCTATCTCTAACATACCCCAAAAATAATAAAAGGAGATTTTACTTTACCCAGAGAATAACTACCTTGTGGAACTCATTACCCAGTTTTTTGTTAGAAAACACAGATCATACAATCTATAAACATAAACATGATTCAATCCTGTTAAGATAAACATGGAACATACCAGCTTGGCTGGAGACATACTTACATGGGCCTCGGCTTTCTGTATGTCTATATCTCCCAGTATAACTCCTAGTATAACCCTGTTGCAGATCTTTGTGCCATCTGCAAAGAGGCATACTTTTTCTTCCAGTCCCTCTGCAATGTCACTTATGAAGACATTAAAAAGGACTGGACCCAGTATTGAACCCTACGGTACTCCACTGGTAACCCCTCTTTCTGCAGAGTGGACTCCATTTACAATTATCTTCTGTGTCCTGTTGTCCAGCCAATGTTTTACCCAGGCTACTACCCTGGGACCCACTCCCAGGCTGGTTAATTTGATTATTAATCTTTGTGGGACTGTGTCAAATGCCTTGCAAAGTCTAGGTAGGCCATGTCCACAGCCCCTTCCTGGTCTACTACTTTGATCACCCAGTCAAAGAAATCAATTAGATTCATCTGACATGACATTCTGCTGTGAACCCATGCGCCTTGGGTCCTGTGCCACACTGACCTCTAGGGTACTCAACCATTCTTTTCCTTCAGAAGTGATTCCATCACTTTTCCTACCACAGAGGTCAAACTGACAGGTCTGCAGTTTCCTGCCTCTGTCTTGGTCCCACTTTTGTGAAGGGGAATCGCATCCACCTTCCTCCAGTCTTCAGGTACCACACCATCCTCCCATGATTTGTTAAAAAGGGTAGTCAGTGGTGTCACTAGTTCTCCTCTTAATTCTTTTAGAATTCTGGGTTGAATTCCATCAGGCCGCATTGCTTTGTCTACCTTCAGTTTTAGGAGTTCTTTCAGAACCCTTTCTTCTGTGAATTGACTGGGATCGACCCCCCTATTCAGAGTGCTTCTGTTAATTGGATTAGGCACTCCCCCCCTCCTCTTTTGTGAATACTGAGCAGAAGTATTCATTCAGTATCCCTGCTTTTTCACTGTCCCTCTCTGCCCACCCACTGTCCATTCTATTCAGCCTCACTATCCCACCCTTTGTCTTTCCATGCTCCCTGATGTACCTATAAAGGGTTTTATCCCCCTTCTTAACCGAGTTGGCTATCTTTTCCTCAGTTTGGGCCTTTGCTATTCTGACTTCCTTCCCTGCTTCTTTCTGCCTTAACTGGTACAGTTCTCTGTCCTGCTCCATCTGTGTTTCCTTATACTTCCTAAATGCTATATTTGTCTCCCTAACCTTCCCCCCACCCACCTCTTTTGAGAACCATTGTGGCTTTTTCTTTCATTTGGATTTGTTTATTTGCTTCACACAAAGACTTGTTGCCTCTGTAATGGCAGTTTTGATGTTTCTCCATTGTTTCCCAACCCCTCCTTCTAGCCTGCTTGCTAGTGCTTTTCGAAGGCACTCTCTCATCTTGCCAAGGTCAGCCCTCCTGAAGTCCATTACCCTCACTTTTGTATGCTTGACTCTGTAGCTGAGTTTATCATGAACCACACTGTTTGGTGGTCACTTGTTCCCACATGCCCCCCCCAAGTTCTCTCCTTCAGATACTGCTCCAACTTCTCCATCATGCAAGATGGCGGCAGTGTGTGAGCCGCCTGAGCTGTGCTGACTTTCTGAGCTCTAAAATGTTTTTTAAAGTTTTTATTCTGTTTTTGATGTCCTTCATCTACTAATCCATTGTTCTGTCGTTTTCTCATATATCGGTGCATTAGTTATCGCTGCGGTCCTGACAAGTTGCGATCGATTTCAGCATCTTTAGTGTGTTTTTTCACAAGACTGTCGGTATTGTAGTGCATTTGGCACTGTGGTCAGTCCTGGATTATTGCTGATATCGTTGGAGGATTTCCTTGTACTCAAATGTGGACTTCAGACTGTGAGTGAAGCTCCCTTTTGCCTACACCTGTTTGTTTAACCTATGCTGACTGACTGTGGTGGGAGCGCACGAAGTCTGGTGATAGTTGTGAGTCTGTTGCCACCTGTGAAACATCTACTGGGGTGGTGAGAGCGCCCAGAGTTCAGGGGCAGCCTATGGAAGATCCTTTTGCTCCAGTTGGACTTCCTTGAATGTGTAGGGTACCGAGGACTGGAAGAAGCATTACCTTCCCATGGATTCTCTAGGTAGTTGCTCTCCTCCTCCTCGGGTGGATAATTGGCAGGGTTTGGGCTGTTTGTGGAGGAACTGCTGGGGTTATCGACAGAGGGTTTTCCTCCCCATGGTTGTTGGTAAGGGGACGTCAGTGGCTGGAGGGCGGCTGAGGTCGTTGTTTCCCCTCTAGAGCAGCCTGTCTCTCTGTGGGTCTTTTCATCTGAGGCAGGGGTTATTTTCTGCCTTTAGGGCCATGGCACCTGAGTAGGGACTTTGGCTGTGTTTTAGAGGGAAACTCAAGGGGTTTAGTGGTAGGTGGGAGCTATTGCTTTCCTCTTGGGGGACCTATTTTCTGATTACAGCCTTAGTGTGACTGAAATCTGGTGTCTTGGCCTGTGTTTTGGGACTGCTCCTGTGAGAAAGCTTCAGCAAAGAACTGGCCATGTGGATGAACTTTTTGGTGTCTAGACTTGGAGGGGGTGAGAGCCTCTCTTGTTTCTTTAAAGGAATTTTTTGATCTGGATGGACATCATTTGTACTTAGATTCTGATCTGTCGGGATCATTCTGAGACTTGCACTGTTTGACTTTATTTTAAAGTTGAGAGACTTTTTGCAGACTTCTGGACATTTGGACATTGCACATTTTATATTTTATTTTGTTTTTGTTTGTTTGACCTAATTTGTTTGTGTGTTATTTTATTATTAATTTGGGAAGTTGGGGAAGTTTATATATTTTCTGTTGTTTTGTTGAGTTAGGGTGTTGGGTTTTAATATGTGTAATAGGTCTGCCACCACGGTCGTACGCTATTCGTCCTCCGCTGTTCGCGCCCTTCTCCCTTTTTCCCCTTCGCCATTACAGTGGTCAACTTACCAATGCTGCAGAGCATTGGGAATTGTGCAGAGGGTGAGAAAGGGTTTTATGGGGTGCAAACAGTGGAGGCCGAATGAGCAAGGACACCGTATTGGGGTAGTGGGGACCAGAAGATGCCCTGGGGCGAAATGGACTCTGGAACGAGGTTCTCCCTGTCTGGTTTCCATACCCAAGGGTACCGTTATTGATGTTGGGCAAGTGGTCTGTGCCGCTCCAGTTGCCCGTCCAACCTGGGCAGTGTTGTGCAATGCCAGATCCATAAAGTACAAGACTGCAGTTATTGCAGATATTGTCAAGTCTGTGGATCTGGCTTGCATTACCGAGACCTGAATGAATAATGCTGGTCCAGTTTTGGAGGTAGCAGTTCCAGCCAGTTACTCGGTTGTTAGACCACCCGAGATTGGACCGAGGGGGGGGGGGTTGCAGTCTGTTTTAAGACCGAACTGGGCCTTGCAAGTGTTCCAGTTGAGGAAACCGAGTCCTTCGAATATATTGTAGTGGCAGGTGTGGGTTGTAGAATTGTTCTCATCTACCGTCCACCAGGTGATGAGAAATGTTTTCTGCAGGAAGTAGCGGACTTCATTGTTGACATGGCATTTGAGTCGCCCAGGCTGATAGTCCTGGGTGACTTAAATGCCTGGGTCGACGATGAACTCTCACAATCTGGACAACACCTCCTCCAATTAATGACATCTTTGGGCCTTACACAACTGGTTACTTCTGTCGCTCATAAGAACGGTCACTCCCTGGACTTAGTTTTCCTCCTGGGGACTGAGGCCTCCGACGTGGGGGTGGAACCTGTCGGCTGGTCCGATCATTACACAGTGAGGTTCAGTTTTTGCACCCCCCCCATAGGCCTGCCCCTGTGGAGATGGTTAGGTACCGCTCTTTGCAAGATGTTAGCTCTATAGGCCTAGCAATGGTGCTTGACCTATCGGAGTTATCTGGAGTGAGCAATGATCCCAATGCCTTGGTGCTGGCCTATAATAGGGCTATTTCCTCAGCTCTCAATCTTATTGCTCCAGTCTGTGTTCGTCCTCTTCCCCTTCGACCTCAGTCTCCATGGTTTGATGGGACTTCGAGGGAGATGTGGCGACAAGGACGAAGATTAGAATGGTGCTAGTGGAGAACTGCCCTTGATGCCGACCATCTTAGATTGAGGGAACATTATCAACTCTATCAATCTGCAATCTCTCGTAGGAAGGCAGAGTTCCTGTCCGGGCAGATTGCTGCTGCTCAGAACCGACCAGCTCAGCTTTAATCGAACTGTTGACAGACTGTGCAACCCAGCCTGTCCTCAGGTTCAGAAAGCTTTTTTACAAGTGGAGTGTGATGAGCTTGCTCACTTCTTTGCAGATAAGGTGGCCGTCATCAGGGCAGCACTCCAGCCAGCGCCCTCTATGGGAGAAGTTATTGATCGGCGTTTGGTCACAGACCCTGGTCTTGCCTGGAGTTCCTTCAGCCGGCTGAGTTCAGTGATGTCATGAGGATTGTCCATAGTATATGCCCTACATGCTGTAGTTTGGATCCAGGCCCGACCTCCCTGTTAAAGGGTTGTCTTGATATCATTGGCCCAGTCCTGGCACAGATAGTTTGGTGCTCCATGGATACGGGCGAGTTTCCTAGCCCCGTGAAGGATGCAGTGGTGACACGCCTCCTGAAGAAAGCCTCCTTGGACCCAGACTGCCTTGCCAACTACAGGCTGATCTCTAATCTTCCCTTTATAGGGAAGATTATTGAGAAAGTATTGGCTGCACAATTGGAAAACCACTTAGCCATCTATGACATCTATGAACCACTCCAGTCTGGTTTTTGAAAGAGGCATAGTACCGAGACAGCACTGGTTCAGGTGCTTAATGATCTCCTGATGGCTAGGGATTAGAAGAGCCATTCCATCTTGGTTCTTCTTGATCTCTCATCAGCTTTTGACACTGTGGACCATGGGGTGCTTCTCACGTGACTGGAGTTCATCTGTGGCCTGTTGGGTGCAGTCCTCAGTTGGTTTAGATCTTTCCTCACTGACAGAACTCAAAGAGTGGTGTCGGGGATAAATTCTTCCCACCCAGTCTCTCTGTCATGTGGGGTTCCCCAGGGCTTGGTGTTGTCCCCCATGTTGTTCGCAGTGTATATGCTGCCTATCGGAGACATTATAAGAAGGTATGGGCTGAGGTTTCACAGCTATGCTGATGATACCCAGCTCTACCTGTCTTTTGCACCCGACCAAGATAGAGCTGTCTCGGTCTTTAATAACTGCCTCTCTGAAATCCAGTGCTGGATGGATTCAAGCTGGCTGAAGTTGAACTCAGGGAAGACGGAGGTAATGGCTGTGGACCCGGGTCGTAGGTTAGAGGGGATGGGAGCTGGTTTACCCTCAGGTTTATTTCTGGGGGGCTTCCAGCTCCCTACCTCTGAGCAGGTGCGGAACCTGGGGGTGATTTTTGACAATGAGCTAACACTGCATTGGCAGGTGTCGGCTGTTGTCAAACTTTCCTTTTATCATCTTAGGAACATCGCCAGGATTAGGCAACTTGTTCCACCCACCAATCTGCCAACATTAGTCCACGCTTTTGTGACCTCATGCCTTGATTATTGCAAGTCCCTTTATCTAGGGCTTCCTGGGGTTGATATCCGCCACTTGCAGCTGATGCAGAACGCTGCGGCTCAGTTATTGACGGTTACGTCTCGTGCCTGTCATATTTCTCCAGTGCTGCACGATCTGCACTGGCTGCCGATTCAGTGGTGGATCACCTTTAAAGTTGGTCTTTTGACTTACAAAGCCCTACGCGGACTGGGCCCAGACAACTTGATAGAGCTTCTGGTGCCCCACTGCTCTAAGCGATCTCTCCGATCGGCAGACGAGGGGTTGCTAGAGATTCTGAGGGTTTCTTTGAAATCATTTGACGCTCGTGCTTTTGTGTATGCTGCTCCAACCCTCTGGAATTCTCTACCCCATCCACTTCGTCAGTGTGCGACCGTGGAAGAATTTAAAAAGGCCATGAAGACCTACTTATGGTCAAGGATTTATTTTAACTAATTATTGTTTTTGGAGCTCAGATTATTGTTGTTCTATGTATTATTTATTATATTTGCTAATATTGTAAGGTGCCTTGAATTTATGAAGGGCGCTGTATAAATAAAGTTTTATTATTATTATTATTATTATTATTATTATCATCCTCTCACTGTCCCCATTTGAGAGTACGAGGTCTAAGATTGTTCCCTCATGAGTGGGTTCCAAAACTAGCTGTCTGAGGCAGGCATGCCACCTGTAGGGCATCGAGAATGGCCCTGCTCTTGGATGTGGCTGCAGCAAAGGTGCTCCAGTTAACCTCTGGCATATTCAGGTCCCCATCAACAGTATCTCCCCTTTCTCTGCCATCCTAAGGATGCCTTCTATCATATCCTTGTCCATTCCTTCCCCCTGATATGGGGGTCTGTATACAACCCCTGTGCAGATTGTGGTGCCATTTCCAGTCTCTAAGGTGACCCACAGTGCCTCCTCTCCTCCCTGTTTACTTTTTTATTCTGTTGCTTTTATCCATTCCCTTACATTGAGAGCTACTCCTCACCCTCTTCTCCCCTCCCTGTTTCTCCTGTAGGTTGTGTACCCTGGTATGTTAACATCCCAGTCATGGTTCTCTGTATACCATGTTTCTGTGACTGCTTCAATATCCAGGCATCCCTTTTCCATCAAGGCCACCAGTTCAGGGAGCATGTTGCCCAAACTATGGGCATTGGTACTGATTACCCTCCATTTCTTAATGGCCTTACCCCTTTTTGCCCCATCCCTGTCCTTATTGCCTTTGTCATTTTCTCCATTTACCCCAGCCTTTCTCCCTACCAACATCTCTATCTTGGTGTTTACCTCACTTACTACCCTGATTTTTTTTGGGGGGTGGACTAGGATTTCCCTGCTCCTTTCCAGTGCCTCCCCCTTGTCTAGTTTAAATGCTTGCCAATGAAGCATTTAAACCTATCACCTAGAATCCTGGTTCCCCTTCTGGACAGATGCAGACCATCACTCCAGTATAGGCCTGCATCACTGCAGGTGGACCCCCAGTTCCCCAGTGAAGCCAAATCGATACATGTAACCCTTGTGCAGTATCTGTCCTGTACCTTTTTGTGCTTGTTATTATTTTTAACACTTAATCTTCCATATAAACCCAACCAGACTGAATCTCAAACAAATTCTGGCATCCGTTTTGATGCTAGTGTTGAGATGTTATATTGGGTTTTGTTCTGTGGACATCCAACAAAACTAACACTTGCTTTATATTCTTTCTGCAGAATTAGTTGATACAGACTCTATCATTAGTCTGTAGATACTCACTGCTAATTCCCCATTTATTCAAATTCTTCATTTGCTGCAAACCATATCTGGGTAGGTTCCCTATTTTATGTAAGGGCCCTATTTTATTCTGTGACCAAGGTATCAAACAAGGATTAATGCAGTCTAAAACCTGAGATTTCCAGATTCTGTATCCCAGTGTTAAGGCATAACCAAAGCTGAGAGAGACAAATATACTACAATAAAAAGCTACTGGATTTATCATGTCTAACCCATCCTCTTGTATCTTTCTATATGTATATTCTCTCTTCACTGGGTTTGGCCTATTTCAATACAAAGCCTTGAAAAAACACTAAACAAGGATGTCACTTTTTCTAGGGGGGACAGGGGGAGATATAGCTAATGTATAACAATACAGGGACCAGGAGGGTTTTAATCAGAAGCACCCTTTTTTCCTTCACAATCTGTCGCCTTTTCCAAGAGGCTACTAGTCTGTTGGCCCTTTGCAAACTTAAGTCCCAGTTATGATTATCCATATTATTTACAACAAAGTGTACCCCCAAAATGGAAACAGTATGTCTGGAAATTGTGATGCCTGCATAACGTGACCCTAAGGGAAGGGGAGTGTCACCTAGCACTACCACTGAGCTTTTACTGTAATTTATCTTAGAACTGGATTGTTTAGCGAAAGAGGAACAAATGTCATTCAGAGTTTGAGCACTAGTTCCTGGATTTAAGCAGAGCACAAGATCATCAGCATATGCCAATATCTTAACAGGAGGAGAAGCTATATAAATATCCAGCCCTTTGATTAAGGGGTTGCTAGCAATAAGCCTCAATAATATATAGATGCTAAAAACATATAATAATGGACTGAGGGGACACCCCTGCTTGACCTCTCTCTTTAACCTTATTTCCTTTCCTACCCATCCATTAATATTAGGTATTAATGATGCATTTGTGTACATAGTACGTATCCAACTAATAAATTTCAAAGGTATCCCAAAGGCTTTTAATATACTAAAATATTCATGTGACACTCTGTCAAATGCCTTTTCTTGGTCCATTCCCATTACATATCCTTGTAGTCTGTTTTCTGAACCTAGCTGAACAATTTCCCTTAACATAATTAAATTATCATATTGAAATCTGTTAGAGATTGCAAAAGTCTGAGATGGACTAATTAATTTATCTGCTATAGTAATAAGTCTTTTTAATAATATTTTGCTCAATATTTTAAAATCTGTATTTAACAAGCTTAAGGGCCTTCAGTTTTTGAGCTCATCCCATGCACCTTTCTTGAATAATAATGTAACCCCTGGGTGGTGCTATCCCAAGAGCTACTACCCCTGCCTAACTAACTACTGACAGGTTGAGGGGCCTAGGTCCAATAGTGGGTGCCTCCACCCAGAGGTCAGGATTAATACTGGATGGTATGACTTGGTCACAGCCCTCTGGGACACTGCAACCCCCCTTCCTCCCCACTAGTGGCCCACACAATATATCAGAAGTACTTTCACAGTATACACTTACGCCCAGGACTGGTTCAGTCAGCTTGACTCTGGGGACACCCTGTAAAGCAAGATGATGTAATACCATAGCCACTGCATGATAGTTCAACACAAACACATATCTTAGTCAGTGTAACTTTGCTGAAACAACCAGATCTGATTTATTTAGGGGATGGCAACAGGGGCAGGGAGGAATCAGGTTAATTAGATCAATCATACAGATATTCACAGCACTGTGCACAATGTTAGAGTCCCTAATTGTCTATTTCACTGGGTACCCAGGATGGGGAAGGGCTGGCCAGGATCGGTGCAGCTGGTTGGGGCCCTGAGGATGGAAAATACTTGCACAATGCCCAATTTGTAATCCAGAGCCGGTTGGCTCAGTTCATGTATCAAGAAAGAAAATCAGATGAAACACTTGCAATTTATTTTTTTATTTATTTAGTTTTTGTTAACCGGGTAGGTGCACTAGCCATAAAATGACTATTTTCAGGCACAACCCGGGAGAGGACAACAAAAAAAGAACAGTTGAACAACAGCAACATGGGTACAATAATACAAATACAGGAACAGTGCAGCAGTGCTACAAAAATACAATGGGTAGAAACAACAGAAAATAATGGCAAGCATTATACAGATAATGGCAGTAAGATATATAATACGTGCAGAAACCACAGACCCGACCTGTGGAGTGAAATGGTTAATAAGATAGTAAGGTTATACAGAGAGAAATGTGAGGAATGTTTAGACATAACAAGAAAGACTGACAGAAGGAAGGTCAGGGGTGGTAATTGGCAAAACAACAGTGGATGGTCAGCAACAAAGTTCGAAAAGGAAGAGAGCTAGTAGTCAAGAAGTTATTTACAAAGAGAAGGAAAAATATGGGAAGGGGAAGAGGAGACAGTCTTGGAGCTGGATTAGAGCAAGTGTGACATTACTGGTAAGTTTCAGGAGCTTCAGATTGGGTCAAAGCACGTACAAGCATCAGCTAAGAATAGATAACGATGATATTCACTTTTAAATCCAAAGTGAGACTGAGACAGCTGGATTTTGAGTGGAAGAGCATTCCATAGCCTGGGAGCAGAGAATTGGAAGGCCCCTGTGCCTTTAGTCGTCCAACATCTCGGAACATAGAGCAATGATTTGTCAGCCGATCGCAGGCCATGGGAGGATGGTTGAGGGACCAGCAACGCCACCAGCTGGGATTTTTTTCCCCGGATGATTGAGTCCATTAGTGACCCAAGGTAGTATTGTCTACTGGCAGAGGGTGAGAGCCAATTCAGATCCTTATAAAGAAGGCAGTGATGTTTGAGTTGAGGTGATGAAAGGGCAAATCGGCATATATTGTTATAAGTGTAGTCCCATTTTAGTAGGGAGGTTTTATGGGCAGAGGTAAGAATAGAGGCACCATAAGTAAGGGTTGGGAGCAGAATACCTTGGGCAATTGCTAATTCGGCTGAGGGTGTAAGCATGTAGCTTGTTTTGTAAGCTACTTCTAGTTTCGAGTTTATAGCACTGCACAAGGACTGAATGTGAAGATTAAAATCTAGGGACTGGTCCAGCAGGATCCCAAGGTACTTGAAGGAAGTAACATTTTCAAGTGGAAATCTTCCTGGGTGAAGAACCTCCAGCAAACTAGAACAGGTCTTAATCTTTGGTGCAGAACCTAGGAGCATGGCTTTCATTTTCTTTTCATTTAGTACAAGCTTACGGTCTAGTAGCCAGTCTAAGACCTTACTGAAGTCTGAAGTAAGTGATGTGTTTATGCAGGCAATACTAGAAGAACTAGTGTAGATGATCAGGTCATCAGCGTAGAGAATAGCTGAGCGGGATTCCAGGACCTCAGCTGCATTGTTGATAAAAACTGAGAACAGAAGGGGCCCAAGGATGAGCCCTGGGGAACCCCAAGGTTGATAGACGTATTGACAGGGAGGAGTTAAATTTGATAGCTTTGACCTGTTTGACAGGTAGCTACAGAACCAGTCCACAACAGGGGTAGAGAAATGGAATTTATGGAGAGTGGAGAGAAGCAGGGAATGGTCTACAAGTTCGAAAGCCTAAGTGAGGTCAATGAAGATGGCACCTGTGAGTTTTCCAGAGTCCATGTTGGACAGACTATCAGTAGTTACTTGAAGAAGAGCCGTGGTGGTGCTATGACCTTTTCTGAAACCATGCTGGGTGTCAGAGGAGATTGTAGCGTGTAAGGTAGTCAATGGTCTGTGATGCAACTATTTCTCTAGGATCTTGTTAAGGACAGAGAGAATTGCTATAGGTCTGTAATTGGCCATGTCCTTTGGGTCACCTTTTTAAAGACAGGCTTTTTTGCAGATTTCCAAGGTCCGCACAGTGCTATGGATAAGTGATAAAGTGTAGATTCTGGCAATCAGAGAGGCAATGAGTGGAGCAGCCAGCTTAAGAAGACGAGGTTCCAGTGAGTGAGAACCAGAGCTGGTATTGGCAGATATGGATCTCAGTAATTTCAGAACTTCCGCTCTTGATATAGCCTTGAAACAGAATGGTGGCGCTGGAGGAGCATCATACGATAGGGCAGTATGGTTGTCTGATGGTAGTGTGGTAGGTAGATTGGAGTGCGATCCACTAGGTTGTAAAGCCAAGGTATAGTATGACAGATCAGAGAAAAGATTGTTAAAACTGTTTGAGATGGTCCTAGGGACATTACAATGTGCCCCATTTATGATCATTTCATCAGGAGTGACCGACTGCGAGGTACCGAGAAATGTTTTAACATGGGCCCAGAATTTCCTTGGGTCGCAGGCTGGGCTTTGTAGAAGGTCCTTGCAGTATTTGCTTTTAGCAGCTCTAACTTATCTCTTACATCTGTTCCTTAGTTCACGATGGACAATAAGATCTGACTGTAGGCCAGTTTGTTTGTAGCGAATCCAAAGCTTGTCCCTCTGGTGCAGATTAGCAAGGAGGTCTTTATGCAGCCACCTCGTCTGTTTCCCTCCTAGTAGTCTTGGGGGCATGTTTATATTGAATGGTAAGAAATGAATTTATGAATATCTGTAGAGCAACTTCCACATCCTTTGCTTAATAGACACCTGCCCAGTCGATATTGGAGACATCATAGAGAAATGCATCCTGGTCAATATGATCTAGATTTGTAAACGTGATTAGTCTTGATGGAGGAGATGGAGGTACAACCATAGATAGGATACAAAAAGTGGGTGAGTGGTCTGTTAGTGCATCTGCAAGGATTCCTGCTTTTGACACATGTTCCATACGGTTAACCATCACCCAGTCTAGGAGTGTACCCGTTTGATGGGATGACGTGGCTCTAGTTGCTTCAGAGATCAACTGGTGAAAATTATAACTAAGCATGAGTGATTGCAAGGATATTTGAGCTGACCCTAACTAACTGAGGTTAAGATCACCTAGGATGACAGCCTCATTATGATTTACAGTCTGGGAGGTGATGTCAAGGAGTTCTTGAAGACCTACTATTCCCCCAGCAGGGGGATTATAGGCACAGATAATATGAAGCTTCTTTTTCCCCAATACAATAGTTGCCTGTATGAATTTGCACACTGCGGGAGAGGCAGATGCCGGGACAATAGAGATGTTGAGGTGGTCTTTGAAGAATAGGGCAACTCCACCTCCACGCTTGGATGAGGATCTATCCCACCGGAACAGGGAATAGTTAGGCAAGGAGCATATGTCATCAGGCATTCTGGGTTTTAGCCAAGTTTCTGTGAGACAGAGTATATCAGGATTGTAGAGTTTCACCCAGGCCTCGAGTTCCGCATGGTGACAGGTAAGACTTCTGATATTGATATGGGCAATTAATAATCCTTTCTTGGACAAGCCAGATAACTCATTTGGGGAAAAGAAACAGGTAGGTGGACCTGGATTTAGTTTGACATCCCCAGATAGCAGAAAAATGATCATGGCTAGGAACCAAAGCCTTGCACAGTGGCAGGTTAGGGTGAAAGCACATCTCCATGGCAGCTTCCTCCTGGCATGTAGAGGGTAATAGTTGCTGCCTCTAGTAAGGAGGATAGGGTTAGGTTGCAAATCAGCTTTGTCTCTGCAATCAAGTTAGAGAAACTATAGTTGCGGTAAGCCTCTGAGGAGTCTTTTGCCATTTGGTTACATGGGAGTGCCCATGTGGCAGTGTCCAGGCTGAGTAAAAGGACAAATGACAAAAATGCCCATAGCAGACTATACTTCGCCATAGTGTTACTATTTGACTTGGGTAGGAAGGCTAGTGGTATACTGAGACAGAGGATTAGCTCTTAGGGACAAAGAGATAGTGTGTGTAAAATTAAGACTGCCAAGGGTGACTGTGTTCCACCGTTTTAACCCTTGGCTGAAATTAGAGATAGAGCAAAAACAACGAAGTGTTTCCTGCTAGCGTAGCAATTATTTAGAAGAAGTGGATCAGAAAAGCAGAAAATAAAGCCCCGCCTTTCACACAGCAGGGGAACACGGTTCTGTGAACAGGACACACCCCACACATTTGTATGTAAAAAAAGAAGGTTACCATACTAGGCAGCTGCTCTCATATCCCATTCGCACTTACTGCCAACCTGGGAGTTCGCGATGCAGCTTCACTTTCCTGACAGATCGAGCGCGATGAAGCAGTTTCTCCAGTCCTCTGCAGGGTAAGCCTGGTTCCTGGCCACACAGCCTCTCCTTTCCTCCAAACACAGCGGATTCAGTCTGAATCGCCATGGCAAACACGCCGCCCGAACTTTTGGCCTCCACACGTGCTTCCCGCGTGAAACTCAGCAGCGCAGAAGCCCGGAGCTCCTTCCCCAGTCGCGGCCACAACAGATCTGCCTTCTCAACCACTAGGTAGGGAATTACAGTTGGGCGCCACCCGGCCCAATTGGTGGGCTTCAGTTGTCAGTCACTCAAAGCTTCTCCCATTGGTGCGAAAAGGCGCCACAGTCCAGAAGTTCACTTACGAGAATTACTGGCTATATCTCCCATTGCTAGCCAGCTCCAGAGAGAGTCCTGATCCTGGTTGGTTGCTCAGTACTCCATTTTAGGTGCCCATCCCTCCTGGTTGGATCTAATCTGCAGTCCAGATCCAAAATGGAGGGGCAAAGCACACAAAGTCCCAGCTGCAATAAAGGCAGGTTAGACAATCCACATTTTCCTCACCACTCTAACAGATCACCAGCAAACAGTTGCTTTCCTGGGTAGTGCTCACTCTGCCCACTTAGCGGCGGCAGGAACGGAACAATTTTTCAGCAGCTCGAGTGGGCTCGAGCCAAGGAACCACCAGCCTCCCTAGATTTCAGCCCTGCCTGTAAGCAGACAGCTCTTAAAGAGACAGTACCAGAGGCTCTAAAAGCACTCACAAATAGGCGGCTTAAGTGCCGAACACCACCCAGGCTGGGGCCTTCAAGCAAGCTATTAGGGGACTTTTGGGAACTCCAATTTGCAGGGGGGTTACAATAATATCAAAATAGCTTGGTCCACTGACTTCGATATTACCGCTTCCTGTAGCATATCATTAAAAACTATTTCTAAGGCAGGAGCTAAATCTTCTGAAAAGCATTTGTACAGTTCTGAGCCTATGCCATCAGTGCCTGGGGCAGAATTGTTTTTAAGTGTACTGATTAAAGCAGCAATTTCTTCTGTAAATATCAAAGCAGTTAAACAATCTCCGTCTTTTCTGCCCAACTGTGGGAGATGCAATTGCCCTAGGTCTAAATTCTCAATTACAGGAGATATCCCAAAAAGGAAGTAGACAAAATTATTCACTTGGCCTAGAATGTCTTCAGGTGAAGTAATTAACTGACCTTGTTCAGTGATTAGTCTTGTAATTATTCTGTGGCCTACTCTATTTCTACATTTTTTAAATGGATCAAAAGATTCTTTTTTCACACTGGTGCCAAACATTTTTGTTTTTTGATTGTCACAAGGTGTGGCCCATAATTCCCTTTATTAGGTTCAGAGAAGGAAATCAATTTTTGTAATTGTCCTCTTAACTGTAGGTATGAAAGGTATTCCTTCTGCACAGATGTCCTTGCCTGGGTTTGAAAAATTCCTTCCATGCCAATTTAGTATCTTCCTACCAGAGGGCAGTATTTTCATATAGTTCTGCTACAGATAGTCTTGCAGCCCTATTATGTTTCCATGCTCTTTTGACACTGTCTTTATCTAACAAGCATTTGTCAAAGCCGAATGTTGATTGCATTGGTCTGTTGCGCTTGCTCACTGCCCCTCTGTCACTCACTCAGTCTGTTTCTCCCAGTGCTGCATGCTGCTGTTTTGTACTGAGCTCCTGCCTGCGTTGGCAGCTTTTTCTGCCCACTAAGAAATCCGCAGCTGTCTGGACAGAGTTCCGTTTAGGTGGCTCACTCCCCCTCTCTCACTCGCTCATTCTGTTTCTCCTGGCCCTGCAAGCTGCCCTTTTGTACTGGGCTCCTGTCTCTGTTGGTGACTTTTTCTGCTTACAAAGAAATCTGCAGCAGTCCCGACACAGGTCTGTTGAACCTGCTTACTTCCCCTGTCTCACTCACTCGTTCCGTTTCTGCCAGCGCTGCAGGCTGGCCTTTTGTAGTGGGCTCCTGCCTGCGTGCCGCCTTTTTCTGCCAACAAAGAAATCCGTAGCAGTCACGATAGAGCTCCACTGAGCTTGCTCACTCCCCCCCGTCTCACTCGCTCATTGTGTTTCTCCCGGTGCTGCAGGCTGCCCTTTTGTACTGGGTTCCTGCCTGCGATGGCACCTTTTTCTGCCCACAAATAAATCCGCAGCTGTCCCGACAAAGCTCCGTTGAGGTCACTCACTCCCCCTGTCTCACTCACTCATTCTGTTTCTCCTGGCGCTGCAGGCTGCCCTTTTGTACTGGGCTCCTGCCTCTGTTGGCGCCTTTTTCTGCCCAAAAAGAAATCTGCAGCAGTTCTGACAAGGTTCTGTTGAGCTCGCTCACTCCCCTTCTCTCACTCGCTCATTCTGTTTTTTCCGGCGCTGCAGGCTGCCCTTTTCTACTGGGCTCCTGCCTACATTGCCCGTTCTTCTGCCCACAAAGAAATTTGCAGCAGTTACAACAGAGCTCTGTTGAGCTCGCTCCTCCCCTCTCTCACTCATTCTGGTTTTCCTGCTGCTGCAGGCTGCCATTTTGTACTCGGCCCTGTGTGCATTGCTGCCTTTTTCTGCCCACAAACAAATCTGCAGCAGTCCCAACAGAGCTCCGTTAAGCTCACTCGCTCCCCCCCCACTCACTTGTTCTGTGTCTCCCGCCACTGCAGGCTGCCCTTTTGTACTAGGTTTCTGCCTGTGTTGGTGGCTTTTTCTGGCCACAAAGAAATCTGAAGCAGTCCCGACACTGCTCCATTGACCTCACTCACTCTCCATCTCTCACTCATTCACTAATTCCGTTTCTGCCGGTGCTGCAAGCTGGCTTTTTGTACTGGGCTCCTGCCTGCGTTGCCACCTTTTTCTGCCCACAAAGAAATCTGCAGCAGTCACAATAGAGCTCCACTGAGCTTGCTCACTACCGCTCTGTCACTCGCTCATTCTGTTTGTCTTGGCGCTGCAGACTGCGCTTTTGTACAGGGCTCCTGGCTGCATTGGCACCTTTGTCTGTCCACATAGAAATCCGCAGCTGTCCCGGCACAGCTCCGTTGAGGTCGCTCAGTCTCTCTCTCTCATGCGCTCATTCTGTTTGTCCTGGTGCTGCAACCTGCCCTTTTGTATGGGGCTCCTGCCTGCATTGGCGCCTTTTTCTGCCCACAAAGAAATCCGCAGCAGTTCTGATAGAGTTCCATTGAGCTCACTCAGTCCCCCTGTCTCACTTGCTCATACTGTTTCTCCCACAGCTGCAGGCTGCCCTTTTGTATTAGGCCCCTGCCTGCATTGACACCTTTTTCTGCCCACAAAGAAATCCGCAGCAGTCCTGACAGTGCTCCGGTGAGTTCACTTACTCCCCCTCCCTCACTCACTCTCTTGTTCTGTTTCTCCTAGTGCTGCAGGCTGCCCTTTTGTACTGGACTCTTGCGTTGGGGCCTTTTTCTGCCCACAAACAAACCCACAGCAGTCCCGACAGAGTTCAGTTGAGCTCATTCACTCCCCCCCTCACGTTCAGTCGATCTTAATCTGTCTCAAACACTGATTTCCCACAGCGACCGTGCTATTCTCCAGTAGGAGTGCTAAAACATATTTTAGCCAGGATGTGGAAAATGACAGCTGTACTGTTCATAAGGAGGTGTGAAAAAATACCGCTGTTGAAAACGTGGCGTGAAAATATTACAAATTTGCAAAGTTACAAGGGTGCATGGAAACAGTTCAATGCACTCTTGTAACACAGTCATGTTGGGAGTTTTGTCACCAAATTTTCAAGATAGGGATTTTAGGACCTCTGCTCATGAACAGTGCCACTGTCATTGTCTTAATGTGTCCCGAACACTGATTTCCCACAGTGACCGCATTATTCTGTGCCGAAACTGTGAAAACACATTCCGGTCAGGATGAGAAAAATGACAGCTGTACTGCTTATAAGGAGGTGTGAAAAAATGCCACTGTTGAAAATCTGACGTGACAATATAACAAATCTGTGAAGTTACAAGGGTGCGTGGAAAGTGCACAACGCACACTTGTAACACAGTCATTTGATGGGCTATCATCACCAAATTTTCAACATAGGCATTTTAGGACCTCTGCTCATGAACAGTATCACTATCATTTTCTTAATTTGTCCTGAACTGTGAGTTCCCACAGCGACCGCCCTATTCTGCGCCGAAAGTGCAAAAACACATTTCGGTCAGGATGGGAAAAATGACAGCCATACTGTTCATAAGTAGGTGTGGGAAAATGGCAATGTTGAAAATCTGGAGTGAAAATATTACAAATTCGTGAAGTTATGAGCAGGGTCACTGGAAAATTGCGCCCTCAATTTTTTTGCAGAATCTGCAATTTTCACCATTCTCCGCAAAAACTGACATGTTCTGCAATATCTTGCAATTTTTGAGTTTTTATATTGAACTGTGTAAAAAGTATTAACATTTTTAATAAAATACTCTCAATATATTGACAATTTTGCATGCAGACTTGGGTTTGGCCAAAACAATGCAGTGCAAGTTAGAGAAAAGGTTTTATGTGACACTGATTTCTTTTGAATCTTTGTCTTGTTTGGTTTCAAAATCCACTGGCCAAGCATAAGTACACTTTAACACTTAACATTTGTTTTGTGTTGAAGCAGTCTATCAGAAAACTTTTTGTTGACCAACAGACTGAAACAAAAGATGGAAGAAAAGGTGCAAATTATCCCATTCACTTAAATGGGGTGCTAACTATGGAGCCTTTTTGTAAGTGGCAGGGCAAGTTTTTCCTTGTGAACTCAGACTAGTTTTGATTGAAACAGTTGAGGATTTTGTGACGACGTTGCAAATTTTAAACTTGAATAAGCTAGTTGGAAACAATGATCTCACTCTTAGCAACTACCCCCTAGATACTCACATGCAAAGACTACAATAAAAACCTGACTAAAGTCTAAAAACAAGCTTATAAAACACAAAATGTATCTGAACATTTATCTTTAACTAAGCAAAATAATTGCAGCCAGAGTAAAACAAAGGTAAATTACAGGGTACTCTGACTACTGTACAACGCAGTAAAAATACATTGGTATTTTATTTACATTTTTTTGGTAACTGCATAAGGCCCACTAGGCACAAGTGCCTGTTTTCAAGTACAACCCAGGAGCACTGAGGAGGTTAAATGACTTGCTCAGAATCACACAGTGTGCAAGTGGAGATTGTGGGAATCAAACCCAGGTGTGCTAGATGTCATCAGCTCATTCAGTTTGTTACTTTTACCTCTAGATTATACTGCCAGCCCCAATTACCACCAGATTTAATGTTTAAATGTGTGATTTTAAAAATAATGTACAGTACCTACAGTACAAATTATGACCATTAAACACTTTAACAACATTTTACTAAAACTCAATTATTCACCACTCTGTCTGCTTATTTTTTCTTGTAGCAAAGTGGGTGACTAGCTGGCAGAGCACTGTAAACAGCTGTTGATTAGGCTTCATTAGTCTACAGCCAGAAACAAAAAAAAAATATTCTGGCTTTATTTAATATTTATTTGCTGTGGCTCACTTTACAGAATCTATTTAGCACTGTATGAGGCAGATGCTTTTACATTTTGGAAGATAGCAATGCTTATGATAGCGTATCAGTTTAGTATTCTTGTTAGGAACATAAACTTTTCTTTATGTTTTAAACATATTCAGGTGTCAATGTATTCATTTAGCAATTTATACTGACTAATATATGCTGCAGAAAACATTAAAAGATTTATTGTGAAGCACTCAGTGTCTATAGTAGACCCCCCGCAATTTTTGCAAAATGCTCCGCAATTTTGGGTAACCTTTTCCACAATTTTCCAGTGGCCCTGTTTATGAGCGTGCATGCAAACTGCACAACGCACGCTCGTAACACAGTCATTTTTTGGATTTTTTCCACCAAATCTGCAGCATAGGCCTTTTGAGAGCCCACCTCATGAACACTGGCACTGTCGTTTCGTTAATCGGCCCCAAAAGGTGATTCCGCACAGTGACCTCAAAATCACCTTTTGGGGCTGATTAATGCCATGACAGTTCCAGAATTCATGAGGAGGTGTCCCAAAAACCCCATGTTAAATATTTGGTGCCAAAATTCCAAAAAATGACTGAGATATGCATGCATTAAAGCCCTCCCCAGCACCAGGAGCCCAGCGGGACTTGACTCGCTGCCGCACCCCCCCCCGGACCACAGATCTCTTCATCGGATCGTGAGGGCTGGAAGGCTACCCGCCCTCCAGCACCAGGAACCCAGCGGGACTCAACTCGCTACTGCACCCCCGGACCACAGGTACGCGCAAAAGGAAGCCAGCAGGACAGTTGGAGGCGTGGAGTTCATTTTGGCGCCTAAATGCAAACAAACAGCTCGCAGCACAACTGTGGACATTTCTAAAGCTAAAAGAAAAAATGAAATATACATGCTTAGCTAAGTAATGCTGTTAAACTATAGAAAAGCCATTTCCTGGTAGAAAGCTAGTGTTTTTTGCACAAAGAGACTGCTGCTTAATCGATCACTGTGTTCATCCCTTGGAAAGCACTCTTTTGAATTCTGTAGCCACTGCATTTTCTAGGATATCAGTAGAATTCTTAATCGCAACTACAGCTAGTAAAACTGTCCATTGTCCTACCTGACCTGCCTCCTGTCCCAGCAGGGTACTCAAAAACCTCTCCTCTCTCCCTAGATCTCTTCATCGGGTCGCGAGGGCCGGAGGAAGCTGCCCGCCCTCCCCAGCACCAGGAGCCCAGCGGGACTCAACTCGCTGCCGCACCCCCCCCGGACCACAGGTACGCGCAAAAGGAAGCCAAGCAGGACAGTTGGAGGTGCAGAGTTTTAACCCCGCCGGCACTGCATGCTGGCTCTCCACCACCCCCACCACCACCCTTGGTTGGCTCTTTGTTTTATAGGCAGTATCACGTGAGGCTGTAGAACCAATCAGCCCACTTTCCCATCTGCAGGTTATACCTGCCGAACACTAGGGGGATCCTGCTTGCCTAAGCCCTCTCCTGACATATTTCGCAAACAGCAATACAACAATATGCCTCCTTTAGGTCTTGGGATACTCACATTGCTCCTTATTATCCCAACCCCTCTACAAAAAAATCACAGCCAAAAATCTCTCTAACACTCCGTTATATGTACATATGCTAGCTTCTCATCCCCCAACTCCCTCTAAGCCCCCCCATCTACCCTCCATTCTCCATCAACACCTCGCACACTGGATCACCCAACCGCCCCATCTCACCCCCTGGTACCCATACCCCCACAGCCCACAGTAGCAGGTGGTATCCTCTATGCTAGCTCTACCCACCTTAACTCCCTACCCATCCCCTGCTCTGCCCCCACAGATCCTCCCATCTGCCCAGGCATCCCTACCACTACCGCGCAGTCCTTACTCTGGCTCACCATCCTACTCCTCCTGCTCTCTGGAAATGTCCACCCCAACCCAGGACCAGGACCTGGTACATCGCCCATAGGGCATGGACTCCGCATTGCCTTCATGAATATCTGCAGTC
The DNA here is from genome assembly GCA_016271365.2 of Neoceratodus forsteri. NCBI lineage: Eukaryota > Metazoa > Chordata > Ceratodontiformes > Ceratodontidae > Neoceratodus > Neoceratodus forsteri. Next base: position 298,663,520 of record CM057450.1, on the reverse strand, counting down.
TCCCAAAAAGACTGCTGCACTCCTTGTTGGGTCTCCCAACATAAGCCTGACATCCTTGCCATAGTGGAAACCTGCTCTCACCCGTCGACCCCAGACTTCAGCGGTCTCCCTCCTGGCTTCACCCTCTTCAGAGAAGATCGTATGGGTAAGCGTGGTGGGGGATGCGCTGTCTACCTAACTAACTCCCTCCTGGGTCATGCCCTACACACCCCAAAGCTCGACCATGGGGCTCAAGCCATCACCTTAAAAATTACCCCTGACCCAGGCCGTGGCCCTCTTTACCTCACTACAGCATATGTACCCCCGCGAGAACAAAGCCAAGCTACCCACTCCCTCACCATCTCACTACCCTGCCACACAAGGCTGAACAGCTCATAGTAGGAGATCGCAACATTAACTGGCTTGGCTCTACCTCAACACAAATTAAAGACAACTTCACAGCTCTTGACCTATCCCAACTAGTGACTCAACCCACCAGATTTAACCAATCAAGTGGGACTAGCATACTACTAGACATCGTGCTCTCTAACCGCCCTCACAAAGTAAAGGATGTTAATGTCCTAGCCAACTCCCTCAGTGACCACTCGCCAATTATCTGCCACTGGTCCTCCCCCACGCTCAAAACTGCACACCACGCCACCCCCCGTCACTGTTTTCGCCCCGGAGGACTACACAAACTTAAGCGCCACCTTGCCCAGCTTGATTGGTCCACAATCTCCCTCACAGCGGATACAGACATCGCCCTAGCTTTCCTCACCAGTGCCTTCTGCAAGGCCTGTGATGTTTTGGCCCCTGTCACCAACATCCGTACTAAGAGACACTCAGCTGCCTGGATCTCCCCCCCCCCGATCCAACAACTGAAGCAGCGTGATAACCTATGGCACATTGCTGTTGAGACTGGCAAACTAGCAGACAGGCAAGCTTATAAAGCAGCTCGCAACCAGTGCACCTGGGCCATAAGACAAGCCAAAGCCAACCACTACCAGTCCACCCTGACCTCCTCCTGGGCAATGCCCGTACCTTCTGGGATAATGTGAAGAAGTTAAACGGGATGACCTGCTCCCCTCCTCTCTCTCAGATGGTCATAAATGGCGCTATTAACATGGACCCATCCCATATTGCCGACTGCCTTAACAAAACTTTCTCTGATCTAAGCTCAGCCCTTCTGACCCACTTCTTTGACCCTATCTCGGTAAACAACAACCCAGCTATCGTTCGCCCCCCTCTTCTCTTTAGGACTACCTCTCCACAGGACGCGAAGCCAATCCTCCTAAAAGCTCTCCTCCCGCAACCCGAGCTGTGACCCCCTCGACTCCAGGATACTCCGCCTAACGCTGGATGTCATGCTAGTCCCCCTCACGGACCTCCTTAATCGATCCCTGTGCCTCGGCCAATTCCTGAGGGCATGGAAACAGGCTGAAATCACCCCATACATAAAAATGGAGACCGCACTGTACCAAATAACCACGGACCTATCTCCATCCCCAAAGCTCTGGAAAAATAGTATCCACGCAACTTGTAGCTTATCTATCCAGCCACAACATTCTGTGCCCAGAACAGCATGGCTTCCGCCCAGGTCACAGCACCACCACAGCTCTGCTGGAGTTCTCCCACCATATACACTCCGCATTAGATACCAGGGTGATGGCTGGGGCAGTGTTCATTGACCTGTCCAAGGCCTTCGACACTGTGAACCACCCATTAATGCTAGACACCCTCTGTAAAATGGGACTCTCATCCGGCCCTTTGGCCTGTTTCTCCAGCTACCTCTGTGATAGATCCCAATGTGTCAAGTTAAATGGTAGCCTATCTTCGGCACTGCCTGTATGTTCCGGAGTCCCACAAGGCTCCATTCTGGGCCCCACATTGTTCAGTCTCTTCTTGAACACCCTTCCCAGCTCTTGCTCAGGAAAGCTGCTATTATATGCTGATGATGCAGTCCTACTCGCCTCACACCCCGACTCGGTCACTTTCCAGAGCAACTTGCAGTCCTCCTTCAGCCAAGCTGAAAAATGGTTCCTCGACCATCGCCTGGTCCTGAACCTCAAGAAAACAAAATCAATGATCTTTGCACACCGCCAAAGTAACTCCAAAAATGCTCCCCTTTGCATCCTTCCCAGCACCCTCCACCCCCTTGAGCAGGTATCAACATACAAATATCTGGGCATCACCTTTGACTTGGCTTTCTCCTTCCATGCCCATGTCAGTGCTTTATCCTCTGCCATGAACACCCAGATTGGACACCTCTATCGCCACAAAGACTGCCTCCCTGACTTTGCCCTATGGCTGGCTATCACTGCCTCCATCCTGTCATTAGTTGACTATGGCCTCCCCATCTATGCAGCCGCTGACCCCACTGCCCTCACCAAAATTCAGACCTCCATCAACAAAGCCTGCAGGCTCTTGACCGGTGCCCCAAGAAGAACCCACACATGCCAACTTTACTCCACCTCGAACATACTCAATCTAGAAGAACGCCTGCAATATCACACCAGCATACTGGCTAAAAAGACTCTACTTGCACTGTGTCCCCCAGGTGTCACTGCACAGCTTTTGCGTGCTTCTCGCTCAGCCACCACCCATACTGCCAACAAAGCCACCTTCCAGGTACTGTACCTAGAGCCAGGACCTCACTTGCCCAAAGATCCTTTTATCACAGAGCACTGTTCTGGTGTAACTCCCTCCCCATGCACATCTCAAACACCCCTAAAATTGGTCAATTCAAAACTGCCCTACGCAAACACCTACTTAGCACTCGGAAATGTATGTGCCTACCGTAGGGCCTACTGTGTGCCCCCAAACTGATCCAATTCCAACAGGTTGTAATGCCCAACAGTTCGCTCGATAGCCTGCCCCAGGCTATTTACCACTGGCTATAGCCTGCATGACCTGCTAGGACCCCCCCCAATAAATTACTGTTATGTGCTTCGGTAAACTGCCTATGTTTATTTTGCTCTCTGAATTTTCTGCTATGTATGCTGTATGTATCTCACCTGTATTGTTCCACACTGTCTTGTCTCACAAGTTGATTGTTCCCCCTCCCTGCGATGAGGTGCCTTTGTAAATGAGTCTTTGACTCAAAGGTTGTAAACTGATATATGAATTAAAATAAAATAAATAAAATACAAAAAAACATTTATTGCATTATACAGCTTACTGGCATTTCCTCAGTTTGCGGTTGGCTTTGAAGAGTGCAGGCGTGTTCCCGGGTCCACGAGGATGGTCGCGCCACCCTTCAGAGACGAAGTATGGAGAGTGAGGGGATGTGCAGAGGCAGGTGGCAGTGGGTGGGCGCTGGGTTGCAGGAGGGAGGCAGGGAGACCGCCGAGGACAGTTTCCTCTTTACAGGTTAAAACAACAAAAGACATTGCAGGACCATTTTTATTTTACTGGGCATGTGGCATGCTGGGTTGGGCTCCCAGCATACCACTGGAGTCTTGCTTTGGTGGGGGCAAGCTATAGCCGATGGGGGATTGGGCACCCCTGTCGGCACACACAACAAAGGGGGTGACATTATGCCAATGGAGACTGGGCACCCCGTCAGCAGACAGTATAAGCAGGGGTGGTTTACGTAATGCCGACGGGGAGTGGGTTCCCCCGTCTGCAACAGAAATACTGGGGCACTGAAGCCGATGGGGATTGGGGCCTCCGTCGTCAAGTAAACACGGTGGGGCAAGGTTAATATTGTTTGTGAACATGGCGGCAAACTGCCGCCATGTTCAGAAACAATATCAATGTGTGAAGATCCCACCCTGCAATGGTGGGTCGTTCCCTCATTGCAGCGAATGGCTTACACTGCAATGACGAGGCGGCCCCTGATTGCAGCGGCTGTTTTTTTACAAGTTGGTGGTACGCTGGCTGAACTAGTGTCAGCAGCAGCGTGCCACGGCATTGGGGATGCTGGACAAGCCTTTGCAGGCTATGGGGCATTAGCACAACAGCGCCGCACCTCCACAACCTGCTTGTGGAGAAAGCTGCTGCAATAGGTTTTTTTGCGCATGCGCGCAATCAACATAAAAAGGAACTATTTAATCGCCAGCCATTCTTTGTGCACCTAGGAGTATGATCCCAAAATAGACACACTGTAATTGATCTGTGATCTGAGAATTCCCATGCATGTAATTTAATGTCTTCCAAATGTAAAATTTTAGAAATAAATATAAAGTCTATGCGTGTGGACAAGGGACCTCTAAAATATGTTTCCCTCCTTGGAAAATAAAGACCTATAGGAGTCTTTTAGGTTAGCATTAGACATAATGCATCTAAGTGCTGTAGTATTGCAAAACATCTTGCTGGTTTTAAGCCCTCTAGCTGTTTTCTCCATGGCACAGTTGAAGTCACCTACCCATATAACTAACCTTGATATGTAAAGAAAAGGCTGGACTTGTTTGAATAAAGACACTCGAAGAGCTTTTGTTTGAGGTGCATATGTTTAACTATCTGAAACGTTCATTGTGATGTGTAAAAATCTAATGATAAAGCTCTGCCTGGAAGAATATCGACTAATCTGGATACTCTGAGGTCTGATCCATTAAACAAAATACCCACTCCATCACAGAACTCCTCCCCAGTAGACCAAAATGAAGGGCCCTTAGACCAACATTTTGAGGCCTTAGGTAACTCGAATTGTGTTTTGAGCCTGGTGTCTTGTATGCAAAAAATTTTCCTATTTTCATTTTGTAACATGTGAAGGAGAGCGGTCAACTTTTCATAACTTCTAATGCTATTCACATTTAAGGTTATTATTTTTAAAGAGCCCATGATAAGATGTTAAGGGGAGAGAGAAACTGAAAAATAAATGTACACATTTGTAAGGGGTTTTACTGCATCTGCTTCTCCTAGTATGTCAAGATATTAGGTCCTGTTGCCCTCCCTCCTCTATGTCTGAGGGAACATCTGTTGTATTGGAAGCAACGAAGGAGGAGTCAGACCCATCACCCCCTGAAACAATTTCCCATTCTTCAGGGCGAAAAACAGCAAATTTATTGTCAATTTTCCAAGCCTCTTTATCCCTTTTTGCTTTAGAATTGCTTTTACCTGACAAGTTTTTCCCTAACCTGCTTCTTTTTTGAGGGAGAGATTTCTTAGGGAATTGAGTCAGTGTAACGGGGGGAGGGGGAGGCATGATTTCTTCCTCGGGATGCTCTGAACTACTCGGGACTGGGGTTTCATCAATTTCAACCACCGTGACTAGCTCTACTGCTGTTTCTGGCCCTGTTTGAGTATTATCTGCATGATCTTCACCTTGTGTAATAGGTACAGTCTCATCTGGGGAAGGGGGAGAGGAGGAGGAGGCAGAAGTAGATGGAGGCCCAAGGTCTTGGTTAGCTACCCTCTGAGCTTGCATTTGCTGTGCTCTGTTAATTAGACCTTCATGCGAAGAACAGTCCTCCCTATTGTGAGAGGCCCTGGGGCGTTTAGCATAACCATGTCCAGTTCTTTCACAAAGATTGTATTTGAATAAGTTTACACAGTTGGAAGAAACATGGTCATAATCCAGACAGTGACTACACCTAGGGGCATCACATGCATTGCTTAGGTGGGTACGAGACCCGCACGTGAAACAAGACCTAGGCTGACCTATGTAAAATAACACCCCACAGTCTTTTCCAAGGTAAAATGTACTAGGTAGATGTACTGGACCATTATTTGTTGTAAATAGTTTCACCTTAACTTTCTATCCCCCATTCCAGATTTTTTCACTATCTAGAATGGGGGAGGGTCTTTCCATAACTTCCCATCTTTGCTGCAGCCAAAATAAGATGTCCTCTATATTAACACCCTCATTACGAAACATGATAGTGATGTTTTCACTGCAAGTTTCATGAGGGGGGACTGCCATGTAAGAAATACACAATGGAGAATTTTTTAAAGTGTGGTATTGATTCCAAAACCTGTCTAGACTTGGAACAATTTTAAAACTTATATCATAATTACCATTGCCTAAGTTTATAAGTGCAAAAATATCAGAAGAAAAAAATTTAATTGTCCCTTTTAGCAGTTGCTTTGCTACGTAGTCTCTCCGGGTTTTTTTCAAACCATCTTTAAACACCAGACTTACCGCATTTCTGCATGTAGCAGGTTCTCCTTTGTTTTGGAACAGGTCTGCCAACCGAAATGTTGGGTTTACCAGACGCTTTTAGATGGGTCTTGCAGTATGATGGCAGAGGGACCCATTCTGTTTTCAGTGTTTTCTGAGACCTCAGTAGAAAGTACTTTGTGAAGGGGAGCTAGAGGAGTAGATCTACTTCGTAAGCTTACTGTGGGGCCCATTACACCTTCATAAGGTGGATCACTTTGAGTAGTGAAAGTCACTTCTGGCATTTACTTATCAACGTTAGTAAGGATTTCAACAGGTACCTGTACATTTGTGGCCATTTCTGTGTTATGGAACACCATTTCTGCACCATTCTGTTTAGAGGTGGTGGCTACTTGTGAGGTGCATACTTGCTGGTATCTCTGTACATCCTCGTCGGCGGGATGCTGACATAAGTGCCAGAATGGGGGGAGGAGGGGGCACTATGGCTCTGGCACTTACCACTTTAATAAGTGGCCCTATCAGTTTTTGCAGTCATGTTAATTTATTACTAGGGTAGAATTTACCCCTTACATCCTTGGCCCTACCACTTTTCAAACAGTTCCAGCACCAACAGTTGCTGATCAGTGCTTGAGAAATGTTGAGACAGAAGCACTGAGCCTGGGCCGGTGTTGCTCATGAACTAACCCCACGTAAGTGTCGCTTGTCAACTGCCCCAGTGTCAGTGCTGTTGGTCAACTTCCCCATGTCAATGTGGCGGGTCAACTGCCCCAGGTCAGTGGGGCTGACCAACTGCCCCTGGTTCAGTGTAGCTGGTCACTTGCCCCAGGCTTTCTCTGCTTCCAGGTCAGAGGCCAGGGAACAGTCCATCATAACCAGACATTGTTCCACTCTAACTTGATGTTTTTTTATTTTCTGAGAAAGTAACAAAGGAGTTTGTCTTTAGTAGAACAAGTGACAGTTTCACACAAGAAGCTTTTTCTGAAGGGAAGGGAATTTGAAATAGCTGGTAATACAACACACTTGATAATGCACTGGTTAAGTAACAGGACTTAGAAGGTAGTTCTACATAGGACACTATCAGAATGGAAGGAAGTCCCCAGTGGAGGTCCCAGGAATCAGTACTGGAACCCCTACTGTTCAGTATTGTTATTGGTGGTCCGGAGTCAGGGGTCAGAAATACTGAAAGGCACCTCAGCTAGCAAATGATACATAGTTAATAAGTGTGGTAGATTTCAGGGAAGTGGAAGACAAGTTTGCAAAGGAACTTACTGTAGATGTACCGGGAGAATGGGCCAGCAAGTGGCAAATGATTTTCATTTAAGTACCAGCTACATGCTGGGAGCCCACCCCAGCGTGGCAAATGTCCCACGTCGTCGTATTTTTTTCCCCCTGTAAATGGAAAACGGTCCCACGGCGCATCTCCCAGTCTCCCCTCCCACAACCCGCACCTACCCACTGTGCCCAGCCTCCCACACCCCCTCACCTCATACTTACCTCCGGGCTTCGGCATGATCTTGATTGGGCGAATTCGTCTACACTCTTAAAGCCCACAGCGAACTAAGGAAATGCTGGTAAGCTGTATAATGGGCTAGACAGAGGTTTTCAACTGTATTGCATATCTCAGGCATTTTTTGGAATTTTTGCACCAAATTTTCAACATGGGGTTTTTGGGACCCCTTCTCATGAATGATGTCACTGTCATGGCGTTATTCAGGCCCGAAGGGTGATTTCGCAGTCACTGCTCAGTCACTGTGAAATCACCTTTGGGCCTGAATAGCGCCATGACAGTGACATCATTCATGAGAAGGGTCCCAAAACCCCATATTGAAAATTGCGTAAAAATTCCAAAATGACTGTTTTATGAGCGCATGCTGCAGTTCCTACACACGTCAGACGCTTGCAAATTTTCAATATTTGCACTCCAGATTTTCAACATTGTCATTTTACCACACCTCCTCATGAGCAGTACAGCTGTCATTTTTCACATCTTGCCCAAAATGTGCTTCCACCTCTGCAGCGCACAATGGGGGTAACAAAAAGGTCATGCTGAAAATTTATTGTGCAAATACCAGCAATCGCACAGGGCATTACGGTAAAGCACCATACATGCCAAACACCACTGCAAATACCTGCAAGCGAACGTTCGGCATTGACAAATGCTTGTTCTATTTGTGATGCCCCTTCCTATGCATCCCAATATCTCCCTGGCTCTCCTTACTGACTTCTCACATTGCTTACCAACCTTTAGATCATCAGATATGACTACCCCCAGGTCCCGTTCCATTTTTATTGTTGTTAGTACCTCCCCTGCTATTGTGTACTCTTCTCCTGGGTTTTTGTTTCCCACGTGCATTACTTTGCACTTCTTTGCGTTGAATCTATGTTGCCATATGTCTGACCATTCCTCCAACATTGCCAAGTCCCTTCTCATCCTTTCTACCCCCCCCTTGCGTATCAACTCTTTACAGATCTTTGTGTCATCTGCAAAGAGGCATACTTTTCCCTCCAGACCTTCTGCAATGTCACCTATAAAGATGTTAAAGAGGACTAGACCCAGTACTGAGCCCTGAGGTACTCCACTAGTAACCCCCCTTTCTTCGGAATGTGTTCCATTCAATATTACCTTCTGTGTCCTGTTGTGCAGCCAGTTTGCTACCCAGGCTACCACCCTGGGACCCACTCCCAGGCTGGCTGACTTGATTATTAATCTTTTGTGCGGGACTGTGTCAAATGCCTTGCTAAAGTCTAGGTAGGCCATATCCACAGCCCCTCCCTGGTCTATTACTTTGGTCACCCAATCAAAGAAATCAATTAGATTCGGCCCAACATGACCTTCCTGCTGTAAATCCACGCTGCTTTGGGTCCTGTGCCCCACTGGCCTCTAGGTACTCAACAATTCTTTCTTTCAGAAGTGATTCTGTCATTTTCCCCTACCACTGAGGTCAAACTTACAGGTCTGTAGTTTCCTGCTTCTGCCTTGCTCCCACTTTTGTGAAGGGGAATCACATCTGCCCTCCTCCAGTCCTCAGGTACCACTCCATCCTCCCATGATCTGTTAAAAAGTGTGGTCAGTGGTGTCACTAGGTCCTCCCTTAGTTCTTTTAGGATTCTGGGGTGAATCCTATCAGGCCCCATTGCTTTGTCCACCTTGAATTTTAGGAGTTCTTTCAGGACTCTTTCTTCTGTAAATGGACTGGTGTCATCCCCCCTACCCAGAGTGCTTTTACTGTCTGGTTTAGGTAACTCCTCCCCATCTTCTTTTGTGAATACTGAGCAAAAGTATTCATTCAGTATCTCTGCCTTTTCACTGTCTCCCTCTGCCCACCTCCCCTCTCCCTTATTAATCTTAACTATTCCTCCCTTAACCTTTCTGTGCTCCCTAATGTACCTATAAAAGGATTATGCCCCTTCTTAACGGAATTGGCTATTTTTTCCTCGGTTTGGCTTTTGCTATTCTGACTGCCTTCCCACTTTTTCTGCTTTAATTGATACAGTTCCCTGTCATGCTCCTTCTGTGATTCCTTATATTTTTGAATGCAGCCTTTTCTCCTTAACCTTCCCTCACCTCTTTGAGAACCACAGTGGTTTTTTACTCCGCTTTGTTTTCTTTATTTGTTTTACACAAGGCTTATTGCCTCTATGATGGCAGTTTTGATTTTCTCAGTTGTTCTTCCACCTCCTCCTTTTGGCCATTTGCTAGTGTATCCTCAGGTATTCACCCATTTTGCCAAAGTCAGTCCTTCTAAAGTCCAGTATCCTTGGTTTTTGTATGGCTCATCTCCATGGTTGTGCTTATTGTGAAGCACACTGTGCAGTGGTCACTTGTTGCCAGATGTCTACTGACTTCTAAATTTGTGATCCTCTCTCCATTTGAGAGTACCAGGTCTAGTATTGCTCCCTCCTGGGTGGGGGCTGAAACAATCACGGGATTTAAGAATGCATGGGATAGACATAAATGAATTCTGGAGGTCAGGAGTAAGGGGCAACAGACTTCTAGGAAAACATAAACTGAACTTACAAGCTCAAATGGGCAGACTGGGTGGGCCAGAGGCCTTTATCTGCTGACACTGTCTATGTATCTACGTATCCTGAGTGGGTTCCAACACTAGCTGTCTAAGGCCTGCCCCCTGCAGGGCATTGAGAATGACCCTGCTCTTGGATGTGGCTGCAGTACATGTCATCCAGTTAACATCTGGCATATTAGAAACATAGAATTTGACGGCAGATAAGGACCGCTTGGCCCACCTAGTCTTCACATTTTCCTACCTAACAGATAAGCTGCAGATCCTAGTTAACCAACAGCTTACTTCCTCCTATCCCCCACTAGGACTGCCTTATGTCTATCCCATGCATTCTTGAATTCCCCCACTGTTCTTGACTCCACAACCTCCTCAGAGAGGCTGTTCCATGCATCCACAACCCTCTCTGTGAAAAAATACTTCCTCACATTACCTCTGAACCGTCTCCCTCTATCTTCAAATTGTGCCCTTGTTCTTGCACATCTCTTTTCTGCAAGATGCTACCCTCTTGGACTTTGTTGATTCCCTTGAGGTACTTGAAAGTTTCTATCATGTCCCTCTCTCCTTCTTTCCTCAAGGGCATACATATTAAGCTCCTTTAGTCTTTCTTCAGATGTCTTCTGGTGCAGACCCTGCACATTTTGTTGCCCTTCTGGACAGCCTCAACTCTGTCTATGTTTTTATGGAGGTGGGGTCTCCGAACTGCACACAGTACTCAGATGGGGTCTCACCAACTGTCTGTACAGAGGATAACAACTTCCTGTTTTCTACTATTGATGCCTCTTCTTATGCGTCCCAGTATCCCCACAGCCTTCCTTACTGCCTTCTCACATTGCTTGCCCACCTTTAGGTCATCTGATATAATTACCCCTAGGTCCCTTTCCATTTTTACTGTTGTCAGTATCTCACCCCCCCCCATTGTGTACACTTCCCTTGGGTTTTTGTTTCCCATGTGCATTACCTTGTACCTCTTTGCATTAAATCTGAGCTGCCATACATTTGACCATTCCTCCAACCTTGCCAAGTCCCTTCTCATCCTTTCCACTCCATCTTGTGTGTCAACCCTTGTTGCAGATCTTTGTGTCGCTGCAAAGAGACATACTTTTCCTTCCAGTTCCTCTGCAATGTCACTTATAAAGACATTAAAAAGGACCAGTCACAGTACTGAACCCTGCGGTACCCCACTAGTAACCCTCCTTTCTTCACTGTGTACTCCATTTACTACTACCCTTTGCGTCCTGTTGTCTAGCCAATTTTTTATCCAGGCTACCACCTTGGGACCCACTCCAAGTCTGGCTAACTTGTGCATTAATCTTTTGTGAAGGACTGTATCAAATGCCTTGCTAAAATCTAGGTAGGCCATGTCCACAGCCCCTCCCTGGTCTACTACTTTGGTCACCCAGTCAAAGAAATCTATTAGATTCGTCTGACACGACCTTCCCATCATGAATCCATGTTGCCTTGGGTCCTGTGCCCACTGGCCTCTAGGTACTCAACAATTCTTTCCTGCAGAAGGATTCCATCATTTTTCTACCACTGAGGTCAAACTAACTGATCTGTAGTTTCCTGCCTCTGTCCTGCTCCCACTTTTGTGAAGAGGAATCACAGCTGCCTCCTCCAGTCTCTCAGGCATCACACCATCCTCCCATGATTTGTTAAAGAGAGTAGTCAGCGTGTTACTAGTTCTACCCTTAGTTCTTTTAGAATTCTTGGGTGAATCCCATCAGGCCCATTGCTTTGTCCACCTTCAATTTTATTAGTTCTTTCAGAACCCTTTCTTCTGTAAATGGACTGGTATCGACCCCCGTCTTCAGAGTGTTTCTCTTGCTTGGTTTAGGTACCTCCCCATCCTCTTCCTTTGTAAATACTGAGCAGAAGTATCCATTCAGTAACCTTGCGTTTTCACTGTCACCCTCTACCCACATTCCCTCCCCTTTATTAAGCCTCAGTATCCCTCCTTTGGTCTTTCTTCACTCCCTAATGTACATATAAAAGGTCTTAGTCCCTTTCTTAACAGAACTGGCTATCCTTTCCTCGGTTTGGGCCTTTGCTATTCTGACTGCCTTCCCAGCCTCTTTCTGCTTTAACTGATAAAGTTCTCTGTCCTGTTCCTTCTGTGTTTCCTTATATTTCCTGAATGCTATCCTTTTCTCCTTAACCTTCCCTGCCACCTCTTTTGAGAACCATAGCGTTTTTTCTTCATTGTGTTTTATTGATTTGTTTTACACAAAGGCTTGTTGCTCTGTGATGGCTGTTTTGATTACTCCCATTGTTCCTCCACCCTCCTTTTGCCTGTTTGCTAGTGCTTTTCTGAGGCACTCTCATTTTCCCAAAGTCAGCCTCCTAAGTCCAATACTCTTGCTTTTGTATGGCTTGATTGTATGGCTGTGTTTATCGTGAACCACACTGTTTGGTGGTCGCTTGTTCCCAGATGGCTACCCACTTCTAAATCTGAGATTCTTTCTCCATCCCCATTTGAGAGTACCAGGTCTAAGATTGCTCCCTCCCGAGTGGGTTCCAATACTAGCTGTCTGAGGCATGCCCCCTGTAGGGCATCAAGAATGACCCTGCTCTTGGATGTGCCTGCAGCAAAGGTGCTCCAGTTAACATCTGGCATATTCAGGTCCCCCATCAACAATATCTCCCCTTTTTCTGCCATTCTAAGGAAGCCTTCTATCATTTCCTTGTCCATTCCCTCCCTGAGATGGGGGTCTGTACAACCCCATGCGGATTGTGGTGCCATTTCCTGTCTCCAGGGTGACCCAGAGTGCCTCATCTGCTCCTGTTTACTCTTTAGTTCTGTTGCTTTGATCCTTCCTTTACATAGAGAGTTACTCCTCCTCATTTTTACACTCCTGTCCCTCCTGTAGATTGTGTATCCTGGTATGTTGACATCCCAGTCATGGTTCTTGTGTACCATGTTTCTGTGACTGCCACAATATCTAGGCAACCCTCTTCCATCAAGGCCACTAGTTCAGGGAGCTTGTTACACAGACTATGGGCATTGGTACTCATCACCTCCACTTTTGATAGCCTTACCCTTCTCAGCCCCATTCCTGTCCTTACTGCCTTTGCCTTTTTTACATTTACCTCTGTCCTGCTCCCTAATAACTTCTCTACCTTGGTGTTCACCTCACTAATTACCATGTTTTGTGGGGAGGCTGGATTTCCTGCTCTTTCAGTGCCTCCCATTTGGCTAGTTTAAATGCTTGCCAATGAAGCATTTAAACCTCTCACCTAGGATCCTGGTTCCTCACCTGGACAGATGCAGACCATCGCACTCAGTATAGGTCTGCATCCCTCCAGGTGGCTCCCCAGTCTCCAATGAAGCCAAAACCCTGAGCTCCACACCAGTTTTTCAACCACTCATTGAATTCCCTGGTGAGCAGTGCCCTAGCATCACCCTTGCCATGGACAGGCAGCACCTCCGAGAAGGTTACCATATGCGCTACTTGTCTAAGGCCCCTCCCCAACTCTACAAACTCCTCTTGCACTGCTCTGATCCCATTCCTAGCCAGGTCATTTGTCCCTAGGTGGACAATGACATCCAGCTCCCTCCCTCGTGCAGCTTCTGCCACGATCCTGAGGATTCACTTCCTGTCCCTCCAAGCCATGGCGCCAGGAAGGCACCTTACTTCCCTTTCCCCTTCCTCACCCATTTCTACCCCCCTAATGATTGAGTCCCCCACCAGGAGTTGTTTCCTTCCCCTTTGGGGTCCCATGCCACCCTCCTGTGAGTCTCCTTTGTGAAGGTTCCCAGCATCCTAATTGGTCTCCACTGCAGGTGCCTCCATAGAGGAACCACTGTCCACCAGAAGAGCGAATGAACTGTGGAGAGGTACAGCTGGAGGGATGCAACTCTGTTCCACCGCCCTCTCCCTCCCTGAGCCCACCCTGGTCCAGCCCCTCCTCTTTCTTGGCAACCTCTGAGGTAGTGGCATTGGCCCTGGTGGTCCCCAGGTAGCGGAGGAGGTTTCATGAATCCTAGCCAGGTCAGCCTGGAGATGGGCACCTCCTCTCTCAGACAAGAGAGGTGCCTGCAAATAGGGCAGCATCGCAGCCTCCAGAATGTCTTCCGGAACACTGCTGCCCCACAGCCATTGCACTGCACCACTCCTATCATGTCTTATTTTGTGCCCCTCTACTGTTTCTCTGTATGCTTACTCTCTCCTCTCCTTACAACTCTCACCCTTCCTGTTCTGGGACAGCAACTTCCTGTATTCTTCAGTAGCCTCCTTCTTCCTTGCTCAATGTCAGACCACCAGCAGCGGGGAGTGAGCTACTTTTTCCTTTAGGGTTGACAAAACCAATGTTTCTCTATGATCCTTCCTTCCTACTGCCAAACAGGAAGTTCCTGTTGACAGTCAAATCCAGTGGCTATAAAAGTAGAACTGGCTTAGGTGGGTGGGTGGGATGGAGGCAATTAGTAAGAAAAAAGGCTAGCAACAGGAAATTGTCATTTGAGTCACTTGCTTTTATAGTGTCTAAGCCACGCCCCCAATTAAGCTCTCTTTCCTCCTACTGGTTTAGCAAAGTCAGCTAATACAGTACCCTTCCCAGCACAGAACACACACACTGACTTTCTTTCTTTTCTTTTTTTTTTAACCCTAAATAAGACCCCTTCTACTTCTAATAAAGTATCTGTCTACTTAATCTCAACAGACACGACTCCTGCTGAGATATGTTTTAAATTAATAAGAAAATGTAACTTCTTTTAGTTAGCTGCTTTCTGCTCTGCAAGCAAGGCAGGTCCCCCATCAACAGTATCTCCACTTTTTTAGCCATTTTGAGAATGTCCTCTATCATTTTCTTGTCCATTTCTTCCCCTTGAGATGGGGGTCTGTATACAACCCCTGTGCGGATTGTGATGCCATTCCCGGTCTCCAAGGTGACCCAGAATGCCTCTTGTCCTCCCCCTTTACTTTTTAGTTTTGTAACTTTGATCCCTTCCCTTATGTATAGAGTTACTCCACCTCCTCTTTTCCCCTCCCTGTCCCTTCTGTAGACTGTGTACCCCGGTATGTTGACATCCCAGTTATGGTTCTCCATGTACCATGTTTCCGTGACTGCCACAATATCCAATTGTTCATCTTCCATCAAGGCTACTAGCTCAGGAAGCTTGTTTCCCAGACTACGGGCATTGGTACTCATTTCCCTCCATTTAATGTTGGCTTTATCCTTTTTTTCCCCATGCCTGTTCTTATTGCACTTATTTTTCCATCTACTCCAGTCCTGCCCTCTGTTCAGCACTGCACCTCAGTGTTTACCTTACTGCCTGACATGTTTTCTGGGGGGAGGCTTGAAATTTCCTGCCTCTTATTAGCACCTCCCCCAATGGATAGTTTAAAAGCTTGCCAAGGAAGCATTTAAACCTGTCACTTAGGAGCTTGGTTCCCTTCGTGGACAGATGCAGACCATTGTGCCAGTATAGACCTTCATCTCTCTAGGGATACCCCCAGTCCCCAATGAAGCCAGAGCCCTGTGCTCTGCACCAGTTTTGCAACCATTCATTAAACTGCATGGTGTGCAGTACCCTAGCCTCACCCCTGCCATGGACTGGCAGCACCTCTGAGAAGGTAACCATGCTTGCTACCTGTCTGAGGCCCATCTCCACAATTTCATCCTGCACTGCAATGATCCCATGCCTAGCTAGGTCATTTGTCCCAAGAAGGACAATGATATCTAGTTCCCTCTCCTGTGATGCTGCTTCTGCAATCCTGAGGATTCGCTTCTTGTCCCTCCAAGCCATGGCACCAGGCAGGCACCTTACTTCCCTCTTCTTTCCCTTCCCGGGTCTACCCCTCTAACAATTGAGTCCCCTATCAGAAGCTGTTTCCTTCCCCTGTGGTGTCCCTTGCCACCCTTTGTGGTCTCCTTTGTGATGTCCTCAGCATTCTTCTTGGTCTCCACTGAGGGTGCCATCATAGAGGAATCTTGCTCACCAGACTGGCATATGGTTTGTGTAGAGGTCACAACTCAGTGGTCTTCGCCTGTTCCACCATCCAGACCTCCCAGAACCCACTGTGGTCTAACTGCTCTTCATACTTGGCAGCCTCTGAGGCAGTGGTTGTGGCAGTGGTGCTCTTTGGGTGGAGGAGGCCTCTTAGTCCTTGCCAGTTCAGCCTGGAGGTGGGCAACCTCCTCCCTCAGAGCTGACAGTTGCCTGCAAATAGGACAGCAATGCAGTTTACAGAAAGTCTTCCGAAAACTGCTGCCCCACAGCCAGTGCATTGCACCACTCCCCACATGTCCCTCTCTCTGATAATATACAATATGCAATATATATAAATATATATATATATATATTTTTTTTTTTTCTTGTTGTGGTGTGTACTTACCCTTTATGCACTGTGCTGGGTTATTAAGAATATGACAGTTCTGCCCCAAGACCTGTTGAGGAAGTGTGTCAGAACTTTGGCTATAAAGGAAATGTCACGCCTGGGGTGTGTGTGGGGAAGGGGGGGGGATAGTCCATAACCACTGGTGACTGTTAGAAACAATCAAATACACCACTGCTCCACCACCCTGGTGAGTACTGCCCTTTATAGTAATTCAACTAACCTCCAGTAACTGATTTGTAAACTACTTAAAAGTAATTTGATGCAAACTGTCCCAGAATACTAGTAGACAGTCCAGTTACCACAAAGGAAAATCAAATATGCAGTCATTTCAACCCTTCTAAAGTTGCTCACAAGATAAACAGTTTTGAAAAACCCCTACCTGATTTAAAAACTAAAATAATTAAACACAAAGCAATACCAATGTAAGACTGTAAAGTAAGGAAAACTTCCCTCAGATGTAGGCAAGAGAGATTTGTTGCAGATTTCTAATCCAATTTAGTTTGTCCCATGCAGCTTCTCAGTTGTTTCAAAACACCCCCTGTTACACAACTTCAGGAAGATGGGTTTCTGTCAGTTGTTTCTTATTTCTGAAGTATGTTTCTTTTTCTGTTCTCTCATTCGAAGTTCTTTCTAACTGATGGTGGTGGGATGTAAAGAGCACTACTTTACCTGGAAACAGACATACTGGGCTGGATTTTCAAACAGCCTTGAAAGCCGCAATCCCCTGATGCAGTGAACATAGAGCACATGAGGCTTGCGGCTTTTTCCTGGCCGGCGAGCAGGATTTTCTATCCTGTGCGCCAGTTGCTGCAAGTTAGACCAACTTTTTCTAGTGTAGCTTGTGGTGTTGCGGCAATCCTGGGTACCCTTTTTATAGAACTTGCACCAAATATCTGGCACAAGCTGCCGTAAATCAGGTAAAGTGTCACAGCTGCACACAATGTATTAAAATCGGGCACAGTTGCATAAAAGGTATTTGGCACAGCGGCGCCATAAAACAGGTATGATGCAGGGCTTGGCGCCCTTTGAAAATCCATCCCTTTATATCTAGTTGTGCCCTTCTTCAGTATATCCTCTTGCATTTATTGTAAGGCACCCTGGGACTCTGGGGAAGGGTGCCACTAAACAGAGAGTACTAGGTGAGCAACTATGCAGTATGTTCTGCCACAGAGGGTTATGATTACCGCCGACCTCAAGAGTGAAGCTTCATAAGTCTGAAGGATTTGGAACCCCGGGGTGGCAGAACACATTGCTTGGGCATAGAGTTGGTCAGCTAGTATTTTGTATAGTGTATGGTGCCCCTCCCCCCCCAAAAAAAAACGAACTACAAATTCCGTTTTAGCATTAAGGCATGCAACTTATTGCAAACACCAACTAAATTCATCAGGTGGTGAATCAGCAAACTTTTAAACATTACAGAATTCATCAACTGTATTTTAATTTAAATGAGAGTGTACACATCTTTTTATATATGAACAACTGTATAGTAGAAAACAAACAATGAACTGCTTTTTGTTGTTGCTTTTTGGGACAAACAATAGTTTCAAAAGGTCTATGAATTCCTCAGATAGTAAGACATTAATAATGCCCAAGAACTCCATTTACAGATACAACAGGTACCAGCTGATGCATCCATTATGATACCTAGCCAGAGTACGTAAAAGGGCAAGCAAAAAAGCAAGCACTCCTGCTGTACTGGACAAGACTTTCATTAAATATGAAACACTGTAATTACAAAATAACAAAAGTGTTGTGATAAAAGGGAAGCACCTCTTGGAGATACACACCAACTGCTATGGCTATCCCACTTACCTCTAGGAGTCCTACAGTTTAGCCTCCCAAGTAGACAGAGCACACAGATACCCACTCCAAAAACAATATGTTTCATCAACAGCGAAAAAGGTAATGAACAAAAAACAAAGAGCAAACCAGTCGCAGTACCCTGCGAATTACAGTCAAGACTGGAGAGCGATTTCCCCATCTGGTGCCCGTAGTAGGACAGGTAGCCCCCAAGTCGAGTGAACCAGCCTTGATTCTCCCCAGTGAGACTCCCCTATTCCCTCTACCCATGTGTACCCCATACTGGAAAAGCTGCCTCCATAAGGCTGGATACAGACCTTTTTGCTGAGCAAAGTAGCTCAATCATTCAGGACATGCTAGTTTATATAAGCCCTCCAGCCACTCTCCCACCATAGGAACCTCCTGTAACTTCCACTGGTGCAAAAGAAGTCTCTTGGCCTCCATAAGTACCACTGCTACCCATCTGATAAGGTGTAGGTCCCAACCTAGTATACAGTTTGTGCACCCTGACAGACAGTTGATTCCTTGGGAGAGCAGTCCCCATAACCTCCTCACAAATGTCCAAAATCTGTTCCCACTAGCCAGACAATGCCTTACACTTCCATAAGACATGGGGCAGATTTCCCCCATCCTCTTCTCTATCCCTTCAACATCTACTACGTGGTAATAAATTAATCCAGTGGAGCACCACAGGAGTTCAGTGTCAAAGGTGTAGAATCATCAGCTGCATTAGTTTGTTTCTAATATACAAGCATGCCTCACATACATTTCTCCATCATGTTCCCACTCCACTTCAGAAAGTGATTGTCCCAAGAGCCTCTCCCAGTGCCATAGGAATGCTGAATGATATGCCACATACTTATCTAACAGGGATGCATGCAATGACCCAATTCTTGGAAGCCACCCTTGACCCTTCCCCCTCCACCAACCCTGCCAAATCTTCCCATGCTAAGCTCCCTGGCAGCACCAAGGGAGGCCATATAAGAAGCACCACTGCTGGGATTGTGGGAAATATTCCTGCCACTGCAGTTGAGCAAAAGAACATATCAACCCCAACCAGGACAGGTGACCCACTCTATTTATCCCACCTTTGTTTCCACTGGTCCCACATTAGAGTCTTCCCTCCACCCTGTAGTAAGGGGTTATCCAACAGTGGCCAAAGATTAACACGGGTGGCTAAATGCAACCCTAACAGCAAAATTCTAGACGGCCCTCATAGAATCCTGAGAGAGATGCCCCGGTGCCTCTCCACATTCTCAGGATCCCCACCTTTGGAGAGCAGCACCCAAAAAGTGCATATTCTAGTTCCAACAATTTTTGTTGGGACTTGCATGTCCTGGGCACCTAAACACATTAAGATTTGGTGAAGACTGATTGCCAGATAAAAGCTCTTTAGCCTTGGGTATCCTAAACCCTCCTTTATTCCACATGGCCATCAATCTTGTTTCCATCTACAGTTTCTGCTCCTGTATCACCCCAGCCCTGTCACCTACCTTCTCTGGGTCTTACCCCCGTTCTCCTTCTTGGGTGCCTCATTCGGTAGTGCAGGACCTGTGGGATTCCTGCCATAATCCAGAATAAGGCTCCATCTCAATGGTAATTCATTTTGTTATAGTATATGGTTAGCCTTTGCACTGTGTAAATCAGCCTACTCAAAAACCTTGTTGTGCACATTCCGAAGTGTTGTGCCTATTCCGAACAGTTGCTCTGCACAGTTCAAAGGTCATACATTACTAAATTTCTCATTTGTTCAACACCTAGCTACAGTACTTACTAATCATCCAGTGCCCAATGTTGTACCTTTTAGCTTTAAAAAGTCTGTAAATTTGATTTTGATCATAGAACAGAACAAAGAAATGGCAAGTTTTTTGTTCTCACTTCAGTGGGGTCTGTCACTCTGGTGTAAAAAACCATATACTCTAAAAAACTAAAATATGGGCAACCACACCCATGTTTCCATCTCAGGGTTGAGATGACAGCATGGATCTCGTGAGCTTCGCTCTTGAGCTTCATATGCTGTCATCTCAACCCCTCGATGGAAACACAGCCTTGTTGTGTATGGTTGCCTATACATTATTCTCTATCTGTATTACAGGCCACAACAATGTTTCGCTGGAGATGCTGGCTTTTCATAAATGGTCCTCATTTGCTTCTTGGAGAATTTACTGTTGTATCGGTATATTTTGTATGCTTGTCATATGGCTACCTGGTCCTTGGTATAAATTCTCATGCTACGCATATGACGTAATTGTCAATATTTTGGAAAGTCGTTCACTCTTTCTTCTCCCCCTTCTTCTCCTCCTACCACCTTCTCACTATAAACAACACTATTACCTCTGACCACTTGAGTGTCGCCTCTGAATTGTAATTTTTTTTCACCTCCTGTGCCTCTGCCCTTCTATACTCCTTACCATCTCCTCAATCTGATCCTCCCCCTTACTCACCACACAGCTATCCCCTGACCTTTCCTTTTTTATTCACTAACATAACACCCTCTGACACCTTGGATGCCCTACTTACCCTAAACCCTTCTAAAGGCAGTTTGTTTGATGGGCTGGACCCCAAGCTGCTTTACCTTTCTGCTATGGCTATCTCTGCCCTACTGATGGAGTTATTCAACCTCTCATTCATACTGGAAGCTAGCCCCTCTGCCTAGAAACATGCCATTGTTCTTCCCTTCCCTAAGGGTGGTGACCCATCATTCCCTGGGAACTATCACCCCATATCCCTACTTCCCACCCTTGCTAAGCTGCAAGAACACCTAGTTCTTACCCAACTCTCTGCCCATCTCTCTCTCTCTAAACTTTTTCACCCCCTTCCAATCTGGCTTTTGTAAAAACCACTCCACTGCTACCTCCCTGATTAGGCTCACTGACTCCATCCTCTGTGGGAAGGACAGTGGTCAAATCATGTCCGCCATCTTTGTCAACCTAGTCAAGGCTTTTAACACTGTCTCCCACTCCATCCTGTTATACTCTGTCTCCGCTGCAGGCTTGTTGGCTTCCACTATAAATTGGTTCTGTGCCTACCTGGTAGGTTGGACCTAGTCAGTTAGAATAGCGGATTCCATATCCTCACCCCTTCCTATCAACATAGGGGTCCCGCAGGGATCAGTGTTTTCTCCATCTTTCTCAATGACTTGCCATTTGTTTGTACATCTACCTCGATTCATATGTGTGCAGACAACATGGTCCTTTACACCTCTGGCCACTCCTCCAGTGATGTTGCAACCAGACTTCAGAACGATTTCAGCAATGTTCAGCACTGGTTTTGCTCACATCAGCTTTTCCTAAATGCCAAGAAGACTGTCTCCATGACCTTCAGCACTATTTATTTTATTTATTTATTTAGCTTTTGTTTACCGGGTAGGTACACTAGACAAATAATATGCCTATTTTCAGGAACGACCCGGGAGAGTACAAAACATACGGGATACATACAAGGCAACTTAGAAGGAACAACTTATTACAGGAGGTACTAACAATTGCAGAAAAACAAATGCACAAGCAGCAATTACACCCCATAACAGGATTCTAGACAGAGACTTTCAAGGCTCCTCTCCCTACCCACTTTCCACATCCTTAATGGGACGCCTCCTCATTCAGATATCTGGGGGTTTGGCTTGACCAACACCTCACCTTCTCTGGTCACATGGACACCATCCTTACAAAGCTGTGTCCCAAGTTAGGCACCCTATATAAGAACCGGAACTGCCTCTCTCTCCCGGCTAGGTGTGAACTTGTCCAGAAGATGATCCTCCCCATCTCTGACTACTTCGACGTAGTCTATAGTGCCATACCTAAGACCTCCCTAGCCAGATTGGACACCCTCTTTAACTCCTTCTGCTGTTTCACACTCAACGCTCCTACCCTCATTCATCACTGTCAACTTTACCACACTTTGGCTTTACCATCTCTTGGAAACAGACATCTCCTCCACTGTGGTAAATTCGTCTCAAAATTCTCATTTGGCTCCCTCCCTACTTATCTCAACTCTTACCTAACAATCCCCCCCACCATCCACCCATTCACTTAGGTCCTTACTTTCCCGTACTTTAGGTGTCCCATGCTGTATGACTATTGTCGGCCAGGCAGCCTTCTTGTACTGCTTCCCTAAACTGTCTAATTTCCGACAGATTCACCTTTCTTCTTCCCCTTCCCCTTCCTCGAGCTCGACAGCCTTACACAATTACCTGTCTGTGAACTGCAGCTGCAACTGAGCAGACCATGTTGCATCTGAATGGGCTGTAATAGTTATCCTATTCCTGCACTTGCAGACCTTCTGTTCACTATGATGTACTGGAATATACATACCAACTGTCATTTCTTGATGCCTGTTACTGCGTGTTAATTGTTCTCTACTTGGTAACATACTCTATGCATAATTGGCACTGTATACTGTTTTGTTGTTTGCCTATGATTTATTTGTATGTCTTCCAATTCCCATATATTGGCGATGTATACTGTTGTGATGATTATGTTTTATTGTATGCCTTCCAACTCCCCCACCTCCCAGGATGCACTGTGAGATGTGCAACTTGTTGTTCAGTGTGCCCTTCCTGGTGAAACTCAAATAAATAAATAAATAAGTAATGCCACTCACTGGCAAAATTATTTCTCCAAGAAGCAAGTGAGGACCAAGCATGAATAAGCCAACATCTCCGATGAAACATTGCTGTGACCTAAAATACAGAATAAAACTGATTAACATTCAGGTGGAGTTACATTCTGTTCTTTGGTAAGTGTAGTGGCTGCAGAATTCAAAAAACCCTCTCAGCAACGTCAGAAGTCCCATATTTCTGGAGAGGAATGTGGCATACCTGGAATTCACATGTGAATTTGTGCCTGTGGGGTTCCTGCTTTCATCCTGCCAGCCAGAGTTGTGTTCCACCTGCACTTTGTCATCCGTCACATGCAATGACATGCATGCTGACACATGGGATGTTACAGACATCTGTGTCAGGTGCTCTTCCTATGGTGCTCACCTGTTTCACCACTTTCCACTAGGTGGTGATAATGCAGCGAGGTGCAGACCCGGCCCCCGATGGAGGAGAGCAGTCCATGGGATGCCCAATTTTCCTTCCCCTAGCTGGATCTCATCCTGGGTTGGCAGTGTTGCATGAGGTAAGACGCCTAGTACCTTAGCCCTCTAAGCCAGTAGGCTGGCCTTACATGGTCATCATCACTATTAATCCAGAGAAATGAGGTCTATCACCTTCCTAAAGGAAATCCGTATACACTTAGTGTATTCTGTGAAAAATACCTGGTAGCACCTTCAAAGGAATATACATACTGAGGAATAGGACCTTGGGCAGGACCATCATCTGGAGTATTTGACACTTTCCCCACTGGGTGAGGTCAAGCTTTTTCTGTTGGGTGAGATCTTCTTTCAGCCCATGAGGACTTTCCAGAAATTCGTAGCTCCCCAGCCCCCACACTGGCATATACCCAGATGCCCAAGTATCTAATGCTGCATCTCCTGCAGCCCACAGAAACCCAACCCTTTCTAAATGATCTTGTTGACGTCTAGCACTGAATGGCAGCAACTCCATTATGCGCCAGTTGTTACAGCACCCTGAGACTTAGGAGAACTCCTGCAGGTTTTGAACTAGGCAGAGGAAACAAAGAAATACAGAATCTGTTAGCAAAAAGAGACTAGTGGTCCATCGAGCCCGATTTATGTATGTCATGTAGTAATACTACCTCACCCAACCAACCTGTTGTTCTGGTCGGATGTCTTCCATCTCTCCTGCTGATTTCTCACTGTGAGCAGGATGTCATCCACAAAATGTATTGTTTTTTATCCCCCCCCCAACACACTCCTGGTGATGTGGGTTGATCTCTCAACAACTGCACCAGTGGTTCTATAGACAGAACAGACAGACCCATGGATAATGGGCAACCCTGCCAGGTTCCCTGTCCCAGCTGAACACCCTTGGACAGTCTCCCATTTGTAAGTATCCATGCCCTCACAGCACTATAGATAGATGCTACCCACCTGATAAATTCTTCCCCAAATATGAACTGACAGAGGACACCGAGCGGATAAGTCCATTCTATGGAATTAAAAGCCTTTCCTTATCTAGAACCCAACTGCTGCTGGCACTGAATGGTCCTGTACCTCCCACATTAGGTTAGTTAATTGCCTCATATGGTCCACCCCATCTTCCCCCTCCCCCCTCATGAACCCCACCTGGTCAGTGTGGGTCAGCTGTAATAGCACCATATGCAACCAAGTGGCCAACAACTCTGCTATAATTTAATAGTCAACGTTGTGGAGAGATAGGGCACTAATAGCCCTCTGAAGTTGGGGGGGGTTCTTTCCATTTTTACTCAGTACCTCTCTGGTGACCTCATTCATTATAGGGGAGAGCCTCCACATTTCCTAAGCCTCATGCAGGGCCAGTAGGTATGGAAAAGCTCTCTTCTTAACCACCTTATAAAGTTACCCTAATAACCTATCAGGACTGGGAGATTTACCTACCAGCATCACTTGCAGTGCCTCTTCAAACTTTTCTCATCAGTGGACCCTCTAGTAAAGCCCTTCCTCCTGCACCAGCCTTGTCAGAGTTACCTGTGCTAGAAACCATTCTGAATCTGTTCACTAGGGCAGCATGGAAGTATGCAAAGTGTGACAGATATCCCTAAATAGCAACACCTGATGGCCCAGTGGGTAGTGCTGTGTGTGCCCATGCTGGCAAACTAGGTTCAGAAGCAAGCAAGGAAAGCCAGTCTGGTGGTTCTCAGGGATGGGGAGGAGCTGCTACACAGCAGTAGTCCCAGCTGGGGGAGGGAGGATGTCTGGCTCTGCCACTCTGGCAACCTCTGTGGTGGGCCAGGGAATGTGCCTCTCTCACAGGGTACGTTAGTAGCGTGTAAGGTCACATAGGACATGGCCGAACATCATGGAGGTGGACAAGGGAAGGGAGAGAATACAAGAAGGACACCGCTAGCGGGCTGACACCAGCCAACCCTCCAGAGGCACCTCACTAGTGACTGGGCTTCAGCTCCAAAGTCTGGCTTGGATCTCTGGGGTGGAGAGGACATCCCTTCCTACCCTGGCCCCACCACAGGGACAATTCATGAAATGGCCAAAGTCAGGTGAGCCCTGGGAATAGTGAGTGATGGGGCTGGATGGGTTGGTGGGCTGAAGGGGGCTGATGGTGACAGGAACATAAACAATTGATGAAAATAGTCCTTGAATAACCAATTACCTTCAGTAGGGTTGGTAGTAACTGTGACCCCCTTTCTCAGCCCCCCAGATCCCCGAATCTGCTTTCATCCTATGAAGGCTGCAGCCCAGCAAATAGCATATCTCTTTGCCTCCTTCCCAGTACACCTGCCAAGTGCACTGCAGCGCAAACTCAGTCATGTATGTTATCTGGGTGTTTTACTTGTATCTTACCCATCTGAATTCCAACTCCAACTCTTCATTACATTAGTCGCCCCCATGGCTGTCCTTGAATTCCTGCAATCCTGCCATTAATCAAGCAAAGGCCTGTCAATTATTCATGATTGCATGCTGT
Source organism: Neoceratodus forsteri (assembly GCA_016271365.2). Classification (NCBI taxonomy): domain Eukaryota; kingdom Metazoa; phylum Chordata; order Ceratodontiformes; family Ceratodontidae; genus Neoceratodus; species Neoceratodus forsteri. The sequence goes on along the minus strand of CM057450.1, from coordinate 298,637,795 downwards.
AGGCTATAATCCTGCCTTTTAGATACATTCTATCTACCTCCAAAAACTGCTACGCCTGATACGCCCCCACCCCTCAATCCACTTAGGGCAAAGTAGAGACTTTATCCTGTAGGTAGGCTACAGAATCTCAGTTCTTCAACAGGGAAGTATCTAACCTCCATCTTTTTAAAGTTGATACATACATTACTTGGAAAGAAAAGATCACTGGGGAATAATTCAAGATAATCAGGTAACCGGACAGGAAATATCAATTTGCAGCACTCCCTGGTAATCCCTGCTGTAGCCAGTATTAAGGCCGTCTGACTATGATGTAGATGTAAATGTAGATTTCATTTATATATGGCACCCTTCGTGGAGGCCCAGGGCACCACTATAATAAAATAAAATAACATAACATACAGATACACGTAAACATACCAACATACGAACATACGAAATTTGCTAGTAGATAAAGGCCTAGAGGTCTAGGAAGTCTACTCGAATGTGCAGCTAGCACCCCTTATTCTGCAGCTGCCCCTCCCTTCCACCCTTTCCCTTCATTAACCCTCCCCCTTGTCCTGTCCCTTTCCCTTTTGAAGCAGTCCAGTGTTCTACTGGATACCACTTCTGCAGGTAATGCATTCCACCCAGGCACCATCCTCTCTGTAAAAAAGTGTATCCTCATCTCCCTCCTGAACCTTCCTCCCTCCAGTCTCATATCATGGCCCCATATCTCCCTCCCATCCCTTACTTTGAACAGCCCCTCTGTACCTGTCTTGTTTATTCCTTTCATGTATTTAAAGGTTTCAATCATGTCCCCCGTCCCTCCTCTCCTCCAGTGAGTACATGTTCAACTCCCTAAACCTCCTCTCATATAATAAGTCCCCCAGCCCCTTGATCATCTTTGTCGCCCTGCACTGCACCCCCTGCAGTAACTTAATGTCCCTCTTCAGATACGGGCGTCAGTACTGCATGCAGTACTCCAGGTGCGGTCTAATTAATGGCCTCTACAGTGGCAGAATCACCTCCTCCCTCCTCGAGGATATACCCCTTGCAATACAACCCAGCATTTTGTTAGCCTTTGCAGCTGCCTTCCTACATTGTGCCGAGTTGTTCATTGACCCTGAAATGAGCACCTCCAGATCCTTCTCCTCATCTGTCTGGGCTTGCTGCACTCCCCCCAACTGGTAACTCCTCCTTGGGTTCTTCATCCCAAAATGCAGCACCTTACACTTTTTGGCAATTAAACCCCAGTTGCCAGGTATCTGACCAGGTTTCAAGCTTTGCCAGATCATCCTGCAACCCTTGCCATCCCCCTAGGTCATCCACCACCGCTCCTACCTTAGTATCATCAGCAAACAGACTGATCTTGCTCTTGCTGTCCCATGATGTGCCTGCAATGAATATCCCAAACAACACTGGTCCCAACACCAAGCCCTGTGGAACACCGCTCGTCACTACCCTTGGGTGTGAGAGCTCCCCACCCGCCACCACCGTCTGTTGCCTTCCCTGAAGCCATTTTCCTACCCATCACACCAGCTTTGCACCCGTCCCTCTGCCTACTAACTTACTTCCCAGCCTTCCATGTGGCACCGAGTCGAATACCTTACTGAAGTCCAGATACAGGACATCCACTGCATGGCCCCTGTCCAGTTGCCTAGTTACCCAGTCATAGAACTCCACCAGGTTGGTTTGGCAGTATCTGCCCCATATGAAGCTATGCTGTCTGCAGTCCTGTAGTCCTTTGGCTTCTAGGAGGGCCACTAGCCTCTCCTTCAAGATAGTCTCCATTAGCTTACCCACGATGGACGTGAGACTCACTGGTCTGTAGTTTCCCAGTTCATCCTTGGGGCCACTCTTGTGGAGGGGCACCACATGAGCCATCCTCCAGTCCTGAGGTACACACCCCAAATGTAGTGAGGCATTAAATAGGTCTGCCAAAGGTCCTGCAAGGACCTCTGCCAGCTCCTTCAGTACCCTGGGGTGGATGCCATCTGGGCCTGGCGCCTTATGCACCCTCAGTGCCTTCAAACCCTCCCGAACTCTGCCCTCCATGATTTCCCCATCTGTCACCCCTTCCCCCCCATTCTGCCCCCTTGGATGTCACCTCCCTCTTCTCTTTAGTAAGTACTGAGCAGAAGTACTCATTTAGTGCTTCTGCCTTATCGCACCCTGCTTCCACCCAACCCCTCTCCTTCCTAATCCTTACTATGTGGTCCTTACAGCTCCTATTCTCCCTGATGTACCTAAAGAAGTCCTTCTCCCCCTTCTTAATGCCTTGTGCCGGCTGAGTTCCTTAGATGCTTTGACTACCCTTACTACTCTTGTCACCTCCTTCGATTCTGTCAAGTACTCCTCTCTGTCCTCCCTCCTGTTTTCTTGTACTTCCTAAAGGCAGCTCTTTTCCTCCTTACCTTTTCCATGACCTCCTTGTTCAACCAGCTCGGTTTCTTAACCCTAGCCTTCTTGCTCTGGGCCTTGCAGCAGGTTTTGGTTGCCTCCATCATCCCCAGCTTTATGAGCTCCCACCTCTGGTTAGTGTCCATACTAGACTGAATTCTGGCCAGGTACCCTTTTACCACTTCCCCCATCTTCCCAAAGTCGGACCTCCTGAAGTCCAGCACTCTTGTGCTAGATTACACTCCTTCCTTGCCCATATCCAATGTGAGCCATGCTGAGTGGTGGTCACTCCCTGACAGCAGTTCCTCCACTGTAAGTTCTCTCACAAAGTCCCCATTTGCCAGCACAAGGTCAAGGGTATTCCCTAACCTGGTTGGTTCACTGACCATTTGCAGCAGGAAGCTGTCCTGGAAGGCATCCAGCAGCACCTGCTCCCTTCTGTTCCTGGTTGTTGGGGTACTCAAGTCCACTCCTGGCATGTTGATGTCCCCCACAATTACCACACTACCCTTCTCGCAGGTCCTCCTGATCTGTCCCGCTAGTTCCCTGTCTAACTCCTCCGTCTGAGATGGTGGCCTGTACACCACTCCCATTCTAAGAATCCTATTCTTAGAATGCTGGATTAGCATCCAAAGTGACTCCATACTACCCTCTTCCCCTTCCTCCCTTACACACTTCAGTCCTTCCTTCACATATAGTGCCACACCCCCTCCTTTCCCAATCACCCTGTCCCTAAGAAATAACCTGTGCCCTGGTACAGATAGGTCCCAGTCATTGTATTGGGTGGCCCATGTTTCTGTGATGGCTGCAATGTCCACCTCTCCCTCTGCCATGAGCACCTGTAACTCTGCAGTTTTCCTCCCAAGGCTCCTAGCATTAAGGGTAACCACCTTCCACCCTTTCCCCCTCTCCCATCCTGCCCTCCTTTACTAGCATCACCAATAGTACTTTACAATTTGTCCTTTGTCACTGTTATGGGGACAAGCTCATATAGCTTCCCACCTGTGGTCTCTGCATTTCTCTTGCCCATTGCCACCTCCACTCTAGTTTAAATTCTCAACTTCCTCTATGTACTCCTCCATCCTTTGTTTCAACACTTTCTTTCCCTCCTCACTCAAGTGTAGTCTGTCCTTGGCATAGAGACTACTGTCCTCCCAGGTCCCTCCCACCCCACCCCAACAGCCCATACCCTTTAGCACAACATCAGGTTCTTAGCCATCCGTTAAATTCCTCTATTTTCAGCTTTCTTGTTGCGCTTGCCTTGGGCACTGGAATTATCTCTGAAAAAGTTACTGATCTTCCTGCCCCTTCACATAATTGTGCTACTTCCTCAAACCTCCTCTGGACTACATCTACTGTCTTGTCAGTCAGGTCATTTGTCCCAAGATGTATAATTAAATGAGGCTTGTCCCTACCCCTTCTAGCAAATTTTCAGAACAGATTGTCCCACCCTTTCTGCTGTCATTCCTGGCATGGCCTCCACCCAAATACGACTATGCCTCTCCCCCTTGCTACCCCACCTAACTCCTCTTAGTACTGAGTCCCCCAGTACTAAGATTCCATCCCTCTTACTCCCTGCTTGCTTCCATTCATCTCCCACTCTCATTTCCAGCTCCTCTTCTTCTTCCTCCTGCACATTATTTCCCCCTTTTGCCCCTGTTGCAATTCTCCCAGCAGAACTTCCCCCCACTCCAGTTTGGTCCAGGCATTTATCAATTACTCCTCTAATTTCATCATTTCCCTCCTTCACCTTCTTCCTCTCTAGCAGCGCAACACTATTTTCTGAAGACCCTTCACAAATGCCCACTCCCTCTCTCTGCATAGTAACCTGTTCTCTCCTTTCCATTCCATGACTTTTGCCATTTCTTCACCCCCCCCACAAGTCCCTATCTCCTCCTTCCATATGTCTTTTGTCTCCTGACCTGGTTTCCCCCTGCAGTAGTTCTTCCTGGCCTGGGCCCCTTTGTCTCTGCTTCCCTTCTTCTGACCCTCTCCTCACCACTGTTGGCTTAAATCGCCCTCCCTCAGCTTCCCTTCTTCCTCCCTCCAGTATTGGGCTAACCCCACTCCCAGTCTGCCTTGCCTGTCTTAGTTCCTCCTGCAGACCCTCATCTCCTTTCTAAGTTTCTCTACGTGGTTGCACACTAAACATCCTCCCACACTCCAGGCAATTTTTAGAAAGATTGGTGCACCGCAGTTGTGTTGCAGCTCACCACCTACCCATTGCTGTCTGCCCACCAGCGACCCCCACCCTTCCAGATGCAGGATACCAAACACTCCCCAAGTCTCCCTCTCCTCTATCAGTGCAAAACATTTTCTTTATTTCTTACCTCCTTTGTTGCACACGTTTAGATATATTGAGCAACTGCTTTTTATATTCCTATCCTTTCTATCCACACTCAAAAAGAGACTTTAAGTAGCCATTGCACAACCTTCCTCAAACTCCTACTCCTCCTTTCCCCAATGCAATATCAATGCAAAGAAGTAACAATGAAAGCTACTAGATTTGCAGTTACTTCCCTTCCACTGAGAGAGCAGTCACCTCTTCACTTGCTGCTGTTCCTTTCCTGGATGTCTGCTTCTGCTATGAGAGGTGCATATCCTTTGCCCATTTGAGGAAGTGATGTCAGAACCCCTGGTATAAAGGAAATAATGGACCGGGGTGGGTGGGACCAGTCCAAGTCTTCCAGAAACAATCAGGTAGCTGAGGCCCCTGGTCAGACCATTAGCACCCTTCCCCCACTCTGCACTAAACTTTGCAGCTAGTGAAGCCAGCAACAATGAATCACAATTCTACTCAAAGCCCCCAAAATAGGTTTGCTACCCAAAGAAACAGGACTCCAATTCATACAGCTTCACCAACAACACATCAAAATAGGCTTGAAATTAGAAGATATAGGTCTCTAATTCAAAGAAACAGACCCAGTTAAATCACACCAAATAGGTTTTAAATCAGAAGAAATAGGCCTCTACAAATGCAGCCTGCTACACAGTGAAATATCAAACAAATGAGCCCACTTATAGCTACCAAAACAGGTTTCAAAATTCCAACAGCCCCAAAAAATACCCTGCTACCCCTTACAAGTAGTAAGAAAGAAAAGAAATAACCTTCTACCAAGTAGAATCCACAAGAAACAATGTAAAAACAACAAGAAGAAGCTACTGTACTGTAACAGATCTGATCCTGACCCCCCTTCTAGTTCCTTCTGAGAAGCCAATTATGATTCATACAGAAGTAAGACACTGTCATATAAAACAAATAACATTATAACAATACCCACAAAACATATCCATAAAACAGCAACATTAAAACTCAGATTAAAAGGCTATAAATAGACGTGCTGAAGAGATTACAACACTTAATCAAAAGCCTGCTGAAAAAGAAAGGTTTGAAGCCCCACTCATTACCTCCAATGGCTCCATATGAAGTCCGAACTATCCATTGTTTACCTGACACAAAACGGCTTTTTAGTAATTGAGTAGCTGAGTTCTGCAGTAACTGCAGGTGTTGCAGCATACCTCTATTAACCCTGTGGTATAAAGCATTACAATAGTCCAAAACTGAGATCATGAAAGCATGGATCAGTGTGGCTAGGTCTTTGGGGGGGTGGGGTGGAATCAGGGATCTGATCTGGTGGATGTTCCAAAGATGAAAAAAGCCACTTTGGACAACAGCCGACACCTGGGCCTCCACTGTCAGGCCGTCATTCTGGATGACTCCAAGATTCTTCATCCTGAGGCAGGCTAGCAGGTCCAGGTCACCAAGCCAGAGTGCAGTAACTCCCCCACCAGCCACCAATCTCCCTTTCAGCCTGGCTCAACCACTAATTCCTTAGTCTTCTTGGGATTCAATCTCAGCCAGCTAGGTACCATCCAGTTCTGGATCTTCATCAAGCACTTATTAAACACATCGACGGCAACCTGGGTCCTCTATGCAAAAGACAGACAGAGCTGGGTATTATCTACATAGCACAAAAACCCCAGCTCAAACTGTCTAATGACTATGTCCAGGGGCGGCATGTACACCACAAACAACATTGGCGAGAGGACCAAGCCCTGGGGCACACTGCAGAACAGAACCATCGGGCCTAAGGAATAATTCCCCTCTATCCTCTGAGTTTTATCCCTCTGAAAAGACTCAAACCAGTGGATCACAATGCTGGTGAGCCCAGCACACTCCCTGAGCAAGCCCAAAAGTACACCATGGTCCACGGTGTCAAACCCTGAAGAAAGATCGAGAAGGTCGAGAATCAAATGTTGTCCTCTCTCCTTTGCCCTGAACACATTATTAATCACCCCAACCAGGACCATCTTAGTGCTATGCCTGGCTCTGAAACCTGACTAGAATGGCTCACAGATGTTAGAGGCTGCTAGATGCTTCTCGAGCTGCAGTGCAACCACTTTCTCAATAACCTTCCCTGAAAAGGGAAGGTTAGAGACTGGACATTAGTTCGCCAAAACATCCAGGTCCAATTATATTTTTTTCAAGAGGAGCGTAACCCTTTTTCAGGAGGCGCTTAACCAGAACACATTTAAGCGCAACTGGAACCAGCCCCTCCTGCAAAGAACACCAGATGATTTCAGCAAACACTGGGCCCAGCTGTTCAACACAACTCATTAAGATTTGTATTGGGCCCAAGCACAGATTACAGCAGGTCAGCTGCAGCACCAAGACAATCCTTCGAACCTTTCACTGTTACTGGCTGAAATTCATTCCAAGAACACCTACTGTGTTCCTGGCCTGGGTGCAAACCATTGCTTGGAACATAAGACCCTGTTGGAGTAATACCGACCCTAATGGAGGACACCCTATCTGAGAAGAACCAAGCCAACTCCCCACATTTCGTGGGTGTAGCCTCTCTTATGAGCTCTAGACAGGTGTCATGCACTGGGGAATAATTGGTGAAATCCCTGTTGTTAGAGGATCCAGACACCATATATCCTCTAACCCAGCCTCCTCCATTAACGCCCAGAGTGCCTCCCCTTACTTCATGTCCTTCTACCTTTTGAGGGGGCAGTGGTCAAGAAGCCTCTCTGCCACCTTGTTCATTTTCCCTCCTCATAACACCTCTTTTGACTCCGGGTCCTCCAAGCCCTAAGTCATGTTAAGCAGATACCTCTGGAACAGTTCCATTCAGTCAATAAACACTTCCTAATATCATCTGGATACACATAGTACTAATATGCTCACACACGAAATGGGCCTTGGAGGTGAGCTCATTAGCATGGCTGGCCCAGGAAAATGGGTGGTGGGGAGTCAAATTTCTGGATGTAGACTCAAGCCTGGGATCAGAGTGTCTGCCATCCTTAGACCAGGGGTGACATGAGGTTCTGACCGTTCTACAGCTAACAGTGGGAGGGGGAAGAGTCATGTGGTGCACCTGGCATGGCTGAAGAAGACTTGATCACTCAGACATTCCTTGGCCCAAGGATGGCAGGAGGGAGGCGAACCCATGGCCCTAGCATGGGAAGTTGCAGGGATCCTAGGGAGGGAAGGGAATCCTGAGAGGTATACCCTCAAGGAGTGATGCCTAATGGCTTGTGGGGCCTGAGGAGGATTTCTGAGAAGTGGGCTCCCTGTGGCTGTGGTGAGTTTTGTGTAGGCCAAGCAGCCATGCCATATAGGAATGGAGAAGGATGAAAGTGACCAGAGACAGGAGCTGAATACTGAATTAGTAAGTACAGAGCCTCCAAGACAAAGGTAGGAGATTGTCTCCAAAAATGTGGGAATGTGGGGAGCATCATTGAAAACGAAAGGTGAAACTGGGCACTCATGGCCAGATGAGCGGGCAACCTGGGGGGAGGGGGGCAAGCCATGAAGTGCAGCAGTAAACTCAGAGCTTGACTAATGTCAGAGCTGCTATGTTTACATACAGCATTAGAGGTTCCTGGGACAGACAAGCTGTAATTAGAGGATACCGTGCCATGTGGGCCCAGCTGTTAAGCTACTGTACGCTGAACAATTGCCATTTCAAATGTGCATTGTATTAGATTGCTTGCTAAGTCTTAAACCAAGATCATCTGTGCAGTAGCTAAGGTGGAACCAGGGAAGTGTCCGAAGGATTGGCACGGACAGGGATAGCAGGGACAGACAGATCCCAGAACAAATGTGTAGGTCAGGTCCTGGTGCTGGGATCAAGAAATAATCATCAAAGTATCATAATTAATTGTGTAGATGTCATTCTAATTAGATCTCAGTGGCCAAATTAATTTGCTGTTGTGTCCCACAAAATGATTGCCTCGGTAAAGGAGAGTCAAAGATGAGAGATTTTGTGTCTGAGTTTTCATTCCACCAAGAGGAATGCCTCTCTCAGCAGATCCTAGTTAAAGGAGAAAAGGGTGACCCGGTCACTAAAATGTGATTGTTTGAAGGGAATCCTGGCAAGCGGAAATCACCAAGATATCCTAGACACAGGAGTACCCTTGACCGTGCCTAACTGCTTCAGACACAGTCCTGCTACAAAATGAGTGAAAGGAAGGATTGCAGACTTCGCATCATTTATGTAAGCAATAATTCCTGACAGGGTGGGCATTATTGGGAAATACCGGACCACCTGGGGCGTAATGAGGGCCAATGCCACAGTTGGAGGACCTTATAGCCCCTGGAAGGTCTGGTATTTCACAATAATGCCCACCCTGGAGGGTATTATTTTCCTTAGAAAATGGACATCTTAATTTCAGTTAAATGGTAAAATAAGAGAAAAAATAAGTTTAACAAACATTTGTCAATGCCGAATGTTCGCTTGCAGGTATTTGCAGTGGTGTTTGGCACGTATGGTGCTTTACCCTAATGCCCTGTGCGATTGCTGGTATTTGCACAATAAATTTTAAGCATGACCTTTTTGTTACCCCCACCTCATAAAAGCATTTGAGACCTCTGCTGATGAACAGTCCCACTGTTATTTTGTTAATCTGTCCTGAGCGTTGATTTGCCACAGCGACCACACCGTTGTGCTCCACATGTGCAAAAACACAGTTCGGGCAGGATGTGAAAAATGACAGCTGTAGCACTCATAGGGAGGTGTGAAGGGATGGCAATGTTGAACATCTGGAGTGAAAATACATCAATTTCTCGAACTTACGAGTGTACATGGAAACTGCGCAATGAACGCTCATGACACAGTCATTTTGTGGACTTTTGTCACCAAATTTTCAACATAGGCATTGTGGGACCTCTGCTCATGAACAGTGTCACTGTGATTTTCATAATCTGTCCTGAGCATTGATTTCTCACTGTGACCACACCATTGTGCGCTGGATGTGCAAAAACACATTTCTGGCAGGATGTGAAAAATGTCAGCTGTACTGTTCATAAGGAGGTGTGAAAAATTGCCAGTGTTGAAAATGTGGAGTGAAAATATTTCAAATTCTGCAAGTTAAGAGTGTGCGTGGAAACTGCGCAACGCACGCTCATAACACAGTCATTTTTTGACATTTTTTCACCAAATTTTCAACATTGCCATTTTAAAACCTCTGCTAATGAACAGTGTCACTGCAGTTTTCTTACTGTGTCCTTGATTTGCACACCGTTAATTGTGCACTACATGAGGCGGAAACATGTTTTGGGCAAGATGTGAAAATGACAGCTGCACTGCTCATAAGGAGTGTGTAAAATGGCAATGTTGAAAATCTGGAGTGAAAATATTGAAAATTGTGAACTTACAGGCTGCATAGGGCTGCGCAATGAACACTCGTAAACAGTCATTTTTAGGAATTTTTTCACCAAATTTTCAACACAGCCATTTTAAGACCTCTGCTCATGAACAGTGTCACTGTGATTTTCTTAATGTGTCCCATACATTGAGTTCACACACCGACTGTGCCATTGTGCGCTACATGGGTGGAAACACGTTTTGGGCAGGATGTGAAAAATGACAGCTGTACTGCTCATAAGGAGGTGTGGTAAAATGGCAATTTTGAAAATCTGGAGTGAAAATATTGAAAATTCGCGAACTTATGAGCCTGCGTAGGAACTGCATGCAATGCATGCTCAATAAAACAGTCATTTTAGGAATTTTGTACCAAATTTTCAACATGGGTTTTGGGACCCTTCTCATGAATGATGTCACTGTCATGGTGTTATTCAGGCCTGAAGGGTGATTTTGTGCAGTGACTCCAAATCACCTTCGGGCCCGAATAACGCCATGACAGTGACATCATTCATGAGAAGGGGTCCCAAAACCCCATGTTGAAAATTTGCAAAATTCAAAAATGCCTGAGATATGCAATAAAGTTGAAAACCCCTATCTAGCCCATTATACAGCTTACCGGCATTTCCTCAGTTCACTGTCGGGCTTTGAAGAGTGCAGATGTGTTCCGGTCCATCAAGATCGCCGCGCTGAGCTCCGGAGGTGGGGCATGGGGTGAGGGGGGTGGGAGGCAGGTGCGCAGGGGTGGGTGCGGGTTGTGGGAAGGGGTTCAGGGAGAAGTGCCGTGGAACCGCTTTTATTTCTAGGTAACAAAAAAAGACAACGTTGACATTTGCCATGCTGGGTGGGCTCCCAGCATGGCACCAAAGCTTTGGGGGCCTTTGGGGACATGGAGCTGAAGGAGTTGGGCACCCCGTCGGCAGAGGACGAGGACGCTTGCCACACTGGGGTGGGCTCCCAGCCTGGCACCAAAGCTTTGGGGAGGCGCCGAGGTTTATTAGCGCTGTGTATGACAGCAGTGTTTTTCGAAGCAAAGACCACCACAGTCATACACAGCTCCCGCACTCCATTGGTGCAGGATCACCACGCCTGCTCAACGGAGCAGTGGATTGAACAGGAAAGGCACACCTTCAAAGTGTGCCATTTTCCAAACGCCTTTTATGCATGCCAGCAAGCTTAACGTAAAATGAATAGTAGTAGAAAAAAATGTGTTTGTTGAAAAAAAGTAGTCCATATGTTTAAAGGATGTTCCACCTGCTGTTGCTCCTCCCCACAGAGCTATTGTAATCTATTGAGCCCCCCCACACACACAACTGCCACTTCAGCAGGAAATGTGTAGAAAAATTCACTCAGCAGTATCTGGACATCATCTGTCTCTTTCTGCATGAATGTTTTTTTTGCAACTGTCGGAAGGTGCATCTGTTATGCGTGCAACAGATCTTTAGTTACGCTAATGCATGATGACGAACAGCCCCGAGGTAAATGATTAGTTTATTTTAAATTTGAAACAGGAGCTTGTCTAACTGTGGGGACATTGTGGTATGAAGGGGTCGCTTTGTGCCATTTTGGTAAACACGCTTCACAGTATCACAGTATGAAGCAAAATGGATTGACGGCTTCCTTTTTCATTTCAGTTCGCCACGGCAGTGCAACATTGTGGTCAAGAGAGTTGCGCCGTTTTAAAAGAACATGGCTATGTGAAATCGTTGTTTGATCACTCTTCCCAACCACGAACTATCCAGAGTGTGTTTTTTTTTTTGTTTTGCTGGCAGTGGCACTGAGGTAAGGAGTGTTGGGGAGGGGGAACAGTAGCTCTTGCTAAGTGAGTAAAAAACATGTTGGGTATTTCAAATTTCACCAAGTGCTTTCAGCCAATGACAGAAGAAGGCTGGGCACTGGTGTACAAGGGTACCTGGTGAAGTGGCACTTGGACTGGTACTTATTTTTACCCGGGCATCTATTGAAAAATAGATGCCCAAGTTGGAGCTGCTTTTGGCCAGTCAGAATGGAGAATCCATTCTTATGACAATATCAAAAGGCTGAAGCACACACTTACCCCAATAATGACCGGACCCAGAGCTTCTTAATCAAATTTTGTTGCAGCAAAATTATGCCTGACGCGTTTCGGACGGATAGTCCTTTATCAAAGGCTAAAAACATAATGAGCACATCTTACTTATATAACCTAGTCACCTATTACATCACAGTGATGAAATACAAATCTATTGGTTACTAATTAATGACCACCAACACCTTTAAAACCATCCTTAAAAATTAAAGACAGAAGGGTTAAATAAAAAAATGTTTTATACAAAATCAATTGTAAAATAACAATTAAATACATATACATACTTACATATCTACAAAAACATAATTTTATCTACATTCCAAATACGGTTTCAATTCTAGATGTGCATTGATACCTGGTATCTTGTATGCATTCAAACGTAAAGTCCATTCATTTTCCTTTCTCAGGATTTTATTGCGGTAATTAACGCCTCTTGTACCGTGGAAGACTTTTCCGATGCCTAAAAACTTAAATTCATGTAATTCTGATTCTTCTCTATTTTCAAAAATATGTGCTGCCGTGGCATAGGTCAAATCATATTTATTAATGGCACGAACATGTTCTAAAACTCTAATCTTAAATGCTTGTTCTGTTTTGCCAACATAAAATGCTCCACACTTACATTTCGCCAAATAAATGATCCTGAGTATTACAGGAAATCAGTTGTCTAATGTCAAAGATTTTACCTTGTCGACTATTAATACTAAAATTCTTTTCATTCAAGATGTGAATGCAAGCACAACAATTTTTACACTGCACACAGCCAGTATAACTACCTAACCAACTGCTGGTGTGAGTCATTGCAGGTGTAAAATTACTTTTCACTAGGGAGTCTTTCAATGTAAATGCATGCCGGTAAGTAAAGATGGGGGGCTGTGTACAAACCTCATAAACCTGGTTCTGCTGTGAGCACTTGCCAATGTTTTCTAATTATTTGTGCTATCTCTTGGCTTGACAAGGTAAAATCTTTGACATTAGACAACTGATTTCATGTAACACTCAGAGGGTCATTTATTTGGTGAAATGCAAGTGTGGAGCATTTTATGTTGGCAAAACAGAACGAGCATTTAAGATTAGAGTTTTAGAACACATTCGTGCCATTAATAAATATGATTTGACCTATGCCACGGCAGTACATATTTTTGAAAATAGAGAAGAATCAGAATTAAATGAATTTAAGTTTTTAGGCATTGAAAAAGTCTTCCATAGTCCGACAGGCGGTAATTACCGCAATAAAATCTTGAGAAAGGAAAATGAATGGATTTTACGTTTGAATGCATGCAAGATACCAGGTATCAATGCACATCTAGATTTGAAACCGTATTTGGAATGTAGATAAAATTATGTGTTTTTGTAGATATGTAAGTATGTATATGTATTTGTTATTTTACAATTGATTTTGTATAAAAAAAAATTTATTTAACCCTTCTGTCTTTAATTTTTAAGGATGGTTTTAAAAGTGTTGGTGGTCATTAATTAGTAACCAATAGATTTGTATTTCGTCACTGTGATGTAATAGGTGACTTGGTTATACAAGTAAGATGTGCTCATTATGTTTTTAGTCTATGATAAAGGACTATCCTTCCGAAACGCGTCAGGCATAATTTTGGTGCAATAAAATTTGATTAAGAAGCTCTGGGTCCAGTTATTATTGGGGTAAGTGTGTGCTTCAGCCTTTTGATATTGTCATTTGTTGCGCTGAAAGCACCACTGCTGCCTTGTGCATGGTTCGTATGTGAAGAATCCATTCTTACCATTTTCTAATCAGATATAATCATTTTTTTCCCAGAAAACAATTCAAGCAAAGAGTATGCTTAAACAGGGATGTACTGGTGGGGTTTGGGGGTTAACCCCAAATTGGACCAGCACAATTAAAAAGAAACAGAGCACACATAAAGTTTGTCTTGACATGACTACTTTGCTTATCCCCCCACCCCCCACCGGAAACAACAGTCTCGGCACAATCCTGTGCTTGAATGATGCAAAGTATGCAACAATGTTGTTCTTATCATTGAACTTTTCTTGCATGCCTCGAGTCAAAAATGCAAGACTAATGCAAAGCTTGCAATACACAAAAAATAGTCTTTTACATGCCGTGCATCATTCTTGCATTTTTTGTGGATAAGAGTGGTTGCAGTTCAGTTGCTCACAGTCAGAATGACTGTGATGTTTTCCATTAGAAAATGTTGAAGAGAAACCAAGATGTGAGTGGTCGAATGTGATGAACTGATCGTGAACTATTACAGCACAGGTCAGAAATGCTTAACTTTCTAAACCTTATTACTCTACTAGGTTCTAGAGATTACAAACAGATGAGGAACACCTTGGGAGTTGCTCAATAGCCAATGGAAGTGCATTGCACTTTCATACCAGTGATACGTGCTCAGGAACAGGTTCAGGGAGATGATATTGAGGCAGAAAGGGCTGGTGAGTGCTGACAAGCACAGCATTAGATAGTCCGGAAGGAGACCTCCAGGTTCTGCTGTCACAACAGCCCCTCACACTATGCTAAGGTTGCAGCCCCTAATGGTATGCTAAAGTTGCAGCCCCTCACAGTATGCTGAGGTTGCAGCCCCTAATGGTATGCTAAAGTTGCAGCCCCTCACAGCATGCTGAGGTTGCAGCCCCTAATGGTATTCTAAGGTTGCAGCCCCTCACAGCATGCTGAGGTTGCAGCCCCTAATGGTATGCTAAAGTTGCAGCCCCTCACAGCATGCTGAGGTTGCAGCCTCTCACAATATGCTTAGGTTGAAGCCCCTCACAGTATGCTAAGGTTGCAGCACCTCACAGTATGCTAAGGTTGCAGCACCTCACAGTATGCTCAGGGTGCAGCCACTCACAGTATGCTGAGGTTGCACCCCTCACAGTAGGCTGAGGTTGCAGCCCCTCACAGCATGCTGAGGTTGCAGCCTCTCACAATATGCTTAGGTTGAAGCCCCTCACAGAATGTTAAGGTTGCAGCACCTCACAGTATGCTCAGGGTCCAGCCACTCACAGTATGCTAAGGTTGCAGCCCCTCACAGCATGTTGTGGTTGCAGCCTCTCACAATATGCTCAGGTTGAAGCCCCTCACAGTATGCTCAGGGTACAGCCACTCATACTATGCTAAGGTTGCAGCACCTCACAGTATGCTCAGGGTCCAGCCACTCACAGTATGCTGAGTTTGCAGCCCCTCACAGAATGCTGAGGTTGCAGCCCCCACACAGTAGGCTGAGGTTGCAGCCCCCTCACAGTATGCTAAGGGTGCAGCCCCTCACAGTATGCTAAGGGTGCAGCCCCTCATAGTATGCTCAGGTTGCAGCCCCTCACAGTATGCTCAGGTTGCTAATAGTTAAAATTCATGAGGCCTAATTCCAAGTCGCATGGTGCAACTCGCGGGCATATGCGAGTTGTGCCATGTAGCACTACGCCGGGGGACCCCGTGCCACATTCCAAGACAGGCAAGGTCCCACAACTTGCAGCAGCCACAGGCTACTGCCACAGAAATGGCACAATGGGCCTGGGTGCCACAAGGTGTGGCCTGCAATTAACTGCACCCCCAGAACTCCGCCATCTTGAAATGCACCCACAATCACCTGGGGGCCTTGGGGGGGGCTAGCCGGTAGCACACATACATGGGGGCAGTGCAGAACATGGACTCCGGGGGGTTCCATACATTCAGGGGTGGGGGGCATGACTGTGTGGTGGGGTGAGTGGGGCATGGCACTGTGCTTCCCATGGCACTATGGAGGGGCATCCGTCATTTTGCCAGAACGGATGCCCCTCAGATCACCTTCATGTTGGTCTAACCTCCGCAGCACCATAGCGGGTCTTGGAATAGCAAGTGAATTATGGCAGCCGCCCTTCCAGAATAGGATGCAGTTGCTGCAGTAACCCACCCTTGCACCATGCCGCAGTGGGTTGCAGATGTAGTGGGTGGCAGAGCCCACGTTTGGCGCAAACGGCATGGCACAAGCCACCTCTTAGAATTGTGACTTGTGGAACACATGGCGCAAGCTGCGATTTATGTCATAGGGTCTGGCATAAATCGCCTTGTGCCATGCGTAAGGCGTTCTGGAATCAGTCCCCTAGTTCTTAAAGTACCAGTCTGGCACACAGAACTGACAGACATATGGTTAATCAGTTCCACTTTTTAAATCAGAACATTAACAAAAATTGACATCTTTCATGGTTTGTTTCCTTTATGTAAACACATTACTCTACTAATTACTGCTACAGTACTACTACTACTGCTATACACCTTTTGTAGGCACAGACACCAATTTGTTACTATTAATCAGTTAGCAAATGCCAGTTGCACATATATAGCATTTGGAAAAATTAGGTTGTGTTCAAGAAATCTATTGATACAATTACAACTGACCCTTTCCAAAGGCACTGTGCTGTTTACCCTTGTTTTTATCATAGTGAAATTTGACCCCTGCCTATTTTTGCCTTACCTCAGTATAACATACGTGGGGTTTGCTCATATCAATCTGTAACAAGTTTCCAAGAAAAGGCAGTCCCCTTGGTCCTGGCGGGTACCTGACCCACACCTTCCTCCTCTTCATGAAGTCAAACAGCAGAGCAAAAACTATGCACAGGACAGCCAGGACCGTGGCCTTGTTAAACAGCTGCAGGACAGACCAGGGAACAAGGAGGAGCTCCATTTTAGCCAGCAGTTCAGAAAACGGCAGTCTGGCAAAGTTTACAGCAGGTCTGTGTAGAGAAAATGCAAGTCGTGCTGGGAAGTGTGGAAAGATCTGTTGACCTAATCAAGCTCTCTAGTTCTCACACCCCATTTTACACACGTGCTCCCTTTGATTGGAATACAGCCCCACAGCAGCAGTTAGTAGCATCAGCATTATCTCTCTTCACCAGAAACAAGCCTTGGGATACCCCTCCCCCCAAAAACAGGTTTGGTCAGATCCACCAGGGTTGCATAATGAAGTTAGTGAAGTTGCGTGGAATTGTTAAGGAGGTATGGAGAAACGACAGAATGATTTGTAAGTATTAAGATTAGTTTTAGTTTCTGTTCTAAGGAAGGCATACACATTATTAGGAAAATATATGGAGGTGTACACTTAGAGATATGTCAGCGGCACCAGGCAACTTTCCATAGCTTAGGGGTTAGAGTACTAGCATGGAATGGTAGAGGCCTGGGGTCAAATCCAGTGGGAGTCACACTTTTCCTGTCACATTTCCATCATGACATTCCAGTTAAATAATTAATATAAATAACATTGCAGTATACAAAGATAAAAACTTCAGCAGCCATGCAAAATCATATTAGGATGGCATTTGGGGAATCTCACTCCCCATAGGCCTGTGCAAAAAGATGGGCATTAAGACCCCTTTAAAAGGCCTCTACCAAGGAGGTCTCCCTTAGGGCTCTGGGGAGAGAATTCCAAAGGACTAGATCTGCAACCCTGAAGGTCCAGCCCCCAGGTTCCTGGGAACAGCCAACAGGCCTTCCTCAGTAGAGCGGAGGGGGCACATGGGCACGTAAGGGTGCAGGAGATCACTTAAGTAACCTGGGCCCAGTCTGTGTAGAACTTTATAACTTAGTAACCCAACTTTGTAGGAAATACACTGCATAGTCCCAGGGAAACAATTCTGGGCCTCAGAAGGCCGGTCAACAACCTAGCAGCTGTGTTCTGCACCAGCTAAAGGTGCCACAGCATACCTCTACTGACCCCAAGGTATAGAGCATTGCAGTAATCCAACCATGAGGTCACAAGAGCATGCACGAAGGAGGGGCAAGTCATCCAGAGGAATAAGGGATCTAATCCGACTGATGTTCCTGAGATGGAAAAAGCCATTCTGGACTACTGCCAACACCTGAGCCTCAAATATTGGCCCCTCATCTAGAATGACTCACAGAATGTGCACTATCACATCCCTAGAATAACTTTTTTAAATATGGAAATGAATTGCAGGGAAAAAAAAAAAAAACAGGCATCACTTAGGGTAGAAGCACAAAACCACAAAAGTATGGAAATGCAACTGTAGCCCGCTGCAAATGAGGGTTCCCAAAAGTCTTCCAGGAGCTTGCTTGAATGCTCCAAACCTGGATGGTGTTCAGCGTTTAAGCCATTTATCTGTGAGTGCTTTTAGAGCCTCTGGTACTGTCTCTTTAAGAGCTGTCTGCCTGCAGACATAGTTAATTTGGATGGGGGTCTGTGTGTTTCCCTGCTTGAGTCCCGCTCGAACTGCTGCCAAATCACTCCATTTCTGCTGTCGCTAAGTGGGCAGAAAGAGCACTCTTCAAAGATGCAATTGTTTGCTTGTAACCTGTTAGAGTAATAATGAAAATGCAGTTTGTTTTAACCTGCTTTCTTGTAACAAGGACAGTGCAGAGCAAGCTCCCTCATGTTGGTTCTGAACTGCTGAATTAGACCAATCATGGTGGGGATCCTTTAAAATGGAGCCTGCTCTGGGTGAATCAGAACTTGGACTCTCTTCTGGAGCCTACTGTAAGGGGATTGTAAGGGCAGTGACTCTGGGAAATGTAGTTTTGACCTTGGCACCTTTTTCCATCAACAGGGGGAGTTTACTGTGCATGACAGCCAAACCAGCAAATTGAACTGGGAGGAACTCAAAGGAAATGCGCCGCTCTGTCTACTGGAAAGTGCAGATGAGTTGAGACAGTGAAGAGAGAAGGAGCTATGTGCTTCTGCGCTGTATAGTTTCACACGGTAAGCACGTATAAGGCCCCAAGTTCCGGTCTGCATCCTGTGTAAGTGCCCATTCGGACTGAATCCGACCTGTAAGGAGAAGAAAGGAGATCAGAAGAGCAGAAACCAGGCTCACCCTGTAGAAGACTGGAGAAATTGCTGAATCGAGCTCGGTCTGTCAGGAACTGAAGCTGCTATGTGTTCTCCTGGGTATCATGCAGTAATTGTGATCAGAATAGAAAAGCAGCCTGCCTGGTATAGTACTTTCCTTTTACATATAAATGTGTGTAGTGCTTGTGGGGAAATCACGTTTCAAATCCCCTGTACAGTGAACTGTGTGCATGAAGCTGGAAGTAAACCCCAGCTTAATCCAGACTACATCTGTTTGCTGTAAACTGCAGTAGGGTCCAGTCACAAGGACTTCTTCCACAGGTTCTGCTCCTCCTGGCATTCCAGGACAATCTGCTTTCCATCCAGTTCCTAGCATTGAGTCTGTGAGTACAAAGCAGGGTAGCTCCCTGCCATCTGTTTATCAAATTGCAAGTGTCATCTAATTGCTGCTGTTTTATTTCTTCATGAACTGAGCCATCCAGCTCCGGATTACAATTGGGTATTGTGCAAGTGTTTTTTCCATGACAGGGCCCCAACCAGCTGCACCAATCCTAGCTAGCCCCCCCCCATCCTGGGTACCCAGTGAAGGTGACATTTTGGGACTCTGAATACGTGCACAGTACTGTGATTATTAATGTGTTTAACCTAATTAACCTGATTTCCCCCGTCCTTGTTACAGCTCCTTAAATAAATCAGATCTGTTTGTTTCTGCAAAGTTACACTGACTGAGGTATTTGTTTATGTTAAAGTATTGTGCTGTGGCTTTTGCATTGTACCATCTTGTTTAACAGGGGGTCCCCGAGTCCGGTCGACAGAGCCAGTCCTGGGGGTAAGTATATATTGTGAAGATATTCCTGATGCATTGTGTAGACCACTAGTGGGAAGAAAGGGGGGGTTGCAGTGACCCAGAGGGCCATGACCAAGTCATTCCTGACTGTACCAAACCTGACCTCTGGGTGGAGGCACCGCCATTGGATCCGGGTCCCTCAACCTGTTAGTGGTAAAGCAGGCAGGAGTAGTAGCCCTTGGGATAGCACCACCTGGGGGTTACATCTTGGAGGCACCGCTGGGATTAGCGTCCCCTAGTGGCCACATTAACGAACCATTGGTAAAAATAAATGGGTACCCCGACAGAAGTGGCTGTGCACCGGTTGGTGGAGTGGCGCACTGGGGAGGAGCTCAACCCCAAAATGCTGTGCTTATCCTGGACATCCCCCTGGGTATCAATACGGACCCTGTACAGGGAGTACTTTCCAAGGTAGAGGGTTTACAAAACCCTGTGGTGGTGGTGGGTCGACATGCTAATCTGCTCACCCACACTTTCCTGGCCCTAGTAGAGGTTAAAGATCCCATAGATAGCTCCAAAGTGCCACAGACTATTACCCCAGAGGGAGCCCTCACTGCCTGGAGAGTGACAACTAAGGACAGTAAAGACCTGAGGGGGGAGCCCCCCCCCACTATCTGAAACTTTTGAGAAGAAATTTGCTAAATGGTTGCTGGGAGAAGGGAAAACTGTGGAGGACTTGAAGAAACAATTCTTGTCACCTGGGGGTGTTCCTTCCCCAACACCCTCTCCTGCTCCAGTACCCATTATGGTGGCTGAACCAATGCAGGCTTCTATTTCTGCACCTGCCATTAGTCACAACTCTTACCGAAGGTTGAGGATCTTCTCTGGCACCCTCCCCACCCCTAAAGGGGAGGATGACTGGGAGATCTGGATAGACTATGTTGCCCCTCAAGTGCTAGAATGGCAATGCTTGGAAGCTGAAAAGCGAAAGAGGGTTAGTGAGAGCCTCCGAGGTCCTGTCCTGGCTACCATCCATGCTAAACAGGCCAGTAACCCTGCAGCAACTGCACAGGACTATCTTGAGGCCTTGGAGAATGTGTATGGGAGCCCAGATTCTGATGAGGACCTGTGGTGGAGAGTAAGAAATGCACAACAGTACCAAGGGGAGTTGTTGTCTGTGTATGTATCTTGTCTGGAAAAGTTGTTGCAAGAATGCCTCAGAAAGGGCAGTTTACCAGCAACTGAATTGGACTGAACCAGGCTGGACAGGATCCTTAAGTCTGCCCCCTTCTCAGAACTGTTGTTGCTTCAGTTACACCTGGTCCATCGACTGGAATCCCCACCCTCTTATGATGAGCTAATGAGAGAAATTCGGGGAGTTGAGAAAAGGCGACCTGGGGGGGGGGACTTGCACCAATAGCTGCTACTATGACCTGAGTGACTGAGGGTGACCCATCAAGTGAAGTTCAGGGGCAGAGGTTGGCAGTTAATGAGTGCTCTGGGAAGGAAAAAGATATGCCACAATGGGTCGAACGGCTGAAAGAGATTAGGAAAGTAACAGACAGTCCCATCATGAAGGCCACTCCTACCAGTGCAGGCACTGACACCTGCTCGACCGCTTCTGCTACGGGGTTGGGGGTACCCACCCATGCATCTCCTGCTGACAACAGCTCAAAACTCGATGTCTTGACCATAGAAGTGGGGAAATTGATGAGATGTCTCCAAATGCTTATCACGCTGCAGATAGATGGCACCAAGGTTTCCAGTTAGTAGTACCCCCGCCCTGGCTCCCCGTGTGACGCCCCGGCCAGCTCAAACTCCAGAAAGTATGCTTTGTTATAATTGTGGGAAAGATGGGCACATGAAGAGAGAATGCTGGTCCCCAAAAGACACAAAGTTATATATAGGCTACAAGGAGAGCTTCCGGAGAATAAATCAAGGGTTAAGAGGTGCATGAAATGATCCCAGTGAGGGTCCTAAAAATGCTAATGCCCGTCCCTTTGTGGCAAGGTCAGTTACCCAGGCCCCCGCTACCGCCTCTCCAGACTGGTCCAGAATAGTGGGTCTCTCCATGGAGACCACTGTAAAGGTGAATGGAGTGTCTACAAGAGCTGTATTAGTGGCTCTCAAGTGACAATTATGTTCCAGGATTGGTATCAGAAGCATTTGTCAGATGTGCCCTTACAACCATTAGAAGGACTGCATGTATGGGGGTTAAGTGAGAAGGCCTACCCCTATTCCGGGTATATCTGAATTTGACTGTCTTTCCCTACTTCCATGGCTGGAGTGGCCGAACAAGTAGAGACCCTAGCCTTAGTGTGTCCCCCCCCCACTGGACTGTATGATGGGGTCCCTATGTTGATTGGAACAAATGCTCATATATTTGGACGGCTGGCACAGCTGTGTTATGAAAAACAGGGGGCAAGGACTAGTAGAGCTTTACGAATTCCAGCCTTGATCAAGAAGGCCTATGAGGCACAGAGAGATGCTGAAAATGTAGAGCCAGAGGAACCAGTTGGAATTGTCTGGAAGAAGGATCCTGAATCTCTGATCCTGGCACCAAATGCCTAGTGTTCCTTACAGGGAGAGGTCCATATCAGAAAGGATGTCAAGAATAAAATATTAATGTTGGATGCACCAGGCGATGGAAAATTGCCAGAGGGACTGCTGGTCAAGCCTAGTATTTTGCCTGCTAGAGCCCATACTTATGCCAGAAGGGTAATCGTTCAAGTTCATAATGTGTCTGACAGAGAGATTCGAGTAAACAGAGGTTGCACCCTGGCTAATGTGCATTGTGCAGACACTGCAGTGCTACCCAGTAGCAAGAGTTCAGGGAAGAATGACAGCGTAACGCCTGACTTGTTTGATTTTGGTGACTCCCCGTTGCCAGCTGAAGGGAAGGTGAGGATCAGTGAGAAGCTTGCCCAGAAAGACCAAGTGTTTTCTTCAAAGGAATGGGACGTAGGATGCATGCAAGGAGCTGAGCACCATATCCGGCTGCATGATGAAAGGCCATTTCGTAAGAGGTCTTGACGCCTGGCACCTGCTGACATAGATGATATGAGATGGCATTTGCAAGAGATGCTAGCTGCTGGTGTAATACAAGAATCCAGAAGCCCCTATGCTTCCCCCATTGTGGTATTGAGAAAAAAAGAATGGGACAGTAAGGATGTGCGTGGATTATCGCACTTTAAATTGGCGGACTATCCCTGATCAGTACACAATGCCCTGCATTCAGGATGCTTTGGACTGCCTAAACAGGAGCAAGTGGTTCTCTGTGCTGGATCTCCGTAGTGGGTACTACCAGATCCTGATGGCCCCAGAGGACCGTGAGAAGACAGCCTTAATCAGTCCGCTTGGCTTCTGTGAATTCATGAGGATGCCTCAAGGGATTTCAGGCACCCCAGCCACTTTTCAGCGATTGATGGAGTGAGACGTGGGGGACATGAACTTACTAGAGTGCCTGGTATACCTAGATTATGTTATTGTGTTTGGCAGCTCACTGGAAGAACATGAGTGCAGATTGTTCAAGGTGTTGGACTAGAGACCGACCCAAGTAAAGCTGAGGCCTGGACCACCTGGCCACAGCCCAAAAATCTAGAAGAACTGCAGAGATTCCTGGGATTCTGTGGTTATTATTGGCGTTTCATCAAGGACTATTCAAGAGTGATCCGCCCTTTACTTAACCTTACTCAAGGGTATCCCCCAACCCACAAAAAACACAAAAAGTCAGTGTCCCTCGAGACTGAAAGAGTATATTTTCATCCAAGTGAAGTATTTGGGGCCTGCTGGACTCCTGATTGTGAGACTGCTTTTCATGAGATCATATATCAACTTACCCATACTCCAGTGTTGGCCTGTGCTGATCCAACAAAACCTTAAGTCCTGCACACTGATGCTAGCTTGCAAGGGTTGGGGGCTGTGTTGTACCAAGAGCATGAGAATGGCCTGAGACCAGTGGCCTTTGCCAGTAGAAGCCTGACCCCATCCGAAAAGAACTATCCTGTGCACAAGTTAGAGTTCCTGGCTTTGAAGTGGGCTATTGTTGACCAGTTCCACGAGTACTTGTATGAGGCTAAGAAACTAGTAAAAACTGACAATAATCCTTTGACCTATTTGCAGTCTTCAGCTAAACTGGATGCCACTGGCCATTGGTGGCTTTCTGCATTATCTATATATGACTATGCTGTTGAATACAGAGCAGGCCTGAACCACATAGATGCTGATGCTCTCTCCCGGAGGCCTGTTCCCCAGAATAACTGGGTCAGACTGTCAGAACCTGACATTTGAGCACTTTGCCAAAAATTTGACAAGGAGGAACAAGTATCCCCTGATGCAGTGGACTGTATGGTGGATTCTTTGGGACCCTCTGAGAATTGCATACCTGCTGCTTATTGCCACTTTTCTGCAATTGACATTGGTGCACTGCTTCAGCTGGACAATGACAGTATTCGACGGGCTCAATCCCATGATCCCATGATCAAATCAGCTTTGGAAGCCCTCTATGCAGGGAAAGATGTGTCCAAATTACGTTCCACTGATTTGACAACTGCATTGTTATACAAAGAAGGTCCTAAGTTGAAACTGATCAATAGACTGTTATACAGAGAAACAGTAGACAGAGGGGAACAAGTAGACAAACAACAACTAGTGCTGCCCACTGCCTTTTAAGACTCAGTACTGAGGTTCTTACACAAACCACATGGGGCACCTTGGTATAGACAGAACACTTGACTTGGTGAGATCCAGATTCTATTGGCCTAAGATAGGGGCTGATGTGGAGCAACACATTTGAACTTGTAGTCGCTGCCTACAGAGGAAAGCTTTGCTCCAGAGGGCTGCCCTCCTTGTTAACATCACCACCAGTGCACCCATGGAGCTGGTCTGTATTGATTTTCTGAGTTTGGAGTCAGATCAAAGAAATATTAGTAATGTGCTGGTGGTCACTGACTAGTAGGAATTTCCGGTGTCCTGGCCAAATTTCCCTCATTCACTAAAAATACCACCAACAGCTTAATCTGGTTCAAGGTCAGTTGGCATTCATCTGTATCCCCTTCCCCCGGGTTGTGCCTGAAAATAGGCAGGATTTGTCTAGTGCACTTACCCGGTCAACAAAAGCTAAATAAATAAATAAAATTTTACGAGATATGCCCAAACTTTCCCCACCAAGGACCAGAAGGCATCCACTGTGGCAAAAGTACTTGTAGAAAACTTTTTTGTTCACTATGGGGCTCCACAAGGAATCCATTCTGATCAAGGGAGAGACTTTGAAAGTCACCTGATCAAAGAGATGCTTTCTCTGTGGGGAGTGCGAAAGTCCAGAACCACCCCTTACCACCTCCAGGGGGACCAACAGCCTGAACATTTCAACCGAACTTTGCTAGATACGCTAGGCACCCTCCACCCAAAGGAGGAGCCTAGATGGAGCCAACAAATTAGCACCCTGGTACATGCCTACAACTGCACCAAAAGTGATGCCACTGGGTTCTCCCCCTACCACCTGATGTTTGGAAGGGAAGCTTGACTGCCGGTAGATGTGTGTTTTGGGATCTCTCCTGATGGAGTTCAAGCTGATAACTATTTACAGTATGTGCAAAAGTTAACGGCCCAGCTAAATCATGCATACCAACTGGCTCAAACCATGGCTGCCGAAAGAAATTTGGCCAACAAAGAAAGGTATGATAAAAAGGTGAAAGCACAGGAACTCCAGGAGGGAGACCAGGTGTTGCTAAGAAATCTGGGACTGCATGGCAAACATAAGATTACTGACAGATGGCACCATCTCCCTCACATTGTAGTAGGCAAACTAGATGATCTGCCTGTGTACAAAGTAAGGCCTGAGAATAATTCAAAAGATGTTAAAACAATGCATATAAATCATTTACTGCCCATTGGACAAATCTTGATTGAGTCTGAGCCCCCAGAAAATGCCCCCTCTGGACCAGTGACTAGAGCTGCTGCTAAGAAAAAATCAAGAAAGTTTGCACCAACAGAAGCCAGTTAAAGTGTTCCCCTCCACAAGTCCCAGTTGAACATGACTGTCAGTCCATGTCAGAGGAAAGTGAGTGTGGTTTTGAATACTACCCTTCTTATGAACTGAGTCAATTGTTTTGGGGCAATCCCCTAGTCAATCCTGGAGATGAAGCTGGGCCTTCTGGACTGTCTAAGCCCCCAGCTTTGTCCCTGGAGCCAATGCTCCCAGAAAATGAAGTCAGATGATATGGAATTATCGTGTATGGTTGAACTGTTAGAGCTTTCAGAGGAGGAAAATGATGGACTGGAACAGACTGGTGACATACCAGAACAAGAAGAGTATTCAGAGTGCCCCGACGGTCCACTGCCAGTGTCTGAAAGCTCTCCATGTGAGCCACGAGTTGTGGACTCAGAGATTGTAACTCCTGGAGCTGAAAGTGCCCCAAGTTCCAGCCTCTCTACCCCATTGGAGACTCCCCTGACAAGTGAGGACAATGCTGAAAATGAGGCTCAAAGTGCAGAGATTGTAACAGTTCCCCCTAGAAAGACTGGTCGAGCTCTAAAGCCTGTGGCGCACTTCAGTTATGATTCCCCTGGGAGGCCTGTGGACTTGCCCCTCAATGTTGTCCATAAAGGAGTGTATGTGTCCCTGAGCTCATTGCCTAAACTGAACATCAGTGCTAACTCCAAGTTACTTGTGTTGCTCTCTAAGTATGGTGCCCCTGCCCCGTCCAGCTCCAAAGTAGCTGATAGGAAAGGGCACCCTCTCTTCAGGTTTCATGTACAAAAGGTAATAACCTGAGTTATGGTACAATGTGTATGTGATACTGTGTAAAGTGTGACGAACTGCAAAGTTTCAGAAATGTGTTTCTGGTAAAGTGTTATATATTGACTGATGATTACATGTATGACCCTAATGTGATACTGATGCAAATGTATATGGTTGCATTGAAACTTATGGGGGTACTTGCTTGATGCAGATGCCAAGCTTTTTCCAGGCTGGGAAGGGTGCAACCCCCCTGCAAATGGGAGGTTCCCAAAAGTCTTCCAGGAGCTTGCTTGAATGCTCCAAGCCTGGATGGTGTTCGAAATTTAAGCCGTTTATCTGTGAGTGCTTTTAAAGCCTCTGGTACTGTCTCTTTAAGAGCTGTCTGCCTGCAGACATAATTAATTTGGATGGGGGTCTGTGTGTTTCCCTGCTTGAGTCCCGCTTGAGCTACTGCCAAATCGCTCAGTTTCTGCCGTCGCTAAGTGGGCAGAAGGAGCACTCTTCAAAGATGTAATTATTTGCTTTTAACCTGTTAGAGTAATAATGAAAATGCAGTTTGTTTTAACCTGCTTTCTTATAGCAAGGACAGTGCAGAGTAGCTCCCTCACGTTGGTTCTGAACTGCCGAATTGGACCAATCATGGTGGGGATCCTTTAGAAAGGGGCCTGCTCTGGGCGAATCAGAACTTGGACTCTCCTCTGGAGCCTACTGTGAGGGGATTGTAAGGGCAGTGACTCTGAGAAATGTAGTTTTGACCTTGGCACCTTTTTCCACCAACAGGGGGAGTTTACTGTGAGCGACAGCCAAACCAGCCAACTGAACTGGGAGGAACTCAAAGGAAATGAGCCGCTCTGTCTACTGGAAAGTGCAGATGAGTTGAGACAGTGAAGAGAGAAGGAGCTATGAGCTTCTGCGCTGTGTAATTTCACACGGTAAGTGCATGTAAGGCCCCGAATTTCGGTCTGCATCCTAAGCAAGCACCCGTTCGGACTGAACCCGACCTGTGGGGAGAAGAAAGGAGATCTGAAGAGTAGAAACCAGGCTCACTCTGTAGAAGACTGGAGAAATTGATGAATCGCGCTTGGTCTGTCAGGAACTGAAGCTGCTGTGTGTTCTCCTGGGTATCGTGCAGTAATTGCGGTCGGGATCGAGAAGCAGCCTGCCTGGTATAGTACTTTCCTTTTACATATAAATGTGTGTAGTGCTTGTGGGGAATCGCGTTTCAAATCCCCTGTACAGTGAATTGCGTACATGAAGCTGGAAGTAAACCCCAGCTTAATCCAGACTACATCTGTTTGCTGTAAACTGCAGTAGGGTCCAGTCACAAGGACCTCTTCCACAGGTTCTGCTCCTCCTGGCAATCCAGGACAATCTGCCTTCCATCCAGTTCCTAGCATTGAGTCTGTGAGTACAAAGCAGGGTAGCTCCCTGCCATCTGTTTATCAAATTGCAAGTGTGTCGTCTAATTGCTGCTGTTTTATTTCTTCACGAACTGAGCCATCCGGCTCCGGATTACAAATGGGTATTGTGCAAGTGTTTTTTCCATCACAGGGCCCCAACCAGCTGCACGGATCTTGGTTAGCCCTGCCCCCCCATTCTGGGTACCCAGTGAAGGTGACATATTGGGACTCTGAATATGCACACAGTACTGTGATTATTAATGTGTTTAACCTAATTAACCTGATTACCCCCTGTCCTTGTTACAGCTCCTTAAATAAATCAGATCTGTTTGTTTCAGCAAAGTTACACTGACTGAGATAATCGTTTATGTTAAAGTGGCTTTTGCATTGTATCATCTTGTTTTACATGGGGTCCCCAGAGTCCAGTCGACAGAGCCAGTCCTGGGAGTAAGTGTATATTGTGAAGATATTCCTGATGCATTGTGTAGGCCACTAGTGGGAAGAAAGGGGAGTTGCAATGACCCAGAGGGCTGTGACAAAGTCGTTCCCAACTGTACCAACCCTGACCTCTGGGTGGAGGCACCTGCCATTGGATTCAGGCCCCTCAACCTGTTAGTGGTAAAGCAGGCAGGGGTAGTAGCCCTTGGGATAGTGCCACCTGGGGGGGGGTCACATAACTGTGGTGTAAAAAGTATACTGAATATTCAGTATTGTGTGGTGTGGTGGTCCTCAGTGTTCGAAATTACTCAAAGCAGCATTGGTATGACTATAACTTCATCACCCTTTTTCAAAGCACTGGCGTGTGAGTAATTGTCACTGTACTGAACAACAGTACTGAAGTCAGAGTAATTTGATATGACTGCCATGATGATACTGAGGCAGTGCAGCTGGGAACTGAAGATCGCCGGTTCATACCCAGTTAGAGACAAACACTCCCCATGTTACCGTAAACAAGTCGCCTAGTCTTGAGGACATGAGTAGAAGTAGGACCCCAATGAAAACAAGATGTTGCAACTTAGTTGGAGTATCCTGGGTAAATAAAACGTAAATATAAAACTATGTGATTATGTATCCATTCAGTCTCCTTCCCTTGCAGATCACTATAGCAGATTAAAAAGGCACCCATATGAGCTGCTCTACAAAGGTATAGCAGACACAAACAGTGACAATTACAATCTATTTATTGATTTATTTAGTTTTTGTTAACCGGGTAAGTGCGCTAGTCAGCAAGTGACTGTTTTCAGGCACTACCCGGGAGGTACAATTACAACACACAAAGAGTACAGCCAGATTATTAAGACAACGAGTACAAAAAATGCAGAGAGAAATACATATGGCAATGTAACATACATTAGTAAACAAAAATATACTTTAGCACTTGATCATGGAACATACTCAAAAATGTGAATAGTAGAAGGCAGAAAATAAGAGAGGATAGGCATCAGTAGAAAAGACACAAGGAAGGAAAACTGGCAAAAGGATGGGAGGGAGATTAAGTGGAAAGGAGGTGCCGTCAGATACGGCAACAGCGGGTGATGTGCCAACCTGCGGCCTGGCCTATGGAGCCGAAAGATGGCAGGCAAAGAGAGGGTGGTGGAGGCGGCAGTGACGGCAACAGCGGTAGGAGGTAGGAAAATACAGCCGGCTGGTGGAACCGATAGACGCAGGGCGAGAGTGAGGATGCTGGTGAGAGGGGGAGAGGCGGAGGAGTTACGGCAATAGCGGCAAAAGTAGTCAGAAGTCAAGCGAGCCAGGTGGAACCAAGAGAGCGGCAGGGCACGGAAGGGGGGGCCTGTAGACGGTGGGAGTAGGCGGTAGTAGGTGGAGAGAGGTGACTAAGCACAGCCAGGAAGGTGGGGACTAAGGAGGGCATGGATGAGGTAGGAACAGGTAAAGGTGAGTTTGGTGGGGAGTGGCAAAAAGGGGGGAAGAGGATATAACAGAAGAAGGGGAAGAGAGCAGCAGTGGGGTTAAGTGAGGAGAGGCTGTGAAGTGAAGATAAGAATGTCATGGAGTAGAATAGCGACTTACAATTGTCAACAGCTAACATTAGGCTTATAAAGAAACAGGTTAAGGCAACATTAATTACAAGGCACAAAATAAAACATTAATTACAAGGCACAGTATAGAACACCCATTTGGACAGGCAAAAGTGCTAGCAATGAGGAAACAGTACAAATGCAGCAGATCAGGTAGGGTCAAAGCAAACACATTTGTCCATAGTAGTGAGGAAAGTCCTGAGTTTGCTCTTAAAAGTCACATGAGTGGAGACATCTCTTAGATCCTGAGGTAGTAGGTTCCATAGGTGGGGGGGCAGCATGATGGAAGGAGCCCATGCCCTTTTTTAGTCCGACAAAAGAGGATGGATAGTAAGGTCTGATCAGCTGATGTAAGATTCCTTGTGGGAATGGCCGGCCTGAGGAGATCAGACAGGATAGCAGGCTTGGACGTCCTTAGGATGGAATCAACTAAATTGTACAAGTAGTACTGCCTGGTAGAGGAAGAAGAGAGCCAACCAAGGTCCTGATATAAGAGACAATGATGCTGCAGCCGAGGTGCTTTGGTTGCATACCTGCACACATTATTGAAGGTAGTATCCCATAGTTGCAGTGAAGATTTGGTGGCCAGGGACAGGATGGGACACCCATATGTAAGGGTTGGCAATAGAATGCCTCTGGCTATCGCCAATTTAGCAGCAGGGTGAGCAGGTATTTGGTTCTATAGGCAGCCCCAATTTGCAGTTAATTGACTTGCAGGTTTCCTGTATATGTGCTTTCAGGTCCAAGGTTTGATCCAGGTGGATGCCAAGGTAACCAAAGGAAGTGACAGTTTCTATAGGGTCCCCATCGATATCAGAGACAGAGATGGTCAGAGGACAGGATCTAAGCTTGTGATTGGAGCCAAACATCATAACTTTTGTTTTATTTGTATTTAAAACCAGGTGTTGAGAGTTCAACCAGTGTTGTACAGCACGAAAATCTACAGTGAGGGCAGCATTTAGATCCAGGACCTTATCAGAGTGATAATAAATTACCAGGTCATCCGCCTAAAGAAGTGAGTGACCTGTGGTGACCAGCTCAGGAAGTTTATTGACAAATAATGAGAATAGAAGAGGCCAAGCATAGACCCCTGAGGACCCCAATGTTGATAACAGCACTGTCTGACATGGATGAATTAAACCTAACAGCTTGTGTTCTGTTGGAAAGGTAGCTTTTGAACCAGGTAGTGACTGGGGAGAGAAGCCCAAGGTACTGAGGGCGGATAGTAGCAGAGAATGGTCAACCAGATCGAAAGCTTTGGTTAAGTCAATGAAGACTGCCCTGTTAACTTTCCTCTATCCATATTGGTAACGATATCTGAAGTG
Source organism: Neoceratodus forsteri (assembly GCA_016271365.2). Lineage (NCBI taxonomy): Eukaryota > Metazoa > Chordata > Ceratodontiformes > Ceratodontidae > Neoceratodus > Neoceratodus forsteri. The sequence continues at coordinate 298,606,639 of CM057450.1, read as the reverse complement.
AATTTTGCAAGTGCTGTCATGGTGCTGTGATGCTTTCTAAACCACGCTTGTGCTGAGCTTAGTAAATTGAATTTCTCAAGGTATTCAGTGATTTGCATGGATACTACTTTTCCAGGATTTTATTCAGAACAGACAAAATAGCAATAGGCTGGTAATTTGATATGTCATTTTACTGCCTTCTTAAATACAGGAGTGACTCTGGCTGCCTTCCAGACTTCAGGGACAATGCCATTGGAGAGATAGGGTGAAGAGTGTGCCAGGGGCCAGAGATGTAGTAAGAAGCCATTTTAGTAGTCTTGGTTCTAGGCCATCTGAGCCAGTACTGGTGTTTTCAGAGAGTGACCTGAGCAGCTTTAGGACCTGATGCCTAGACACTTCCCTGAAATAGAAGGGTTGGTTAAGTTTGGGTCCTTCAGATGCTGTGGGGTTAAACTGTGAAGCAGAGGATTGTGATGGGAGGAAGCTGTAGGCAGATAAGTCAGAAAATTGTTGGTTAAAAGCATTTGCAATGGTAGTAGAATCATTACAGTGTACACCATGTAGGACCATATCTGAGGGAGTGACATCTTAGCAGAACCTAAGAAGGACTTAATGTGACCCCAAAACTTGTGAGGGTCGTTGGAAGAATTAATCAGCAGGTTTGGCAGTATTTACTTTGGCCTGCCTGATGCATCTTTTACAGTCATTTCTGTATTGTTTATACAGAATGAGATCTGACTGCAGTCCAGTTTGTTTGTACTTTTTCCATTGATTGTCTCTAACTTTAACTTTGAAGCAGGTCTTTTTCAGCCACCTCGAATGCTGGCCCTTACCCTCCTTTTGACTGTAGGAGGTGCTTCTTGTGGATGTTGCCAAATTCAGTCAGAAATGAATTGAGGGCAGTATCAACATTGGTTCTTGTATAAATGTTAGACCAGTCAACACAAGAGAGGTCAAATAGGAAGGCTTGTTTGTCCAGGGCAGCATAGTTTGAAAACCTAATCAGACGTGGTGGAGGAGGAGGAGGTGGACAGGATCGCCATCGACAAAGTGTGGGGGAATGATCAGTGATTGAGTCAGCAAGCACTGTGGCATCTAGTACATGATCAGATCTGGTGGTGAGGATCCAATCAAGTAGGTACCCTGAGTGCGGAGTAGTAGTTCTGGTAAAGCCTGTGATAGTTTGGTGTAGATTGTGCTTCTGTATTAGAGATTCAAGGATGCTGTGCTGTGGACCCAGTCAGTTAAGGTTCAGGTCCCCAAGGAGTAGAGCCTCATTTGATTTTACATTCTGGGAGACATATTGTAGCAAATTCTGGAGACCACTCTTCCCGCTTGTAGGTGGATTGTAGACACAAATGATGTGCAGCAGTTTTGAACCCAGTGCCAGGGTAGCGTGCAGAGTTTCACAAGGTGTTAGGGAATCAGTGCAGGGTAGGATGTTTAGGGATAGATGATTTTGTACATAACGCAACCTCCTTGACCCAATACGGTCTTTTCCAGAATGCTATAACCAGGCACAAGACAAGTGGCATCAGGCACCCAAGGCTTCAGCCAAGTCTCTGATAGGCATAAAATGTCAGGGTTAATCAGTTTAGCCCAGGCTTGAGCTCAGCCAGGTGACTGTGAGACTCGGATATTCATGTGGGCTATAACCAGACCCTTTTTGTTGCAGTCGTTGCAGGGGTGAAGCGCAAACCATAGGAGCCCGGTTAGGTTCAATATCTCCGGCTTAAGCATAAAGACGCCGGACAAGGAGGTGAGAAAGTAGGTTGGCAGAGAGAGTGCCTAGCTGGCTTTGGGTCTACGATAGTTCAAGAGATAGGAGTGGATAGACAGATAGATACAGCCCTTTTGATGAGGATAGAGTGAGCAGGGTGAATCGAGTAATAGTACAGCAGGATGTTAGAAAACCTGAAGTCACTATCATTGTTAGCGCAGGGATAAGTAGCAAGAGATGTACAAGTTGTTAGCCAGTTTAGACATAACAGGAGAGACAGGAGTATAAGTGGTGAAGTTTTAGAGGTGAGAGGAGGGTTCATTAGGGGGAGACTGGGATACAGCACCATATCTGAAGTGGCCAGTTTCACAGAAGAAACTATGTTGCTATCTGAATACCCTGATCACGTAAATGACCTAACCTAAAAGTTAAACTTCAGCATGATTTGTGTAATTTGTCGACTTCCAAAACGTAATATTAAAACTACGATGCTGACGAATATTTAATTCCAACGTTCCTGCCAGCCCCTCCTGCGCTCTGCATGGCGGGTTCGGCGCGAATTTAATAGTTTCAGGATACTGCTTAACAGTCAATAACAGAATAAATTATTTAACAAAAGCTGTAGTAATGACATTTTGAGAGTGCTGAGGTGGCTCTGCTTATATACACACACTGAAAACTAAATGGCAATTAATGCTCTAATGCTTTAAAACAGTTATGAACAATCTTATTTGCTAATATTAAGATTTTCCAGAATTAAGTATTAGAATTTTGAATGAGAGAAGTTCGTACTGTAGAGCCACGGCATTTCAAAAGAAACTGGCCAATAGGAGCACACAGTCAGGAGACCAACCAATCAGGTTGCAGAAGTAAGAAAGCACTGCTTTCTGGCTGGTCAAAAGTTACCGCACTCTGTCATTGTTGCTGGCTGGAGAGGGTGGCGTGGGTGGTGGCTTTGAAGGTGCGGTCACCCCGCTAAAGGTCTTGAGGGCTGTGGTTGCTTGCAGGCTTTTGTGGTCTCCGGTTTTGGAGGTGCCACTCGGGCTGCTGGCAGAGGCACAGTTAGGAGGGAGCTTGGAGGGCTTGTATGGCAACGGAACGCCCGCTCAGGGGATCCTCCAAGGAGAAAGCAGCAAATGAAATAAAAGATAGATCCAGTGGAAATGATGAACTGAAGAGGACCAGAGTCACAGAAAGTGTTAAATTCCTTCAATGTGATGAACTTTGGCCTGGGCAGAAACAATTACAGAAACGTTATCTTAAAATATTGCATATAGTATCCCCAAGTTGTCTGTATCCTGCACTGGAGTGGAGACTACAGTGAGCCTACTACTGTACTAATCAGAAGATACCAGTATCATCAGCTCTGGACACGTACACGACACTGCTGTTAATTTATTGGCAGAACCAGCGAATACATTATCAACTGCCAACATGCCTAGAAAGTTTGGGTACTTAGCTGAGCTTGCTACCGCATCTCATACTGATATCCAAATCCTGTAATGAAATGGTCCCTCGCCACTTCCGAGTTTAATTAATTTACTCAGGGTTGAGATGACAGCATGGATCTCGTGAGCTTTGCCCTTGAGCTTCATATGCTGTCATCTGAACCCCTCGATGGAAACATAGCCTTGTTGTGTATGGTTGCCCATACCTTATTCTCTATCTGATTTACAGGCCACAACAATGTTTCACTGGAGATGCCGGCTTTTCATAAATGGTCCTCATTTGCTTCTTGAAGAATTTACTGTTGTAACGGTATATTTCGTATGGTTGTCGTATGGCTACCCGCTCCTTGGTATAAATTCTCATGCTACGCACATGATATCATTTTCAAAATTTTGGAAAGTCATTCTCTCTTTCTTCTCCCCCCCCCCTTCTTCTCCTCCTCCTACCACCTTCTCACTATAAACAACACTATTACATCTGACCACTTGAGTGTCACCTCTGAATTTTAATTCTTTTTTCACCTCCTGTGCCTCTGCCCGTCTATACTCCTTACCATCTCCTCAATCTGATCCTCCCCCTTACTCACCACACAGCTATCCCCCGCCCTTTCCTTTTTTATTCACTAACATAACACCCTCTGACACCCTGGATGCCCTACTTACCCTAAACCCTTCTAAAGGCAGTTTGCCTGATGGGCTGGACCCCAAGCTGCTTTACCTTTCTGCTATGGCTATCTCTGCCCTACTGATGGAGCTATTCAACCTCTCATTCACATTGGAAGCTAGCCCCTCTGCCTAGAAACATGCCATTGTTCTTCCCCTCCCTAAGGGTGGTGACCCATCATTCCCTGGGAACTATCGCCCCATATCCCTACTTCCCACCCTCGCTAAGCTGCAAGAACACCTAGTTCTTACCCAACTCTCTGCCTAGCTCTCTCTCTAAACTTTTTCACCCCCTTCCAATCTGGCTTTGGAAAAACCACTCCACTGCTACCTCCTGATTAGGCTCACTGACTCCATGCTCTGTGGGAAGGACAGTGGTCAAATCATGTCCGCCATCTTTGTCAACCTAGTCAAGGCTTTTAACACTGTCTCCCACTCCATCCTGTTATACTCTGTCTCCGCTGCAGGCTTGTTGGCTTCCACTACAAATTGGTTCTGTGCCTACCTGGTAGGTTGGACCTAGTCAGTTAGAATAGCGGATTCCATATCCTCACCCCTTCCTATCGACATAGGGGTCCCACAGGGATCAGTGTTGGGCCCCATATTTTCTCCATCTTTCTCAATGACTTGCCATTTGTTTGCACATCTACCTCGATTCATATGTGTGCAGACAACATGGTCCTTTACACCTCTGGCCACTCCCCCAGTGATGTTGCAACCAGACATCAGAATGATTTCAGCAATGTTCAGCACTGGTTTTGCTCACATCAGCTTTTCCTAAATGCCAAGAAGACTGTCTCCATGGCCTTCAGCACTAGACAGAGACGTTCAAGGGTCCCCTCCCTACCCACTTTCCACATCCTTAATGGGATGCCTCCTCATTCAGATATCTGGGGGTTTGGCTTGACCAACACCTCACCTTCTCTGGTCACATGGACACCATCTTTACAAAGCTGTGTCCCAAGTTAGGCACCCTATTTAAGAACTGGAACTGCCTCTCTCTCTCGGCTAGGTGTGAACTTGTCCAGAAGATGATCCTCCCCATCTCTGACTACTGCGACGTAATCTATAGTGCCATACCTAAGACCTCCCTAGCCAGATTGGACACCTTCTTTAACTCCTTCTGCTGTTTCACACTCAACGCTCCTACCCTCATTCATCACTGTCAACTTTACCACACTTTGGCTTTACCATCTCTTGATAACAGACATCTCCTTCACTGTGGTAAATTCATCTCAAAATTCTCATTTGGCTCCTTCCCTACTTATCTCAACTCTTACCTAACAATCCCCCACTATTCACCCATTTAGGTCCTCACTTTCCCGTACTTTAGGTGTCCCATGCTCTACGACTACTGTCGGCCAAGCAGCCTTCTTGTACTGCTTCCCTAAACTGTCTAATTCCCCCCCCCGACAGATTCACCTTTCTTCTTCCCCTTCCTCTAGCTCCACTGCCTTACACAATTACCTATCTGTGAACTGGAGCTGCAACTGAGCAGACTATGTTGCATCTGAATGGGCTGTAATAGTATCCTCTTCCTGCACTTGCAGACCTTCTGTTCACTATGTTGTACTGGAATATACATACCAACTGTAATTCCCTGATGCCTGTTACTGCGTGTTAATTGTTCTCTACTTGGTATCATACTCTATGCATAATTGGCACTGTATACTGTTTTGTTGTTTGCCTATGATTTATTTGTATGTCTTCCAATTACCATATATTGGCGATGTATACTGTTGTGGTGATTATGTTTTATTGTATGCCTTCCAACTCCCCCACCCCCAGGATGCACTGTGAGATAAGCAACTTGTTGTTCAGTGTGCCCTTCCTGGTGAAACTCAAATAAATAAATAAATAAATAAATAAATAATGCCACTCACTGGCAAAATGATTTCTCCAAGAAGCATGTGAGGACCAAGCATGAATAAGCAAGCATCTCTGATGAAACATTGTTGTGACCTAAAATACAGAATAAAACTGATTAACATTTAGGTGGAGTTTAATTCTGTTTTTTTGGCAAGTGTAGTGGTTGCAGAATTCAAAAAACCCTCTCAGCAACATCTGAAGTCCCATATTTCTGGAGATGAATGTGGCATACCTGGAATTCACATGTGAAATGGTGCCTGTGGGATTCCTGCTTTCATCCTGCCAGCCAGAGTTGTGTTCCACCTGCACTTTGTCATCTGTCACATGCAATGGCATGCATGCTGACACATGGGACATTACAGACATCTGTGTCAGGTGCTCTTCCTATGGTGCTCACCGGTTTCACCACTTTCCACTAGGTGGTGATGGTGCAACGAGGTGCAGACCCCCCCCCCGATGGAGGAGAGCAGTCCATGGGACGCCCAATTTTCCCTCCCCCCTAACTGGATCCCATCCTGGGTTGGCAGTGTTGCATGATGTAAGACGCCTAGAACCTTAGCCCTCTATGCCAGCAGGCTAGCCTTACATGGTCATCATCACTATTAATCCAGAGAACTGAGGTCTACCACCTTCCTAAAGGAAATCCGTATACACTTCGTGTATTGTGTGAAAAATACCTGGCGGCACCTTCAAAGGAATTTACATACAGAGGAAGAGACCTTGGGCAGCACCATCTGAGTATTTGACACTTTCCCACTGGGTGAGGTCAAGCTTTTTCTGTTGGGTGAGATCTTCTTTCAGCACCATGAGGACTTCCAGAAATTCGTAGCTCCCCAGCCCCCACACTGGCATATACCCAGATGCCCAAGTATCCAATACTGCACTCCTGCAGCCCACAGAAACCCAACCCTTTCTAAATGATCTTGTTGACGTCTAGCACTGAATGGCAGCAACTCCATTATGCGCCAGTTGTTACAGCACCCTGAGACCTAGGAGAACTCCTGCAGGTTTTGAACTAGGCAGAGGAAACAAAGAAATACAGTATCTGTTAGCAAAAAGAGACTAGTGGTCCATCAAGCCCGATTTATGTATGTCATATAGTAATACTACCTCACCCAACCAACCTGTTGTTCTGGTCGGATGTCTTTCATCTCTCCTGCTGATTTCTCACTGTGAGCAGGATGTCATCCACAAAATGTATTGGTTTTTATCCCCCCCCCAACACACTCCTGGTAATGTGGGTTGATCTCTCAACAACTGTGCCAGGGGTTCTATAGACAGAACAGACAGACCCATGGATAATGGGCAACCCTGCCAGGTTCCCTGTCCCAGCTGAACACCCTTGGACAGCCTCCCATTTGTAAGTATCCGTGCCCTCACAGCACTATGGATAGATGCTATCCACCTGATAAATTCTTCCCCAAATATGAACTGACAGAGGACACCGAGCGGATAAGTCCATTCTATGGAATTAAAAGCCTTTCCTTATCTAGAACCCCCAACTGCTGCTGGCACTGAATGGTCCTGTACCTCCCACATTAGGTTAGTTAATTGCCTCATATGGTCCACCCGATCTTCCCTTCCCCCCTCATGAACCCCACCTGGTCAGTGTGGGTCAGCTGTAATAGCACCATATGCAACCAAGTGGCCAACAACTCTGCCATAATTTTATAGTCAACGTTGTGGAGAGATAGGGCACTAATAGCCCTCTGAAGTTGGGGGGGGGTTCTTTCCATTTTTACTCAGTACCTCTCTGGTGACCTCATTCATTATAGGGGAGAGCCTCCACATTTCCTAAGCCTCATGCAGGGCCAGTAGGTATGGAAAAGCTTTCTTCTTAACCACCTTATAAAGTTACCCTAAAAACCCATCAGGACTGGGAAATTTACCTACCAGCATCACTTGCAGTGCCTCTTCAAACTTTTCTCATCAGTGGACCCTCTAGTAAAGCCCTTCCTCCTGCACCAGCCTTGTCAGAGTTACCTGTGCTAGAAACCATTCTGAATCTGTTCACTAGGGCAGCATGGAAGTATGCAAAGTGTGATAGATATCCCTAAATAGCAACACCTGAAGAAAGATCGAGAAGGACGAGAATCAAATGCTGTCCTCTATCCTTTGCCCTGAACACATTATGAAGCACCCTAACCAGGACCATCTTTGTGCTATGCCTGGCTCTGAAACCTGACTAGAATGGCTCACAGATGTTGGAGGCTGCTAGATGCTTCTCGAGCTGCAGTGCAACCACTTTCTCAATAACCTTCCCTGAAAAAGGAAGGTTAGAGACTGGACATTAGTTTGCCAAAATATCCAGGTCCAATGATATTTTTTTCAAGAGGAGCGTAACCCTTTTTCAGGAGGCGCTTAACCAGAACACATTTAAGCGCAACTGGAACCAGCCCTTCCTGCAAAGAACACCAGATGATTTCAGCAAACACTGGGCCCAGCTGTTCAACACAACTCATTAAGAGTTGTATTGGGCCCGAGTACAGATTACAGCAGGTCAGCTGCAGCACCAAGACAATCCTTCGAACCTTTCACTGTTACTGGCTGAAATTCATTCCAAGAACACCTACTGTGTTCCTGGCCCGGATGCAGACCATTGCTTGGAACATAAGACCCTGTTGGAGTAATACCGGCCCTAATGGAGGACACCCTATCTGAGAAGAACCAAGCCAACTCCCCACATTTCGTGGGTGTAGTCTCTCTCTTTTGAGCTCTAGACAGGTGTCATGCGTTGGGGAATAATGGGTGAAATCCCTGTTGTTAGAGGATTCAGACGCATGTATCCTCTAACCCAGCCTCCTCCATTAAGGCCCAGAGTGCCTCCCCTTACTTCATGTCCTTCTACCTTTTGAGGGGGCAGTGGTCAAGAAGCCTCTCTGCCGCCTTGTTCATTTCCCCTCCTCATAACACCTCTTTTGACTCCGGGTCCTCCAAGGCCTAAGTCATGTTAAGCAGATACCTCTGGAACAGTTCCATTCAGTCCATAAACACTTCCCAATATCATCTGGATACACATAGTACTAATATGCTCACACATGAAATGAGCCTTGGAGGTGAGCTCATTAGCGTGGCTGGCCCAGGAAAATGGGTGGTGGGGGGTCATACTTCTGGATGTAGACTCAAGCCTGGGATCAGAGTGTCTGCCATCCTTAGACCAGGGGTGACATGAGGTTCTGACCATTCTACAGCTAACAGTGGGAGGGGGAAGAGTCATGTGGTGCACCTGGCATGGCTGAAGAGGACTTGATCACTCAGACATTCCTTGGCCCAAGGATGGCAGGAGGGAGGCGAACCCATGGCCCTAGCATGGGAAGTTGCAGGGATCCTAGGGAGGGAAGGGAATCTTGAGAGGTATACCCTCAAGGAGTGATGCCTAATGGCTTGTGGGGCTTGAGGAGGATTTCTGAGAAGTTGGGTGCCTGTGGCTGTGGTGAGTTTTGTGTAGGCCAAGTAGCCATGCCATATAGGAATGGAGAAGGATGAAAGTGACCAGAGACAGGAGCTGAATACTGAATTAGTAAGTACAGAGCCTCCAAGACAAAGGTAGGAGATTGTCTCCAAAAATGTGGGAATGTGGGGAGCATCATTGAAAACGAAAGGTGAAACTGGGCACTCATGGCCAGATGAGCGGGCAACCTGGGGGAGGGGCAAGCCATGAAGTGCAGCAGTAAACTCAGAGCTTGACTAATGTCAGAGCTGCTATGTTTACATACAGCATTAGAGGTTCCTGGGACAGCCGAGCTGTAATTAGAGGATACTGTGCCATGTGGGCCCAGCTGTTAAGTTACTGTATGCTGAACAATTGCCATTTCAAATGTGCATTGTATTAGATTGCTTGCTAAGTCTTAAACCAAGATCATCTGTGCAGTAGCTAAGGTGGAACCAGAGAAGTGTCCAAAGGATTGGCATGGACAGGGATAGCAGGGACAGACAGATCCCAGAACAAATGTGTAGGTCAGGTCCTGGTGCTGGGTTCAAGAAATAATCATCAGAGTATCATAATTAATTGTGTAGATGTCATTCTAATTAGATCTCAGTGGCCAATTTAATTTACTATTGTGTCCCACAAAATGATTGCCTCAGTAAAGGAGAGTCAAAGATGAGAGATTTTGTGTCTGAGTTTTCATTCCACCAAGAGGAATGCCTCTCTCAGCAGATCCTAGTTAAAGGAGAAAAGGGTGACCCGGTCACTAAAATGTGATTGTTTGAAGGGACTCCTGGCAAGCGGAAATCACCAAGATATCCTAGACACAGGAGTACCCTTGACCGTGCCTAACTGCTTCAGACACAGTCCTGCTACAAAATGAGTGAAAGGAAGGATTGCAGACTTCGCATCATTTATGTAAGCAATAATACCTGACAGGGTGGGCATTATTGGGAAATACCGGACCACCCGGGGCGTAATGAGGGCCAATCTGCAGTCAGAGGGCCTTATAACCCCTGGAAGGTCTGGTATTTCCCATTAATGCCCACCCTGGAGGGTATTATTGTGCTTAGAAAATGGACATTTTAATTTCAATTGAATGGTAAAATAAGAGAGGAAATAAGTTTAAAAATGAATAGTAAAAAAAAAAAAATGTGTTTGTTGAAAAAAAAAAAAAAAGTAGTCCGTATGTTTGAAGGATGTTCCACCTGCTGTTTCTCCTCCCCACAGAGCTATTGTAATCTATTGAGCCCCTCCCCCCACGCACACACACACTGCCACTTCAGCAGGAAATGTGTAGAAAAGATTCACTCCAGCAGTATCTGGACATTATCTGTCTCATTTCTGCACTAATTTTTTGGGTTTTTTTTTTGCAGCCATCGGACGGTGCATCTATTACACGTACGACAGACCTTGCGTTACGCTAATGCATGATGACGAACAGCCCTGAGGTAAATTATTAATTTATTTTAAATTTGAAGAAGGAGCTTGTCTAACTGTGGGGACATAGGGGTATGAGGGAGTCGGTTTGTGCCATTTTGGTAAACACGCTTCACAGTATGAAGCAAAATGGATTGACGGCTTCCTTTTTCATTTCAGTTCGCCGCGGTAGAGCAAGAGTATGGTCAAGAGAGTTGTGCTGTCTTAAAAGAACATGGCTATGTGAAACCGCTGTTTGATCACTCTTCCCGACTGCGAACTATCCAGAGTGTGGGTTTTTTCTATTTTGCTGGCAGTGGCACTGAGGTAAGGAGTGTTGGGGTGGGGGACAGTAGCTCTCGCTAAGCGAGAGAAAAACATGTCGGGGATTTCAAATTTCACTGGGTGCTTTCAGCCAATGACAGAAGAAGGCAGGGCACTGGTGTACAAGGGTACCTGGTAAAGTGGCACTTGGACTGGTACTTATTTTTACCTATTTATCAATAGATGCCCAAGTTGGAGCTGCTTTTGGCCAATCAGAATGGAGAATCCATTCTTACCATTTTCTAATCAGATATAATCCTTTTTTTTTTTTCCAGAAAACAATTCAAGCAAAGAGTATGCTTCAACAGGGATGTACTGGTGGGGTTTGGGGGTTAACCCCCCCTGAAATTGGACCAGCACAGTTAAAAAGAAACAGAGCACACTTAAAGTTTGTCTTGACATGACTACTTTGCTTACCCCCACCCCCGCCACCAGAAACAACAGTCTCGGTACAATCCTGTGCTTGAATGATGCAAAGTATGCAACAATGTTGTTCTTATCATTGAACTTTTCTTGCATGCCTCAAGTCAAAAATGCAAGACTAATGCAAGGCTTGCAATACACAAAAAATAGTCTTTTACATGCCGTGCATCATTCTTGCATTTCTTGTGGATAAGAGTGGTTGCAGTTCAGTTGCTCACAGTCAGAATGACTGTGATGTTTCCAATAGAATATGTTGAAGAGAAACCAAGATGTGAGTGGTCGAATGTGATGAACTGATCGTGAACTATTACAGCACAGGTCAGAAATGCTTAACTTTCTAAACCTTATTACTCTACTAGGTTCTAGAGATTACAAACAGATGAGGAACACCTTGGGAGTTGCTCAATAGCCAATGGAAGTGCATTGCACTTTCATACCAGTGATACGTGCTCAGGAACAGGTTCAGGGAGATGATATTGAGGCAGAAAGGGCTGGGGAGTGCTGACAAGCACAGCATTAGATAGTCTGGAAGGAGACCTCCAGGTTCTGCCGTCACAACAGCCCCTCACACTATGCTAAGGTTGCAGCCCCTAATGGTATGCTAAAGTTGCAGCCCCTCACAGTAGGCTGAGGTTGCAGCCCCTCACAGTATGCTAAGGTTGCAGCCCCCTCACAGTATGCTAAGGGTGCAGCCCCCTCACAGTATGCTAAGGTTGCAACCGCTCACAGCATGCTGACGTTGCAGCCTCTCACAATATGCTTAGGCTGAAGAACCTCACAGTATGCTAAGGTTGCAGCCCCTCACAGTATGCTGAGGTTGCACCCCTCACAGTATGCTAAGGTTGCAGCCCCTCACAGTATGCTAAGTTTGCAGCCCCTCACAGCATGCTGATGTTGCAGCCTCTCACAATATGCTTAGGTTGAAGCCCCTCACAGTATGCTAAGGTTGCAGCACCTCATAGTATGCTCAGGGTCCAGCCACTCACTGTATGCTGAGGTTGCAGCCCCTCACAGTAGGCTGAGGCTGCAGCCCCTCACAGTACGCTGAGGTTGCAGCCCCCCACAGTACGCTGAGGTTGCAGCCCCTCACAGTACGCTGAGGTTGCAGCCCCTCACAGTACGCTGAGGTTGCAGCCCCTCACAGTACGCTAAGGTTGCAGTCCCTCACAGTATGCTAAGGTTGCAGCCCCTCACAGTATGCTAAGGTTGCAGCCCTTCACAGTATGCTAAGGTTGCAGCCCCTCATAGTATGCTGTGATTGCAGCCCCTCACAGTATGCTCAGGTTGCTAATAGATAAAATTCATGGAACCCAATTCCAAGTTGCATGGTGCAACTCACGGGCATATGTGAGTTGTGCCATGCAGCGCTATGCCGGGGGACCCTGTGCCACATTCCAAGACAGGCAAGGTCCCACGACTTGCGGCAGCCGCAGGCTACTGCCACAGAAATGGCACAATGGGCCTGGGTGCCAAGGTGTGGCCTCGCAATTAACTGCACCCCAGAACTCCGCCATCTTGAAATGCACCCACAATCACCTGGGGCCTTGGGAGCTAGCCGGTGGTACCACGACATGGGGTAGTGCAGAACATGGACTCCGGGGTTCCATACATTCAGGGGTGGGGGCATGACTGTGTGGCAGGGTGAGTGGGGCATGGCACTGTGGTGGTGGGGGGGGGGGAATCTGTCATTTTACCAGGATGGATGCCCCTTAGATCACCTTCATGTTGGTCTAACCTCCACAGTGCCATAGCGGGTCTCGGAATAGCTTAAGTGAACTATGGCAGTTGCCCTTCCAGAATAGGGTGCAGTTGCTGCAGTAACCCACCCTTGCACCATGCCACAGTGGGTTGCAGATGTAGTGGTGGCAGAGACCACGTTTGGCGCAAACGGCATGGCACAAGCCACCTCTTAGAATTGACATTTGTAGAACATGATGCAAGCTGCATTTATGTCATAGGTCTGGCATAAATCGCTTTGTGCCATGCGACATGCTCTGGAATCAGTCCCTATAGTTCTTAAAGTACCAGTCTGGCACTCAAGACTGACAGACATATGGTTCATCAGTTCCACTTTTTAAATCAGAACATTAACAAAAATTGACATCTTTCATGGTTTGTTTCCTTTATGTAAACACATTACTCTACTAATTACTGCTACAGTACTACTACTACTGCTATACACCTTTTGTAGGCACAGACACCAATTTGTTACTATTAATCAGTTAGCAAATGCCAGTTGCACATATATAGCATTTGGAAAAATTCCGATTATGTTCAAGAAATCTATTGATACAATTACAACTGACCCTTTCCAAAGGCACTGTGCTGTTTACCCTTGTTTTTATCATAGTGAAATGTGACCCCTGCCTATTTTTGCCTTACCTCAGTATAACATACGTGGGGTTTGCTCATATCAATCTGTAACAAGTTTCCAAGAAAAGGCAGTCCCCTTGGTCCTGGAGGGTACGTGACCCACACCTTCCTCCTCTTCATGAAGTCAAACAGCAGAGCAAAAACTATGCACAGGACAGCCAGGACCGTGGCCTTGTTAAACAGCTGCAGGACAGACCAGGGAACAAGGAGGAGCTCCATTTTAGCCAGCAGTTCAGAAAACGGCAGTCTGGCAAAGTTTACAGCAGGTCTGTGTAGAGAAAATGCAAGTCGTGCTGGGAAGTGTGGAAAGATCTGTTGACGTAATCAAGCTCTCTAGCTCCCCACGCCCCATTTTACACACGTGCTCCCTTTGATTGGAATACAGCCCCACAGCAGCAGTTAGTAGCATCAGCATTATCTCTCTTCACCAGAAACAAGCCTTGGGATACCCCTCCCCCCAAAAACAGGTTTGGTCAGATCCACCAGGGTTGCATAATGAAGTTAGTGAAGTTGTGTGGAATTGTTAAGGAGGTATGGAGAAACGACAGAATGATTTGTAAGTAGTAAGATTTGTTTTAGTTTCTGTTCTAAGGAAGGCATACACATTATTAGAAAAATATATGGAGGTGTACACTTAGAGATATGTCAGAGGCACCAGACAACTTTCCATAACTTAGGGGTTAGAGTACTAGCATGGAATGTTAGAGGCCTGGGTTCAAATCCCAGTGGGAGTCACACTTTTCCTGTCACATTTCCATCATGCCATTCCAGTTAAATAATTAATATAAATAACATTTCAGTATACAAAGATAAAAACTTCAGCAGCCATGCAAAATCATATTGGGATGGCATTTGGGCAATCTCACTCCCCATAGACCTGTGCAAAAAGATGTGTATTAAGACCCCTTTAAAAGGCCTCTACCAAGGAGGTCTCCCTTAGGGCTCTGGGGAGAGAATTCCAAAGGACTAGATCTGCAACCCTGAAGGTCCAACTCCCAAGGTTCTAAGCCTGGTCCTGGGAACAGCCAACAGACCTTCCTCAGTAGAGCGGAGGGGGCACATGGGCATGTAAGGGTGCAGGAGATCACTTAAGTAACCTGGGCCCAGTCTGTGTAGAACTTTATAACTTAGTAACCCAACTTTGTAGGAGATTCACTGCATAGTCCCAGGGAAACATTTCTGGGCCTCAGAAGGCCGGTCAACAACCTAGTAGAGCAGCTGTGTTCTGCACCAGCTAAAGGTGCCACAGCATACCTCTACTGACCCCAAGGTATAGAGCATTGCAGTAATCCAACCATGAAGTCACAAAAGCATGCACGAAGGAGGGGCAAGTCATCCAGAGGGATAAGGGATCTAATCCGACTGATGTTCCTGAGATGGAAAAAGCCATTCCGGACTACTGCCAACACCTGAGCCTCAAATATTGGCCCCTCATCTAGAATGACTCACAGAATGTGCACTATTACATCCGTATAATAACTTTTTTAAGTGTGGAAATGAATTGCAGGGGGAAAAAAAAAAGTTAGTCATCACTTAGGGTAGAAGCAAAAACCACAAAAGTATGGAAATGCAACTGTAACCCCCCTGCAAATGGGGGTTCCCAAAAGTCTTCCAGGAGCTTGCTTGAATGCTCCAGGCCTGGATGGTGTTCAGCGTTTAAACCGTTTATCTGTGAGTGCTTTTAGAGCCTCTGGTACTGTCTCTTTAAGAGCTGTCTGCCTGCAGACATAATTAATTTGGATGGGGGTCTGTGTGTTTCCCTGCTTGAGTCCCGCTTGAGCTACTGCCAAATCGCTCCGTTTCTGCCGTCGCTAAGTGGGCAGAAGGAGCACTCTTCAAAGATGTAATTGTTTGCTTGTAACCTGTTAGAGTAATAATAAAAATGCAGTTTGTTTTATCCTGCTTTCTTGTAGCAAGCACAGTGCAGAGTAGCTCCCTCATGTTGGTTCTGAACTGCCGAATTGGACCAATCATGGTGGGGATCCTTTAAAATGGAGCCTGCTCTGGGCGAATCAGAACTTGGACTCTCCTCTGGAGCCGATTGTAAGAGCAGTGACTCTGAGAAATGTAGTTTTGACCTTGGCACCTTTTTCCACCAACAGGGGGAGTTTACTGGGAGTGCCAGCCAAACCTGCCAACTGAACTGGGAGGAACTCAAAGGAAATGCCCGGTTCTGTCTACTGGAAAGTGCAGATGAGTTGAGACAGTGAAGAGAAAAGGAGCTATGAGCTTCTGCGCTGTATAGTTTCACACGGTAAGCGCGTGTAAGGCCCCGAGTTTCAGTCTGCATCCTGTGAAAGCGCCCGTTTGGACTGAATCCGACCTGTGAGGAGAAGAAAGGAGATCTGAAGTGTAGAAACCAGGCTCACCCTGTAGAAGACTGGAGAAATTGCTGAATCACGCTCAGTCTGTCAGGAACTGAAGCTGCCGTGTGTTCTCCCGGGTATCGTGCAGTAATTGCGGTCGGGATTGAGAAGCAGCCTGCCTGATATAGTACTTTCCTTTTACATATAAATGTGTGTAGTGCTTGTGGGGAATTGCTTTTCAAATACCCTGTACAGTGAACTGTGTGCATGAAGCTGGAAGTAAACCCCAGTTTAATCCAGACTACATCTATTTGCTGTAAATTGCAGTGGGGTCCAGTCACAAGGACCTCTTCCACAGTTTCTGCTCCTCCTGGCAATCCAGGACAATCTGCCTTCCATCCAGTTCCTAGCATTGAGTCTGTGAGTGCAAAGCAGGGTAGCTCCCTGCCATCTGTTTATCAAATTGCAAGTGTGTCATCTAATTGCTGTTTTATTTGTTCACGAACTGAGCCATCTGGCTCCGGATTACAATTGGGTATTGTGCAAGTGTTTTTTCCATCACAGGGCTCCAACCAGCTGCACTGATCCTGGCTAGTCGCTCCCCCCCCCCCCATCCTGGGTACCCAGTGAAGGTAACATTTTGGGACTCTGAATATGCACACAGTACTGTGATTATTAATGTGCTTAACCTAATTAACCTGATTTCCCTCTGTCCTTGTTACAGCTACTTAAGTAAATCAGATCTGTTTGTTTCTGCAAATTTTCACTGACTGAGGTATTCGTTTATGTTAAAGTATTGTGCTGTGGCTTTTGCATTGTATCATCTTGTTTTACAGGTCTCCCTAGACTCCAGTCGACAGACCCAGTCCAGAGGGTAAGTGTATATTATGAAGATATTCCTGATGCATTGGGTAGGTCACTAGTGGGAAGAAAGGGGGGTTGCAATGACCCAGAGGGCAGTGACAAAGTCGTTCCCAACTGTACCAACCCTGACCTCTGGGTGGAGGCACCCGCCATTGGATCCAGGCCCTTCAACCTGTTAGTGGTAAAGCAGGCAGGGGTAGTAGCCCTTGGGATAGCACCACCTGGGGTTCACACATCTGTGGTGTAAAAAGTATACTGAATATTCAGTATTGTGTGGTGTGGTGGTCCTCAGTGTTCGAAATTACTCAAAGCAGCATTGGCATGACTATAACTTCATCACCCTTTTTCAATGCACTGGCGTGTGAGTAAATGTCACTGTACTGAACAACAGTACTGAAGTCAGAGTAATTTGATATGACTGCCATGATGATACTGAGGCAGTGCAGTTGGGAACTGAAGATCGCAGGTTCATACCCAGTTGGAGACAAACACTCCCCATGTTACCTTAAACAAGTTGCCTAATCTTGAGGAAATGAGTAGAAGCAGGACCCCAATGAAAACAAGATGTTACATCTTAGTTGGGGTACCCTGGGTAAATAAAACTTAAATATAAAACTATGGGATTATGTATCCATTCAGTCTCCTTCCCTTGCAGATCACTATAGCAGATTAAAAAGGCACCCATATGAGCTGCTCTACAAAGGTATAGCAGACACAAACAATGACAATTACAATGCAGAAACAATTACAGAAACGTTATCTTAAAATATTGCATATAGTATCCCCACGTTGTCTATATCCTACACTGGAATGGAAACTACAGAGAGGCTACTACTGTACTAATCAGAAGATACCAGTATCATCAGCTCTGGACACATACACAACACTGCTGTTAATTTATTGGCAGAACCAGTGAATACATTATCAACTGCCAACATGCCTAGAAAGTTTGGGTACTTAGCTGAGCTTGCTACCGTATCTCATACTGATATCCAAATTCTGTAACGAAATGGTCCCTCGCCACTTCTGAGTTGAATTAATTTACTGCAACTAAGCAGAGATAAAAGGCATTGTGAACCTCAAAGTTAAATAAAAAACCATGGTGACCGTACAGAAAGCCTCACTTAGCTCCAATACATGCAATTTTTACATCACTGATCTTCCTTAACATTACAGTGATCTACAGGATTTTTTTTCCAATTGTTTACCAGGTGAGGCACACTAAGCTGAAAGCTTGTTTACAGGTACGACCTGGGAGCACATGGAAGTTAAATGACTTGCTCAGGGTCACACAATATGCAAGTGGGGGCTATGGGATTCAAACTTAGATCTCCAGATTTGTAGCTCAGAGCCTTAAACCACTGCACTATACTGTTTTCCAAATTGCCTGGCAACACTGCATGTCCAGTAAAATCCCACAGCTAACTGGCATCAAAATATCCCTGTCACAAAACATGCTGTAGTTATATTGCCATTCTTCAGCAAAACCAGCAGCAGCACAACCCAGACCAGACCCATCTCAGAATGACAAAGAACTGAAAAGCGGCTTTGCAACCTTTTAAACTTTCTTTAATCTCGCACTGACAGTGTAAAATTGGAAGGGTTCCAGCTGATAATATCACCCGCAAAATAAAGCGGGACACTACAACACAGGCATAACATCATGGTCAGAAAGACCACCTGGCCACAACATCGCGGTGCAAAATACTGCAGGCCACCATTCTGTCTTGCTGTTGCCAGAGTCCCACAGTCCCACAGTCCCACCCACAGTGCCAGCAGTACAGGTATGGATGACAGGGCACAATGACTGAGGGCCGACTCCCAGTGCCTGCCCCGCCAGCAGGGGATGGAGACCTCTGTGTCAGGGAACATTTCGTAGCGAAGTCACACAGTGGCTGAGGCTTCCCAGAACAGCAGTTACTGCACTTGCAGTGGCAGGGCAGGCACCAGGATTTGGCAGCTGGTCATTGTGCCCTGTTGACCTTACATATCCTGCTGGCACCGTGAGCGGGACCGTGGAACTCTGACAACAGCAAGGCGGAGTGGTGGCCCGCGGTATTCTGCAATGCGATGTTGTGGCCAGGCAGTCTTTCTGATCATGGTATGTTATGCTCTGACATTGTAGTGTCCCACTTACTATGGGCGATGTTATCAGCCGGACCCAAGTGGAAGAACCCCTGGAGTGTTCTGTTTACAACACCAGAAGTCAGCTGTTGTCAGAAATACAACTTCTGCTCTTCCAAACACCTGGACACACACGACTTATGGTTTAGAGAGGGATCAGAACTGGAAGTCCCATTTGGTTCACACATTCTGCATCTCTGAGCTTCAAGTGCTGCAGTCCTTCAACCCTGGGACCTTAAGTGCAACCCACCTGCTCCAGGGACCAGCAATGGCAGTTCAGCTTGCACCACTTTTTTTATCCTTTTAAAAATAATTTTAAATCTGCCATTTGTGAGATGAAGTGGATGTGTAGCAACAATATTAGCTTACCTCTTTCCAATGTCAGCGACTGGACCAGTGTCACCATGTCTGCGTTGCTGGAAGAGGAATGACACTGGTGAGCTCCTGCATCTCAGGAACAGCAGTTCATAGGGAGGGAGGGGAGGGTGCAGGAAGCCGAGGGAGAAAAGAGGGGGAGAGGGGTGGAGAAACAAGGAGGAAGGGTGGGGGTGAGCTGTTGCTGATGCTAACATCCTCCATACTCGCAACCCACTCAAGCACGGTGTGATATTCTGCTGCCAGATAAAAATCAGAGAGATAGTAGAAAACTTGCCTACTGCAGAGGTGTTGCTGTTCTAGGATGGGAACAGAGGGTTGGGGGCGGTACATAGACCCCCTCTCAGGGGGAAGAAATGGACAAGGAAATGATAGAAAGTATACTTAGAATGGCAGAAAAAGGGGAGCTATTGCTGAAGGGTGATTTGAATATGCCAGATGTAAACTGGAGTACAGTTGCAGCAGCCACTTCTAAGAAAGGGGTTATTCTAGATGCCCTACAGGGGGCATGCCTTAGACAACTAGTATTGGAACCCACTCGAGAGGGAGCAATCTTAGACCTGGTTTTCTCAAATGGAGATGGAGAGAGGATCACAGATGTATAAGTGGGTAGCCATCTGGGAACTAGCGACCATTGAACAGTATGGTTCACAATAAACACAGCAATAGAGTCAAGCCATGCAAAGGCAAAAGGTACTGAACTTCAGGAGGGCTGACTTTGCCAAAATGGGTGAGTGCCCAAGGACTGCACTAGCAAATGGGCAGGAAGTAGGGGTAGAAGAACAATGGGGAATAATAAAAACTGCCATCACAGAGGTAACAAGCCTTTGTGTGAAGCAAATAAACAAAACGATGTAAGAAACCACTATGCTTCTCAAAGGAGGTGGCAGTGAAGGTTCAAGAGAAAAAGAAAGCATTCAGAAAGTACAAGGAATCACAGAAGGAGCAGGACAGAGAGTTGTAACAGTTAAAGCAAAATGATGCTGGGAAGGCAGTCAGAACAGCAAAGGCCTGAACCGAGGAAAAGGTAGCCAACTCAGTTTAGAAGGGGGATAAAACCTTTTTTAGGTACATCAGGGAGCGAAGGAAGACCAAGGGAGGGATAGTGAGGCTTAATAAAGGGGAGGGGGGTGGGCAGAGGGTGACTGTGAAAAGGTAGAGATACTAAACAAATATTGTTGCTCAGTATTTACAAATGAAGAGGGGGCAGGCAATTAAAACAAACAACAGAAACACTCTGGATACAGAAGTTGATACCAGCCCATTTACAGAAGAAAGGGTTCTGAAAGAACTCTTAAAACTGAAGGTGGACAAAGCAATGGGGCCTGATGGGATTCATCCCAGAATTCTAAATGAACTAAGGGTAGAACTAGTGACACCACTGACTACCGTCTTTAACAAATCATGGGAGGATGGGGTGGTACCTGAGGACTGGAGGAGGGCAGATGTGATTCTCCTTCACAAAAGTGGGATCAGGGCAGAAGCAGGAAACTACAGACCTGTTAGTTTAACCTCAGTGAGAGGGAAAATAATGGAATCACTTCTGAAGGAAAGAATTGTCGAGTACCTAGAGGCCAGAGGGGCACAGGACCCAAGGCAGCATGGATTCACAACGGGAAGGTCATGCCAGACAAATCTAATAGAGTTCTTTGACTGGGTGACCAAAGTAGTAGATCAGGGAGGGGCTGTGGACATGGTCTACCTAGACTTTAGCAAGGCATTTGACACAGTCCCACACAAAAGATTAATATACAACTTAGCCAGCCTGGGAGTGAGTCTCAAGATGATAGCCTGGGTAAAGAATTGGCTGGAGAATAGGACACAGAGGTTAATAGTAAATGGAGTCCACTCTGAAGAAAGGGGGGTTACTTCAATGTCTTCATAAGTGACATTGCAGAGGGACTGGAAGGAAAAGTATGTCCCTTTGCAGATGACACAAAGATCTGCAACAGAGCTGATGCACAAGGTGGGGTAGAAAGGATGAGAAGGGACTTGGCGAGGTTAGAGGAATGGTCAAATGTATGGCAGCTTAGATTCAGTGCTAAGAAGTGCAAGGTAATGCACCTGGGAAACAAAAACCCAGGGAAGAGTACACAATGGGGTGAGATACTAACAACAACAAAAAAGGAAAGGGACATGGGGTAGTCATATCAGATGACCTAAAGGTGGGCAAGCAATGAGAGGGCAGCAAGGAGGGCTGGGGGGATACTGGGATGCACAGGGATGGGCATCACCAGTAGAAAACAGGAAGTTGTTATCCCTCTGTACAGACAGCTGGTGAGATCCCATCTGGAGTACTGTATGCAGTTCTGGAGACCCAATCTCCACAAGGACATAGACAGGATGGAAGCTGTCCAGAGGAGAGCAACTAAAATGGTGCAGGGTCTGCACCGGAAGACATATGAAGAGAGACTAAAGGAGCTTAATATGTATAGCCTCGAGGAAAGGAGGAAGGGGGGGACATGATAGAAACTTTCAAGTACCTCAAGGGAATCAACAAAGTCCAAGAGGGTAGCATCTTTCAGAAAAAGAGGTATGCAAGAACAAGGGTCACAATTTGAAGATGGGGGGGAGGTAATGTAAGGAAGTATTTTTTCACTGAGAGGGTTGTGGATGCATGGAACAGAGGAGGTTGTGGAGTCAAAAACAGTGGGTGAATTCAAGCATGCATGGGACAGTCATAAGGCAATTCTAGGGGGGGTAGAAAGAAATAGGCTGCTGGTTAACTAGGATCTGCAGCTTATCCATTAGGTAGGGAAATGGGCAGACTGGTTGGGCCAAGCGGTCCTTGTCTGCAGTCAAATTCTATGTTTCTATGTATGTTCCTATGGTACAGTAAGGTATGGCTACAGCTGGCTGAGTGCGATGCTCAGAATAAAGGGGATGGGAACAGAGGGGTGGGGGCGGTACAGTGCACAGTGGGCGGTAGTAGGAGGGTTTCAAGAGCTTGGTGGGGAGGAGCTGCACTAAAAGAACACGGGCACCAGAGAGGGGTGGGGTTGTGATGGGCAGAGAGAATCTGTTTTTTTTAATTAAGGAAAAAGTGCAGAGTCCTCGCTCTGTTCATGAAAGGACTGCAGGCTCGGCCCATGCAGCCCTAATGAAGGGATAGAAGCAAACGTGCCATCAGCACAGACTGCTAATAGCATTTACCATCCAGTGGACGGTGGGAGAGAGAGGACATCATAGTTGGGGGGGGGGGTTCTGTCAAACGGAGCAATCTTTTCACTTTATTACTATTATAATGCAAAATGTGCTGTCAAGTAAATGATTGGAGCCTGTGAGGTAGGGGTGGGGTGGTTGAAAGAGCAGGAAGAGAGCATGTTAAGAAGCTATTATTAGTAGCTGTTTTTTTTTTTTTCTCTCTTGATTTTTATTTATTTTAATTTTATGGTAACAAATGTGAATTCATTGCATCCTTATGTGAATGCCTCTAGATGCAATACTCCGAACATCATCATCCCCTGCAGACTGGATATGCACACACACAGGTGGAGTTTAAATAAAATAAAAAGTTACTGAAGTTATCGCTGTGGGTGGTGGTGGGGCACGGGTGATGGGAGATAAGAGACAGGAGAGATCATAAGGGTGCAAAATAAAGCATACTTATAATCAACCCCTGGTTTACTTTTAATTAGATTCTCAAAATGGTGATTTCAGAGCCAAGCAGTTTGCATGCCTCCAGGTGCAATATTCTGATCCTTCTCATCCTGTCCTGCTTGGTTACACACAGCTGTGGAGTTTCCGTGAAACCCAGAGACTCTGGCAGTATTGTGTGTGTGTGTGTGTGTGTGTGTGTGTGTGGGGGAATTATGAGGTAGTAGAGATCGTGAGAAACAGTAGTAAAGTTTAGTAGAAAATAATCCATTTTACCGAAATTGATGTCTAAATAAAAGTTTAAATTTACAGAAAACCAGGTGTACAACACATATTGAGGCACAGCACAGACTACTGTTCAAGTGCTGATTACCGTATGTCTACATATATTAAACATATTTGTGTCCGTGTTATTGTTTATAGACTCGTATCTAAAGCCAGCATTCACAGGTATAATTCACAACACCCAATACTTAAACAATTCAGATCAGCAAATCGTTTAAAAATGAGTGACTAAATCCAAGTTTGTGAGAAAGAAGTAAGCCACTGATTTTTTACCAGGCTCATACCTGAAGAAGACCAAAGATTTTGCTGAATGCGATCGGCCTGTCAGGATTTCCAGCTGCTCTTGAATCCCCGGTTTGTACAGAGACTTTGCGATCGTGACCGGAGAGCAGTTTGCCTGGTACAGTAGAATTTCCTTACATGTAAATGTGCTGTGAGTTGTTAGTGGGTCGTGATTTGGTTCCCCACTGTGTTGTGCTCGCTGGAGGCTGTATCCAGCCCAAAACGGACTGTATCCGAATTTGTCTCCATTTGGCTGGGGCCTTGCCACACTGGCCGAGCCAGACTACCCGCTGCACAGAGAAAGCCACCAATGAGAGACCTGCCTGGGGATCAGCCCCCTGCTCCACGCTTGAACAGGAATGACGTTTCGGTGATTTGTGTGGGCCCTGCTTCTCCTGGCACTCCAGATTAACCACCTGCTGTCTCGATATTTGTCCAGCCTGTGACCAGTCTTGGGTATCATGAGTAATCATAAGGGTAGCTCTGTGCAACAACAGCCTAATCTAAAAGTGTGTCATCTGATTGTCTTGTTTTCTTTTCATGAACTGAGCCCTCTGGCTCTGGATTACAATTAGTGTGTGTGGTGCATGTTGTTTTCTTCCATCACAGGGACCCAACCAGCTGCAACGTTCCTGGCTAGCCCGCTGTTCTCCATCTGGTTACCCAGAGTGTGTGACTGTTTATGGACCCTGAAGTGCATGCATAACTGTTTGATTGATACAGCCTTTAAGCAAATTAACCTGATTACGCCCCTCCCTTGTCCCTTAAATAAATCAGATCTAACTCTTTTTTGCATTTACCCTGACTGTGGTTCCAGTTTGTGCAAGAGTACTGTACTGCTGTTATTTGCTGTGTATAACCTTGCTTTACAGGGGATCCCCCAGGGCCGGGCCAGAGGAAAGCCCTGGTGGTAAGTGCAAACAGTGTGGGTACTTGTATGGTGTACAAGGGGTACTGTGAAAGTGATTATTGTGTGTTGTCCAGGCCACTAGAAGGGAAAGGGGGGTACAGTGTCCCAGAGGGCTGTGCCCAGGTTAGCTTGACCGCTACCAACCCTGACTTCCTGGTGGAGGCACCCATTTCAGAACTCAGGCCCCTTAACCTGCTACTAGCCAAGCAGGCAGGGGTAGTAGCCCTTGTGATTGTGCCACCTAGGGATTACACGAGGATGAGATAAATACTGAGAAACATTCTGTTTAAAAACTATCTAGAGCACAGAAATAAACTCATAAATCATACATTCATTGCACATTTTCAAACACCTTCAGGCTGTTTAGGACATAATACACATCATAACTACGGTGCTTTGTCAGAACTAAGTACGAAAAACTGCAGCATGAGTTTATGGACATTCTAAAATTCACATGTAACCCCCCTGCAAATGGGGGTTCCCAAAAGACTTCCAGGAGCTTGCTTGAATGCTCCAAGCCTGAATGGTGTTTGGCGTTTAAGCCATTTATCAGTGAGTGTTTTTAGAACCTCTGGTACTGTCTCTTTAAGAGCTGTCTGCTTGCAGACATAATTAGTTTGTATGGGGGACTGTGTGTTTCTTTGATTGAGTACCACTCGAGCTGCTGCCAATTCACTCCATTTTGCAGTCACTAGGAGTGCAAAGGAACCTATCTGAAAGATGTAACTGTTTGCCAGAAACCATTTAGAGTAATAATGAAATTACAGTTTGTCTAACCTGCTTTTGCAGTCAGAACTGTGTCTGCCTAGTTCCCCATTCTGGTTTTGAACTGCTGAACTGGACCAATCAGTGTGGGTAAGCTAGCTCTAAAATGGTGCCTTGGACGAATCAGAACTTGGACTCATAATCTGAGCCAGCCACAAGAGGATTGTATGGGCAGTGACTCTGGGAGATGTAGTTTAGACTTCGGCGCCTTTTTGGACCAACAGCAGCAGTCTATTGTGAGTGACAGCCAATCCAGTCAAGAACTGGGAGGAACTCAAAGGAAGTGCCCGGTTTTGTCTGTTGGAGTTTCAGTTTAGCTCTGACAGTGAAGAAGGAAGGAGCCCTGTGCTTTTTCAGTGTGCAGTTTTAGTCGGGAAACGTGTGTAAGGCCCAGAGTTCCGGTCTGCAGCTTGTGTAACTGCTTGTTAGGACTGAATCCGATCCTGTGAAGAGAATCAAAGGATATCTGAAGAGTAGAAACCAGGCTCACCCTGTAGAAGACTGGAGAAATAGCTGAATTGCACTCAGTCTGTCAGGAACCGAATCTGTGTGTTCTCCCGGTATTGTGCAGTAATTGCGATCGATAGAGAAGCAGCCTGCCTGGTATAGTACTTTCTTTTGCCATATAAATGTGTGAGGAGTCTCGTGAGCTCAAGAGTAGCCCTGCTGACATTGAAGGACCCTATCTTGTTTGGAGGTCGAGTACTAATTCAGGGTCGCCTCCTGTTGAATTGTCACATTAAATCCAAATGGAATTACTGTACTGCTGACTGTTTAACTAATTTTTCTTTTCTCGGTGAAAGGCCCCTACCAGCTGCCACGGTTTGGACTAGCCACTAGGGCTTGGGTACCCAGGGACAGTAACTGATAGGATAGGCCTGTGCACAGAGCCATAGGTAGATGAGCAAAGTTATAAGCTAATTAACCTGATTTTCCCCCTGTCCTGTTATATCCCCCTAAATAAATCAGAGCTGCTTGTTTCAGCAAAGTTATACTGCCTGAGGTATTTGTCTATGTTAAAGTACTGTACTGCGATTGTTGCACTGTATCTTATTTCACAGGAGGTCCCAGTGCCGGAACCAGTCCTGGGGGTAAGTGTATACTGTAAAGGTAATTCTGATATATTGTGTGGCCACTAGTGGGAAGAAAGGGGTTGCAGTGTCCCAGAGGGCTGTGACCAAGTTAGTTTAACTATTGCAAACCCTGACCTCTGGGTGGAGGCACCCGCCATTGGATCCAGGCCCCTCAACCTGTTAGTGGCAAATCAGGCAGGGGTAGTAGCCCCTGGGATAGCGCCATCTAGGGGTTACACACATAAACGAAGAAAAGAAAGCATGGGTGACCCACTCCCACAAGGCAGCAAAAAAAAAAAAAAAGGCACATGAGACCCCAATCCTGCAAGGCAGCAGTATGGGACATGAATTGGGACCGGAGGGGTGGGGACAGTACAGCACATAGAGGGTGGTAGGGGGATGGTTTGTTTTACACTGTAGTAGGGAACGCGAATTGGGACTGGAGGGTCGGGGAGGTACAGCGCACAGTGGGCAGTTGTCTGAGGGTTTATTTTTGAAACAGCATGCAGTGCTAGCTTCTCATTCAAACAAGAAAAAAGGCATGGGATACCCACTCCCACAAGGCAGCAGAGTGAACCTTTCAGAACTTTTCAGCACTGCCACTGCTGTTATCAAATATGTGCAAGTATAGAAAGAAAATATTCTCTTAAAGTTTCTCTCACTCGAGAAGGGCAGGGATGAGCAGGGCAGAGAGGAGTGGGGAAGAGCAGGGGTGGGGAGGAGCAGTACTGCAGCGCCAAAACATAGTAATAGTCAATAAGGGGCACAGGGGAGGGGGTGGACTAGTGATGGGCAGAGCAGAGGCAGGGAGGGGCTGTTTGGATAGCAGTAGAGCACGGGGACCAGATGGGGCGGGGGGATGGTGGTAGTGATGGGAGTTGAAAATATGTTTTTATTTTAATTAAGGGAAAAAATGCAGAGTCCTCACTCTGTTCGTTAAAGGACTGCAGGCTCTGCCCATGCAGCCCTAAAAACAAATAATAGCAATAAGAAATAAAAGTGTACAAATTATACCCGCTAGGGGGACCGACTCCTCCGAAAACATCAAGGATTCAGCTTGACCTAAAACTGATAAATTCTTTGCACTAAACTGTCATTAATGAAAGTGTGTCCTATAGGTGGCACTCCAGGTCTTCTTCCCAGTTCCTCACGATCCTACATCGCTGGCTACCACTGCCGCCTGCCACTGAGACAGACACAGCTGAGGTGAGAGTGGCCATGCCTCGCAGCTGTTTCGTCAATACTGTACCTGCAAAGTTCTCACAGATTTACCAAGCGCAGTGCATGCATTCCTTTCGATTTCCAAATACCACAGCCATCTATTGTACTTACAACTGAGTGGACTGTTGTTTGCATGGGAATTAAATGGGTTCACCATGAGTCTTCTTTGAAATGTAGCTTCCGCAAAATCGTACCAATCTTTTCAATTCCCGTGGCCATACATCTTAACTGTCCCTGATTATGAGGAACGTCTTGCATTTTGCCCCTTAAAATTACTCTGTCTCTCGTGGAAAAGGTGCTGCCCACACACAGAGAATGTGCTGTAAATTCTGACTTTCAAGCAGAATGAAATTCATAATATTCTAAGATGCTAACTCAAAAATAAACGTGTTAGTGAACACAATCATTTTCACCATGTTCTGAGCTTGTATCTACATGTTTGAGGATGTGACCAGTCCCTCATTCTGGGGGTCTGTGTCCTTAATTTAGAGTGTCCATAACCCTCATTTCAGTGAAGTGACAAAAGGTTGAGAAGTAAGCATGTGACATGCGTGACTCCTGTCAGTGCACAGTTTCACTTAGAGACCCCGGCACTAGAGGACACCAGGCTGTGACCTTGTGTAGTTTAAGAAATACATGATTTATATACACAGCACCTTCTGAATGGTTGTGTTACACTGTTAACTGTTTGTAAGATCATGGGATGTTCAAACCAAAGGAAAACTAGAACACTTTTAACTACTGAAATATTTCCTCTTCGCAACCTGTACCAATGATCTACTTGCAATCCTGAGCAGTTCACAAAAGGCTCATTAATATTGAACTGAGCTCTTCTTGCCAGATGGATTGGGTGAGGGGGAGAAAATGGATGATTTGCAGACGTTACTTTCCTCACAGTGCCCTGATTATGTGCCCATCATGACGCAACCACTGGCAGAGATGAGAGGGACATGTTCCCTCAACCTTTTTCCCAGGTTGGAAAATATAAACATACACTGGGTCATTAAGAGTAAAACATCGGTGCCATACCTTTCAACTGTCCCTGATCATAAGGATATCCCATATTTAATCCCTCAAAATTGCTTCATCCCTCTTCCTTCCTTCCTCATGGAAAGGTGCTGCCCACACAGAGAATGTGCTGCAAATTTAGACTGTATAATAGAAATGTATAATATTCTAAGGTGCTAATTCAAAAAATAAACTCTGTGCAAGTGAACACGGTGGTCGTGGTGTTCTCAGTTTGTTTCTCCTTGTTTAAGGCTGAGTCCCGCAGGGACAGTGCCCTTAATTTCAGTGACTTTGAGAGGCATAGTCGATGCTGATAGCACAAGCTTAATGTACGAAGGAGAATATGGGGGGGCGCTACAGACTCGTTCCCACCCATGGTGGGGGCGGTACAGTGGACAGTGGGCAGTAGCGGAAGGGTTTGAAAAGCTTGGTGGGGAGAAGCTGCACTAAAAGAGCACGGGCACCAGAGAGGGGCAGGGTTGTGATGGGTGGAGAGAATCCAGGGTTTTTTTTAATTAAGGAAAAAATGCAGAGTCCTCACCCTGTTCATTAAAGGACTGCAGGCTCCAACCATGCAGCCCTAAAAATAACTTTAAATATTTAACACTCTCCCTCCTGCTGTGGACTGTCCCTTCAGGCTACTACTATTGGGGTCCTTGCTCTGTGCTGGGCATTTCTTTTTATTAACATGGGGCCTGCCCTGCCCACCTAGCCCACCTGGGCATTTAACAGGTTAAATAAAAAAAAAGAGTCTGTTCTGCCCTTTACAGTGCCCCTCCTGGGCTCCCTTTAACTGGGCGTTGCCCTTTACTCCGCCCTCCTACTCTCCGTTTAAATTAATGAAAAGCCTGCCTGCCCTTTGTTCTGCCTTGTCTGGACTCCTTTTAGCTTAATGAAGGGCCTGCCTGCCCTTTGCTTTTGTCCTCTGGGCATCTCTTAACTAGGAGCCTTGCCCTGGCCCTCACAGCCTCAACAGCTGTCAGTTGTGCTGTCTGGCATGACTCCTGCCCTTTGGTGCTGCCATAACTCATTGTCTGAATCGGGTTACTTCTGAAGATAGAGGGAGGAGGCTGACTGGATGCTGGGGAAAGGTGGTGGTGGGTGCTTCTGGCTGGTTGGGGAAGGTGCTGCTGTATAGGGAGGTGCAGTGAGTGGTCCTGCTGGGGCTTCGCCAAACCCGACTTGCTCTGCCTTGTATTGCTGATGCTCTCTCTCTCTCTTTCTTTCTCTCTCTCTCTCACCGCTGTGGCTTAGCTTGCACTGCTCCTGCTTGGCCTCTCCCTCTCATCGCCACAACCAATTTTTGATGTCAATGAGGGATCACTTTTAAATTAATAAAAAAAAAAACAGGGCTGTACTGAGCCCACACTGCAGCTGACTGCTGTGTCTGCCTCTAGGAACCCCTGACCAGACCTGCTACTCCCGACCACTGCGGTTCTGGCTCAACAACCAATTCGACTCCTGCCAAAGGAGGGGGTGCCAAACACACAGATCAGAGTGAGGAAAAAAACAAACACCTCTGCTGACTAAAGGAGGGATGAGAGCGGGATCCCAGGTAACTCTTACTTTCTTTCTATTCTGCATCCCCTCTCTCCGTTGGGCCTTCCTCACAGGCCTCACTGCAATGCAGAGTTCCTGAGAGTGCTCACCGGACTCCACTTGAGGGCCACTGGCCTTCCTTTCTCTTCGCCATGCTGGAACAATATAGCCCCCCCCCCAACGTTCGGGATGCCAAGTTCCTAGCAATGTGGGGGACAACCAATGGACAGCATGAGGTGGCATAGCTTTGAAAAAAATAGAGCTGGCACAAAGCTTGTGCCATGCTGGGGTGGGAAAACTAGCTGGGAAAAGCTGCAGTGGAAAAAATGTAGTTATTTATTTCATTTAATTTATTAACCAGGTGGCAGCACTGGACCGAGGGTCCTATTTTAAACTCGACCCAGACGAGTTATGCAGTACAAAAAGATATACAACATTTGGCAGGAACATTCATTTACAGTTACAAGTACATACATCAAGCAAATACAGTTTTAGCCGCTTTTTAAAAAACTTGAAAAGAACAGCTAATACATAAAAATTTGGGTAAACTATTCCAGAATCAAGGAGCAGCTGCAGTAAAAGCATGTAAACCAGCTGTAGTTTTACCACAGCCAGCATTAAGAACAACCCCAGAAGATGACTGTAAACTAAGCAACATATCCCTGATTGACAGAAGATCACAGAGTGGGGAAAGGATGGCGCAGAAACTATTTTTAAAAACTAAACAACCCAAACAATATTGTATACATTGCACCAGGGATAACCAACCAAGCTGTGAATATAACTTACAGTGGTGAGTAAGTAAAGGAACAAGTAAAACAAAACGACAAATGTTATTGTAGACAACAGTAAGATTTTGTACCTCCTTAGAACCCAATTAAAAAAAGCTAGTTACATAATCAAAATGAGGTAGAAGAGAACCAACGACAATGGCTTTACATGATTCAAAGGGAAAAAAATGTTTCAACTTATAAAGGGCTCCAATTTTTTTATTACTATTACGACAAACAAGCTTAATATGTTCAGAAAAAGTGAGGATGGGATCCAAAATAACTCCCAGGTATTTAAACTGGAATATTTGCTCAATTAAGTTACTTTGATTGTCATAAACTTCAAAAGCAGGGCACTTATTTAGTATGCAACGCTACCCAGAAATCATAGATTTATAGATTATAACAAAATGTTTGACAAGCAGGCAGCTTTTACTGTGGGTTCCCCATTTAGTTTTACTTCATTCCCCCTCCGTTACACTTTATTCCTTGCAGGGGTCTGACAGGGACGCATGGACTTTACTGGAGACTAAAGCATTGCACTGGGGGCACTAGGGGCGTCAGTCTGGTGGTATTACACTA
Source organism: Neoceratodus forsteri (assembly GCA_016271365.2). NCBI lineage: Eukaryota > Metazoa > Chordata > Ceratodontiformes > Ceratodontidae > Neoceratodus > Neoceratodus forsteri. The sequence goes on along the minus strand of CM057450.1, from coordinate 298,575,293 downwards.
CCAGTCATGGTGCTGCTGACCTGGGTTCGGCAATATGCCTGACTTGTCAGAGGGCTGAAGGGGAAGGGAAGCTCCAACATCCCACAGGATGCTCTCTACTGCCATCTGGGTGACCACAGGTGGTAGTACAGCAGAGAGCACTGCAGTGGAGGGGGCAAATGCCAGGCATGTGTTGTGTGGTGGCACACAGCAGCGTGCATGCACACTTGATGCTCCTCGAATGCCATCATTTGTGGGGAGGTGACCAAGAAACAAATCAAAATACCCCAAGCCAGCTGGATGGTGTGGTCTGCTTGGACCTGGGTTCCAGTGACTGACCATCTTTCCCCTCCCTTGGAGATCTCTAGCTAGAGGAACCCAATGCTCTCCTGACCCTGTCCCAGTTGGGAGGGGGTCTGCCTCAAGGAGTAAGCCAGGGTTCTTAAAGGGGTGGAGGTGTCAGCACCAGAGAAGCTGGGGTACTGGGCTGAGCAGTAGCCACTGAAGGGGGTTGCCCTGGTGCTGGGCACAGAAAACATAAATAAAAAATATCCAAATCTCACACAGTATACTGCTAAAATATTTTTTTAATCGAAGAAGTCAGTCAAAGGATTTCAGGAGACTGAATTTCATATGATTTAAATGCACACATTTTTAAAATAGTTTACTGTTGCCCTTAAATGTGCACTTGTATCTGCAACTCATTCTGAGTGATCTGATCCATATTTGTTCTCAGCTTAAAGCAAAGTCATTCAGAAAGTCCAAAAGATTCTAACTGTAGTCAATAAACACCGAGAACATTCACTCAGTGTTTTCTCTACTGTCACTCATGCAGTTCATTGTTGTTAGGGGCTTGGTAAACGTATGGTACATAAACAGCTTTTTTTTCTGAATTGGGTAATCTCACTTCAAACAGATCATCTTGTAAATTCCTAAAATAGTATGCACTCGCTATACATTAGTATGGCCTGTTTCTGTAAGTGATGTGATAAGTAGGAAATGCTTGTTGTGTAGCTGTATAGTGTATTGATATACCTGAAGAATTATTTTGCGGTAGCTATGTACAGCTTCTTTTTATTGCAGTACAAATCCCTCTGTCCCAAGCATCAGGGCAATGCCCATTATCAGAGGTAGTGTTAAGCACAAGCGAATCAAGTGGTTGCCTGGGGTGTCAGCACAGAAAGTACTCGATAAAGTAGAATGTATTAGCAGAGATCAGCCAGAAATGCAAAAAATATTAATATAAAAAACAAACTTCTTGCCATTATGCTTGTATTCATAAAAGGTTTATCATTTTTATGTTGCTTGCACGCATGCGCAAGAAACATAGTGCCATCATCGGAGATTTCGGAGGTGTGTCACCTCCTCCTCCAATTCAGTCAGTGAGCTGGCAGGCACGGCCCCTGTAAGCCAATGCATTTTGGAGCTGTCTATGACATGCTCCAAAATGCAGTGGCATACAGTTGAAAGGGGAGCTACGCTCAGTGAGCAGCGATAAGAAGCGTGAGCTCCCCACACGCAGGGCGCGGCGCCCAAGACGTAACTGGTAGCCGACGGGTGCCCAATCCCCGCCGGTTGAGCTTCGTGTCAGCCCCCTCCCCAGTAGCTGGTGCCACGCTGGAGCCCACCCCAGCGTGGCAATCAGTCCTTGGCCGACGGGGTGCCCAATCCCCCATTGGCTGAACGGCCCCTGCCCTGTGCCACGCTGGGAGCCCACCCCAGCGTGGCAAATGTCCCACGACGCCTTTTTTTTTAAAACCTATAAAACAAAACGGTCCACGGGCGCCCCACAACCCGCGACCCACCCACCGCGCACTCCAGCCTCCCACCCCCCACCCCATACTTACCTCCGGACTCTGGCGCACGATCTTCGTGGATCGGAACACGCCTGCACTCTTCAAAGCCGACCGCAAACTGAGGAAATGCCGGTAAGCTGTATAAATGGCTAGATGGGGGGTTCAACTTTTAATGCATATCTCAGGCATTTTTGGGAATTTTTGCACCAGATTTTCAATATGGGGTTTTAGGATCCTTCTCATGAATGATAACACGAGCAAAGAGGCCTGTTCGGCGGCGATCGCCAGTGACTGGCGAAATCACCCTTCGGGCCTGAATACCACCATGACAGTGAATCATTCATGAGAAGGGGTCCAGAAAACCCCATGTTGAAAATTTGGTCCAAAAATTCCAAAAAATGACTGTTTTACGAGCATGCGTTGCGCAGTTCCTACGCAGGCTCGTAAGTTCGCGAAATTTCAATATTTTCACTCCAGATTTTCAACATTGTCATTTTACCATACCTTCTTATAAGCAGTACAGCTGTCATTTTTCACATCTCACCTAAAATGTGTTTCCGCCCTTGTAGCGCAGAATGGCGCAGTCGGTGCGTAAATCAATGTATCGGACAAATTAAGAAAATAACAGTGACACTGTTCATGAGCAGAGGTCTCAATGGCTATGTTGAAAATTTGGTGAAAAAATTCCTAAAAATGACTGTTTTACGAGCGTGCGTTGCGCAGTTCCTACGCAGGCTCGTAAGTTCACAAATTTTCAATATTTTCACTCCAGATTTTCAACATTGCCATTTTACCACACCTCCTCATGAGCAGTACAGCTGTCATTTTTCACATCCTGCCCAAAACATGTTTCCGTCCATGTAGCGCACAATGTAGAGCACAGGGGTTTGGCTTCATTGGGGACTGGGGTTCCACCTGGAGGGACACCAGCCTATACCGGCAGGATGGTCTGCATCTGTCCAGGAAGGGAACAAGTCTTTTGAGCAATCGGTTTAAATGCTTCATTGGCAAGCTTTTAAACTAGTCAAAGGGGGAGGCACTGACAAGCAGCAGGAAAATCCCAGCCTCTCCCTACAAAACAGGGTACTAAATAAGAAAAGACTGAGGTAGAGCGGTCAGCGGGGAAGCTGCAACAGAAGGTAAAGCCATCAAAAATGGAGAGCAATGAGTACTAATGCCGTAGTCTGGGTAACAAGCTTCCTGAATTAGTGGCCTTGATGGAGGAGGAACATCTGATATCGTGGCAGTCACAGAAACATGGTACACACAAAACCATGACTGGGACATAAACATACCAGGATACACTGTCTACAGGAGGGACAGGGAGGATAAAAGAGGAGGAGGAGAAGTTCTTTACATAAGGAAGGAATAAAAGCAACAGAACAAAAGGGTAAACAGGAGGAGAAGAAGCACTGTGGGTAAATTTGGAGACAGGCATGGCACCACAAACACGCACAGGTTGTATACAGACCCCTTCTCAGGAGGAGGAAATGGACAGGAAATGATAGAAAGTATACTTAGAATGGCAGAAAAGGGGAGATATTGCTGATGGGTGATCTGAATATGCCAGATGTTAACTGGAGTGCAGTTGCAGCTGCCACTCAAGAGTGCAGTTATTCTAGATGCCCTACAGGGGCATGCCTTAGACAACTAGTACTGGAGCCCACCTAGAGGGAGCAATATTAGACTTGATTCTCTCAAATGGAGATGGAGAGAGGATCACATGATGAAGTGGGTAGCCATCTGGAGAACTAGCTACCACCTAACAGTATGGTTCACAATAAACACAGCAATAGAGTCAAGCTTACAAAGACAAAAGTACTGGACTTTAGGAGGGCTGACTTTGCCAAAATGGTGAGTGCCTAAGGAATGTACTAGCAAATGGGCAGGAAGGAGGGCGGAAGAACAATGGGGAATAATAAAACTGCCATCACAGAGGTAATGAGCCTTGTGTGAAGCAACAAACAAAGAAGACGATGTAAGAAACCACTATGGTTCTCAAAGGAAGTGGCAGTGAAGGTTCAAGAGAAAAGAAAGCATTCAGGAAGTACAAGGAATCGAGAAGGAGCAGGACAGAGAACTGTATCAGTTAAAGCAAAAGGAGGCTGGGAAGGCAGTCAGAACAGCAAAGGCCCAAACCGAGGAAAAGATAGCCAACTCAGTTAGGAAGGGGGATAAAACCTTTTATAGGTACATCAGGAAGCAACGGAAGACCAAGGGAGGGATAGTGAGGCTTAATAAAGGGAAGGAGGGTGGGCAGAGGGAGACTGTGAAAGGCAGAGATACTAAACAAATATTTTTGCTCAGTATTTACAAATGAAGAGGGAGGTACATAAACAAACAGTAGTAACACTCTGGATACAGAAGTTGATACCAGCCCATTTACAGAAGAAAGGGTTCTGAAAGAACTCTTAAACTGAAGGTGGACAAAGCAATGGGGCCTGATGGGATTCATCCCAGAATTTAAAAGAGCTAAGGGTAGAACTAGTGACACCACTGACTACCCTTTAACAAATCATGGGAGGATGGGTGGTACCTGAGGACTGGAGGAGGGCAGATGTGATTCCCTTCACAAAAGTGGAGCAAGGCAGAAGCAGTAAACTACAGACCTGTTAGTTTAACCTCAGTGATAGGGAAAATGATGGAATCACTTCTGAAGGAAAAGAATTGTCGAGTATCTAGGAGGCCAGAGGGCACAGGACCCTAGGCAGCATGGATTCACAGCGGAAGGTCATGCCAGACAAATCTGATAGATTTCCTTTGACTGGGTGACCAAAGTAGTAGATCAGGGAGGGCTGTGGACATGGCCTACCTAGACTTTAGCAAGGCATTCAACACAGTCCCACACAAAAGATTAATATACAAGTTAGCCAGCCTGGGAGAGGTCCCAAGATGATAGCCTGGGTAAAGAATTGGCTGGAGAATAGGACACAGAAAGTAATAGTAAATGGAGTCCACTCAGAAGAAAGGAGGGTTACTAGTAGGGTACCGCAGGGTTCAGTATTAGGACCGGTCCTCTTCAATGTCTTTATAAGCGACATTGCGGAAGGACTGGAAGGAAAAGTATGTCTCTTTGCAGATGACACTAAGATCTGCAACAGAGTTGATGCACAGGGTTGGGTAGAAATGATGAGAAGGGACTTGGCAAGGTTAGAGGAATGGTCAAATGTATGGCAGCTTAGATTCAATGCTAAGAAGTGCAAGGTAATGCACCTGGGAAACAAAAACCCAGGGGAAGAGTACACAACGGGGGGTGAGATACTAACAACAACAAAAATGGAAAGGGACATGGGGGTAGTCATATCAGATGACCTAAAGGTGGGCAAGCAATGTGAGAGGGCAGCAAGGAGGGCTTGGGGATACTGGGATGCATAGGGAGAGGCATCACCAGTAGAAAACAGGAAGTTATTATCCCTCTGTACAGACAGCTGGTGAGACCCCATCTGGAGTACTGTGTGCAGTTCTGGAGACCTAATCTCCACAAAGACATAGACAGGATGGAAGCTGTCCAGAGGAGGGCAACTAAAATGGTGCAGGGTCTGCACTGAAGACATATGAAGAGAGACTCAGGAGCTTAATATGTATAGCCTCGAGGATAGGTGGGAGAGGGGGGACAGGATAGAAACTTTCAAGTACCTCAAGGGAATCAACAAAGTCCAAGAGGGTAGCATCTTTCAAAAAAGGAGGTGTGCAAGAACAAGAGGGTACAATTTGAAGATGGGGGGGCAGCTCAGAGGTAATTTAAGGAAGTATTTTTTCACAGAGAGGGTTGTGGATGCATGGAACAGCCTTCCGGATGAGGTTGTGGAGTCAAAATCAGTGGTGGAATTCAAGCATGCATGGGACAGTCATAAGACAATTCTGGGGGGTGGGGGTAAGAAGAAGTAGGCTACTGGTTAACTAGGATCTGCAGCTTACCCAGTAGGTAGGGAAATGGGCAGACTGGGTGGGCCAAGTGGTCCTTATCTGCTGTCAAATACTATGTTTCTATGTTTCTATGTAATGGCGCAGTCGGTATGCGAACTCAGTGTATGGGACACATTAAGAAAATCACAGTGTCACTGTTCACGAGCAGAGATCTTAAAATGGCAATGTTGAAAATTTGGTGAAAGAATTCCTAAAAATGACTGTTTTACGGTTAGTTGCACAGTTCCCACGCACTTCAGTGGGTTTTCATAATTTTCAATATTTCAATCTAGATTTTCAACATTGCCATTTTACCACACCTTCTTATGAGCAGTACAGCTGTCATTTTTCACATCCTGCCCAAAACGAGTTCTCACTTCATAGTAGCAGCATAAATGGCGCAGTCGGTGTGCAAACTCAATGTATGGGACACATTAACAAAATCACAGTGACACTGTTCATGAGCAGAGGTCTTGAAATGGCTATGTTGAAAATTTTGTGAAAAATTTCCTAACAATGACTGTTTTACGAGCGTGCGTTGCGCAGTTCCTACGCACGCTCGTAAGTTCGCAAATTTTCAATATTTGCACTCCAGTGACTTCCAAATACCTGAACAGCACATAGAAGCAAGCAACATTCGGCATTGACAAATGCTGCTTTAGATGTATAGTGGGGCAGAAGGGTGGATGGGGTAATGAAAGTGGTAAGCGGGGCATCACAAATATTTCTACTTGGGGTGCCATTAGGTCTAGAACTGCTCCTGCCTGTTAAAGGCTTACTATAAGTACAATACTTTTTTGGGGGGGGCTACCACTTGGAGACTGCCAAAGATTGCAGAGTCTTTAGGCCCTCTGCAATGTGTTCAAAAATGTATTGTTTCAAATTATAAAAATGTAAGAATCTTCTTAGACCTGTATTACTGTATCTTTGTCTCTAAAGCTGACACAATAGTTTTGAAAGATCATGTACAACGTTCAACATTTTGTGAGAAGTCCCAACATTTTGTTTAGTGAGCCATAGCAGAGAAGGCCTGTTATTCACACACTTGTCTTCGGTAAAACAAACAAGCATTTGTCACTGCCAAATGTTTGCTTGCTGGCATTGGCAGTGGTAGTGTAGAAGTCACAGAGCTGCGTAATAGGAATGGCAGTGACGTATTGAACTGAAGCCAACCCCACCACCACCCTGCAGAGACTGACAGGCATTGGGGTGTGCCTTTGGGTTGTCAGGCATAACGGCCACACCATTTCACTACACCCCACCCTGCAGACACTGACAAGTGTCACGGTGTGCCTTGGGGTCTTTGGCCCTTATGTGCACCCCATTCCATCAGGAAGTACGGTGAGATGGGTGCGGTATAGGAGAATGGGGTGAACTTTGGGGCCGAAGAGTCCAAAGCACACCTTGATGCCTCTCACTGACTGCAGAGTGTGGAATGGTATGAGCATTACAGGCGAGAATCCCAAGTCACACCCCTGATGCCTGTCAATCTCTACAGGGTGGGGCGTCATGGTCGGAAACCCTAATGCCTCAGGCGTTTGTTGGTGTTTTCACTCCAAATTTTCAACATGTGTTTTTTGTGCCCCCCACGTTATGAACATTGGCAATACCAGTTTGTTAGCTGAAAGCTGATTTCGCACAGAGACTAAGCCATTTGGCACCACAGGTGCGAAAATACATTTCGAACAGGATGTGAAAAATGACAGCTGTACTGTTCATGGGGAGGTGCAAAAAATGGCAATGTTGAAAATCTGCAGTGAAAATATTAAAAAAAAATGGTGAAGTCACAAGCATGCGTAGAAAATGTGCATCGCATGCCCATAATGCAATTAGTTTGGGGATTTTTTACAGCAGATTGTCAACACTGGGATTTTGGAACCTCTGCTCATGAACAGTGCCACTGTGATTTTCTTAATCTGTCCCGAACAGTGATTTCCCACAGCGACCACGCATTTCTGCGCTGGAAGTGCGAAAACACATTTCGGCCATGGTGTGAAAAATGACAGCTGTACTGTTCACACGGAAGTGTGGAAAAATGCCAGTGGTGAAAATCTGGACTGAAAATATTAGAAATCCATGAACTTAAGAGGGTGCATGGAAACTGCGCTATGGTTGCTCGTAACACTGTCACTTTATGGACTTTTTTCACCAAATTTTTAACACAGCCATTATAACACCTCTGCTCATGAACAATATCACTGTGATTTTCTTAATCTGTCCCAAACATTGATTTCGCACATCGACTGTGCCATTGTGCGCTACATGAGCGGAAACACATTTTGGGCGAGATGTGAAAAATGACAGCTGTACTGCTCATAAGGAGGTGTGGTAAAATGGCAATGTTGAAAATCCAGAGTGAACATATTGAAAATTCGCGAACTTACGAGCGTGCGTAGGAACAGCGCAATGCATGCTCGTAAAACAGTCATTTTTGGGAATTTATTCACCAAATTTTCAACATACGGTTTTTGGGGGCCTACCTCATAAACTGTAACACTGTCATTTTGTAAATCAGTCCCGAAAGGTGATTCCATGCAGTGACCGCGAAATCACCTTTCGGGCCCGATTAACAAAATGACAGTGACAGAATTATGAGTGGGGTCCCAAAAACCCCATGTTGAAAAATTGGTAAAAACATTCCCCCAAATGCCTGAGATATACATCAAAGTTGAAAAAAACCTATTTATCCCATTATACAGCTTACCGGCATTTCCTCAGTTTGCAGTCGGCTTCGAAGAGTGCAGACGTGTTCCTGGTCCACCGAAGATTGGTGCGCTGGACTCCGGAAGTAAGTATGGGATGAGGTGAGGGTGTAGGGAGGCAGGATGCGAGAGGGTGGGGGTGGGTGGGGAGGGGTCAGGACAGTCAGCGAGGAAGTTTTTCTTTCAGGTTTTCTTTTTTCCTTAAGACGAAGCAGGGCGTTGCCACGCTAGGGTGGACTCCAGCATGGCAGCTGGAAGGCTGTTTGGGGCAGTGGAGCCGACAGGATTGGGCACCCCGTCAGCCATATGGACTGTTGCCATGCTGGGGTGGGCCCAGCGTGGCACCTGGTAGTCTCTTGGGGAGGAAACAGTGGAGCTGACGGGGATTAGGCACCCTGTCGGCCATACAGACTGTTGCCATGCTGGGGTGGACTCCCAGCATGGCACCTGGAACTCTGCTGGGGGGGAGCACAGCAGAGCCGACAGGGGATTGGGCACCCCTGTCAGCCATACAGTGTGTGCATGGGGGGGGACATGTGCACGGAATATGCGTGTGTGTGTGGGAGGAGCATATAAGCTAGCGATATCTTATCACTGCTCACTGAAGCGTAGCTCTCTCTTTGAACTGTACGGCACTGCATTTTCAACTGCTGTCATAGACAGCTGCAGCATTCATTGGCGAACTGTGGCCGCGTCTGCAAACACACTGACTGAATTGGAAGACAGGGTGCCACACCTCTGAAAACTCGGATGATGGCACTATGTTTCTTGCACATGCGTGCAAGCAAACATAAAAAGTTGTCGATCTGGGTGAGTTTAATGAGGCCAGAGTCTCCCATCTAGAACATCCCAAAAAGTAACTCTTCCCCAGTTCCCCTTTAAAATCTGAATTCACAGTACCGTCACTGTGAAAGCAGGGCAGTACCTTTTCCATGTGGGAAAGAGGAATTCTGAGAGGGGGTAATAAAAATTGTAGTGATAAAGAAATTATATTGTGGTCTACTAGGAATTGAGCCCTGCACCCCGGACTTTGATCCTAGTGTCCCAGCGCTGAGCGGTGGGTAATATTGCATCAAAAACATCTGTCATCTCAAGGAGAAATAAAAGGGAGGAAGCCAGGAGGCGACTGTCAGATGTTCTGACTCTCGTAATGTGGGACAGGTGAGAGGCACGATACTGGGGTTCCGTAGTTCCCGTTGCCCACCCCGTCCGAAGCTGTGCAAGTGCGGGTGTGATGTAGTGTTCAGGGGGGTGGAGTGAGCTGGCGTTGTTCATCCCCCACATGCGTGCTTCCCCTGTCTCTCATTGCCCCAGCCGCTGCATTGAGCCGCGCACCGTGTGTCTGCCGATCGCAGCTGCAGAACATTTGACAGCAACCTCGGTCAGCTGTTGTCCCTTTACTCCGTCCATCGAGTGAGCAAAACACAGAGTAGGAGGACGCTGTGGCCAGGTCATAGTGTTTTCCACCTCTGATTTCATTTTTGTCCCCCCTCCCCTCAGTGACAATGGAAAGGCTGTCAGCAGAAATTTCTGGTGTCCCTCTTCTTTTTGCCTGCAGATCATTGCTGTGTAGGAGGGCAGGGATGGACCTGAGCCTTTGGAACCCTGCTAGAAAATACTGAGTTCATTGACAGTTGTGTTTTTTTATTCTTGCAGTGCCGCCAGCAGTGGATGTGTTACAGGGAGAATTATTTAACGTAATCCATATTGTACTATCATGGTGCGATTCCCAGCCCTCGCTCCCTGCTGGCCCCTAATCAGCTTCTTGGTTCCTCTGGGGATCATGAATATAGCCATCAATTTCGGAGAACAGGTGAGTAAAGCGTGCATTTTTGTTAATGCTGATTTTTCGCCCTTGACAGTTATCTATACCGTGTACACACACAAATGATACACTACATCAGTGGAATGTAGGTTAGCATGGCAGTCGGGACGCCTGAGCCTGGTGCTGTGTGTTAAGCCTCAACACGCATCATCAGAAAATATCCTGCAAAGATGTTTGTGATTTATTTAATGGTGGTGGTGGGGTTTATGCTGTATATTTTGTCGAAACTGGTGGCGTGATTTTCAGTGTGGTAGTAGTACCGCAATATGCAATGCTGTGTTTTTCAGTTATGTTTTCATCCGACTGTGTTTTATGCACTGCATTGGGCTGGAAGACTGCCTTAGCCGGATTTTTGGACAATTAAGAAACGAGAAGAAGCACGTGGTTACTAGGAAATGGGCATTTTTTTTTGGGGGGGGGAGCATGAGCATGCGATATCTTATTGCTGCTCATTGAAGCGGCTTTCAACTGTACGGCACTGCATTTTCATCTGCTGTCATAGACAGCTGCAACATTCCCTGATGAACTGTGGCCGTGCCTGCAAACACATTGACTGAATTGGAAGACAGGGTGCCACACCTCCGAAAACTCGGATGATGGCACTATGTTTCATGCACATGCGTGCAAGCAAACATGAAGAAGCATTTGTCAATGCTGAATGTTTGCTTGCTGGTTTTTGCATTGTTAGTGCTGGAGGGTTGCAAGTGTTTTACCATAAACAACAGTAAAATGGTATATGACAAATGTGAACATGCATAACAAATAGATTTATACAGTCATAAGAATGGTGATTGACAGCAGTCATGTACTCCCATATCATTTATAATACTGCTGCTGTCATCCCTCCACAACAAAGTACACAGTGCCTTAATATCTGATCAGAGGTTTGCATGTTCTGAAGCGGTTGACTTGTGCATCTGTGTCCAAGAAACAGGAAGTGGAACAAAGGGGAACAATGTCTTTGACCAGGGTTGCTGATTTGTCTGTTGTTGTCTTTCTTTTTTTTTGGGGGGGGGGGTATGCTGTTGCCATTAGGAAAGACAGGGAGGAGTAGGGAGAAGATGATCATCAGGGGTGGGGTAAAGGAAAGGCTACTGCTACTGCTCGTTATGTAAGTAATTGCAGTTTTTATACCACTTTTAAGGGTTATTCTTTCCATGTCTGCCATGTTTGGCAGAAAGGCAAAAGATCGCTCGACGGGTGGCTATATGATATTCTCTACTGAGAGTGAAACGGAAGGTGCATAAAGAATTAAAGAGGGGAGAAAAATACAAAACAAATAAAAAATCTGAGTCACTGTCATTGAAGTCAATTACTGTCCCCCTTCCCAGTAATTCGGATGTCAGACGAGGTGACAGCAAAATGGCAAGACAACATTCAGCAGCAGCCCTGCACAGAACAATAAGAGGTAAGAACTGGGGTAACTAGTTGCTTAGATAGAGGTGGACAAAGCTGTCTGGCCAAGGAGAACTGCAGCTGAGCTTCGTGACAAAATATGCAGGCACTCTGAGTCTGTGTGGTTTCTAAATAGCCATTTGGCAACTAAATGGTATGCAGTATTCAGTTCAGGGCACGGAAATTTGTAGTTAAGTGGGCTGCATAGAATTCTAGAAATATAGAAATAAGTAAAGGGTTACTGACTAACTGTGAAAATCCTCAGTTGTCGGAGCCAGAAGAAGTGGTGCAGGGAATGTGTTTAATAATGAAAGGCACAGGGGTCCAGTTTGAGGGCTTGTATGTGCGGAGCCAGGACCAATGGTTGAGGGAACGTCCTGCACAGAATGTTAAAAGTAAGAAGTGGAGGTACTGGTTGGGGCAAGGCAAGATTTGACAAATCACAAAACCCGTCTAACACAAATTGTAACCCAGTCACTTGGGGTTCAGTAGGACGTAGCCGTAGTGATCAATAAGTATGGCCATGATGTATTGAACTCTAAATAAGAGCATAAAAATTTGGTTGTCATAGCCATCCTGATTTGTAAATTGTTGCCCTTTTTTGGGGTGGGAGGGGGAGGCAAAGGCATGGTGCTGTCACTAAAAGAAATAGGGAGGCCAAGTGAGAAGAAATTCATGATGCCAGTCACTGTGATCACAGGCAGTCACAACCCCCCTTTCTGGTGACTGCGTTGTCAGTGGAGGTGGCCAGAAAAAGCCAGGGCATCACTGATCAGCACCCCTGACCCCTGATCAGAACAGTAAGAAAGAAGAACTGGGGTTAGTAGTTGATTAGACACACTTGGACACAGTCGGCCAGGCCAGAACAAGTGGAGTTGGGCGCTCCGGAAAACCAGCTTGCTGACTCTATCTGTGTGTGAAAGCCAAATGACATGTAAAATATAGTGTCATGCTCAACCGGTCGCTATATAAAAAAACCAAAAAAAAAGAGGCTAGCTTGATCATGATTGGTGGGGTATGGGAAAGGCTCCTGCTACTGGCATTTAATATTCTAACTAATTGCAGTTGTCTTGCCATTTTTCTGGGCTATTCTTTCCACTTCTGCTGTCTTTGGCAAAATGGCAAAAGGCCGCTTGACCATTTGCTATCTGCAATTCTCCCCCAACAGCTACATCAAATCTGCGTAAATGAATAACAGTAGAAACGGAAAAAAAAAGGATGCAAGTCAGTGGCATATGGTCACTGCCCATCTGTTGATGATAAACTGTACTACAAATAACATGGAGGGAAGCCATGTCTTTTATTTTACCTGTACCTCATGACAGAGGCGAGAGAAGTAGGGGGTCATTTATCGGCAGACTACTTGCACAGCTACGGATTCTGTGTGCTATCAGTTGCACTGGCACACCATCGCATCTATATGTTGCAGATGGGGGAGTTAGTAAGTTTGCATGTTGTGGGAAGTCATTAGCAAGTGGCCACCACAGTAAGCTTGTCCCTTGCAGGGAGAAATTATTACTGTTGCCAGGGTGCATCAGAGAAAAGAAGACAGCAGACAGCAGAGAACGTTTTTTCCTTGCACAGAAACATTACTTTTGTTGGCAGGGTGCTTAATGGGAAAGATGGTATGTGTGTGTGGCGGGCCGGGGGGGAGCGCAGTATTTATATAAGTAACAGAGGAGAAAAAAGTGTCACTGATTACGAACTTTGGAGGCAGTGTGGTCTAGTGGTTTGAACTTCGACAAGTCACTTAAACTGTCAATGTGACAATGTGCAAGTAATTTAAAGAGGACAGGAAATTAAATGAATAAATTAAACCCTATCAACCTGTCATGTATTTATTTATAACAGACTATCTTTTTGTTTCAGAGTGTCTAAGTTTATGCTTTATTTCTATTTTTTTTTTATTATTTCACCATAAATATGGAATGTCGGTTACTGGTGCTGCCGTTTTCTTGTTTCCTGTTTCCACAATTTCACTGTGAGTGAGCTGGCTTAATGGTGACGTTGTCATTCGTATGTTCGATGACAGCATCATGCACTGCAAGAAACTCACATGCTCATGTCTAAAACTGGCCACAACCCAGAAGTACAGACATCCCTTAATAAAGTTAGTACTGTCTACCCTATTTGTATTTTTTTTAATGTTACGAACACAATTCTTACTGCAGTGTCAAATAGTAGTTTGCCTTGAAAAACAATCGAAGACAACTGGACACGTTGACAATCAGCACTGTGTGCTGTTCTTGTCCTGTTTTGAAAGTCCTGATTGCCGTAAGAATTGTGAGATCGATATTATATTAAAAATGTGTGTGTAACCTATGTGGGGAATAGTTGTAAGGTAATCTATAGGACAGTGTTATTTGTGTTAAGTGATTCCAGTACAGATGATACCATATATCATAGTTTATTTATTTTGTTTACTCCTCTTCATGTCTGGCCTGTCTCCTTCCAGTAGTTCTAACCCCCATCACCTGCTTATCTGGATACTTACTGTGACCTGCTGGAGCCCATTGTTTATCCCTAAAGTGGTACCCTGAGTTACTTAAGTCCCTTCAGACTTCTTTCATTGTGGAGGCAAGTGCTGTCCCTAGTTGGGCGTGCGGTACCTGTGGGAGGAGCCAGCTTCATCCTGCATTAGTCAGGGCATTTATGTTTTTTGTTGCCAGCCCTCATGGATGCCGCAAGTGAAGAGCTGCGTGATGCACGCATGGCATGCATGTTATACATTTATTGGCTAAGACAGGTGGTGTAATCCTCCCCCCCAACATCTAGTTGTTGGTAATGCATCAGCCCCCCCAACCCATCAAATTAGCATTATGCTTATACAGGTGCACAATTAGATACTACAGAAGTATAACGGTCCATGTCTGCCCTGTTTGGCAGAAAGACAAATGATCGCTCGGTGGGTGGCCATATGATATTCTCTACTGAGAGTGAAAGGAAAGGTGCATAAAGAAATAAAGAGGGGAGAAAAAAAAACAAATAAAAAATCTGAGTCACTGTCACTGAAGTCAATTACTGTCCCCCTTCCCGGTAATTCGGATGTCAGAGGACGTGACAGCAAAATGGCAAGACATCATTCATCAGCAGCCCTGCACAGAACAATAAGAAGTTAGAACTGGGGTAACTGGTTGCTTAGACAGAGGTGGACAAAGTTGTCCGGCAAGGGAGAACTGCAGCTGAACTGCGTGACAAAATAAGCAGGCACCCTGAGTCAGTGTGATTTCTAAATAGCCATTTGGCAACTAAATTTTATGCAGTATTCAATTCAGGGCACGGAAATTAGTAGTTAAGTGGGCTGCATGGAATTCATTAAGTAAAAGGTTACTGACTATCTGTGAAAATCCTCAGTTGTCGGAGCCAGAAGAAGTGGTACAGGGAATGTGTTTAATAATGAAAGGCACAGGGGTCCAGTTTGAGGGCTTGTACTGTATGTGCGGAGCCAGGACTAATGGTTGAGGGAACGTCCTGCACAGAATGTTAAGAAGTAAGAAGTGGAGGTACTGGTTGGGGGAACAAGGCAAGATTTGACAAATCACAAAACCCGTCTAACACAAATTGTAACCCAGTCACTTGGGGTTCATTGTGGAGGCAAGTGCCATCCCTAGTTGGAAGTGCAGTACCTGTGGGAGGAGCCAGCTTCATCCTGCATTAGTCAGGGCATTTATGTTTTTTGTTGCCAGCCCTCATGAATAATTTATTATCAATGAAAAAAACAATAACAACGTGTGTAACAAAAAAGGATTCAGTATATTTACTACCTTAACGCCTATTTGCTGGTCATTGCTTATTGCTGACACAGTACAAATATTGCATAATTAATAGATTGATTTGAGACATACATGTTAAGCTAATGCAAAGTAACTGTATGCAGGATGCTCTGTTTTCAGGAGCGAATTTAATGTAAACGAGCACGCAGGCTCCTTTCAGGTCAGGCATCTCACGTGCAATAAAGAAATGAAATGCAGCTAGATTAAATATTGTCTGCATGACAGACCCTCCAACTGTACCGGTTTTGCCGGTACAGTACCACTTTTAATAATTGGTACGCGGGTACCGAGACATCTGTACAGTGTACCAAATTTAGGAAAACTTTGCAAATCTCATTTTGGAGCACGCCTCGAAACGCAGTTGCAAAGAAGCTCCCAAATCGATACAGTACAGATCTGAGATGTCAAGAAGCTGCAGCGCCGACTGCTGCTAGAGAGCGAGAGAGTGGATTGCTATGCTCACAGGTGCGTTACTAGTAGGTGCCCTGCAGAGGGCACCTTCCTTCATGACAGTTCCTGATCGGGACTTGCTTCACGTCTGTGCTGCTGACACTCTCTGGATCTCCTCTGCTCACTGCTACTGTGCTGGAAGTGCTGCTGATGACAGAGTGTCACTGGTGGGAGAACGAGCAGCCCTGAGTGGCTAATTGCCTTGTGACACTGTATCCCACGTGCAGCACTGAGGTGCCAGTGAGTAGAGGAGTGCACTGAGTATGCAGAACAAATTAGTCAGTTGCAGTTGCCGTGGGTAGGGTAAAATCTCACAGCTGCTGTCAAGAGATTTCGGACTCTGGCACTGTTCAGACACGGGGCTGATTTGGATCTTTTAGATCCACTTAATTTAATCTCCTTCACCTGTCACTGATCACTCTGCGACTGACCTCCTGTGTTGTGTGCTGCCTGGTAATGGTGTCTCGGTCCGTCCATCGGTGAAGAGAAGACTCAAGGTCTCGCCCCCCCCCACTGTCTGGGCCAGATAGCTGTTTAGCACCAAAACAAGTAGATAGAAACAGCCTGAGCTGACTGTGTTTTTAATTTCAGTCAGAAAAAGCAGCAGATCACTGCAGGCCGGAACTGTGCACTTGGAGGGACAGAGGCCAAGGACTGAACAACTCGGTAAGTACTGCCTAAAATATAAGCAAAAATAATATGATCTGAACAGGCTTCCTGTGTGTGTGCCCTGACGCAGCCCACCACATCATGATCCAGGGCACACAACAACATTCGGGGGGTGGGGGGGCAGAGATGGTATAAGCACTGATTGGTGGTCACTGTTGCTTGCAAGTGGTGGGGGCAGCCAATGCAGTCAGGACAGACACTCCTTCTGCAGAATGCTGGATGGGGCTAGTGCTGCTTGCTGGTGGGGGGCAGGGTGGCCAGGACCCCTCTTGCAGAATGATGCATGGGACTTCGTGGCCCATGTGTAGTCCTTCCCCTGTTATAAAATTAGCTACTTGGGGCCCCAACAACATCAGCTGTGGTACGATGGCCCCTTGGGAGCCAACTGATACCCCTCCTTGTTACTCTCTGCCTTCTGCTGGTTTTATATTTAAGCAGTATATCCCAATAGGGTGTGGGTATACTGGTGGATTTACCACGGCTGGTGTGGTTTGGTCAAGAGGTGCAGCCAAGTGACTTAACCACACCAGGAGTGGTAAACTCACCAGTATACCCACACCCTGTTGGGGTATATTGCTATTATACAATAGTTCCATTTTTTTATACTGGAAAAATAGTAAAGAAAGTTTTGTTTTATATTTTTATGCAATTATTGGGTGATTTTATTGCTCCGACAGAAGAAGTACTGCTGGGTTCTGGGGCTGTGGAGTATTGCTTTGTGCTCGGCTTTGTAGGGCAGTGTGGTTTTATTTTGGGGGGAGGGGGGACGACTAGGAAGTGTTTGAATGTGGACCTATTTTTTTTTTGTTGTGTTACAGCTGCTTTTTGATATATGAGCCGGGACAGGATTCAAATTTGTTGCTCGTTTGTTTTTGTTTTTTTAGCACGGAGGTACTACTACATTTTTTGCTACTTGTGCGCATGTGTTGCAGCATTGGTAATTGCCGTGGTCACTGTTAGGTGTGTTTTTAAGTTCTTCCATTTTGGGCCAAGAGAATGCAGTCCATTCTGTTCATATTTTTCTTTTTGTTATGCTTTTGCTTGGTTGAGAATGGTGCAGACTGTTGATGTGTCACATTTAGCGTGTGCTAAGCAGTGACAGCTTCTTGTTATCATTTTGGAGCATGGTGACGAACTATCGGATGTTATCATAGGATTGGGGGGACAACACTGTGTTGAAAGGAATGGGCAGATACACACTTGGCATTTAAAAAATATATATTTTAGCTACAGGTTGTGGCTTTAAAGTACTGTTTGGAGAATTACAGTGGCAGGCCAGTTGGGACACCGGTGTTTAGCTGGGTTCCAGTATGGCGGATTTGGGTTTTTTGTTGGGTGCTCGGAGTGTTTTTTGAGACATGAGGCTGGTCAGTGATTTCATTCCATGCCATCAAAATGGAAACATGTAATGTTTTTTAAACAACTGTAAGCAATCATGGTATAAGAGGGCTTGGCATGTCTCTGTAAAGGCTTTGGTTCTTTTTGTATTTTTCTTAGACATTATGTGATACAGCAATTAGAGGTCGAGGACAGAACAGTCGTGTAAAATAAAGGGTATATGCAAATATGCATATCAGTCAGTGTTTTAGACTTTAAAAGGATATACTAACACCTCTTATACCATATTGCCCACAGTCGTTTAAAAAACATTTTACCTGTACGACCCAAACTTTTGTAGTATTTGCTGAAGCAGCTAATTCTTTAGTATCAGTTGTTATCTGCCATACTATTTGGTGTGATAGATGGGCAAATATGCACAACCAGTGTGTTCCGTCACAGAGGGGGTTTGATTCCCTATGACCTTGAGAACAAAGCTCTAGAGGTCAATGGGAATCAGAACCCTGAGGTAGCAAAACACATTGGTTGCGTCTTAAGTTGCTCATCCTGTAGTGTGATGTAGTATGTGAAATGTATGTTGTGAGTTATTTTGATTTAAAAATGAAACTGACCCCTGCAGTCTCTAGATGTTCTGCCAGTGTAGGGTAGAATCACATTCCATTAGCTTTGAACTGTGGTAGAACAGCATTTTGAAAAGAATGGTATTTTGTACAGGACAACATTTCCACAATATAATTAAGCAATAATGCCCAGCAGGGTATGTGTTGTGCTGAGATAACGTCATGTCTCAGGTGGTTGGGCACAAGGCCGTAGGCCGAGTGCATCCAATACCTGAGGCGTTACGTTATCCCAAACGACACACACCCTGGAGGACATTATTGCTATTATACAATGGCTTGTTGTTATATATAAAAGGAAAAAATAATTTGAAAGAATGTTTTTATTAGTGTGGAAAAATATTTTTGTGTGTTAAGAGAAGATGGAAAAAAAGAGAGAGTATGCTAGCGGCCATCCATATTGTCATCTACATTGGTTCACAATGAGGCTGAGACTAGACCTGTGATGATGTGCTGGGATAACATCATGGATCCAGCCCCAAACTGACCGATCACAGTCCAAGATTCTTTCTTGCCATTGTAGGATATAAGGTTATGTAGCACCCAGTGACAGCTCTGGGGGGTTTAAAACATAGGTCAAATTGGACCCACTGGTATAAAAAATGTGGGTCTAAAGAGGAACCTACTGGGTCAAAACATAATCAGTGGCAGATTTTGAACAGTTCACGTTCCTGTCCTTTAAATATTGTTATAGAGAAGGTGCATCCATTTGGACCCACTGGCAAAGAAAAGAGGGGTCAGTTTTGGAAAGGATGCAATTTTTGCCCTTTTGGTGCATGATAGCGCTGTCCCTGGTAGCGCCTTTATTAATATTTTTAATTTTTAGTTTTTGTTGACTGGGTAAGTGCACTAGCCAAATCCTACCTATTTTCAGCCACAACCCGGGGAAGGGGGATACAGATGAATGCCAACTGACCTTAAACAAGATTAAGCTGTTGGTGGTATTTTTAGTGAATGATGGAAATTTTGCCAGGACAACGGGGAAATTCCCATACTCTTTTCGATAAGTGCCATGGGATCTTTAACATCCACCTGAACTACCACCAATCCAGGCAGAAGGGACCTCGGTTTAACGTCTCATCCGAAAGACAGCACCTCTGAAGTGAAGCACCCCTGCCATGCTGCACTACAGTGTCAGTACTGGGATATTAACCCAAGTGCCAGATGTGGGAACTGATCCCACATCCCTCTGATCTCCCGGCCTCAGAGGTGAGTGTGCTACCTACTGACATATGACACTGATATTCTTGGTACCACCGCAGGCTTCAAACCCTGCACCCTTGCTACCAGAATCAGCAGCTCTACCACTCAGCCATCATATCTGCATCACTATACTGTGTGTGTACCTTTTGTATAAGCCTTGAAGTGCTAGATTTCCGTCTCTGTGATTGTATGCAATATTTATCAGTGAAGTGCTGCAAGTGAAGTTCAAAAGATGAGCCTCGGCATAACTCAAGTACTGATGTTGGTTGTGGTGTTAGTAACTGTTACTGTTTTTTAGTACTGTATTAAGAAAGTTACTGAACTGTAGCTTGTGATATTGCAGGGGAAGAAAGCAAAGGTGACAACACTGAGAAGAAGAGTAGGACAAGCTTCAGACAGATTGCAGTAACAGGAAAGAAAAAAAGAAGACGAGGCAGACAGAGTAGACATTATAAAGAGGCACGACAGAAGTGTAAGCATCAGGATAAGCAGAGAGGTTACAAAAAAGTGAGGCGAATCAGCCAGAGTCAGAAAGACCAGGAGAGTCACAGACAGAAAAAAAAAGGTTGCAAGAAGGAGCAAGCAAAAGCAGTAAAGTACAGGCTAGTAGAAAAAAGTAGAACCAATAGCCCATTCCAAATCAACATCATGTCTCAGTCTAAACAAGTGCGCCCGTGATAACACTTTTAATGTTTCTTACTCAGCAGAAGGAAGGGACTTCATAAAACCATCCCGGAAAGGGAACAAGCTTGCATTTTGTGAACATTGTGCTTGTGATTTCTCCATTTCTCATGGTGGCATCCATGATGTGAAGGTCCATCTAAAGACAATCAAGCACCGGTCAAATGCTGAACTAAAAAATAGTTTAACCTCATCCAGAGGTCTGATGAATGCCTGGGCCAATTCACATAACCCAGTGAATGACGGAGCAACAAAAGTGGAAGTTCTTTTTCAAGGATTTGTACTGCAGCATAACCTTCCATTTGCTGTAAATGATAGCTTCAACAAACTGGTTGCCAGGATGTTTCCAGACAGTGATATAGCCAAACGATATGCATGTGGTCACACAAAAGCAAGTCATCTCATTCAATATATTGGGAAACAAAGTATTGATGAAGTCAGAAAACAACTGATGCCAGGTACTGGAGAAGACAAGAAATGGTATTCCCTCAGCACTGATGGAAGTTCTGATAATGATGACAAATACTTCCCTGTACTGGTTAACTGTGAAGACGAAGAAGGGATAATTAGGACTAGATTCCTGGACATGCCCACAGTCAATTATGCTGATGCCAGAAACATTGCAGAAGCTATGGAAAGATGTCTCACTGCTTCAGGGTTTAGCAACTGTGCAGCTTTGTCTCTGACAATGCATCAGTTATGATTGGCAAACACGAGGAGTTCTCAAACTCTTACAAGAAAACGTAGTGGAGGAGAAATATATGGAGTAGGTTGTGCTTTTCCGTCATCGCACACCTTGCTGCAAAACAGGGAACTAAAGCGCTGTCATTTGATCCACAAGATTTTCTAGTAGATATATTCCACCATTTTGACAAGAGCGCGAAACGGAAGGAGTTGCTGAGAGAAGACATTTCTTTCTGTAATGAAAACATTAGGAAAGTACTGAAGCATGTGTCAGCTCGATGGCTGAGTATGTCACATACACTGGAAAGAGTGCTAGAGATCTGGGATGGACTCCAATGCTATTTTCTAACCCACTACGATAATGATGAGCCTTGTCCATCAAAACGACAGAAGATGAAGGAACAAGGTGATACTGGAGCCAGGGAGAGAAGATTGGTTAACATTTTCAGTGAACCCATCTTCAAATTGTATGTGCTCTTTTTACATGCCATCATTCCCAGATTTGACACATTCAACCTGCTGCTTCAGCATGAAGATCCCATGATCCACAGACTACAACCAGCTATGATGAAGCTATATCAGGAGCTGCTAAGATGCTTGATGAAACCTTCTGTGATCATGGACAGTAAGGACGATCTCCTTGCTATAGATGTCACTGAAAAAGATTTGCAGAAATTGAATGCAGATTTATTTATTGGGTTTTCTGCATCTCAAATGATTAGAAGACAAGATCTTGAGGGATCCTGTGAAGTTGTCAAGTTCCGTGCTGAGGTGAGGGGATTTTATCAGAATGCTCTGGTGTACATGAAACAGAAATTCCCGCTCAGTGACCCTGTATAAGGCTGTTGTTGTGTTTGACCCACAAAATCAACTGACATCCAACTCTCCATGATCAAACTCTGCTGCAGAACTTCCTGATGTAATTCCACAGAACCGAACTAACGAACTGTTCATGAAGTTCATGTTATACCAGACATCCACTGATCTACCTACCTTCTCTCTTGAAGAGGACAAGATTGATAGATTCTGGCACAGTGCGTCACAAATGACAGAACCAGCCACCGGGCAACCACAGTTTAGATTGCTGTCACAGTTAGCTAAATATGCTCTACTGCTCCCACATAGCAATGCTTTCTGTGAAAGCATATTTAGCACGGTCAGGAAAAACACTACAGATGTTAGAAGCTCATTAGGAAAATCGGCAAGGACATGCAGTAACTGGAGCATATGCTGAGCATACAGGCATCAGAAACAACCTCTGTGCAGTGATGGCTTCTAAAATCAATATGTTCAAGAACGTACCATGTACAGCATGGTCACCATCCAGTGACCTCATCCAGAAGGCTAAATCAGCAACATATAAGAGTCTGATGGCAAGAAAAGAAACAAAGAATTAAGAAAGCAATAACGGACTTCCGCTTCAGCTTCCTGCTAGGTGGCAGCTTAATTCACGAGCTACGAGCCGGGGCCTCTGTTGAAAATTAATCCACTAAATAGGGTGCAGTTCCGGGGTCTCCTCGGTCGCAAGTGGTCTGAAGGCACTACGAACACCTTGAGAATAATTGGACCCTTGATACGAAATAGTGTACTTTGGGGATTGTCTGGAACATTTTCAGTGGGCATAGTGTCTCACACTGTCTCTGTTAGACTTGGAAGGGATAGGCTGCTAATAAATAGGGCCTGGTGGATGGCTGCCTATGCCGTCCTCCCCTCTCGACTAGGACACCATGATTGGGTGCCTCTGATCTAATTGGATCCACCCCAGATGTTGGGATGCGATCAAAGGTGCAAATGGTATTTGACAGATATGGATCCCGTCCCTCACTCATCCTTCCCCCCACATGAAGGTCACCTCTCCTCCACCGCAGCAGCTAGTGGAAGGACTGGGTGTCCCTGGAGACCCCACTCCCCCTGCTGGCCCTCAATTTCTCCCCAGAACTATCTTCTCTCAACAAATACTGTGACTTCAGCATGGCAGCATACACTGGGACTGAATGCACCTATAAATTTGTGAACAGACTATTTATGTGCCATACATCCTATACTTTTACAGACTTGGAAAAAGTCCACATAAATAATTACCTTTACCTACCTGGAATATTTGGGAGGGTGGACAACTGGGAGAGACCCTGGGAGGATTGGTGCTCCCCTCATATTAGATACCTTAATACACACAGGTGAGGGGGTACTGCAAAGTGGGCAAGCATTAAGGATGCAATACTTGAAGCAATATCCCATTGTGTTAGAAGAGGAAGTGCAAAAGAAAAAGGAAACCACTTTGGTTCTCAAATACAGTAGCAGAAAAGGTCAGAGCCAAAAGGCTGGCCTTCAGGAAATATAAGGGAACACAGCGGGATGAAGATAGGGAGGCATACCAAACTGCCCTAAGGGAAGCAGGGAAGGCAGTAAGGCAGGCAAAGTCCCAAACTGAATAAACACTAGCACGAACAGTAAAGAAGGTTACAACACTTTTTATAGATACATTAGTGAAAGGAGAAAGTATTTACTGAAGAGAAGGTAGGGCAGGGCCCACAGCTCAACACCATGGACATGGGGGAGGGGAGGTGAGCACTACACCCTTCACAAAAGAAGGGGTCCTACAAGAGCTCGCTAAGCTCAAGGTGGACAAAGCAATGGGACCTGATGGCATGCATCTCAGGGTACTTAAGGAGCTAAGGGTGGAGCTAGCAGAGCCATTAGCAGTACTGTTTAGTGAGTCTCTGAGCACAGGAGAGGT
The DNA here is from genome assembly GCA_016271365.2 of Neoceratodus forsteri. Classification (NCBI taxonomy): domain Eukaryota; kingdom Metazoa; phylum Chordata; order Ceratodontiformes; family Ceratodontidae; genus Neoceratodus; species Neoceratodus forsteri. Next base: position 298,551,538 of record CM057450.1, on the reverse strand, counting down.
CCCAGAAGACTGGAGAAGGGCTCATGTGATCCCGCTCCACAAGAGTGGTAGCAGGGAAGAGGCAGGGAACTACAGACCAGTCAATCTTACCTCAGTAGTGGGCAAGATTATGGAGGCACTCCTTAAGGAAAGGATAGTGCAACACCTGGAATCCATTGGGGCACAGGATCCAAGACAGCATGGGTTTACAAAAGGAAGGTCCTGTCAAACTAATTTCATAGCTTTCTTTGACTGGGTAACCAGAGTGGTGAACCAAGGGGGAGCAGTTGATGTCGCCCATCTTGACTTCAGCAAAGTTTTTGATAGATGTTCCACATAGAAGATTGATAAATAAGCTGGGGAAGCTTGTGGTGGGTCAGAAGTTGGTCAACTGGGTGGCAAACTGGTTGACGGGAAGAAAACAGAGTGGTCGTAAACGGTATACAGTCAGAAGAGATGCAAGTAACAAATGGGTTACCTCAGGGATCAGTCCTGGGGCCAGTCCTCTTCAATATCTTCATTAGTGACATTGCAGATGGACTACAGGGTAAGGCTTGCCTGTTTGCAGATGACACCAAGATCTGCAACAAAGTAGATGATCCAGATGGGGTGGGCAGAATGGCAAAAGATCTGGATAAACTAGCAAAATGGTCAGAAGAGTGACAAGTGGGATTTATAAGTGAAGCTTAGATGGTTATAGTTGACACTGCGCATGAGCTTATTGTGGTACCAAACTGGGAAACAGGACAGAGTTGTCTAGGTCTTGCATAGAGTTCTAAGGGTTCATTTTGTAATACCTGATTAGGTGCCCATAGGCAAAGATACCTGGCCTCCCCAAGATAGAATTATCTTAGCCTGTGCATTGGGTACACTAACAAGAGGTTTACAGTTTGAATCCCTCCAGAACTGAGACTAAAGGTTGATTCGAACCCACAAAACAGACAAGAGGGTTATATTGTTCTGTTAACTGTTCACAATTGTACGATCAGAGGTTAGCACTTTGGAAGTAGAGGGCTGACCTGTTGATTGGGATTGTGATGGTTCTCACCCCCTTACATATCCTTTTAGAGGAGTTTCTTAATTTAGTCACAGTAGTTAAGCCCGGTTGGCCTATTACCTGCTTTCTCAGTTCTCGCCGACATCCCTTCCCTAATTACTGTATGGGACGCAGAGTAGCAAGTTATTGCACACTTTCCTCTCTGTTACTATTTAAAATTGTAATTCTGTATCTACCTATAAAACAGTTCAGTTCCTGTAAACGTTCTTGTAAATGACAACTTTAAAAGTATCAGAATATTATTGTGTAGAAATTGACTCTTCTGAATGTAAGTTTTGAATTTTCATCTTTAAACAATTAAATTTGCAAACATTTAGAAACTTGATGCAAAATTAAAAAGACACACTAATTAATACACTTGCTGTCTGCTGACTTATAGCTGTATGTTTTCATCCATCGCTGAAAAATGGTGACTCATGGCCTATATGAATAGTGGGAAACCAGAGGTGGCGGTGGGGGTGTTGAGCTGCCAAACATCCCGGTTTGACTGGGACAGTCCTGGTATCCAAAGGGCTGTCCCAGTGCCTAGAAGATTTTCCTGAAATCAGAATTTAGTTGTGTAGAGGTTGTGCTATCCAAGTTGCCTACTGCACACGCTCCTTCTCCCTGCATGCCAGCCAATGATGATCCTATTACCTGTTGGCTGCCAGCATGTGTCCCTTTAATTGAACAACCAATATCAGGTAAAGGGACCAGCTAGGAATGGCCCAGTCGGACCGTCCATAGTCAGTGATGTGCATAAGCCAATTCAATTGGAAAACAGAACTTGGAAATTTCAGTTCTATTGGCTGTGAATCACCAATGGCAGGTGAGCAGCACTGTTGCGTCAGGTGATCCATCCGGGGATGGGCGCCCAATGAAAATCCACTGCCGGCTTACACAGCCAGCCTGCCATATTTCTGCATGTAGAGACTGCCATTACTCTTTTGGTCCAGCTGAAGTCTTCATCTGCTTTTTTTGTTCAAGTTTGTTTGAGGCCCATTTGTGACTCTTGTTGCCTTGTCTGCCTGTGGGAATGGGTTGGGTAGGGATGATTTGGTTGGATGGATAGAGGCAGCAGAGCGTACCACACAGCAACGGCTCTTCAAATCTGAGCTACATTATCGAAGGAGATTGAGAGAGACAGAGACAGGGGAGAGAAGACGTCAGGTGAGTCCTACTCATTTTATTCTTACAGATTAACAAGAGAAGCAGCTAAAATTATGGCCGTGGTGGTACAGTGGAACTGTACTGAAACTTATCTCTATAGGAATGTCACCATTTGCAAAGCAACCTAGTACATAATTGCAACGTTATTTATTATTGTAGTGCTTCAAAAACAAGTGTGTTCAAGTTTAGTTAACATATAGCGGTGGGGGCATATTGTTGACCTTTGTCCTTGTTTTTGTGAAGAAGAAGTAGAGGAGGAGGAGGAGGAGAGGTAAGGGCAGAGGGATGAGGAGGGGGAGGAAGAATCATCACAGGACATTGCAAAAAAGGTCATGAGGTGGAGGGTTGACATTGTTGGTCAGCCAGCTGCCCACCCCAGTTGCAGCTAAAGACTCTAAGCCAAGGTTAACCAGAGAGACACCAACATCCCTAACTCCAGCGAAAAACAATTTTTCCCCCTGGAGTCATGACTAGTGAACACATAAAAATAGCACATTGTATTTTCAAAAAAATAGCCATAAAACTCACCACAGATCAGACTAAAACCTAGAGCATCAAAAGTGTGTTTTACCTTCAGTAAAAGCCCCAAAACTCACCACAGAGCATCTAAAACCCCAGAGCTTCTGGGGGCCACCCCCGGCTGTAATATGTGCCCAAGTCACTGAAACGCAGAAGTGTACCTATTTTGACTAATGAAATGTTGGAAGGTCTGGCATGACAGGGGGAAGGAAAATACCCACTGCCGTGTATGAGGTAGCCTGAAGGGGAATGGCTTCTCATGTTTCACTCCAGCACTTCTTATCTCAGGGGTCCTTTTTATGGTCATTAACTCTGGCTTTTTTTACACTAGGAGCAACTATCTATAGCAAAGTTTTCTTGGATAGTAATAATCCTTGTATTATCTCTTATTTCAGTTTTTACAAGTTAGGCAGCTTTTTTCATGTACTAAGCCATCCAAAAATATTGTTAACATTTAAGTGCTGCCAGTGCATCCTGATGGGTCATTCTCTAAAATATGAACATATTTACAATGAGTCTCAGCAAAGCGTTCCCAGTTTAGTCACTGCATCACAGAATGCTAAGGGGGAGGGGGAGGGAGAGAGGGAGAGAGATAGTGCTACATGGGATTCTCCCCCTTATCTTTGCAACTCTACAGTGAGTGGTTAAATAACAGTTTTATTTCTCAAGCAGCTAGTTTTGCGGCATTTGAGCCCACTTTAAGATACAATAGCAACAGCATACTTTACTTTGCATGCTATGTAAAAGATTCAGTTTTCAAGAGCCTATTTAATTCTACCAGCTTACAGGCTTGGGCAGGACAGCTTTGGGCAGCATTCTTAAGGTCAACATGAATGCCAGAATTAATTTATATCTTTCCTCCACATGAGAAGAAAGAAAACATCTTTGTTCGTTACTTAAAAATTGTGCAGTTTACATTTCCCTCTAGCCCTTTATTTGGGGGGAGGGGTGTAATTACCATATTAAAGTGTCTTAGCTTTCTTAGACAAGGAACCATTTTACATAGCAGGCAATTTCTAGTGCATTACAACTTAAAAGGAGAGCTGCCAGCACAAGGAGCATTTTATTATGAGCTACAGTAGAGAGTGGCTACCTGTATATTACCATAGCTGCTGTGCAGGATGCTGTTTTCAGGACAGCACTTCATTTAAAGAAGCAGACATGCTCCCTTCAGGCAGGGCATCTCTCATGCAATAAAGAAATGAAATGCAGCTAAACTAGATATTTTATCCATGAGAGGAGGAAGGAAAACACCCACTTCCATTTATGACTTAGCCTAGAGGGTAATGGCTTCTCATGTTTCACTCCAACACTTCTTATCTCAGGGGCCCCTTTTATGGTCATTAAATCTGGCTTTCTTTTACACTTGGAGGCACTGTAGCAGAGTTTTCTCAGACAATAAAGGCATTTATGCAGTAATTTCAGATATATATAGTTTTGCTGCGTTAACAGTTTTTTTTTTGCTATGTCCTTTGAGGTATACTTATGTGAGCAATATTACTTGTGGTCATACCTCTCAACTGTACCATATTATGAGGAACGTTCCTCATTTTACTTCTCAAAAGCTCCCTGTTCCACATTGTGAGGACTTGTTCCACATTCAAAATCAACATTTGAAAGCAAAAATCCACAGTAAATGATACAAAAAATATATTGTTCAATTCATAACAGACTTTCTGAACATAAAGGCAACATGCTAACAGTGTTTTGAGCTTCTTAGGTAAAGATTTGATTAAGTGTTCCACATTTTGCCCATTTGTTCCACATTTTGACAGGCAGTGTTCCACATTTGGGGGACAAAAGGTTGAGAGGTATGCTTGTGGTCATAGAGTTTAGATCTTGAAAAGCACCGGCTTGAGAATGGGGGAAACAGAGGTTTGAATCCCATCACAACCACGTACTCGCACTGTGTGACACAGAACACTTAGCCCCTCGTTGCTTCTGTCAATCCACCTGTAAAAATATGAAAAAGCTGGAACCCACTATAAACAAGTTGTTAATCTCAGCAGGGCAATCTTGGGGCAATACTCTTTGACGGCTTGAGAATCAGTCAGAATGTGAGCTCCTGCAGCAGGTTTGTTTGTTCTTTTGAGGGGAGAATTAGCAACAGGTTCATGGTGGTCTTTTTAGACTACCCTTTCCCAATGTGATTGGCAGCAGTTATGCTTTCCTTTTTTTTTCTTTGTTAAAAATAATTAAATTATTTGAAAAGTTTCAAGTTTCACGGCTCGGAACTACAAGGTAAGGAGCACCTAATGCACCCAGTTAGAGTGCATCAAAAGCAAAGACAAAAAAAATCTATTTTCTTCAAGCCATAGATCAATGCAGCAAAGGTAAAAAGATGAGCAGATGGCTGAGAACAGGAGTAAAGTAGCGTGATGTCAGTGGTAAAACAAAATGAGCGGGGGTGTTGATGAGCTGGGAGAGTGTGGCTGCTGTTAGGGGTAGTGTAGGCAAATGTGAATGAGCTTATAGAAGAAGAAACGCAAAGGTGAAAAAACCCTATCTAAGGGGGGGGGGGGAGCAAAGGTCCAAGCAGATAGCTGCAAGAATTTCATCAGTTTGTCCGATCACTTGAGGGTACTACCCTCCTTGTTGCCCAATCATTTCGAGCATCCACTTCCCTGTTTAGACTCTTTCATGGAGTTTTACGTCAGTCTTGCTTAATTTGTCCTCCAATGCAATGTGTTCGTTTTTTTAGGTGAATACTATCTCCAGAATAGCGACATGGCCCTGGGGGCCACGTTTGCTCCCAGTTTCTCTAATCTTTATTCGGGCCTATCAGAGGAAAGGTATGTATATAACCATCAGACCAATACCTTCCTTTAGCACATTATTTTGTGGGGTAGGGAAATAGACGATATATTGACTGTGTGGCGGGGGTCCACCGAAGAATTGCATCAGTTTGTCAGTTAACTTGAGGGTACTCTCCTCATTGTCACCCAGTCATTTCCAGCATGAATTCCCTAACCGAGTAATCTTAAATTTGCAGTAACACGTACTAGGGAAAGTGTTTCCTTCTTGCATATTTGCTTTGTCAAGAATGCTGAGCAATGGGTCAATACAGATTTATATCGTAAGCCCACTGTCTTGTTACACTGTACTACTGGCGAGTTCTTGCCATGGCGCCACAACACCAAGAGCATCCCAGTCAGCCAGTTCCTGAGAGTACGCCACACTTGTGACACTGATGAGTGTTTAGAGGTAGGCACGGTTGAGCCGACAGAGAGGTTTAGGGACCGTGGTTATAGAACTGCTGATATAAATTAAGCCTATGAACGCACCAGAAACACTGATAGGCCAACAGCCTTTAGTGCGGCAAACAGATTGCAACCCCCGAGGGCAAATGTTGTAACTACTGTACTTTTAGTTCTAGAGTTAACAGGTTTGAGTCTATTTTGAGGAAACACTGGAATATTTTACAAACAGAACCGAAGTTAGCTGGTATTACCAGGGCACCTCCCAGGATGTGTTCAGAAAGGTTAGGAATATTGGGGATTACGTAATCCATACTTTACAGCCTGTAGCTAAACCTCGAACTTGGTTGCGCACCCTCCCCCCCTTTCTGGCCCCCATCCATGTGGCCCTTCTAAATACAGTGAGACTCATGGTTACAGCTAGTTTACAAACCATGTGACCTAAGAAAAATATCATATTCGAAAGTTTATCACTTGTGATACTACTTGGATTATATATTTGGCCACATGCAGGTGCGGGGCATATTCTGTGGGATGGATGAAAGGGAAATTTAATGAGCGCATAGTTTAGGGGGACATATGCGTTCTTTACAGCAAGGGGATTAGGATTTGGCTCTGTCTGTACACTGTATTGCAAATCCAGCATTTCCTCATGAAAGGAAGTTTGTTAGGATTGAATATGTTTCCATTGGTCCTCGGGGTGGACATCATGAATTACATCTGGCACAATGTGAGGCATTTTGGATTTTCACGTTACATGCCACCTCCCCCCAGGTCTCAATGATAGGACTGAGCTCCAGTCTTTTCTGTAATGTCGTCTAAATGGTCAGTGCTGTGCTTTTATTTTGAGTTTCGGGAATTAACTATCTAATGACACATTGGAAGTAATCATGATTTTTAGCAAATTGTATTCACACATTTCTAATGGTGTTTTTATATGTAACTAACTGAATTACTTGTACCATGCTGGGGTGGGCTCCCAGTATGGCATCTGAAACTCTGTTTGGGGGGAGGAGGCACAGCCGACAGGGATTGGGCACCCCATTCGGCTATACAGTGTATGAGTGTGGGGGGGGCGAGCACACAGTAAGACAGTGTGTGTGTGTGTGTGTGTGTGTGTGTGTGTAGGAGGAAGCACACATGAGCAGGCGATATCTTATCACTGCTCACTGAAGCATAGCTCCCTCTTTCAACTGTATGCCACTGTGACAGCTCCAGCAGGCACCGGAGAACTGCTGCCGCACCTGCAAACACACTGAATTGGAAGAGGGCTGACACACCTCCGAAAAACTCAGATGATGGCACTATGTTTCTTGCACATGCATGCAAGCAAACATAAAAATGGCATAGGATGTTCTTCATGCCTCACTTGCTTCTGTCCCATGGCATGTTGTGGGACTCATTTATATAGCATTGGTGTTAGTACGTGGCAATAGAGCTCCCTTTTGTGGAACTAACTTCTCATTGCTGTGTCTCTGGGTCTGCTGACAATGTTTCTCAGCCTGCATTGCAAACTGCTCCACTTTTCATTTGTTGACTACAGTTGCGATCAAACAACATGTGTTCGGTAGTAATGGTACCTCTAGTAGGAAGGCTTATGAGTATGCTTGCCTATCAAATGCATCATCATTGCTGTACGCATATTATTTGATGTATTTTCTCTTTTTTTTTTTTTTTTTAGCACAGCACTCCTCAGATATTATTTAATATTACAAAGGGACCCAGAACAAAATATGTAAATGCTTACAGCAAACTGGCATACTTTTTAAATGTTGCTTTTCTGCCCCCTGCCTAGTTGTCCTCCACTCCTTCTTTGACTGGCCACTTGCCCACCCCTGCCCACCAACCACACACCCAGCCTCAGAATAGAGTAGACTAAACCGCAGCTGCCATTTGGTGACAATGTAGTAAGTAAAACTCTTTATTTTGTGACAGGATAAAAACTATTAGGACCACCATGGCCCTATAGTCAAAGTTGTCCTGTGTTTTGGTTGGTCACATTAGTTTCAACACTTACAGCAGCAATATCAACAGTTTTTACAATACAGACATTCAAACAAAGATCATTGCAATTTATCTAAAGAAAGTCATTTTTACCCCAGCTTAAACCACATTTCCGATTTAGTAATGGTTGAACGTTGTGGTAAGTTCAGACGGCAGTGCTGATTAAAATCCAGACTCAGTGTGACTCCTGTAATTTCTGGAAACAGGGAGTTCCACATTTTAGGAACATCAAGGATTCAGCTTGACCTAAAACTGATAAATTCTTTGTACTAAACTTTTGCAGCTTTTTCGTCTATACTGTACCTGCTAAGTTCTCACAGATTTACCAAGTGCGGTGCATGCATTCCTTTCAATTTCCAAATACCACAGCCATTTATTGCACTTACAACTGAGTGAACTGTTGTTTGCATGGGAATTAAATAGAATAAAGGGGACAGAAACAGAGGGGTGGGGGTGGTACAGTGCACAGTCGGTGGCAGCGGGAGGGGTTTCGAGAGCTTAGTGGGGAGGAGCTGCACTAAAGGAGCACGGGCACCAGAGAGGGGCGGGGTTGTGATGGGCGGAGAGAATCCGGGTTTTTTTTAATTAAGGAAAAAATTCAGAGTCCTCACCCTGTTCGTTAAAGGGCTACAGTCTCCGCCCATGCAGCCCTAAAAATGGTGTACAGTAGGTCAGCGGAAACCTTTCAGCATTACAATGCATAGCAGAGCAAACTGACAGAATATTTAGCACATTATGTTTTATAATTAATAATAAGTTTAATAATACTGGGCCCCATATATTTAATTTTAAGGAATGTTTCAAGGTTGTTTAATTTTTTAATAGTTTGTGTGTCCAGAAGTAGCTAAGGTTCATACTTAGGTGTGGTTAGGAGTAACAGGCAGAGGCTCATATAACGCTCCTTACTCAGTAACTATCATTTATTTATTTATTCATTACACACAAGATCCTTTAGGCAGATCCTATTTTCAAAGGATCTAGAATCAGATTTGGAAAAAACAGTAAGTGTAGCAATTACAAGTTGAAGTAGTGCAATAAATAGGGTCAGTTATGATATTGTACAGTAGACTGGATATTATACAAAACAAATTGCAGGATATACAGGATTATTTACAGGATAATCTACCCATCATAATGTGACTGAGCTAGAGGGGGAAGAAAGCTGGTGAAAGTGGGGTGGGTATCAGTGTGGAAGGTAGAAAGGAGGAGGAAGAGAGAGGGAAGATAGCAAATACAGGAAGAAGTTGGATAGGTTAGCTATGGCATCCACAATGTTCTGTGGGGGTGAGTGAAACTTGGAGAAGGGATGGGATAATATTCTAATTTTACTCCTGACAGAATCAATCTATTCAATCTAGTTTTGAATAATTGTTTATTATTACTTCTAACAATATCAGATGCAAGCGAGTTCCAGCAGTTAACTATCCTTTGAGAAAAATATTTTCTCCTAAGAGTGTTAAAATATTGCCCCTTAATGTGCGAGGTGTGCTCTCTTGTTACTTTTGTGCCTTGTTTTCTTTCAAACCCCATCTTAATAAATATGTGTGTTGGATCATTTCTTTCATCAACAGCAGATCCCTCCTCAGACGCCTCTGCTTCAAAAATATGAGGTTTAAATATGATAATCTTTCCTGATAACTTAAATTCTGTATTCTGGACATTTGTTTACTTATTCTCTTTGGACCCTCTTGAGCTCTTAGGGAGGTGGACACAAATCCATTTTCAGAGGAAAGAGTCCAGAATGGACTTGCAACTCTGAAGGTGGACACAGCTATGGGACCAAACGGCACATATCCGAGGATTCTAAAAGAACTGGAGGCAGTAACTGCCCCACAGACAACCATATTTAACAGCTCACTGGAAACTGGCGTGGTTCCAAAGAACTGGAGAAGAACTGACATGGTCCCTCTACATAAGAGTGGCAGCAGGAAGGATGCTAGCACCTACAGGCTGGTCAGTCTTTCTTCAGTTATGAAGAAATTAATGGAAAGCCTTCTGAAAGAAAGACTGGTAGAGTATCTTGAATGCAATGGACTGCAATACCACAAGCAGCATGGATTTGGTGGAGGTGGGGGGGGTGAACCCTCTGTTTCCACACTGAACTTACTGAGACATTCCTCTGTTTAGAAACCTGCCCATGCCTTGGACACTGTGGCTTCTAAGACCTCACAACCTGCTGTTCTGGATTGGGAGGCTTCGGCTCTGCTTTCCTGTGACCAGATTTTGCCCATGGTTACTGTTCCCAGGGGCTCAGTTCCTGAACCATCTTCATTTTTATTTTGGACAACCTGACTCTTCTTTGCCCTCCCCATTATGGCCCTGCTTGACACACAGGATCTGCCCAAATGTGCTGATGTACATTCTTCTATGTCTATATGCCTGTCTCCAGAGATGGGAGGCGCTGATACACTCCTCAATCCACAGTCCCTGTTATGTCCTACACACCATTTATATACTCCCCTGGCTGTTGCTGGTCCATGGACTAACACTCCTCTCTTTACTAAGTCCTCCCATCCTCCCACGAATTGATCACCAGTGCGAGCTTTGCATGAGGTGGGCTGTACGAGGGATGCGATAAGTCAATGGCATCTGACCACTTCACAAAAGCATTACCAACGGATTCTGTATTACTGAATGCCTTTTAAGCAGAACAAGTGGTTTCCTCTGAATCTTTGTCTAGAGTTCAGGTAGACCTCTCTGTACCCACTCATCCCAAACAGGCCCTGTAGTATGATCTGCTGCATTCTGATCTTATGGTTCTTTTGCCTACTGTTCTCTCTACACCAGTGTTACTGGACGATGTCTTTCATACTGACCTCACTGACAAGAGGCCATCTGAGCCTACTGCCCCCCTGCAGTGGTTCTGGGAACCACCTCCACTGCTCCTGAGCCAATGTCGGCCACGCAATCTGCTGCAAGAACTGCCATGGATGTGTCTGTGCCTGAGACAGTGCAGCCCTCATTGTCCTGGGCTAGTAGGGTGGAACACTCGGAAGGAGAGGACCCCACTGTTCCTCCTTTAAATTTATCTGACCCTTCACTCCTGTCTTCAGCCCAGCAGTGGTCTCAATTTAGGAACAATTATGTGTTTCCAGATTCTAAGGCCCCTGCTCAGAGGTGCAATGCAGTGGGCCTATTGTACTTGGGGGGTCTTGACCTGCCCCCAGACAGAGCATATGATGGACGCACATTGCTGAATGACTCCTTGCGCTTCACTCCAAAAAAGCTGTATGCTTTGTTGTATACTGCCTCAGACTACTTTGATCTTAGCTTAAAAACCCCATCATTATGTTTGCTTGCACGCATGTGCAAGAAGAACAAATTACTCACCTTAGTAATGTTGTTTCTTCTAATGGAGTCTTGCTATATTATGACAATTGCAGTTTGTCCCAGCCTTAGAACTGCTCCGGAGGTGAAAGAGTTAACTTCCATGCCATGCATGGAACTTAGAGCGCGAGCTCGGTTAGAAAAGCTCTGTCTGGATAATTTCAAACTGAAACTGTCAGATCTTTACGAGCAAAACTCACTAAGGTTCTGTGTGGAAGCTGTAACCTACACTAGCCAACTGGCTACTTAAGTATTAACACATTTTCCTGGTCCCAACACCAAGACTCAAGTCAGGGAACCAGAAAATAAGATAAGATAAAATAAAACACAACACCCAAACACCCCAAAAAGAAAGGGTGGAAAACATAAGATGGGCATCAATAAGTGCCAACACTGGACTGCCCACCCCATCTCTAAAGTAGAAGTTCTGAGAGGGGCAGGCTGGGGGGGAGATTATAATATAGCAAGACTCCATTAGAAGAAACAACATTACTAAGGTGAGTAATTTTTTCTTCAAACAACATGAAGTCTTGCTATATTATGACAATTGCAGACTACACAGCAGTACCTCCATGGAGGAGGGACAGAACCTACTTAGGAAATAGGCTCTGAAGCACAGCTGTGCCAAATCGAGCATCCCTCCTGGCCTGAATGTCCAAGGAGTAATGCTTAGTGAAAGTATGTACTGTTTTCCAAGTAGCTGCTTGACATATCTCTAAAATAGGGATGTCCCTGGCCGCAGCTAGGGACGCAGCTGTACCTCTGGTAGAGTGAGCCCTCAGGCCTGAAGGGGGAACCTTACCCAGTTTTTGATAGCAAAATTGGATACAAGAGACAATCCACCTGGCAATGGATCTCTTAGTGGCAGGTTTCCTTTCCAACCTCACCATAAGTGAGAAAGAGTTGGAGGAGTCAAACCTGTGACCCTTGGTACGCCTATGTAGTAACTAAGGGCCCTTAACATCTAGTTGTGCAGCCTCCTCTCACCAGAGGAGGAATGGTCAGTGAAGAACACTGGAAGAGAAATAGATTGATTAAGGTGGAAATCTGAAACCACCTTAGGCAAAACTTCCTGTTAGTCCTGAGGACTACCTTATCCTTGTGAAAGGAAATAAAGTCAGTCTCCACTGACAAAGCTTGCAACTCACTTATGCGCCTGGCAGAAGTGATGGCTACTAGAAACACAGTTTTCCAAGTCAAGTACTTAAGCTCTGCTGAAGACAAAGGTTCAAAGGGGGGTTACATCAGCTGAGCAATGCAAACATTAAGATCCCAGGCAGGGCAGGGTCCCTGAATGGTGGATTGGTATGAAGCAATCCCTGAAAAATCCTGCTTATGAAGGTGAGTACCTGGACCAGGTTCTAAAACTGACTTTGGAAGATTGAGAAGAAAGCCTAGAGAGGTAAGCAGCTGCTGGGTAACCTGCAGGTGTGATCTGACCTGGTCTGGAGACTGACCCACAATGAGCCAGTCGTCTAGGTAGGGAAAGATGGCAACCTTTGCCTTCTTAAATGAGCAACTGCTACCACCAGGCATTTTGTGAATACCCTTGGGGCAGAGGTAAGGTCAAGGGCATTGCTTTGAACTGATAATGGCCTGAGGGCAGTTCGAATCTGAGGTACTTTCGGTGGGAACTTCTGATAAGAACATGGAAGTAGGCATCCTTGAGGTCCAGGGAAGCTAGCCAGTCCCCTGGCCTTAGGGAGGGTAAAATCATTCCCAGAGTCACCATTTTGAATTTTGGTTTTAAAAGGTGCTTGTTCAGATATCTTAGGTCTAGGATGGGCCGCCATTCTCCTGTCTTTTTTGGGGTAAGGAAGTACCTGGAGTACAGTCCCTTGCCCTGGTGTAGGGGAGAAACCCTTTCTACAGCTCTGAGAGCCAGGAGGGTTGAGACTTCTGTTTCCAAAGCAAGAGTCTCTAGAGGATTTGCAGGTGGAAAAGATCTGATTCTCATCTTTGGAAAGTTTTTGAAGCTGAGAACCAGACCCTATCTTACTACTTCCAGGACCCACTTGTCTGAAGTTAAAGACTCCCAGTCCTGGACGAAGTAAGCCAGCCTGGCCCCTACAGGTAATGGAGAATCGGCCCTGGGCATCCCATCAGGGTGCCTGTTTGGCAGGGGCTTTAGGCTCAGGGGTGGGAGCAGGCCTGCTCATACCTCGTCTGCCTCTCCCTCTGAAGAACTCCCTCTGAACATAAGCTGAAGAGAAGGCCTGGGTTTGGTAAAAAGGTCTGTGAAAGGCCTGCCTCTACCCCTGGGGGGCTGCCTCTGAGGAGTGGCTTGCTGCTCCTTGGCTTGTGCACTCCTATAAGTGGTTCTATATTCATCCATTTTCTTCATATAATTCTCTGTCTGCTCCCCAAACAGAGAATTTCCCACCACAGCAAAATCCATGGCCTTAGCCTGGGTATCCTGTGACAGACTAGTACACCTGAGCCAAGCCAATCTACAAAAAGCCACAGATGTAGCCATGACTCTAGAGGATACATCATTAGAATCCACTGCAGCATGGAATTGCACCTTAGATGCCTCAATACCATCAGCAGCCACCTGTTCCAGCTCCTTGGCAAGCTGGCCAGGAGCCTGTTTGGCTAAGGCCATGACAGTGTCCCATCTAGATTTCTGGTATCTTGCAACATAGGCCATATAATTTGCCTGTCTGAGTCCCAAGGACGCTGCCATGTATTGTCTTTTAGCCATGGCATCAATCTTCCTGGAGTCCTTGTCAGGAGGATGTGAAGCCAGGGGAATATTAGCCTTATCACAGGCTGCAGCCTGAACTACCCCAACATGGCTGCATTGCTGTGAAAGAAATTCTGTATCAGGACCTGACAAGGTGTACCTCCTGTCCATCTTTTTATCCACAGGAGGCACAGAATTAGGAGCTTTTAAAATTTTTATTGTTTGTTTCCTGAAGGATTTATGTAAAGGAATAGACAATCTCCTGGACTCTGGGATATCCATCATCTCTACATAGTCAGGCTCCTCTTGCTCATCCACAGCTTCCTCCAAAGGGAGCTGGAGGGTTTCAGCAACTAATTTATAAAACAGAAAATGAGAAGGGGACTCAGAAAGCCTAAGGGGAGACTCTCCTAAAGGTCTGTCTGGGGAGATGTCCGGTTCAATGGGAACATCCAGACTTTCAAAATCACATTCACACTGTTCATAATCATGTTCCCCCTCCTCTGGTTCATAAAACTCCTCTATATCATATTCTTGAACCGGTGGAACCGGCCGAACCGACCTTTTGCCAGATAGTGGCGGTTCAGATGGAACCGGGGAAAGCGACTGGACAATTTGGATTGCTTTGGCTATCTCTGCAGCAGTTGGAGAAGGAATTTTGGACTCCACACCTGCTGATTTTCTAGTTCTCTTTGCTGGAACTGGCTCCACTGAGTCAGCTTTTCGATTGCCCGAGGAAGTCTCGCCCTGGTCAGAGGGCACTCCCTCCGGTTCGGTTGGCATCGAACCAGGCTGGCCATCCGGGTCAGTGGACTTTTTGGCCTCTCGTTCCCTGAGCCTACCAACTCTCTTATCTAGGGTAGCTGCAGGGAAATTCTTGCAAATCTGGCAGTCTACATTGAGGTGGTCAAACCCCAGACAATAAACACATGTGGTGTGAGGGTCAGCCTTGGCAAAGGCTTCCCACAGACACTACAGTGTTGAAACCCAGTGGGCCCGGTTTTCTTTTGGGTTTCTCAGACATAATACCAGCCTAACCAAAACTTGCCCTTTTCCGCAAATGCCAGGCAAGACACTTTATCGGTTCCCAACCGTGTCACTGGTCGTGGAAAACGTGAATGACATCCAGTTTTTAGAACCGATAAGAACTGGGAACCGCACTCTAAATAGCTTTAAATGAATTTAGAAAAAGTTTTAAAACAACCTGATCAGTTCAAACCGAACCGATAAACATTTACAAGTTCCACACAGAAATAAACCTGTCTATTACTTACAATACCACAGACAGAGCTTGAACCGATCGGTTTGCCAGTATCCTCAGGCTGGTGCTAGATGAAGTCCTTGCCCCACTCACCAGCCTAATTAACTGATCACTCTGCCTGGGACAATTTCCCACGGCTTGGAAAACAGCCATAATCACACCAATTCATAAAGGGGGTGACAGGTCGTCGGCCAACAACTACCGGCCAATCTCCATCCTCCCCCATCTCTAAAGCCCTGAGAAAGTGGTGGCCATTCAAATCACTGATTATCTGGCTAAGCATAACATCTTATGCCCAGAGCAACATGGCTTCATGCTGGTCACAGTACCAGCACTGCCCTAATTGAATTCTCCAACTTCCTACACACCTCCTTGGATACCAGCTCCTAGCTGGTGCAGTGTTCATCGACCTCTCAAAGGCTTTCACACCATCTCCCATCCACTTCTGCTGAATGCTCTCTGCCACACTGGTCTCTCCTGGCCCCTAGCATGGTGCACAAGCTATCTTGCCGCCGATCACAGTGTGTAAAAATCAATGGGATACTCTGATACCCGTCCCATTCACTCTGGGGTCCCCAAGGCTCCATCCTGGGCCCCTTCTCTTCGCTCTATCTGAACACCCTGCCCAGTGCATGCCCTGGCAAAATTCTCCTGCAAGCAGATGGCGCTGTCCTTTTGCCACCCACATAATCCCGTCTCCCTTCAGGACACCCTACAGCAGTCTTTCAATAGTGCGGAAGCTTGGTTTAAGGAGCGCAGACTCGTCATCAATCATAAAAAGACCAAAGCTATGCTCTTTTCCCACCCCCAAAACAAAGCTAGCAACCACCCACTCTGTATCCTTCCTAGTACCAATCAGCCACTGGAACAAGTCTGCTCCTACAAATACCTTGGGGTTACCTTCGACTCAGCCCTCACATTTCACAACCACATCGATGCCCTAACATCCGCCACTAACACACGGCTTGGCATCCTCTTCCGCCATAGAACCTGCCTTCCCCCAAATGCACTCCGGCTCGCTGTTACGTCATCCGTTTTGTCCCTTGTAGACTATGGTCTACCAGTCTGTGGTGTTGCCGACACCACTGCACTCAAAAAAATTCACCTAACCCTGAATAAAGCCTGCAGACTGATTACTGGTGCCCCCAGGCTCACACACACCTGTCAGCTGTATGCCGAGGCTAAACTCCTTACCCTGGATGAACGGCTCCGATATCAAACCTGTCTCCTCACAAAAAAACCCCTACTCGGGCTCTCCCCCCCTGGGGTAACGGCATCCATCCACCAGAGCCCTCCCACTATTGCAACATGGTAATCCTACAAGACCACTCTAATGGTCCCCAGATCAAGAACCAGCCATGGCCAGAGGTCCTTCTGCTACAGAGCCCCATCCTGGTTTAACTCTCTCCCTGCCCCTATCACCAATGCCACCACCATCTCCAAGTTCAAAACCACCCTTTGAAACCAACTCTTCAACACTCATAGCTGCTCCTGTCTCTGAAAGTAGCCTCCACCTCGACTTCTCATGACAACGCCCTCCGAGCGGCTCTCCACCTAGCCATCCCCACCACCGCTTCCTGGTACACCGTGCCTATGTCTAACCTGGCCAGTGCCAGCTGTTTCATTGTATACCTATTAGATTGCTCAATTTTTGATACCAACTTGTGTAACAACTGTTCTCAATTACATGTACCCTGTAACCTAAATGTATTTGTCTGACCTCAGTGTGACGTGGCGCCTCTGTTGAACGCCTATTGTTTTGCAAACCTATGCTATGTAACCAAAAACACTATGTATGTCTTTAATGTGACAAGGTACCTTTGGAAACGAGCCTCTAGCTCAAAGGTTGTAAACTGATTTTACAAATAAATAAATAAATAAAATAATTATAATCGCGGTTGAATTTAACCGAGAAAAACACTTTTAAACCGAGAAATGAACCGAGCAGTAGGAGGAGTCTCCAGAGTGACTGTTCAGTGAGGCAGAGTAAAGAATCTGACAGTTTCAGTTTGAAATGATCCAGACAGAGCTTTTCTAACCGAGCTCGCGCTCTAAGTTCCATGCATGGCATGGAAGTTAACTCTTTCACCTCCGGAGCTGTTCTAAGGCTGGGACAAACTGCAATTGTCATAATATAGCAAGACTTCATGTTGTTTGAAACATAGTGCCATCATACGAGTTTTCCAGAGGTGTGTCAGCCTCTTCCAATTCAGTCAATGTATTTGCAGGCGTGGTCGCAGAGCGCCAATCACTGCTCCAGCTGTCTATGACAGCTGAAAATGCAGTGTCATACAGTTGAAAGGGAGAGCTCTGCTTGAGTGAGCAGAGCTCCCCCCCACATGCACACGTGTGCACGCACACACACTGCGTACTCATGCTTCCCCCTCCCCACACTGTCACGGCGGCAGGGGTGCCCAATCCCCGTTAGCTCCACGCCCCCCAAAATATTCCAGGTGCCACGCCAGGAGCCCACCCCAGCATGGCAAATTATGTTATGGCCGACGGGGTGCCCAATCCCCATTGGCTCCACTGTCTCCCCCATGCTGTTGCTGACAGGGGTGACCAATCCCCGTCAGGTCCACTGTCTCCCCCAGTACAGGGTGCCACGCTGCGAGCCCACCCCAGCGTGGCAACAGATGCCATGGCTGATGGGGGTGCCCAACCCCGTCAGCTCCATGCCCCCAGCCATCCTTCTGCCATGCTGGGAGCCCACCCAGCGTGGCAAACGCCCCGCCGCCTGTTACAAAAAAAAAAACTGTAAAGAAAAACGTCCCTCGCAGTCTCCCTGCCCCCACAACCCGCACTCCTGCCTCCCCACACTCCCACTCCATACTTACTCCGGAGTCTGGCGCGACGATCTTCGTGGACCGGGAACACGCCTGCACTCTTCAAAGCCGACTCACTTAACTGAGGAAATGCCGTAAGCTGTATAATGGGATAGATAGGGTTTTTCTTTTAACTTTGTTGCATATCTCAGGCATTTTTTGGAATTTTTGCACCAAATTTTCAACATGGGGTTTTTGGGACCCCTCCTCATGAATTCTTGCACTGTCATGGCGTTACTCGGGCCCGAAGGGTGATTTCACAGCCACTGCGTGAAATCACCTTTCCGGAATGATTAACAAAGCGACACTGCCAGTGTTCATAAGGTGGGCTCTCAAAAAGCCTATTTTGAAAATTTGGTGGAAAAATTCCTAAAAATGACTGTCTTACGAGCGTGCGTTGCGCAGTTCCTACGCACACTCTTAAGTTTGCGAATTTTTAATATTTTCACTCCAGATTTTCAGCATTGCCATTTTAACACACCTTCTTATGAGCAGTACAGCTGTCATTTTTCATATCTCACCCAAAATGTGTTTCCGCCCATGTAACGCACAATGGCGCAGTCAGTGTATGAAATCAATGTACGGGACACATCAAGAAAATCACAGTGACACTGTTCATGAGCAGAGGTCTTAAAATGGCTATTTTGAAAATTTGGTGAAAAAATTCCTAAAAATGACTGTTTTACGAGCGTGCGTTGCAGAGTTCCTATGCACACTCGTAAGTTCGCAAATTTTCAATATTTTCACTCCAGATTTTCAACATTGCCATTTTACCACATCTCCTTATGAGCAGTACAGTTGTCATTTTTCACATCTCGCCCACAACGTGTTTCTCTGTCATGAAGCACATTTGGCGCAGTTGATAAGCGAAATAAATATATGGGACACGTTAGGAAAATCACAGTGACACTGGTCATGAGCAGAGGTGTTAAAATGGCTATGTTGAAAATTTGGTGAAAAAATTCCCAAAAATGACTGTTTTAGGAGCGCACGTTGCGCAGTTCCTACGCACGTTGGCAAGTTTGCAAATTTGTAATATTTGCACACCAGATTTTCAACAGTGCCATTTTACCACACTTCCTTATGAGCAGTGCAGCTACCATTTTTCACATCTCGCCCAAAATGTGTTTCCGCACATGTAGCGCACAATGGTACAGTCGGTGTGCGAAAACAAAGTTTGGGACAGATTAAGAAAATCACAGTGACACTGATCATGAACAGAGGTCTTAAAATGGCTATGTTGAAAATTTGGTGACAAAACTCCATAAAATAACTGTGTTACGAGTGAGCATTGCGCAGTTTCCACGCACCCTGGTAGGTTCATGAATTTGTAATATTTTCAGTCCAGATTTTCACCAGTGGCATTTTTCCACACCTCCTTATGAACAGTACAGCTGTCATTTTCCACAACATGGCCTAAATGTGTTTTCACACTTTCAGTGCAGAGATGCGTGGTCGCTGTGGGAAATCATTGTTTGGGACAAATAAAGAAAATCACACTGACACTGCTCATGATCGGAGGTCCCAAAATGCCTGTGTTAACAATCTGCTGTAAAAAAATCCCGAAACTAGTTACATTACGGGTGTGCGTTGCACAGTTTCTACGCACGCTCGTGACTTCACCAGTTTTTTTAAGATTTTCACAGCAGATTTTCAACATTGCCATTTTTTACACCTTCCCATGAACAGTACCGCTGTCATTTTTCACATCCTGTTCGGAATGTGTTTTTGCACCTGTGGTGCCAAATGCCATAGTCGCTGTGCAAAAGCAGTTTTCGGCTAACAAACTGATATTGCCACTGTTCATGAGGTGGGGGTCACAAAAATACCATGTTGAAAATTTGGAGTGAAAATACCAATGAATGCCTGAGGCGTTAGGGTTTCCACCATAACGCCCCACCCTGTAGAGTATGACAGGCATCAGGGGTGTGACTTGGGATTCTTGCCTGTCATGCTCATACCATTCCACCCCCACCCACACCCTGCAGCCAGTGAGAGGCATCAAGGTGTGCCTCGGACTCTTCGGGCCCAAACTTCACCCCATTCTCCTATACCGCACTCATCTCACCGTATTTCCTGATGGAATGGGGTGTGCATAAGGGCCAAAGACCCCAAGGCACACCGTGACACTTGTCAGAGTCTGCAGGGTAGGGTGTGGTGAAATGGCGTGGTCGTTATGCCTGACGACCCAAAGGCACACCCCAATGCCTGCCACTCTCTGCAGGGTGGTGGGGTTGGCTTCAGTTCAATACTTCACTGCCATTCCTATTATGCAGCTCTGTAACTTCTACACTACCAATGCCAGTGCCAGCAAGCAAACATTCGGCATTGACAAATGCTTGTTGTTGGATAGGTTCTAGCACTATTATGATAAATTGAAGGACACACCTCTCTGGCTCCCGTTCAAGGCTATCCCTTTAATGAAACCAGCATTACATATGGTCACTATCTTGCTTAAGAATGAGGGGGTCAATGTTCAGGATGTTCGCTTTTGGCTGGCACAACGGTGCAACATCCTAGGTGGCCCTGAGTCTATTCTGGATTCAGAACTTTTTTGGATGGGCAATTGGTGCTTTAAGGTAAAGCTCCAGCATATGGATTCAGGACTTCAACACCTGTATGGTGTATTCTTTTTGGGATGGGATAGAGATCAATGTTTCTATCAAGGGCAGTCTAAACCCTGCTTGAAGTGTGGCTCCGAGGCTCATTTAAGCAGTGCCTGTGATAAGATCCTGTTGTATCGTGAAAAACCAAATGATCTACACAGGGAACTTCTTTAGGAACTCCAGAGCTTTATTACATGCTTCTAACAAGGCAGCCTTCTTCTGAATAGAGAGAGAGAAAGAGAGACAGAGAGAGAGATTCTGGATCTTTCTAACAACAACGCTACTATTGCTCAAGATCTATATTCTCTTAGAGTTTGTAAAGTCCATGCTGCCCTCTAGCAGTGCCTCATAATACTGCACCACAGTTGTATACAATATCATTTCCTTCCCCTTAAAGAGGCTACTACATTTTTTTTATTATTATTATTTAACGTTCATAGTCCTTCAAATATGAGAGAGGTCTTCTGTTCCTTAAAGAGCTTCTAAGCTCTAAATCTGGTACTGAACTATCTACAGGTGAGGAATTTCCAAACACAGTTGACAAAGTCACTTCTTTAATTTTCAGTGCAAACGGTACAGGTATCATGTCAGTGACAGATGTCTCTGGATTACTTGGGACTTCCGTGGTAAGAGGTAACTCTCCTGATTTCTCATGAATCTCTAAGGAATTGGGTTGGTTATGGAAATTGGCCCCTTTCACAGAGTTCTCAACCTCTATGTCCGTAGCTTTGTCTGGTTCGCTGGACCTCCTGTGGATTTGATCCACATGATGGCACACTATTCTGCCATCTCCCAACAACACTTTGTAGGACATAGGTCCTGTCACTTCATGAATAATTGCAGGTATCCATCTCTTTCCTTGACCAAAGTTGCGGCTGTATACTGAATCTCCTGTCACACAACATCATGCTTTTGCATGCTTATCATGCTTTTCCTTGGTTGTTAACTGTTTCTGTATCACCTTTCCTTTAAAATCAGGGTGTAACAAATCCAAGGCTGACCCCAATTTCTGACCCAGTAACATCTCGGCTAGTGATACTCCTGTTGTTGACTGTGGTGTTATTCTGTACCTGAACAATACACTATCTACTTTTGTTTCTAACGTACCTCCAGAAATTTTCTTTAAACACTCCTTGAATGTTTGTACTGCTCTTTCTGCTAACCCATTTGATGAATGGTGATATGGAGCAGAAGTTATGTGGGTAATTCCATTCCTTTCCATAAACTCTTTAAATTCCATGCTAAACAAGCATTTGTCAATGCCGAATGTTGATTACGTTGGTCTGCTGAGCTCGCTCAGTGGCTCTCTATCACTGGCTCAGTCTGTTTGTCCTGGTGCTGCAGGCTGCTCTTTTGTACTGGGCTACTGCCTGCGTTGGCACCTTGTTCTGCTGAGGAAGAAATCCGCAGCTGTCCCGAGAGAGCTCCATTGAGGTGGCTCACTCCCCCTCTCACACTCGCTCATTCCATTTCTCCTGTCGGTGCAGGCTGCCCTTTTGTACTGGGCTCCTGCCTCTGTTGGTGCCTTTTTCTGCCCACAAAGAAATCTGCAGCAGTCCCGACAAAGCTCCATTGAGCTCGCTCACTCCCTTTCTCTCACTCGCTCATTCTGTTCTGCCAGCACTGCAGGCTGCCCTTTTCTACTGGGCTCCTGCCTGCGTTGCTGCTTTCTTATGCCCACAAAGAAATTTGCAGCAGTTACAATACAGCTCTGCTGAGCTCACTCACTTGCTCATTCTGATTTTCCTGCCACTTCAGGTTGCCCTTTTGTACTGGGCCCCTGCATGCATTGCTGCCTTTTTCTGCCCACAAACAAATCTGCAGCAGTCCCAACAGAGCCCCGTTGAGCTCAGTGACTCCCCCTCCCTCCCTCACTCACTCATTCTGTGTCTCCTGGTGCTGCAGACTGCCCTTTTGTACTGGGCTGCTGCCTGCATTGGCGGCTTTTTCTGGCCAGAAAGAAATCTGAAGCAGTCCCGACACAGCTCCAATGAGCTTGCTCACTCCCCCTCTCTCACTCTCGCATTCTGTTTGTGCCGGCGCTGCAAGGTGGCCTTTTGTACTGGGCTCCTGCCTGCGTTGTCGCATTTTCTGCCCACAAAGAAATCTGCAGCAGTCACACTAGAGCTCTGTTGAGCTCGCTCACTACCGCTCTGTCACTCACTCGTTCTGTTTCTCTTGGCGCCACAGACTGTGCTTTTGTATAGGGCTCCTGGCTGCATTGGCACCTTTGTCTGTCCACAAAGAAATCTGCAGCTGTCCTGACAGAGCTCCGTTGAGGTCGCTCAGTCTCCCTCTCTCATCGCTCATTCTGTTTGTCCTGGCACTGCAAGTTGCCCTTTTGTACAGGGCTCCTGTCTGCATTGGTGCCTTTTTCTGCCCACAAAGAAATCCCAGCAGTCCTGATAGAGCTCCGTTGAGCTCACTAAGTCCCCTTGTCTCACTCGCTCGTACTGTTTCTCCCACCACTGCAGGCTGGCATTTTGTACTGGGCCCCTGCCTGCATTGATGCCTTTTTCTGCCCACAAAGAAATCTGCAGCAGTCCTGACAGCGCTCCGGTGAGTTCGCTCACTCCCCCTCCCTCACTCGCTCTCTTGTTCTGTTTCTCCCAGTGCTGCAGGCTGCCTTTTTGTACTGGGCTCTTGTGTTGGGGCCTTTGTCTGAACACAAACAAATCTGCAGCAGTCCCGACAGAGCTCAGTTGAGTTCGGTCACTCCCCCCCCACTCGGTCGATCTTAATCTGTCCCAAACACTGATTTCCCAGAGTGACCGTGCTATTGTCCGGCAGGAGTGCAAAAACATATTTTAGCCAGGATGTGAAAAATGACAGCTGTAGTGTTCATAAGGAGTTGTGAAAAAATGCCACTGTTGAAAATATGTCGTGATAGTATTACAAATTTGCGAAGTTACAAGGGTGCGTGGAAACAGTTCAATGCACGTTTCTAACACAGTCATGTAATGGAGTTTCGTCACCAGATTTTCAACATAGGGATTTTAGGACCTCTGCTCATGAACAGTGCCCCTGTCATTTTCTTAATCTATCCCGAACACTGATTTCCAACAGTGACCACGTTATTCTGTGCTGGAACTGTGAAAACTTTTTCAGTCAGGATGTGAAAAATGACAGCTGTACTGCTTATAAGGAGGTGTGAAAAAATGGCACTGTTGAAAATCTGGTACATAGATACATAGACAGTGTCAGCAGATAAGGGCCTATGGCCCACCCAGTCTGCCCATTTGAGCTTGTAAGTTCAGTTTGTTTTCCTAGAAGTCTGTTTCCTCACCCTGACCTCTAGAATTCCTTTATGTCTATCCCATGCATTCTTAAATCCGTGATTGTTTCAGCCCCCACCACTTCCTCTGGCAGGGTGTTCCACTTGTCCACCACCCGTTCTGTGAAGAAATTCTTTCTCATGTTTCCTCTGAATCGTCCTCCTCCAACTTCATCCCATGCCCTCTAGTCCTGGAACATCTTTTCTGCTTAAAAATAGTGTTTTCCTGCACCCTGTTCCTCCCTGTAAGATACTTGTATGTCTCTATCATATCCCTCTCCTCCTCTCCTCCAGGGAGTACATGTTCAGTTCCTTCAACCTGTCTTCATAGGACTTGTGATGCAACCCATGCACCATCTTTGTTGCCCTCCTCTGAACCTTCTCTACCCTGTCTATGTCCTTACGTAGGTATGGTCTCCAGAACTGTACACTGTACTCCAGGTGGGGCCTCACTAGTGTCTTGTATAGTGGAATTATGACCTCCTTTTCCTGCTGGTGATGCCCCTGCCTATACATCCCAGCATCCTATTTGCTTTACCTGCTGTCTTGTCACACTGTTTCCTACCTTGAGGTCATCAGAGATGACAACCCCAAGATCCCTTTCCTGCTTGGTGCATGCTATATCCTCACCCCCAACTGATATATTGTGCCAGGGTTTTTGTGCCCCATATGCATTATCTTGCACTTCTTTGCATTGAATTTCAACTGCCAAACCCTTGACCATTCTTCAAGTTTCTGCAGGTCCCTTCTCATTCTGTCTACACCCTCTGGTGTATCTACTCTGTTACAGAGCTTTGTGTCATCAGCGAACAATGAAATTCTGCCTTCTAGATCCTGCACAATGTCACTGATGAAGATGTTGAATAGGACCAGTCCCAGCACTGATCCCTGTGGTACCCCACTGGTCACTCTTCCCTCTGTGGAGTGACAGCCATTTACCACCACCCTCTGTGTCCTGCCACCCAGCCAGTTACCTACCCACCACACTACTGTCCTGCCCACACCCATATTCCCCAGTTTGTGTAATAGTCTTCTATGTGGCACAGTGTCAAAGGCCTTGCTGAAGTCCAGATAGGCCATGTCCACTGCCCTCCCCTGATCCACCTCCCTAGTCACCCAGTCAAAAATTCAATGAGGTTGGTCTGACATGCCTCCCCTGGTGAAACCATGCTGCCTTGGGTCCTGTAGTCCATTGACAACCAGATGTTCCACCAATCTCTCCTTCAGTAGTGCTTCCATGATCTTTCCCACTACCAAGGTGAGGCTGACTGGTCTGTAGTTCCTGCTTCCTCTTTGTTCCCACTTTTGTATAAGGGGACTACATCTGCTGTCCTCCAGTCTTTGGGTACCTCCCTGTTTCCAGTGAATGGCTAAACAGGATAGCCAGAGGTTCAGCCACCACCTTTCTTAGTTCTTTAAGGACCCTGGGGTGCACCCCATCTGGCCCCATTGCTTTATCAACTCTTATTACTTCCAGTTCCTTCAGGACCCTTTCTCGTGTAAAGGGACTTGAGTCCATTTCTGCACCATTCTCACCCCTTGTACTCCATTCAGACCCATTACCCCCCTCTTCCTCAGTAAAGACTGAGCAGAAATACCTGTTCAATATGTCAGCTTTACTGTTGTCATCCTCCAGCGGCTTCCATCCTCCCCTTCAGTCTCACTATCCCTCCCTTTGTCTTTCTTTTTCACTTATGTACCTGTAAAGGTTTTGTCCCTTTACCCACTGATTTTGCAATGTGTTCTTCTGTCTGAGCTTTAGCTTCCTTACTGACTTCCTGCCTCCCTTTGTTTCTCCTGGTACTTCTCCCTATCCCTTCTGCCTGTGTCTTTTGTATTGCCTGAATGCAATCTTTTGGCTTTCACTTTCTTTGCTACCTCTTTGGAAAACCATAATGGTCTCCTCTTCCTTTTCCTCTTGCTAACCTGCTTAATGCATAATTCTGTTGTTCTTATAATCCCCATTTTAAATACTGCCCACTGTTCCTCAACCCCTGATTCCTGTCCCATTCCCCTTAATGCCTCTTTCAAGTATCTCCCCATTTTCCCAAAGTCTGCCCCCCTAAAATCCAGGATACGTGTTTTGTGTGGTTTGGTTCTGCTCTTTCTGTGATTTCAAACCACAATGACTGGTGGTCACTGTTACCCAGGTGCTCCCCCACTGTTACCCCCATCACACTGTCCCTGTTTGTGAGCAGAAGGTCCAGTATTGCCTTCTGCCGAGTTGGTTCCATGACCAGTTGCTTGAGGAAGGCACCCTGAAGGGAGTCCAGGATAAATCTGCTCCTAGTTGATGCTGCTGCTGGGATGCTCCAGTCCACATCTGGAATATTGAAGTCTCCAACCAGTACTACCTCACCTTTGTCTGCCATCCTTTGGATGGCTAGCATCAGCTTCCTATCTGTTTCTTCCTCCTGGGCTGGTGGTCTATAGACCACACCTGTGCGGATGGCTGTCCCCATTTTCCTTTCCAGCTTAACCCACAGTATCTCTCCCCCATTTTGTTCCTCCTGGATCTCTGTGGCCCTTATGTCATTTTTCACATACAGTGCCACTCCTCCTCCCTTCCTGCCTGCTCTGTCTCTTCTGAATATGTTGTAGCCAGGTATGGCCATCTCCCAGTCATGGTTATCATTACACCAGGTTTCAGTGATGGCCACAATGTCCAGGTATGACTGTACCATGACAGCCTCCAGATCTTCCATCTTGTTGCTAAGGCTCCTGGCATTTGCACACATGGCTTTCCATGATTTGACCTCCCTAGACTGCTTCACTGTTCTACTCCAGCCCCTTCCTTGGTTGTCATTTATCCCTGGTTCTCCTTGCTTTCTGCCCTTCTGCTGAATTTTGCCCTTTTCTGCCTATCCACCTTTGGACACTAATCTCCATCTTTTGCACACTGCTTTGCAGAGATAGCCACTCCTCTGGTTCACTGGTTCCACTGCTAGCTGTGGGGGTGAGCAAGTAGGTACCCTCCTTGCTGGCCTGCCACCCCTTTGCTAGTTTAAATGCTTGTCAATGTAGCATTTAAACTTATCATTGAGTCTTGGATTCCCTCCAGGATGGATGCAGGCGTCAGGCTTGAACAAACCTCCATCCTCCAGGTGGGTCCCCAGTCACCAATGAATCCAAACCTTCCTCACAGCACCAGTTCTTCAACCATGAGTTAAAGTTCCTGGTGCATGCACTCTATGCTCTCCTTGCCTCTCACAGGTAGTACTTCTGAGAAAGTGACAGAAGTAGCTACTTGCTTGAGACCCCTCCCCAGTTTCCTAAACTCTTCCTGAACTTCATTTGGCTCCCCATTTGCCAAGTCATTAGTACCTAGGTGGATAATGACATCCAGCTCACCTTCCCGTCTTGCCTTCCCAGCGATCCCCAGTATCTTCCTTCCATCCTTCCATGCCGTGGCACCTGGTAGGCACCTCACCTCCCTGTCCTCCCCCTCCTGTGTTCCTAGCTGGATCCCTCTTATGATCCCTCTTACGATGGAGTCCCCCACCAGGACTGGTGTGACAGTATTACAATTCTGCGGTTAGCAGGTATGGAGTGCGCACGCACTTGTAACACAGTCAATTGATGGGCTGTCATCACCAAATTTTCAACACAGGCATTTTAGGACCTCTGCTCATGAACAGTATCACTGTCATTTTCTTAATCTGTCCCGAACAGTGATTTCTCACAGCGACCGCTCTATTCTGCGCCGGAAGTGCAAAAATACATTTTGGCCAGGATGGGAAAATGACAGCTGTACTGTTCATAAGTAGGTCTGGGAAAATGGCAATGTTAAAAATCTGGAGTGAAAATATAAATTCGTGAAGTTACAAGCGTGCGTGCCAACTGCGCAATGCACGCTCGTAACACAATAATTTTACATAGTATCATTACCAAATTTTCAACATAGGCATTTTAGGACCTCTACTCATGAACAGTGTCACTGTCATTTTCTTAATCTGTCCTGAACACTGATTTCCCATGACAACAATGCTATTCGTGCCGGAAGTGCGAAAACACATTTTGGCCAGGATGGGAACAATGACAGCTATACTGCTCACAAGGAGGTGTGACAAAATGTCAATGTTGAAAATCTGGCTTGAAAATATTGTAAATTCGCGAAGTTACGAGCATACGTAGCAACTGCACAACACACGCTCGTAAAACAGTCATTTTTTGGATTTTTTCCAGCAAATTTGCAACATAGGCTTTTTGAGAGCCCACCTCATGAACACTGGCACTGTCATTTCATTAATCAGCCCTGAAGGGTGATTCCGCATAGTGACCGTGAAACCACCTTTTGGGGCCGAGTAATGCCATGACAGTTCAAGAATTCATGAGGAGGGGTCCCAAAAACCCCATGTTGAAAATTTGGTGAAAAAATTCCCAAAAATGCCCAAGATATGCACTAAAGTTGAAAAAACCCTATTTATTACATTATACAGCTTACCAGCATTTCCTCAGTTCGCGGTCGGCTTTGAAGAGTGCAGATGTGTTCCTGGTCCACCGAAGATCATCGTGCCAAGCTCCGGAAATAAGTATGGGGTGAGGGGGGTGTGGGGAGGCAGGGTGCGCAGTGGGTGGGTGCGGGTTGCGGGTGGGGGGCAGGGCGAGTGCCGAGGGACAGTTTCCTTTTTCAGGAAAAAAAAAACAAAAGATATCATGGGACCATTTTCCCCTTCACAGGGGCATCTGGCATGCTGGGGTGGGCTCCCAGTGTGCCAGAAGAGGTTTTGGTTTGGGAGCCAGCAGTAGCCGACGGGGATTGGGCACCCGTCGGCAGGAACATAAAACGGGGGAGTTCATTATGCTGACGGGGATTGGGCACCCCATCAGCAGGAACAAAACCGGGGGGGGGTTCATTATGCCGACGGGAATTGGGCAAGAACTTGTTATAATAATTCAACGGTCCCAGATACACTTACAACTCAGACGCATTATTGGGTACGGGTGCCTTTTGAATTGCCTGTACGTCTTCTTTTAGAGGCTGCAGTCCTGTTTCATCTATTTTATGTCCCAAGAACACCACTTCCTTACCTAGTGAAGTGCACTTACTCCATTTTAACCAAAGTCCTGTTTTTTCCAGTCTGTTTAACACTTCTTCCAAGTTTTGCAGATGTTCCCCTTCTGTCCGGCCTGTTATTAACACATCATCTAGGTACACTGTCACATGGGGAACTCCTTGCAACAACCCGTTCATGGTTCATTGGAAAATAACAGGAGCAGATGAAACACTGAAGGGTAAACGGTTGTACCTGAACAGACCCTTGTAGGTATTCACAGTAACATACTGTTTGGAGTCTTCATCCAGTACAATCTGTTTGCAAGCATGACTCATGTCTAGCTTTTTTGAACTGTTTTTCTCCTGCAAGGACTGCAAACCAATCATCAATTTTTGGAATCGGGTACTGTTCCAAGCATGATACCCTATTAACAGTCAGTTTATAATCTCTACATATTCTCACAGAGCCATCAGGCTTCAGTACATGAACAATGGGTGCCCCCCAGCTTGAAACCATACAGTTACGTAAGAACTTACTGTAACAGTAGATCTTCGAGAGAAGCTCTTGAGGTAGTTATTCACATATAGGACTAAGCCGCCATGCATCAGGACCCCACGGAAAAACTTCTAACTAGCAGTCCCTGGCAGGGGACCACCCCCACGTCAAGTGACCTGCATCAAGCGACGTCAGTATAAAGGAGTGGTCCCCCACACCCACCTTCCAGTTCTTTCCCACCAAAGGCCAAAGAGGCAAGACAAGAGAGAAGAGGATATTTTCTCCCCATGGAAATGAAGCAAGATGCTTAGGGGGACAGAGGGTGGGGAAGGTAATACCTACTGTAAGAGCCTCTCTCAAAGATCTACTGTTATGGTAAGTTCTTATGTAACTGTACTGTCTTACTTCGAGTGGGCTCTTGCAGTAGGTATTCACATATAGGACTGAATCCCAAGCAGTCTGGAACAAAGAAGAGCATTCGGGAGGAGGATTGCCATCCACACCAAAAAAGATTTAGGGCTGAGCAGGTCTCAAGATAGGAGACCTTGCAGAACAGCCAAACCGAGGCCTGCTCTATGGCGAGAGGCGATGTCCAAACTGTAGTGTTTCGTAAAGGTATGGACAGAAGTCCAAGTTGCGGCTGCACAGATGTCTGCCGCTGACACGTTCTTGAAACAAGCAGCAGAAGCAGCTATGCTATAGTGGAATGACCTTTGACTTGACCTAGAAGGGTCTTATTGTACTTGTCGTAACAGAAAGTGATGCTATTAGCAGGGACACTGGTTTACCGGGATTGAGAAAGGGCATATTCCATTTTGCACATTGTAAAAAATGGTATTGTCACCGGTGTCTGCTAAGCCAAAATCCGGTTTTACCGGTATTTGGTTCTCTGTACTATATTTAACAATTTTTAACTCTGCTAACGTGCATTTTAGCAATTTTGACCTCCACTATTGCACATCCTTCCATCCTTGTACCAATTTAAAGTTATTTTAGGTACAAGATGTGATGGCAACAGCAGCACTACGGCCCCCATCCCTAAGGTGTGATGGAAGCAGCACTATAGACCCATCCCTCAGTTGCGATGGCAGCACCAACACGGCACTATGGCCCCCATCCCTCAGGTGTGATGACAGCACCGACTGCACTATGGCCCCCATCCCTCTGGGGTGATGGCAGCAGCAACATCACTATGACCTCCCTCCTTCAGGCATGACAGAAGCAGTAGCACTGTGGTCACCATCCCTTAGGTGTGATGGCAGCAGTACTACTTTCCCCATCCACCAGTGGTGATGGCAGAATCACTACATTCCCCACCCCTTCGGTGTGATGGCAGTAGCAACAATGCAGTCCACATTCCTCTGGGGTGATGGCAGTAGTGACAGCACTATGATCCCCTTTCTTCTACACCCACACCCCACATGCACAAGTTACAAATGATTTGGTCTCTTTGCTTGTTAGAACTCAGATGTGAATTAATCTGAACAATCACCACTAAGGTGGACTACCTTTGTTTTTTCCTATCTATAATTTAACTGCCTGAACTGGATTTCTGCCTGTGACACAGCTGACCAGGGTTAGGAAACAGACTTGGGTGTTGAAAGGCCAGCTGGTGGGTGAAGGCTTGATTGTCCAACGACCACGCACCTTCTCCTGGGATGGAGGCTGGGTTCACGGCTCAGCATTTGCTGGCCCCTGGTGGAGGCCAGAGGCACAACAACATGTCAGCCCTTACTGCAGGAGGGAGCATGATGGACGTTAGCTTGTGCCTTGACATCATATGGCCTGTCAAGAAAATAGGAAAACACCCGCTGGCAAACCAAAGGACAGCTGTTGGTCCCTCCATAAACTGGAAGCCCCACACGACATGTGTCTGTTCTGACCCCTGCCATGCTAAGGATACACAGGAAGCTCTTTGTGATAATTCTCCTCCCCTGGTAGCCTCCCACAGGGGTAGGGACCAACTCAGTGAAGGGTTACTTTTGGTTACCTGGTAGCACAGCACTAAAGGGCAGTGGATGGTGGTCGGGAAAGAGGGCCTTGGCAGGCCTGAAGGAGTGGATGGCCAGGGGGTAGGAGGAGAAAAACAAAACTGCTTGAATGTGCTTCTTTGAAATAAAGTGTCTTCACCTAAAAAATCCACAAGTGATTAGTGGAGGACCTTCAAATGGATTCATGCATCTCCCAGACATGTGGATACTTTTATTTTTTATTTGGTGTCCATGAAAAGGGTGTCTCCAGTTTCATACATCCCCTGGGGTCTTACCTTCTGTATGTCATTGACTGTGCTTTCAAAATCCACTGGCCAAACATATGTACACTTAAATACTTAACATTTACTTTTTGTTGAAGCAGTCTATCAGAAAACTTTTTGTTGTCACAGAGACTGAAACAGCAGGTGGGAGAAAAGGTGCAAATCATCCAATTCACCTAAGTGGGGTGCTGACTGTGAAGTCTTTTCACTAGTAGGAAGGCAGTTTCTTCTTTGTGAACATATTTTCATTCAGACTAGTTTTCATTCAAACAACTGAGGATTTTGGATGGCCCTACTGATTACAGTATAAACTTGAATAAGCTAGTTGGTAACAGTGATCCTGTGTTTAGCAATCTACAATCTAGAAGCTCATATGCAAACAATACAATGAAAACCTGACTAAAATCTAAAAACAAGCTTATAAAACACATAAATGTATCTGAACACTTACCTTTACCTATACAAAATCATTGCAGTCCAAGTAAAATGCAGACAAATTACATGGTACCCTGACTACTATTCTATGATGTAATAAACATATATTGGTATTTTTTTATATTCTTTGTAAAGGAGGTAAGGCCCACTAGGCAGAACTGTCTGTTTTCAGGAGTGACCTAGAAGCACTGGGGAGGTTAAGTGACTTGCTTGGAGTCGCACAGTATGCAAGTGGAGGTTGTGGGAATCAAACCCAAGACTGCTGGATGTACCCAGTTCAATCACTGTTTGTCACTCTAACCACTAGGCATGGGTGATTAAACTGAATGGCTGATTACAACAAAGCAGCGTGGGTGATTTCCTCACTGACTCTATATGCAGCAAAGCAGAAAGAATGCAAAGCACAGCAGCATTCATTTTAAGATGCTGAAATATGGGTTGTTCCACTGGCACTGCAGTAGCACTATTGCCTGCAATGCCAGTGACCCAGGGTCAGAAGTGAACTCAGTTTGCTGGAGGTCTGGCCAGGGGAATAGGATTGAGCACCCGGGGGACTGCTCTCCTCCTCCGGGAAGGGTGGGATGCAGGTCCTGCTGCTTTACCACCACCTGTGTGACCACGGATGGCGGTGCAATGGTGCCGCAGAGTGATCAGGAGGGGAGGACGCTAGCCAGGATCTGGAGCAGTAGCATGTCTCTATGTAACCTACCTCCTTGGAACTCCTCTAGTGCAGATGCCCTCAGGGACAGAGAACAGAAAACCAGGAACAATCACTGTACATTGGTCACTGGCAGAAGGGACCCAGGTGCCCCAGACTTCATAACCAGGCACCATGAGGGACCCACTGAGCTGCCCGCTACACACTAACGGAGTGTGGAGGGGTGACCTGGGGTTCCCTCCCTTCCCACCTGAGGGGTACAATCCAGGCAGGATAGGGGCAGGCCCACAGGAGCTCCTGAGCATTACCTGGGGTAAAGCTAGGGGATACCCAGCCTAGGGATCTCTGAAAAGTGGAGACTGATGCTGTGAGAAGGGGAAGGGGACATAGAAAGAGAAAATAAAAAAACAATTAAAAAGATGCTGAAATCTTAGAGATTCTGTGCAGTGACATGCAATTTCCTTGAGGCACCGGTACAAGAATTCAAAATCCGCATACCAAGCAGGATTCCGTGATTGATACCGGTGTTACCAGTAAAAATGGAAAACCAGGGTCCCTGGCTATTAGCCAACCATTTGGAAAGGCATTGCTTAGAGACAGCATTGCCTTCTCGTTTGTGAGCGAATGAGACAAAAAGCTGATCCGTCTTCCTGAGATCCTTAGTCTGATTGGTGTAGTATCTCAGGATTCTGTGAATATCCAGAGTATGCAAGAGACACTGCCCTTGATTGGAGTGTTGCGTAAAGAAAGCTGGTGACTCAATGGACTGATTCAGCGTAGATTCAGCCACCACCTTAGGGAGAAACTTAGGGCTGGTGCAGAGAGCCACACGTTCCTTGTGGAAAATTAAATACGGGTGTAACCCCCCTGCAAATGGGGTTTCCAAAAGTCTTCCAGGAGCTTGCTTGAATGCTCCAAGCCTGGATGGTGTTCGGCACCTAAGCCGTTTATCTGTGAGTGCTTTTAGAGCCTCTGGCACTGTCTCTTTAAGAGCTGTCTGCCTGCAGACATAATTAATTTGGATGGGGGTCTGTGTGTTTCCCTGCTTGAATCCCACTCGAGCTGCTGCCAAATCGCTCCATTTTTGCCGTCACTAAATGGGCAGAGTGAGCACTTTTCAAAGATGTAACTGTTTGCCAGAAATCATTTAGAGTAATAACGAAAATACAATTTGTCTAACCTGCTTTTCTTTGCAGTCAGAACTGTGTTTGCCTAGTCCTCCTTTCTGGTTTTGAACTGCTGAACTGGACCAATCAGTGTGGGGGGATCTTTGAAATGGAGCCTGCTGCTGGAAAATCAGAACTTGGACTCTCACTGTGGAGCCAGCCACCTATGTACTGTATGGCCAATGCTTCTGGGAATTGTAGTTTGGACTTCGGCGCCTTTTTTCCACCAACAGGGGGAGTTTACTGTGAGTGACAGCCAAACCAGCCAACTGAATTGGAAGGAACTCGAAGGAAATGCCTGGCTCTGTCTACTGGAAAGATCAGATCAGTTTGGGGCAGTGAAGAGACAAGGAGCTGTGAGCTTCTGCGTTTATAGTTCCACACAGTAAGCATGTGTAAGGCCTCGAGTTTCGGTCTACAGCTTGTGCAAGCGCCTATTTGGAATGAATCCGACCTGTGAAGAGAATCAAGGAGATCTGAAGAGTAGAAACCAGGCTCACCCTGTAGAAGACTGGAGAAATTGCTGAATCACGCTCGGTCTGTCAGGAACTGAATCTGCGGTGTGTTCTCCCGGGTATTGTGCTGTAATTGCGATTGGGATCGAGAAGCAGCCTGCCTGGTATAGTACTTTCCTTTTACATATAAATGTGTGTAGTGCTTGTGGGGAATCTCATTTAAAATCCCCTGTACAGTGAATTGAGTGCATGAAGCTGGAAGTAAACCCCAGCTTAATCCAGACTACGTCCATTTGCTCTAAACTGCAGTGGGATCCAGTCACAAGGACCTTGTCCACATGGTCTGCTCCTCCTGGCAATCCAGGACAATCAGCCTTCCATCCAGTTCCCAGCCTTGAGTTTGTGAGTGCAAAGCAGGGTAGCTCCCTGCCATCTGTTTATCAAATTGCAAGTGTGTCATCTAATTGTTGCCTTTTTTCATTTCTTCACGAACTGAGCCCTCCGGCTCCGGATTACAATTGGGTATTGTGCAAGTGTTTTTTCCATCACAGGGCCCCATCCAGCTCCACCGATCTTGGCTAGTCCTCCCCTCATCCTGGGTACCCAGTGAAAGTGACAATTTGGAACTCTGAATATGTGCACAGTACTGTGATTATTAATGTGTTTAACCTAATTAACCTGATGTTCCCTCTTCCTTGTCACAGCTCCTTAAATAAATCAGATCTGTTGGTTTTCAGCAAAGTTACACTGACTGAGGTATTCGTTTATGTTAAAGTACTGTACTGTGGTTTTTGCACTGTATCATCTTGTTTTACAGGGGTCCCCAGAGTCCAGTCAACAGAGCCAGTCCTGGGGGTAAGTGTACATTGTGAAGATATTCCTAATGCATTGTATGGGCCACTAGTGGGAAGAAACGGGGGTTGCAATGACCCAGAGGGCTGTGACAAAGTCGTTCCCAACTGTACCAACCCTGACCTCTGGGTGGAGGCACCTGCCATTGGACCTAGGCCCCTCAACCTGTTAGTAGTTAAGCAGGCAGGGGTAGTAGCCCTTGGGATAGCACCACCAAGGGGTTACATGGAATTTTACACATTAAGGCCTGGAGCTTGGAGATGCACCAAGCAGAAGTTATGGCAACTAGGAAGAGAGTCTTCCAAGAGAGGAATTTTAGGTCTGCTTCCACTGCAGGCTCAAAGGGAGGCAGTGTAAGCTTCTCCAGGATAAAATTCAAGTCCCGCTTCTCCAGGATAAAATTCAAGTCCCATGGAGGGGCAGGATTGTGGATGGATGGCCTCAAGTGGAGAACCCCTTTAAGAATAGTCTTGGAGACTTCCAGTTGAGCAAAAGTCCTGTCTCCAAAGGGAATATGGTAGGCTGAAATAGCTGCGATATGGACTTTTAAAGAGGAATGGGTGAGACCCAGGTCGAAGAGGTGATGCATGTAATCCAGGACTTTGTTGGCTGGGCATGAGAAGGGCTCTAAGTCTTTAGAGTCTGCCCTGATGGAAAACTGTTTCCACTTCATAGCATAGGTGGATCTGGTGGAAGGCTTCCTTGCCTCCACCAAGATGTCCGCTACTAGAGGAGAGACTCCAAAGCTGGCTTTAGCTATGTCTGCAGGAGCCACGCATGGAGATGAAGGGATTTGAGGCCAGGGTGAACAAGGGTCCCCTGATCCTGGGTCAACAAGGTTTGTGACAGAGGAAGAAGTGGAGGTTCCTCTGAAAACTGTTGCAAAATAGAGAACCAAACTTGCCTGGGCCAGAAGGGGGCGATGAGAATCATCCGAATCCCTTCTGATCTGAGATTGTTCAGGACCCTCAGAATCAAAGGAATGGGAGGGAAGGCATAAGCAAATCTGTCCCTCCAACAGAGAGACAGAGTGTCCCACCAGAAAACGTCTCACCCTGGAGTGAGCGAGCAGAAGGAAGGAAGGAAGCTTTGCATTATGGGGGGAGGCGAAGAGGTCTACTTGTTGGTCTAACTCCCATTCATGAGCCCTGGCTGAGGATCGGCTTAGTTTCTCTGCCAGGGTGTTTTTCACTCCTGGAACATGAACAGCGGTCAGGTGAAGGTTGTGCTGAGCTGCCCAATGCCAGACTCTCATCGCCTCCCAACACAGGGGATAGGAATGTGTTCCTCACAGTTTGTTGAGGTACCAGACTACACACATGTTGTCTGATTGGATGAGAAGATGACTGGGAAGAAAAAAGGGAAGAAGAGCCTGTAGGGCATATAGAACTGCTCTCAGTTTGAGCACATTTATGAGCAGCTTCTGCTCGAACAGGGACCAGCTGCCCTGAGTCCTGTGAGACCCTAGGTTGGCACCCAGCCCTCCCCTGACGCATCCGTTGTTAACGTCTGGGAGGGAGGAGCAATGCAGAATGGAACTCCCAGACACACGTTCTCCTGAACCATCCACCAGTGCAAGTCCCTGTTCATAGGATCTGATACTAGGACCTGTTGGTCCAGATCATTTGTGAATTGGTCCCACTGCGACCGAAGCATCCATTGAGATATCCTCATATGGAGCCGAGCGAGCGGAACTGTTGGAATGGCAGCCACCATGAGCCCAAAGAGAAAGAGGACTCACCTGGCTCTGACCCATCTGCAACTAGACAGAAGATGAGCCTGTTTCTGAAGGGTCTTGACCCTGTCCAGAGGCAAAAAGGCTTTGCCTATAGTCGTGTCCAAAATTGCCCCTATAAATTGGAGGCATTGGCAAGGGACCAAATGGGACTTGGTCTGGTTGATGGTAATACCCAGGTTAGTAAAAACCTGCAGGGTAAGGGAAAGGGAGTGCAGAAGACCTTCTCTGGATGGGGCCGCCAGCAGCCAATCTTCCAGGTATGGGAAGACCTGCACACCCTGGGTATGCAGGTGGGCCGCTACCACCAACAGGCATTTGATAAATACTCGGGGGGCTGAGGAAAGACCAAATGGGAGGGCCTTGAATTGGTAGTGGTCCCCTGAAAGCAAAAGTGGAGGTATTTGCAGTGGGAAGGGCATATAGAGATACACAGGTATGCATCCTGCATATCCAGAGCGTATAGCCACTGTCCTGGCCAGAGAACAGGAAGAAAGCTCTGCAAGGAGAACATTCTGAAGTGTTTGTA
The DNA here is from genome assembly GCA_016271365.2 of Neoceratodus forsteri. Classification (NCBI taxonomy): domain Eukaryota; kingdom Metazoa; phylum Chordata; order Ceratodontiformes; family Ceratodontidae; genus Neoceratodus; species Neoceratodus forsteri. The sequence goes on along the minus strand of CM057450.1, from coordinate 298,514,078 downwards.
CTCCTCAAACACGTTCAGGGAGCTGAGGTTTAGAATAGACCTCAGGGCTCCCATCTTCTTTGGAACTAGAAAGAAATGGGAATAGTAACCTGTTTCCAAAAGATGAGTGGGGACTGGTTCTATCGCTGCCTGCCTTCGACAGAAGGGATCGGATTTCTTCCAGAACCAGAGGAAGATGTTGCAGGGAGCAGGACAACTGTGAGGGTGGTTTTCGAGGAGGTTTCTATAGAAACTCTATTGAGTGTCCTGTGGATATTAGCTGGCGCACCCAAGCATCCGATGTTATCCTCTCCCAACCCAGTAGATGGGAGGAGAATCTCCCCCCTACTGGTCCCTCTGGAATGGCCAGAGGCAGAGGGAGAGGCTGGGAGTCAGGAGGTGTTGGGCAGAACAGCAGCCGAGGGTCTCGTGGATTTTTTGCTGGGGGAGTCTTGGTTGCTGGAGGGGCCTGACATTTGTTGGTGTGCTTCTCTTAACTGGGCTTTTGTTTTTGTTGGGTTTGACGATGAAAAGGAAGTCACTGCCCCCGAGGGTGCCTGTTCATAGCATGGACAGACTTTAGTGCACTGCCCTTCTCTTGTAGTTTGGTTATGATGTCCTTGACATTACCACCAAACAGCACCGAACCCCTGAAGGGAGCATCCTGAATGGCGAATTGAACTTCAGGGACCAGTCCTGACACACGGAGCCAGGCATGATGTCATAAGCCTATGGCGAAAACCAAGCTCCTTCCAGCAGTGTCCACTGCATCATATGTGGCACTGAGCATGAGCCTACAGGCCAAATGAGCAAAGTGGCCCAGATCTCCCAGTTCCTGCTTAGACTGTGAATCAGGAAGGGAGTCCAGCTTGGATTCTACCAGGCTAAGAATGGACTTCTGGAAATCCCCCATGTGGGCAACGTACTTAAGGGCCCTGATGCCTAGGGTCGAAGAAGTACATATCTTCTTCCCATACTGGTCCAGAAGCCGGGATTCCTTGTCGGGTGGTGATGAGCTGAGGTGTTTGGGGTTGGTAGAGCGGCCATGGGCGGCACTGATGATGACCAAATCCACCTTGGGGTGAAGACTGAGAAAGTCTTTACCCTCTGGAGCCTGGTAAAGCCTGTCCACCTTCCTCAGAAGGGGGGATAGCACAGATGGTTGCTTCCAAATGGTGGAAACAAGATTGGTATGAGGCTCAATCCAGGGTGGGATCAGTGTAGGAGCAGGCTCGGGCAGATCCAAATGATCAGCAAATTTCTTGAGCTGTGGGTCTGGCTCCACTGAATGCCATGAATGGGATTCCTGGATCTTCTTCAAGAGCTCCAGAAAGGAGGGGTCTCCCAGAGGGGACTTCGGAGGGTTCCTCGGCCTTGGACATTCTGAAATGTGAGGCTCGTCTTCATGATCAGAGTGATTAGACTTGGTATCTGAGTTAGAAATCACTGAAAGAGAGGAAGAAGAGAAGACTCCACCCTGGGGGGGACAACTCCTCTGGGGAGCTCCTGGAGGTGTGTGTCCTCCCGCCCTTGGAGTCAGAAGGTTCTGTTCTGGCGTCGGGCAAGGGGGAGGGAGTCTCTCATCTCTGATGTAAGGGGTCCGGTATGGGTACCGGTGTTGGGAGTCAGCTCTCGACTTCCTTGGTGAGCTGAGCCTTGGCCTCAGCTCACCAGGAGGCCAAGGTCCCCTTCAGATTTGCCAGCAGCTGCTGGGTGGGCAGTGGAGGCAGAGGAAGAGGAGGAGGAGATGGGGAGCTTGGGTATGGGTAATGTGGGTACCCATAAAAGGAGTATCCATAGCCCGATGGCAGGACACCCGGCATCAGGTACTGAGGCGTTGGGTACTGTGGCACCAGTTAATGCAGCGTCGGGTACTGCGGTATCGGATACTGAGGAGTCGGGTACTGCAGCACCGGGTATTGTGGTGTCGGGTATCCTGGCGCCAGGGGCTCTGACAGAGCAGAAGGTCCTGGCAAAGGCCCGGCAGGTGGGCCGGATGGAGGAGACAGCGGCCCGGCCGGGCGTCGGGCCCAGCGTAGGAAGTCCCCCGAACAGGTCCGATGGTCCTGACGGAGGAATCGGTCTTCCATCAGGCAAAGGGATACTGGGAGGTGGTGTTGGGTCTGCCAGCATCAGGACCGGCATCTGAGGGTCTAGCATCAAAGGGTCTGACATAGGAGGTTGGGCCTCTGACATCAGTATCCCAAGGTCGTCGGTCTCAACGAAGGAAGGAGGGTTGAAATCAAACTGAGGGGACATGGGAACCTCAGTAGGCAACGAGGTTATCTGTTGCGGTGAGCCTGGGGCATCAGATACGATAACAGGGTCTGATGCAGGCTGGATGACTGGGCGGTCATCGGAGGAGCCGGCGGCCATCTTATAAGACTCCCTCTCAGAGGAAGGCCCCGAAGGAGTGGTGGTCTTGTTGGAAGGGGATTGGGTTGGGTGATCACCCGAGGAGGTGAGCAGCTTAGCAGCTCTGTTCGGGCGGGCGTCAGTTGGACCGACGTTTGACTTATTGGACCTGCTTGGACCAGAAGGCCACGGAGGAGAAGTGGCCTTGATGGGAGCGGAGGCCTCCTTTGACCCAGAGGCTCCCAAAGGGCCCGAGTACGAGCCTGACGGGAGGGGCGATGCCTTCTTAGTAGCCATCATGACGGCCGTTGAGGAGCGAACCTCTGGAGGGGCTGATAACTATAAGGCCGTGACTACAGCCAAAGCCACGGCTGCTGTGGAAGATGACTCCCGCTCCCTGTGCTTCTCCTTGTCCCACTTCTTTTTGTGGCCTTCAGGGGAAGTAGATGCCTGCCTAAGTTTCTTTCACTCTTTTTCCATGGAGGCCATTTTCTTCTTGAGGGTGTGGGCTCCCAGGGACTGCTGCCTTCTCTTGTGGGTAGCCGAGTTGAACTTCTGGCAGTGCTGACACTTCTCCACAGGGTGGTCTGGGACTAGACAGAAGAGGCACAAGGAGTGGCCGCCCTTGTGTGAGATCTGGGAACCACATGAGTCGCACTTGTTTTTATGTGATTCAGAGGGCGTCGGGGGTGACTTACGCAGCAGATGTTATAAAAAGATTTAAAAGAAATTGAGAAAAAAGGTAAAAAAAGTTGAAAACTTTGGGACCGATGAAGGAAATGATGAGTGCTGTTCTACCGTGAGGAACTTTCGTAAGCCGACGGTGGGAAAGAACTGGAAGGTGGGCGTGGGGGACCACCCCTTTATACCGACGTCGCTTGACGATGGTCACCTGACGTGGGGGCGGTCCCCCGCTGGAGACTGCTAGCAAGAAGTTTTGCCGTGGGGTCCTGATGCCTGGTGGCTTAGTCCTAAATGTGAATACCTACTGCAAGAGCCCTCTTGAAGTAAGATCTGGACTGGTTCTATGATCTTCTCTCTCAGAAGATGATCAAGTTCAGCCTTAACCTTGGGTTTCTTTGCATAAGGCACAGATCTCGGTTTAAAGAAACATGAAGTTGTATCACTGTCCACATATATTTTTTCTGTGGTACCCTGTAAAGTTCCCAGATCATCCTTGAATATCACTTCATGTTTTGCAAACACCTCCTGCAGTGTCCACTACTGTACCGGTGTCACCTGATTAACTGTCCTCCAGACTACAGCCAGTTCAGCAATCCAGCCTCAGCCTAACAAGTTTGGGCATGTCCCTGTGACCACTACCAATGGCAATTCTTTAACTGTCTTTTTGTACGTCACTATTACTCTCGCTGACCCCAGTATCTCTACAGGTTCCCCTGTAGAAGTTTTCAATTTAATTGCACACTTTTCCAGCTCTGGGACTTCCTTCCTATTCCACAACTCAGAGTATTCTGCTTGATTCATGATGGTGACACTACAGCCGGTGTCCACCTCAGATTGTACAGTTTTGCCATTAATGTCCAACATCTGAATGATCGGTGCTACTAACTTTGGGAATATCTGCCTCCTTCATACTATGCATAGCATAAGCCTGCTCTTACTCCGTGTCCTCGCTTTCTTCCTCCCCCTGCAAGAGAAGGGTATGCTGGACATTTTTGGGACTGCTCTTACTCTGTTTCCCCGTCTTGCTTATTTATTTATTTATTTATTCAGGATTCGGAAAGTACCTTTGAGTCAAAAACTCATTTACAAAGGTTCCATGTCACAAATAATGGACAGTACAGTATTAGGTAAAACATACAGTGCAGGAAACAGAACAGCTAAATACATGGTAAAAGTACAAAATAAGCTAGAATACGGTAAAAGTACAAGGTGAAGCACGCAATCAGGACCTGAGAAACTTAGGGTGACACAGGCAAGTATACAGTAAGACAAGGGGAGAGGTAAGCCAGCCCGAGGCCATTGTCATTGTGGGGGAGAGGTCGAGAAATTAGTTCAGTAGCAGTCGCAGCAGTCTGAGGACTGGGGATGTGTCTTAAGGCGGGTTTTGAAGAGGCCGATGGAGTTTTTGTTTGTGATGAAGCTGGGTAGGCTGTTCATCCATGAGGGGGCCTTGAAGCTGAAAGACCTTTGAAATAGGTTTGACATCGGGGAACTGTGAACAGCTTCTTGCTGGAGCTACATGTTACTTTAGGGGCTGTATCTGGTGAATTAAGGAGGTGAGGCCAGGGGTAGAGAGACCTAGGGTGATTTTTTTGGCCATAAGACAAGTGTGGAACTGGATCCTATTGTCTAAGTTAAGCCAGTTAGTGGAGTTATAAAGTGAACAGGTATGAGTGCAACGGTCGCAGCCCAGTACAAGGTGGCAGGTTTTGTTGAGGGAGAGACAGAGCCTATTGAGGGCCGAGGTGGTGGCAGCGCTATATATGAGTATGCCATAGTCGAGGAGGGAGAGGATAGAGAACGAGACTGCAAGTCTGAGGGCATCTTGGGTAAGGCAATGTTTAAACCTGCAGAGCAGGCCAAGGTGGACATTAAGGGCAGTGGACATTTGTTGTATTTGTTGGTGGAAATTGAGAGCAGGGTCAAGGGTGATTCCTAAATATTAGAAAGATTCCACTTGCTCAAGTGGGGTTAGGTCAACAGTAAGGACCTGGGGGCAAAGTTTTTTCCTAGAGTTCTGGGGGTGGGTGAAAATCATGAACTTGGTCTTCTTGTAGTTCAGTATGAGGTGCTGTGCAGAGAACCACTGTTCAACATCGCTAAAGGAGGACTGGAGGGTTTGGTGGAGTTGCAGAGGGTCGGGGCTCGAAGCATAAAGGACAGCATCATCTGCATATAGCAGTAGGTTGCCTGAGCAGGGCTAGGGAGAGAGTTAAGGTAAAGACTGAATAGAAGTGGGCCAAGGATGGACCCCTAGGGGACTCCTGAGAGAACTGGCAGCTTATTGGATAGGGTAGTGCAGATTTTGACCTGTTGGCACCTACCTGATAAGTAGTCAGTGAACCAGTGTAGTGCATCCTGAGAGAAGCCAATGTTGGAAAGAGTGGCATTGCATGAGGGAGTGATTTGCGGTGTCAAATGCCTTAGTAAAGTCAACAAATACAGCGCCAGTGGCACAGCCTTTGTCGAGGGCAGAGTGGATGTGTGTAGTGAATTCCAGGAGGGCTGTTATTGTGCTGTGCCCTTTTCGGAAGCCATGTTGCTGTTTACAGGGAAGAACATGTTTGTTGAGGTGGTCAGTGAGTTGATCACAGACTATACGCTTGAGAGCTTTGGATGGGGGGGGTATAAAGATGGGCCGGTAATTATTGGTAGCAGTACGGTCCCCACTCTTAAATATGGGGGTTATGGAGGCAGATTTCCAAGGGGAGGGGAATTTGCCTTGGCAGAGAGAGAGAGGCTGAGAACGTAGGTGAGGGGGTACAGTACGTCATGGAGGGTGAGTCGGAGAAGTCTCAGATCCAAGGAGTCACCACTATAGTGAGTGTGCCTTAGAGCATTTTTTAAATAAGGTTCCGCAGCCTTGAGGGTGATGCACCATAGATGAAAGTGAGGGTAGGCTGGGAGGGTGGGACCGGTCAGGGGTGGGTCAAAGAAGTTGGGAGGGAGGACATGGCTGAGGTTAGTGAAAGCTTGGTTGAAGGCCGAAGCTATTCTGGAAGGGTAGGAGGTTAGCTGCCCATCAGCAGCTATGAGGTTGGGGTGGGTGGTAGGGTTTTTTCCTCTAATTTCCTTGCTATTGTTCCAGAATTTGTGCCCTGCGCCCCAGGTAGTGGTAAGGGTAGATTTATAGTGCTCGGCCTTGGCTTTGCATATAGCCCATGTACATTTGTTCTGGGCCTCTCTATACCTCTGCCTATCAGCTGGATGGCTGGTCTCATTTGAGAGGTGCCAAAGGGAGTCACAAGTACACATCAGGGCAAGAAGACGGTCAGAGATCCAGGGGACAGGGCTGCCTTTGACCATCCTTTTGGTAAGCGGGGCAAATTGGTCACAGATGGCATTGAAGGTGTGCATGAAGAGGTCGAGGGCTAGGTCAGGGTCTAGGGTATTAGTTAAGAAGGACCAGTCCAGTGTCCTGAGATGCGATTTTAGTAGGGCAAGTTTTGCTGGGCCAAGTTTGCGATGGAAGATTACCCTTGGGGGGATCTTAGGCATTCTGCAGGACCACGTGCAGAGAACAAGGGAGTGATCCCTATGCGTATTTTGCAAAACCGTGGTGCTAGTGATTTTCTGGGGGTGGCTGGTGAAGACTAGGTCCAGTAGGGAGGAGGCTCTGGTGTGGGGGGTCCAGACAAGTGGGAGAGGGGACTACTTGAGTGAGGTCTTGGGCTGTAGCTGCGTCGATAAGTGGAGAGGCTGACTTTGACAGCCAGTTGGTGTTGAAATCCCCTAGGATAATTTTTTTGTTTTGTTGTGGGAGGGTGGTAAGATAGGACAGGATCAAGTGGAAGGCTAATTTCTGGTCTCTAGGGGAATGTAGGCTGCCGTGATAAGAAGGGGGGTTTGAGAGTGACCCAGTGTGAGTTTGAGTGTAATGGCCTGAGGTCCGGATACCAGCGAGGGAAGGGGGAGTAGCTGGCATTGTATTGAGTCCTTTACGTAGATGGCACAACCCCCCCACGTTTTCCTTGACGATCGGCTCAGAAGAGGTTGAACCTGGGCAGGGCAACTGCCAAGTCCGGGGTCAGGGGGAGAGCTAGGTTTCATTCAAGGCAATGACTTCAGGCTGGTGCTGGTGGACCCATCCCTGATACGAGTCCCACTTTTTAGCAGGCTACAGATATTGAGGCTGACAATGAGAAGTCCACTGATGGGGGCATAGTTTGGCATTGGGGTTACAATCGAGCCAGGATTGGGGTGGATATTACCGGATATTAGAAGCCGTAGCAGGAGTAGGGATCTGAGCACAGCATTCCAGGCCGATTTCTTGATTCGATGAGCTACGCGTGCAGGGGTCCCAGGTACACTGGGCAGGGAGGCAACAGGGAGGGATAGAGCACAGGGCGCTGACAGGAGGAGAGGGTGAGAAGAGAGAGGGGGTGGAGGATTCATATTTTTCATGGGGTACCATACCTGATGAAGTGACATCCTAAGGAGGGTTGTCCATATATGGCAGTGGTAATAGCATGTGGTATAGGTGGGTGGAGGGAAGGCCCCATCACTTGGGAGGAGGGGGGATGCAGAGCAGGCGGGATACTCCTTGGTGAGCTTTACTGGAGTATCTGAATGCCAGGCAGTGTGGATGGTGGGGGGTGGAATCCGGCTGGCCCTAGGGTAGTCTGTGGCTCCAGAATTTTGACTGGTGAGGGAAATGGAGGGGGAGTGAGCACAGCGGACAGTGCAGAAGAGAGAGAGAAAAAGGATTAAAAGGAGCATGGGGTGGTGGTGGGGGAGTTGGTAGTGTGAGTGATAGCCAGTAGTAGGAGAGAGAAGAGAACTAAATAGAGCTGAGCAGCCTCTAGTGGAGACAGAGTATAGAGAGAAGAGAACTAAATAGAGCTGAGCAGCCTCTAGTGGAGACAGAGTATAGGCTGCAGATGGAAAAGTGGGCTGATTGGTTCAGCCATTCAGCCACCACCTATATAAGGAAAAGCTGAGCAAGGGGTGGTGGTGGTGGGGAGGTGGGGATAGCCGCCAACACATCAGCGGGTCCCAATTGGTTTGATGGCAGTTTCAGTGCAGTACTCTCACAGCAACAAATTCAAGGTAAAGAGCAGTTTGCAGGCCTGAAACACCACCCAACTGGCGCTGGCTCTTTCGGAGAATTATCCGGCAAATTTCTCTCGGGTGGGTGGGGAGGGCAAGTTCAATGGCTCTTACGGCCTCTCCGTCGGGACCCTCAGTGGATCCTGTGTCTCTGTGGAGAACAGAAAGGCAGGTAAGGTTTAAATACAGTGTGCTTCCCTTTTCTCTTTAATCTTATTTCTACAGGCTTTACTAATGTGGTCTTTCATTCCACATATGTGACATCTTTCATCTTTAAAGCAGCACTCCTGTGGGAAATGCTGGCCCCCACAATGGTAGCAATTTTTATGTTTGCTTGCACACATGTGCAAAAAACATAGTGCAATCATCCGAGTTTTACGGAGGTGTGTCAGCGTCTTCCAGTTCAGTCCGTGTGTTTCCAGGTACCGTCACAGTTCTCCATTCACTGCTCCAGCTGTCTATGACAGCAGTTGAAAATGCAGTGGCATACAGTTGAAAAGGAGAGCTCCGCTACAGTGAACAGAGCTTCCCCCTCCACACACACATACTGTATGGCTGATGGGGTGCCCAATCCCCCTTGTCAGCCCCCCTCCCAAACAGCCTTACAGCTGCCACACTGGGTGCCCACCCCAGTGTGGCACAAATCATATGGTCGATGGGGTGCCCAATCCCTGTCAGCTCCAGCCCCCAAACAGCCTTCTAGCTGCCATGCTGGGAGCCCACCCCAGCATGGCAAATGTCCCGTCGTCATCTTCCTTTAAAAACAAATAAACCTGTACACAATAAAACATTCCCTCAGTGCTCTCCCAGTCCACCGTGCCCTGCCTCCCCATACCCCATACCCCTCTGGAGCTCAGGTGATGATCTTGGTGGAGTAGGAACATGTCTGCACTCTTTTATTTTATTTTATTTAGCTTTTGTTGACGGGTAAGTGCACTAGACAAATACTGCTATTTTCAGGCATGACCCGGAGGGGGATACAGATGAATGCCAACTGACCTTGAACCAGATTAAGCTGTTGGTGGTATTTTTAGTGAATGAGGGAAATTTGGCCAGGACACGGGGAAATTCCCCTACTCTTTTCGATAAGTCCCATGGGATCTTTAACATCCACCTGAACTACCACCAATCCGGGCAGATGGAACCTCGGTTTAACGTCTCATCCGAAGACGACACCTCAAGTGCAGCACCCTCTCATGCTGCACTACAGTGTCAGTACTGGGATATTAACCCAAGTGCCAGATGTGGGAACTGAACCCACAGCCCTCTGATCTCCCAGCCTCAGAGGCGAATGTGCTACCTACTGAGCCACTGACACTGCAGCAGCGCCGCAAACTGAGGAAATGCAGGTAAGCTGTATAATGTAATAAATTCGTTTTTTCAACTTTACTGCATATCTCAGTCATTTTGGGAATTTTGGCAATAAATTTTCAACACGGGGTTTTGGGACCACTTCTCATGAATTCTTGAACTGTCATGGCATTAATAGGGCCGAAGGGTGATTTCCTGATCACTGCATGAAATCACCTTTCAGGACCGATTACAAAATGACAGTGACAGTGTTCATAAGGTGGGCTTTCACAAAGCCTATGTCATAAATTTGGTGAACAAATTCCTATAAATGACTGTTTTCTGACGTCGTTGCACAGTTCCTCATGCGCTGTAAGTTATAAATTTTAATATTTTCACTCCAGATTTTCAACATTGCCATTTTACCACACCTACTTATGAGCAGTATAGCTGTCATTTTCACATCTTGCCCAAAATGTGTTTCCGCGCATGTAGCACACAATGGTGCAGTCAGTGTGCAAAATCAATGTAGGGGATAGATTAAGAAAATCACAGTGACACTGTTCATGAACTGAGGTCTTAAAATGGCTATGTTGAAAGTTTGGTGAAAAAATTCCTAAAAATGACTGTTTTACGAGTGTGCGTTGTGCAGTTCCTACGCATGCTTGTAAGTTCACAAATTTTTAATATTTGCACTCCAGATTTTCAACATTGCCATTTTACCATACCTCCTTATGAGCAGTACAGCTGTCATTTTACACATCTTGCCCAAAATGTGTTTCCGCACATGTAGCGCACAATGGCGCAGTCGGTGTGCGCAATCAATGTTTGGGACAGATTAAGAAAATCACAGTGACACTGTTCAAGAGCAGAGGTGTTAAAATGGCTATGTTGCAAATTTGGTGACAAAATTACTAAAAATGACTGTTTTAGGAGCGCACGTTGCGCAGTTCCTATGCACACTCGCAAGTTTGCAAATTTTTAATATTTGCATGCCATATTTTCAACTTTGCCATTTTATTACACTTCCTTATGAGCAGTACAGCTGCCATTTTTCAAATCTCGCCCAAAAACTTTTTCCGCACATGTAGCGCACAATGGTGCAGTCGGTGTGTGAAAGCAATGTTTGGGACAGATTAAGAAAATCACAATTACACCGTTCATGAGCAGAGGTCTTAAAATGGCTATGTTGAAAATTTGGTGACAAAAGTCCATAAAATGACTGTGTTATGAGTGAGCATTGCGCAGTTTCCACACACCCTCATAAGTTCATGACTTTGTAATATTTTCAGTCCGGAGTTTCACCAGTGGCATTTTTCCACACTTCCTTATGAACAGTACAGCTGTCATTTTTCACAACATGGCCAAAATGTGTTTTCACACTTTCAGCGCAGAAATGCGTGGTCGCTGTGGGAAATCATTGTTAGGCACAGATAAAGAAAATCACAGTGACACTGTTCATGATCAGAGATCCCAAAATGCCTGTGTTGACAATCTGCTGTAAAAAATCCCCAAACTAATTGTATTACGGGTGTGCGTTGCACAGCTTCTATGCACGCTCGTGACTTCATCAGTTTTTTTAATATTTTCACTGCAGATTTGCAACATTGCCATTTTTTACACCTCTCCATGAACAGTACAGCTGTCATCTTTCACATCCTGTTTGGAACGTGTTTTTGCACCTGTGGCGCTAAATGCCGTAGTCGCTGTGCAAAAGCAACTTTCAGCTAACAAACTGATATTGCCACTGTTCATGAGGTAGGGATCACAAAAAAAACATGTTGAAAATCTGGAGTGAAAATACCAACGAATGCCTGCGGCGTTAGGGTTTCTGATCATAATGTCCCACCCTGTAGAGACTGGCAGGCATCAGGGGTGTGACTTGGGATTCTCACCTGTAATGCTCATACCATTCCACACCCTGTAGCCAGTGAGAGGCATTGAGGTATGCCTTGGACTCTTTGGCCCCAAAGTTCACCCCATTCTTCTATACCGCACCCATCTCACCGTATTTTCTGATGGAATGGGGTGCGCATAAGGGCCAAAGACCCCAAGGCACACCGTGACACTTGTCAGTGTCTGCAGGGTAGGGTGTGGTGAAATGGCGTGGCCGTTATGCCTGATGACTCAAAGGCACACCCCATTGCCTGTCACTCTCTGCAGGGTGGTGGTGGGGTTGGCTTCAGTTCAATACTTCACTGCCATTCCTATTATGCAGTTCTGTAACTCCTACACTACCAATGCCAGTTTCAGCAAGCAAACATTCAACATTGACAAATGCTTGTTAGTTATGTTCTTATTCAGTTGCTCTTTGTTCCTAAACATTTTGTTTACAGAGTCCTGGGGCTTTGTGAAGAGCAGCTGCGTGAGACATTTCTCGACTGCAGCTGTAAATCTTTTACATTCTGATTAGCAGATTCCACAGCTTAGCGCCAAGTTCAATGCTGATTTAAATTTTAAATCTGTTTCTGACAATAACCTTCTTTGAATTCTATCATTTATCTCACAAACCAGTCTATCTCTCCGCATTTGCTCTAAAGTTTCTCCATAATTACAGTCCTGAGCTATTTTCTCAACTCTGACACAACGCTCCCACAGTCTCTCCAGCTTCTCTATTTCTAGAATTAAATTTGAACCTTTGTACAATTTCACTGAGTTTTGGGTTAAAGTGATTTTTCAACAATTTGACTAAGTCTTCATTGGATTTGTCACCAGGCTTTTCAGGGCTCAACACATTTCTCATCAAGCTGTAGGTTTGTGCACCCTCCACTTAGTACAATGGTTCTTTATTACTAGCCTCTGTGATATCATTTGCAATACAGAAACGTGACGAGATTTCACAGTATTCCTCCCAGGCTTGAATTGGAGGATTAAAAGAAGCCACAGTTTCTACCGTGCCAGCCTTTTCCTCTTTGAATGTAGACAGCCACTTACTGTATGCATAGCTCCCACTACTTTCTTTACTTTCACTCTCTGAATAATTTTCTTTTGCTCTCGCTGGGCAAAAACACCATCTTTCTTTTATCCTTGTCACCAAATAATATGTTGTATCCTGAAAAACCAAGCAATCTACGCAGGGAACTTCTTTAGGAACTGCATAGCTTTATTATATGCTTCTAACAAGGCAGCCTTCTTCTGAAGAGAGAGAGAGAGAGAGAGATAGATTCTGGATCTTTCTAATAATAACACTACTAATGCTCAAGATCTATATTCTCTTAGAGTTTGTAAAGGCCATGCCGCCTTTAGCGTGCATCTCATAATACTACACTACAGTTGCATAAAGTGTATATCAGATCTGCTGTGCTTTCTACTTGGAATTTGGTCATTCTAGTGCCTGCTAATCTAATGACTTCTGTTGCAATCTCTGTGAGACTGGACACTCTTGTAGGCAAAGCAAATGGGTGACTCACAATCGAGAAGATCCTGATCCTCTGGATGCTATTTTGCACAGAGCTTTGCAGACCCATCAGCAGAAACAACTTAAGGCTGCTGCTGCCCTCCTTTCTCACCAGGAGATCCCGGAGCATGCACTGGCTGGTTCACAGCTTCCTCCACCTATCTGTCCAGTTTCTTGTCCTGTGCTGATATCAGTGGAATCGGAACCTCCATCTGTCTCTTCGCAGCCTGATATGCTGCCTATATCGGTTGACCCTCTGGGAACTATTGCCGCTTCTACTGTGACATCTTTGATAGCTGATGGTACGTCTCCACCAGATATGACATGTAACACAAAAATGATTCCTCTGCTACCACAAAACTGGACAGTTGCCTCTGAAAGTTTCATCACTTGGGACCCCTCCAGTGCTGGATAACAAGTATGAGGCTCTGGAGGACAATCAACCCCCCCATGTTTTCCTTAATGATTGGCACAGAAGAAATTGAACCTGGCCAGGGCAACTGCCAAGTCCGGGCTCAGGGGGGAGAGCTAGATTTCATTCAGGCAATGACTTCAGGCTGGTGCTGGTGTACCCATCCCTGATCTCCAGTCCCACTTTTTGTAGAGCTACAGATATGAGGCTGGCAATGTGAGTCCACTGATGGGGGCATGGTTTGGCGTTGGGGTTACAATCGGGCCAGGATTGGGGTGGATATTACTGGATATTAGGAGCAGTAGCAGGAGTAGGGATCTGAGCACAGCATTCCAGGCTGATTTCTTGATTTGATGAGCTATGCGTGCAGGGGTCCCGGGTACACTGGGTAAGGAGGGAACAGGGAGGGATAGAGCACAGGGTGCTGACAGGAGGAGAGCGTGAGAAGAGAGAGGGGATGGAGGATTCATATTTTTCATGGGGTACCGTACCTGATGAAGTGACACCCTAAGGAGGGTTGTCCATATATGGCAGTGGTCATAGCATGTGGTATGGGTGGGTGGGAAGGCCCCATCACTTGGGAGGAGGGATGCAGAGCAGATGGGATACTCCTTGGTGAGCCTTACTGGAGTCTCTGGATGCCAGGCAGTGTGGATGGTGGGGGTGGAATCCGGCTGGCCCTAGGGTAGTCTGTGGCTCCAGAATTTTGACTGGTAGGGGAAATAGAGGAGGGGGAGTGAGCACAGCGGACAGTGCAGAAGAGAGAGAGAAAGGATAAAATGGAGCATGGGGTGGTGGGGGGAGTTGATAGTGTGAGCGATAGCCAGTAGTAGGAGAGAGAAGAGAACTAAATAGAGCTGAGCAGCCTCTAGTGGAGACAGAGTATAGGCTACAGATGGAAAAGTGGGCTGATTGGTTCAGCCGTTCAGCCACCACCTATAAAAGGAAAAGCTGAGCAAGGGTGGTGGTGGGGGAGGTGAGGTGCCAACGCAACACATCAGCGGGGTCCCGAAATTCAGATTTGATGGCGGTTTCAGTGCGCAGTACTCTCACAGCAACAAGTTCAAGGTAAAAGAGCAGTTTGCAGGCCTGAAACACCACCGACTGGCGCTGGCTCTTTCGGCGAATTACCTGGCAAATTTCTCTCAGGGGGTGGGGAGGGCAAGTTTAATGGCCCTCACGGCCTCTCCGTTGGGACCCTTAGTGGATCCTGTGTCTCTGTGGAGAATAGAAAGGCAGGTAAGGTATAAATACAGTCTGCTTCCCTTTTCTCTTTAATCTTATTTCTACAGGCTTTACTAATGTGGCCTTTCATTCCACATATGTGACATCTTTCATCTTCAAAACAACACTCCTGTGGAAATGCTGGCCCCACAATGGTAGCAATTTTATGTTTGCTTGCACACATGTACAAGAAACATAGTGCAATCATCCAAGTTTACAGGTGTGTCAGTGTCTTCCAGTTCAGTTAGTGTGTTTACAGGCACCGTCACAGTTCTCCAATCACTGCTCCAGCTGTCTATGACAGCATTTGAAAATGCAGTGGCATACAGTTGAAATGGAGAGCTCCGCTACAGTGAACAGAGCTTCCCCCCTCCACACACACACACACATACTGTATGGCTGATGGGGTGCCCAATCCCCCCTTGGCTCCAGCCCCCCTCCCAAACAGCCTTACAGGTGCCACACTGGGTGCCACCCCAGTGTGGCACAAATCAGTATGGTCGATGGGGTGCCCAATCCCCGTCGGCTCCAGCCCCCAAACAGCCTTCTAGCTGCCATGCTGGGAGCCCACCCCAGCATGGCAAATATCCCGTGTCATCTTCCTTTAAAAACAAATAAACCTGTACACAATAAAACATTCCCTCAGTGCTCTCCCAGTCCACCGTGCCTGCCTCCCCATACCCTATACTTACCTCTGGAGCTCAGGTGATGATCTTGGTGGAGTGGGAACATGTCTGCACTCTTTTTTATTTTATTTTATTTAGCTTTTGTTGACGGGTAAGTGCACTAGACAAATACTGCTATTTTCAGGCATGACCGGGAGGATACACATAAATGCCAACTGACGTTGAAGCAAATATGGCTGTTGGTGGTATTTTTAGTGAATAAGGGAAATTTGGCCAGGACACTGGGGAAATTCCCCTACTCTTTTCGATAAGTGCCATGAGATCTTTAACATCCACCTGAATTACCACCAATCCAGGCAGATGGGACCTCGGTTTAACATCTCATCTGAAAGACTACACCTCAGAAGTGCAGCACCCCTCTCATGCTGCACTACAGTGTCAGTACTGGGATATTAACCCAAGTGCCAGATGTGGGAACTGAACCCACAGCCCTCTGATCTCCCAGCCTCAGAGGCGAGTGTGCTACCTACTGAGCCACTGACACTGCAAAGCCGACCTGAACTGAGGAAATGCAGGTAAGCTGTATAATGTAATAAATATATATTTTTCAACTTTCTGCATATCTCAGTCATTTTTGGGAATTTTGGCAATACATTTTCAACACGGGGTTTTTGGGACCCCTTCTCATGTATTCTTGAACTGTCATGGCATTAATAGGGCCCGAAGGGTGATTTCACAGTCACTGCATGAAATCACCTTTCGGGACCGATTAACAAAATGACAGTGACAGTGTTCATAAGGCAGGATCTCAAAAAGCCTATGTCGCAAATTTGGTGAGCAAATTCTAAAAATGACTGTTTCTGACGTCACGTTGCATAGTTCCTCATGCGCTCGTAAGATATAAATTTTAATATTTTCACTCCAGATTTTCAACATTGCCATTTTACCACACCTACTTATGAGCAGTATAGCTGTCATTTTTCACATCTTGCCCAAAATGTGTTTCCGCGCATGTAGCACACAATGGAGCAGTCAGTTTGCAAAATCAACGTATGGGATAGATTAAGAAAATCACAGTGACACTGTTCATGAACTGAGGTCTTAAAATGGCTATATTGAAAATTTGGTGAAAAAATTCCTGAAAATGACTGTTTTACGAGTGTGTGTTACGCAGTTCCTACGCATGCTTGTAAGTTTGCAAATTTTTAATATTTGCACTCCAGATTTTCAACATTGTCATTTTACCGTACCTCCTTATGAGCAGTACAGCTGTCATTTTTCACATGTCGCCCAAAATGTGTTTCCCCTGCATGTAGCGCACATTAGCGCAGTCGGTGTGCCCAATCAATGTTTGGGACTAGACCCAGGAGTTAGTTGAAAAAACAATTATGACTGACTTACCACACATTATGACTGATTTTTTCAACTAGTTTGAAATTTCTGACTTCAACTAACTGAAGAAAATCCAACTGATTTTTTCAACTTTCACCATCGCTGAATTTTATTACGTAGTAGTTTGTCGTACTTTTTTAAACTTCGTATCTTTTTTTATTAAAATTTAGACTCTAAAAGTTAATAAAATGTATGGAAAAGATACGTCTCCACCACATATGACATATGTAACATAAAAATGATTCCTCTGCTACCACAAAATTGGACAGTTGCCTCTGAAAGTTTCATCACTTGGGACTCCTCCAGTGCTGGATAACAAGTACGAGACTCTGGAGGACAATCAGCCTGATTCTGATGTCAGCCAACACTCAGACGCCTCAGTGCATACTAATCCTCCCCCAATGGCAGACTCTAGTTATGTCCCCTGTACAGTTTCCACCTCAAAGAAGAAACTGTGGAAGAGGTTGAGGATGGTTACCAGAAGCGAAAAGGAAACACCTGATGACAATGCTGCTTGACTCAGTTGTACTTTCTCTCCACCTGTATATATGGATATCCCCTTATGCCTAGCCTCCTGTAAAGTCAGCAGCATTAAAGCTGTTCCCAGACATAACACTCTTTTTTTCTATTCTAAAAGACCTACCTTTGATGTGTTTTTTTTTTTTTTTTGTTTTGTAGGAGACCAGGATGACAGCCTCCTTTGATATGCTTCAGGCCCAAAGAACCTGGTGCTGGGGGCCATCATTTTGGGCACTTGGTCAGAATATCTGTGATGGGGTAGGGATCCTGTTCTGAGGCACATCATTTTCTGTTCAGCATCTGATGGATATTGAACCTGGGAGGGTTATGTTGATAGATATTCAATTTCATGGGTTACCATTTAGGCTGATCAATGCTTGTGCCCACCAGACAAAGAAGGTGAGAACTGATCTGTTTAAAAAAGTTCATTCATACTTATACATTTCCAGTCACCTCATGTTGGGAAGTGACATTAATTGTGGCCTTTCATGTGCAGACAGAGGTATGCAAACTTCAAAACTGTTCATGACACAAATTTTCTGAATGCTATGCTTAGAGATGCCTCATTATGGGATGCTTATCGCATCAAGCATCAAATGGATCGTTTCATCTATTATTGAAACAATTTGACCACTAGACTAGACTTCCTATTCACATCTGCACACCTAGACACCCTAGATATACAGTTACTTCTGACTGAGCTGTCTGATCACATGCTCATAGGGGGTACATATGGTGAAGCCGACACTTTAAGACATGGACGGGAATTTTGGAAATTAAATAATATAATTCTTGCAGATGTATACACACAAACTCCAGGCTAGACAATCTGTTGCATTTATGGTAGATACTTTAGTACCTGGTCGGGTAATACCAAAAGGGCTTTGATGAAACTCTTTCACCAAAGAGCTTTCATGAAGGCTACCCATGAGTACAAAGCTTTTTTACAGCTACACATGCAACTTATTAGGGATCTCATACTCATGCCCTCCAGGAAAGGAGACTATGGCCTCTAAATAACATGGCTCTAGGACCAAATGATGCACCTCCAGTACACTAGGAACCATTCTCTCCTTATAGAACATACTGTAGAAATGGGACACAGGGACATAGGGTGGTGGGAAACCCATTTGAAAGTTGTAGGACCAGGATATAACACAAGAAAATTATGAAGGTTAATACTGCAGATGGTTCTACTATGACAACCAAATCTGGCATAATGAATGCAGTACACTCACACTTATTTAATATGTTTGGCATCTGCTCCTCAGCCCTCCTCTCGCACGCCTTGCAGTCTGTTGCTGTCCCACAAATTCTGGCACAGGAGTTGGATGCCCTGTCGAGGCCCATCTCCCAAGATGAGGTGTCATTTGCAATATTTAAGTTGAGTAATTCTGTTGTCCCAGGCCCCGATGGACTCACATCGGAGTTTTACAAGCAGTTTGATTCCCACTTGACAGAGATTTTAACTACTGTTTATAACTGGATGTTAAGTACTGGTTCTATTATTAACTCTTTTGGTGAAGTTATCCAGATAGTCCTCTTCAAGATGGGAGATTCTGCTGATTTGATGAATTGGAGACTTTGTGTCTGTAGAATATTGACTGTAAGATCCTAATGAAAATCCCAACTGCAAGGCTGGCGACGTTGTCTCACATTGTGATTTCTAAGTTTCAGGCTTGTGCTGTTCCTGGCAAACATATTGTGGACAATCTTTTGATTGTTCAGGATGTTACTGCTATGGGCACAGCTGGGGAGAGTGAGGGATTTGTCATCATTTTGGACCAAGAGAAGGCCTTTGACAGCATGTCCCATGCTTGTTTATTTGATGTTCTTGCTCATTATGGTATTCTGGCCAAATTTGTACTTGTCAAAGATGATTATATGCTTCAGCTAGCAACCCCCCTCTTATTAATGGACATCCAGATAGTAGGATTTCCCTTAAAACTGGTGTTCGACAAGGATGTCCTATGAGTCCCTCACTTTATATGTTCTGTATAGATCCAGTACTGAGGACTATCCGTCAGCATTCGCAGATCCTGGGGATCTCTGCAATGCATGTTTCTAACAAGGTGAAAATTGTGGCTTACGACGACAATGTCACCCTTTTTGTATGGGATGTTCCCTCTGGTTTATTGGCCTAGGTGTCTTTCATTCCCTTTTCCCAGACTCAGGTGCAAAGCTGAACTTATCAAAATGTGACAGTATGGCTATTGGTCAGCTCCACTCTCCTGTACCTCAGATTGTGGGGATTATTATTACTTCTGGTCTGAGTCAGATATTAGGACTTGTATTTGGTACGGGAGATATGGCATGTATGAACTGGGAAAACAAATTGTCAGAGTGTGATTCTATAATTCAAATTTGGAAGAAATGGCAGCAGATAAAAAAAAAAAGTTGCCATTCTGAATGAATTTGTGTTACTGATTTTTATGTACCTTAGTATGGTATACCTGATTCCCAAATTTCTGGAAACTCATTTCTATAGCTTGTTTTTTCAGCTGATGTGGGGGAGTTGGCTAAACCCCATATGGAGAAACGCTGTATCTACCTATTACGAAGGTGGTCTTAATATGATTAACCATGCAGTGTCAGTGGATCAGTAGGTTGCACACGCCCTCTGAGGCCGGGAGATCAGATGGCTGGGTTCAGTTCCCACATCTGATACTTGGGTTAATATCCTAGTATTGACACTGTAGTGCAGCATGAGAGGGTGCTGCACTTCAGGTGCCATCTTTCAGATGAGGCGTTAAACCGAGGTCCCATCTGCCTGGATTGGTGATAGTTCAGGTGGATGTTAAAGATCCCATGGCACTTATTGAAAGGGTAGGGAAATTTTATTAAAGAACAAAACAAAAGTAATAAATACAGAAAACAGAAGAAACAAAGCATATCAAAAAGAAAAGTAATACAATAAGTCAGAAGGCAAAAATATAAGTCTAGGAATATAGGAACAATATAACAGTTATACAAAAACAGTAAAACACAAGAAGAATTAACCCTCCCACCCAACATGGTGCCATAAATGACAACCAACTGCAGACCCCAGTGTACGATACTCATAATCATATAAAGCATCTAAATCATTCTGAATGCAGAAAAAAAAATCTTACCTCAAAACAGTTTTAGCTTGAGACTGCGTAAACACCTAGCATGCCATATGGCCCATTTGAGGCAAGCCAGAATTACAAAAGCTGTGCCTTGATGCTGTTTATGCCATTCAGTGGGAATTTGTCCCAAAATTAAAATATCATACGTCATAAACTGAAACAGTGGTTCACCCCACAGAATGGCCAAGGTAGACCAGAAACCCCGTGCATGAAAACAATCAAAATACATATGATGCATAGTTTCTAGACATCCTGAACAAGAAGGGTCAGAGCAATACCTGTCACCTAACTGCTTATGTTTTTGATTATTTCGTACATTAAGCTTCTGGTGTCCACAAAGCCAAACAACATCTTGCATTTTTTGGGGAATTCTAGGTTCAATCATACTGGCCAACAACAAGTCAATATTTACTGAGGTAGGGACCAGAAATAAAGGATCTTCAAAGAAAACAAGATTCCATTACATGTGTATAAAATACTTTTTTTCTCATGTGAAAGGAACCAAAGAAGTTCAATTTTCCATAATCTGATATATTTTAAAGTGATTTTGTGAACTTTGCCATAGAAAATGGGATCAATAACCTGTAGGAGACGGAGTTGTGATTCAATCTGCTATCATTCAAACTGCCAAAAAGAGCTGTTTTCCATTAAATAAATTATTTTATTTTTGTGCTCTGCTTCATTTGCATAGCCTGCCCCTTCTTTTTTTTTTCTCAGTGCTGCAACCCCCATGCATGACATCATGCAAGGGAAACAAAGTTTAAAATCACTGTTTTGAAACAGAGACCTCTGTTGGTCAGTCTTGATATTGCAGACATTTACACTACCGACATAGGAGACTACATCTCTCAGTATTGAAATCCTGTCAGCTAGATACTATTTGCACAATGCCTTGTTTGGAAAATAAACATATACAAACTTTTATTGTTGAAGCCACTACAGAGATTTGAGACTACACCTTACAGTAAGGGAAATGGAAAACAATGTCTGCTTGTACCCCACAATTCCTTGCTATGGATATCTACATATTAGTTGCAGTCACCACCACCAAAATAAGTGACTACGCCTTAGAGTTACTAATATTTATATCAACATGATAATTTACCCAGAATTCCTTGGTGCTGTATGTGAAACATTGACAGTTCCCTTGTATGACATGATTCTGGGGGTGTGACTGCACACAGAAAACTGGAGAACACAGTGCTGATAAAACAAAAATAAAAATGTCAATAACATTTTTTTTTTTATAAAACAAATTACAGCTTCAGCACCTGAAGCATGGGTGGCAATGAGATACTATGTGAAAAAGGCATCTGTAAAAGATCACAAAATCACTTTAAAGTTATTCGGATATATTCCAGCAGTAATTTTTCTGACCGATGCCATTTACCCCTACCCCAGGCCATAAGAAATTCAGTTCCCCATAAACTCATACATAACAGTCCCATACCATCAGTATCCAGTAACATCAGATGTATGGTACTACAAAAGAAATTTCCAAAAAATACTAAAGGCTGTATCATATGAAAGCCCCCTGACTTCCAAGCCCTGTTTGTATGCACCTGTTTAACAGGATTTAAGCAACTCCCCATAGAAAGGAAAAAAAGACCCATAATCTTAGCATGCATACTAAAAGGAAGGGGAAATACATGCGAGACATATAAAAAAATCGGAAGAATATATGAACGAAGAAGAAACACTCTTTTCTTCCTAGTCATTTTCCAGGATTGCCACTTAGCCACCTTCTGCTGAGCAATATCAAAGACCATATCCCAATTACATTGGGAGGCCATAGAAGTGCCATAATAGATACCCAATAATGTCACATTACCCTGTACTATCGGTATATCAAAGGAATCTGGAATTAAAGCAGAACCTAAAGCCAATATCCTGCTTTTCAAATAATTAATCTGCATACCAGTAACAGACTGTAATTCCTGAAAGAACTTAAGAACTCTCATACTAGATTTTAAATCAGCCACAGTAAATATACAATCATCAGACTACGCTGAAACTTTATGAAATACACCACCTGTTACCAAAGAAATAGGCACCACCTGAGAATCTGCATTTATATACCGTACAATAGGATCAAGTCCAAAAACAAATAACAGAGGACTTAAGGGACACCCCTGCTGCACTCCAACATTAAGATGAATGGGGACACCCATGTACCCATTCACCAGGGGAATAATCAACGACCCAGAATACAGAACAACCATTATAGCAATGAAGTGTGCAGGTATACCACAATACTTTAAACCTGCCCACATATACTCATGACGAATAGCATCAAATGCAGTTTGTTGATCAAGGGATAAAAGATAACCAGACAAAGAATGGGACATACCTAGTTCAATCAATTCATGTAAATAAGTCAAATTATGAATAATATTTCGACCAGGAACAGCACATGCTGCGTTGAAATAAGTGAGGTGACCTGCCACTTTATCAAGTCTTTTAGTCAATATCATGGCCAAAATCTTATAGTCAGAGGTCAAAAGACTAATGGATTTCCAGTTCGATAGCTGTTGTGAATCCCTTTGTTTTATAATGAAAACCATAATTCCATTACTCATACTAGGAGTTAGCTTTTGTTCCAACCAAATTGACTGAAAAAGAACATGTAACCAAGGTATCACATTATCAGAAAAAAAAGTTATAAAATTCATTAGGATTACCATCTATTCCTGGAGTAGTATGAGTGGATAATTTAGTAATGACAAATGAAATTTCCTCTGTAGTGACAGGAAACACCAAAGTTTCTTGATCCACAATTGAAAGGGAAGGAATATCTAAATTATGAAAAAAGAAACTAGGTATAGCTGGGAGTACTTCCTGAAATTTAGAAGTAACGAAGGCTTGTACTACACCACAAATACCTCTCACATCATGCACTTGATTACCATCATCATTCAGTAAGACAGACGTACCAAATCGTTCCGTATATTGTGAAAAAGCATATGGATTGACTTGCTGTTCGGTACCAGAGACCGAATACTTTTGCTGGGAAAAACTCTTATCTTCCCTGGATTGCAAGAAAGTACACATTTTTAATTTAATATCTTGAAGTTTTGATAAAGTAGAATCATCCGAAATTGACACCTGACCCAGAAGCTTAATGTATTGGGCCCTATACCCTAAATATTCCAAATACTGACTTCTAGCTTGATGCTTGGAAAACTGTATAAATAATAATTTTAAATCTAACTTAACATCCTCCCACCATTCAATTGGACTATCATAAAGAAAACAAAGATCAGCATGTAAGTCATGGACCTGGCCTACAGTAATAGCATCATATAATAATCTCACATTTAGTTTCCAATAAGCATGGCCCATAGGAAGTTGTTGGTACAGGCCCAGTTGTAGTTGTACTACCAAATGATTTGATGTTCCAGGGAAAAAGAGCAACCTCGAACAAGTAATTCTACAGGATAAAAAACAAAAATCTATGCGGGTAGATAAACTTCCCTTAAAAAATGTGTGTGATGGGGGATATGTAAAATATCATGAACATCAACCAGATTGTGATGTGTAGGTACCTCTGTAAGAGTGTTAGTATCACAAAAAACTTTCTTAGTCTTTCTACCCCGATCCCGTGGACCCAGACCACAATTAAAATCACCTTCCCACAAGACCAGTTTGGACGTATGGAGATATGGGGAAATTTTTCGAAACAAAGCTGTCCTGTCTGCCTTTTGTTGAGGTGCATAGACATTAATTAATTGATAAGCACAATTTAAATAGACAAAATCCACCAACAGAGCTTTTCCGGAAAATATCAAATACTTTCAATATCTTAATTTTAAGATTTGCAAATAAAATACCCACCCCATCACAAACATCCTCCCATGAACCATAAAGAAATACTCCATCTCCAATATTTTTCAACTGCTTTAAGTTGTAAACAAAGTATGCAACCTAGTGTCCTGTAGTCATAAAATATTACCCCGACATTCCCTTAAACTAGCAAAAGTTGCTTGTCTTTTGCGAGAGTTTTTAATACTATTAACATTAATAGTCAGGAAAACCACCCCTTTATCCTTGGAAAATTATATTTAAGGAGATGGAACAAAGACAGGAAAAAAGAAAACAAATTATGCCACCTAAGACACATCATTTCCTCTTTTCCCGTTTCTTAGGCTTCGGTTTATCACAGACACCAATGTCTAAACTTGTGTCTGCATGGAAAGAGGTCACTGAAGAAATGTCCAATGCCAAACCATCATCTTCCTCTTCATGATTCTGCAATGGCGTTGTAGCTGTTTTGTAAAGGAAGGGGGTCAGTGTCAATAGTAGAGTCCACTAAAACTTTATGGGCCTTAGAATGCATTATTCTATGGAAGGAGGCCTCCTGCTGTATTTCTGGAGGAGGCATACTTGTAAGGGTCATGGAAGTAGAAGGGCCTAAAGAAGAGGCCTGATACATGTCACCTATACAAGAATCCTCCACTGGTAACTCAATAGAAATCAAAGAATTATCTGGAACTGAAGCCTGTTCTACTTCCATCACTGGAAGAGCATTAGAAGAAATAACCAAATTAGAGGCAGAAGGGGTTTCTAAAGGAACCAAAGATTTCGGGGGGGGGGGGAATCAAAGGAGAAGGCTGGGGATGAGTAAGCAAGGCCTGACATTTCTGGCTCTCCTTCTGAGCCATTGCTACATAGATGTCTTGTTCTGCCCTAATAGTTGGATCCACACAGTTATGGGAAGCCCAAGAACAGACTCTAAAAAGTATGACCCACTTCATCACATAGATTACACTTACGAGGATTCCTACAATGTGCACCAATATGTCCTAAATCACCACATATGCCACACTTTTGTCAATCACAAACATTACTGAGATGACCCAAGGTCCCACATTTATAACAGGCCTGAGGCTGACCAGGGTAGAAAACTACCCCCCTG
The DNA here is from genome assembly GCA_016271365.2 of Neoceratodus forsteri. NCBI lineage: Eukaryota > Metazoa > Chordata > Ceratodontiformes > Ceratodontidae > Neoceratodus > Neoceratodus forsteri. The sequence goes on along the minus strand of CM057450.1, from coordinate 298,489,126 downwards.
TCTCTCCCCAGAAAAAAACAATTAGGTAAATGCTGGGTTAAGCCATTTTCCATCCTTAAATCTACCAAAAACTTCCATCCCCCAGTCCATAAACATTCATCATCCAGGATAGGCTCCGGTTGTCCTTTCACTACACAATGCTCTTGTAACCAATAAGTAATGTCAGGGACATTAACACCTTCATTTCAAAACATTACTGTAATTTTCTTGGATACAGGTTTAGTCAAAGGTATGGCCATAAAGGAACTCCATAATGGAGTATGTTTAAGGAGCTGGAACTGTTTCCAAAATCTATCCAACCCAGAAGAGGTTTTGAAACTGATGTCAAAGACAGAATCTCCAGGCATATGAATTAGAGCATAAATCTCATAGGTGTAAAATTTCATACTCCCCTTCAAGAGGTCTCGACCAACAAACTGTCTATGAGGAACTTCAGACACAGGACCCTTAAACTTCAGACGTACCGCATTAAGCCATGCTGCTGGTTCAGATGAAAGTCCAAAAGTAGCAGGAAAAAGTTTCTCTTTTATGCCTGTATGCCATACAGCTGGTATAGCAGCTGATGCAGGCACAGGCTCCACTAAGACTGCCGCAGGACCTGCAGATAACACATCTTGAATAGTAGACTGTAAGGACTTGGGGGGGGGAGGGTTCAATGAAGAAGATTCTCCTTCTAAACATTCAGTGTCATCCAAAAGAGATCTAGAAAGAGGCACAGCAGTGGATGGGAAATGTGCTGCAGGGAAACCTTGACCCAAAGGGATAGAGGTAGTGGGTAAATCTGCCTGCTCAGAATCCACACTAATTATAATAGGGGCAGAGGGTACTAGGTTTGCATCCCACCCTGCACCATCAGGGGACTTAAACCATCCTGCCGCTTCCAGAGCCTGAGAAACCCATGCTCCAGGAGCTACGACAGCTTCATTAGAAAGGGTTTTATCAGGAGAAGCCAAAAAAGAAGATGCAGACTGCTGACAATCAGCAGAGAATTCAGACGCAGTTTTAGAAATAACAGCACACTGCTGTGCAGAGTCATGGTCAAGCATAGAGGAATCTAGTATAAGAGGCTGAGAAGAAATAGAAACATCTGCAGGCTGGGAACAACATAAAACAGGACCTGGAGATACATTCAAAATGCTACTTGGAGTAACCAACTCGTTATCATAGTACTTGAACCAATAGTACTCACAGTGCTCTCCGAAAGAGCTAGCGGGGAAAAATCCAAGTCGAAATCCACCGGCTGAACCTTAGCAGAGGTTCCAGCCACATCAACCTGCATGTCATCGTCGCAATGAGGAAGGAGCACCACTTCCTCTTCCTGTGCATCTCCAGTAGCGTCCTGTGCTGATTCTAAATCCCACATTAAGCAGTTCCGTACCTCCAGGTACCGACTCTCTTCCAGGGCCAACTGCCTACGAATATCGTCCGGTGCTGAAGCAGCCACACAAGCCGTCGAGCCTTCAGAAACCAAGGTAGGAGATGCAGCAATACTAACTTGATCCATTGTAGCAAAATTACTCTCTTGTACAGATTCATACAAAGACATTTTGATCACTAGTGGGAAAAGGAAGGCCAAGGAGGTGATCAGCACCTCAGCCTTCCACACGTCTGCACTCCTCAATGCCCTAGCAAACTCTGCAGCAGTTTGCACAGTGTCACAGCAGCCACCTCCAATGGAGTAGGGGAATCTCCCCGGTGTCGTGGCCAAATTTCCCTCATTCATTAAAAATACCACCAACCGCTTAATCTGGTTCAAGGTCAGTTGGCATTCATCTGTATCCCCCTCCCCCTGGGTCGTGCCTGAAAATAGGCAGGATTTGTCTAGTGCACTTACCAAGTCAACAAAAACTAAATAAATAAATCTTTTAGTTTTTTCTTTTAGCCAGTTTCTTCATTGGAACTTTAAACGTTCTTTAGCACATACCCATAAAATGTGGTATTCAATGGCAGACACAGTGGATGAACCCCATTGTACACTTGTGGTCCACCGATTGCATGTTACTGCACAAATCACTGCTAAATTTGGCTTTTGTTAACAAAACTGTAGATAAACATAAATGTTGGAAATTAGAAATTACTATCCTGACACACCCTACTACTCAGGGTAAGTATGCCACTGTTATGACTACACATTTCACTGAGGAGCCCCAACACCCTGGGATTCTTCTACATGGCACAGCACTCCTCCATCATTCCCTTTTGGACAGTAGAACCACACCTAACATATGGGATGTTCTATGGTTGAGCTGTCATGGGAGGTTATATGTTAAAGCTAACATGAAGCATAAAAGCATTGCAGAAAGAAATTGCCCCAGGATTGGCTGTGATGTCACCCCTGAAACTATGCAACATTTTTTCGTTACATTGCCCTTTTGTGGGTGCCTTTTGGACAGTTAGCTCACAGGTGGGGATCTGTGTCTTGGGAACTTTTGACATGTTATGTTATCCAAGAAACATGATGTTATCCTAGAAACCTCTCTGGCCACACACAAATTTGATCCTGGCACGCTACATGTAGTTATGATTACTTTAAAGTTTTATCTTTGTCATGCACGATGTGCATACTTACTACAACAAAAGGACATGCTACAACTTACAGTAATTCAATTAATAGAATCAAAATTGTAGTCTTTGTATTGGGATGGTAGTAAAAGACTTGCATCTTCAGCTTTGGCCAGCTGCTGATGTAACCTCACAAAATTTTTTTTTTTTTTCTGTAAGACCTTGCAGGCTATCTTTTTCATTGTTAGTACATTCCTGCTCTTTGTGCTTTTTTTTGCAGGATCGCTACCAAGCTATATATTTTTTCTTTGGATCTGACAGATTCTATTTGTATATGAAACCCTTTATCTTTCATGCCACTGTAAGCTGTCTTTTTTCCTTGTGTAAGGACCCCACCCCTGCCTTTTTACTAAAACAACAGGTGGCATGCTGTTGGCGTTGGCAGCAATACCTGGTGGGGGACCTGGGTTCGGGGAGGATGAGGTTACCTGGCACAAGGGACCTAGGTTTGACTACTCTGCACAGGGGCACCCAAGTAAATCCAACTACAGGAAGCAATAACTGTAATGTCCAGAACCAGAATTGGGATTTTTCAGTGTGGCTTTATTTACTAACTAACTGAACATAAACAAAGCATTGCATGGTCCCCCAAATGTCTACATTCACTGTATGTGCAGATTAGTGGTTAACCAAGCGGTCCATTTGAAGAATGAACACATTACTACTGTTGTCTGGCTTTGGACCCACCAGGCACTCAGCCCGGACTTTGCATGCGCTTTGGATACATAGCCCGACTGGCCCGGCTCCCCTGTCGGCCTACTTGACTGATGGTCCATTTGAAGAATGAACCCAAACTTTACTTGGAAAGACATCCCATCAAACAAGGAGACTCCTAAACTGTGGCTCTCACACCACTTAGAGTCTGTGACTCCTAGAGGATTTGTTTTCTTACTTCCAATCGAACTCCCATCAAACAAGGAGACTCTCATCAAAAAGGGAGTGATTTTCCCATCCTGTGGCTCCCCACACCACTTAGAGTCTCTGACTCCTAGAGAGATTTTCAAGTTGCGACCCACGTCTGGGTACCCACCCCATCATTGGCCAAATGCATGAGGCAAGTAGCAAAACACAGAAGAAATCCGTAGAGGTGGACCTGGTTACTAAAGATGGGGGGGTTTCCCACCTCCAGCTCCCACAGCCCATACCCGGCCATTTCTCTGGATACACACAGAAAACTTTAGAACTTTAAAATGTAGATTGAACTGTGGATGACCTGAAGCACCCCCTCCACAGCATTACTTGAAATCCAATAAAACTTTAGACTGTTTGACTGCTCTATTTGTTTGTCCTAGTAACATAGTCCTCCCAATTAGCAGTCCCCATTACTTGAAATCCATTTAAAACTTTAGACTGTTTGACTGCTCCATTTGTTTGTCCTAGTAAACATAGTCTTCCCAAATAGCAGTCCACATTCATTTCCCAACTGAAGAAAACAATTTGTTTGCCCCTTCAAATGGAGCCAAACACTCACCCATTCGTTGCAGGTGCCCCACAGGCGAAGTACTATAACATTTGCTGTTATACAAGAACAGACTAAATAAAACCAGGCAGCTTCCTTCCATGGTGGGAGAAGGGGATTGCCCCTGGAACCCACAGAGAACTTTTCCTCCGGGGTCACTGAGACCGGGGGAGCGGTCTCCACCACTTAAAAAAAAAAAAAAGGTAAACACAGGAACACTTCCTTCTTCTTTGAAACAAACTGAAGACTGACCAACTTCCTTCCTGTTTGCTTTAGGACAAACTGAAGAATGTCTTTGAATTCCAAAGTTCTAAACTCACTCCCTGAGCTGTAGATTCCAACGTGGCTCATGCAGCTGCAACAGTTCTATGGTGATGTCATCTCTCAAGTCTCAGCTGTGACTGAGGACAGAGTGGGAGACAGTGTGAAACCCATTTAACTGGAGTTTCACGAGCTGCCTTCCCTGCCTACCACTAGGTCTTACTGGGATTCTAGAACACGGGTAACAAAGGGGTTACACTTGCCTGATTTTTTTTTACTTTGTTGTCGAGTTTTATTTTTCATTTTTTCTCCTGCTTTGAGCATTGCTGTTTTTCCTTTTCTTTATGGATTTATATTACTGTACTTTATGATAGTTGAAGATTATGGATATATGTGTTTTTGTTTGCTTTCCAGTAAAAAACATCCCCTACTTTTCCAGTAGGGGAAATCTTTGGTTGTCAGTCCATTTTGGCAAGATAGCTGACCCAGACGGGTGAGGAGGAGAGGTATGCGAAGTTGGGAAACTTCGCTCCACAAAATAATCTGCAGAGTGTCCTAACTTCATGGAGTTAATCTGTGGTGCAGAGCCAAAATTTGCCCCCATCAAAAAAAAAACTTCCCAAAATGCAGTGCTTCAACTCTGCCAGTGGAGTTTGGCAACTCCTGTGGTGGAGTTCAAACTCTGCATTTTGCATTTTTTTCAGTATCTTTCCTGTCTAGTTAGTGGTCCTCTACCCCTAGCCCTCACCTGCCTCCTGATATCATATATAGTGTATTCCCTGGTGGCTAGTGGTCCCTCCCCTCACACAAACCTATGCCCACAGTTTTACAAATTATGCCCTAGTGGCTAGTGGACTACCCCCGAACCCATGCCTGTAGTTTTAAAAATTATTCCCTGGTGGCTAGTGCATCTTCAGACCCCAGGTAGTGCCTCCTGACCTGCCCTCCCTCACTAACTCCTGAGTGGCGATCTGCACAGCCCACGCCTCCACCATGGTCGTTAGTCATCCAACTGAGTTAGTCATCAGTGAATGAATGAGCACATGCTTGTACAAGTACATTCTCATTCATTCATTGACAGCTCAGTTGGGTGGCCAGCTGTGGTGGAGAGAGGTGGGCTGTGCTGGTCGCCCACTCAGGGAGGAGGTGGGGGAGTGGCATGGGGGTACTACCTACTGGGGTGGGGGTCCACAAGCCACCAGAGAATCATTTTAAAACTACAGGAATAGGGTTCAGGAGAGGGAGGGAAATGACAGCCACCAGGGAATAAATGTTAAAATTACAGGCATGGGTTTGGGTGGAGGGAGGGACCACAACACCAGGGAAAAACTTTATTTTTCAAGTGCAATCAGGAATTATTTTATTCAGCATGGGAGGGGGACAACTAGACACCAATGAAAAGACTGGGCTGGTGAGTGGAGAATTTGTATTTGATTTTGCTATGCTTTTTTTTTTTTTTTTTTTTAGTGCAATCTGCACTAAAAACAAACAAAAGCAAGACAAAGTCACAGATTGTGAATTTCTTATCAACCAGGGAAACTCTGCAAAATGATCCATGAGATGGATTTGGCAAATCTGCAGAAATTCACGAGTGAATTAAAACTTAATTGCAACTCAAGTAAAGAGGAAGATGCCTCAGGTAGGGGGTGTCAGCCTCCCCCCATTAACTTTTATCCAGGGGTTGGCAACTATGGGAGTGAGTCTAATACTCTGACTGACATATTGTAGAATATGACAAAGGCAGTACAAGACACTGACATGAATCTGCATGTCCTGTCTGGCACGAAGCTTACTGTAGCTGATAAACAGTTACTGGTGCAAGAGAAGAAAGAAATGTTGCAATGAGACCTCGCTGAATGTAAACAGCAACTCCTGCAAATAGTTGCTGAAGAACAGATGATTTTTGTACAAAGGAGAACCCACTTGCAGTCTATGCTGTCAGTAACACCTACGCAGGAAGACCGACAGCCCAGTGCTCCATTGTTAATGCACTGTCAAAGTGACGACCACTGTGCTGACATTGGAACATCAAAGGGAGCAGTAGAATGTATTCAGTGAGACTGGGTGCCACAACTGTAAGTAGAGTACAGTCCCAATTATCCAAACCTTGATCATCCGTAAATCCCTATCTAATGAACTAGATCCTTGCTGTCCAAGTTTTTCTCTATCAAAAGGATAGGATGATCAGCTAAGATAGTCAGTACTGTATTGTATTGCTTTGTTTTGTATTGTATTGTATTGTGGTGCGAAACTGTTTCTGCCACCAGAGCTCAAGTTCAAGTTTATTGCAGGAAAGACTCTGTTGAGCAAGCTCATTCACAAGGAGGCCCTGAGGCACATACACATACAGTTCACAGTTACATAGACAGGGATATAAAATGTAGAACAACAAAAGAAAAATATATATAATACAAGAGGTATACACATAGAGAAGTTCTTATGCTATATATGCAGTACATTCCAGCTTTAACCTTGCCCTAAATTATGCAAACACATTTCAGCTTAATAAGTAGAGGGCCAGTTGGTACCTAGGAAGTTGACTTGGCATTGGGGCCTAGTAGCAGCTATATATGTCTTTTAATTTAGAGATAGCTAGCGTTTTGTAGGAGTTAATTGATACGATGCGGTTAGCTTCAGCATGGCTTGTAGTTGGTTCCAACTGTTGCGAGGGCGTACGAGACAGCTCTTTGGCCAGCTGTGGTACGTATCCTGGGAACATCTAGTAGGATAAGGTTGGATATCCTTAGGGAGTAGGCGCTATGCGAGATGTGTATGAGAGACGTTAAACAGACAGGCAGTTTGTGGAGTAGTAATTTGAGGGTCCAAATGCCAGCATGCAGGAGGCGTCTGGTGGCAAGAGAGGTCCATCCAACTGCTGCATAAAGATTACAGTGGTGGGTCCTGTACGCAGAGTTAGTAATGAAGCGAAGAGCACGGTGATAGAGTACGTCCAGTTTAGATAGGCTCAAGGTTGGAGAGGAAATAAAGATAATGTCTCCGTAGTCAAGCAAGGGAAGGAGTGTTGCTTGGACAAGTCTTTTTCGCGTCGCGAGGGAAAAGAGGGTCCTATTTCTAAAGAAGAAACCCAAGAGTGCTTTAAGCCTCTTTGATAGATCCTCGATGTGGTCGTTGAAGGAAAGCTTGTTGTCTATCCTCATACCTAGATATTTAAATTTGGGTATGACTTCCAAGGGTTCACATAGGGAGGTAACTATGAAGTTTTTAGGTGGGGTAGATAGGGCACCAGACAAGGCAAGTCTCAAGAAAATCATAGTCTTGGTTTTTTTGGCATTTAAGAGAAGCTTGGCATTGATAAGGTTGCTTTCTAACTGGATAAAGTCAGCTTGGAGTGCTTCCCTGACTTCAGTTAAGGACAAGCCTGATGCGTACAAAACCGTATCGTCCGCAAAGAAATGTATGCTGGAGTTCTTTATGTGGGAGTCAAGGTTGTTGATGTACAGAGAAAAAAGGACTGGTCCTAGGATGGAGCCTTGAGGGACTCCTCTGGCAATTGGAAGACGGGCAGATACTAGGCCATCAGCTTTGACTTTTTGTATCCTTCCTGTGAGATAACTGTTAAACCACTGTAAGGTAAGTGGAGTGGCACCTATGTAGGCAAGGCAGGTGATTAGGAGGTGATGGTCTACAGTGTTGAAGGCCCTATTGAGGTCTAGAAAGACTGCACCAGTAACCTTCTTGGTGTCCATAGCATGGATCCAGTCATTAGAGACTTTAGCCAAGGCTGCGATGGTACTGTGCTTCGACCTGAAGCCAGATTGGGCCAGGTTTAGGAGTAAGTGTGCTTCAAGGTGATTTTTAGTTGGTTGTATGTCAGTTTTCCAGCACTTTGGAGAGAACAGGCAAGATAGAGATAGGATGGTAGTTGTTTAAGTCACAAGGATCTCCTGATTTGAAGAGAGGAAGAATATGAGCAGATTTCCAGCAGGATGGAACAGTGGCTGTGGTAATAGAGAGGTTGAAGATGTGAAGGATGGGGGCTATGAGCTGGGCATAGCCTAACCGCAAGAAAAATGATTCAAGGCCATCATCCCCTGCACTTTTCTTGGTGTCAAGGCTAAGAATTATGTCTTCGACTTCTTTGTAGCTAAACAGGCACAACTGGAAGGGAGGAGATGGAGTAGCACGTGTAGTATCTGGGCTAGTGTTGCTATTCACTCGGCTGGCGTATGGGGAGGATTCGAATGCCATCCCAGCAGTGGCAAAGTGAAGGTTAAGTTCTTCGAGGATTCAAAAGTTTATTTTCAACCATCCCGTCCTTGGCCAGAATCTTGGTGGGAAGGCAGGAAGCAGCAGGATGGCCTTCAATGGATCTCAGTGTCTTCCAGATTTTTTGGGAGTTCTCTTTGGCCTGCTCCAGAGTGGAGATGTAGAAGTTTGCTTTAGTAGCATGTACACTTTTAACACAGGCATTTCTGGCAGTTCTAAATGCCTACCGGGTTCTTTGTGCACCTGGCCCTAGCCCATAGCTTGTCTCTATTGGTAAGTGCAGATTTGAGCTCTTGAATGAACCACGGATGCGAGATTTTCCACACCCTCATTTTAATAAGAGGATCATGCTTGTTAATTAGGGTGGTGAGGTTCATTTAGACAGAGAAATCAGCAGATTTGGCAAGATATAGGCCTTGCCACCTGATAGTAGCTAGATCGGTTAGGAAGTTTGAGTTGAATTTACGTAACAAGCATTTGATTCTGAATTTAGGGTGCTACTGGGTTTTAGATTGGAATCTTGTACATACAACGATACTGTGGTCGCCATGTCATTCTGGAAAACTGCAGAATGTGAGATTTTATGGGTATGCGAAGTTAAGATGACATCTAAGAGTGAGCTGTTAGAAGCATTGATTCTTGTGGGTTCAGCTACTATCTGTGTAAGATCCAGCTCATCACAGATGGCTTTTAGGGAGTGGGATTTAGCAGTGAGCCAATCCATTTTGAAGTCCCCTAAGATTATTGTTTCCGTGTTAGCAGCCAAAGTTATGGATTTCAACATGTTAAGAATTTCTGTGCCTCCTGACGGGGGTCTATAGCCACCAATGATTGTGATGCACTCTAAGGATGGAAGGTGAAGTTTAAGTGAGACAATCTCATATTCCTTGGGCTTAGTTTTACAGGAAATGCTGCTAACATCAAATTTTGATTTGGCATATACAACCACTCCCCCCCCCCGAATCCCTATCAGCCTTAAAGAGCTCGAAGCCCGGTATAGTAATTTGCGGATCAGTGTTGGTCTTTTTTAGCCATGACTCAGTAATTATAATCAGATCTGGGTCAGTGTGGGCTGCCCAAACTTGAAGATGATCAAGTTTTTTGAGCAGGCTTGGAATATTGACCTTCATCAGTTTCATCCCAGGAGCAGCTGCAAACTCCGACAGAGAAGTGATTTGAGTTGGGGGACCTGGATTTAGTTCGACATTGCCTGAACAGAAAAGGAGAATTAGAAATATTTTTTTGAGGGCATTTATCAGGTAGAAGTGGGCTCTTTTCATATGGGTTCTTGTGTGGTGTTCAGTCATTGAGGTACGTCTAGCCAAGGCATAGGAGATGTTGACATGGCCGCTCAATGCTAGCAGGGGAAGTACGGAAAGACATTGGTGATGGAGGAGGGGCCAGAGGAGAGGGATGAGAATTAAAATGAAAACCCGACAGATTAATAGTAGGGAAGCAATATGAAGATGCAGCAGGAACTATGATTGTGGGTCCCAGGCTGGGATGACTTCTGACTTAGCATGGATCAATGCTTTTTGAGTCACAGTTTTTGTCAGGATTAGAAGTAGAATGATAATGCAGACCATATTGCCCACGATTGAGTACAGTGATTTGTGAAAAAAGACCAAGAATCCCTCTAGTGGCAGGTCTGTATAACCTGCTAATGGAAAGCTTCTATTACACACTTGAAATGTGTTTAGTTCTATTGAAAATCTGTCTGTAAAAAGTGCCAGGTGGCTAAAGCAGGGGAAAAGTCCTGCTCACTCCATTACAGTGTATCCTAACAAGCAGTCACACCATAAGAGGGCTGGATAAGGTCCATGGAAGAGATACTGCACAATCGGGAAAAAAATCAGCAACCTTTGAGTGGCCAACAGTGTGTGCCTTGCAGTGCTGCAAGAGATGGTAAGTGAGAGGAAAAGTTATGTAGAAGTCACTCACTCAATGCCGGTGCCTGTACAGTAGTTTTGGGACCAGGAAGAAACTCAGTTACACTGTAAGTGGTCTGGATGAGGTCCATGAAAGAGAAACCATGTGGCTGGGTAGAAACTCAGCAGCTTTTGGGTGACCATCTACATATTTATTTATTTATTCAATTTTGGTAACCAGGTAGGCCCACTGAGCCCCAAAGGTCCCTTTTTCAGGGGCGCCCCGGATTTAGTTACAGAGGTATACAGGAACAGTATTTGGTTACAGAGGAATACAGGTACAACAAAGAAACAAGTACAGAGCAATTCAAGGAGAGTAAATACTTGGAGAAACAGTGCTGACAGTGTGCCAAAATTAGTTTACAGGTGATGACAATTACAGGAATATGCATGGGTAGGAGTGTAGCAATCAGGAGGGAAGTACATTATATACCATATTGGCATAGTTTTACCAAGCAGACTTATTGCTGAGTATGCTTGCATCAGTTGTTTATTAGTTTTATCATTTGGTCTCACTCCAGCTCTCTCAGTCGATCAGCTCATCAGTATGGTTTGCGGTCTTCACGTGCAGTCCTGTTCTTAAGTTTTCAGCAGGAGATCCATGGAAAAATAACTAATAGTAGGGGGTATAAGAGTGTAACATAAAGCCAAGAGCTTAAAGACCTACTGATGCCTCAAAGAAAACTTTAAAAAAGTATAATAATTAGGTACAATTCTGCCTGCATTACATTATATGTTATATATTTCTCTTCCACATTATTTATTACTAGGGAAGTTTGCATGAATATATGATATTTATCCCTTAGAGTTCATTTTAGTTCGTCTCTCTTTAGCTTTCTCCTACTAAGTCATATCCTCTGTTGTGACATCACAATCTGTTGCCATTGGAGTAGCTGTGATGTCACAAGCAGTGTTCTGTGACTTCAGGTAGGGAGAAAGTAGCAGGAATAGACAAACTCTTCAGGAGCAAAGATATTGTTTTCATACAGATGACCTCAGTAATAAATAGTGGGGGGCAGGAGGAATACAGCACTAATGGGAAATACAAGTTGGACTTTGTCTAAATATTAGGTTTTGTTATAGTTCTCCTTGCTGTGTCACCAGCTCTTTAAACAGTGCACAGTGCCATTAAAAACAATGCAGTCCCAATCATCCGGACTCCCATTTACCTGAACTAATTTGATGTCACTCAGGCAGTTCGGATAAACGGGACTGTACTGTACCAAGACTGCTGGTCAACATTCTGCTATGTTTGAACCATGGTCGAAAAGTCTAAACAGCATTTGAGAACTGTGGGTAGCATGGGGAAACCCCAGAGGCATTGAGAATGGCAGCTCAAAAGTACTCGTAGCTGAACAGGCCCCTTACAATCTGACTCTGACTGGAATGTGGAGTTGGCTTTACAAGCCATGGGTTGGGTAAAGTCTGCAGATGACCATTCCTGGCTACCTGCTTGGACAGCTATGTCTGCTGTCCCTGCTCTGTCTGGTGCAAGCACCTATTTCCCTGTTTCTTTCTGTGCCTCAGTTGCTGAAGATACTAATGTCCATAGCATGCAAAAAGCAGAGTCAACTGTCATTCCTGTTACTGACCAAGAGAATTTGTTGACTTGTCAGGATACTACTGATTAACCACACTGCCAAGCAGCCTGGGGCTTCTATACTCATGGCTTCACACAGCACTACTGCAGGCCGATTACCAGAACCAGAAGGAATACACTCCCAGAATTCAGTGACTGATTCTGATTCATCAGACACTGATCCTCCATTGGGACAGCAACAGAGAGACCCACCTTGGACTTTCCACATGGTACATTTGTTTGCCCCATAGATAGAGCCAGCTCAGCACAGAAACACAGTCTGTTTATGCTACAGAAGGTGCACAGAACAATTCCCTGATAGGGTGCATGTGATCAGAACTTTATTGACGACCTGTATGAGTTCTGTAGTAAATGACTCATATGCTGTTATTCATATCTCTGCTGAAACCATGTTTGATGTTAGTTTTAAATCATTAAAGTCCCTAGATGGATTTTGGTTTAAATATGAACAACTGAAGAATTCTGATTTATGGTCCCCATTTCAGGCTATCCCCCTTTCAAAGCCCACTACCAAAAGGATAACAATCCTGTTCAGGAATGAAGGGGTTAATATTGGGGACATCCTTTATTGGTTAAAACAGTGGTGCACTGTTTTAGTGAACCCCATGCCCATTATCGATAGTGAACAAGTGTGGACTGGGGGTTGACAGTTCAAAATTCGGTTGCCACAGATGGACACAGGAATCCAGCATTTACCAGGTATGTTTTTCATTGATAGGGATAGGAACATGTGCTTTTATTCAGGACAGCTCTGCACCTGCCACAAATGTGGCTCGAGAGGCCATTTAAACACTGTCTGTGATGCACGGTGATGTAACCTGTGTTTTGAGTATAGTCACACTGTTTCAAATGCCCCAACCATTTTAAATGCAGGCTGTGTGAAACACAGGGACATACATATTGTCAGTGCCCCTGGGCTGCTCACAATACATCTGGTGGCTTAAATCAGGACAGTATTATTGATCAAGGTCAGGTACAGGGTGCCGCACAGAATTCTGCCAAAAGATTTGCCATCACACCCACGGCAGCAGACCCTATGGAGTCTGCTGACACAGACTTGGGCTTAGTTTCCACCTTACCCAGCTTGATTGCCCAGTCGCCTGCTGATGGTCCAGGACTCCAGCCTACACATTCAGGCCTTCAGACACCTACCATTGAGCCATGACTACTGAAACTGTACAAAACAATTGTACTACCCCTACGAATGATGTGATGCCCCCCCAGCCCTTTGATGTAAATTATATGGAAATAGTTTACTCCAGAAAACATGGTTGTAAAGCACAAGTTAAGCCTACTAAACTAGTTGTATTTCCTGTAGCCAATACATTTCAGTTATTGGCAGCAGGTAAGCTGTGGGGGGACACATAGGAAGAGGATGGGGTTTACGAAGCCTCCTCAGTTACTTCTTGCGCTTGTTAGTTGAACTCTGGCATCAATAGGTACCAAAACCCAATTTACAATCAGGGAAAATACATTTGAAAAGATGCTCCATTCAAGTGAATGAAGCACGTCCCTGCACTCGACCTATGATGACATCACAAAATGTGCAGACTGGCGAGTCAGGAAGTGGAGAGGGATCATGCAGGCAGTCCCCAGGGGAAAAATTACGATCCCTTTCCCTTCCTTTGAGGTTTGTATTAAAAAATAGTGCAAACAGCCTTGGGGAGGTCCCCATGAGGTAAGGGAGCTCCTGTTTAATCTTATTGCAATTGATAAATACTGGGAAAGGTGCCTTTAAAGACATTCCAGCCAATCACCATATTCCAGTGGAACTGCCAGTGTAGATATGTAAACCTCATCTACGGCTGTAGAACATTGGGTAACATATAGAAAAGGATGAAGCACTGGGGACAAAGTTATGTCCAGTCATTTTGTGGTTAGCAATATTGGTAGATGAACTTGGCTATGACAACGGCCCAAGGAATTCTACAAATGTGGTTTCTGAAATTGTGTAAACTGACAAAGGACAGTTTTGACTATACTCAGCCTTCAGAAATCAATACAAAAGTCGAGATAAAACAGTTTATCACATGCAGAACTTCATTTGTTGTTTACATTGCATGGTGCCAATGAGGGCTACAATATATGGGCAGGACTACAGGCAGTAAAAGTCCAAATCCAAGAGCACATCTGTGCCATGGTGACTAAAAATGAAAAGATGTCTTCGGTACCCACTTTACACTAGCCCACAGTTCTAACTGCATCATTACATTTTATGGCATTGGAACATGTACCACACCATTATGGGGAGGTGTCAGAATAAATATTCTGCTCAAAAAAGAAACCCATTGGATTGTTACTCTTAACACATTATGGCCAACTTGGCTAAATAAGGAAGAAAACTATTAGCCTTTTCTGAAATAACAAGTTTGCTTTCAAAATATAGTCAGAATGAAACAGAGCATTGTGTGTAGTTTGTCTAATCTTTACCTTTTACGTTGGCTACTCTTGCACACCCAACAGTTAGTGGCAATGATAAGGATTTGGGGGGGTGTCACTGCCAAGCCCACCGCAGTTCACAAAAGCAAGGGCTCGACAGTCTATACCAAGGACCATGGGCTGTGTGGCCCTGATATCACTCTCTGCTTGGTGGGCTGAAACTGTGTGTATTTCAAAGGACCAACGTTGCTCCAATCAAAGAGGTTCTTCAGTGCTTTGGTTTGCATGAAACCACTAGCAAACAGCTGAGCGGCTTTCAAAGGAGCCTGTCATCTTTAGTTAATCAGTTTTTCTTAACAAGTTGCCTCAGGACCCTTACTGATGTCTTAGTGATCTCTTACCCTGTGTGTGTGTGTGTGTGTGTGTGTGTATGCACGTGGCGATGGTCTAAGCTTCTCAAAAGATCGCTCTAAGGTGCTGCTCGGGTTAAACAGCAAATCTTTCAATCTCTAGCCATGCAACCCTCTCTCTCTCCACCTTAAATGATCTCCCCATCCACATGTGACCAACAGCAGCTCAGCAGATCACCTCCCAGCGCCAGAGTATTTTACACATCTCTTGGTCTTCCCAAAGGCAATCGATTTTTGCAGAGCATGTTACTTCTAATCAACTTTGTTGCCCCATCTTCGAGCATGATGAGCCCAACAGAGAAAGTTAGCAGTTGTGTGAGGGTAGCAGCAGCACTGAAACTATCAGCTGTTCTGGCAAGGCTTGGCTCCTGACCATTGCTGGCGCTTGCATACAGGCAATAAGGATCGGGACAAGGGGGGAGGGAGCAGCACTGGAACCTGGCTGAATGTATATGGCTCTTAGAGTCTAGATGGGTTCAAGACCTCTCTATAGGAGGTCAAGATGTGTCTATAAATTTGTGATCACTTTCGACTCAGAAACTTAATGGATTCAATATCTCTCCTGATTCAGCTAATCCCTGAGCTGTTTAGCCTGATGGACAGGAGAAGAAATGCTGCTGCTCCTATTTAAAGCTGCTGTCCTACTTGTTTTGGGGATAAATACCTGGGGATCTTCAGCCTGAGCATCTGATGAGTAAGCTGCTGCTCCATGCTTGTCCGTTTGTTGTTGGTTTGTTTTGTAATTTTTTTAAACCTGTAAACAGAAAACTGTCCATCATTGTCTGTTGCGCTAGTCCCCCAACCTGACCCTCTCACTTAGCACCTATCACCCCACCCCCAAGCCCTTACTACCCAGCGGGGTAAATGCCGTGATCGTTATCAGACCCCAGAGATGTCTTCACTCTTCAAGGCTGGACCTGAACTGAGGAAATCAGGTATGCCGTTCAATATATTTCAATGGGGTTTTGAACTTAGTAGCATAACTTGGGTATTTTTAAATATTTGTGCCCCAAATTTTCAACATACCCTTTTTGGAACACCACCTCAAACAATGCAAGTGACCTGAGGTAAATCTGTCCCAAATGGTGATTTCGTGGTCGCTGTGTGAAATCATCTTTTGAGCAGGAGTTGACCATTTTCTCCACTATTGTTCATGAAGTGATAAGGTCATAAGAAGGCTATGTTGAAAATTTGGAGCACAAATGTTAAAAAACAATAAAACCATGAGCCTACAGAATGTTGAAATTTACAAATGCAGGCTTGTAACTTTGCTAATTTTTAATATTTTTACCCCAAACTTTCAACATAGCCATTTCCTCAAGTACTCATGATTATGATACCTGTCATTTTTCAAATCCTGCTCAAAATGTATTTTTGCATCCAAAAGGTGATTCTGAGTTGCTGCATACAGAATCACCTTTTGAGTAGGAGTTGACAATTTTCTCCACTATTGTTCATGAGGTGGGTTCATAAGAGGCTATGTTAAAATTTAGCATAAATATATTTAAAAACAACAAAGTTATGAGCCTACATTGAAGTTTAGTAACACAACCTTGTAACTTTGGTAACTTTTTATATTTTGACCCACATTTTAAACATAACCATTTCTGTACAGAACCTCATAAGTGTGATGGCTGTCATTATTCAAATCCTGGCCAAAATTTGTTTTTGTACCTGTGGCACATGACATTTTTTTCAGAGACTTTAACATTTTCACCTACTGCGTTCATTAGGTGGGCTAATAGGAAAGCTATGCTGAACATTTGGGCCTGGATATTCAGGCTGCACCAAGCTGTGGCGCAAGCCTGGGCACAGCGCAACATGGCTGTGCCGGGGCATTGACTGGGCGATATTCAACAGAGCTGTGCCATGGCACACCATCGCTGAATATCACACCCTGGCCACCCGCAGTGCACATGGCACAGTGGCACTGCACCAGCGCAAGTGGCCAGAGTGGAGCAGGGGGATGCGCTAGCGCAAGTTCCGTTGTGCTAGGTGCAGCAACAGCGATATTCAAAAGTGCACATGCAAATGGGGCCATAATGTATGCAAAGTGCAAATGGGGCCATTTGCATGTCATTATGACCCCATTTGCATGCAGGTGCGCCGATTCCCGGCGACTTGCGCCTGGCGCCCTGCCAGGCAGCAGCCGTTGGGGACCGACGCCCTCTGCACATCGTGGCAATGTGCCCCTCTGCCCAGTCATGGGCATATGCAGAATAGATACACGTCCAATATCCCTGGTGGTCCAGTGGACCGCTCACAGCCCGATCGCGGGCATATGTAACAAAAAAGCAATGTCCTATATCCCTGATGGTCTGGTGGACAGCTCGCAGCCTGATCGCGGGCATATGTAATAATAAGGAGAGCTCCGGTGCCCCCCTCTCCCCACCCACTGGGCCCCACTGCCCCACCGGTCAGCAGTGGGCGGTAGCCTACCACCCGCGCCGATGGCGAATGACAGTGTATGGTAGGGCTGTCGCCCATTGGTCCACAGCGTGTGCCAATGGGTGTGCAGCCCACCTACACACAGTCCAGATATGTCATATCTGGACTGTGGTACAATATGGGATGCACGCCCATTGGCTCACGCTGAGGACCAATGGGCGACAGCCTACCGTGACACTGTCATGTCGGCGGACGGGCGGGCGGCAGGCAGGGTGCTGCGACCACCGCTGGACCGGGGAGCGGGGTGGTGGGGCTCAGTGGTGGGTGGGGAGGAGAGTACTGTGGAGCTCTCCTTATTTACATATGCCCAATGATCGCTGTGAGCGTCCACTGGACAACCAGGGATATAGGACTTTGCTTTTTTGTAACATATACCCCATCGATCGGCTGTGAACGTCCACTGGACCACCAGGATATAGGACTTTGCTTTTTTGTAACATATATCTACGATCGGGCTGCAAACAGTCCACTGGACCACCAGGGATATTGAACATATCATTTTATATGGATGCCCGCGATCGGGCTACAAGCAGTCCACTGGACCACCGTGGATATTGGATTTATATTTTTACACAGATGCCCACAATTGGGCATGGGGGGGGGTGCCACCACAAAGGTGCTGCCGGAGCTCAGGTGGCCACCCACATGTGGCAGCTGCCATGTTGTGCCTTGCAATACGGCAGCTCACCTGTGGGTGTTCCTTTTTTGGGGGGACTCACCTGTGTGCAGCGCAAGTAGGGGTTGCACATGCATGGACGCAGCACATCCCGGGCTGAATATCAGGATGTGCAGAGTATGCATGGGCACACCCCCCCTACCTGCGCCGCATACATTACTGATGCGCTCTGGCACATCTGGATTTGTGCCAGTCACAATCCCCGTTTGAATATCATGCCGGGGCGCATCAGTGGGTTGTGCATGGTGCAACACTGTTGCGCCATGCACAACCCTTCTGAATATCCGGGCCCCGGTGTACAAATATGGAAATAGCCTAGGTTATGATTGAGTGTTATAACATTTCAGTGTTCACTCATAACTACACTCATTTTCAATATTTTGACTTCAACCATTCAACATAGCCATTTTTCCACACCACCTCATAATTGGGACATGTGTCATTGTAAAAATCCTGGACAAGATGTGTTTTCGTACCTCTGGAGCGAAATGACATTTTGGCCAATATACTATAAATGGCACATGTCGTGTCTATGAGGCAAATCTTAAAACAAGTATCTTCAAAATTTGGGGTCAGAATGGCAGAAAACTAATTGTTTAACAAGCAGCCAACGTTCGACATTGACAAATGCTTGTTTTGAATACAGATCTGTTTTAAAGCAGCAGTACAATGAAAGGGGGCAAGAAATTTGACCATACATTTTTTCTCTATAAAGGCAGCTTCCAGTTTTAGTTGGTGGTAAAATGTTCTAGTCCACCAAAATTTGAGTGTTGTACACATGTTTTAGTTTATTTTTTCCCCAAGAGAAAAAAAGATGGCTACAATATTTGGCTTACAAATAGGACTGTACACCAGGCAAGGGTTAGAATTAAAAAATACAGAAAACTCATGGTCCACAGCATAGGAGATACCTAGAAAATTAGAGTTAACAGGTATGCTAATATTTTAATTAAATGTAGCTTAAACTAACTTTTTGGAAAAACATTTTATATTGTACTGCAGCTTCAATATTTGATATGACATGTTGATATTGCTTTTTGGGAAGTGCCGGTGGAACCACTGGCTGCCCTTTTCAGTGCATCACTAGAGACAGGGGAGGTACCTGAGGGCTGAAGGAGGGCAGATGTGGTCCCTCTCCACAAGAGTGGAAGCAGAGAGGAGGCATGCAATTATAGGCCTGTATGCCTGACCTCAGTAGTGGGAAACTAATGGGGTCCTTACTTAAGAGAGGATTGTGAAGTTCCTGGAGGATAGTGGGCACAGGATCCAAAGCAGCATGGATTCTCAGTGGGAAGGTTCTGTCAGACAAATCTTATAGATGTCTTTGACTGGGTAACCGGGGTGGTAGATCAGGGAGGGGCAGCGGATGTAGCCTACCTGGATTTCAGCAAGGCCTTTGACACTGTCCCACACAGAAACATAGAAGCTGTCAGCAAATAAGGACTGAAAGGCCCATCCAGTCTGCCCATTTTTTCTACCTTATGAATGTGCCATAGGCCTGTACTATGTGAATGACATATCTATTTATACTCGTCTGTATTGCTCCCTTATACCTATCCTATGCCTGTTTGAAGCCCTACACTGTATTTATATCCACCACTTCTTGAGGTAGGCTGTTCCATGCATCCACCACCCTTTCTGTGAAAAGAACTTCTCACATTCTCCCTTAATCGGCCTCCTCTGATCTCATGCTGTGTCCTGTTGTCCTGATATTTTCTTATATTGAAACATGTTAGACTCCTTCACCTTGTCAATGCCCTTAAGATGTTTGAATGTTTTGATCATATCACCTCTCTCTCTCCTTTGAGCTAGGGTATACATATTGAGCAACGTTAATCTGTCTGCATATGTTTTCTGATGCAGTCCCTGCATCATTTGGTTGCCTTCTCTGGACTGCCTCCATTTTGTTAATGTCCTTGTGCAGGTGCGGCTTCCAGTACTGCACACAGTACTTCAGATGGGCCTAACTAGTGTCTTGTAAAGAGGATTATTACCTCCCTCTTATGACTAGCGATATCCCTACTAATACACCCCAACATCTCTAGCCTTACCTACAGCTTTACTGGTCTGCTTGGATGATTTCATATCATGTGAGATGATGATGCCCAAGTCCTTTCTTCCTTCTGATTGCCAGCAACTTCCTCCCAACCTATTGGTGGCTTCAGGGTTCTCTTCCTATGTGCATGATCTTGCATCCTTGCGTTAAACCCCAGTTGCTACTCTTCCGACCATTTTGCCAGTTTATCCAGATCTCTTCTCATTCTGCCCACCCATCTGGATCATCTACTCTGTTGCAGATCTTGGTGTCATCTGCAAACAGATAAACTTTACCCTCCACTCCATCTGCAATGTCGCTGATGAAGATATTGAAGAAGACTGACTCCAGGACTGATCCCTGAGGTACCACACTTGTGACTTGCATCTCTTCTGACTGTATACCATTTACCACTGCTCTCTGTTTTCTGCCCGTCAACCAGTTTGCTACCCAGTTGACCAAAGTCTGACCCCCCTGAGCCTACCCAGCTTATTAATCAATCTTCTATGTGGAACAGTATCGAAAGCTGTGCTGAAGTCAAGGCAGGTGACTTCAACTGCACCCCCTTGGTCTACCACTCTGGTTACCCAGTTAAAGAAATCTATACGATTAGTTTGACAGGACCTTCCTGTTGTAAACCCATGCTGTCTTGGATCCTGTGCTCCTATGGATTCCAGGTGTTGCACTATCCTTTCCTTGAGGAGTGCCTCCATAATCTTGCTCACTACTGAGGTAAGACTGACTGGTCTGTAGTTCCCTGCCTCCTCCCTGCTACCACTCTTGTGGAGCAGGATCACATGAGCCCTTCTCCAGTCTTCAGGGACCTCTCCTGCACTCAGAGACTCACTAAACAGTTCTGCTAATGGCTCTGCTAGTTCCACCCTTTGCTCCTTTAGTACCCTGGGATGTATGCCATCAGGTCCCATTGCCTTGTCCACCCTGAGCTTAGTGAGCTCTTGTAGGACCCTTTCTTTTGTGAAGGATTAGTGCACACCTCTCACTCCCCTGTGTCCATGGCGCTGAGCTGTGGTCCCTGCCCTACCTTTCCTCAGTAAATACTAGCAGAAGAACCTATTTAGGATAGATGCTTTTCCTTTGTCCTCCTCCACACACTCCCTCTTATCCCTTTGATCTTAGTAATACCCCTCTGGACTTTCTCCTTTCACTAATGTATCTATAAAGTCTTGTCCCCTACTTTTACTGTTTGTGCTAGTGTTCCCTTGGTTTGGGCCTCTGTCTGCCTTACTGCCTTCCCTGCTTCCCTTAGGGAAGTTTGGTATGCCTTTCTATCTTCATCCCGTTCGTTCCTTTATATTTCCTGAAGGCCAGCCTTTTGGCTCTGACCTTTTCTGCTACTGTTTTGAGAACCAAAGTGGTTTCCTCCTTCTTTTGCTCTTGCTTTCTCTTTAACACAATGTGATGTTGTTTCAAGTATTGCATCCTAATGCTTGCCCACTTTGCCTGTACCCCTCACCTGTATTTCTTTTGCCAGGGCGCTTAACTCTGTTGGCCATCTTAAAGTCAGCTCCTCCGATGTCCCATATTTCTGACTTGGAATGTGATGATTTAGTTGTAGTGGCCAAACTGAGCTATACCATGTGATAGTCACTGGCCCCCAGGTGACCTTCTACCTGAAGATCAGTGATCCTTTCCCCATTAGTCAGTGCTAGATCTAGGATAGCCCTGTCTCTTGTGGGTTGTTGTATCAGTTGTTTGAGGCCCTCCTCCTGTAGGCAATCCACTATGTGTATAGTTCTAGTAGATGTTCCTGCTGGGATTGACCAGTCTGTATCTGGCATGTTGAAGTCTCCCATTATCAGAACCTCCCCTTTAGCTGCCATGTTTTGTATATCTTCTAACAGTAATGTGTCTATGTCCTTCCCCTGGTCTGGGGACCTGTAGACAATCCCAGTCCTTATGGCTGTCCCATTTCCTGTTTTCCGAGTGACCCACAGTTCTTCTTGCTCCTTATGTGTATTCTGAATTTCTGTAGCTTTGATATTTTCATTGACATAAAGGGCCAACCCCCCCCCTCCCCTTGCACCTTGGTCTCTTCTGAACAGTACATAGCCGGGTACTGAAATCTCCCAAGTGTGGTTACTGGTGAACCATTTCTCGCTAATGGCTACTATGTCCAGGTTAACCTCTGTCAATGTTGCCTGCAGGTCTGGGATCTTGTTTCCCAGACTGCGGGCATTATGTCATGATTTTCAGTTGGCCAGATTTCAATGCGTTAGTTGTTGGGTGAGGTCCAGCGTTTCTCCTGTGTGTCGAACGGAAGCCAGAACTTTTCCTTTCCAGGTGATGCAAATGAACTACAAACATGCTTAACTCCTGTTTGATCACTAGCTGAGGGGGGAGGGGTGGTCTTCCCATTCAATGTATCGGGTGCTGTACCCCTCTCCCCATTTGCTAGTTTAAATATTCTGAAAAGACGTCAAACTTCTGCCCCAATGCACTGACTCCTCCTTAATCAGATGCAGTCCATCAAATTTAAAGAACTTTCGCTCCCAAAACTGTTGCCAGTTACCTACAAATTTGTGTTCTTTTTCCTGGCACCAGCCCTTGAGCCACATGTTTAGCTCCCCTGTCTCCCCTTCTCTGACCTTCCGTCCATCTGCCCTCCTCTCCTAAACTGGCAGGATCTCAGAGAAGGAGATGCCAGATGAAATGGATGATAATTTGTCTCCCAGCCTGGCCAAGTGTTCCTTGGTCTCCACAACTGACTGGGTGGTGAGATCGTTAGTCCCTATGTGTACCAGGATTTCAAAGTTTTCTCCTGCTTCCTGCACAGTTTTAACAATGTGGTCAGTGTCTCTCCATGCTGATGTACCTGGGAGACATCTGACCATTACCTCCAGCTGGAGGTAGGTATCAGCTCCCCAAATCATGGAGTCTCCTATAATCAGAAGTTTTTTGGATATCCTTTTTGCTTTTTACAGGAGATTGCTAAATAAATTGGAGGGCCTGGGAGTGGGTCCTATGGTGGTAAAGTGGACTGGGAAGTGGCTAAAGGACAGGACTCAGAGGGTGTTGGTAAATGGCATGAAATCTGAGGACAGGGAGGTGACCAGCGGGGTGCCACAGAAGTTGGTGCTGGGTTCAGTCCTATTCAATGTCTTCATTAGTGGCATTGCAAAAGTGTCTGGAGGGAAAGGTGTGCCTCTTCACAGATGACACCAAGATCTGCAACAGATTGGACACACTGGTGGGGGTGGAAAAAATGAAAAAGGACCTTAGCCTATTGGAGGAGGTATCTGCCAGTTGAGTTTCAATGCTAAAAAGTGCAGATCATGCACTTGGGTCACAGGAATCTAATGGAGGAGTAGAGGATGGGTGGGGAAATTCTGGCTACCACAAGTCAGGAGAGAGACCTGGGGTTATCATATCTGATGACCTGAAGGTGACTAAACAGTGTGAAATGGCGGTGGGGAAAGCAAACAGAATGTTGGGGTTCATAGGGAGGGGCATAACAAGCAGGAGGAGAGAGGTGGTGATGCCACTGTACAGATCACTGGTGAGGCCACAGTTGGAGTACTGTGTCCAATTCTGGAGACCACATCTCGAGAAGGACACTGACAAAATAGAGGCAGTCCAGAGAAAGACAACAACGATGGTACATGTGTAACCCCCTTGTTACCCGGGGTTACTAGAATCCCAGTAAAACCTAGTGGTAGGCAGGGAAGGCAGCTTGTGAAACTACAGTTAGATGGGTTTCACACTGTCTCACTCTGTTCTCAGTCTCAGCTGAGACTGAGGGATGACATCACCAATAGAACTTTTGCAGCTGCATAAGCCACATTGGAATCTGCAGCAAAGGGAGTTAGATAGAATGTTGGGAGTTTTCAAAGGAGAGTCTGCAGTTTGGCTTGAGTGAGTGAAGTTTGTACTCAAGTGGTGGAGACCGCTGTTTCGGGTCTCAGTGGCCCCTCCCTCCGGGGGGGGGGAGAGTAAAGATTCCCAGCAGATTCCTGGGGCAATCACCTTAATTCTGCTAGTGGAGCAAAAGCTGCCTGTTTAGTCCAGGATTTATTTTGGAAGATGGAATATTTGTGAGTCGCCTGTGGGGCACCTGCAACTAAAGGGTGAGTGTCTGCTTTGGCTAAAAGGGCAAATAGTTTTCTTCACCCTGGGACTTGTGTGAACATCTAGGAGTTGAGCTACATATTGGGAAGCCTAGAGAAATGGGCCAAGCAAGTAAAGTAGTGTCAAATCCCAGTGTTTTGTGTGATGCTAATAATACGTAGAGGAGATGTGACAGACATCCGCCCTTTAATCTACATTTAGAAGTTCAGCAAAGGAATTGCTCAGTTTTCCCAGAAATGACTGGATGGGCTGTGGGAGTTGGAGGTGGGTGGCCCCATCTTTAGTGAATAGGTCCACCTCTATGGATTTCTTCTGTGGTTTCTACTTTGCCTCAGGCACTTGGCCAGTGATGAGGGAAGTACCCAGACGTGGGATTGTAAGGAAAATTCTCTCTAGGAGTCGCAGACTCTAGTGTGGTGTGGGGAGCCACGATAGGATAATGGGTTCATTCTTCCAATGGACCTCGAATGGGATAATTGGTTCATTCTTCCAATGGACTGCGGATCAAGTGGCCGGCAGGGGAGCCGGGCCAGTGGGGAAAACCCAAGTGTGTACAAGTTGAGCTGTGTACCTAAAGCTGCGGCAAGTCAGGCTGTGTGCCTGGTGGGTTCAGAGCCTGAGGGCTGGAAATGGTGATAAACTGTTCTGTAGTCTCTAATCTGCATTACCAGGAACTGTAGCCCATGGGGTCTGTCTATGCTTTGTTTGTTCAGCTAGTATGTGAATAAAAGCCACACTGAAGAATCCCATTCCTGGTTCTGGACATTACAGTTATTGCTTCCTGTGTTCAGATTTACTTGGGTGCCCCTGTTCAGAGTAGCCAAACCTAGGTCCCCCTGTGCCGAGTAACCTCATCCTCCCTGAACCCAGGTCCCCACCAGGTACTGCTGTCAGCTTCAACAGCATGCCACCTGTCGTTTTGGCAAAAGGCAGGGGTGAGGGGTTACATGGACTGCACCAGAAGCCCTATGAAGAAAGACTGAAGGACCTATATCTATTCACTGGAGGATAGAAGGGAGAGTGGAGATATTATAGAGACTTTCAGGTACCTTAGGGAATAAACAGGGTACAGGTGGAAAGCATATTTCAGAGAAACTCAGCACAAGAACAAGGGGCATGGTATAAGGCTGAGGCGAAGGCTCAGGGGTAATGTTATGAAATACTTTTCACTGAATGGGTGGTGGAGCCATTGAACAGCCTTCCAGCTAAAGTGGTGTGTGAAACAACAAGGGGGTTCAAGAGCGCATGGGATAGACATAAGAGTATCCTGGAGATGTGCAGAGCAGGAGAGCTGCAGATCAAATAGGATCTGCTGCTGCAGCAGTGAGTAGGGGAAATGAGCAGACTATGTGGCCCATATGGTCCTTATCTGCTGACAGATTCTACGTTTCTATGTTTTTTCCCCTTTCTGCTAGATTCTGGATGTTCACGGAATGGAAAAAAGTGTAATTGGAATCATTCAGTTTTCCATTTCATGTGATCTGTATCAAGGCATTTTTCATAGCTTCTTTTCCTTTTACCTTTGTTATTATCTTCTCTCAGTCAGCCACTGGTGGTGCAGCTCCCATAGGTAATCCTGTTTGCATTCTCCTGGCATCAGTACAGATCAATGCGTATTTCTGTACTTAATCAATTTTGTAATATGTTCTGTTTATTTCCAGGTACAGTCCTTGGGAAATGCCATGGTATTTAACGAGCACATTTTGTACTGACTGGGGATAATGTATTAACATTGGAAGGGACCCACTTTCTTTCTTTACTTATTATGTTTCATATTTAGTTCTATGTCTTTATTATTTGCATGAAATGTGGATGTCTTAGTAATTAAAAGGAGTTTATAATAGCAACATTGAGTTAAAGTTGATATTTAAGCGATAAGGCACGACAGGGTATGGTATATCATGGGATATCATCATGCCTCGGGTGGTTGGGCACGAGGCCGCAGGCCGATTGTGTCCAACCGTCCGAGAAGTGGCGATATCCCTATATACCACACCCTGGAGTGACTTATTGCTATTATGAACTGGCTTATAAGTTTTAGTAGTATAAAATACAAAAGAAATGTTTTAAATATTTTTACAATGACTTTTAGAGTGGTAGAGGAGTGTTTTCAGAAAAAAGTTCCTATAATACTCTGGTCAGCAGGTGGCGCTGTTATAAATGGAGATGGTTGAAGAGGTGCTGCTCTGAACTCTCACCTCCCAGCAGTGTGTGCTCCTTACATTTAACCTGGTCATGCTGTGTGCTCCGAGCCTGTGTGAAGATGGACTGCATTTATTTGAAACTGATCTGGGGGCAGTGGGAGAGAGCGACTAAACAGGTATGCACACTCACATTGTGTGGACAGGTTTTATTTTTGTGTTTTGCAGGGAGTTGCTCGAGGTGTGCCTGGCGCCATGCTGAATGTGTTTTCTGCTTTAGTATTTGTTGTGTGAGGAGGAATGAGCAACGGTTGTTTTAAGCAGATGCTCTGTGACGGTGTGTTGGGAACTCCGTCTGTTTTTCCAGAGGCAGTGGGCACAGTTGCGTGAGGTAAAGCGGGGAAATGCAGCTGTTGGAGGAATTTCTTTCTGCGAGGAGGCTGGTGGCATGAGGCTTTTTGAAGCCATGATGATGTAGCCCGATATCATCACAGCTTCAAAGAACTCTCAGCCAATCAGATTCATCTATTTACGATCGCCAGTTCATAATTTATACTAATAAACTTCAAATTTAAATGTTATATTTTCTGATTGCCTTACAGATTTGATATGTATATGTGGTTGACACTGTTAGAGTGTTTTATTTCTTTAAGTGTTGTACTTATAAGGTTGTGGAAAGCGACATCTAACACTCCCACTAACGGACCTGAAAGGTTGAAGTGCCAGGGCAGTCAATCACGTACTCAATAAATGCTTCAATTACTCACCCTGAGATTCTGGTATCAGGTCTTTGAGTGCCCCAGTCTTTGTTTTGTTTGTACCTTTGGCTTGCTGCTATTGAAGGTGCTGGCTCACCATTATCTGGGGCATGCTGTTTGTCATAGAGGTTACATCACAGGGTCTGAAAGGCCATATTCAGATCACTCTGGCTTGATCTTCAGATTGCAGATGGTCTTGATATGGGGAGAGTATTACAGTTACATGTAAATTGTGTTGATATTACATCACATTGTGTCAGAAATGCATAAGTGAGTCATACACCAGATTTTGTTATATAGCAAACATTTCTGGGTTTGCTGCGTCAGTATGGTTAGTAATAATATTTAGCCTTATTAGCTACATTAAAGCAGGGCTGAATAATTCAGTACAGCCTGTAACTTTTTTTAAGGATTTGTCAAAGTATTAACAATGCTTTAACCATAAAAACTGCTATTATTGACACTACAAATATTTGATTTCTATAAATCTTAAAAAAAAAATCGGGATGGTTTCTGTTCAGATGGGACTAGCACCATGATGGGTGCCACATCTGGTATTGCTCACTTGTGCCTAGATGAGTTTCCACAGCTAATAGTGTAGCACTGCCTGACAGCTAGAAGAGCTGTAGAATCTAATAAGTTCAATGGTGTTAAACATAGCATTTTACACAAAGCTCCAAAGATTGATCATTTACAGTTATTATTCAATGTCTGGCTGAAAATCTGGATAGTCGACTACTCCCTGCAGTTGATAGCAGATGTCAAGATGCAGTTTGCAATTACAGATGAGAGCAATATAAAGCTCTTATAACTCCCCTTGGAGTACTCAATCTAGAGAACAGGGGTGGGATTTTCAAAGGTCTTGATGTAGGTGCAGTTCACAAGTTGGGCTGTGCCTGCATCATCTTAAATGTGCCAGAATGTGTGATTGCTTTTTAAAAAACAGCTGATCTTCTTTGTAGCAAATGAATAATGCATGTGTCAGTATTTCAATGCATGCATAACTTTCTGAGCGCAACTTGCAGCATGCATCAAAAGTTGGATCCTATTTTATGTGGTGTAACAGTTGTGATACAAGCAGTGCAAGTGCGCTCCAATTATGGTGCATGATGGAAAACGCAGCTTTGGAAATCCAGCCCCGGACTGTGAGATAACTATGGATGGTGAGTCTGAGATAATGGAATTCATAAACAGGTTCTTTATTCCTGAAAAGGAGTCAGTACTTGAGAACACTGATATAAAGATGTACTGGTTGTACCATGCCTAACAAGCTGAAAACCTTACTACTAACTATTAACACGCTGCCAACAAGCAATGTGGAGAGTGAGAGAGGTTTCAGTTGGATAAATATCATTGCTTCTCAGCCACAATGGACTGTTGTGAATCACATTGCAGATCTTAATTTTACTTCAGCTTGTGGTCCTTCCCTTGCATAGCGGAGCCCAGACACTTATGTAAATTTATGGCTTCTTTGTGATAGGCCCACAACCCACTGTACTGCCTGCATGAAAAGAAAACTTGAAAAACAGTATTCCAGCAACCATGATGGTTTATGGAATCTTTGTTTGACATGTTTAGTGCCAACCTCCTGGTTGAACTCTTATGGTCAGTATCTGGTATTCTTGCAGTGTCAGTGGCTCAGTAGGTAGCACACTCACCTCTGAGGCTGGGAGATCAGAGGGCTGTGGGTTCAGTTCTCACATCTGGCACTTGAGTTAATATCCCAGTACTCACACTGTAGTGCAGCATGAGAGGGGTTTGCACTTCTGAGGTGCCGTCTTCGGATGAGGACGTTAAACACCGAGGTCCCATCTGCCTGGATTGGTGGTAGTTCAGGAGGATGTTAAAAGATCCCACGGCATGTATCAAAAGAGTAGGGGAATTTCCCCAGTGTCCTGGCCAAATTTCCCTCATTCACCAAAAATACCATCAACAGCTTAATCTGGTTCAAGGTCAGTTGGCATTCATCTATATCCCCTTCCCCTGGGTTGTGCCTGAAAATAGTCAGGACTTGTCTAGTGCACTTACCCAGTCAACAAAAATTAAATAAATAAATAGGACCATTTCAGTATGTCTTTTAAAGCATATACCTTGTAGAAAGGCACAAAACCTACAGTACACGAGATATAGATTTATGGTCATTTGTTACCATGCTAATTTATGTTGATTACAAATAAAAAGGACCAGCTGACAGCACAGCAATAGATGGTAGTAAATTAATATGATTTTCTTAAGGAACACAGCACCACCACTACTCTGATTTGGCTAACAAATGACATCAAGTGCACCATGGATAATGGCTCCCTCACTGTGGCCATCTTCATTAACCTACCTAAAATGTTTGCCTCTGTCGACCACTCCCTTCTCCACTCTACGTTAATTTCAAGTGGCCTGGTCTCTAAGTGGCCTCCTAGTTCCAGAGCTATCTTACTGATAAGATACGGTATGTTAACTTCAATTACTCTGCCTCTCCCCTAACCCCCATCAGACTTGGTGCCCCACAGGGATCCACACTCCATACTCAGTTTGCTGCTCTTCTCCATCTTAATCAATGACCTTCCCTTTGTCCCATCTGACTGTTCCTCAGACTTGTATGCTGATGGCATTATGGCATACCTTATGTCTCCCTCCATTTCCTGAGCCAGTGCTCAGCTACAAGAGGACTTTTACCTTGTTTAGGCATGGCTCATCACAAAAAAAGCTACTTCTGAACTCTTCTAAGACCCAAGCCATATTATTTGGGTCAGGGGCTAGACTCAAATCCTGTGCTGAACTCCTTTCAATTAAATGCCTGGACAGACCCCCCCACCCCACTGTTGTGGATTTTTTTTTTCAGCTCCGCTCAGTGCAGGAAGGCTGTGGTTAAGGCCAACAAGATGCTGGGGTGCATTGCTCGGGGGTTCTCGTCCAGGCAAAAGGATGTGATCCTGCTCCTGTACAGGTCCTTGGTCATTCTGCATTTGGAGTTCTGTGTGCAGTACTGGCATCCATATTTATGAAGGATATCAGGCTACTTGAGGAGGTGCAGCGTAGGGCGACAAAAATGATACTGGGGAAAAAAGGCAGAACCTACAAAGAAAGACTGAGACACTTGAGTTTGTATACCCTGGCGGAGAGAAAGGAACAGGGGATATGACTGAAACTTTCAAATACTTGAAGGGGCTCAACAAATCTGCTACAGAGGGATTGTTGAAACTGAGGAAGCGAAGGGACACAAAGGGACATGGCTATGATTGGAGGGTGGCAGATTCAGGAAAGAGAAGAAGAGGCATTATTTCACCAAGAGGGTGGTGTCAAAATGGAATGCTCTGCCAGAGGAGGTGACAGCATGCAGGATGGTGGGCAGTTTCAAAAGGGCATAAGACAGGGCAAGGGGGCTGGGTAAAGAACACTACAGTAAGCAGTTTCCAAAGGTGAGAGGAGGGATGGAGGGTGGGGCAGCTGTAGTATAAGGGTGCTAGCTGTACATTTGAGCATACTTGATAGACCATGAGGCCTGTTTCTGTAGGCAAGTTTTCTATGTTTGTAAATAGCTTTTTTCTCTTCAGGGCTCTGGGAGCAGGCATGCTGGGGTCCTGCCTGAGAGGATCTCAATCCGTCCTGCACACAGGAGCATCCCCTTTGTGTCCTATTTTCTCATTTTCTCCCACGTTATTCCGAGACCCCAGAAAACAGTTGCACATGTGCGTGCAGATGTGCATGCATTCCATGGATCCTGTGATGGCCCCTTCCTCCCACCTGGCTAGTGCTAGTTCCTTACAGCTTGATGCTGATACCTAGCCTCCAACAGGTGGCAGCCAAGAACCGAAATCCCGTCCCTCCCGGGAGAGTAGCGCTAACTGTGACCGCTCAATTTAGCTCCTTGCCCTACCCCTCCCGACTCAACCCCATGGTGCCCCAGGCTCATTTCCAAACCTGGGTCATCAGCATGGGAAGAGGCGAGGTGTTCAGAGCCTCAGCCCTTTATGCCACCGGACTGGGCTGGCCCACCGTGGTGGATTTTAAATACCTGGGCATCTCCCTAGATCCTGTCCTTAAGTTTTCTGTCCATATCTCCCTGACCTGTAAAGCAGTTACCTCTAGACTTGGGCTTGCATTCTGAGCCAGGCCCCCTCTTATTCCGAAGTGTAGGCTCACCATCAACCAGAGGGTCCTCTTCCCATGATTCCAGTATGGCCAACTGGCCTTCTCTCAGGCCTCCAAAATTGCCCCTCACAACTGGGAGGTGACCTATAATAACATCTGTTGCTACTCATTGGCATCCTTGGCTTAACCCACCTCTGCTCCTCTATGCATCTCTGGATTGGCTCTTTCCCACTGCTTCCTAGTTTTACTCCCTAAGGTGCATTATTGACATGCTTTTTTAATTCAATATACTTTATTGTTTGCAAAAATACAAGAACATGACAATACAATATACAAACAGACAACAAACCCATCCCCCCTCCCATCCCACCTTTCCCACAGGCAGAGTGAAATCTAGCTAATACTAACTGAAGGCAACCTAGTACTGGAAAAATTAAAGGACACGATACATATAAAGAAATTACAAATATAAACACAGAAGAAATGCTTTCTATAGAAAAGAATACAATTAAAGAGAATACACATTATATAATGGGACTGCTCCAGACCGAACTAAATCATATGCAAAGCGTAACTTGCTCCACTTCTTAATATAAGATGGAAGCCTGTTATGAATATTCACTATCATCTTTCCTATGCAGACATTAAACAAAAGTTCCTGTGACCTTTCTTGGGATGAAATCGAGGTTTGATCAAGCCAATGATGAAGGACTACCCTCATAACCGAGAGGAAGATCAAAGCCATGTAATATCTCATCTCTTTTACTGCCATTCCACTGTAGTTCCCAATTATACACATTTCCTAAGTGAAAGCCCCAGCAATACCCAGAAGTGGGTCAGTTCTTGACTGGAATAAGTCCCACAGAGGGCCACTTTTGGACAATTCAAAAATGTGTAACAACGTGCCTTCATCCTGACCACATCTTGTACACTGGGAAGAACTTAATCTACCCATCTTGACTAATTTAGCAGGTGTAAAATAAATATTATTCAAAATGTGGAATTGTATGAGACGTAATTTATCCTTGGAAATAGAAACATAAAGATCCTCCCAGATTTCACCTCACTTAAAAACATGTTGTGGGAAAGTTGCAATCCAATATGGGAACTCTCCCATAATGTCAGGGAATAACCTGGGGAAAAAAAAGAGAATATAAATGAGAGATTGCATGTAGTTGGTGCCAATTGTTACAACTCAGTAAGATTTGTATCCCAAAGCATCGAACCAAACCAATAAAAAGAAGATGGCAAAGTTGAAATATCTTGAATACAGCTTTTTATCTAACTGTAGAAACAAGACTATCCTGACATGATTTTAATTAACCACTGTGGAGCAAGTCACAAACCTGGAAGTAGTTAGCCGAGTTAACCTGGTTCCATGTTAATACAATGAAGTAATATTAGCGATTGCAATTACAGTGTGTTT
This sequence comes from Neoceratodus forsteri, assembly GCA_016271365.2. Classification (NCBI taxonomy): domain Eukaryota; kingdom Metazoa; phylum Chordata; order Ceratodontiformes; family Ceratodontidae; genus Neoceratodus; species Neoceratodus forsteri. Next base: position 298,456,644 of record CM057450.1, on the reverse strand, counting down.
TTTATAGCGACTCCAATTACGGTGACCGGTAACATCAGCGAGTCCCTATTTGGCACATACAGTCAGATCTGTAACATATTCTGCTCTTCATTTTAGTACATCTCTCTTAAGATCGTCTCTTACAGCACTTTAACCTCCTGCTCTCTGTACCCACATCTCTCCACTGGCATTCACTCCCAGTCCTACTCACTCCACCTGACATTTAAAAATACTTACAGAACAGAACCGCTGCTCTTCTTCCACGCTGCTATGCAATCATTCTACATGTTATTGCAGGGGGGCTGCACCCCCTTACCTCCCCATTTCTAAAATAACCTCTTCCGAGGCGCACCTGGATCTCGAGGTAGGCTATTAATCAGAGTCGCTAAAAGTGTTCTATGCTATAATGCAGTGATCGCTATCATTGCAGTCACTATAATAGCATCACTGAAAATGACTCACTGTATTGACGTGCTACCAGGTAACCAGGCATCCATCAACCCAGAGCCTCCCACTTTTAAATTAGGGTTATGAAAAACAGGTTGAGAAACATCCTTAGAGGGATTGTACTGCATATGTGTACATAACTGGAAATGTACTCATACAGAAACGCTTATCACTGAGTCTTGAAGAGTCACAGGGAGGGCCTTAGGAGAGGAAACAGCATAACTGAAGTAGACAGGCCAGCATTATTAGTCTCTTCTCTTTCCACTTGAGCCAGATAGGAGAATAGGCGAATTCCTCATCCTCTGGATTCTGACTCAACCACCTAAAATATTTACTAGCATGGCTAGCAAGGTAATATGTAAAAAAAAAAGTGGAAGCTGGAGGCCACCAAACATTATAAGAGCCACATATCAGTCATATGCTCTTGTTGGTGTCTTACTAGTCCAAACAAAGTCTGAAATCAACCTATGAATCTGCTTGAACCATGCTAGGGGGAGCCAAACATTAAGCATGTTCAGTGGGTAAAATAAATTAGGGAGAACATTTATTTTAATAATATTTATTCTTCCCCAGAGGGTCAATGGTAAGGATTTCCATCGTTTTAAGTCTCACTGCAAAATAACCAGCAAGTCATCCAGAATAAGTTTTTTAAATTGCAATGTACCTGTAATTCTTGAGAGAAAAATACCAATATATTTCAACCATTTTGGAGCCCAAGACAAACCCAGGACTAAAACATCTAACTTGAAAACAACAGAGTTCAGGGGCATAATTGCTGATTTTTCTAGATTAAGTTTATAATTAGAAAATAGACTAAATTCACCAATAGTAGATAAAGTGGCTAAAAATAGACTCTTTGTGATTCATCACATGCATTAAAATATTGTCTGCATTGGCAGAAATCTGTAAATTCAAAGATCCTACCCATACCACATTTAAATCAGGATTACTCTTAAGTTTCAGTATCAAGGGCTTCAGATACAGATTAAATAGCAAGAGGGACAAGGGACATCCCTGCTGAGAAACAGAATATGAAGGAAAAGTTGAGGAAAATACATCATTATAATAAATTCTGGCACTCAGGCAGGAGTACAAAACTTTGAGCCATCAGAGGAGCACTAAGAAACCAAATGTCTGAAGGTGGCAAACTAAAAAGCCTAGTTGACCCTGTCAAAGCTTTCTCTGCATCCAGTGAAACAAGGCAGCAGGAATCCCGAATCCCTGGATGAGGAGAAAATATGGGAAAACTGCGTTAGATGATCAACCGATGAATGGGCTGGCATAAAACCAACTTGCTTGAAACTTATGAGCCCAGCACAGACTGCATTAATCCTGGAGGCCAAAATTTTAAACAACTCCCCTTCATTAAGGGAGTACTAGTTAGCTTCACAGATGAGCTAGCACTGCTATGGGGAACAGAACCTACCAATCTAGGTGGAAGCAGATAGACTTGGCAAGAGAAGTACAGACTCCCCTGCAGGCAGTCTCTTTCTCCAAAACACCTCAAAGAGACACTTAAAACAGCTCCACTTGCAACTAAATCCATCCTTAGAGGATGGCAGATGGAATAAAGACCGAGATCTACCAGAAACATGGCTGGAGATATAGATGGTTCATCCTACAACCTGTATTTAACAACAGATGGTACAAAGCCCAAATAAACAAAGGGTTGGAGGCCCCGGCAAAGTAATGAGAGGATGAGACACTGAGCTTTGAGGAGGCTAAAACAAAATTTGAGTGGACAGAAAGGGACAGATTATTCTTTTATCAAATAAAGACTATATTTCCAAGCATCTGAGGATACAAGAAAGGAATACCTGGGCATGAGGATGACCCCGTTTGAACAAATCTGGTCCTCAGATGCGGGAGAAAGCAATAGCAATATTATATAGGTACAGAATAGACAGAGTAGAGAATGCTACTACATCTGTGTAGACTAAATGGAGAGAGGGAGCTTACTAAGCCCAATAACTTCCACAGAGTGGCAAAGAGTTTGGAGAGATACATGGGCAACCACCTCTTCACCCGACATGGGAGAGTTTGTCTGGAAGGTGCGGATGAGATTTTTGGTTCCCTCTGTGACTTTCCTGGGGTGACAGAAGAGTACCTCCCGGTGTTGGAGGGATTGTGGCGAGGAGAATGCCTCTCAACGCATCCTTTCTTGAGTGCCCAGATATAAGTAGCTTCTGGTCCCGGGTCGCGGAAATTAGCAAGGAGGTTTTGGGAATTCAGGAAGAGTTAGCACCCTATCACTTAATCTTGGGAATCCCGCCATCTGGGTTACGGGATAAAGCCCAGAAATATCTCTGGGCAATACTGTTATGTTCAGCGTATAAGTCTATAACTAAAAAGTGGCGTCAAACAACTTCCCCAATTTAAAGAATGGAAAGCAATAATAGCACAGATTCAACAAAACGAGCAGATTTCACTGGTCTTCACAACCGAACAGAAACCTTGTGTCGAGATGGACAAGGTGGGATCTCTACCAGGAAAATATGGTGTAGCCTCTGGTCTAATTGAAATGTATCCTATTTTGAGAAGCAAAGGGAATAGTAAGATCTAATGAAAACCTCTCTTCTTTTGTTCTTTTCCCAATGGTAGACGTTTACGACTAAACACAATTTCTTTTAAAATAAGGAGGAAAAAATGGGGAGAGGGAATAGGAAAGGAAAAATTCAGCTAATCCAAGCCTATAGTATTACAGGAAAAACCAGGTCTATTGCCTGCCAAATACTTGCCACAATTAATTTTCTTTTATAGTATTGAATGATAAGTATAAAGGTGTGTTTGTTACTTATGAATATCTGGAAAAGTAATGATACACAAAGAAAGAAGTTAATGTACCTAAGTGATTGTAAACCAAAGAAAATGTGTACTATGATGCAGTATGATAATGCAAAATAAAACAAGTATAATAAAAAAATTTAGACAAGATTTTGATATCATAATTCAAGAGTGATATAGATCAATAACTAGTAACACTATCTGAAAATTTACCAGGTTTAAGTAGTAAAACAATCATAGCTTCATGAGAGTGCCATCTGAGATACAAAAATCACATAAAGAAAGGAAAAATGATGTAACTAAGGGGCTAGTTCTTTAACAAAACTTTATAAATATTAGTGTAAGGCCATCAGCCCAGGCGCCTTGTCCAATGACATAGGATTAATGGCGGCTAAAATTTCTTGTTGCATTAGAGGATTAACCAGATAGGCTTGCTGACAATTTGTTAATGTAGGAGTGGAACAACCGCTACATAAACACAAAGACCCAAAATTGGGGGAGTTGTCATGGGTCCATAAAGCGATTTGTAGTAAGCCTTGAACTCATGAGCAGTCTCTCTTGTAAATGTTTTAATGGAGCTGTCACTGTCAGATTTGATAGAAGATATATACGTGAGCTTTTGTCTCCGAAGGTGTAAGGCCAAAAGGCGACTTGCTTTTCCCTGACCTATGTGGAGGTGGAGGTGCTTTGAAAATAGAGTATTCAGCTTTCTCCACAAGTGGCCTATGTATTTATCAGAGAGAGAGAATAATTCAGTATGAAACTCCTCTGTGGACATGGGGTTCAAGGTTTCTCTATCTCCTAATGCGATTCAAAAGAACTAAGGTTTCCTTCCCCCTGTGTTGTTTCCTTTTGGATGCCAGGTGAATAAATTATCTGAAAAAAAAAACTTAAATGCTCTCCATTCTATGTCCCACTTTTTTGTGGAGCCAACATTTTGAGAGGTGAAAACTTCTATTTGCTTTCTAATTCTGGTAATAACATACTCATCTTTCAAAAGTTGGTTATTTAATTTCCAAGATGTATCCCTCTGAATATTAGACAAGCTAAGCTTTAACCAAACCAAGGAATGAGCAGGAAGGACCCAGGGTGCTATCTAACAGCCCAGCATGCCACTCAGCAGTGTAACTGATTTAAATATAGTTGATACGGGAAAAGGATTGGTGCGTCGAGGAGTAAAATGTGTACTCCCTAGCCGAGCTTAGTTAGAAACTCAGTGGGTGCAAGGGCAGAAGCACTGCAGTCTTTCTCTAAAGTGGAGACTCTAGAAGAAGTCTGCAAGCTCTTTCAAAGAGCTGTATTAATTTGAACTAAAAAAGCTTCAAAGAACCACAAGGCAGCTTTCAGGAAGACTTGGGTCTTTTTCTGATATTGCCTAAATTAAATGGAGCTTCTACACAAAAGGAACCAGCTCAAAGAAGCAAAGGGAATCAAAGGGAATCAAAGGGGAAGGCCTTATTTATTCAAAGTTGTTTTATAACTACTTTCTGGGAAGCCAAGAAATTGATTTCAGCAAAGAGAAAGCTGTGTCTTCTGGAAACTGAATCTGAACCCTTGAAAGAAACAGAAGGGAAAGGCTGTAAGGATACTGCATTTTCATTTCAGATGAATCCATATCATGGGACTCACAAATGACTCGTAGGTGAATTTTGTATTCTGTATTTTGACTTTCTCTTGGAATATAATGTATTTCCTTCTAATTGCTGAAGTAGATATCACTGTTACTAGAGTTACCTTGGCCAGGATATCTGCATATAACCACGACATTTGAACTTTCCTAATTCATTTTCGATTGTTTACATTTGAATTTTAAAACCTTGCATAGCATAAAGTTTAATAGAGGGGTATACTGGAATAACTTGAACCTAGATTATTACGTCATGGTTTCAACAAGAAGTGGTAAAAATAGCTCCCTGAATTTAAGTATCTTAGAGGAACCACTATGAGGGAAGGGAGCGAAACCTAAAAGAATGCAGAAAACTATAACAGAAAGGGAAAATATATCAGTTAAAGCACCTCAAGAGAAAAAAAGCAAACAAATTAAAATAACTGCTTTTTTTTTCCTGAACATGTAGATGCCCCATAAACTTATCTACTGTTAAGTCTGATCCAAAACAACTTAAAGATGGGGACATAATTAATCTCATTTCTCAAGAAAACCCCACAGAGGGGAATAATAGTGCAACTCATGAAACAAAAAGTGTTTTTTTTTTTACTTACATACATATGGTCATTTATTCACATATTTGTGAGTGACATGAACAGTATGCACTGCAAGCCCATTGGTCCACAGTGTGGACCAATGGGCTGACTATCATACTATATGCTGTCATTTGGTGGGTGGCAGGCGGCATGCAGGCAGGTTTCAGCTGCCCGCCGATGACAGGGGTGCTGGGTGGGCAGGGGGCCTGTGAGGGTGGGGCTACTGGACCCCATGGACACTCTGTACTATGGTACACGTGATCCTCGTCATGGGCGGGTGAGAGGTACCACTAGACTACCAGGAATAAATCATCATAATACTTTATAGGCGGCATGGCTACAGGCAGGGTGAGGAGTACCACTAGACTACCAAGAATAAATCATCATAATACTTTATGAAGTGAGCAGCCTAGGGCAGGAGTGAGGAGTACCACTAGACTACCAGGAATAAATCATCATAATACTTTATGGGCGTGGCTCTACAGGCGGGGTGAGGAGTACCACTAGACTACCAGGAATAAATCATCATAATACTTTATAATCATGACTATGGGCAGGGTGAGGTACCACTAGACTACCAAGGAATAGATCATCATAATACTTTATGGCGGTGACTACGACCGGGGTGAGGAGTACCACTAGACTACAGGAATAGATCATCATAATACTTTATGGTAGTGGCTACGGGCGGGGTGAGGAGTACCACTAGACTACCAGGAATAGATCATCATAATACTTTATGGCAGCGACTACGGGCAGGGTGAGAGTACCACTAGACTACCAGGAATAGATCATCATAATACTTTATGGTGGCTGACTACGGGCAGGAGGGAGGTGCCACTAGACTACCAGGGAATAGATCATCATAATACTTTATAGGCGGTGGCTACAGGCAGGTGAGGAGTGCCACTAGACTACCAGGAATAGATCATCATAATACTTTATAGGTGCTGGCTCACGGGCAGGAGGAGGTGCCACTAGAACCAGGGAATAGATCATCATAATACTTATGGGCGGAGCGCCTACGGGCAGGGAGGGGGGTGCCACTAGACTACCAGGGAATAGATCATCATAATACTTTATGGGCGGCGCGGCTACGGGCAGGGTGAGGAGTGCCACTAGACTACCAGGGAATAGATCATCATAATACTTTATGGGCGGCGCGGCTACGGGCAGGGTGAGAGTGCCACTAGACTACCAGGGAATAGACCATCATAATACTTTATGGGCGCGGCTACAAGCAGGGTGTGGAGTGCGCTAGACTACCAGAATGAATCATCATAATACTTTATAGGCGGTGACAGTCACGAGCAGGTTGAAGAGTACCACTAGACTACCAGGGAATAGATCATCGTAATACTTTTATGGGCGGCGTGACTACGGGCAGGGAGGGGTGCCACTAGACTACCAGAATAGATCATCATAATACTTTATGGGCGTGACTACGGGCAGGGAGGGGGGTGCCACTAGACTACCAGGGAATAGATCATCATAATACTTTATGGGCGGCGCGGCTACGGGCAGGGAGGGGGGTGCCACTAGACTACCAGGGAATAGATCATCATAATACTTTATGGGCGGCGCGGCTACGGGCAGGGTGAGGAGGACCCCTAGACTACCAAGGAATAGATCATCATAATACTTTGTGGGCGTCGCGGCTACGGGCATGGTGAGGAGTACCACTAGACTACCAGGGAATAGATCATCATAATACTTTATGGGTGGCGTGGCTACGGGCAGGGAGGGGGTGCCACTAGACTACCAGGGAATAAATCATCATAATACTTTATGGGCAGCGCGGCTACGGGCAGGGTGAGGAGTACCACTAGACTACCAGGGAATAGATCATCATAATACTTTATGGGCGGCGCGGCTACGAGTGAGGAGTACCACTAGACTACCAGGGAATAAATCATCATAATACTTTATGGCGGCGTGCTACGGGCAGGGAGGGGGTGCCACTAGACTACCAGGAATAGATCATCATAATACTTTATGGTGGCATGGCTACGGGCAGGAGGTGCCACTAGACTACTAGGAAATACAGGACAGCATCTTCTCAGTGATCAGGTTACGGCATGGGAGAGGGCACCACTAGACTACCAGGGACTTCAGGACTATGTATTTCTCTGTGATCATGGCTACAGGGAAGAGGGATAACTAGATTACCAGGGAAAGTGGAAATATTTATTTCTCGGCAATCGGGGCTACAGGGAGGGGCAGACCACTAGACTACCTGGGTACATATGGGTGCTTGTGGACGGTGTTCTGGATCAGTGGGTGGCCACCCATGGCTGGTGGCTGCTGTGTTGCGCTGTGCAGTACAGCAGCCAGCCAGTGGGTGGCCAACACTTCTCGGGCTCAACTTTGTGTCCTAGTATGCAACACATCTCAGGGTTGTGCCAGCATATGCGCCGCACGTCCCTACTGAATACTGGTATGTGTAGCGTATGCATGAGCACGCCCCCTGGGGATGCGCTGCATACATTATCATTGCACCCCAGCACATCGGGACTTGTGCTGCACAAGTCCCACTTTTGAATATTCCCCGGGTGCATTACTAGGGTTGCGCTGGCACAACTCGGTTGCACCAGGCTCAATCCCTTTGAATATCTAGGCCACTGTATATAGGACCCATGGGTTCTTCCACAATTTATCTAGTTTGGGTCAATGTGGAAGCACTTAGTATAATATAAACTTTTATGATCCTGGATCGACCAGATTATTCTCATTATCCAATATTAAATATGATACAGATACAAAATTCTAACGGTGAACAAGTAGACACTTTCACCCAGGAAGGTGACATGGAAATCCTGAATCTTAAAAGGATTAAATGGCAGAGAGATACCATGAAGTAGCTTGGAAAAGCAGTGACAGTATCTGTTGGAAACTGACAACTTTACCAATATAGTACAAGAATGGCAAAAAAAAAATCTTTGTATAGCGCCTCTTTGCAACACAAAGAAAAGACAGATTTCAGGTCAGAAAACATAGTTCAACAATATCTGCAAAAAAGCTAAACAAAAATTAAATCAGATGGCTAGAACAATAAAACAAAGGAGAACAAGAAAGAATATTGAAGACTTAAACAGAGCAAGGAAGACTTATACGCAGTTGTTGGAACAAGAGGAGAATAAATATAACATCAACCAATGGGAAAAGTTGAGAAAAGCTGCCATAGTGAAAGACAAAACATTTTGGAAAATTGTTAGTGGAGGATATGGACAACATCCAACTAAAATAGAAACTTATGTCAAGCCAGAAGTCTGGAAACTAATTTTCAGAAATCATATTTCTCAGAAGAAGAACTTTAGATAAATAAGTTAATAACAAATAAACTGACTGAAGGGATATATTATACCCAGCCCCAATGGTTATAGAAACTGAAATATTCCAAGCATTAGTCACAATAACTTTGAATAAAGCCCCTGGACCTGACTGTGAACCTTTCAGAATTGGCGGATACCAGTCTTTGGCATTTTATTCAGCTGCTTGATATAGGGACAGAATATCCCAGATAGTTGGAAGGAGCACTGTCTTCCCAATGCTAATGAAAGGTGACCTAACGGACCCCAGAATGTATCGACCTTTAAGTCGATTGACGTTTCATAAAGTATTTTGTAAAATTATATTATATTGACTCCAATCCTGGGTTAGCGATAATTCAATACTAAGAATATCAGAATAGTTTTAGAGCTGGTAGATTTACGGTTCAGCATTGCTATATTTTAAAAACTTGATATGGAAATATGTTACAGTAAAAAAAGTACGTTATTTTGTTGTTTTGTGGATCTATCAGCAGCATTTGATAGTATAAATTGGGCACTTCTAAGGGACAAATTGCAGAACTTGGGTCTTGATTATACCCTTCTGGATATTCTTACTAGACTGCATAAGGATGGGGGGCATTGCTTAGACACCGGAGATGGCTGCCTTAAACGCAAGCTCCTTCCCTAGCTAGACTAAATCCGTATTGCTAATCCGTGATCCAGGGGGTCAGTAACGCTCTAATCGTCTGATCTGCCACATTGCTCCTTCCCGGCTGTCCGGCACATCTATTTCTGTGAGAGAGCACATGGTTATTGTTATTTCTAGTGCCAGTGCATTTGCAAGGTGGCTCAGACAGTGCTAGGCTGTGCAGACCCACTCCTTGCTACCTCTGCCCAGGATCAATAATTCTCCCTTGGGGAGATCTGATTTCACCTTGTCCCATCTGCCCTTTGTACTACCTCTGATTATTTCTCCAGCTCACCTATCCAGCATCTGTCACTTGTGGGGCCTCTCAGCCCCATCTATGGCCTCCACCAACTTACAACAACCTGTCCTACTCTCTGAGCACTGCTAACCCTACTCCCCAGACATGGGCAACTCGCTACAGTATATCACTACCATGTTGGAGACATTACTCACTCGGGTTGAGGGCATCAATGACTGCTCTGTCGGTCACGGTAGCCGATGTGAGGAGGCTCGAGGACAAGATGAATGTTGTGGAGCAGCAGGCCGAGGACATGGAGACACAACAACGCAGAATCTAACAACATCTCCAGGTACATGAGGCTAAACTTACTACCCTCTCGGACTGTGCAGAAGATCAAGAAAATCAGGGACTTTGCAACACTATTTGAATAACAGGTGTCCCCAAAGGCTCCAAGGGACAAAACATGGAGGCAGCGCTTTCTGAATGAGGCTATTCCACAAATGTTAAGGGAACAATGGAGACAGCCCATAGAAGAGGAAAGGACCCACCGAATCACCAGCAAAGCTCGACACTCGGGGCAATCTCCACGCCGTATCGTCGCTTACCTTCTGAGATACTTTACTAAGAAGAAAGTATAGTGTATGGTGGAACCTCGTTCTCCACCGAAATCCATCGTTTTTGAAACCTTGTAGTCACACACTAGTGACGTTCGCAGTGCAGCAGAATGATGTTTTCTACTGCACTGCGAACCTCACACTGAGTCCTCGAGCAGCATTTGACAGTTAGGGCTCACTCCATAGACAGGACACATAGCGAAAGCAGCAATGTCACCGGCAGTACCAATGTTTAGCATTAAAACGTTCACAATGTAAAGTTATTAAGCAGTTAAAATGTCAAGTGTGAAAACGTTCAAAATGTAACTTTCTTTTTTCCTTCCAGTAACCCAGTGAAAAAAGTACTGAAGCAGAAACATGCTGTACTGATTTTTTCCCAAAAAAACGACGTTCCACCATATACTATAAAGAAAAGTGCATGGGGAACAGCTGACAACAGGGCATCTTTCACCTCGTTGGCACTATGACGACGGGTTACCTCTCAAGCAGCACTCTCGAGGTAATCCGTAGTCATTGTGCCAACTCCGGGAAAGAATAGCCCTGTTGTCAACCGTTCCCCATGCACTATCCTATATGTTGAGAGCTGCTAGGGACAGAGGGCACCCGTCGTATGGCAGGGAGTTTGGATCTTGTTCTATACGGATTTCTCATCTGAAGCTGTAGCGAAACAGAAAGCTTTTATCCCTATCAAGAAGCAGTTGCTGGTGCAGGGATTCCAATACCGCTTCAAAAATCTTACCTTTTTCCTGGTTTCCAAAGAAGGACGAGAGATTGTTGCCTCACGTCCCAGGGACACTGAAATCTGGGCCTCCAAACACTGGCCGAATATCTCTCTGCAAACTACAACACCCAGGTGTCTCTGGGCTCCTGGAGATCACAGCCCACCGGGGGGGTGGTCCTAAACAACACAAGAATGAGCCATGGGAGCACTAATTCGGATCGGACCATTCCGTCCGCAGCTGGTTCCCCTAGTTGCACTCCTCAAGGTGATCTGTTCCCCTCAGTCCTTGCTTCTTTGGAATTACACCCACTAGCTGCTGCCCTACAACAGCGCACTGCTGTTCACCCGACACATCCTAGACAACGTTCCCGGAGCGATCAGGCTCGCTCTCTAGATCATCACTCGGTTGCTCCACCAGCTAAACTCTCGAGAATGGACCCCCATCAGATGAAGTAGATCCACAACTAGCAACATTGGATGTCTCCCTCATGGATTTGACCCTTCCCTGAGACTGATCCAAAATACCAGGGAACCCGATGTGCCAGAAGAAGAGTCTCAACTGCCTATTAACGTGCATTAAAATCATTTGCTCAGGTGGCACCACAGGCCTACCCTGGTCTCCTGGCTGTGGCTTCTACAATGGACAACTCCTGATCTGAGGCTCCTCTGCAGTCTTGTAGCAGTAGGTATTCGAATAGAGGAATGTTTATTTATTAGAAAGGATGAGACCTGATAAACAGTCTAAAGAGTTACATTTACAGCACCTTGACACCTAATAATGTGGTACTAGGTGCCTCGGGACCAGGAGGTGGGTCTGGCACACAGGCAGGCATTATGTGCTTGGCAGGATGGGATATATAAGCGTTATGAAACTCGCATAAATATTTTCTTTTCACTCTATTCTGTCTTTCTAAATTCTTATTCTAAAACTATCCTTAAATTTTTATGCCAGGGTGGCCAACCTGACATCTCTTTCCTGTACTATCACTTAAAACATTCTTGTAAGAGTTTCTGTTACTGCCCATTCAGTAGAACTATCCTGGAGGGATTTGATATATGTTGTAAAAAATTGCAGGAATGGTGTTTCTTCTTTGCTCAGATGCAGCTTCTGGTGAGTGAAACGCTGTGGCGGGAGCTGCTATAGCTAGCAGTAGAAAATGCGCACGATCGCACACTCGAGCAGGAGTTGTGCGAACGATCGTATGTTCGTGCAGGAGTTGTGCTCATGTTCCAGAGTGGAAGCTTCTTAAAGAAAAGCAATAGAGCTCTGCATAAATGGACCGCTTGCTAAAAAAAGTCTGGAAACAAGCGTGGTCCTAAAACTGTTGCATGGAGTCGGCTGTTGCCATCTGAGCAGTACGCACTCCTGCAGCCGCTCACTCTGGCTGAAAGAAAAACACAAAGAGTAAGTCATTGGAAATGCCAATGATTGTAAAATGGGCATGCAGGTTCTTAAAGTAAAGCCACATAGAAAGCTTAGGATGAAAGTGTTAGATGTATGCACAGCAGCAGTTAAATGGGAAGACTGTGATTGAGCTGACGTGACTTATTTGCCGTCGTCTGAAAGGAAAGCTGAGGGGTTGCAATGCTAAAAGTATAAAGATTTAGAAAACAGTGCTAGCAATTGGAAATATGTTCTAGACTGTATAAATCAATTTAGTATTATTCAAATAAATGGAATAGACATGTTTGTAGGAGAAATAAGAGGTATCTTAAAATGAAATGTGATAGCAGTTGTGAATAGTAATGGAACTCTCCTACTTAACAGAATAAATAGATGGGGAAGCACACCCCTAGTCTGTTTGTCTCTGGGAAGGCTGGAGATTTCCTAAACTTAGAAAGAAATTTTATATAGATAAATTTCTGTTTTTTTTTTTTTACCTGAAATAGCCCTGGGTAATTTTGGGAAGATCCTTATATAGGCAAGGCAGCACAGCAAATGGCTGTTTTTATGGGAAAGATGTCGTGATGTCATAAATAGGAGAGGAGCTTAGAAAAGCCCTTATGATGCCCATACACCTAATTAATGTTATTTTCAATGAAAGAAAATACTTCTTGTATCTAAACTTATGTAGGTAGCAAGAATGAATATACGTTATTAGGGAATTCATATCATGATGAACCTTCTCCTAATGATAAAATCAGGATAATAGTAGTAATTGGAAGGTCCCGTGCTGATGAGGTCATCAGGAAAACCCTATTAAAATCTCCCCACTAGAGGGTTACATTGTTAGGAGAAGTTGGAGGTTGCTTAGTGTCTTCTGACTAGCAAGGAGTGAGGAGATGTGAGTGTTTACACCTCTGAAAAGAAATTGAAAGATGTTGTATATACAGAGAAGAGCAGAAAGTTAAGAAGAGGACTTGCCTGATGTATGGATTTTGTATTTTCGTTGGTGTGCAGATTTAACTTCTTATTATATTTCTTTTCTGTAAATATCTGGACTTTTATATCATTTTTGACAGTAAAATGATAAATGCTGAAGAAAGCATTTTTATGCACTAAACTTTATGGCTGGTGTCTGTTAGTAGAACCCACATGTCCACAGCTCTGCGCTGGTTGCCGGATTACGGGGTGGGCAGAGCCCTACCGCCATATAAAAATGAGTGCAGCAGGTCCTGCACGTTACTCCCACTGGAACAGACACCAGAGGCAACATTAAGTGAGTTGCTGAGAAGTTTTAAAAATGTAAATGAATCTTTAAGATTGTGTTTAGTAAGATAGTGAACTTAATGAGTGTTGCATTTCATTTTGGTTTGTAGAGATATGAAGGCTCAGCGCCTTATACATAGGAAGTGAAAAGGTTTGAAAATGCAACAGGTCAGTGTTTTAAATTATTTGAAATATACATATAAGTAAATGAGGTTTACCCAAATGTTGATTGTGATTGTTTAAACTGGAAGTTATATTATTAAACATTTGAACTACCTAGAATTTGTGGTTTATTTAGTAGGGGTGAGTGGGCCTTTCTATCCTGTATCAGTTTTTGTTCAATTGCAAAATATAGAAGAAAATCCAAAATCTAAAAATGTTACAGATGGTATAAAGAAATGAAAGTAGTACATCAATTAGAACAATATTTGCTTAAAATTTCAAACCCTCAAAACAGGCGATTGATCACAAGGTTTCTACTAGAGCTTTATGCAGTGAAATATATACATTTTAAACAAAGAGAGCGGGACAATGGATCCCTCTGTGGTTGTGGGAATGGAGTAGAAGATGACTTAAAACATGTTATTTTACTGTGCCCTATCCACACAAAAAAGCTAGAAAGAAGTGGCTTGGAGAAATCCTGGCAAGTCTTGGCCTTCCTCACGCTCTTATGCTAAATTATCTCTTAGCTACTGTTGATACTGATATATTAAACTTGTAGGATATGTATCAGCAATACATTTTTAAATATTTTAAGGAACAGAAAGAAAACTGATACTCTGGCAATAATTTTAGGAATGAAAATATTTGTATCGAGTATAGGAAATAAATCTATTCATATTTTATTACATTTATTACAAAGAAATTGTAAATGTCAAACTAATTGATGTGACTTGCATATTGTAATGAGATTTGTACTGGATTGTTGTATGTTTGTACGTTTTGTAAAGGCTTTTTGCCGATCAAATAAAATTATTTTGTCTTTGAAATACTCCCTAGCCTTAGGACATAATACACGCCAAGGGTCACATAGCCCTAAAGAGTAGATCATGTGATGAATGGCCTGCTTGGCAGGAAATAGGCCAACATGTAAATTTGCGGTCCTATTTGGATCTTGAGTGAAGGAAATATTCAGTCTCCCCTACAAGCATAGGAATTATAAGGAATGGAGCAATAAGAGTAGCCAATTCCATAAAAAAGGAGGGAATATCTATGTTGGGCTCATAAATATTACCTAATAGGACCGCTGCACTGTCCAAAGTGCCTTTAACAAATAAATATACCTACCCTGGGAATCTTTGAAACTCTGCACACTCTGAAAATTGACACCCTTAACAACTAAAATGGCTACCCCCTATTTTTAAAACTAGTTCCAACAGCAACAACTTGGCCCATTGATTATCTATGAAAAGAATGCCTTCAGAAGCAAGTGTATTTCTTGTAAAACACTATACTACACTGCAGCTGTTTCAGGGGTTTGGGTTAGAGGAGGAAACATTATCTTCAGCAACTTTATTTTTAATGCTTTTCCTTTTCTATAAACCACTGTGGGACGATTCCCAATCTGATCCTTAAGGCCTGGATCTGCACCAAGAACATGCCAATATTTCTTAAGGGTACCTGCTATTTTTTGGAGAAATATTAATAGACTCTGAGACAAAATTAATTACTTTAAATTCACCTATAGGGTTGGGTTGAAGTTTTAACAGAGTATTTATATCTTGAGATGTTGCATGCTCACATGCAGTATCCAGTAATGTTGTATCATATCCTCTTTCCTGAAACCTTTTGGCCAATTCTTGGGAGTGATTTTCAAAGTCCCTAGTATCAGAACAATTCCATCTCAATCTTAAATACTGCCCTTTAGGTATACCTTTAAGCAAATGGAAGGATGGGAGCTGTCAAATTTCAGCAAAACATTGCCAGCTGATGGTTTCCTGAAATTTTCAGTGACAATACTGCCATCAGGGGCAACCACAGTCTGCGGTCTAAAAAAGTCACAGTATTGGGATCCACTTTATAAGTGAAATTTAAATGTAAATTGTTCTATTAAGAATTTCAAGAACTTCATCAGCCTCAGACCTTGTGCCACCCCAGATGCACAATATGTCATCAATAAAACATCCCCAACAGAGAATTTTGTCCGAAAACGAATTTGCGCAGGGGTCGAAGATGCAGCCTCCTCCCACCAACCTAAAAGTAAGTTAGAGTAGGAGGGTGCCATCGCCCACCCCACTGTGGTACCAGAAGTCTGTAACTAGTATTTTGAATCAAACATAAAGAAGTTACTAGTCGGCACCAGTTCCAAAGCCTCTAAGACAAACACAGAAACAATGATAACATTTGTCCGGAAAAGATCCTTAAAAAAAATTACTGCTTGCAGTCCCAAATTATGTCTGATACTGGTTTATAGTGCTTCAACACCAGTAGTTAACTACAAGTGGCCAGTATTAAATCTCTGATGTTGCATGGCCTCTAAGACCACCTGGGTATCCCTCAGGTATAAAGTAAACGTATTACAATAGTGTACAGGAAACTATTCAAAAATTTGGACAGATTCTCACAGTGAGCCAATCCCTGATATAATGGGATGTCCTCAGAGGATCCGTGTGCATCTTTGGCAATAAATAAAATGTGGGGACCACAGGGTGTTCCTGGTACGGGTACCTAAATTCCTGACCAGAAATAATATCCTCAGACTTGTGGAACAGCAGAAAGTCCTAGTTTAGCTCGATAGATGGCTATGGGGTTATTCTGTAACAATTTGTAGTTTTGACATTTGCAATTGACCATAGGGCTTCAGCAACATAATCACTTTTGTGCAGCACTTCAATTTGTCCACCTTTGTCTGACCCTTTGATGGTAATTTATTTCATTTTGGAAAGTTCCTTAAGAGCCCTCGATTCCTCCTTACTGATGTTAAATGATGAATATTTGGTAGTTTGGATTCTGTCAACTTCAGCATTGACCGATCTTTCAAAGGTGATAATGGCAGGGCACTATTCTTAGAGGGACAAAACATAGAGGCTGTCTTGAATTTAATATGATTCAATTTATAGATGTATGAGTCAAACTTTTCAAGTGCCCACTCTGGGTCCCATGATGCAGGAAGCATATCCATTTCATTTATGTGAAATGTAGTAACAGAATGTAAGGCCTCTCATAGATCAGTTCTATTTGCATTGAAACTCACAACTTTTAAGTCTAATGCATGTTCATAAATCCCAGCTTCTGTATTGAGGGGATCATGTGGTTGAACACAGCCAATCACGCTTGCGGAAGCCAGGTCTTGAGAAGGTAAATGCCTCCTCTCTGCCCCTCCATCTCAATTAAGTTAATTAGCGCATCTCTCTTACATCCCTCCACAATTGTAAAACAAAGCTCTTTAGATTTATGAATAGATTGGTGCCATAACCTGTGGTGCCCTGAAACCTTCTTGACTGATTTCTCCAACTTGCTTCCCCACCCCTCAGATCTTGCAGTGCACGCACAGTGTTATTGTCAATTAATAGTCCAGCCCTCTCTCTCCTCCCCAACTTTCTCTAAGTAATCCCCCCTCCCTATATTTCTTCCTTAGGTCACAGACCTGTGGGCGCTCCACCAGGAAGCTGGCAAGGAAGCCTGCCGGTGAAGCTTCACACAGAACCAGGTTTGCAGCCTCTCGCTCATTTTTCAAAAGACCACAGGCTGCCTGCAGTGTGAGTGAGGCACCTCTATTGGTTGCAGCTTACCCTGCTTTTCACTGATTGGTGCAACTTTCAATGTGGGTATTTCCAGCGTCTGTATAGTGTGTAGTTTGAAAGGACTTTTTCCAAAGTGCAGAGCTTAAGCTTCTCCTGAAACTGCTCTCTTAAGGCTTATTTTCTTCCTGCTCACCTGCCCCAACCCTGGCGCTATTAAATACCTCCTCCCTCCACAAGGCACCAGCTACTTAGCTACTCCTCTGACTTTCATCCTTCTTGTTTTCCCCACTTTAAAGCAACATCACAAGGTTATCCTAATCTTCCTGCCTGGACCTTATACCTTAGGCACTCCTGGAGAAGCTTCACAGTCTATGCTTCTATAAAATACTTCCACTCTCCCATTACCTGCCACTGACACTTACTGTTTCTAAAATGTTCCTATCTACAATGCTACCCTTGCTGCTCTGTCTTATTCTTGCATCACTCCTAAAAGCAGCACCCTGTTGCCCTGCCTACATAACATAGATGTCAGAGACATCCCATCAAACACACTGTGCTCTGACTTTTACTTGTTGATTCCACTGTGACCCCGTATGTGTGTGTACCTGATCATGCCCGCTGGAGTACCACAGTCTCCTACTTTTCCTATCCCCTATCAGCAACAGACTTCCTGATAAAACTGCCAAATGGCAGCAACTAAAACAAAACAAACTCCTTGCTTGATACCTACTTAAGATTATTCTGCTTTTATTACTTCTCTCAAGAAATATCCACCCCAACCCAGGTCCCCAGGCAGGAACCTCTCACTCACATAGCTCCCTGAACTTGCTCACGTTAGCATCAATCAATAACAGGAGCCTCCTGCCCAAACTTGACCAGCTCCAAGCCTGGGTTTCCATACATAAACCGCATATCTTGACACTCAATGAAACCTGGCTATCACCCAAGGTGCCAGACAACTCTGTTGCAATCCCTGGCTACACCATCTTCAGACTTGACCATGTAGAGAAGCGAGGAGGTGGCTGTGCCATTTATGTATCTGAATTCCTCACGAGCCATGTCCTCCCAATAGCACCTCTAACCAGCTCATCCCAAATGCTTGCAGTGAAAATCATCCTTGGTCACCAAAGAAAATCCCCCACAATCATATCCATCTATATTCCACCACGGGATCAGGCCTCTGGTGTTAAAATGATTACTGACTGTTTCAAAAAACTCTCACACCACACTGAGACAATAGTGATGGGGGATTTCAACATTAACTGGATTGCTCCAGAAGCTGACCCACTCAAAGATGCTCTGACATCAATTTACATCTCCTAGATGGTTACCTGTCCTACATGAATTAACTATAGAACTGGCTGCAGCTCCTTACTGGACTGGCTTCTCACCACTCACCCCAGTAGAATTTTTAATGTGTGTGTCCTGTCCGAGCATTAAGTGATCACTCCCAGTACTCTGTCAGTGGTCCAATAAAGTGCTCAGACCTAAAACCAAGTTTACCCACTGTATACTAAAAAAGGAAACTCACAGAATTTTTAAGTGCACTGTCGGTGATTGATTGGTCCCCCTTAACTATATGACCTGTATTGATACTGCACTAAGCTTCTTTACCAGCCGTTTCAACTCAGTCGTGACCAGTTTGCTCCTTTAGGAAAATAAAGCCTAAGAGCATAACTACTGCTTGATCACCCGTTTATTAACTATGATGAAAATAGGGACAATCTGTGTGCACGAGCAATGGCATCTGGACGCCACACCAATATACACAAATACAAAGCTGCCGTGCAGAAGCCAGTGCACCCAAGCAGTGCAGAGATAAGCAGGTGTACTATAAAGGTGCATTAACAGACAGCTGGGGTAATAGCAAACAATTTTGGGAAAACATAAAAACCTAACAGGAAAACCAAAGAAATCCCCACCCACAATGATAGAGGTCACGGCTCACTCACCCAAGATCATAAATTAATTGCTGACTCCTTTAATACTGTATTTACTGATCTCGGTGGAATACTCCCTCGATTTTCTAGATAGCTCCCTCGACCACTAGCGACATAAATACTACCACTCCTCCCCAGTCCCCCCTTCTGCTTCTAAAGATACTCCCATGAAGCTCCACATATACCTAGGAAGGTGCTTGGTAAAGCCAGAACAAGTAGTGACATGCTCTACTTAAAACTTCTCTGACTTGCACTGGAAACTGTCCTACACCCCCTCACCAATCTCATAAACCTCTCACTCACCCTCAGGCAGTTCCCCCAGGCTTAGAAATCTGCTACTGTTACACCTGTGCATAAAAGCAGAGACTGTACCCAGCACTTCAGTTTCTGACCCATATCAATTCCCCCCCCATCCAAAGCTTTGGAGTGAATAGTGGCTGACCAACTGACCGAGCACCTAGATAAGTACAACATCCAGTGTAAACAACAGCATGGTTTCAGGAAGGGACATAGTAAGTCCACTGCCCTGCTTGGCTTTACAACTCACATTCATAAGGCCCTCGTCGCCAGCCAACTACTTGGTGCGGTGTTTGTGGATTTAACTAAGGCATTTGACACCATTAATCACCAGCTACTCCTACATTCACTCTCTGCCCTAGGGCTATCTGCTGATGTCACCAGCTGGTTTGAAAGTTACCTGATGGGTAGGGTCCAATGGGTTAAGATTGGAGATACTCTCTCTGACTGCCTTCCAGTACACTCAGGGGTCCCACAAGGATCCATCCTTGGTCTGTTGCTTTTTAGCTTTTTAAATGTCTCCCTGCAGCATGTGATGCCAGTTTGATCCTCTATGTGGACGATGCCGTTCTTTCTCCAATCATCATAGCCCTACCCAACTATCCTCCGACCTACAATCCAGCTTAAACGCAGTTGAAAGGTGGTTCAATCAACACAAACTGTTGACAAACTACAAAAAGACAAAGGCCATGCTGTTTGCTAACACCCGCAGCAAACACAAAATGGCTGACCTACACATCCTAAACAACCAACGCCTCCAACTTGATCAAGTCCAAGAGTTTAAATACCTTGGTAGTACTCTGGACAGCCCGCTCTTCTACACTTCCCATGTGAAGGCAATCTCTGGAGCTATTAACTCTAATCATCTATGGCGCAGCCACGGACACCACATTAAGTAGAGTCAGGACAGCCCTGAATAAGTGCTGTCACCTTGTGACTGGTGCTGGTAAAAGAACCCACACCTGTGAGCTGTACAAGTAGTCAAGCTGGCTGCACCTCCAAGGCAGGATAGCACACCAAACATGCCTCCGGGCGAAGAAAGTCACTCGGCCTAACTGCTCCTTGCACGTGTGGCCTCCTATCACCAACAACAGTGACACGTTCCACCCATAATTCTGACAAATTCTCCTTCCAGATCCCTTTCTGTCGCACAACCCAAGCCCAGCGTGCCTTCTTCACTAGGGCACCCACCCTAATGAACGGACTACCTCCTGAGATCCTGTCCGAGTCTAGGCTTGGCCCTTAAAAACGCAATCTTCAGCACCACCTTAGGAGTCTCAGTCACTGTGACTGCACTGACTAGCCACCCTCTGAGTGTCCTTACATTCTGTCTTCCAGTCACATCCCATCTACCCTCTCAACCTTGCCCCGCCCTTTCTCATACTTTCCCCCTCGCCTCTCCTTCTACTTCCTACTACCCTCTAACTATTCCACATACCCATTGCTTTCTCCACCCACTCAACCTCTCCCCACCCTCTCTCATTCTTTTTCCTCACTGCTCCTCTACTACTTCCTGCCCCCTCTGTTTAGACCACCTACTATTGTTTCTTTGCACTATACCCACTCCCCTACTGCTGCTATACCTCCACCACGTCCCCGTCACCTCCGACCTCTGCTCCCGCTTTGCCCAACCTGCTTAAACAACTCTCCGTTGCCACCATCAATCCGCTTCAGTATGCCTCACATTGTAACTGCACTTACCTCTGACACTCGCACTCTATGATGAGGTCCACCCTCTGGACTGCTTCCCTGTTTTCTATCCATCTAACTCTATACCCTCTTTATTTCCCCCTATATCAATGCTACATCCTATACTCTTCATTTCCCCCTATATCAACGCTACCTCCCTTATCAGCTAAAACAACTCTCAAGTTTGGTAACTAACTCGACCAATCAATCTTGCTCTTTATATCTTGTAATTCACTGTACCTTGTATTAACTGTTATTTGTCACTGTATTGTACTACTGACGTGGAACCTTTGTAAATGAACCACTGGTTCAAAGGTATTTTGTAATCCGAGATCTAAATAAATAAAAACAGAAAAATGCCCCATCCTTTCTTTTTGATTAAAACACTTTTTTAATCTTAATTTAAGGAATGTCTTTTCCAAATCCACTTGTGTATTAAATCGATCCACAGTCCAAGTGGGAACAAAGTTTAAACCTTGCGATTGAACTGTGACAAAACTGTGCTCGAGAGGTTAACTACTTCTCTTTGGCCCCAAAATTATGCTGTTTCAATGTTTTTTGTTTGCTTGGATTTGTTTTTTTGTTTGCAGCCTCTTCTGTTTGTTTGTTTTTTTGCTCTGATTTTGGGGATAGTGCCTAGACAAGCTGTCTCCGCTGGTGTTTGGGAGTTGTTTCTTTGGGTAAAAAATTTACTTTGTTTAAATTGTGGCCTCCTGAATTGCTTGCTTGTCTATTGGCACTTTTAGACTGAGATCTGTTCCTGTTTCTCATTCGGGAACTAGACCTCCCCATTGTGTGTTGTGTTTCCCCACTAATCTACTTGATTATGTTTAAATTCATTAGAATATTTGGTAAATTTATATTGTTTACATGACATAATTTTCTTCTTGTGATTTATCAGCTTGTCATTAAGTCTGGTGTTTAATTCTGAAAAACGATCAGCTGTTTCAAATTGAGTTGAAAAAAAATGTCAAGTCCTTCAATATCCTGCAAAACTTTAGTATGGCATTCAGTTTCCTGTTCAATCAAGAATTTTAATTAAAGTAGCTGAGCAGGTATTCAAAGCAGTTTCCAATGTTGCTAATAGATATCTTTATGAAACCTCCCAATGGCCCTTGTCAATTCTCAGCCCTCTGGGAATGATTTTAATGTTATAATAGTAAGACTTAGTACTGTGTAGTATAAATTAATTGCTGTGAATTTGAGTCTCTCTGGCTTTTTGAAGAGATTATCTCAGTTGTCAGTTAACTCTGGTTAAGTTTCATAGTCATCTGAGAAAATATCACCCACTTGTCTGTGATGTTGCACTTGATCAGATGACCTTAAGAAGTCCAATGAGGGATTGCTGCTAACTCCTGCTAGTAAATCATTAATTGTTTCAGTTTCAGAGTCGTCACTATTAATGATGTGATTTACAATGTTCCCAACGGACTCCTAGACAGCTGATGGTAAGTAGCTACTTTGGTAGGGACACCATGAGAAGAATAAGAAAAAATACGAAGGAGTTTGCAGTCACCAAACGTAAAAAAATAAAGCACGTGGATAGCAGAGCACAAAATAAAGGTGACTGAAGGATATAGTCTGCTGCTGCCAGCTTAAGGTAATCTGGCAAATGAGCAGTTCAAAAGAAACGGTGTCCATAGAGCGAAAAGCAAAATTTGAGCGCTCAACAATCATGCAGCACCTAAAAAGTCCAGACAAGAGGAGCAAACATTGAGGTGTGCAAATAAGGCAAAATACTCAAAAAGTAGCTGCTAAAGTGATTTTATTGTGCCAAAACTCCAAACTCAAGTGCAACACGGGCCCCTAGCGCCTCGAATCCCTGTGGGTTCTTCAAAGGGAGAGTGAACAACAGAAGCAGTTCCACTCTATTTAAAGTCAGGATTTAAAGGGCACCTCCCCATAAAGTGACAAAGTACAAAGTGCAATGCCAGACATACATATTATTATCCATTACCACTAAGATCATTTAAAAACATTTTGAGAACTTTTTAAAGTACAAAGTAGTTTAACTAACATTTATCATAATTATTATTTAAAGTTACACATTACAAGTAAATTTTAACTTCAGGTTATATTATACTACACGGTAAAAGTGATGTCGTTCCAAGAATGCAAGGTCTTCAAAGCAAAGAATGGTGGTGGACAGTCGGATATTATCGCTTTGTTGAAATGACATCACTTTTACCAGTGTACCATAACCATAACTTGAAGATGAAATTTACTTCATTATATTTAATGCAATATGTAGGATGATTAAAGATATGTTCTGTTTGGTGTACACAGTAGTACTATGGAATCTGTCTAATGCATGCATTGGCAACTGTCACTAACTCCTATTAGGGACGGGGAGCAAGTGGTGCCACTAGCCAGCAGGGAAAACAAAGGGCTCATAATTCCCTCTGCAGTCGGCAGCAGGAGTTCAACTGTGGCTGCAGAGCTATGGTGGAAGGCTTCTCTCGCTAAGCTGGGCACCTGAGTTTTGGGTGCCCAGAAAATGTATTTCTGGCTGTTATTTTAAAAAACAAAGTCCTGAATCTAGTCAAGTGGGGCCCGTTTAGCTAGGTTCTGGTGTTTTTTTTTTAAATGAGAACAGTTTTATATATTTTCCATGGGTTTTAGTTGGTGGGGAAAAAAAAAACATGACGACGGCTCACAAAAAAGGAAATTTTCCTTATGATCAAGGATTT
Source organism: Neoceratodus forsteri (assembly GCA_016271365.2). NCBI lineage: Eukaryota > Metazoa > Chordata > Ceratodontiformes > Ceratodontidae > Neoceratodus > Neoceratodus forsteri. The sequence continues at coordinate 298,432,747 of CM057450.1, read as the reverse complement.
TGTTATGAAACAGAAAATGCTCTTGTGAGACTAAATCCTTTTTCATGAGATCAAATCCTTTGTTGAACTCAAGACATCTAGCCTGAAAAACTGTCAGTGTTAGTGGCTCAGCAGGTAATCAGCTCGCCTCTGAGGCCGGGAGACCAGAAGGCTGTGGGTTCTATCCCCACACCAGGCACTTGGGTTAAATCCCAATACTGACACTGTAGTGCAGTATGAGGGGGGTGCTGCACTCCTGAGGGGTCATCTTTCAGATGAGATGTTAAACCGAGGCCCCATCTGCCTGTTCTGGTGGTAGTTCAGATGGATGTTAAAGATTCCATGGCACATCTCGAAAAGAGTAGGGGAAGTTTTAATGGAATAACATCAAGATCCAAATTACATACAATCATTTTAAGCATTCCAAATAATATATAAATCATTAGGGTAGGGGAAGGAAAGGGAAAAAAATATATACACAGTATTTTCATACTTTAAGAAAATGGAAATCATAATACAAACATTAAACTCAAAATCAACAGAAGAGCAACCTCGTATGTTGAGTTATCCAAAGGGGTTTCTTGTTTTTTTTTTCTGAAGGTGCATACAACCTTCCTTTCCTACAGGTATAAACCCATTATACAGTAAATAATCAACCATTTATATAAATCAACATCATTTAAACTTTATAAACATTTGGAACCCTTTCCACCACAAAAGCACTTTATGAGATGTATGCACTTCTACATCCTTGAGGTATACTTTCTCCATAGCCTGATGGATTAAATGCATAAAATCTTCATAAGACATTTTCTTCAGTACAACACCCATTGACACCTGCTTTGCCATAAATAAAATTTAATACAACATAAAAAATAGTCAAGGTCTCATGGTGATATTGAGTGCCAACCTGGGAGTAATTACCCAGTATTAATAATTCATATGTTAACTTCATTAACCATCTCATATGTAATATGTAATGCCAAGTATTTCCAAAGTGGCTTAGCATAGGAACAATCAAAATAAAAATGTTCTGTGTTTTTTTTTCTTTTATTAATGCACTCCAAATGGGGGCAGTTTCTTTCCTCCAAGGCCTTATCTTTAGCTTTCCCTCTCAAACTAAGTCTGCCATAGAATGAAAGCCATTGATGCTCCCACATAAAGGTGGGATTCTAACATTGGTTAACTGGGCCAACACCAAACTATTATGAGGAGGGGCAGTTTCTAAAAGCAAGGTTGTATGGGGATACTGATGCCATATCTGCTTGATAGAGTTTCCAGACGGTACTCTGTAGGATCAATTGTTTGGTCAATCCCCATTTATGGAGTTTTGATGCTGCTGGCTGAAAGTACTCTGAGATATGTAAGTAAACTGATACTTTCAAAGGAAGGCTTTGCCAAGCTTGAATATCTGCCTAGAGCCAACCAAATCCAACTGTTATGTAATGAGTTTTGTGTTCCCAGTCTACTTCTAATGGTCTTGGAAATAAATAGTGTGTTGTGTGTGTGTGTGTGTGTGTGTGTGTGTGTGTGTGTGTAAAAACTACTGGGTCAATCATTCCCAGACCACCTTTGTCTGTAGGTAAGTAGGTGAATCCTTGTTTTATAGTGTTCAACCTATTTCCCCAACATCTGGAAAAAAACTGTATCATTTACCTCTAGATGCCTAGGGAGTGGGTATATCATTGCAACATACAAAATATTGGGGAGCAAACATTTCTTAATAATTTGGTTCTTTTAAGATTAGACATCTTCCATTGTCTCCATCTGAGAACCTTTGATTCAATCACATGTGTTGTGCTCTCCCAATTTAATTGTGGCTGAGTTTGGGGTCCATAAGCAATCCCCCAAATCTTTAGTGGTTCTGAGGTTATTGTGATTCCCCCCACCTGTATAGGGTTGTGAGTCCCTGCACCTACAAAGAGTCCCCTACATTTAGTCATATTTAATTTGCCATTTAATAATTGTGAGTATATTGCCATTTCTTTCAAAAAGGAAGATATCTGGGTGAAATCTTCAAAAAAAAAAACCCAGCAAATATCGTCCGTGTAAGCGTTTGCCTGAAGTACATTCCTTGAACCTGTCTCTGTGATCCCAGTCCATTTAGAGAAATCTGTTAAATTCCTAAGAAAGGGGTCTAATGTGAAAATATACAGTAGGGGACTGAGTGGACACTCCAGACGTACCCCCATGGGTACTTGGTGTCCTGTAGTAATTTGATGTCTAACAATGGGGTGTATTTGTAGTGAAAGAATACAACAGTTTTAGCCACCTATTATACATGGGGGTACCCCATAGGCTGTAAGAGTGGAAAATAGAAAGGTGGGGGATAATCTATCAAATGTCTTTTCCTGATCTACTGACACAACCAGCCTCAATTTCCCTATTAGAAATAGATGGTCAATCATGCCCCTGATAATCATCAATGGGAACTGAATTCTTCTAGAAGGGAGGCCACAATACTGATGAGGGGAAATAACCAAATTAGCATGCTTTTTCAATATATTATTTAGAATTTGGACCACTATTTTACAATCTGAGTTTACAAGCATGATAGGGCTCCAGTTCTGGAGCTGTTTATTGTCTCCTGATTTTAAAAAGAAAAATCAGTAACCCTTCTAAAAAGGCTGGGTTCATAGTATTTGTTGTAAAGAAATAGTTGAAAACCATTTCTAGACATGCAGAAAGTTCTGTGGAGAATGCTTTATAGAACTCATTGGGTAGTCCATCCAATCCAGGGGGTGACCTGTTTTTTAGGTTTTTTATTGTTAGTGCAATCTCCTCTATGCTTATATGTTCTTGGATATCCCCAGATACTTCAGGCCCTTGTGGGAGATCTAGATTCAGCAAAAAGGAGCAAATCTCCTCTTCTGAGGGGGTGGGGGCTGACAGGGATTTGGGAGTCTATAAAGCATTTTGTTACCCCATAAATGTTGTCAACTGTGTTAACCTCCTTGCCTTTGTAGATTAATAAGCTCTCCATTGTTGTAGAGCTGTGAAATGATCAGCAGGCCTCAAACGGGTCTCCTATGGGTGATTTTTTTGTCCCATTTTGCAACATTGCCTGGAGTGTGTAGGCCCTGTTATATTGATACTTTTTCATTTCATCTTTAATTTTTGAGATTTGGGATGAGTAGTCATATCTGGAACAGTCAGAGTCTAAAGAGGTGTTGTAACTGTTTACTTAGTGAAAGATATTTAAAAGAAATTAGCATTTTCAGTTTTTTTTTCTAAATCTTTGGAACCAGGCTTTAAGATTGGCTTTTGAGTGCTTATACCATTCCCATAAACCAGAGCAGAGAAAACAAACAGAACATCTAGCATTTAGGAGACCTAGTATTCCACCTCTAACACAGGGGTTTGTTAAGATGGAGTATTTAATTTCCATCTATTTGGTTTGGAATGTGCCTGTTTAGAAATGGTACCAAAAGAGATTGCCAACATGACATAATCAGAGAATTCAATAGGAATGGTTCTAAGGAAGCTTAAGGTAACTTCTTAGAAATAAACATATGGTCAATGGTTGAGGTGAGTTTACTTTGTTTGTACATAAAATGGGGTAAACTCAAATTAACATTTACAATTTATCAGCCTGGCAGTTTCCACAACCGGGTTAGGGCACTGGAGTCATGATAAATGTTTTTGTTTTTGGTGCCCTAGGACCCTCCTTGTTTTCTTAGGTCACAATTAAAGTCTCCCCTTCCCCCCCGAAAAAGATATATTTTTTGAGGTAACCAAAAATGGTTGAGCTGAGTTGAATAGGGCAACTCTCTCAGCTTTGGTTTGAGAGCCATATAAATTAACAAGCTGGCAATCTAGAGACTTCCAGACCCCATCAACAATCAATGCCCTCCCTGGGCAAAGGTCAACCAATTTAGTAAGAGTAAAGGAAAAGGCGTTAAATAAAATGCCCACCCCATCATCACTTTCCATTCCAAAGGACCAATATGATGGGCCCCGTAAGTTTTCTCCTTTAAAAATCTGATCTGGTCTCTAGTGAACATCCAAGTCTCTTGAATAAACTAAATATCCAGTTTGAGTCATGAACATATTCAAAGACCGCCCGTCATTTTACTGAGTTCAGAAGACTGTGGATGTTGCCTGAACCAACACTCAGAGGCTCCCCAGCTTTAAGCTATTTTTTCCTTTTCTTTTTCCCTTTGTACCCTGTTAATTCATGATTCTGCTGGGAGTGACTGGAGGTTGGGTTCTGTAAATCCCCCTCCTCTAGTTCCAACTTAGAGTCCCCCCATTCTGTAGATAAAGCCTCAAATGGGTTTTTGGATTCCAAACCCTTGGGCAGGAAGTCTGTTTTGGATTTCCTATTTCTGGAAGACCTCCTTCTAGGTAGAGGAGTTGGGGTTCCTGATGATACTCCTGTATGCGCTTCATCAACATAACATACTGTCAACATAGCATCAGGGACTAGTGGGCCCTGACCCTCAGGTTCCTTCTTCAGAGAAGGGGGGGGTTGTGTTACATCTTCTGATGCTAGGTCAATGAAGTCTATAGGAAGAAGGGAGGTTTGGTCCTGAGTAGGGACTGGTGGGGGGAGAAGGGGCATTCACGTCGGGCACTAATGATGAGTCCTGAGCCTGCTGAATCAGCAATTCGGGACTCATACAGGAAGCCTTATTTTTGGCTGCCCACAGGCATTCCTCAGAAACATGTGCTCTGTTTCCTCACAAAGGTCACACCTAGTGTCAGATGCACATTGAAAGACAACGTGGCCTATCTCACCACAATTGTCACACCTTGGTTTGTCGCAGGTACTAGAGAAGTGTGTCCTAGAACCACATTTGTAACATGCCCATGGTTGGCCTGTATAAACGAATACTCCCTGGTCTCTGCCCAACATAAATGAGCTGGGTACATTGTTGATCTCTGCATCATTTTACCATAGCTTCATTTCATTCTTCTGGTCTCCAGTCCAAAATAGTTTCAGGTTCACTAAGCACATCACATTTCTGTGCTAGCCAGTAAGTAATATCGTCCACATGGACCCCTTCATTCCTAAACATGATGGCAACATATTTAATCAAAGATTTAGTCAGTGGAATTACTAAAAAAGTGGTCCATGTGGGAAAAAAACTTAACCTGGCTATACCTTTCCCCAAAGGATCCAGGGCATATGCAGTCTGAAAACTGGCATAATAGTTGTCCTCCCCCTAAATGTTAATGAATGCAAAGACCTCCTTAGGAGAAAAATGCAAGGAATCCTTCAACAAATGTTTTCCCTCATAGTGTCTGTTTGGCATTTCCTCTAGGCCTCCTCTGTACCGAATATGGATGGCATTCCGTCTGGGGGCACCGTCCTTTTCAATTTTGGAAAAAAAGTTCTGAAAACAATGTTTTTTGTGGTTGGGACTGGTCCTTGAGAATTCCATCTGGAATTGGGGGGGGGCCTCATTGGGTGTAGCTGGAAGAGGCTTGGTAGATGGAGAGTTAGTGCCTACATTCCCCACAATGGGGTTTTTGTCTTCCATATTGGCCTTTCCCCTTGTGATGGTGGTGCTGGCGTTAACTATGGTATAGTGTATGGTGGAACGTCATTCTCCACCGAAATCCATCGTTTTCGAAACCTTGTAGCCACACACTAGTGACGTTCTAAGTGCAGCAGAATGATGGTTTCTACCACACTGTGAACCTCACACTGTGTCCTCGAGCAGCATTTGACAGTTAGGGCTCACTCCATAGACAGGACACATAGCGAAAGCAGCAATGTCAGGGGTAGTACTAATGTTTAGCGTTAAAACGTTCACAATGTAAAGTTCTTAAGCAGTTAAAATTTCAAGTGTGAAGCGTTCAACATGTAAAGTTATTTTTCCTTCTAGTAACCCAGTAAAAATGTACTGAAGCAGAAACATGCTGTACTGATTTTTTCCCCAACAAAATGACATTCCACCATACACTATAAAGAAAAGTGCATGGGGAACAGTTGACAACAAGGCATCTTTCACCTTGTTGGCACTATGACGACGGGTTGCCTCTCGAGCTGCGCTCTAGAGGTAATCCATCGTCATAGTACCAACTCAGTGAAAGAATAGCCCTGTTGTCAACCATTCCCTATGCACTATCCTATATATAATGTTTGTACTGGCATAGGTGTATGCCATTCTGGAGTGCAAAGTTCAGTTTAGGGTCCCAAATCAGGTTGGGAAGCCAATGTCCCACTAGGAAACTGGTTCCAGCCTGCTTCATTCAAGGCTTTTGTGGTGACCATGGGTCACTGCACATCTCGACCCGCTATGGGTGAAAATGCACTTTTAATTGCTGCTGATGTAGTTTAAACTACTACATTATCAAACAGAGGGTCATTTTCTGAGTCTTGAGCAGTGGAGACCTTTCCCACCTGTAAATGGCATTTTGCTAGAGTCATTGCCATTCATTTTTCTTTTAAGTCTTCCCTTGACCCGATTTTTGAGTTTGAATCTTTGCTAAAGAAGGAGAAAGTGGCAACTCCCTCTTGTATATCCTTTTGGGTCTGATAGTTTTTTTGGTCTTTAGCAGGGAAATTTGTAGACAAATTAGTACATATGAGGAGTCTGTTGAAAACAAACCCATGCTTCTAGATAGTGTCCCTTGATTTTGCATTATAGTATGAAAGTCCGGAGGGCCTCCACCCTGTCCCTTACCATGCAGCATTGTATCAGTCGAATGTGGATTAAAAACCATAACTACAGTCCCCTTAGGCATGTCGACTTTATTCTCCTGTATTTCATTATTCATCTCTGGGCACCTGCTAAACGTTGCGGATTTGCTGCCAGCCTTACAGGTTAAACTAGTGGAATCCAACTTTATTTCAGGGTGTATAGGGTTAACAGTTGACTCACCCAGCCCCAACTGGGCCTTTGATGCTGCTGCATCATCATTATTTTTGACAATTCGGGTAGATGAGTTGACAGTTGCAGAATCCGTGGAGAGCCGTGCTAGCTGTGGTTTCAACTTTTCTTGTTCCCTGCCGTGCCGTTCATTCTCCCGTTGCAACAATAGCCACAAAGATTTTTCCTGCTCACTTTTAGAACCCTGAGAGATTTCAGAATCAGGCTCCACCAAAGAATTATTCTCACTCAAATCTTCGACAGAGACAAACCGTCAGGTAAATCTCCTCTGTTTTCAGTGTTATTCAGCAGAATTTCCATTTCAAGTTCTTCATAAGCTTCTAGTGATACTAGGGTGAGGAGGCCGCTCTCCCACTCTAGAGACGTCCATCTCCTCTGAAGCTGAGTTCAAAGTGGCCATCTCAGAGGCCAGAGGTTCCCCCTGCAGGAAAAGTAGGGCAAGTTTTTACTAATAAAATATCAAAAAACAAATCATAAAACAGTGTTACATCACACTCAGAATTATACAGAAACAGAAAATGAAGAAAAAGAAAACAGAAACAAACCTAATACGCATTACATGCATACAAAATTCATAATAACAAATACAGTCCTTCTTATAACTCTGTATATACCGTTTACATGTTAAGATACTCAAGCCACATAGTGCTGGAACCCCATTCTCATACCAATACCCTTTCATTACTACAACAAGAAAACTCCTCCCCTTTACATTCCACCCTCCCTTTTATATGTCATGATTTATTTCATTAGTATTTGAATGTGGTGACTGAAATATATCCTACCCATGATAATGGTGTAGTCCTAACTATTTAAATACACCTCTTCCATGCTTTTTCTTTTAGCATTATCCCTTTAAATCATCTTATCATCTCATCAGATAAGAAATCTTTGTTTTACACTTTCTGTTTGTTTATATTTAATAAAATAAGCAAAATCTTTCCACCATTTAAAAACCTATTGAGATGAAATAACATCAGTATCTTTAAGGTAAATCTTAAGCATGGCTTGCTGGACCAGAATAGACAATGTCTCAAAAGGCATACGCTTTTGTTGTGGAACCCATTGGCATCTTGCCTGCCATAAATAGAACCGTGTACAGCATAGGAAAATCATTAAAGTATCGTGGTGGTATTGCAACCCTGCTTGAGAATGGTAACCTGATATCAAGAATTCATATGTTAAGTGCTTCAACCATGCCATATTCCATTTATGAGCTAGAAAATCCCATAAAGACTTTACATAGGAGCATATAAACAAATAATGGTCCATTGTTTCTGCCTGGTTTATGCATTCCAAATTGGGACAATTTCTCTCTTCTCTTATTTTGTGTTTGGCGTTGCCTCTTATATTAATCCAACCATACGTAGATAACCCGAGATGTTCCCACTTAAGAGGGAGACCCCTTTTGTTGTTAAGTTGTGCAAAATTAAAATTTATTATTTTCGGGGGCAGTTTTTAAAACTGGGTTCCTCTGGGATAATTTTAGTCAAGACTACCTGATACAGATTCTTTCCTGAGCTAGATAAAATCTGCTGTTTGGTTATCCCCCATTTGTAAAGTTTTAAGGCAGTGGTTTTGAAATAATCAGGTCTATGTAACTATTTATTCACATTTGGAGTGACTGTATTCAAGCCTGAAAATATCATGCTAATATCACACCGATCCACTGTTTTTTGAAGTGAGTCAGAATCACCCAGAACACATTTTAACATCTGTGATATAAATAAAGTGTGGAAAAAGCGGATCAATCATTCCCAACCCTCCTTTTGACAGTGGTAGATATGTATAGAACCTTTTTTGGGTTTAATCTGTTACCCCACAACATTTGAAAAAACAAACAGTAAATTTTAGTTTCTAACTCTGCTGGTAAGGGTAAAACATTGCCACGTATAACAAACTTGGTATAATAAATTGTTTTGTCACTTGAGTCCATTTAGTTTCGACATCGACCAGTGTTTCCATCTGTTAATTTTTATTTCTACCTTATTTAAACCTGGCTCCAGTTTAATTTGGCATTGTTCTGGGATCTGAAAATAATACTAAGGCCAGATATTCAAAAGGGTTGCATGGTTAACAGTGTTACGCCATCACGCAACCCACTGATGGGCCAGCGCAATATTCAAAGGAAAAAGTCGCGGCACAAACCCGATGCGCGCCTGGCGCATCAGTATGCCAGGCACAGATAGTGGGCGTGCCCATGCATACCTGCACAGCCCAATATTCAGCCGGGATGTGCAAAGCCGCATGCACAACCTACCTGCGCCAGCACAAAGTTATGCCAAAAAAAAAAGAACAACTGCAGGGTGCAACAAGAAGCGGCTGCGATGGTGCCCCCCATGCCCGATCACGGGCATTTGTAAAAAAACATGAATTCCAACATCCCTGGTGGTCCAGTGGGACGCTATCAGCCCGATCGCGGGCATTTGTAATAGAAAAGAAATTCGTCCTATATCACTGGTGATCAGTGGACCACTATCTGCCCGATCACGGGCATCTGTATAAAAAGAAAATATCCATCCTATATATCTGGTGGTCCAGTGGACTGCTATCAGCCCAATCATGGGCATCTGTATAAAGAAAGACAAATCTGTCCTATATCCTTGGTGGTCCAGTGGACCACTATCTGCCGCCATCGCGGGCACTTGTAAAAAAAAAATGTCCAATATCCCTGGTGGTCTAGTGGTACCCTCATACACCCACTGGGCTCCACCACCCCTCCCCGGCCAGCCAGTGGGCAGCAGCACCCACCCGCCTGCCGCCCAAGGCGCCCGTGACTGACACCTCGGTAGGGGCTGCATGCCTTTGGCTCATGCTGTGAGGACTGGCCCCAGGACTGATCCCTGAGTACCCCACTTGTGACTTGCATCTCTTCTGACTGTATACCATTTACCACCACTCTCTGTTTCTGCCTGTCAACCAGTTTGCCACCCAGTTGACCAACTTCGACCCACCTGAGCCTACCCAGCTTATTAATCAATCTTCTTTTTTTCTTTTTGAAATTTAAGTTTATTAGTTTTCAACATACCAACCAGAAAGGAACCAAAATGTCCAAAATGTTAACAAACCAAACCAAACAAAAAAACCCTCCCCCACCTCCTAAACCCTCACACCGTATACCATTAAATACCATATACATCATACCACGGATACCATACCCCCACTCCCCCAAAGAAAATATCAATACCCTCCTAGGAAAGCCCCACTGAATTAACCACAAAGCGATCAAACATGTAAGTCTCAGCCTGTAAACCCCATAAACCCCCACCCCAAATGGGTGCACCAGCATAAGACCTAAAGGAAAACCCTCTTAAATCTGGATATCATTATATATCTGGAACAAATTAGCAAGTCTTTCAATCCCATAGATCATATAAAGCCACATAAAGGATCTAGAGTCATCAATTATACAAAGTAGCTACAATATACCATATGAGGGCAAGGGATCGGGTTGCCAGACCTAGAGTATTACTTCAAACACATAGTTTGTAATTTGCCCCATCTTTTGTAGAACAAATCCATCTGATCTTTAAAGCTGGCAATCAAACTCTCAGATTGGAGAAACGACATCAGCTCCTTCAGCCAATCTGCATATGATAAAACCAAATGGTCCTTCCAATGCCTTAAGACCAGTTTCTTAACCGCCATGGACACTAGAGCCATATGGTATCGACATTCTACAGTGTGTATGTTAGAAAAATCTCCCAAAACACAGACTTCAGGACAGAAATAACCACTAAGGCCTAGAAGGGGATCCAGATTCCTTTGGATTAGAGACCACAGTGGTGCCACCTTAGGACACTCCCCAAAAATATGAATTAAATTGCCCTCCGCTTGCAAGCACCTAAAACAGTCTGCATTGGAGACCATTTTATGCTGAAAGAGTTTAATGGGGGTATAATAAAGATTATTCACTATATAGTACTGTATTAATCTCAGCCTATCCTGAGTGTGATATCTATACAAATTACTCCAAATGTTTGTCCAGACCAGGACGGCATCAGGAAGAAGGTCTGCCCAGACCGAAGAGCCCTCAACCCCCTCATGTAACCCAAAGTTTAATAGGTATGAGTAAATTAACGATATGGAGTGGGGCTGGGAAGCAAGGCTCACAATATTAGATAGGAAAGGTTGCACTACCGATTGCCTAAAGGAAGTACCGAATTTAGTGCTCACTAGGTGTCGAAGTTGGAAAACTTTAAAGATTCCTTTGCTAGGTATACCAAATTTATTAAGAATCTCATCTGATGCTAGCAGCAGGTCTTGACTAAACAACTGCTCCACAGTAGCCTCCTTAAGTTGTGGGACCCATCCTGGAGGTATCCAAGAATTTCCGACTTTAACATTAGGGTTTAGCACCACTGGCTGTCCTAAATCCAACTCACTGGAAATCTGAAAGAAGTTAAGACATTGTACCCAAGCTTTAAGATTATCGCCACAACTTTATTTGGAATCAGCTGAGAAAGAGCCCTCAAGGGCAAATAGAACAAGGCGAGATATCAGTCAAGTTCAAAGAAAGTCCTTTCAGTTGAAGCCAAATTGGACCAGCGTTCGAGCGCCTGTGGAGAACCACCGTCCCAACTGAAGGTGGCCGCCCAGTAATACAGCTGAAGATTGGGCAATCGGAAACCACCCTCTCCCTAGGGAGCGAGAGATTAGCATAGGAACGCCGAGCTCCTTCCTCGCCTAGATAAAGCTGGAAAATAACCGGTGAAGCTGCTGGAAAAATAAAAGGAATACAGAGATTAGTCAGGTTCAGTGGGTAAAAGATCTGGGGAAGTATATTCATTTTAAGAATAAATTAGCCCCAGGCGAATAAGGGAGAATTGACCAGGTGCAAATCCTGACTAATCAAATCCTGAACTCTATCTAAATTTAGTTTCTTCAACAGGGAAAGGCCAGTAGAGAAATGTATGCCCAGATACTTGATAGATCTGGGAGTCCATCTCATCCCGAAAGAAAGAAAGAAAGAAAGTCCTGCTTATTGACATAGCAATTTAAAGGCTAAACCTCACACTTCGAAATATTCAGCTTATAGCGAGAAAAGAAGCCATACTTCCTAATAATATCGAGAGTAGCCTCTAGAGATGTTACTGGGTCCATTAAATGAAGCATGACATCATCTGCATACACAGAGCAAACTAGGTCACGTTGCTGAAGCCTGACACCTCTCACCTGAGGAGACGATTTAAGTTTAATCAACAAGGGTTCCAAAAATAGATTAAATAGCAAAGGAGAGAGAGGGCAACCTTGCCTGGTACCAGCAAAAAGCCGAAAGGAAGAAGAAAAAACCACATTACAATAGATCTTAACTGAGGGGCAGCTATAAAGTGCCTGGATCATATCCAAGAAAGAAGCGGAAACCCCATCTCACCCATTACAGCCCAGAGAAAGGACCAATCGACCCGATGAATGCTTTCTCAGCATCAAGAGAATCAGGGCTATCGGACCTGTTGCTGCTTAGCGTACTGGGAGATATGTGACAGGGTTCTCAGATGATCCGTACGATCTCGGAAACAAAACCAGCTTGTTCAGGACCCAGCAGCCCCATCCATACTTTTTGATCCTTTCAGCTAAAATCTTGGCTAAAATCTTAATATCATAATTTTGAAGAGAAATGGACGGTAACTAGCGGTCTGTCAAATCTTAATCTGCTTTAGGAATTAGAACAATTGTAGCCTCAAACATAAGCGGGTCAAGTTCAGGAGAGATTGGCAAATAATTATATAATTTAAGAAGGATAGGTATCAGGTCTTCAGCAAACACTTTATAAAAGTTTGCCGGAAAGCCATCTGGCCCTGGTGCTTTATCCGATACCAAGGAAGCGATAGTACTACCTATTTCTTCTGCCGAGATAGGCGCTAGTAAACTCGCCTGCTGGGTCTCCGACAAACAAGGGATGTCTGTTGTTCTAAGATATTCCATGATAGCTGAACTAGAAAAGGGAGGAGAAGGGCATCTATAGAGCTCTGAATAGTAATCCTTGAAGATACTACTTAATGTCTCTAAGCGAAGAAACTACATTACCATCAGGAGAGGATAGTGAAGGGATAATCCTTGAACCCTCTAATGAGCATAAGCGTAAAGCCAGTAATTTACCAGCCTTTTCACTGGACTCAAAATATTTTGCTTGAGGTTTTATCATGCAATACTCAGTTTTTTCTTTTAGGAGGTCTGAGTACTCATTTTGACTAGCAAAAGCTCCTTAAGATCCTGTTGTCGAGAAGTGGCAGAATAGCTAGCCTCTAGCTCCTTAATTTACTCATCAGAGCCAAAGACCTCGCCATCCTAGTCCTTTTCCTAAAAAGCCAGTTTAACAAGTTCCCCCTAAGATAGCATTTCAGTGCAGCCCAGAGCATGTCAATTCTAGAAGTGGAATTCAGATTGTCAGCCAAAAGAGGAAATCTGGGAGCTAATATCAGAGACAAGCTGATGATCTTTTAACAGCTGTGTATTTAATCACCATATTGAGTCCCGGGAGTAACCAGGATCTAGAGACAGTTGTGTCCAGACTACAGCATGATCTGACACAATTATCAGTTCAATACCAGAAGAAAGAATATTCGGGAAAAAGGGAGAGCTGACCAGAATCATATCTAACCTAGACTTAGTTCCATGCGGTTGAGAATAAAAGGAGAAGGCACGACAGGAAGGATTAGCTAGGCACCAGGGGTTGCCTAGACCAAACATCGAGACCAGATCCGAGAAGGCACATTGCGCCGGGGAGGGTGGGCGTTTGTCTGGTGGTTCCCTATCTAAGATGGGAGAAAAGGGCATGTTCCAATCCCCCCCCAGTATAAATTGGGCCGGGAGAAAGCTAGCCAATTTATTAGCCAAGGCCATAAAAAATTCGGGATTACCCCCAACTGGGCCATAAACAGAACCCAATACCACCCTGTCACCATTCAAGGTACCTTTCACCAAAGCAAACCTCCCTTCCGGGTCTATGGCCACCTGCTCCTTAATAAACAGTACTTGTTTTTTAATAAGTACTGCAACTCCCTTACTGAAACTTGAATTTCCAGCAAGGTAAGCCTGGGAGAAACCAGATCGGGAGAGCAGTCTGGTTTCGTCTTGGGATAAGTGTGTCTCCTGCAGAAACAGGATGTCAATGTGGAATAAGGAACAGTGGTTAAAGGCCTGTAATCTCTTAACCCGATCCCTAAGCCCCCTAACATTCCACGACGCTATCTTAACATTGTTCTTAGCCATTTCAAGAAAATAATGACATTAATATGCATCCAGACAGAGGCAACATAATATATAACTGCATGGTGCACCCCATTGAACAACCTCACCCAGAAATGAACTATCTCAGTAAAGCAACAATCATACAATATGTCTGGGACATCTATTACTAATCCCCAATCCCCAACCCTCATCCCCACATCAGAAAACCCGAAGTTTAAAAAATAATCAAACCTCAGAATCAAGTATTCCCCCCCTCCATCCCAACTCCAAGAACATTTAACCAAGTCATAAAATAAGACCAGAACCCTCCCTCACCATCCCAATCCCGCCCCACAGCCATACCCCCAACCAAACAAAACATAAGTATTTACAACGGGTAGGCCGAGCCAGAATCATCGAAGTTATCCATTCAACCAAAAGCTCAGGCCCCCGAACCCCTAGGCGAACCTTCAAACCCCAGAGTCAGGGACCAGCACCCCCAGAGAAACAGAATTAGTGACCCTCCCAGGAGAATGCCAACCCCTGCTACCAGGGCTGCCATCCAGAGCCCCAACACCGGGGAGGTTAGCTAACCCCCAAAACATGGCTCATGATTCCACATCTAGCGAGCAAGTCCCCGAGCTCGACCCCCACCCGCCACCTCCCCCATAGTCCGTGTCGAGAATAAAAGGAGAAAGATATAGGAGAGTAGGGAAGAGGGACAATCAAAAGTAAAATATGGGTAGTAACATAACCACCCAGTTATGGTAGCCCCTAGTCCCAAACAGTTTTAACAAGCGGTACCCCAACACCAAAATAAAGGCCAAGCCAGAGCGAGATAGCAAAAAGGGAAAGGAAATCCTACCCGAGTCAAGGCAGTCCAAGAAAAAGAAGAAATCCAGGAAGCCAACAAAATCAAAACAAAATTGCCATGCAAGTCCTCCTGCCACCGAAATTCCATCCAGAACGTTGTTTCCAGGGGAACCGAAGGCCAAAGGGACCATGAAGGTCCGTCTCCCGGAAGTCCCTCCGAAACTATCACTGCGAAACTAAGTTCCGCCGGCAGGGCAAATGGACGAAATCGGGGGGGGGGGGAAGCACCGCCGAACTGGAGCCCGCCACCACAACCCCATTCCAGGCCAACACATCGGGAGAAAGGGGGGAACCCCGCAAGGAAAACGGAGAGACCAAAAGGACAGCAAAGTCGAGAAGCGAGAAACCAGAGAGAGAGGAAGAAATGAGAGGCAGGGCAAAGCCCCCACCAAGTAAGCTTCTTAACAAAATTTAAACAGCAGCAAAAGTAATTTTAGTCCCAGCGATAATTAGGGTTCAGTTCCTCTGATAAGGCCATTCAAGAATTTCAGCCACGTAATTTAAATAAGTCCGGCAGTTTAACTTCTAGATCTTTGCTAGCCGCCTCCGGGGAGCTGTAGCTTGCTGTAGCGCCGTTTATCGTAACCTTTAAGGTCGCTGGATACACCATTCTAAATGGGATAGAAGCTGCAATCAATTTTTGTACAACTGGATGGTAAGCTGCTCTTTTCTCCCGAGTCTCCTTGGGTAGGTCCTGGGTGATCCTGATTTTCGACGAGCCCCAGAATATGTCCTTCAGCTCATGGAATTTCGTAAAGACATGATTCCTCTCCACATAACTCAAAAATTTAACAATAATGGGACGTGGAGGGGATCCTGGAGCAGGTCTAGGTCTCAAAGAACGGTGAGCTCTCTCTAAGTGATAGGTAGGGCTAATAGGGGATGGACCAACAATTTTGCACAGGAATTTTTGCAAAAAGATCATGATGTCTGGGCCTTCCTCTGATTCGGGTATACCCATAATTAAAAGATTATTTCTGCGGTTTCGTCCTTCTAAATCTTCGGTCTTTGCTTGCAATTTTTTGACTTCTTGTCTGAGCTCAGTAATCTCCGTTTCGGCTCTAGACCTCCATGCTTCTGAGGAGATTAGCCTTGCTTCCATATCTGTGACTCTTGTAGAGACTGAGGAAAGATCATCATGAATCTTGACTTTAATTCCCTTGCTAAGTCCTGAAGAATATCTTTCAGGGGTGTAAGCTCTTGAAGAAACTTGTCCTTAGATAATGGTACAACCTGCTGCCCTTTCTCCCCACCTCGATCAGCTCTGGTAGGGGCCTGGTTCCTCTGCTTCTTGGAGGCCTTCTCTGGGGAAGCAGGAGGAGTGTGGCTGACTGAGGCCTGCCTGCTATCTACCTCCATCTCAAGCCAGTAACCATTTATTTTCGCTGCTCCAGTCACCAGATAATGGTAGGAACTTTCCCCCAAGCGTTATTTATACAAATTAGTCAGAAAGATGAGCAGGATGGCAAGTTAAATGTTCAAAAAGGCGACCAGCGGGGGGAGCTCAGAAACTCAGCTGCTCTCTAGCCAGATGCCATCACATGACCCCATTAATCAATCTTCTATGTGGAACAGTATCAAAAGCTTTGCTGAAGTCATGGTAGGTGACATCAACTGCTCCTCCTTGGTTCACCACTCTGGTTACCCAGTCAAAGAAAGCAATGAGAGTAGTTTGACATGACCTTCCTTTTGTAAACCCATGCTGTCTTGGATCCTGTGCGCCTATGGATTCCAGGTGTTGCACTATCCTTTCCTTAAGGAGTGCCTCCATAATCTTGCCCACTACTGAGGTAAGACTGACTGGTCTGTAGTTTCCAGCCTCCTCCCTGCTACCATTCTTGTGGAGCGGGATCATATGAGCCCTTCTCCAGTCTTCTGGGACCTCTCCTGTGCTCAGAGACTCACTAAACAGTTCTGATAATGGCTCTGCTAGTTCCACCCTTAGCTCCTTTAGCACCCTGGGATGTATGCCATAAGGTCCCATTGCCTTGTCCACCCTGAGCTTATCGAGCTCTTGTAGGACCCTTTCTTTTGTGAAGGGACTAGTGTTCACCTCCCCCCCTTGTGTCCATGGTGCTGAGCTGTGGGCCCTGCCCTATGTTCTCTTCAGTAAATACTGAGCAATTTTAGCAATGTAGTCGGTGTCTCTCCACACTGATGTTCCTGGGAGACATCTGACCATTACTCCTGGCTGGAGAGAGGTATCAACTCCCTGAATCATGGAGTCTCCTATGATCAGAAGTTTTTTGGATTTCCTTTTTGCTTTTTTTGTTTTGGTTCCTGTTTTGGGTGAGTTTTGTTGTGCTAGCTCCTGTGCTGCAGTGTCCTACTCTGTAGTGTCCTCTGCCCCTTTGTTTATTTTCGGAGATAGAGGCAGATACCTTTTTGTAGTTTTTATATGGTTTGTGGAGGTGATATGTTGGAGAGCACCGAGTGATGGGGCACCCGATTTGCCCCTCCTAACCACCTGCCAACCTCCCAGACCAACTACCCTCTGCGGTTGAGGTGCTGCTACTTGGATATTGGGGAAATGGCAGGTGGTTCTTATAATATATTTCCTCTTCGATATGAAATTTGAGGCACGCAATCTCCACCCATGCTGCCTGGAGCTGAGCCCTAAGATCTCCAAAGGCCTAGCATGTAGGACAGTGTCTTAAATCGTGTAAAACTGCCCTTCAGAAAAGTGTTCCACAGTACCTGCAGTTAATGATATCCATTCTAGATAGGTTGCTGGGTTTATAACCTGGTCAGAGTAATTAGAAGGAAGAAAATGAAGGCAAAAGTTTGATTTTTGTGTTTTGCTTGTTTGTTTTTGTATAACTTATTATAACAAGTTAAATTACCAGTGCCCCTGTAAATTAGGTCACCGTGTGGATACCCACTGATCTGCCCTTTCCTGCTTTGCCACAGGAAATGTCACAACTGTGCTACTCTATAAAAGGAGTGTAGTGTGGGGGTGGTTGGGGATGGGGGTGGGTAGCTGGGCCCTTACCATGCCGAAAAAGAAGAACCATGGGCAAAAGAAACAAGGAGGTAAGAGCAGAAACAGTCAGCAACAAATGCAGTAACCCTGAAAGCTTATCCTAATGATAGATAAAACTGTAAAACCTGTAAAGCACCACCTGTAATAATTTCACAGAAGATATACCCTGTAAGAAACACTTTGCTACAGAGAAAAATAAAGCGGTAACAGAAGATACATCTTGCAAGAGACAATTTGAATCAAAAGATTACAGCAGTAATGTTACTCTTTTGTTCAGAATATGAGCCCATATTTTATAATCTGCATTCAATATTGTGATTGGCCTCCAGTTTTGAAGCACATTTCTGTCACCTGACTTAAAAAGAAAAATCAGCAAACTGTCTAAGAACGAAGAATGCATATTATTTGTTGAGAAAAAATATGCATAGACTTTTCTAGGCATAATGAAAGATCTTGTATAAATATTTTATAAAATTCTATGGGAAGCCCATCCAGTCCAGGAGATTTTAATGGTTTCAGGGAGTTATTTGCTGATTCAATCTCTACCCTTTATATTGGTTCCTGCATTACCTCTTCTTCTTCTTGAAACTGGAAGATTTAAAGTTTGTAAATATACAGTTATTGTATTTTCAGAAGGGGATATCTTAGGGCCTTCTGCTGAGATGAAATGTTTAATAATTGTATTCATTCATGTAATAAAACTGATTTGATTGCCTTCAGAATCAATTAAGCCTTCCATTTCCATCACTTCTTTCATAGATTTAAAAGCCTCAAAAGGTGTTTTCTGAGTCCCCATTTGAAACATCACTTTCATAGTACTGACTCTGTCGTATTGATAATTTATCATGTTATCTTTAACTACCTTAATCTGGTCAGAATAATCATATGTCATGGTGTTAGACCATGAAATTAAATTTTGAAGTTGCCTTCGGAGTGACGAATAGTGTAAAAATTTATAATTTTCTTTGTTTTTTCCATATTTTTGCAACCAGCATTTAAAATCAGCCTTAGTGTCTATCCACCATTCTCCTTTATCTGTATACAGAAATCTTATTGTGTTTCTGGTTCTGATTAAATTGTTATGCCAATCAGAACTTGGGAATCCAATAAGACTGATAAGTTTAGTTTTCATCTATTAGTTTTTTTGAGGTGAAATTGGGGCATCTCTAAACTGGATTGACAGTGCCATATGGTCAGAAAAGGCAACTGAAGTGATTTGGAATGAGATATCCAGCAAATATTCTGAAATAAACATGTGATCTATGGTTGTCATATATTTCCCTCTTTTAAAAGTGAACTTAGGGCCTGTTTTTTTTTGAAATTACTACAATTTAATAGGTCTGCCGAACTTACTACTTTCACCAGAGCATTGGTATCGCAATAGATTTTTTTACTAGAATCTGTATTAGGCTTTTTTACCTTCACATCACAATTGAAATCCCCACAAAAAAAAATTTGATATGTAGTGACCAAAGAGGGTCTAACTAAATTTAATAAGGCCACCCTGTCTGCCTTTAATTGGGGACCGTAAAAAATAATCAATCTACAGTCCATATCCTTCCAGTTCCCATCTAAAACTAAAACCCTACCTGGCACCAGGTCTATTAATTTAATAAGTGAAAAATTATAAGAAATAAATAACAGCCCTACCCAGTCTGTACAATCTTGCCCAAATGACCAGTAAGATGGACCCCATAACCATTCCCCTTTAGATAATCTCTCTTGATTTTTGGAAAACATCCGTGTCCCTTGGATAAAGCAAATATCCAGTGAAAGTTTCATGAGTGTAGCTGAACGCCACCTGACATTTCACAGTACTCAAAATACTATGAAAGTTTAGATCTCTGACCCGAAAAGGAGCTGCATGTAATGAGTAAGGCTAATCTACTTTTTCCTGTTAGTTTTTTTTTTCCCTCTATATCCTACAAGATCCTGGTTAGAAACATCTTGTTCTTTTCCCTGGGATTGAGAATCCGACTCTGCTAACTCCATTTCTGATTCCCCCCATTCAGAAGCCAAAACTGTATAGGAATTAGAAGTTTTGATTTTGACATCAGGAGGAAGGGATGGTGGCTAACATTCCCAGAAGATCTCCTTTTAGGGACAGGGGGAGTGGGCGGCGTATGTCTACTTTAAGAACTGTGTGTTCAGGGTCAGTGTAGCACACAGGGATTAACATCCCTGTCATAGGGAAGGGGACTGGAGGCTGCGTGAGTTCCAGGGAAGGGATGGGGGGTCCAGTACCTCCACTACCTATAACAGTTGGGGGTCCCTTGGCTCTGCACTACCAGGAGGGGGGATGTAGGCTGAACTTCTTCCTGCAAGACAGAATCTTGTGCATGTTGAATAAGCAGATCTGGGATCCTACAAGAATCCTTATTTCTAGCTGCTCATGGACATTCTGAAAACACAGGCCCTAAATCTTCGGACAAATCACATTTTGTGTAAGAAGCAGACTGCATTGAAATATGTCCAGTCTCTCCACAGTTTCCACAATGGGGCTTATCGCAAGTGCTAGACAAGTACATCCTAACCCCACACTTGCAGCAGGCCCTAGGCTGCCCTGCGTAAAAACATAATCCTCAGTCCCTTCCCAACATGAAGGAATTTGGGATGTGATTAATACCTGAAGCTGTATTCCAAAGCTTGACCTTATATTTCCACCCTCCCGTCCAAAATGGCCTCAGGATCACTCAGTACATCACACTGCTGTGTTAACCCGGAAGTTATGTCCTCCACGTGTGCCCCCTTGTTTCTAAACATAACAGTAACATACTTCACCAAAGGTTTGCTTAAAGGGATAACAAAAAAGGGGGTCCATGGGGGAGAACTTACCTGGTTGCACTGCTTCCAAAGTTCCATAGCATACGCAGTGCGAAAGCTCACGTCGTAGTTGTCTTCGGCAGAGATATTTAAGAAAGCAAACACGTCACATAGAGAAAAATGTAAAGAATCTTTTAATAAACTTTTCCCCACGTAATGTCTGTCAGGTCTCTCCTCCAGTCCACCCCTTTGTATCTGATTCGCACAGAGTTCCTTCGAAGTGCTGCTTCCTTTTTTGTTTTAGAAAATACGTCGAATAGCAATAGTTTCTGAGGTTGTGCTTGGTCCTGTTGGGGATCTTTACTTTCCTTGGGAAGCCCATCAGTCTTCTCTACTACATTAGTTCTCCTCCCATGGTCCGTGAGGACAGGTTCCACCCCTTTTATGGGCTCCTTCTCATTTTTAGTAGAAACAGCTTGTGCAGGTTGTGTTTCCAGTTTATCCAAAATGACTGGTTCTGGTTTCAAAGTAGCATTTTGGGGGATTCTATTCAGACACCATTCAGAATTCTGGGATGAAAAATTAAGTTTAGGATCCCATTCTGGATCCGGTAACCATGACCCGCTAGGTGTTTGTTTCCACCCAGCCTCACATAATGCATTTGCTGGTGACCATGAGTTGCAAGGAGATACTGGAATATCGGGCAGGGAGGAAGCTTCTTTATGTACTGCTGAAGTAGAAATACCATTGGACTGAGTGTTCAGATCCTGTGGTTCTTTACTGAGTATACCAAAAGAAAGATCTCCCACTTTGATATGTTGTTTAGCTAATGTAACTGCATTCTGTTTCATTTTTATGTCCTCACTGGACCCTGACTTACCTAAAAACCCCTTTGCAGTAAAAGAATAAGATGTGACACCATTCTGGTGCTCAGGTTTAGTTTGGTATACAGGTTCTCCTTGGGTGAGAGACATTAAATTTAACAGTGGTGCTACATAGTGCTTTCGAAAAACAAATCCCAAAATTTTAGACATTGTCTCTGCTTGGTTACCCATAAGTGTAGCTTGGGCAGGCTCCTCACAAAGTTTCCCTCCTCTATGCTTTAAATCAATATCTACATTTTCATTCAGTCTTTCAGCACACAGTTTTACCAGCTCTAGGCACTCGCTATGAATCACGCTGTCACTGCCAGCCTGTTTAATCAGTAGCTCTTGCTCAGTATTATGATGTACTGTGAAAATAACTTTAGGTGACTCATCCAGCTCCGCCTGGGCCTTTGATGTTGCTGCGTCATGCTGCTGGTTGACAGGCTGTTTGGCTATTTTGACATCGGTATCCTTTTGAAGCAATAGAAGCCGAGTGCTTAGGCACTCCTGTTTTCTTTAATGTCTGGCCGTTTCTTCTGATATTTGCTGAAGCACGGAACTCTCCGTTTCAACAGGTGTTAGATCCACATCAGTTATAACTTCTACTTGGTTCACTGTTCCTTTACTTAAATCCTCTGTAGATACAAAGGTTTCAGTAGTATCTTCAGTATGTTCATCCATAACATTCAGTAAAGTTTCCACTAAATCGTGAGCCTCTGGTGCAGGACAGGTAGTGAAGGAGGCCAGCTCCCCCACCTCAACAGCATCCACCCTCTCCAAAATCCATTCTGGACTGGCCGTAGTCACAACCAGTGAGCCCCCCTACAGTTGAGTAGAGGAATTTCCCCGGCACCCTGGCCAGAATTTCTCCCCATTCGCTAAAAATACCACCAACAGTTTAATCTGGTTCAAGGCCAGTTGGCATTTATCTGTATTCCCTTCCCCAGGTTCTGCCTGTAAATAGGCAGAATTTGTTTAGTGCTCTTACCTGGTCAACAAAAGCTAAATAAAATAAATAAAATGAACTTCCCATAGGATATAATGGGAACTAAAAAACTGAATAATTTTGCAACAGTTTAATATTTGTACACCAAACTAACAGCACCAGTTCTGTTACCGAAGTTCTTTCTACCATAAAAAATTACGTCAAAATTACACACCATCTTGGTGCAAGGCGACAAGGAAAAAACTGCAAAAAAGGGTGACTTTTCCTTTTTTTCACTATCTGGGTCTCAGAATCCGCACATTGGACTGGAACGAAACTTGCCACATCAAGAGACGCACCCCACAGGACAGCGCATATCCTAACATCAGATTTCCCAGCTTTTTACATTTTAATAAAAAACCCTGACCGATGCATTAACGTAGTTTTTTTGCAGTGAATTTCCCTTCTTTGTGAGATAGCATAATAGTATGTGCGTGCATAGAATAAATTCGACAGACCCACATAACTTGGGCATTTTCACAACATTTTCAACATGGCCTTTTGGGGACCTCACATCATGAACATTGGCACTGTCATTTCACTAATCTGTCCCAAAAGTTGATTTCTCAAAGCAGCCGTGCCTTTCTGCGCAATAGGTGCAAAAACATGTTTTGTTCAGCATGTGAAAAATGACAGCTGTATACTGTTCATGAGGGTAGCCTGTGATGTTGGCACCTGAACTACTGCACCGTCCGAAATGGCGATGCATTATGGGTGAAAGCCCGAATGGCGATGGGAACGGTAGGGTGACCAGATGTGGTGAAGAGGGCGAATGCAGCGACAGGATGTCGCTATATATGCATGCGTGCTGGGAGGGAGTGAGCATGGTGAGCATGGGCTGGGAGGGGCCAGAGAGGATATAGGGGTGGTGCTGTGGTAGGCTGCTGAGCTACTCCGTGGCATCGTGGGTTGGCCTCCAGTGCAGTGGAGAGGGTACTGGGTTCAAGTCTGGGCCTGGTGAAATTTTGTGCACCTGGCCCGACTTCAGATATTTTGCTTTCTCCCCAAACATGCACCCCAGTTTGAGAATCCTTTAGTAGGGGATGCACGGGGGTGAAGCCTCCATGTGGGGGTGGTGGTGTGGAGGGCACAGCTCACCACAGAAAGTAATAATTCTAAGTCCCTGGTGCCTTTCTTCCATACGCTGAGGATGTCAGGGTGGAGAAAATGTTTTCGCCGCTCTGACATTGTGATAATGTGCCTCGCTGTTTGGCAGTTGCCATTATTACACAGAACAGTTCATGAGTAGGTGTGAAAAATGGCAATGTTGAAAATTTGGAGTAAAAATATGAAAAACTGGTGAAGTTATGAGTGGTCATAGAAATTTCACAACGCACGCTCATAACAAAGTAATTTTTTGGATTTTTTCACCAAATTTGCAACATGGGCGTTTGTGGACCCCACCTCATGAACAGTGGCACTGTTGTTTCGTTAATTGGTCCAAAAAGGTGATTCCGCTCAATGACTGTGAAATCACCTTTCAGGACTGAGTAATGAAATGACAGCACCAGTGTTCATGAGGTGGGGTCCCAAGAACCCCATGTTGAAAATTTGGGGTCAAAATTCCTAAAAATGGCTGAGATATCAACATAAGTTGAAACCCCTATTGACTGCCATTAGCCAGTGCTTACCCTTATTCTTCAGTTTGTGGTTCGGCTTTGAACAGTGCAGATGTGTCCCGGTCTTCAGAAGATGACAGCGCCCGACCTCCAGAGGTAAGTATAGGGTAAGGGGGTACGAGGAGGTGGATGTGGAGAGGGAGGGTCAGGATGGGGGAGCGTAGAGGCGGGGACGAGAAAGGACTGTTTTCTTTATTTTCAGGTTAAAAAAAGATGTTGGGGGACAGTTTTCTTTATTTAACAGCTTTTTTTAAAAAGCACATTTGGGCACACAGGAGTGGGCTATCAGTGTGCCACATTAGTGGGGGGGGTACATGCCGACATGGGGATTGGGCACCAGGATGTCAGCAATGCAAGTATACGGGCTTTGGGGGGGAATCCAACACTGGGAGAGGGCATCCCTGTGTTGGAAACTTAAATGTGTCAGCAAACTGGGGTGGGCTCCCGGTGTGCCACAGTAGTAGAGGGGGGATACATGCCTACATGGGGTTTAGACACCCCGATGTTGGCAATGCCACAGTTGTGCAGCGTTAGTCAGGGGTCACGAGTATGTGAAGGAAATGAGATATACCTCAAGTGGTGGACTCACCATGAGAAAAAAAACTTAAAAAAAGAAATGATTAGTTTGGAAATTATCTATTTTTTTATATTTTCCCACATCTTTTTTGTGGAATTTTGGATTACTACATAACACAGGACATAGTCATGTTGAAGTGAAGAGAGGATGGATGGATGAGGGGAGGTGTGCCTGAAAAGACTAGCAGTTTATTGGGGGGTTATGTAATCAGTTCAGTAATAGATATTCAGTAGTGTCAAAAATTGTGTGTGTATATATATATATATATATATATATATTTTTTTGTAGTCTCTTTATCTGCCGGTCCTAGGCGGGGTGCCTCTGTTGGCTCCCCAGCACCGTCCCCACTGCAGCCCAACCTGGTCCAGCTGCCCTGCTTGCCCCCATGGCAGGGCAGGGATCCCTCAACCCACCGTAACTCGAGTTCAGTGCTGGGAGGTCGGATGCCCAATCGTGAGGCGGGCGCCTGCGAGGCCGACTGTCATACTGCAGCACCAGTACCCTGACTTTGCCACTTAAATTTTGTTTGTCCCGTAGGTGAGGCATGCAATGACGCCACAAGGAGCGAATGCAGACGCTTCCGTGCGTGTTCCTCCGAGCGTCTGCCTCGCCTAACCCTCTCTTGTGTAGTGGTTTGGTGCACCAGTGTCCAGCCTCCGCTAGGCGCCAGTCTTGCAGTGACCCACTGGTGTCTCCCCACCCCGGAGAGGGAGAGTATTCCTATGGATGCTTGATCCCTTCTCCCCCCTACTGACCCCCAGTGGTCCCGTGCAAGTTCCCAAACACAGGTTGCCGGCGTAGCGCGAGGAAAGGCGTCCAGCGCCTCAACCCTCAGCACCACCGGGCCGGCTAAAAATGTGTATATTACTAACTTGAAAACAAGATAAAAAATATCAGTGGTCAACAGTAAATATCTTAATTGTGCATAGAAGATGGGAAAAGTAGCAATTATAAGTATGAGAAGAAATTGATTTATTAGGAAGTGCACAATAAGACACAACTTGTTTACCAATGCAA
Organism: Neoceratodus forsteri; assembly: GCA_016271365.2. Taxonomy (NCBI): domain Eukaryota; kingdom Metazoa; phylum Chordata; order Ceratodontiformes; family Ceratodontidae; genus Neoceratodus; species Neoceratodus forsteri. The sequence continues at coordinate 298,407,073 of CM057450.1, read as the reverse complement.
ATGCAGAAGAAAGGGTTCTGAAAGAACTCTTAAAACTGAAGGTGGATAAAGCAATGGGGCCTGATGGGATTCACCCCAGAATTCTAAAAGAACTAAGGGAAGAACTAGTAACACTACTGACTACCCTTTTTAATAAATTATGGGAAGATGATGTGGTACCTGAGGACTGGAGAAGGGCGGATGTGATTCCCCTTCACAAAAGTGGGAGCAAGACAGAGGCAGGAAACTACAGACCTGTCAGTTTAACCTCAGTGGTAGGGGAAAATGATGGAATCACTTCTGAAGGAAAGAACTGTTGAGTACCAAGAGGCCACTGGGGCACAGGACTCAAGACAGCATGGATTCACAGCAGGAATGTCATGTCAAACAAATCTAATAGATTTCTTTGACTGGGTGACCAAAGTAGTAGACCAGGGAGGGGCTGTGGACATGGCCTACCTAACCTTTAGCAAGGCATTTGACACAGTCCTGCACAAATGGTTAATAAACAAATTAACCAGCCTGGGAGTGGGTCCCAGGGTGGTAGCCTGGGCAAAACACTGACTGGACAACAGGACACAGTGGGTAATAGTAAATGGAGTCCACAGTGAAGAAAGGAGGGTTACTAGTGGGGTACCGCAGGGTTCAGTACTGGGACCGGTCCTTTTTAATGTCTTTATAAGTGACATTGCAGAGGGACTGGAGAGGAAGGTATGTCTCTTTGCAGATGACACAAAGATCTACAACAGGGTTGATATGCAAGGTGGAGTGGAAAGGATAAAAAGGGACTTAGCAAGGTTGGAGGAATGGTCAAATGTATGTCAGCTTAGATTCAATGCAAAGAAGTGCAAAGTAATGCACCTGGGAAACAGAAACCCAGGGCAAAAGTACACAATGGGGGGGGTGAGATACCACAACAAAAATGGAAAGGGACCTGGGGGTAGTCATATCAGACGATCTAAAGGTGGGCCAGCAATGTGAGAAGGCAGTAAGGAGGGCTGGGGGGATACTGGGATGCACAGCTAGAGGCATCACCAGTAGAAAACAGGAAGTTGTTGGTCCTCTGTACAGACAGTTGATAAGACGACATCTGGAGCACTGTGAACAGTTCTGGAGACCCCATCTCCACAGAGACATAGACAGGGTGGAGGCTGTGCAGAGGAGGGCAACCAAAATTGTGCAAGGTCTGCACCAGAAGACATATGAAGAAAGACTAAAAGAGCTTAAGATGTATAGCCTTGAGGAAAGGAGGGAGAGGGGGGATGTGATAGAAACTGTCAAATACCTCAAGGGAATCAACAAAGCCCAAGAGGGTAGCATCTTTCAAAAAAGAGATTTGCAAGAATAAGGGGGCACAATTTCAAGACAGAGGGGGGACGGCTCAGACGTAATGTGAGGAAGTATTTCTTCAAAGAGAGGGTTGTAGATGCATGGAAAATCCTTCCTGAGGAGGTCATAGAGTCAAAAACAGTGGGGGAGTTCAAGAATGCATGGGACAGATATAAGGCAGTTCTAGTGGAGGGTAGAAGGAAGTAGGCTGTTGGTTAACTAGGATCTGCATCTTATCCTGTAGGTAGGGAAATGGGTAGACAGGGTAGGCCAAGCGGTCCTTATCTGCCATCAGATTCTAGGTTTCTGTGTTTGTAAATGGGAGCGCAGTGAAATTCGGGGAATGCCATGGATCACAGTATATGCGAGTGGAAATCACACGAGATCTACAGATTTGCAGCTCACACATACTGATTGCTGACATGTGAGTGTGGGGGTGGGTGAGGGCAAAACAACATAATGCTTCTGCCTGCCTTTCCATCTGTTGCCTATAACATGATAGCAGGCGTATTATTTATGGATAGCGAGAGAGAAACGTTGACAGACACATTTTATTTTCCATTTAGTACCTTGCAACCCATATGGTATCAAAAAATGCTACCAAAAAGCCTTGAATCCAAGAATCCAAAACATTTACTGCAGTAACTTTGACAATTACGTGTTACAACTTCTACTTTTTTTTAAAATTGCATTTTGCAACCCGTATTATTCAAAGTAACTGTTTTTGCATGGCAGTGCAGGCAAACCATCACAAAAACAGTCTGATTCTTGTTGTGTTTATTTTGACATGGCTGTCACACAAGGGACTGTAACTTCAAACAGTGAAAACAAACACCTTTTTTTTATTTCTTCTTCTTCAATGTGCATTAAATCTCATGACTGTCTTTTTCCATTACTAGCAAAACACCCTTGCATTACAGAGAATAAAGCAGTACATTGTCAGATGCGCATGTAAATGATGATCGGTCATCAGTGCAGGTATCCAGCATAGCATGGGTCAATGACAAACAAATGAGAGGAAATATTGAAATGTATTCTAGGGACTAATCGGGCTTTGAGTAAAAGCTTCATGCTTCAAACATTTAGAATGCATGGAATACTCGAAGTGGACACCTGTACTGGATGTCATAAGGGTTCCGAAAAAAAGTATCAAATTCAAACTGTGCCAAACCGAGTATAATGTAACTGCTATTGTGTTATAGGCAACAAACAGAACAAAAGAATAATAGTGTGTTTTCCCTCATACCAACCCCTCCCATACTTACACCTCCAGAACCAGTACTCCGATTGCCAGAATCTACACTTTATCCCTTATCCATAGCACTGTGCCAGACCTATGGAACTCTGCAAGAGTAACGCCTGTCTTTAAAAAAGGTGACCCAAAGGACATGGCCAATTACAGACCTATAGCAATTCTCTCTGTCCTTAACAAGATCCTAGAGAAAATAGTTGCATCACAGACCATTGACTACCTTACACGCTACAATCTCCTCTCAGACACTCAGCATGGTTTCAGAAAAGGCCATAGCACCACCACGGCTCTTCTTCAACTAACTACTGATATTCTGTCCAACATGGACTCTGGAAAACTCACAGGTGCCATCTTCATTGACCTCACTAAGGCTTTCGACCTTGTTGACCATCCCTGCTTCTCTCCACTCCATAAATTCCATTTCTCTACCCCTGTTGTGGACTGGTTCTGTAGCTACCTGTCAAACAGGTGCATAAGCTATCAAATTTAACTCCTTCCTGTCCAACCGTCTACTATCAACCTTGGGGTCCCCCAGGGCTCTATCCTTCTGTTCTCAATTTTTATCAACAATGCAGCTGAGGTCCTGAAATCCTGCTCAGCTATTCTCTACGCTGATGACCTGATCATCTACACTAGTTCTTCTAGTATTGCCTGCATAAACACATCACTTACTTCAGACTTCAATAAGGTCTTAGACTGGCTACTAGACCGTAAGCTTGTACTAAATGAAAGAAAATGAATGCCATGCTCCTAGGTTCTGCACGAAGATTAAGACCTGTTCTAGTTTGCTGGAGGTTCTTCACCCAGGAGGATTTCCTCTTGAAAATGTTACTTCCTTCAAGTACCTTGGGATCCTCCTGGACCAGTCCCTAGTTTTAATCTTCACATTCAGTCCTACGTCAAAGCTGTAAACTCGAAACTAGGAGTAACTTACAAAGCAAGCTACATGCTTACACCTCGGCCAAATGTAGCATTGCCGGGGTATTCTGCTCCCAACCCTTACCTATGGTGCCTCTATTCTTACCTCTGCCCAGAAAACCTCCCTACTAAAATGAGGCGTAACTTATAACAATATATGCCGATTTGCCTCTTCGTCACCTCGACTCAAACATCACTGCTTTCTTTATAAGGATCTGAATTGGCTCTCACCCTCTTGCCAGTAGACAATACTACCTTGGATCACTAATGGACTCCATCATCTGGGAAAAAACCGTCCCAGCTGGCGGCATTGCTGGTCCCTCAACCATCCTCCATGGCCTGTGATCAGCTGACAAATCCTTGCTCTATGTTCGAGATGTCCAGACGACTAAAGGACAGGGGCCTTCAATTCTCTGCTCCCAGGCTATGGAATACTCTTCCACTCAACCTCCAGCTGTCTCAGTCTCACTTTGGATTTAAAAGTGAATATTGTCATTATCTATCCTTAGCTGATGCTTGTACATGCTTTGACCCAACCTGAAGCTCCTGAGACTTACCAGTAATGTCACCCCTGCTCTAATCCAGCTCCAAGACGGTCTCCTCTTCTGCTCCCCATATTTTTCCTTCTCTTTGTAAATAACTTCTTGACTACTAGCTCTCTTCCTTCTTGAACCTTGTTGCTGACCATCCATTGTTTTGCCAATTACCATCCCTGACCTTCCGTCAGTCTTTCTTGTTATATTTGAACATTCCTCACATTTCTCTCTATATAACCTTACTATCTTATTAACCCTTTCACTCCACAGGTCAGGTCCATGGTTTCTGCACTTATTATGTATCTTACTGCCATTATCTGTATAATGCTTGCCATTATTTTTTGTTGTTTCTACCATTGTATTTTTGTAGCACTGTTGTACTGTTCCTCTATTTGTATTATTGTACCCATGTTGCTGTTGTTCAACTGTTCTCCTTTTGTTGTACTCTCCCGGGTCGTGCCTGAAAATAGTCATTTTATGGCTAGTGCACCTACCCGGTTAACAAAAACTAAATAAATAAATAAATGTATACTAAGCTGAGAACGAGCATATCAAGTATGATTTCAGATTGCATTCTGAGCGACCCATGGCAAGTTGGCTAGCTTCATTGTACTTTTAGGTTTATTTATTTGCTTTTGTTAACTGGGTAAGTCACACTAGACATCCAATTGCCTATTTTCAGGTGAGACCTGGGAGGGTTACAAAAACTGGGTTACAGAGAGTTTACATACAATCATGAGTGAAGTTTACAAGGTTGCACAGGATGACACTCTAGAGAAGTGCTGCAATGCTGCTAACATGATCTGTAGTCAAGTACAATATTTGTTAAACTATTTATTTTTATTGCCTAACAGCACTACAATCTGACCTAAATGTTAGGTACCATTGCTGTCGATGAGTCTGATGTGACTCCCATAATCAACTGCAGTTGTGGTGCAATTTAGGTTTGCTTTTTTGAGCATCAAGTTCACAACCTCACGGTACACATACCAACAGCACACAATTTGAGTTCTGATTTCTAGTAAGATATGGTCATTGCCAACAGTTATCCTCTTGATAACAGTGCAAAGTATGTTGAACACTCACCATCCCAACCAAACACTACAAAACATGACACTGATTCACAGATGATCAGTTCTGCTAAGTATTTCTTTGTAAAGTAGCTTGCCTGGCTACAATGGTGAATACATGCAAGATATCCTTTGTTCAGCCTTTTTTTCCAATTTCTCACAGGAATTCAGTCAGCACCAGAGCTTTAAAAAACAAATTCTGGTCAAAGCCGATATGGCTGTGAAAAGCTTTTGGGATGCTTTTACCCATTATTTCTAATGCATTGCATAATGCAGATCTGTGGAGAGGCAGTTTCAATGTGGTCTTCCTTTTACACATTTTTACAATGTGTTTTCCTGGAGTGTGCCTGCTGATTGCTATATATTTAGCCTGGATAGTTCACAGGAGAAATGGCATCTTATTTTCAGTTGGGTTGCACAAAGAAAGTACACCGTTCGGTACTGATACAATATTCAAAGAGAATGTGCCACCGGTACAGGGTGTGCATACAGTGAAGCCCACCAGAATGAAGCGCGGCACTGCAGAATTCTGCAGTAGCGTTACTGCAGCAAACAATGCAGTTTCAAAGGGAGTTAATCCCTTTTGTCATGCAGTAAATCTGTGACTCTGTGCTTCATTCTGGAGGGCTTCATTGTTCCTGTTGAAAATTGAAAATGTGACCATGGACGGGAATCACAGTGCAGGTAGCCGCCGAGTCAGGTGCATCCAGGATACAAGTTAAAATAACAAGAAAAACACTTTATTAGGGTGGGGGTGGGGGATAAGCAGCCACAAAGTGCCTTGTCAGTAGATTCAGAGGAATGGGGATAGCTGGAAGAGGGGTGAAGAAAGGAGGTACAAGAGAGAGGTATGTAATTCGATGGAGGTGAAGGGTGGGGAAAGAAGGGCAATAAGATATAGGGACAAATGGGGGTGAGGGGAGGCTGAGCGGAGAAGACATGCTAGAGTAAATGGTGGGGTGTGAGGGGGCATGGTCAGGCAGCTTGCATTAGTAGTGACTGTTAGGGAAACTCACAGGACTGTGAGTTGGGGGAGTGGGGAAGGTGGGGTGGCAGGTGCTGAAGGAGCATGATGTGAACTGATTGCTGAGGTGAGTCATGAGAAGGTACAGATGAAGGGGGTACCTGAGGCCTGCCTAGTGCTTGTGGGGGGGCAGAGAGAGCGGGTGTAGCTGGACTTAGGGGCAGGTGCACTTAGAGAGTGTTATTAGGTGCTGTTTGAGGTCAATTTTGAAGTGGGCCAGACAATTGGTGGTCAAGAGGTGCCAAGGGAGTTCATTCATCCACAGGGGGGCCCGGTAGGCAAATGCATGTTGCCTAAGGTGCGATGGAAGGGGATAGTCAAGGCCCCTCTAGTTCTCCCCCTGGTGACCTGTATCGAGATTGTTACCTTGATCAAATTGTCTACACAAGGTGGTGTTTTACCCAATAGAGCCTTCTTCCCTAGGATGCAAGTCTGGAATTTGACCCTGTTTCTTAATGACTGCCAATTTGTGCACAGAGTATTATTCTACTGCTTACCTGGCTAGTATACTCAGTTCATTACTATTTGGCCAGCATGTTCCATTCTCTGCTTCTACAGACATATGTAACAGTCTGTAAGATCTTTGCAATGTATCCGACTGTTTTAATGTTTGTATTGTCTTAATAAGTCAAATCAATAAAACTTATTAACCACAAAAAATGACGGCCAATTTGCGCGTTTGTACAGAGTACAGGTGTGTGTGCCACGCTTAGCATCCAGGGTGAGTCTGCAGGCTTTGTTGAGTGTAGTCTGAACCCTCTTGAGCACTGTATCCATTGCTGCCCCATAGACCACTAGTCCATAGTCAATAGTAGATATGATGGAGCTGTGGATTGAGAGGTAGAGGGTCCCCGGAGAGAGGTATTGCCTGTGCCTGTACAGGACAGCAATCTTGGTATTGACTGTCTTGACCAGAGAGTCAATATGGTGTGTAAACATTTATTTATTTATTTAGCTTTTGTTCACCGGGTAAGTGCACTAGACAAATCCTGCCTATTTTCAGGCACGACCTGGGGGAGGGAGATACAGATGAATGATCAAAGGCTTTGGTGAAGTCAAAAAAGACAGATCCCACCAGTTTGCCTTCATCCAGGGCCTTATGTGCATAGTCCGTGTAGTCCAGCAGGGTAGTGGTGGTACTGGGATTTTGTCTGAAGCTGTGCTGGTTGCAGCATAGTAGATTATTCTTATTGAGGTAGTCGATGAGTTGACCTGCCACAGTTTTTTCCAGTGCCTTGGACTGGGGGGGGAAGAGAGGATCAAGATGGGTCTGTAGCTGGCTACCAGAGACTTGTCACCTCCTTTATGCACTGGCATAACTAGGGCCTGCTTTCAAACCGCTGGGAATTGGGCAAGGGCCAGGGACTTATTGTACAATGTAGTAATGGGCACTATAAGAATGTCCAGGGTGAGGGATTGAAGTTTCATGTCTATCCCGTCACTGCCCAGTCTGGTCTTACCTAGTACTTTCTTGACCATAGTTAGAGCCTCCTTCACCATCACCCTTTTAAAGTAGAAGGTCGGGCGAGAATTCTTGGCAGATAAGATTTTGGAATGGATCAAACCAGGTTGAAAATTGGCAGGTGGTAGCACTGGGGGTAAGATCAGTGAAGTCTTTATTGAATGCTTCTGCAATAGCTAGAGGGTCTGTAGTGGGGGTGTTGCTGATACTGAGCAGCTGAGGGTGCTTCTTGTCCTCCTTTCAAAGGATGCTTTTGATGTTATCCCAGAATTTGCATGATGGCATGGGGATGAATGCACCGGAGCAGCTCTCGCCCCAAAGCCCCGACCCCGATCGTTCCCATGTGGGACAGACCCTGAAGTTGGTTGTATAGTGCCCCCCCACACCTGTTCCATCAGTCCTGATTGTACCAAAGTGCAGGCTCTATCGGTTCCATATTGTAGGGACCCCAATGCTATCCCTAATTACCTGAATACACCTACAGTCCATGTCCATAGTGTAGAGGCCTCCGCTCCCCTCGGAGTTGCTGGTACCCCCCTTCTCTGCCCTCCCGCCCATCCCATTGCATTGACTGGCTCTGTAATGGGATTGTTCCCTCTATCAGTGGGCAGTAGAGCACTCACAGCAGGATGCTGGAATGTGTTATATGTAGGCATGAGCTGTGTGTGGGTGATAACACCCAGTGGCCACACTCCTCAGGCACTGGCATGTGGATCCATCATCCTGGTGTCATTGCACTGCTCAGTGTAGGTGATGGCTGATGCTGTACCCACTCACACAGGTCCCAAACCAGGCATGTTACAGCTGACATCCCATTTGTTTGTAAAATTGGGGAACTGCGAATGAACTATCTACAGCCTGAAGTATACACTGCAAATAACATTACAGGATACTGCACCACATAGATACATAGATACATAGACAGTGTCGGCAGATAAGGGCCTATGGCCCACCTAGTCTGCCCATTTGAGCTTGTAAGTTCAGTTTGTTTTCCTAGAAGTCTATTTCCCCTTACCCCTGACCTCTAGAATTCCTTTATGTCTATCCCATGCATTCTTAAATCCTGTGATTGTTTCAGCCCCCACCACTTCCTCTGGCAGGGTGTTCCACTTGTCCACCACCCATTCTGTGAAGAAATTCTTTCTCATGTTTCCTCTGAATCGTCCTCCCTGTGTAAATGAACGTCCCTGTGACAATGAGATGTAGCATCTCCCCTGCCCTATCCAGGATACAAAATATAGAATAGGACATATTCAGTGCTCCCAGATCCAAATAACCATTACTCTGTAAGAAACCTTAATTTTCTCTGTGTTTTCCCCACAAAGGCAGCATCAAATCCCTGTAGATCTTTCCATAAGGCACTGGTTCCTTATTTATGACTTTGTTCTTTCTTATATCATCAGCCTTTTATTAGGAAAAGAGCTCTGATTTGTTGCTCAGTTAATATTGTTTAGAAAATGGGCTTTTTATTTCCTGGCATCTGATTGGCTAGTACCCTTGCGGGGGGGGGGTACATTAACTTTCAATAGATGCCCAGGGAACAAAAAGTACCAGTCTTCAGTGCCCCTTTACCTACTAAGTATTATAGTGCCCACCCTGCTTCCTAATTGGCTGCAACACCTCATTTCAGTGTTAAAAACGCCGCTATTTTGTTCCCTCACTTAGCGAGAGAGACCCCAACCACCATCACTCCTCCCAGTACACTCCTTCCTGACTTTAATAGCTGCCTATGAGAACAGTCAGGTCACACAGTCACAGTTGCACAGCCAACTGCACTCTCGCTCCTGCCTCTCCGGTAGGTCACCCTGCTCTGTTCCGATAATAAAGCGCCTTCTAGTTCGTAGCGTCGCATACCTCTCAATACCATCGCGCCCAACTACTCTTGGATGTCCCTCTTCCTACCAACTTCAGCCACCATACAGATCACCTCCAGTGGCAGGTAAGCAATTGCCAGACAAACGAGATTGGGGGTTAACGTCATTTTGCCATCGCGGTTTTCATTC